>JADMNL010000023.1:450436071-451711428 GCA_016271365.2 Neoceratodus forsteri | reverse complement strand
ACCAAGAGAGAAAAAAAGGGAGGCAGGGAAGGCAGTTAGAAGCGCAAAGGCACAGACAGAGGAAAGGATTGCCAAGTTCATGACAAAGGGAGATAAATCATTTTTTAGATACATTAGTGAAAAAAAGGACGGGGATAGTAAGACTGAAAGGGGAAGGAGGGTGCAGAGTGGAAGAGTACCACCAAAAAGCAGATTTATTAAACAACTACTTCTATTCAGTATTTGTGGAGGAGAGGGAAGAAAACTGGCCAAGGATAAAGGGCAAGGGTATAAAGGGATCGGAAGTGGGTACAAAACCATTTACAGAAGAAAGAGTGCTTAGGGAACTATCAAAGATAAAAGGAGACAAAGCACTGGGGCCGGCACTTTACCAGATGTAATCAGTGATCACTCCCCGATCTACTGCACGTGGAGCTCATACAAAAAACCATCTCTGCCCCCAAGACTTGTAACTTTTCGCAATCGTGCCAATTTCAACCCTTTTCACTTTATTAATGACCTTTCTATGATTGACTGGTCCTCCATTCATAATGCATCGGATGTTCAGTCCGCCTAGACAGCTTCATCACAATTTTCCATCGGCTCCAAGATGTCCATGCTCCATGGATCACCAAGTAGCTTCGTGGCACTCAGACAAAGTGGCTTACTAAAGATCTACTAACCCAGATTAGGGCCGAGACAAGCCTGGAGTCTTTTAAGTCCACAAAGTTGGAATCTGACTACTGCCATTACCGTTCATTGAGGAATGCCTGCAAAAACAACATCCGTCTATCAAAAGTACCTTCTGTTAGGAACCTGCTAATAAACGCCTCTGGTGATTCTAAGACATTCTGGACTACCATAAAAACTATCATCAGCTCTAATCAAAAAGTCCCATACTAATAGTATGTTACTAATGGTATACACTGCAATAACCGTTAACCATAGCCAATACCTTTAATAACCTTTCTCAGATTTATCCAACTACCTGTCCACCTTCAAAATGCTAGCACTGTGCTGCCCTCTTGTGACATTAAACCACTACCCTCAAACCCGCTTTCAGGTTCGGATCATTCATAAAGAGAAGTTGAAAAGCTACTTCTCACTATCAATGACAACAATAGTCCAGGGTCTGATGGTCTTGAACCAAGGCTGCTGAAGCAAGCGGCCCCTTATAGCCTCCCCAGTAACCACAATTTTAATATGTCCCTTTGCCGTGGTATAGTACCAACTATATGGAAAATTGCTAAAATCCCACCTATTCAAGAAAAGGAGACCAAAAGAAATAAAGAACTATTCGTCCCATTGCTATACTCTCTACCTTAAGCAAAATTTTGGGAAAATTAGTACGCCACACAAACAATTGAATACCTTCAAAATATAACCTCTCTCCAGTTCCCAACATGGCTTTCGTAAAGGCCATAGTACCACCTCTGCCCTGCTAAAGCTGACTAGTGACATTAACTCAGCCATGGACCTAGGCCTCTTGACTGGAGCAGTTTTATTGACCTAACTAAAGCTTTTGACCTGGTAAACCATTCGCTCCTTCTATCAAAACTACGGTCCTTTGGTTTCTCCCCAGATACCATAACTTGGTTTGAGAGCTATCTGACCGATAGGCAACAGACCGTGGTCTTTAACTCTGCTATTTCGAATCCTGCACCTATCCACGTTGGAGTGCCACAGGGCTCTATTCTTGGTCCTCTACTCTTCACAATATTCATTGATGACATCCCTTCAGTCGTACCGAATTGTTCGTCTCTGCTCTACGCGGATGATCTGGTTATCTATCATAGTGCGAAAACTTCAATCTCCCTACACCATCCTCTTGCATCGGATTTCGAGTATCCAAAACCTGGCTTACCCATAATAAACTTGTCCTAAATTCTAGCAAATCTTACTCAATGGTGTTTGGCTCCCAAAGCCAGACTCAAAACTAATCCTTATCCCTTAACATCTCCTGTGCGGACAACTCTCCTCTACCCTCTACCAATTCTTTCAAATATCTTGGTGTCACCCTGGGACGAATCACTTGACCTTGACCTTCATATCTACTATTTGTAAGTCAGTCAATGCTAAGCTAGGAAGTACCCTATCGTACCAACTCACGCTTACCCCTCAAGCCAGACTAGCAGTGGCTCAAGGTTTCCTTCTACCGGCTCTAGTATATGGCTCGCCGATCTTCCTTCGCATCTAAATCTGCCCTTCATAAATGGGACATCACTTACAATAACATTTGTCGCTATACGCTGGCCTCAACACGCTTCAAGCACCACTGCCATCTTTATCGGGACCTAAAATGGCTCAGCCCATCCGCCTATCGTCTTCAGACCTTTGGATCATTAATTGACTCTGTCATCAGAACAGGTCTCCCCTATCCTTTCTTCTGCAGGAAACCCAACCTCCTATTCATGAATTAGATCCACTGATAAAGCCCTTCTCGTGTGCCAAGATGTAGAACAAAAATGGGCACTTCGTCGTTTTCCTACACTGCCCGAAATACTGGAACTCTTTACCTTTCTCCATCATCAAACAAACACCCATGCTATCTTCAAGAATTTACATAGTGAACACCTTCACACTCTACATCCCTACACTTGTTTTAACCCACCTTGAACCCCTACTAATGCTTGCTCTCTCCTTATCTTCATCCTATCTACCCCCTTTCCCTTCCTCTACTTATGATCCTTACCTGCCATGCTCTTTCATCCCTCTTTCCTCCTTCTCTCTCCTCTCTACCACTTACGGCACTTACTGTACTGTAACTTACTACCTTCCACGTTGTTTCTTCTTTGATACCAATCCTGTTTTCTCCTTCTGTATTCATGGTATCTTATCCTTCACCATTCAGTATGTCAATGTATTTACTATACACTGTTTTTACCCATTTGTACTGTTTCACGTGCTGCGTCACATGTTAATTGTTATGTCTGTAAACTGTTTTCTCCCGGGTCGTGCCTGAAAATAGGCATTGTTTGCCTAGTGCACTTACCCGGTCACCAAAAGCAAAATAAATAAATAAATAAATAAATAAATACTGAGAGAACTGAAAGAGGAACTACAGTGTTTGCTACAGTAAAGTTGCACGGTAGCATGGTATACCAAGCGGTGCACAACTGCGGTACCCATTGAATAACATGTATACTGCTGCCACATAATTTGCACGGTATTGATCAACTGTTCTGTAGCAAGCACTGTAGTTGCACATCTGACAGACCTTTTCAACATATCATTAAAAACAGGGGCGGTACTGGGGGGCTGGAGGAAGGCAGATGTAGTCCCACTCCAAAAAAGTGGAAATAGGGAAGAGGCAGGAAATTAGAGGCCAGTCTGCCTGATGTCACTGGAAGGCAAGGTAATGGAAACACTATTAAAGGAAAGAATTGGATAATACCTAGTTACCAGTAACCTGCAGGATCAGAGGCAGCATGGGTTCACAGGGAGAGGTCCTGCCAGACAAACCTGATCGAGTTCTTTCATTGGGTGACCATGGAAGTGGATCAAGGGGGAGTGGTGGACATGGCCTAACTGGATTTCAGCAAAGCCTTTGACATCATTCCACATAGAAAGCTGTTTAAAAAGGTGGGAAGCCTAGGAGTAGGTCCTAAGGTAGTGAAGTGGGTGGAAAATTGGCTGGGTAATGGGAGCCAGAGAGTGGGGGTAAATGGCAGTCACTCCGGAGTAGGAAAAGTGACCAGTGGAGTACCACTGGGATCAGTACTAGGGCCGGTCCTCTTCAATGTCTTCATCAGTGACATTGCAGAAGGGCTGGAAGGGAAAGTATGTCTGTCTGCAGATGACACAAAACTCTGCAACAGAGTAGACACACTGGGAGGAGTGGAAAAAACGAGAAGTGATCTAGAAAATTGGAAGAATGATCAAGGACTTGGCAGCTGGGTTTTAATGCAAAGAAGTTCAGAATAATGCACTTGGGGCATAAAAACCCAGGGGCAACATACCAACTGGGAGGAGAGGTATTAACAGTTACAAAGCAGGACAGGGACCTGGGGTTGATAATTTCTGATGACCTGAAGGTAGCGAAGCAGTGTGACAAGGCAGTGGGGAATGCTGAAAGGATACTGGGTTGCATAAGAAGGGGAATCACCAGCAGAAGGAGGGAGGTAATAATACCCCTATACAGATCACTGGTTAGGCTGCACCTCGAGTACTGTGTACAGTTCTGGAGACCCCTCCACCATAAAGACATAGAGATGATGGAGGCAGTACAAAGGAGGGCAACTAAAATGCTGCTTGGCTTGCATCAAAAGCCCTATGGGGTAAGGCTTAAGGAACTTAACATGTACTCCCTGGAGAAAAGGAGATAAAGGGGGGACATGATAGAGACATTCACATACCTTACAGGCAAAAACAAGGTACAGGAGGGAAGCATTTCACAGAAAAAGATGATCAAGGACAAGGGGTCATGCTATGAAGTTAGAAGGGGGAGACTTAGAGGAAATGTGAGGAAGTACTTCTTTACAGAGAGTGTGGTGGATGAATGGAACACCTCATCAGCGGAGGTGGTGGGGGTGGAAACGGTGGCTGGGTTCCAGAATGCGTGGAATAGACACAGAGGGATCTTAGAATTGGTGTATGTGTGTGTGGGGAGGGGGGGACCGGAGACTGAGTGGGGTCTGCAGCGAAACAATGGGTGGGAATAATAGGGCAGACTAGGTGGGCCATCAGGTCCTCATCTGCCGACAGATTCTGTTTCTATGTAATCGAATGTCCTAAAATTAAATCTGGGGGGTGTTGTAATATTTGAGTCCTGCTGATGCCAGTTTCAAGGTTTTTTTAACAGAAAACTGGCAGATCAGTGTAGGAATGACCTACCTTCTCCTTACCAGTGCTTCTGGACACTCACCGTACAGAACTGGTCATATAAAGTTTACTGTGCTACCAATTAACTTTGTAACATGGTAAAAACATTTACAGAGAAAACAAAACCTACAATAGGCTGGAAAGCATCATGTGCCTCAATTTGGAGATGGCATTAATTCTCCAGTAATGTCCATTCCAAACTGAAGTACTAATGTGAGTCACACAAGAAAAATAAGCAGTAAAGAGATTTTAGTCTACAAATAAAAAAAGACGCTATTTGTCTTAACCACCCACCCAAATGCCCGTGATTATCTCACACTAAACAGAACTCTATCATTGAAAAAAATCAGTAATTAGGAAAGTTGTCAGTTTCAACTATTCTGAGGAGAAACCGAACAGTAACAATCAAAAATAGTAATAACAATATGAGGCAATGCATTGGAACACCATGCGGCGCAGTTACAGAACCTGTGGAGAAGCAGCACAGAAATGGTTAAAAGCACACCGGGCCACTGAGTAACACAGAACAGACAACATATGCAAATATGCAAAATACGAAGCAGCACTGCATCAACGCAGATCGCGGTAGGCACAGATTGACAATGTGTGGTCCTCCTACAGTGTTTATAAACATAATCGCTGTCTAGAATGTCTAAAAATTAACAAAAAAATCTTAAATCATAGTTCAGTATTACAAACGTGCGGTTGTGCTGTGAACATCAGCGTATAAATATGTTTGTAATCGCATCGGTGACAAAAGTGCAGTAAACGTTTTGAAGTAATGCAATCACTGTGTCTGTCATTTTTGTAAGATATCGCATAAAAGAGAAACATTACCTCAAAGCAAAAATCACCATGTTACAAGAGCATTAAGCCACTCCGAAGGAGACATCTACTGGTTGGGTGGTTGTAGGCCACAACCACCCCACCCTAACCATGCATTAATTATCCAGTAGATGCCTTCTTCGTCATGGCTTAATGCTTATATCAATTAGCATTTGAGCTGTTAAGGATGTTCCCTGGTGTTTCAAATTACCATTTTTCTGATACACTGGAAAATGTTTTCAAGAGTGTTTACTGTACTGTCACATATACATCCTTAAATATATGAATGCATTATTAGAATAATGATTTATCCTGTTACGTCATGTCCAGCTAAGAATATATACAGGATGGCAGTCAGGAAATTAGCTTCCATAATTGCAGCCATTGGCATTATTCAAGGCGCTTTATGCACATGTCTGTCTGTCTGTCTTTGGTTACGCAGTTTCTTTCATATTTACATTGTTTTGCATGTACTTTTGAATTGTTCACATAGCTGTCTGGCAAATTTTATTTTTTGTTGGACTTTTTTAATTAGTTTTGTCCTCAGTCAAAAAGTATGGCAACCCTGTATTTCTTTCTTTTGCTATATTCGTAACCATATTCTGTCTGTCAAAAAATGTTTTATGAAAATGACATGGGATTGAAATGGTTTTATGTATAAAAACATACAAATATTTCCCCCATTTATGGGAATATTAGTTTGTGAGGGTGTCATAGTATTGGTAATGCAATCTTTATTTTTGTATATGTGGAAAAACTGAAGCAAACATTGTGACAAGTGATGTGTCCTTGTTTCACATTTTCTTTCACAATAATGTTATAACTATGTAAACCAGTCTGACCCCTTACATATATATATTTTTTTTTACATAAAAAGGGATTAAGCTCACCATGTCATTTAAAAACAAGCATGGCTACCCATATTTTTTGTTGCAGATTTTAAATGTTTAGGTGACCATATGTACTGGGCAAAAATTATAAATTTGACATGGGGGTTGCTGAAACACCAGGGAATGTACGTAAAGGCACTCTACAAGAAATATTTTAATCAACAGCATCTGGTTGTTAGCTCATTTTTGCTGATCTCTGAATTAGCTACCTCAGCATACTTTTAGTCGAAAGTCACATTCTGCAGCTTTGAAGGAAAAAACAATCCAGCTAGTTGGAAACTCATTGCAATCACATCAATCTGAATGTGTTGCTACTGGCTGCACAGTAAGTCTAATGTGAACTGTATCCTGTGTACACTATTTGCACAGTGCAGCTGTGCAGCTGCAGCTTTAAAAGGATCTTCTAAGTAAGCAATAATACCCGACAGAGTGGGCGGTATTCGGCTATACCAGTATAGCCCCTGAGAGGTATGGTATAGCCCAATACCACCCGCCCTGGAGGGTATTATTGTGCATAGAAAATGAGCCACATGTGACTTTTTCCTGTGCAATTGGGAAAAGAAAAAAAATGGCTCACATAAATTGAAAGTGGGTTTTCTTGGTAAAGTAGTCCTCCTAGTGGTATATTTGACAATAGAGGGCAGTGCAGTGTTAGACACTTACTGTTACATGACTTTACTGTGAAGTTTTCTTTACTGACTTGTTTCTTTATAGCTGTCCACCTCTTCTGCAGCACTCAGTCCCCTTTCCTCCAAGCTTGGATTGCTCCTTTTTTTTTCTTCTTTGCGGATGTATTTTATTTGGGATTCCCCAGTCTGGAACAAATGGGGACGGAGTACAGCATACATCATGGGAAACACATGGTGCGGGATGGGGTGAGAGACTGTGGTTGAGACATTTCCCCTCATGATGAGGTGAGGGATCTAAAAGGTGGGTGGTTTTTGTCAAAAACATAAAATAAAGAACAGAGTGAAATGGGCAGAATTAGAACATTGTGAGCAGGACATTAGCAGGGTGCAGGCTTGCACTTCCATGCCGCTTCCCCCCTACAACTCCGTCATCGCTACATCAGTGACTTCCTTTTTGGAAAGTGTGCCATAATCTGTTTTATTTGGTTTTTTTTTTACATATTCATAGGTATTGTGCCAATTTTCTTGTAACTACGGTCGGGAATACTGTGATCATGGGTGGGGTGGGGGACAGGAAAGGAACCATACAATCAGCACGGTTGTGGTGCAGTGTAACATAGGCACCACAACTGCTTTGCCTACGTAAACACATTTCTTTACAAAATGGACAGAGAGAAATGTTTCTCATTGATGTGGCGACTGCCATGACTGCTGTTGGGTTTGAGTGGGGTGGGGGGGGCTGTTCCTCACCAAACCAGGAAAAAAACATGGTAGGATTTGTGTGTTTCTTTTAATTCCATGGGCACAATACTGTGCAAATAAAATGAGGCACACAGAGACTGGGACTCATTATTTGTTGGTCTCAGTTGCCTCATACAGCTGATTGGTGGTTTCAACCAATCAGCATCAACATTTTTCACTGCCCATTTTCTAAAGCCTAGAATGGAATTGTTGGCAAAACATATTTTGGAGATAAGTAAAGAGGAGCTGTCACATTTTCTCAGAAAACAATGTAAGCCCTACACACCCGAATTGGACTCCAGAAAGCACAGTGGCCCCCTCACCACAAACAACAAAGGCTCCATGCATCTCCACTCCTATGTGCACCCCCCCCCCCAAAGGAGGCCAGCTCTGACTTGATATGTAACTCTGCATGGGTGGGTGAGTCAGGGGCTAGCAATGGGGGCATGGGTTGTGATTTGCATGACATAAAATTGGATTTATGTGCTGCGGAGGGATTGTGAAGGGCAGCAACATTACGCCAGGGGGTCCCTACTGTAACACTTACACACCCTCCCAGCACAGCCCCACCTGAACTCTTGTAGCACCCAAAGAGCTACCGCCTCAGCTGTTTCCCCTAGCCTTCTGAGATGGCATGTAGGGCTACGCAGCAAAATGTGCATTTTTTTTTGTATAATAAGTTTGTGCTATGTACAGGGATATGGTAGTCCGCCATCCTATGCCCCATGCAGAGCAGGGTATCCATACTTGTGCCAACTGGGGCATCCAATTGGATAGCCAGTGTCCTGGCCTGATAAACCCTCTGGAACACCCCTGATCCTTGTGTACTTGGAGTGGGACATCTGGCAGCTGTGGATTTCCATGTCTGTGTGTGTGTGGGTGCATGTGTATATGTACAGTGGGGTCTGCAAGAGTGCAACCTAGTATCATAGATATCCGCATAACAGAATGGATTACCTGCCTTTGAAATTGCTTTGCTTCCTGCAGGAACTCTGCTGCAGAATTCTGCAGTATTGCATTGCAACTTGGTGGGCACCACTGTACTCCTGCCAGGGTGCTTGGACTGCTTGGGCCATCAATGAGTGACTCATGCGTATGCTGGCCCTGCTGCGAGTTGACCCTAAGAATCAAATTTGGTTTCCTTGCTAATGCTTACTCTTAACTCCATGTGTAGTACTGCAAAGACATCAAAGAAGTAACTTTTTTATTTGCTAGTTTCTATGTTTTTTTAGTACTTTAGAAAACAACTGAGAGAAGAGGAAATGAACGATTGAAATTAGCAGTGACTTGGCCTTTATTATCATGTAAGGAATATTGTAATTTGCTGGCTCGAGCTTCATTGTGTCAGGTTTTTGGCTTGGTCTGTTGATACCGGTAGGGCATGGCTCAAATTGAAATGGATTAGATCAAAAGATAAGGAGTCCGGCTGCAGTGCCAGAGATTGAATCCAAGCCTGCAGAGTGCGCAGCCACCACCAAAAGATTAGTTTTTCCAATACGGACTGCGCTCTCCTGAGTTCTCATTACTTTGTGGTCAATAGCAGTGCCAAGTTAATCAGAAATGACAGTGCTATGATGGGGGACTGGTCTTTCAGGTCTTTCCAATTAAAATGAGAGTTAAGGTCGGCTGCAGCCTGAACCTGCACATTAGTTGAGAATCAATACATGTGATTCCGTTGTCATATTTGCACATTATTTTTAAAACGATTGATCATTTTTCTTCTTGACCGAAAGGGTGGCTGATTTTTTTTTTATCTGCTATGTTATAACAAATAAAGTCAAGTTAGTATAATGACATATTTTGATTTTTAAATATTCTCTGTAAACGTGGGCCATCTGTAGTTTCATGCTTCATTTGGGATCGTGTGTCTGAACCTATTACAACGTACATTACCTTCCCAGAAAGCAGTATGATAATTTTTAGACCACTGAAGGTTTAACTTTGTTATGGGTTTGCATTTTCTCCTGTTTGCCCTTGCTCCATCTGCATTGTTAGCTACCCTGTACATGAGCAGAGATGGATACAGCTGTTTACTATGGGATCAGTGTCTGATTCTGTCTGCATTGTAAGCTCCTCTGTCCATGAGCAGAGATGAGGACAGTAGTCTGTTTTGGGGCCAGCAGTTTTGTTAAAGGGGAAGGGAATCACTGCATCATTCCCACATCACATTTGCTTACCCACCGTTCTCTTTCTGTATACAGGGGTGTCCACCAGGTTCAGACACAGTGTCACAGTGTTTCAGTTTTCTGCATGACAACTGCGACTGAACAGCTGCACTGTTTCCTGCAGAATTCCTCAGAATGTTTCAGAATTCTGCAGGACCAGGCATTTGATCTTGACGGGCACCACTGCATGTCTCTCTCTTTTTTGTGTGTTCTGTCACCCTCATCTTTAAAAGAGAACTACGTTGAACCCATTAGGCATTTTTTCCTGTTGAAGCTGTTTTGTAAGTACCGATTCCAGTTATGTCATTGTCCTATCTTTATTGACCTTTTAGCAATGTCATTTGGTGCAAAGTAGCCATCGGGACTTGTGGACAATGGGGGTCCGAGAGCAGAGCAGGTCTTCATTTCTCTGCCCTCCCCCTGCAATGGACCTGCAGTTCATCTTCCTTCACAGTGCCGCAACACCAGGGGAAAAATGCGGCAGCATTCTTGCATGGACTGAAAGTCTTTTGCCGTAGCACAGCACAGAATCGGCTGTGCAATTTAAAGTCCTTTTCTCTCTGTGGACTGAGAGAAAAACATTGCAGGAGGCATCAGGGGAGCTGTGGTTGAAATTCTGAGCTCCAGCCAACCACAGCTGTACTGGAAAAAGGCACCAGGGTTTGAATTTGGATTTTCCAGGGCTGCCTTTAAAAGCAGATGCTCGATCTGCTTAATTGGCAAAGCAGCTGTTGGGACTTGTGGACAATGGGGGTCTGAGGGCAGAGCAGGTCTTCATTTCTCTGCCCTCCCCCTGCAGCGGACCTGCAGTTGTTCGCCCTCTTTCGCAGTGCTGCAACACCGGGGAACAAAAATGGCAGCATTCTTGCACGGACTGAAAGTCTTTTGCCATAGCACAGCACAGAATCGGCTGTGCAATTTAAGGTTCTTTTATTTCTGTGGACTGAGAGAAAAACATTGCAGGAGGCATCGGAGGAGCTGTGGTTGCAAATGGCCCACTTGCCTATTATTAAATGCTCTACTTCTGTGCTCCTCCCAGAGGGGGCTGACCTATAAGTTATATAGGAGGTACATTTAACTAGGCAACAGCTGACCCCAAAAGATATCCTGACATAATTTAATACCTCCATCAGTATGCTGGTAGATTGTATGTTGGATGGCTCTTAGCCAGGGTGTTTTTCCTGTTCAGTTTGCTGTAATAACTACTTCTTTGGTGCACTCTCATTTTAATATTGTATGCGTCTAAATTAATTCCTCCTTGAATGTTAAGGGATGCTCTTAGAAAGTTAATGAATTTTCTCTTTTTTTTTTTCACACATCAGGCTTGAGTATTTGGGGCCTTTTCCCATCGAATGTTATTGAATACTCTTAGCAAGTTAAGGAATTCTTTTTTTTTTCATAGGTCTTTCGGGCTGTTTCCTTCTCCCTGCCTGCTGCTGATCTTAGCAACTTAGGCTATGATGGGGTGCTATGGTATTGTTGCGTCACTCTCATATATTCCAATTTTGTGTATAATGGACAAGGTACCACTGGAAATCACTCTGCCCTACCCTGGGGAGGGGTTTGCCTGCCCTACTCACTACAGTCATCCTCCCACAGGTGGCTAAACCTATGACTCCCCTGCTCCTGGCAGCACATGGGCTATCTTGCTGGGGCAACTGCTACAACCTGTTCTATACCTGCATAGCCAAAAGGAGAAAGTGTTACATACTCTGCCCAACCAAACTCCTAAGGTACATGGCTAAACTAAAACTGGTCCTTGGTGGGGATATCGAAATGAACCCTGGTCCCATCCCCCTAAACTCCACTATCAGGCTCCCTACTGACCCTGGCTGGGTGTAAACCAAAGGACTAAAGCTGGTACATATGAATGTCAATAGTTTGAGGCCAAAAATGCAAGACCCTGAGAGTTGGGTTGCTATCTATAAGCCAGACGTGATCGCAATTACGGAATCATGGCTCAAGCCTCAGGTGTTATCGCATGAGGTGGATCTACTGGGCTTCAGTGCCTATAGAAAGGACAGGATCAGTAAAAAGGGAGGGGGGAGGTGTCTTCATATATGTTAATGCTAACCTGAATGCTACTCCTGTCGACATCCTCCAACTGGACTCCTCGGTGAATGAGGCCCTATTTGTCAAGCTGCTGCTAGGCAAAATTAAACCACTGTATGTGGGCTGTATCTACATGCCTCCACAAGATGCAGCCTCCTCCCTTGAGTCCCTCACTCAGGTTTTGGCAGAACACTCGCCTGGCAAAATGGCGATACTTAGTGACTTTAATCAAAATTGGGTGTCACATCCAGGTAACAAGCTGCAAACCCTTCTCTGAGATGCAAATCTCACCCAAGTGATAACTGAATTTACTAGGATCAACACTAAGTCCGGGAACCATACCCTGCTTGATTGGGCTTTAGTTTCTGACCCCACAAGAATACATGTAGCTGGAGTCTTCTCTGATGCCCTCAGCGACCATTCACCTATATTCTGTATTTGGTCAAACAGGACACCTAGTCTATCCCCTAGAACATTCACAGCAAGGGATTATGCCAACTTCTCACCAGGATCCTTCATTGCTGACGTCACAAAAATCAACTGGTGCCCTATTAAAGATATCCCTAGTCTAGGGGAAGCTCTTGGCTACTTTATAGATGTTCTCATGTCCACGGCCAACCTGCATGCCCCCCTTAGGAAAATCAGAGTAAAGGGCAAATACCACAAATGGCTCAATAGTAATCTCAATAAGCTAATGATCCTTAGGGACAGGGCCTGGGGGCTTTTCAAGAAAACTAACCTGCAAACTGACTGGGAAAGATACAGAGAGCTAAGAAACAAATGCAAAAAAGGCACCAAAGGGCTAAAAGCCATTACCTGCGAAACCTCCAAAACAAGCACCTACATGATCCAAAGAAGTTCTGGAGTCCTCTAAACTCTCTGCTAAAGGGAAACTCTAACTCTTTGGAGGGAACTGTCCTGCACAATGGTCAATCCTTAGATGACTCCTTTACAGTGGAGGAAACCTTCAACAGCTTCATCACAAATCTGGACAAATACAAACCTGATCCATCAAGCTCATCTCCCTGTGTCCAGTGACCAGATGACAAAGAAATATCATGTCCCCAATTCCACCTTCGCTTGGTCAGGGAATCTGAGGTGTTAGCCAGACTTAAGCATCTAAAACCTAACTCTTCCCCAGGATGTGATCAACTTGAACCAAGACTACTAAAAGCAGCTGCATCAGCCATTGCTCTCCCAGTGATCATGTTAATCAACAGGTCTCTTAGAGAAGGGTCTGTCCCTTCTTATTGGAAGATGGCAGTGGTGGTCCCTATACACAAGGGAGGATCATGAGCCAACATTGAAAATTATAGGCCCATCTCAAATCCTCTGTCCCTTAGCCAAGATCCAGGAGAGATTGGTCTTTAACCAGCTGCAGAACTACCTCGAACATCACCTCCTTTGTGATCAACAACATGGCTTTAAGAAGTGTCATGGCACTGACACGGCACTTGATAAACTTACAAGTGACGTTGTAGGTGCAGTTGACAAAGGGCTACCGACCAGAGCCATATTCATAAACTCATCCAAGGCATTCAATCTGGTCAACAATGGATTACTCCTTGGCAAACTGGAGATGCTAGGTCTGGATAAACACTCACTGTCTTGGTTCTCAAACTACCTAGCTGACAGATCACAATAGATCAAGTGGAAAGGGGCGCACTCCAGCTGCCTTACGGTCACTGAAGGAGTACCCCTGGGCTCCATAGTAGGTCCCCTACTATTCTCACTATTTATTAATGATATTGGCCAACACCGTAGAGATGGAAAAATACTTTCATATGCCGATGACACTGTGGTCTACTGTAGTGAAACTGACACCAGCATAATTACCACCAAACTCTCCAACAGCTTGAATGCACTTGAAAACTAGTTTGCCTCTAATATGTTGGTCATGAATGACAAGAAAACAAAAGCGGTCTTATTTGGTCCAAGGCATCTGGGAGTAGACAGACAAAATCTCCTCCCACTATTCACCATGGTAGGGACTCGGACTAATGTGGTGGACAAGGTAAAATACCTTGGTGTCTACCTCAATCAAGATATGTCGTTCAGACCACTTATTGATCATGTCACCAAGACAGTGCAGTAGAAACTGGGCCTCCTGTACAGATTAGGCAACTCACTGACTGCTGACTCAAAGAGTGCCATTGCTAAAAGTTTGCTGCTCCCCACCCTAGTCTGTGGGGTCCCAGTATTGCAGTTCCTCAAGAAAATGGAAGCCCACAAACTGAATGTTCTTTATAACAAGATCAGTCACTTTGCTTCGGGTTTGCCACCTAGGGGGCATCGCTGTGAGGTACTCTCTGATCTGAATTTGCCTGCTCTGGAACACAGGCTCAATCATCCTCTACTCTGTCTCACCTTCAGGCTCACTAAAGTCTATACCCCCCACCTGTTGGGTCTACTGACTCCAAAACTCCTGAGGTGTACCCTCTGCTTATCTAACTCCAGCTTGCTTGAGATCCCCAGGGTACAGACCAACCTGGGAAAAAGGTCATTCACTTAATCTGCCTCTTACCACTGGAATTCCCTTCTTGAAAGCTTAACTAACATCACTTCTATTGAAGGGTTCAAGGCTGGGCTGAAGGTCTATACCCAGGAACATAGTCATTGCAGCCACTATCGCTGAATCCTTATCTATCCCTTGTGCCTGCCATAAGGTTCACTGTCTTAAGTCAAAATGTGTACTTATAACTATCTGTAAGCCTATGAATCTCACTAGCTTTTGTCCATATCTCTCTGTATTGCTCTTTCTGAGATACTGTTGAAGTGTAACCAATGTAGGTAACTAATTATTTTTCCTGTGTACTGGTTTGTAATCCTACACCTTCTTCAATGTCTTTTCTTCTATATTGTGTAATTTGCTATGATATGATCTGCCTGTTAGCACTGTATGTAACTAATTCTGGGTCGCCCATGAAAAAGGGACCCTTGGTCTCAGTGGGCTCACCCAGTTATCAAAATGCCATAAAGTGTTTCTAGTAGAAGTAAAGTAGTAGTAAAATAGTTTGTTCTAAGACCAAGAATAGGATAACCCAGTTGAGATGAAACTCATTTACAATGAGGTTCAAACCAGTCATGCACACTGTTACATACTACAAAAATATTAACAATCTTTGTATATTGCATCAGCTGTTTCAGTATTTTATTTTATGTACATGGACTGTTACTATAAAGCCTGGAGTAAGTGGCAGTTCCTAAAAAATATCTTTCAATATATACAGACACTTAATAACATTCATTTTGCTGTCAGAGTGTAGTCCTGTGGGGTTGCGGGGGAGCACCAACCCCTTACTTTATTTTTAGAGGGAGCGCCGCTCCCATACTCATGCAAGTCCTTTAAATGCTGTTCTTGGAGTCAGCACATGCACATTAATACCAACTTCTCACTCCGGACATGTCTCCCATGGTCCCGCTATACCCACACAGCCACTGACTGACACACTCAGAGTAAGCCAGGAGAAGAACATACAATCTGCAGTGTGCATGCGTTGTTTACAGCAACACACACACACACACACACACACACACATACACTGTGCATACCCGCCATGCATCACTGTCTTCTGGGAGGTAGGAGTCGAGGTGGTAAGGCTTCTGTAGATTTTGGTCTGTTCTTCCTCTTTTTTCTTTCTGGTGCACAAGGTGGCGAGGTGGAAACTTCAAGGTGGTGGCTACTGCCTGTAGTTTAGGTGAGACAGCAAGGAGGCTTCAGTTCGTGGTGGCTTTAGTTTTTTTTTTTTGGCCTGTAACCATTCCGTTTCTGGCACAGGGTGGGCCACGAGGTGCAAAAGTGGCAATGGTGGTTGAAGGTCACTCAGCTGTCTCGCCCATGTGGGCTGGTCTGGCACACCGCACACCACATTCACAGCTATCAACTGGGAGCAGCCACGTAAGTACAGAAAACTGGAGTGCATACACAACACTAACCCTTTGGCTTTGTACAGTACCTACATCTGAACTCTGAGTGTTATTAGCTATTTGTTTTGTCTGCAATTCTGCTTAAGACTCTTGATTCATAACAGACATTTGCTACTGTATCTAATAACATCCCCAACTGAGATAAACTTTGATGTCCAAACTTTGCCAGCAATCAAATATGATGCATTTGGTCACATCCCCTGGAGTCTGTTCCCTGGACTGGATGAAACCGATTACATAATGACCAATCACAAACCTCTGAGATCAGTATTTTTACAAAATGAATACCTATCTGTCAATGATGGTGACACTTTGACCTGCTATGTGATTATGAGAAAGTCCCCAGGATAACTGTTGTATTGCAAAATTCATACATTTCTGTGCCATGATTATGGCCAGTTTTGCCACACTCATGTTCTATTTGTCTCTACCTTGGGCAATGCTAACCATATATGCCTGGAGCGTTGACTCTAGTAATAAGGAACAATTTAAAACACAGATGAATTGCAATAATGTACTGCGCCCTTAAAACTGATGCTTAGAAAGCATTCTCAGTGGTGAGAGGCAGAACTAGCAGCCCCAATAGGGACATGTCTTTTTCTTGTCGAGTTCCTTTGTATATGAACTTTTCTGTCTCTGTAAATTTGATGAGAATGATGTAAGGTGACAGCCAGAAAAAGATTTGACACTTAAAACAAGAATGCTTCATCAATGTTCAGTGGCAAAAGCAAATTCAAGAAATTTGGAGTCTGGCTGGAGTGGGATTTTTGGCTTTAGTTTTGACAATTTGTTTTTAAAGAAAATAAAAAGCTAGTTATTATGATAGTGATATTGGTTGTTTGTAGCAAGTCAAAGAAGGCTTTAAAAGCAGCTAAATAGTGTCAAAATGTGCTGTCACCAAAGAGGAAAGGGACCTAGGGGTTATTACATCTGATGACCTTAAGGTATCAAAGCAGTGCGCAAAGGCTGCAGGGAGGGCCAGTAGCATGCTGGGGTGAATAGGTAAAGGCATTACTAGCAGGGGACGGGAGGTGGTGAGGTGATGCCATTGCATAAAATACTGGTAAGGCCTCACCTGGAATACTGAGTGCAGTACTGGAGACCACACATGTGTAAAGACATAGACAAGGTGGAAGCTATCCAGAGAAGGGGTGACAAAGATGATGCATGGCTTGCATCACAAAACATATGAGTAGAGACTAAGAGACCTCAATATGTACTCACTGGAGGAGAGGAGAGGAGAGAAATGGGGACATGATAGAAACTTTCAAGTACCTCAAGGGCATAAACAAGGCGCAGGTGGGGGATCTTTTCCAATGTAGAAAAGATATCAGAATGAGGGGACACGATATGAAATTGGAGAGGGATAGATTAAGAGGTAACCTGAGGAAGTTTTTCTACACAGAGAGGGTGGTGTATGCTTGGAACAGTCTGCCACAAGCAGTAGTGGGGACAAGCACAGTGGAGGGGTTTAAACTTGCCTGGGACAAGCACAAGGGAACATTGGGTGGGGAAGGAGTGATGAAAAGTCATTGATCACTTAGGGTGAATGACTGCATACAAATATGGGGTTTACGGGCAGACTAGATGGGCCTAGCAGTCCTTATCTGCTGCCAATTTTTATGTATCTATGTAAAATGACCATCAAAATGCACCAAAATGTATCTAACACCTGTTAGCTTCTGAGGGCATAGTCAGCCCCCGGACCCCCAGCCTGTGGGGGGGGGGGGGGGTCATGGTTCGTGGAGACCACACACTTCTAAATTTAGCACCACACCATTGGTTGCTGTAGGAACAATTACAATAATAGTTTTAAAATCATTTCATGTTTTCAGTATCCTAACAATAGCCTATCAACGGTCAACAGTTTTTTTTGGCAAAGGAAGTATTATTAGCATGCCACACATTCATTGGCTTCCAAGGAACTACACCCTTCAAAAATGGCACCTTCAGATGTTGGGATAAGGTATTCCATGCCTTGGGTCCCTGTCAGACAAAAGTGAAACTTCCCCTAATAGACTCTGTGACCAGAATGTTAAACTCAATTGGCCAAATTTTCAAAGCGTGCCCAGGGCTTGTGCCAAGTCTTGCGCTACGACACTTGGGTTCTGGAGGCATGCCAAACCCCTTTACTGCAACTGTGCCTGATTTTACAATCTCAGGTGCAGTTGCAACAGATTCCATGATTTACGGCAGCTTGTGTCAAATACCTGGTGCAAGCTCCGTAAAAAAGGCCCCAAGGAGTGCCAAAAGCTAGACCAGGAAAAGTTGGTCTAATTTGCGGCAGTTGGTGCATGGGATAGAAAATTCAGATCGTCAGCCAGGAGAATGCCACAAGCTTGGTACGCCATATCTTTGTGGCATTCTCGGCTGTTTGAAAATCGACTCCAATGTTTTCTGCTGCTCATAGACCTTGTGTCACAAATATTTCTTGAACCAAGTTTAGCAAATAGTGGGTCATTTAACAGGCATTTTACAAAGACGGCAGTTATGTATCAAATGCGACGTGTAAATTTCTACGTTCTAGCAAATCTATCAAACTCAAGGCTCTGTGTAAAGAACAATGATGTATCCACCAGGGGCGTCCAGAATGAACCGGCCAAATCTGTTAAATAATACATCCAGTTAGCCCAGTTCCTTTCTGGATGCCCCCCACTCCCACCCACACACACACACACTAAGTCCCCATAGTCAAAGAGAGGGATCACCATCATGTTTACAGTCTGTTTTCTAGCTTCCAGGGAATACAATATTTGTGCCTATAGAATGCACCTAGTTGTATATTTAGTTTCTTTGTTATAAAGTCAAGGGGCCCTATGCACCAGTAGAAAATGGGCTTGGAAATTAAATGAATCTGTTTGGCTGAAACACGGAACAGACATTCATTTATTTTCTGATAGAGCCTGCAAAAAACAAGAGCTAATTCTGGGTGTCCTATTACTCTGGGAATCCTTGGGCACCCCGAATGTTCAGGCTTCACAGCCAGCACTAGTTTTCTGCTCGCTACACGAGCCGTGAAGTACAGGGAGGGCCTCCCTCACTCCTTTTATGGCACAGCAAGTTCATCTGTCCAAAATGACCCCCCTTCCCAAAAAGTCAACAATTATTTCAGAATGAAGCTACACTGTAAATGGTGTTTATTGAGACAGCGAGACAGCGGTAGCTCTGGAACTGCTAGTCTGCATGAGAGCGCCGGTACTTTCTTAATTTTCCATACCGCAGATGTATGTCCATCTGCGGTATGGAAAATGAAGAAAATACCAGTCCTGTTATGCACACTAGTGGTACTACAGGTACTGCTCTGCCTCACTCACTTGATAAACTGTTAACAGAGCTCAAGAGCGCAACAACCCTAAAAAGTCAAATCCCCCTCCAAATACTTTTTTTCTGTTTTTTAAAAATACACAAGCCATGCTTTCTGTCCTCTTCTACGGCCACCCCACCCTTCAGCCTTCTCCCACAATGTCCCGACCATACCTCCATACTTCCTGCAGCAGCCCCGCTTGTTAATGCTGTTCACTCACAGAGACTCAGACACTTTCAGAATAGTTCCCGATCCACACAAGGTCCCGACAGTACCTCCACGTTTCCCACGTCAGCCCTGCTTGTTAATGCTACTCGCACACATAGTTTCACATAGCTCTCTACGTAAACAAGGCTCCTTCAGTACTCCACGAACCCCGTAACTGCATTTAACCTTTTTTTTTAAACTACCTAGTCTCCACTAGGACAAAAGTTCTTAGCTCCCAAAGAAACACACATAATTCCTATGCAGGCGGAGGAACTATTTTGTTATAAAACTTACTGTAAAGTAATTTTTTATTACAATTTTTGTATTAAAGTTATTTTTTTTTTTACAGTGCCCATTTTCTAAGCGCAATAATACCCTCCAGGGTGGGCGGTATTGGGAAATACTGGACCTTCCAGGGGCTATAAGTTATTTCCCAATACCACCCACCCTGTTGAGTGTTATTGCTCATGTGCTACATGGGCATTACACATTGTGTAGCATGGGTGCAGAGGCGTGTAGGATAGGCGCGGCTTGCTGTAGTCATTACACCACATGCTTTAACCACCCCCCAAACACTTGTATGGCACAGATGTGTCTGAGGTGGACATGTCTGTGTATGTCAGATGGTTACGTGTAGGCACAAAGGTGCGAACAGTTGGCTATGGACATGTAGCATGGCGCGGCGCACACCAAGGCACAATGTGTCCCAAAAGGCAGCTGCAAAATGCACGTCAAGGCTACCATAACTGCAGGGATTCCTGCACTATACAGAGCAGTGGAGCCATCAACAGGATAAATGTTACTATTGATCTGAAGTAGTGCAACCCACTGTTCTGCTCCCATCCGGACCGTCCTGGTTGGGGGTGGATGAGTCCTGCCATGAAGCATATGAAATGCCAAATCTCCTGATGCTAATGTGATAATAACATTAGCATACAGTCTCCAAGAAGTGAGTGAACACTAAGATACTGTAACTAGTATACTGTAACATGATAGGACATACGGGCACATAAACAACTACAACCTGTAGGTTGGGTTCAGATTGTGTAGAGAAAAAAGGTCTGCTGCATTGGTTAGGGTTACATATCATCCTGCAAAAACATATGTCAGCATGAAATGTCCCACCACTGGCATCTTAACAGGTGGTACCCTATCCTTGGAGACACATGTCTGCCATTGGACATACCGCCAGCTGCACGGAAACACAGGAAGAGTGCCTTGGAGTTAAGGGAACAATGCCATATTAGTCTGGGAGCACTGGCACATCCCCCAAAAGAATGACACAGGGCACTGAATGGGTATTTTGCACACTGTTTATCGCATAGGTGGTACACATCACATACGCCATATACTGTATCTGAAGACATGATATGGTACTGTACAGTGTACAGTCCATTCACACAGCACACACCAGAGTCCCATAAATCTATGCAACATATCCATGGCAGCAGTCCATGGCTGTGCCATACCTCTGCCTGAATTCAGCAGCACAGTACACATGTCTGCTGGCCAGGCACCTACCATGCATTGGCACTGCCGCTTTAAACCTTTCTGGTCACTGGCTGTATGCTTTTCAGATCTGCACAATTGTCATCCCATAATACACAGCACCTGTTGCTTTCTCCCATTCCTTCAGTGGCTGTCACGGGGATACAGAGTCGATGATGTTGGGCCCCCCCATTGCAGCCATATTGCTGCCAGCAGTGGTGGGGTATCCTGCAGGGAAAAAGGCAGGTATGAAGCAGATGCGTCCACATCCCAGACAGTCTGTCCCTGTGTCGACCGGATAGCATGTCCCCATGACCCTCCGCTCCCATGAAACCCCAGCCCCTATGCACCCCTCTGCCCTGGCCCTCGAGAAGTTACATCGCCCATACAAGAGTAGCCTGGTGCCTCCTGTGGGCCCAGTTGCAGCAGGATCTCCACTGGGCATCCTGGAATGGCTGCAATAGCAAGAACACAGGAACTAGTAGCAGTCATGGGGGCAACCCTCCCTCAGGCATGGGAGGGCACCAGCCATGCATACCTTGCAGGCTGGGTGACCCCCCTAAGAGGTGGTCATCCTTGTCTTCATACAATAGAGTGGCGACCCACTCAGGGGCATAGGGCGTCATCTCTGTGGCTATCTCTGATCCTGATGCAGAGTTACTATGGCTTCCAGTGTCAGGCGTCAGGGCATGGTGTGCACATAGCAGGGGCTTGTGACCACGACCATGCCCTTGCACACCTGTAGATTGTTGTCTTCCATAATGCCATGACAACCCCTCCGATGGATACCTGTGTGTGTCCATCACACCCTCTTATGTGCACCATATGCTCCATGCTGTGTGCAGCATGTTTGTATCATGGGTCACACATGCCCAGTGTATGGTAAGATCACAGAGCATTTTGTAGCATTTAACACTAATCTGTGCCTGCAAAAATTATCTTGCAGCCTTACAAAATCTGTTTGTAATTAATTTTGGATGTCATCAGATCTTCTTTGAGGATATCTCTTACAGCAGGTCACATATTTGGAACTATAGCCGCCAGGCACTAGGACCACACAGAAACATTTTTGCTAGCAGTCTACCAGGGGCCACCCATGGGAACATCATTATATCAATGTCCTCCCTATATAGCCGCGCCCGCCTCAGTTCTTTTCCTGCCATCGACCATCGCACTTTAGACTCCACGGATACGCCACTGCTTCAGTCAACCACCATTCTTCGAGAATTTTCGCTATCACTTTTCCCTCTAAAGTGATTTATTTATTTTTTTATGCTGACCGATTCTCAAAATTAATTTTGATGCTGCAGTTGTGGCAAGAAGATCTAGGACAAAGATGACCACAATGTCAAAGCCTGCGAGCTCTGCCACGCCTTCAACCAGGTTACCTGTTGTCATCGCCATAAGGCCCTCGAATCCTTCCCAATGGAAAAGAAGGCTGCCCAGATGCAGAAGGAGCTCCAGGCCAGAAGCTCCTCAGCTCCGTCCTCCAACTCTTATGATTCCAAGGCTCGGAACAAATCGACTGGGAAACACAAGTACCGGAAGAAAGACGAACCTTCCCAGGAGCACCAACCACTATGGGGTCATTGACTGGTCTGGCAGTGACCCCTGCTGCCACCCACACCCTCCGCTCTACAGGGTTGGCCCTGGCAGCTCTTCCAGCTGGTCCTCTTCTGGCTGGCATTGGTCAGTCATTGGCAGGCTTTCCTTCTCCATCGTTGACGATGCCTACTGCCTCCCTCACCCTATCTGCTACAGGGAGGACTTTGGCAGTCTGACCCTTCGATTCCATCTCTGCCGATGCTCACCCATTGTTATTGGGGCCTTTTTCGCCCCCAACAAAGCTTCAGCCCCTGCTCTCACCCATCTTCTCTCCTGGGTCACAGCCATCTTGATCTTCTCCCTCCTGATGAGGAGGATGACGAAGAGGGTGCGGGGATTCCCCTAATTCTTTTTCCACTGTCTAGGAGTCCAGAAAGTTGGACCTTATGGGCAAGAGGGTCTTTGCCTCTTCCACATTGGCCATCAGAATTACTATTTGGCTCACATAGTCAGATTTCAGAACACACTCTGGAAAAAGGCCAAAGCTGCAGTTCAGCACTCCCAGAGTCTTCTCAGAGACAGGAGCTTCTTAAAGCCCTTCATTCAGGGGCAGATATGGGTAAACATCTCTTGAGAGCTGCCTATGATGTTACAGATGCCTCTGCTAGAGCATCTGTGGTGGGAATCTGCCTAAGGAGGCATTTCTGGCTCAGAGTATCTGGTTTTGCTACTGATGTCCAGCAATCCATTTTGAATGCCCCCTTCAGAGGTAACAAGCTATTTGGGGTGGACGTTCAGGATATCCTTAATAACCTGCAAGCCTACAGGAGGACTCTGTGATCTGTCCACTCCCTCTGTCACACCCACCAAAAAAGTGGACAGTGGGTGCCCTTTCGGCATGCCTCCCATAGACCCAGGTCTGAGACCAGGCAGCCAGACAAGTGCACAGCAAGGACAGCCTTGCCTACCCCTACCTGCACCACAGGAAAAACCCCAAGAGGTGGAGGAGCAGCCCCAGCTGCAGGTTTCGCATCAGCCTGACTGCTTGACCCTCTCCATCTAGTACCCCAGGAGGTCGTGGTAGGGGATTGCTTCTCTCTCTCCACCTGGACAGGTGGAGAGAGATTACGACAGATGCCCGGGTTCTGCAACTCATAGAACTAGGGCATACTCTGGAATTTTTGGAGCTGCCTCCAGACCTTCCTCCAAATCCTGCTACCTACCCTCCCAGCCACATACTAGTGTTGCTGGAAGAGGTCCTTACTCTGCTGTGAAAAAGAGTCATAGAACTAGTTCCCAAGGATCAAAGAAACAGGGTTCTATTCCCACTTCTTCCTCATCCCCAAGTCCACAGGGGACTTGAGGCCCATCCTGGACTTAGGAAACCTGAACTCCTACATCTAGTACAAAATGTTCAGGTTTGTAACTCTGCATTGCCTGCTGCCTCTGCTACAGAAGGGAGACTGGATATGCTTCCTAGATAGGCAGGAAGCTTACCTGCACACCAAGGTCTGCCTTCCCCACAAGAAGTACCTCAGGTTCCTGTTTCTGGGTGCTCATTACCAGTTCAGGGTATTGCCCTTTGGCTTGTCATCTGCGCCACAGGTCTTTACCAAATTCTTAGCGGTAGTGGCAGCAGCCCTCAGGAGGGTGGGATTGTACATATTTCCCTATCTGGATGACTGGCTGCTCAAGGCCCAGTCCCAGAAGCAACTTTTTGTGACCCTGAAGCATACCAGGCAACTGTTCTGCATGCTGGGGATTACAGTCAACCTGTCCAAATCTGTTTTGACTCCATGCCAGCATGTCCAGTACATAAGAGTTATACTGGTCACTGCCCAGGGTTTAGCTTTTCTGCCCCAGGACAGGACAGACTGCCTGATAGCACAGGAGCTTCTGAGCAAGTCACTTAACTTCCTTGTGCTCCCAGGTTGCACCTGGAAACAAGCTCCGGTTTAGTTTGCCTTTCCTGGTTAAACAACACCCCCCCTTGACAACAACAGGTATGTCACAGCCAAGACATTCCTGCATTTGCTGGGCCTGATGGCAGCAGCACTTGTCTTGGTACCCCTAGCGAGGCTGCATATGTGAATCCCTCAATGGTCTTTGAGGTTCCAGAGGATCAATGCACCAATGATCTAGAACACAGGGAACTATTCACTTCGCCTGTGAAGAAGGTACTTCAGTGGTAGATGGAACCCAGCTATTTGCTCAAGGGAGTTCCTTTTCTCATTCCTTCCCCTCATCGGATCCTCACCAAGGATGCCTCAGGGATAGGCTGGGAGGCACATATGGGTCCTCACCAGACCCAGGGGACATGGACTATAGTGGAGACTTCTCTCAATGTCAATGTCCTAGAGGTGCAAGCTGTCCTGTATGGCCTACAGGTCTTCCAGGGTCACTTGTCCCCAGGCCCTCTGCTAGTGTAGATGGACAATATCAGTGTGGTGCACTACATCAACAAGTAAAGGGGAACTCGCTCTTACCCCTGTGCAGAGAAATGATGAGGGTTTGGTACTGGGCTCTAGAGCATGGTAGAGAACTGTCGGCTGTCCACGTTCCAGGCACCAAAACATCCTGGCAAACGGGCTAAACAGGTCACAGTCCAGAATGCACAAGTGGGAGCTCTTGATCTTGGTTGTAGAGGATCTGTTTGACAGGTGGGATCATCCAGAGTTGGACCTTTTTGCATCCCCACACAGTGCAAAACTGCCATGCTTCTGCTTGCTCGATCCAGGGCCTGGAGTCTTCTGGTGAGATGCATTGTCCCTCTCTTGGAAAGGGAGGTTCCTTTACACCTTTCCTCCTTTTCTTCTGATTCAGAGGGTCCTCATCAAGCTTCAAATGGAGGAAGCCATTCTAATTCTGGTGGCCCCCTTTTGGTCTCATCAGATCTGGTTTCCTTTGCTGCAAAAGTTAGCAGTGGAACCACGAGTACCCTTGCCCTTGTACAAGGGCCTGCCGTCACAGGAGCAGGGGACCCTGGTCCATCCGGACCTCAGGTCACTCCATCTTCATCCTTGGCTCCTGAAGAGGTAGCCATTGCCAGATCTGGATTATCTCCAAAAGTATCTGATGTCCTGGTGGCCGCCAGGAAGCCATCCACCAGGGCTACTTACTCCATGAAGTGGAAGAGTTTTGCTCTGTGGGACGCTTCCCACCACCTGGACCCCTTCATTTGCCCAGTGAACCAGATTCTAGAGTACTTACTGTCCTTGTTAGATGCAGTACTCCAATACTCTTCTATTAAGGTGCACTTGTCTGCCATATCAGCCTTCCATGTACCCGTTGTTGGCTGTATGGTGGCCCAGCTGACTGTGGCCCGTACATTTCTGAGAGGCATTCTACATTTGAATCCTCCCCTCCACAGTCCAGTCCCACTTTGGGACCTGGATTTTAATTTGGAAAAGCTTACTTTGGTGCCTTTTGAGCCAGCTACGATTTGTGATCTATGCTTTCTGTCATGGAACGTGTTACTTTTAGTTGCCATTACTTCTGCTTGAAGGATTTCCGAGCTACAGGCACTCATGTGTGAGCAGCCTTGTTTGGTTTTCCACAAAGACAGGGTGTCTTTGCGCACTAATCCTAAGTTTTTACCAAAGGTGATGTCTGAGTTCACTTTAAAGCAAACCATCCACCTGCCTGATTATTATCCAGAGTATTCCAATCCAGGGGCAGCATTGCTTCATACTTTAGATGCGCATAGAATACTTAGATGCCATACACACTGTACAAAGGACTGCAGGAAATCCTCAGTTATGTTTCTTTCGCACCTGAGAAGGAGCATTCCAGTTTCTAAACAGTGTTTGTCCAAGTCGTTGGCCAACTGTATTATTTTCTGTTACAGGAAGTATGGCAAGAACTTCCTTGGTATGTTAAGGGCCAGTCAGCCAGAGGCATGGCCGCTTCGGTTGCCTGTTTCAGAGGTGTTTCAGCTGTGGAGATTTGTGCTACTGCAACATGGAGTACTGTCCACATTTTTATAAGACACTACAGTCTGGATATTGCCTCTAGAAGAAGGCAGGTTTTGGCCTAGCTGTGTTACGGGGTCTCCTTTCCTAGGCCTCTGCCTTCCAACCACCCAGACTGTTTTCCTGTGAAGTACTGCTTGGGACTCGTTCCAATGATATAACCTGCTGCAAGAGATATCCTTGAAGAAGATAGAACAGTTATGTAAAAACTTACCATAACAGTGGATCTTCGAGAGAATCTCTTGCAGCAGGTCATGCCATCCCACCCTCCATCCCCCTTGGTGATAGAAACATAGAAGGTGTCAGCAGATAAGGGCCTTATGGCCCATGCAGTCTGCCCTTTTCTCTCTTTATCCTTACTGTGACACTGCAGACCCTAGTTTGCCTCCGGATTCCCCCCTTTTTTTACTTCTGAGATCCCCCTGTGTCTATCCCAAGCTTTCTTGAATCCCGGTATTGTTTCTGACTCCGCCACCTCTGTCAGAAGGCTGTTTCACTTGTCTACCTCTCTTTCAGCAAAGAAGTGTTTCCTCACATTTCCTTTGAACCTCCTCCCTTCTTATTTCATATTGTGACCCCTCGTTCTTGAACATCTTTTCCTTTTGTAAAATGCTACCTTTCTGTACCTTGTTTTTCCCTGTGAGGTATTTGTGTGTTTCTATCAGGTACCCCCTCCTCCTCCTCTCCTCCAGGGAGTACATGTTCAATTCCTTAAGCATTTCTTCGTAGGTTTTCAGACACGTGCCCTGTACTATTTTGGTTGTCCTCTTCTGAACCACTTCCACTTTACGTCCTTTTGAAGATAAGGGCCTCCAGAACTGGACACAGTATTCGAGGTGTGGTCTCACCAGTGATCTGTGCAGGAGTATTATTTCCGTCCACCTGCTGGTGATGCCCCCTGCCTATGCATCCCAGCATCCGGCTAGCCTTCCTCTCTGCCTTGCTACACTGTTTTGCAACCTTCAGGTCATCTTAATAATCACCCCCCCCCCGGTCCCTTTCCTGATCTGAGTCTGTCAGAGCCTCCTTGCCCCCCCAAGCTGATATATTGCCCTTGGGATTTTGTGCCCCAAATGCATTGTTT
This sequence comes from Neoceratodus forsteri, assembly GCA_016271365.2. NCBI lineage: Eukaryota > Metazoa > Chordata > Ceratodontiformes > Ceratodontidae > Neoceratodus > Neoceratodus forsteri. Next base: position 451,683,800 of record JADMNL010000023.1, on the reverse strand, counting down.
GTATTTCATAAGAATTAAAACCCAGCTGCCAATTCCTTGACCATTCTTCCAGCTTTTTTAGATCCCCCCTCATGCTATCCAACCTCCCCCATGTGTCCACTCTATCACAGAGTTTCGTGTCATCCGTGAAGAGTCATACCTTCCCTTCCAGTTCCTCAGCAATGTCACTAATAAAGACATTGAAGAGGACTGGGCCCAGTACCGACCCCTGTGGCACCCCACTGGCCACTCTGCAAACTCCATAGTGGATCCCACTCACCACCACTCTCTCTGAGTCCTATTGCTCAGCCGACTCTAACCATTTTACAACCTTAGTACCCACTCCTAGTCTCCTTAGCTTGTTTATCAATTTTCTGTATGGAATGGTGTCAAAGGCCTTGCTGAAATCCAGGTAGACCACGTCCACTGCCCCTGCCTGATCCACCTCCCTGGTTTCCCAGTCAAATAACTTGATCAGGTTAGTCTGGCATGACCTTCCCCTGTGATACCATGTTGCCTTGGATCCTGAAGCCTACTAATGACAAGGTATTCACAAATCTTTTTCTTTAGTACTGATTCCATCACCTTACCCACCACAAATGTCAATCTGACAGGCCTGTAGTTTCCTGCCTCTTCCCTGTTACCACTTTTGTATAGAGGGACCACATCTGCCCTCCTCTAGTCCTCTGGTCTCTGGTATCAGAGCTCTTCCTCTCCTGTCTCTCTTTCTTCAGGACAGTATACCTTCTGATCTCCCCTTGCCTAGTGGTGGGAGCCTCTAGCTTTCCTTGGTCCTTCAGGAGCAAGTCCTTAGTGGATGGTCTCCAGCAGGTAATTGAGGAGGGTGTGGGCCTGCCAACGGCTATATAGGGAGGACATCAACATGATGACATCACTGTGGGTGACCTCTGATAGACAACTAGCAAAAATGTTTCCATGTGGTCCTAGTGCCTGGTGGCTATAGTTCCAAAGGTGTGACCTGTTGCAAGAAATTCTTTCAAAGATCTACTGTTACGATAAGTTATTATGTAACTGTTCTTTTTTTTCCCCTCAACATACAGTATTATGTCATCAGTATACAAATGATGCCAGACATACCGCAAGAGAGGTTCAACATCATTTGTATAGATACTGAAAAATATAAGCCCTAAAATGAAGCCTTCTTGAAATTATTGTTCAGTGTTACCTTCTGTTGTTTTCCAGACAGATAGCCATGGAACCAGTTCAGAGCCTCTTGGTTGAAGCCAATAGATCTCCGCATGTTAAGCAAGATGACATGATCTACAGTATCAGACACTTTTGACAAATCAATAAATATGTCCCCGACCAGGAGGTCCTTTTCCATGGCCATCTGGATGTCCAACTCTACCTGAAAGGGTACCTGTCTCAGTGCTGCTAACAAATAAGCGAACGTTCATTTACCTCCATAGGAGCTCCTCTGAGGCACTTTCATACTTTTCTATACTGTGCCACAAGAAAGGGAAGGGATTGTAATTTGCCCCGGAGGGCAATCCCTTCCACTTCCTTAATGCTGGCTCCACCCCCAAAACTCCAACATTTTATATAGATACATAGAAAATGTTGGCAGAAAAGGACTGCCAGGCCCGTCCAGTCTGCACATTAATGCTACCCATATAAGCGGCCCATGACCCCACTTATTCATTGGTCCAAGCTTTTCCCTCCCATCTCTAGTGTTCCCTTATTTGTGTCCCATGCATGTCTGAATCTTGCCACCATACGTGCTGTCACCACCTCCTGGAGCAGGCCATTCCACACATCCACCACCCTCTCTGTAAAGGAGAACTTTCTCACATTTCCCCTTATGCGGTCTCCCTCTAGCCTCATGTCATGCCCGCTGGTCCTGGAACACTTTTTGAACTGGAATATTCTTTCCCCCTTTACTTTGATTATGCCCTTGAGGTACTTGTACATTTCAATCATGTCCCTCTGCTCCAGCATATACATATTGAGGTCACTGATTCTCTCCTTATAAGGCTTCTGCTGCAAACCCTTCACCATCTTTGTTGCCCTCCTCTGTACTGTCTCTATCTTGTTGATGTCCTTTCAAAGGTGCAGCCTCCAGAATTGCATGCAGTATTCCAGATGTGGCTTCACCAGGGTTTTGTACAGTGGAACTAATATCTCCCTCCTTCGGCTTGTGATACCCTTCCCAATACTCCCCAATATCCCACTGGCCTTCCCTACTGCTTTGGCGATCTGCTTGGTAGCCTTCAAGTCATCTGTGATAATGACTCCCAAATCTCTTTCCTCCCTTGTAACTGTCAGCAGCCCCCCCATCCCCTAGCTAGCTTCTGGATTTCTGTACCCCACATGCATGATTTTGCACTTCTTTGCATTAAACTTCAATTGCCATGCTTAAGACCACCTTTCCAACCTTTCTAGATCCTTGCTCATCCTTTCCACTCCCTCTGGAGTGTCTACCCTGTTGCAGATCTTGGTGTCATCTGCAAACCTTTCCCTCCTGTTTGTATAGGAAGAGCACGGGGGTGCGCCCCATTCAGGTTTATAGAGTGTGATTTACAAACTTATTTTCTGCAATTTAATTGGACATTTGGTGAAATCAGAGCCTGGGTTCAACTAACCAGGCTCTTGTTAGTTGAACCCATGCTCTGAATTCACCAAATGTCCAGTTAAATGGCTAGAAAATGGGTTTTCAAATCCTGCTCCACAGACTTGAATGGCACACACCCCTGTGCTCTCCCTATACAGATATCACAAAACACCAGAGTGCGGGGGCAGAGCTGTGATGAGGAAGTGGAAGGAATCAATTGGCTAGCCCCTCGGTGGCAAATTACAATTCCTTCCCTTCCTTGGGGCAATATGGAAAATTATGAAAGTGCCTAAGAGGAGCTCCTGTGGAGGTAAGGGAGCTTATTCTTCTTATTATTTAATTTCTCATACAAAAATTATTGAGACAGATTTTCTTTAAGCAACACTGATGAAGTACTATGTGTAGCCCAAAAACATGACTGAAAAGGGTTTTATATATTATGCTTTTCCAAATGAAGCTTCAATTGCGTTGCAACTATTTTTTCAAATATTTTGGAGATCACGGGAAGTAAAGATACTGGCCTGTAATTTCCAATCTTTGATTTCTTATCACTTTTATAAACAAGCGCTACATTAGCCTGCTTCCATATCCTTGGATGTGAACTGGATTTTAAAAAGAGATTGAAAGTATCACTCGGTAGTGGGCTATTACAGGGGTAGCCAATTTAAGTATCTAAAAGGATGCCATCTAATTCAGTTGCCTGCCTTACATCTAATTTAGTACTTGATCTGGTTCAGTATTGTTAAATGAAAAGTGAGAAATAGTATTTCCCTGTTTATTTCCTGTTTCTGCTTCCTGGCTATGTAGGACTATAGAAGCTTTAGATTCTGCAAAAGAACCAATATTAATAAACATTTCATTAAACTTGTCTGCCACCTTATCAGAAATTGGAACTAGCCTGTCTTCTACCATGAAGGTACATGACAAATCAGATTGATTTTACCCCTGTGATTTCTTTACCGTTCTCTAAAAAGACTGAGGATTTATTGTAGTGTCTAGTCTGAAATTTGACATGTAATAATCTGCCTTTGCTTTTCTTATTTTTTTTAATTAATGGTTATGGGCACGATAAACGTACCGATCATTTCTTTGATTATATTTTTTAGCACGTTTCCATGCCAAATCTCTAACTAGTTGATGCTCCCTTAAGTAGTTAATGTACCAAGCAGCATTAATCTGTTTCAGTTTTTTATAACTAATAGGAAAAGGGCATTACACCCAAGCAAACATTTGCACCACAAGAAGAAGTATGCACTCTGCATCAGGGATTAATGGCAGTCTTTCCCAATGTCTTGTTTCCAAATCAGCCAGGAAATTTACATAGCCAAAATTCTTTAAAATCCTATATTCCTTATATTGAGTCTTGTGGAATTCTTTTTTTGTCTTCTTGTCTAACACAAAAAGTAACCTGATGATCACTGAAGGTATCCGAAAGGACACAATTCAGTGAATAGTTATCCAAAGCTGAGGTAAATATTAGGTCTAGAGTGGTAGAAAGATTTGGGTCCCTGGGGCTCAAAATCTAGTAGCGGAATTAATCAACTGGGATAATCCCAAGCTTGTTGCCTTCTCAGATAATTTATTTGTTGGAGAAACTGAGGCCCAATCTACATTAAAATTGCCTAATAATGCAATTTCATGGCTATACATATAAGGGAACATGAAGTCCTGTAGAACAAGAGCATTATTTCCATCACCATTTGGTGGAAGATAGTATCTCATAAGTAGAATGGTTTGCTATATAGGCGCTTTATTTCTAAGACTAATTTTTCCATGTCCGGTGTCATCAATTTACACTCACTCTACTGTTTTTCCAGATCCATAGGCCATCACTCCTCCTCCTCCTCTTTTACTGTGATCATGTCTTCATAACTGATAACAAGGAACTTCCCATGGACAAAGGGCTATATCCTATATGTCACATATTTTTCTTAATACGATACAATTATCTCTGGACTGTATGAATCTTTCCCTCTGTTCTTTTAAGCATAAGTTGAAAGAGTACCTTTTTACAGAATGTAAGTGTAAATGTTATTGAATGATAATGCTTTGATATATCAACTTATACCTGTCTCTATTTAAGTTGTATGTATTTATATTGTATGTAATTATTATTTGTGCAGTGATCGCCCATGAAAACGGATCTTTTTTGGCCCATTGTCCTATTAGTATAAATAAATAAAACAAGCAAACAAACAAGGAATTTGTAAATCAGCATCCAATATTTTCTTACTTAACCACATCTCTGTTTTAACTATTATTTTGGGTCACTACTCCAAAACCCTGTCCCTGATGGCATCAGTCTTGGTAATTAGACAGTGAGCATTGAAATGTACAAAGCTTACACCCTTTCCTATTAGGGTCTCAGCTGTAGAACCTGGATCCCTATGGGGACCAGGATTTAAATGAATAATCCCAGACAGAAGTAGGCACAGTAGGATTAAAGGGGCACTGACAGCTTTTCCTCTCGTTTCTGTCTGAAAATGAAGCAGTGTCCCCACAGGCTCACATTAATAAAGCAAGTACAATAGAATGCCACTGTCTAACATCAAAGTAACCAATGTACCTATAGTTGCACATTTTGACATAATGTCTGTAGGGGTGGTCCGCAAGTAAATCCCCCATCCCCCAGAAGCACACTGGCGCCGAGAACGCACCTCTACCATGGAGCGCCATCCTGAAGATCGATTTTTTACATCTGCATTGGACCCAGCTTTTACTCTAGAAGAGTGTGGCATACTGAGCCATTTGTTTTATCATTAATGCAGAACTGAGCACTCCTTGAGCCGCAAAATGAATTTAAACTCTGTTGCCCGAAATCCCGTGCATGCACGAGATTTTGGCGACAGAGTTTAAATTCCACTTCTATTGCTGACAAGGGTGCCCAATCCCCATCTGCATTACATATCCTTCAACTCATGTGGCACACTGGGAGCCCACCCCAGTGTGCCCACATTTATTTTTAATTTTCCCGATCTTTCTGTAAATAAAGAAAACCATCCCGATGTCTTTTTAAACCTGTAATAGGAAAATGGTCCCTTGTCGTCTCCCCAGTCCCCCTTCCCCACCCTCCCACTGAGCACTCCACCTCCTGCACCCCTTACCATTACTCACTTCTGAGTTGGGAGCAGCGATCTTCTCTGGACTGGGACACGACTGCACACTTCAAAGCCCAACTGCAAACTGAGGAATCAAGGTAGGCTAGTATTATGGCTCTCAATGGGGTTTTCAACTTATGTTGATATCTCAGCCATTTTTAGGAATTTTTACCCCAATTTTTTAATACAGGGTTCTTGGTCCCCACCTTATGAACACTGTCACTGTCATTTCGTTATTCAGTCCTGAAAGGTGATTTCATGGTTGCTATGCAGAATCACCTTTCTGGACCGATTAACAAAATGACAGTGCCAGTGTTCATGAGAGGAGGTCCCAAAAAGGCCATATTGAAAATTTGGTTGAAACAATTCCCCAAAATGACTGCGTTACGAGTGTGCGTTGCACAGTTTTTACATATACTGTATTCGTAACTTTGCCAATTTTTAATATTTTCACTCCAAATTATCAACGTTGACATTTTTTCACACCTCCTCATGAACAGTGCAGCTGTCATTTTTCACATCCTGCCCAAAATGTGTTTATGGAGCAGTGGCATGAAATGGCGCAGTTGCTGCTCAAAATCACCTTTTGGGACTGAGTAACAAAGTGAAAGTGTCAGTGTTCATGAGGTGGGGTCCCAAAAAGGCCATGTTGAAAATTTGCAGCAAAAATACCAAAAAAAACCTCCCACAAAACTGGGTTACTGTTATACTATCTCCAAAAGTAGGGAAATTAATTAACAAAAACTTTGTTTAAAACAAAGTTGGGGTTCTAGACATAGGTTGTCAACCAAAGTGATACAGGTCAGGAAATTGGATGTTAGGGTTTACAACTGTTATACCCCTCCCCACCAAACCCTACCACTGGAACCACACACCCCACCCTCCACACACCAACAAGCGTCAGGGTGTGTCTTAAGGTCGTGGATCCCACCCAACCCTACCATCGCAACACCACCCCACCACACACCAACAAGCATCAGGGTGTGCCGTAGGGTCATGGACCTCATCCCACCCCCCACCCAACCCTACCATCCACACCACCCCACCATCCACAGACCAACAAGTGTTGGGGTGTGCCTTAGGGTTGTGGACCACCAACATCCCATTCCATCTGTAAGGAACCTGACATGGTACAGTATAGGAGAATGGGGTGAGGTTAGGAACGCAACGACTCTAAGGCACACCTGACACTTGGTGTGATGGAGAGTGGGGTGATGTGCGATGGTAGGTTGGGTGGGGTGGAGAGGATGAGGCCCATGACTCCTAAGGCACACACTGACGCTTGTTGGTGTGTGGAGTGGTGGGTGAGTGTTGCAAAATGGTAGGGTTGGGTGGGGTGGGTGGGACCCATGACTCTAAGTCACACCCCGTGCCTGCTGGTGTGCGGAGGGTGGGGAAAAGGTTCCTAGGTAGGGTTTGGTGGGGGAAGGTTATAACAGCTGTAAATCCTAACATCCAATTTCCTGACCTGTGTCACTTTGGTTGAAGACCTATGTCTAGAATTCTAACTTTGTTTTAAATGAATTTTTTGTTAATTAACCTAATTTAACAGGCAACCAGTTTCCTTAACCTATGTTGGCAGAAATGCAAATTCAGAGTGACAACAGTGCCTGGCTTAACTAAGTTATGTAATAGTGCTTTTTTATAAGAATAAAATAAGTTAAAACAAAAAATGTTATAACAGCCTCCTCATTAGCCTTCCTCACTGGATTCCCACAGAGTGACTTCTGCCATTCATTTGATAGCCACTCAGGTGGGCCACTGCTCCATGACCAGCCGCTGGAGTGGCTTAACTTAAATACTGCAGGGAAGGCCACCTTCCCCAAATTATGTCACTGGCTTGCTTTCACTGCCCAGTAGCACCTCTCCCTGGCTTAATGGGACTCAGGTGGGTCACTTGATTCAGGAGCAGGACCAAAGTTGTGTGCTGGTTGGAGGTATGGGCACTATTCATAACAGGAGCAGTTTGTGAGGTTGCTAGAGACTGAAAAATGGCAGACTACACAGCAGACTAATGCAGGAGATGTTAATACCACTGTAGATGAGCTGAAGTGTCTTCACTTAAATACTGTAGGGAAGCCCACACCCCCAAATTACATCACCGGCCCACCTCCACTGTCCGGTAGCCTCCCACTTATTGGGACTCATGCAGGTCGCTTGATTCAGGAGCATAGAAACATAGAAATATAGAAAGTGACATCAGAAGTAGACCATACGGTCCATCTAGTCTGCCTGCTGGCCTACCCCCCCTCCCTTAACTGCTAGTCACTGTGGTGGTGCCTTTGTACCTGTCCCAAGCATTCTTCAAATCTACCACTGTTTTTGCCCCACCACTACCTGAGGAAGGCTGTTCCATGCATCCACCACCCTCTGGATAAAAAAGAAACTTGCGTGTGTTACTTCTGAATTGCCCCTCTCCAGCTTTATGTTGTGCCCCCTAGTTCTTGTGTGCTTTCTGACTTGGAACAGTTCCTGAACTTGCACCTTGTTTATTCCATTTAGGAACTTGTAGGTCTCAATCATGTCTCCCCTCTCCCTCCGCTGCTCCAGGGAGTACATGTTCAGGTTTTGCAGATGCTCTTCATAGTTTTTGTTCTGTAGGCCGTGTATCATTTTTGTAGCTCTCCTTTGCACTGTCTTCAGTATGTTGATATCCTTTTTTTAGGTGTGGTCTCCAGAACTGTACACTGTACTCTAGATGTGGCCTCACCAGAGATCTATAGAGTGGCAGAATGACCTCCTTTTTTCTGCTGGTGATCCCACTGCCTATGCAGCCCAATATGCCGTTCGCCCGTAGTGACACTTTCTCGCACTGTTTGGACATCTTTAGGTCATCCAGTATAATTATTCCCAGATCCTTTTCCTGTTTGGAAGATTCCAGTTGTACTCCTCCCAGGTAGTAGTCCTCTACTGGGTTGGCCTTTCCTAGGTGTATGACCTTACATTTTTTTGCGTTAAACTTTAGTTGCCATGTCTCTGACCCTTTTTCCAGAGCCTTAACGTCAGCCTTCATCTTTTCTACTCCACCTGGAGTATCTACCCTATTGCTTATTTTTGTGTCACCTGAGAATAAGCTCATCTTCCCCTCTAGTCCCTCAGTTATGTCACTAATAAAAATATTGAACAGGATCAGACCGAGTACTGATCTTTGTGGCACTCCACTATCTACTCCTCTTTCTTCTGAAAGTGAGCCATTTACAAGTACACTCTGTGTCCTTCCAGTGAGCCAGTTCCTTACCCAATTCACTATTTGCTGTCCTACTCCCATTTTGTCCAGTTTGTTGAGTAGCCTTCTGTGTCGGACCGAGTCAAAGGCTTTGCTGAAATCCAGGTATACTATGTCTACTGCTCCTCCCTGGTCTGTTATTATAGTCACCCAGTTAAAGAAGTCTATCAGATTGGTTTGGCATGACCTTCCTGTTGTAAAGCCATGCTGAGGGACATGGAGGTGGGGGAGGAACTGGTGGGGTGAGTTGAGAGCTGGTTGCAGGGCAGACAATAGAAGGTAGTTGTAAGGGGGGAGACATCCAAGCCAAGGCCAGTAACAAGTGGGGTACCACAGGGTTCAGTGCTGGGCCCTGTTTTGTTCAGTGTCTTCACTGGAGACATTGCAGTGGGGGTCAAAATTAAGATCAGCCTGTTCACAGCTGACACTAAGATTTGTGCAAAAGTGGACAATGAAGAAGGGGGACAGGCACTCAGGAAGGATCTAACTAAACTTGAACTCTGGTCTAGGGAGTGGCAGTTGGGGTTTAATGCTAAGAAGTTCAAGGTCATGCACCTCAGAGCAAGAAATCCCAGGACGAGCTACTGGCTGGGGGGAGAGCAGGTAACAGCTTCAGAGAAGGAGGAAAGGGACCTCAGGGTAATAGTCACAGGGGACGTGAAGGTGTTAGCACAGTGTAGGAGAGTGGCAGCAAGGGCAAACAGGATGCTGGGGTGCAATGCCAGAGGGATCACCTCTAGAAAGGAGGAGGTCATCCTGCTCTTGTATAGATCACTGGTGAGGCCACACTTGGAGCACTGTGTGCAGTACTGGTGCCATACCTCAAAATGGATGTGAGATTACTGGAGAGGGTGCAGCGCAGGGCTACAGAAATGATCATGAGACTAGGAGAGTTGCCGTATGAGGAAAGAATAAGGAAGCTCAACATGTATTCACTGGAAGAGAGAAGGGAAAGAGGGGACATGATAGAGACATTCAAGTACTTGGAAGGCATGAACAAATTCAGAGCGGGAGGATTGTTCCACTTAAAAGGGGGAAGGGTCACTAGGGGGCACAGTCTGAAGTTGGAAGGGGGAATGTTCAGGAGGGAGATGAGGAGGCACTACTTTACAGAGAGAGTGGTGGCAAGATGGAACACTGCTAGAGGAGTTAATCGAACTGAGTACAGTGGATAGTTCTAAGCGGGGTTGGGATAGAGTCAAGGGCAGGATTAGTACAGACAAGAACACAAAGGGGGGGAAGACCAGGAAAGGGGAGGAAGGGAGGGGTTTGGGTGGGGCTGGAGCAGCTGTAGTAATATGAAACTAAGAGCTGCACAAACAGGCAGACTTAATAGACCTGTGAGCCTTTTTCTGCCAGCAGTTTAGTATGTTCTTATGTTTTGTGCCTAATTTATTTGTTTTCTTCCAGAAAGACTATAATCCTTTCCTTGATCAGGGTTTCCATTATTTTCCCCACAGCTGAGGTTAGGCTTACTGGTCTGTAGTTGTTTGCACTTTCCCTGCTTCTGCTTTTGTGCAGAGGAATAACTGTTGCCTTCTTCCAGTCTTGGGGGACCTCCCCCAGCTTGAATGACAGGTTGAAAAGATCAGCCAGGGGTGCTGCCAGCTCGTCCCTTAGTTCTCTTAGTAATCTAGGGTGAATTTCATCTGGTCCCATGGCCTTGTTTGTATTGGGTTTCTCTAGTTCCTTTAGGAACCTTTCTTTTGTAAAGGGACCCAAGTGTATTCCGACTCCTTTCTTGTTGTGTGTTGCATTGCTGGGTCTGCATCCTTCCTCTTCCTTCTTGGTGAATACAGAGCAAAAGTAACTGTTGAGGATTTCAGCCTTGTCCTTGTTGATTTATGTGATCTCCCCCATCCACCCTTGTGAGTCTAACAATACCTCCTAATGTCTTTCTCTTCTCACTGACATAGCTATAGAATGTCGTCACCCTTTTTGACCTCCTTAGCTATCCTCTCCTCAGTTTCTGCCTTTGCTGTCCTGATCACTTTGTTTGCTTCCTTCTGTGTTTCCTTGTATTCTTCTCTATCCTTGTCGGATCTGTTTTGTTTGTATTTTCTGAAAGCCGTTCTTTTCTCTCAGACCTTAGTGGCTACTTCCTTAGAAAACCAGAATGGTTCTTTTTAGCTTTGCTCACCCTTCTCATGTAATGGTTTGCAGTATTTAGTATAGCCCTTTTGAGCTATATCCAGTAGTCTTCAGCATCTATCCCCCCAGACTCAGCTTAAGACCTTGCTTCATTTTTGTGAAGTCTGCTCGTCTAAAGTCCATGACTTTTGTTTTGGAGTGCTTTGTGTCTGTTTTTGTCTTGACCTGGAACCACACCATACAGTGGTCACTGGTCCCCAGGTGGCTCCCAACCTCTGCCTCTGTGATATTGTCCCCGTTTGTTAGTAGCAAGCCAATGGACAGCTTCATCCCTTGTTTTGTCATTTACAAGCTGTTTCATTCCCAATACATGCAGGACCTCTAGAAAGTCCTTGCTTCTGGTTGAACTTGCTGTATGTGTATCCCAGTTTATGTCAGATAAATTGAAGTCACCCAGTACAATCACCTCCAGAACCAGGAGTCTTGTTCTGGTTGGAGGGCTGGGTGCAGTTTTTAACAGGAGCAGTTCTGGAGTTGCTGGAGGCTGAAAAACAGCAGACTGCACAGCAGACTGATGCAGGAGATGAATAACGCATAGGGTGGAAGAGACTTAATTGACCAATAGGGTCCTTACAAAAAGTTGTTAAACACAAGTAATTCCAGCACATCATTTTTTAAAGTAAATATTATTATTTTACAAATTCAAAAAGAAAACATTCATGCACACAATAAACTGGCAAACACAAACAAAATGAGAAAAATTAAAAATTAAGTAAAAGTATCACTTTGACCACCAAAACCACAAAAACAAATACATAATTAAAAAACAAACCAAAAAATAGGCAAAAAAAATGAACTGTCCATCCCACAGGAGTGGCAGTAGATAATAATTATATTATACAGTAGTACTCCTGCGGCAGTAAAGAACATTCTCCAAAGCCTGAAATTAATTCCAGCTATTCCAGTAAAATGCATATGGAAGCCTAGTGCATCTAATCATTTCTTCCATCAAATAACAAAATGAGATCAACAGTAAAATGTAAATAACAAACATGAATTAATTTACCACACAATAACCACACATCACCTTCCCCCACCCGCTGGTTCATGACCACTAAAGGAAACATAAAGCACTATACAGACCACAGCATTTCAGGACTGGAGGAAGTAACTGAATAGCTCTTGCCAAGCACGTCATAAAATATCTTGCAACTGTTCTGTGTCAAGAGACTAAGGATTCCAATAAAAGAGCTTCCTTGAAAATCAGGAGGCGTTTAGTTTTTGAGTATGTCAAACAAACGGGCAGATTCCACTTCTGCAAAATCAACCTTTTGGTCGCAGTAGAGCCAAAAATAATATCTTAGCACAAGTTTTGTTTAAACCCAAATTCAAAAATTCATTGAGGAGGAACATTTCAAATTTGAGGGGAATAACCATATCTAAAATCCTAAAGAGCTCATCACAAGTCTGTGACAACCAATGTTGAATGAATGGGTAAGCCCATAAGCAATGGAATAGATCCCCCCTTTGGCAGCAGCCATGCAAGAATAGAGCCATAATTAAATTGAGCTATTTTGACTGGGGTCCGATGTGCTCTGGCATGATTTTAATCCAGATTGTTTTGTTTTTGGAGGAGCCATATTCTCCGTTACCCTTACTCCATAATGAAGCTCATGGTTGTGGAGTCTTATTGACTCCCACGTCGTGCTACAGTTTCCAATTTATGATTAATCAGGGATCTAGAATCTTTTTTAAGTTTAACAAGCTGAGAATAAAAAAAGGCAATTAATTTAGACTTTAACTTATCCATTAATTGCCAGTCCTTGTTTATTCTGCAGTCCCAATTGGTTGTTGAATAAAATTAATTACTAGGGCAGAATTTTTCAAATTTACTTTTAAACATAAAATATTTGAAATAATTAAAATGCGAGCCCTTCAGACTAAATGTATTCTGAAAAATGGGATAAGAATGAACTGTAGATAATTAAGATTAAGTCACTAAAATATATAACTTGTGTAAGGTCCATTTTACACGGATCCAGACTGATCGCCCAGAAAACCTGCTGTATTCTGATTCATTCAGTGTTAGTAAGGACCATTTTAGAACTGTATGATGCAGTTTTGGGTTCTTGCAACCACAGAGTTCTATTACAATATATGGCTGTATTTTTCCAACAGTGGAAGAGCTGAACAAAGACAGTAAACTACAGTACATCATTTTGTTCTAAGTGGCTCTTACCAGTAGTGTCTACATTAGAAAGACCTATTGTGTTTAATTAAAGGCCAGTCAAGCTGGAACAATAACAGAATGGGAACCAGTATATGAAAATCAGCTTCTACAGAAAACACAGGCGTGCACATTAGAAGAAGAATGATCATTTATATAGTCCTTTTCACACACATTGTATCCCAAAAACCTTTTACAAGCAATGAGGGACTGTCGGCGGTAAAGTAGCTGTAAATGCGTAGAGGCAACCATTTCATACATTAACACCACACGCAGCCTTGGATAATTACAATTACCAGTTTTATGGCAGAGGAATATTTGCCTGAACACCCAGGGAAAATCCCCCACCCTAAGGTTTTTACCAAAATTCATATTCAGCCACCTGACTTTCCTTTTTTTCCCCATGCTAAGATACAGTAGGTACTCTTGCAATGCATGGACAAAAGAATCCCCCAAAAAATGTGGGATGTGGTTTGGCTGTGTTCCCATTGATGTTTGAGTGTAAAGGGGAACATGAAACATATAAGGTTCGAAGAACATTATTTTCCAGGGTTTGAATGTCCACTCCAAACTGAGAGTATGGAACATTTTTTTCTTCGAAGGTACCTATGTTAAAGGATTTGGGCATTTCTTAGCTTTAAGATGGGGTCTCCCTTCGCTAGAACGGATAATATATAGCAACTTATATAATGGATAATATATAGCAACTGAGAGGATCACAGATGTAGAAGTGGGTAGCCATCTGGGAACTAGCGACCATCGAACAGTATGGTTCACAATAAACACAGCAATAGAGCCAAGCCATACAAAGACAAAAGTACTAGACTTTAGGAGGGCTGACTTTGCCAAAATGGGTGAGTGCCTAAGGAATGCACTAGCAAATGGGCAGGAAGGAGGGGTGGAAGAACAATGGGATATAATAAAAACTGCCATCACAGAGGTATGAGCCTTTGTGTGAAGCAAATAAACAAAACAAGACGATGTAAGACACCACTATGGTTCTCAAAGGAAGTGGCAGTGAAGGTTCAAGAAAAAAAGAAAGCATTCAGGAAGTACAAGGAATCGCAGAAGGAGCAGGACAGAGAACTGTATCAGTTAAAGCAAAAGGAGGCTGGGAAGGCAGTCAGAACAGCAAAGGCCTAAACCGAGGAAAAGATAGCCAACTCAGTTAAGAAGGAGGATAAAACCTTTTATAGGTACATCAGGGAGCAAAGGAAGACCAAGGGAGGGATAGTGAGGCTTAATAAAGAGGAGGGAGGGTGGGCAGAGGGAGACTGTGAAAAGGCAGAGATACTAAACAAATATTTTTGCTCAGTATTTACAAATGAAGAGGGGGAGGTACATAAAACAAACAGTAGTAACACTCTGGATACAGAAGTTGATACCAGCCCATTTACAGAAGAAAAGGGTTCTGAAAGAACTCTTAAAACTGAAGGTGGACAAAGCAATGGGGCCTGATGGGATTCATCCCAGAATTCTAAAAGAGCTAAGGGTAGAACTAGTGACACCACTGACTACCCTTTTAACAAATCATGGGAGGATGGGGTGGTACCTGAGGATTGGAGGAGGGCAGATGTGATTCCCCTTCACAAAAGTGGGAGCAAGGCAGAAGCAGGAAACTACAGACCTGTCAGTTTAACCTCAGTGATAGGGAAAATTATGGAATCACTTTTGAAGGAAAGAATTGTCGAGTATCTAGAGGCCAGAGGGGCACAGGACCCTAGGCAGCATGGATTCACAGCGGGAAGGTCATGCCAGACAAATCTGATAGATTTCTTTGACTGGGTGACCAAAGTAGTAGATCACGGTGGGGCTGTGGACATGGCCTACCTAGACTTTAGCAAGGCATTTGACACAGTCCCACACAAAGATTAATATACAAGTTAGCCAGCCTGGGGTGGGTCCCAAGATGACAGCCTGGGTAAAGAATTGGCTGGAGAATAGGACACAGAGAGTAATAGTAAATGGAGTCCACTCAGAAGAAAGGAGGGTTACTAGTGGGGTACCGCAGTGTTCAGTATTAGGACCGGTCCTCTTCAATGTCTTTATAAGCGACATTGCGGAAGGACTGGAAGGAAAAGTATGTCTCTTTGCAGATGACACTAAGATCTGCAACAGAGTTGATACACAGGGTGGGGTGGAAAGGATGAGAAGGGACTTGGCAAGGTTAGAGGAATGGTCAAATGTATGGCAGCTTAGATTCAATGCTAAGAAGTGCAAGGTAATGCACCTGGGAAACAAAAACCCAGGGGAAGAGTACACAATGGGGGGTGAGATACTAACAACAACAAAAATGGAAAGGGACCTGGGGGTAGTCATATCAGATGACCTAAAGGTGGGCAAGCAATGTGAGAGGGCAGCAAGGAGGGCTGGGGGGATACTGGGATGCATAGGGAGAAGCATCACCAGTAGAAAACAGGAAGTTATTATCCGTTTGTACAGACAGCTGGTGAGATCCCATCTGGAGTACTGTGTGCAGTTCTGGAGACCCAATCTCCGCAAAGACATAGACAGGATGGAAGCTGTCCAGAGGAGGGCAACTAAAATGGTGCAGGGTCTGCACCGGAAGACATATGAAGAGACTTAAGGAGCTTAATATGTATAGCCTCAAGGAAAGGAGGGAGAGGGGGGACATGATAGAAACTTTCAAGTACCTCAAGGGAATCAACAAAGTCCAAGAGGGTAGCATCTTTCAAAAAAAGAGGTGTGCAAGAACAAGAGGGCACAATTTGAAGATAGAGGCGGCTCAGAGGTAATTTAAGGAAGTACTTTTCACAGAGGGTTGTGGATGCATGGAACGGCCTTCCGGAGGAGGTTGTGGAGTCCGAAATCAGTGGTGGAATCAAGCATGCATGGGACAGTCATAAGGCAATTCTGGGGGGTGGGGGTTAGAAGAAGTAGGCTGCTGGTTAACTAGGATCTGCAGCTTATCCAGTAGGTAGGGAAATGGGCAGACTGGGTGGGCCAAGCGGTCCGTATCTGCCGTCAAATTCTATGTTTCTATGTAACCTAATTTTAGAGGATTTATCCCCACAGTGTAAGTGATTCAGTAAAAGCACTGTTTTAGTTATCTTTGCCTGCCTTACATTTTTCTTGTGGCAGGCAATATGCCAATATGTGCTGCAACAATTGCAGTCTACATATTTGTCTATTGCAAACATAATATAATTTGTTTTGAGAAAAATGAGAGATCAGGAATGGAGCTACAGTACCTCTCTGGTACTCAGTTTGCACATTTTAGTGTAACATATCACCTGGCTCTTGCATGACAGTTTTATTTTTCCTTTTGTGGTACTGGTTCTTTTTATTTTAAAGCTGCAGTACATGATAGCAGTGAACATTTTGACCTGTACTTTTTATTCTGTTTTAGATTGCCCCTTATCTCCAGACTTGTAGTACTCGCTTTCACCATTTTGAATCTGCTTTAGCACTTTTTTTTTTACTTTGGAAATAATAAAAGGAGTGCTCCTTTTTATATTGCATGGGCCAAGTTTTTATCAGTATTCCTCTACACCTGTTGTGCCATAAGGTCTGGGAGCACCGTCTGATGCATGCTTGTTCATTATAGTCACATAAGAAGTGCAATTACACAATGGCTGTTCAAAAACAACAGAGAATACTGATAAAAACCTGGTCCGAGCCATATTAAAAGGAGTGCTCCTCTTATTAATACAGATGCAAAAATAAAGTGGTGAAGCAGATTTAGAATGGGGAGAAAAAGGGTATCATACAAGTCTGGGGATAAGGGGCAATCGAAAAGAGAATAAAAAAGTATAGGTCAAAATTTGTACCACAAGTCTTGCACTGCTGCTTTTTCTGGGAAGGAGCTATTAATTTTTGTGTGTGTGTGTGTGTCTCTTCTCTTTTTTTCTTTGTATCAATCTTTTTCAGTTGAAGTGAATTTTCTTTATTTATGATTTATCATTTTAAGTTGGAAATGAGTTTTGAGTTTTTGTTGTATTCTTTTTTTGGTATTTTCTTAATGAAGTTCCCCTACTCCAAGGAATAAGGGAACAAGGCTGGTCCTGAACTGTAATTCATGAATCTTGTTGTTTTGTTATTCCTTTGCAATGTTTTCTCCTTTTTTTTTGTTGTTGTTTCTTTTTTTTTTGTAGCATTTATTTGGTGATTTTGAAGCATTTTTGTTAATACTTTATAAAACACGGTTTGTATAGCACGTTCTCAGTCCTGTATCAGGTTAGATAACATTTTGCATTGTTTTTTTTTTGTTTGATATTTATTTATTTATGACTTTGGTAACCGGGTGGGTGCACTGATTCCAGGAACATTTTCAGGCATTGTATGGGCCACATACAATGACACAGAGTTAAAATATAAAGCACAGTTCATAGAACAATAGACAGTTTAATAATGGTACAAAACAGGTTACAATAGAACACAAGATGCAAGGTTGCAGAATACATAATTCTGATATAAAGCAAGTTGCATAGAATACAAGCAATGTTCACCAGTAGTAGCTGGATGAATGGATAAGGTGGGGTCAGTAGAGGGGAGGAGAGGGGAAGGGGTGGGGATTAGAGGATTAACTAGGGGAGTTGTAGAGGCATGAAACTCAGGTGGTAAGGGCAGTCGGGAAATGGAGGACTACCCAGGAAAGCAGTGGCAGCAGGAATTCACCAGGAGCCAGTCTTTGAGGTGGGATTTGAACTAGCAGTGGGTGTCAAGGGAGCAGCGCTCAGCAGGCAGTTTATTCCACAGCGTGGGGGCTACAGCTGACAAGGCTCTCCTGCCCATATTGATAGATACCCTGGGAACAGTTAGAGGGGGGGTGCTGTTTGAGCAGAGGCAATGGAGAAGTGTTCTGACCTTGAGGAGGGCTGCAAGGGGAGATTCCTGGCCAGTATGGATGTCGATATCCACCATGCAGCAAAGGGCAAGGTCAAAACGGCCTTGCAGTGGGAGCCATCTGAGCGATTGGTAAAGGACACAGTAATGGGTAGAAAAAGGGGCCAGCAAGGCAAAGCAACAGATACTATTGTAGGCAGAGGAGAGCTTAGCCATAAGGGTTGTGGATGCCCTAGCATAGATGGGGAAGCAGTAGTCCAGTATTAGGAATAGGTTCCCCTGGATGATAGCAACTCAGGCCTCAGGGGTGAGGTATTGCTAGAATCTGTAGACAGCACCTAGTTTTTGGTGACTCCTACGAATTAATGTGTTGATGTGCTCAGAGAAGGAGAGGGAGGGGTTGAGTAAGACTCCTAGGTATTCGAAAGTATTGACATCTTTGAGGACTTGGCTTCAGGGGAGACAATGTTAAGAGGGGAGTGAGTTTTGGATTTGTCTAGGAAGGACTTGGATCCAAACAGCATGGATTTTGTTTTTCTTGGCATTTACCAGGAGGAGGTTAGCTGCAAACCAGTTGTGGGCTGCAGCTTAGTTAAGGGTGAGAACTGAGGAAATGCGGGCGAGGGATTTATCGCTGCAGAAAAATACAAAGTCATCAGTATAGAGGAGAGAGAGTGACAGCTGAGACTGCCCAAGTAAAGGGAGTTAATAAATAAGGAGAATAGAAGGGGGTCCAGAATGGAGCCCTGGGGGACACCAGTTGAGACAGGCAGGTTAGGGGAGTGGGCAGGCCAATACACACGAATTGGGAGTGGTTGGTGAGGTAGCTTCTGAACCAGTTTGTTACCTCCTGTGAACAGCCAAGGTGATGTAGTTTGGAAAAGAGGAGGGCTTTGTTGACCATGTCAACGGCTTTGGAGAGGTCAACAAAGACTGCATCAGTGGCATTTCTATGGTCCATATTAATGAGGATGTGGTCGGTTAGCAGTGCGAGGGCGGTGGTGGTGCTATGGTTCTTGTGGAAGCCATGCTGTAGGCTACACAAGAGGTTATATTTGTCTATGTGCCCAGCAAGCTCATGGTGAATTGCTTTCTCAAGTAGTTTACTAAGGTGGGGGAGGATGGAGATTGGACAATAATTATCCGTGGATAGGGGATCACTGGCTTTGAAAATGGGAATCACCTTGGCAGTCTTCCAGGGTTCAAGCATGGAGGAGGTGGAAAGAGCAAGGTTAAAAATGAAAGTGAGTGGTTCAATGATGGCTGTGGAGACGAACCTAAGGAAGACTCTCCCAGCCATCCTTCCAACAGCCCTGGCTCGTTTCTGAACCAGTTCATCAATGTTGCTGCATCAGCAGGTGGGCAGGAGAAGGCCTTTTGACACATTTTAGAACTTATAATAAATAGCATGTCAGAAATTTTGGTTTGAGGACCTCAGGGATCTATGGCACTTCTTAGAAAGTAGGTACTGTATCAAAGTGTAACAGGGTTGAATAAGACCCTGTCCCATTTGTTATGTAGAAAGAATTAAATGCAAGGATCTGTTTTATCCTCTTCTGGTCTGTCTCTTGTCTGTCTGACTGCGCAGTCAAATTTTCTTGTGAGACCTAGGAACTGGCCACTCTGACAGTCTCGCTATCCCCTTCCCCCGCTATCTCTCTACCTTCTCTTGCTATTTCTGTCTTTTCTTCCCCCTTATGTATCTAAAGTTATAAAATATGTGTGAATCTTTATGTGAAGCTGGTATCCCTTGGTTTGAAAATGTATATAGTTATATTGTTGAAATGATTGCAAAACACTGTTTGGAGCTCAAGGGGTTAACCTGAGATGCTGGTGTGCAAACTCTTTGCATAGCTGTTTTATTGCATCTGCAAGGAAGGAAACTGACAAGAACATTTTCAGGAAAACAGAATGTTCTCCTTAATGAGTTCCCTGGCAGAGGCTTGTTATAAAAAGAGCAGCAATATTTTTGCTAGAGAGCCTGAGTTTTGAAATTGAGACGAAACAGAAGAAGGACTTTGTTTTCTATGTTTGTACTGCCTTTGTAAATAATTATATTGAACAATTTTATTTTTTATGTTACTATTATTGGAAAAAATAAAGTGCTGCTTGCAAATTTTATACCTGCTCCTGGTCATCCTGTGCTTCCTGACCTGTACGTTGATGACACAAAGGAGAGGAGTCAGTGGTACATAGGGCCTTGTCAATTAAACAAAAGAGGAGGAAGGAATTTGCTCTTTGCTTCTGAATATAGCCAACCAAGTGTAGAATAAAGGCTACAGTGATGGGTAAGAAATGGGGCAAGTAACACAAAATGACAGATGTTATTATTTGCAGTAGTTATGTGTGCCAGATGTTTTGCAACAGCTCCTGAGTAAATCAAGGATCTAAAGTCAAACAACAGGAGGAGGAGAGGAGACTGCCTTCAGCAATTGTTGAACAACCATAATGAGTATGAAATTGTTTCAGCCTGAACAGCGCACAAAATTTCTGATTACCTTTTTTACAGACAAATGTAATATAGTCTGAAAATGACACTGAAGGATTAAGAATAAAATCTGCACTAGGTATTTCATACTTGTAACAAGCTTAAGGAGAATACTAGCAGGACCACAAATAAGGGAGAGGGACTTGACTGGGGTAGGCTTTGTTTTCTTTAAGGATTATTTGGTTACAGGATAGCCATTTGGATATAAATAAAAAGTCTGTGGTTGTGGTTTCAGAAATGGCAGAGAGTAATTTGCCACAGGAGCAGATAATCAAGTCATCCCCGTAAAGTAGTCGATTACTGTGCTGACTTGAGGAGGGGAAGGAATGAATAAAACTGAAGATAATAAGCAGCCTGAAAGGAATCCCCACAAGGTTAATAAAGCATTAGACGTGACGTTACCAATGCCTACTCGCTGTGATCTCACTCTCTCTCTCTCTCTCTCTCTCTTTAAATTATTGCAGGAGGGTTGGAGCCATGCCTAATAAGTTAATTTGGCAAAACAAATGCCATGTTCAACAAAGCCAAAAACCTTAGAATGGTCCATAAATATTGCCCCGTTAGACAGCCTTTGTCCATGGCTCAGAGAACATGGTCCGTGAACCCAGCCAAAGCAGTTCCTGTGCCCCAGTTCTTTCTGAGCCCATGCTGTAGTACTAGTAGTTACTAAGCTGAGAGAAAATAACAGACTGGAGAAGGATCACCCAAATGATCCTGGGCCAGCAGGACAGATCCTATGAGGAACGGCTGGAGGCCCTGAACATGAACTCGCTGGAGACCAGGTGCAAGAGGGGGGACATGATAGAGAGATATACATTTGTAAGGGGTATAAACAGGGTGAATAGTAAAGATCTGTTTGTTAGAAATATGGATGCAGTCACAACAAGGCACAAGTGTAGGTTAATGGAGGGTAAGTTCAGAAAGTTTTACTTTACTGAGAGGGTGGTGGAGTCATGGAATGAATTGTTGGTGAAAGTTGTGTGGGGCAGGAACCTTTAATGAGTTAAAATATGACTGGTATAGAGCAAGAAGACCCATGGCCCCAATAGTGGAAGTGGGGGGAGGGCTGTAGGTGGAGAGGCAGAGGGGACAACCCACCAGAATACAAGGTTGTAGGTGAGGCTGTCTAATACAGGGTGTCAGGCAGGTATACTGAAACCATATAAATCGGTAACTTTGGTGAAACTCTTTGTCTAGGCTAGGCCATTGTTCTGTCTGGGCCTCCTTCTCCAACTGCCTCCTATCTGGAACTCTCTTACAATATGGGGTGTTAGGCAGGAAGCCTGAAACTGTAACTTTGGAAAAACTACTTATCTAGGGTAGGCCATTCCTCTGTCCAGGCCTTCTTCTCTGCTTGCCTTCTATCTGGAAATCTCTTATAATATGGGGTGTTAGACAGAAAGCTTGAAACCGTAACTTTGGCATAACTCCTTATCTTGAGTAAGCCATTCCTCTAGCCAGACTGCCTTCCCTACTTGCCCTCTATCTGGAACTCTTTCACTTTAAACTTGTCCTCTCCTGTCTCTCCAAAATGCTTTTGTGTGACCTTTTCTCTCCTGTTTTTACATGCCCTCACTTAGCCAGTACCTGACTCTAGCCTGCTCTCCTTACTCAGTGATAGCCTTTGAAATTGTTGATATTGCTGGCACTGTTGGTTTTGCTGAATTGTTGTTTTACACTGTTATCATTAGCAGCTCACTGTCACCATGTTTCAGTCTATATATCACTTACTGATTTGTTATCACAACTTCTTGAAACTTGTATTTCCTCTGTTTTCTGTCCCTCAGATTGCGCCTGGAAAAAAGTTTTGACTCAGTGCGTCTTTCATGGTTACCAGTTTTCAAATAAAAATAAATAAATACATTTAGGGAATAACTAAAAGGGTAACAGGCAGGTAGAAGGAAGTAAAGGTTAACACTGGGAGCCCAGTCAGCTATTGTGTAAAGGATGACACTTAACAGTACGGTTCATAGGTACAGAGGGGAGATATTTAGCCGTAGGGACTGTGCAGTGTTTATCTTGAGAGTTACACTCTGGAGGAGGAGGCACTGCTCCATACTGTATGTAGGACCGCTGGGGAACTTCACTGACCACTGGTAACAACAAGAAAGAAGATATCTCAGCTGCAAAAACAGCTGAGCAGGTACCCATGCCCTACACTACCATGCCCCCACTCCCCCAGAGATCCACTGGCCCAGGGGACTGGATGGTGGTTAGGAGGGGGAAGAGAAAGCAGGGGTAGTCACAAGGTGGTCATCTAGGCCCAGAAATAGCTTTGCATCCCAGAAGGAAGTGCATGTATCCGACTCTGTCAGGTTAGACTCAGGGCCAGTCGGGAAGCGTAGGCATGGTGACTTGGTGGCACCCTGGGGTGAAAACAGGAGCAAGATAGCAATGAGTATTTTAGTCATAGGGGACTCGATTAGAGGGGTGGAGGAGGTGGTATGTGGAGGTGGAAAGGGAGTGGGGTGGTTAGACGCCATGGTGCATCAGCCAGCTAGGATATGGATAGGATAGGAAGGATAGTAGAGGAGAGGGATCTGGGGGTGCTGGTATGCTTGGGTACTAGTGATCTGGTGAACTAGCCTATGGAGGCTGTGAAGCACAACTTTCAGAGGTTGGGGGACAGATCGAAGGCACACTCGGCTTCCATGGCCTTTTCCAAGCTCCTTCTTGTGAGGGGTAGAGAACTGGGAAGGATAGAGTGAGGAAGGAGGAACTGAGGAGTTTAAGTGGTGATGGTTGAAGAGATGGTGCCAGGAGGGGGGAAGGTATGGTTTAGTGGGGAACTGGGGGGCTTCTGGAAGAGGAAGTTCTTCAAGGTATGGGATTTCACTTAACGAGAGGGGGCCAGTGCAGTGGGGCAGAACTTTGATGTCTACATTGGTGGACAGCACGGTCATACAAATCAGATAGCCAGGTGGTCAGTCACCACTAAAAAAAGGGTTTGGCTATCAGATTCTAAACGTTAGTAGCCAACTTGCCACCTGCCCAGAAAGTTATTTTTCCCACAGTGGAAGTAATGCCGAATAGAATCTCAAAAATGATGGCCACTAAAAAAAAATGTAGCTTGGCTAACAGATTTTGAATGCTAGTGGCCAACTGGCCACCAGCCCATAAACTAATCTGTCTCTCCCTGGTGGACAGTTAACACGTCTGGGGGGAGGCTGAGGCTAGTGGAACCAATGAGAAGGGAGAGAAAGTGGGGAAGCTAGCTGTGGCGCTCTCAGAAGTAGAGGTCAGGAACATTTTAGAGAAAAGCAGTAAGGCAGGAGTTCACAATAGGTTAAGAGAAGATGGTAGGGAGGAAAGGCTCACTAAGCTGGCAAAACAGGGAAAACAGGAAATTTAGGAGGTCAGAAGGATGAAGGGAGAAGATCTCTAAAAGGCAGGAGGGGTTTAGGCACAAGATAGAAAGTGTTTGTCCTCAATGCCAGGAAATTGGGAAATAAGATCAGAGTGCTCCAGGCAGATGGTAGCAGATGCAGGGTTGGGTCTTGTAGCCATTACTTGGGCCATAGTGACTAAAGCCTAGGAGTCCCAGGACACACTATGTATAGGCAGGCTAGTGGGAAGGTACTGTAAAGGAGGAGAGGTAGTCTTCTATGTCAGGGAAGGCATTGAGGCAGTGGGGGGATGGGTCCATCAGGGGCGGGAATGGGACATAGAATTGCAGTGGATTTAGCCCTCAGCAGCATCAGGTAAGAAAGTGTATATGGGGGTGGTCTGTAGACCACCAGGATGGGAATGAGGGCAATAAGGAACTAGGGACAAAAAAAGAAAAGGGGATTGTAGGCTGCCATTCTTGATATGGTGCCCACATACTCAAAATAGTAGGTGAAGTGGGGGTTGGGGAGCAACTGGGGTTCAGTGACCATAACACCGTATGGTTTGAACTGGTCTTCGGTGCCAACATGCCCTTGAAAAAAGGCTGAAGTTCTAGATTTCAAAAGAGAAGTCTTTAATATGATGAAAGAATTAGTCCGGGGCAGATTGGTTGGTGTGGACAGAATCTGGGGAGTGGAAGAAAAATTGTTAGAAATTAAAGGGGCCATTCTTGAGGCAACAGAGTTATGCTTGAGGATAGTTACCTAGAAAAACAGGTCCAAGAGACCAAGCTGATTCTTTGAGATGGTCAGGGAGGCAGTGAGGGCAAAAAGAAGGCCTTCATCCGGTACATGGAGAAGCAGGAGGATAAAGAATGGAAAGAATATCAAGCAATAGTAAGGGAGGGTAAGAGGGCAGTCAGAGATGCAAAAGCAGCAAGAGCTGCATATTGCAGAGGGGATCATGAGTGGGGAAAAACAGTTTTTCAGATATTTTAAGGAATAAATAAAGAAGGAGAAGGGGAACTGCTAGGCAAATAGACGGGGGCAATGTAATAGAGATGGATGAGCAGAAAGCAACTGTTCTTAATGGTTACTTTTGCCCGGTATTCACAGGTGAGGATTGTAAGCCTTTGTTGGAAAGTGGCATAAAGGCTGTTAGAAGGGGGAATCCCAGAAATGAGAAAGAAGTTATTTACAAATGAAACGGTCAGAAAAAGACTCACAGTCCTGAAGATGGATAAGGTCCCGAGACCGAATGGGATGTATTCGAGGGGGTTTTATTTGATAACAGGGACTCCTAATGAGCACCCACCACAAAGAATGAGACAAGAACCACCCAACAGACAAAGGGCAACGGACAGTAGAGTGCCCGTCATGAATAGCATCGTTACCACGCATCTTGTCAAGTTTCGCGTGAGCCACTACGACTGTGAATGCATTAACTAGATAAGGTGTTTCATGGGCTTAAACATGAACAGTTATTTATTTATTTATTTTAAAAATATCAGATTTATATACCTTTGAGTCAGAGACTCATTTACAAAGGCACCTCGTTGAAACTAATACAAAGACAGCACAGTTAACAAGTCAAAAAACAATCAATCAGTCAATCAAAATCTTTATTTATCCAGGCGAACATCATTGAGCAGAGCTCTTTTACAAGATGGACCTGGTTAGAAACAGAGTTGGGTAACATCCATCATAAAAACATATAAATACATGTAAATAAGTATATAAACACAAACACAATGGTGCAGTAATAGGGGAGTCACATGACAAAAAGAAGACAAGGCAAGCCATAACAGAGGAGGAGGATTCAAATACAAGGAGGCAGGTCCACCATTGAACCATGCAACTGTATATAAACCATGTTCTCTGTATAGAAGTACCAGTTAGTTCATTTACCATGGGCAGGGACAATGACTCGGAGAGCAGACAGTTATAACAATCATTCACTGGAGATACATGGGTAGCAGTAGATAAATAGATTACATAGTTTAGGCACACAGGTACCACATCAGGAAGACCAAAGCAGTTCAAACAATATACAATAGCTAAAGCAAATAGACATCAGGAATCAAAGAGAAGCCCAGAGTGTTCACATGAAGGCTACTGCATATACACTAACTGAATCAAAGTACAGTACATTGAGAAAGGGCATATTTAAGCAATAAGGCACGAAACGGCGTGTGTTATCATGTAATAATATCACTGCTGGGGTGGGTTGAAGCATGAGGCAAAGTCGAGTCCTTCCTCCACCCCAGGAGTGACATTATTACAAGATAACACACACCCTGGAGTGCCTTATTGCAATTATACAATGGCTTGTTGTCATATACAGAATAAAAAATACATTTTAAAGGATGTTTTTGTTAGTGTGGACAAATATTTCTTAAGAGAAAATGCAAGGAATGATCTAAATCCAAAGCTACGGTGATGTTGTTGTGTAACGACATCACTGTTTCAATGGGTCAGCAGCCAATCAGATTCTTACATTTTTCCTTTTCATTGTATAATTAAAAATAATGCCACCTTCTGTATTACAGTTACCTATATGTTTTGCATTTTATTCTATGCACTGTCATAGCAATCAACTCAACAGAACCAGGCCATCATATACATGAAGGTACTGTAGCCTAACTGAAAACACTGCTGAGACAGCTGTATGTTGTGACAAGGTGGAAGATAAACACAATGTTGAGACAAGGTTTTGAAGACATTTGATGTGTTTTTTTTTTTAGAGACTGATATAACAGTTCACACACAAAATTCATATAATATAAAAGTCCATATGCCCAAATGCCAATGTAAATTCGACACATTTCATTACAAGCTGTTCTCTTGAAGGAAGATATTACTATAGATGGCCTTAAAATGGGCATCAGGTAAATGTAAACTGGGGTAGGTGTGCTATTGAGGGTATTGCATAGTTTATCTTTTATTGCTGCTCCACCGGATCAGCAATATTTGCACAAGCTGTGCCCAGTCCAGATTTTACAGCTCTGGCCTGGGTCTGGTGATGTGGGTTTTACCCACACTCCACTGCATGTGGCTTAGTGATATACTGTACAAATGGCTACAAAGTCTAACCCATTAAAGGTTGAAGTTTCAGAAGACCATTATGCTAAAAATATCAAGACTCACTCCCTTCCTTACCCCCCAGTCAAAATTACTTCTCTACCAAAGTCATGCTTAAATGCTGATGCCTCTACCTCCAGGCCACTAAGCGTTTAATGCCAACATCAGGGTTTTATTTAACTTTAAAAATTGATTAGCGTTTTGCTCATAAAAGTGCTAAAGCTTTGTGAAAATTAATAGCTTTTGTCTCACTGTGTTTAACAAACACAGCACTTCTAGAAAATCTATATAAATACTTTCTGTACAGTTAGTATCGTCCCAAGGAAAAAAACGCTAATCAATTATTTAAAACCCTGCAACATGCTTCTTTTTTCTGCTGCTGTGAGTTCCCTCATCTGTGAAATGAAGGCTGTTGCATATACACTAAGTGAATCAAAGTATAGTACATTGAGAAAGGGCATATTTAAGCAATAAGGCACGAGACGGTGTGTGTTATCATGTAATAATATCACTCCTGGGGTGGGTTGAAGCATGAGGCGTAGCCGAGTCCTTCCACCACCCCAGGAGTGACATTATTACAAGATAACACACACCCTGGAGTGCCTTATTGTAATTATACAATGGCTTGTTGTTATATACAGAATAAAAAATACATTTTAAAGGATGTTTTTGTTAGTGTGGAAAAATATTTCTTAAGAGAAAATGCAAGGAATGATCCAAATCCAAAGCTACGGTAACGTTGTTGTGTAATAACAGCACTGTTTCAATGGGTCAGCAGCCAGTCAGCTTCTTACATTTTTCCTTGTCATATAATTAAAAATAATGCCACCTTCTGTATTACAGTTACCTATATGTTTTGCATTTTATTCTATGCACTGTTATAGCAATCAACTCTACAGAACCAGGCCATCATATACATGAAGGTACTGTACCCTAACTGAAAACACTGCTGAGACAGCTGTATGCTGTGACAAGGTGGAAGATAAACACAATGTTGAGACAAGTTTTTGAAGACATTTGATGTGTTTGTTTGTTTTTTTAGAGACAGATATACAGTTCACACACAAAATTCATATAATATAAATTCCATATGCCCAAATGCCAATGTAAATTCGACATATTTCATTACAAGCTGTTCTCTTGAAGGAAGATATTACTATATAAGGCCTAAAAATGGGCATCAGGTAAAGGGTTTTATTTAACTCTAAAAGCTGATTAGCGTTTTGCTCATAAAAGTGTTAAAACTTTGTGAAAATTAATAGCTCTTGCCTCACTGTGTTTAACAAACATAGCACTTCTAGAAAATCTATATAAATACTTTCTGAACAGTTAGTATCGTCCCAAGGAAAAAAACTGCTAATCAATTATTTAAAACCCTGCAACATGCTTCTTTTTTCTGCTGCTGTGAGTTCCCTCCTCTGTGAAATCCCATTCTGCTTGTGGCAGCCTCCCCCAAACCAGATAATTTATTTAAAAACATTTTGTTGAGAAATTTTTGTTTTAGTATATCCATGGTCAAGAAAAATGAATTTGTAAGAGAAACCAAAATCCCCATTTATCAGTTCATTGAATCACAATACAGCATGTTATGAATTTTTCAGATTCTAGGTGTAATCTACAGTAAGTCAAACAGAAATTAGACACACAAATGCCTGGCTATTTGCAAAAGAAGCAAATGTGGTAATTATCATTCAGTCATAAACTCCTATAGTCACAAACTGCAAGTTAAGAAAATTCAGTAGAATATTAACACTAGCCCAGAACTGCCTGCCTGAGAATGAAGTTTGTATATTATTTGGAAAAAGGCAAAACAATTGGGTCTCTTGCTACAGTATGCAATATCCTGCAAAGATAGTAGTGTCACATGGCTTAATGAGGTGCTGTGAGGTGCCTAAGGGACGTGTCATGCAGAAAGTTCCAGGAGCACAGTCGTAAAAACTGGAATAACAGGTTCCAAGTAGTAATTAACTCAAAAGGAATGTTAAAAAAAACCACCCCATTCATTCAGAGGTGTCAATGAATGTATTTGTTAACCATGCTGGTTTATCTTGCTTCCCTCATGGTAAAAATGTGAAACCACATTTATGTTATTTTGAATGAAAAATGAGTGATGAATAGCTTGTCCAGTTGGATGGCAGTTCTTCACTGATATAGACTGAGCCAGGAAAAAAAGTAAATAGGAAAAAAAAAAACAACAGCATTTTGTTTCTACAACTACAGTAGTTGCTAATTGCAGCTGGTATTTTTAACATATGCAAGTCAACTCCACTTCTCGAACTTAAAAAGAAAAATACACTTCATCATAGACTGTGTTTACCAAGTACTGTGCCCATTTTAGTATATAAATGTTTAAGAAATACCTGAAAGTTGTCTATTTTCCTTGAAGTTGAATACTTACGCTGTAGTTTCAGACATTTCTTAGTGTTTCCTTTTGAGACACCAGGTGACTCTGATAATCATTTGTTCCAAGGGTTTCCTTGAAGTTGAATCCTTAAGCTGTAGTTTCAGACATTTCTTAGTGTTTCCTTTTGAGACACCAGGTAACTCTGATAATCATTTGTTCCAATGGGTTTTTAAGTCAGTTTGAAGGCAATTTAAGTATCTTCTGTTCTCTTAGTTCTTAACAAAATGCAGGGACTCCACAGATGTGTTGTTCCTTGGTCCACACCCCAAACTCTAGTGAGTCTTCTTTCAGTATGATAGATCCACCTCCTGCCCCTCCCACATGAATAAAAAAAAAGGTGGGATGGACCTTTTGGAGCTTCTTGGGTGGAGGTGGGGTAGACCTTACTTCCCCAAAAAAACAATGCTGCCTCCCACTACTCAGGTTCCAGTTCTTGTACCACCCATTTAAGAAAGAAAGTAGTACCTGCAGCCATTGACTAACATGAAAGTGTATTTATTTGAGGGTGGAAAATATTTCTTGGCGGGGGAGACTATTTACACCTTCAGTCAGTTCCACGGACAGAAAACATGACATTACTCCTTTTGTACATGCAATACTCCTGTAGGCACCGCCCACAGTCATAAAAAAGGAAAGATATCCCGCACCCCCCAAAATAAAGATAATCAACTCCACAGGTGCTGAGTTCAGCCTACAGCGCAGAGCTGAGGATACAAGGGAACAGACAGGAGAGCAGTATTCCAGTAACGGTAGAAGATTTCCTTGTGCAGTTGCTAGGCATGCCTCATAAGAAAGGAATAGATTTAGGTGGTAGGCTGCACCCAGCTTCTGATTAACTCTGTGCAAAGAATTGTTGACATGGTTGGCAAATGTAAGGGAAGGGTCCAGAGTGACACCTAAGTATTTGAAACTAAGGACATTTTCAAGGGGGGGACCAGCAGGTGTGGGTACAAGGAGGGAGGAGTTTGCCTTGGAGATCTTTGTGAGGAAAGATTTGGATCCAAATAGCATTACTTTTGTTTTCTTTTCATTTACCAAGAGTCTATTGGAAAGAAACCAATTGTGGGCAGCACCATTGTTAAGTGTAAGAGCAGAGGAGATGTTTGCAAGAAACTTGTCGCTATGGTAAAGGACAAGGTCATCCACATAGAGGGGAGCCTTACAGGTGAGGCTTTCAGCCAGGAGTGCATTAATAAAAGTGGAAAAAAGTAGGGGGCCAAGGAAGGAGCTGTACCAATTGTAACAGACTGGGACCTGCCTTTGAGGTAGCGTCTAAACCATGCTGTTGTCTTGGCAGAGCAGCCAAGGTGCAGGAGAGTGGAGTCGAGGAGGGAGTGGTTGATGAGGTCAAAGGCCTTAGTTAGATCCACGAATACAGCACCAGTGGCCTTATCCGCATCCATGTTTCTGAGCTCATGGTTAGAGAAATGGACTAAGGCTGATGTGGTGCTTATGGAAGCTGTGCTGCTGAGGGTACAGCAGATTATACTTTCTAAGATGCTCCGAGAGTTGGACGTGCACTATTTTTTCAGTAGCTTGCTCAGATGGGGGAGGAGGGAGATAGGCATATAATTGCCAGGAGAAACAGGATTGCCTGATTTGAAAATAGGCACAACGTTAGCATGTTTCCAAGAGTCTGACATTGTGGACGAGGAGAGGGCAAAGTTAAATATGAAGGTGAGGGGTTCAATGATTGCTGAAGAGATGAGCCTAAGGAATGAGGGAAAAAGTCCATCACTGCCAGGGCTACCCCTGACACGGAGGGACTTAAGGAGCTTGGTGTTAACACGGGGACCAGTGACTCTAAAGTAGAAGGGTGGGGTGTCAGAAGGGGTGGTGATGGAGGGGGAGTAGTTATCCTGACTACCAGGGCTGGAGGTGGCTGGGAGGGTAGTTTGGTGAGATAGGCGGAGAGGTCAGAAAATACTTTGTTAAAAATCTGTGCAATCTTAGGGGGATCAGTCAAGGGGCCTGAGGGGGAGGCAAGCTGAATAACTTGGCTGTGGGTCTTGGGGTTGAGCAAGGACTCGATTGAGCCCCAGAAGCGATGGGGATTGCTAAGGTTGTTCCTTTGAAGGGTTAGGTAGCAATTGCATTTTAGCGATTTGGCAGTTTGCTTACATGTGTTGCGTAAGCACCTATAAGCGTTTCAGAGTTGGGGGGAAGGGGATGCTTTATAAGCTTTCCATTTACTGTCCCTCTCTTTCATTAGAGACAGTAACTCTTTGGATATCCATCGGGTGCAGCCCCCTCTTACCCTCCGAGTAGTGAGAGAAAAGTGGGGATCTTGTATCTGAATGAGGGCATTTGTGAGGAAGCTAACTGCATCTGACACATTGTTGATGAGGCAGAGGGCAGACCAGTTCACCGCTCTTACTTCCTCTAGGAGATTTGTGGGATCGAGGCAGTTAACATTTCTGAAAGACAGGCACTTGGCGGGTGGACATTTGATTTTGGTGGTCAATATGATGTAGGTAGGGGAGTGGTCACTTATAGAGTCTGACAATGTAGCCGCTTGTAGGACCATGTCCACCCAATTTGTGGCTGTCCAGTCAAGCAGCGAATGGCTGAGCATATGGGAATTGTGCCTGGTGGAGGATGAGATGATTTGTTCGAGGTTGTGTGTTTTCAGGAGGTTTGCATAGTCGGGATCCTGGGCACTTAACCAATTAAGATTAAAGTCCCCGAGCAATATGGTGTCCCTGGTAGGAGACAGTAGTCCTAGGCCATCGAGAAGGGTGGATAATCCAGGGATAACCCCAGTAGGGGGTTGTAGCAGCAGCCCAGGTAGAACTTTTTTGAGGAACCCAGGGTTAATTCTGCAAGGAGCCATACACTGGGGGAGATGGGATAGGAGTGGTTAACAGTGGTGGCCGAGGTATGTTTCTGGACATACAGTGCTACTCCCCCACCCTTTTTTTTCCCTGGTCTATCCAGGTGAAGGAGGGAATAACCTGGGAGGTGGTAGGAGGGGTCGGATTTATAGGGTTTCAGCAAGGTTTCCAAGAGCCCTAGCAAATGGGGCTTGTAGAGGGACACCGAGGCCTCAAGGTCTGGGAGCTTGGATGGGAGGCTGCAGACATTTAAATGTGCAATTCTTAGACCAATCTGCCTTGCCCAGGTAATATTAGAGTGGTCAGTAGGGGTGTTAGCAGGGCCAGGGTTGATTTCAATGTCACCAACAAGGAGAAGGAGGGAGAAAAAAAAGCAGAGAGGTGGGAGCCAGGGGGTGGGTGAGATGGTGACAGAGTACAGGAAAAGGGCAAGTAGGTGATGTTCAGGGTTGGAGAGGAAGGCAAAGAGAGCCAGGCCCAGGGGAGTGAATTCATATCTAATAATAGTAGGAGGAGGCACATCAGGTCCCTGGAGATGAGTAAATGAGGATAAATTTTGCTGTTCTACACCAAGCACAGAGGCACAAAAATCTGACAATAATAGCAGACCAGTCATAGAGGTGGCCAGAAGGGGGAGAAGTAATAGCTTCATTTGAGGTGCCATAAGAGTTAGTGACCAGAAACATTTAATGTTAGTGTTGGCCAAGTGGTTAGGGTTTCACACTGCAGCAGAGAGGATGCAGAGGTGGTTTGAGTCCCGCAGCCCCACAGAAAGGGTGACTTGCTGAGATGAGTACTTGGGCAGAGTAAAATATCAGGAAAGAGTTGAAGGGAAAATCGTTGTAGAGGGAGACTGGTCCAGTCCAGAAATTGTTTAGTGTAGGAGAAGGGGCAGAAGGAGTCGCTTCAGTGTTACTCCAAGGCAGAGTGGGCTGATAGGTTCTGGCAGGTATAAAAGTAAAACCACCCCGGGTCATTGTAAGAGACTCCCTAATACAATCTAGCCAATGAAACAAGGCCTATGGCAAGGCAACCAAAATGTTGGGGTGTATTGGATGGAGAATTCAGAGGCAGGAGGCAGGAGGGAAGAGGTGATAATTCCTCTCTATAGAACATGGTGAGGCCGCATTTGGAGTCCTCACCTAAGGGAAGACAAAGACAGGCTAGAGACAGTGCAGTGTTGTGCAACCCAAGGCCAGCAGGGTAGATTCTTTCAGGATCGGCTTAGAGCACTGAACATGTACTTGCTGGAGGCCAGAAGAGAGGGGGCAATATGATAGAGACCTTCAAGTGAGACCTTCAAGTTCCTGAAAGAAGTAAACACGGTAAACTGTGAGGGACTATTCAGCAGGAGTAGAGGATTTAGAACACAGGAACATCAGTGGAGGGAGCTCTGGAGGAACATGAGGAAAGATTATTCTAGAGAGAGTGGCAGAGCCATGGAACAGCCTACTGGCTGTGGGTGTGGGCACCCAAACTATTAAAGAGCAACTGACACCTTTGGTAAAATTTTAAAAAGTAAAGTATTTAGACACAATTCAGTTGTTATTTTATATCCTCTTTTTTTTCCTTTTTTCCATAAACACTTTATCCACTGGAGCCCTGGCAGGTGGCTGCAGCCCTATGAATGGAGGGACTATCTCTCCAGTCCTGTCACTCCCATGCTAGTTGGCCCCCAGTAATTCCCCCCCCAGATTGCCCCCTGCAGCAGGGCCAGGAGGAGGTTGCCAGCTTCTCCCCCCCCATCCCAGAGACCCAATCCAGAATCCAAGGACTGCTCCTGGGAGCGGCAGACCATCACCTGCCAGGCTAATTTTTCCTTTTCTCCTGGCACCCCCTCTCTTCAGACGTAAGGATGTCAGGATCAAGCCTTCTAACCTGTACTGCCCTCCAGCCACCGTCAGAGGGCAGTCAGCAAGTGGGACGACTAGTCCCCCACCCCCCGAGAGAGGAGAGCAGTCCTCTGGATGCTCAATCCTCTCTCCCCCACCAACCCCCGGTGGCCCGGGCTCATTCTCGAACCCCGGTCGCCGGCATAGAGTGAGGTGTGGCATCCAGTGTCTCAACCCTTAGTGCCACTGGGCTGGCCCAATTTCATATATCGCCTATAGATTTCTATAGCTTTCTCGTCTCCCTTATTTATGTAACCCCTAGATGGCGCTATCCCAGGGGCTACTACCCCTGCCTGATTTGCCACTAACAGGTTGAGGGGCCTGGATCCGATGGCGGGTGCCTCCACCCAGAGGTCAGGGTTTGCAATAATTGAATTAACTTGGTCACAGCCCTCTGGGACACTGCAACCCCCCTTTCTTCCCACTAGTGGCCCACACAGTATATCAGAATTACCTTCACAGTATACACTTACCCCCAGGACTGGTTCAGGCACTGGGACCCCCTGTAAAATAAGGAGATACAGTGCAACAATCACAGTACAATACTTTAACATAGACCAAATACCTCAGGCAGTATAACTTTGCTGAAACAAGCAGCTCTGATTTTTGGGGGATATAACAAGGACAGGGAAATCAGGTTAATTAGCTTATCACTTTACTCATCTACCTATGGCTCTGTGCACAGGCCTATCCCTACCAGTTACTGTCCCTGGGTACCCAAGCCCTAGTGGCTAGTCAAACCGTGGCAGCTGGTAGGGGCCCTTTCACACAGAGAAAATAAAACTAGTTAAACAGTCAGCAGTACAGTAATTCCATTTGGATTCAATGTGGCAATTCAACAGGGAGCGACCCTGAATTAGTACTCATGACCTCCAAACAAGATAGGGTCCTTCAACGTCAGCAGGGCTACTCTTGAGCTCACGGACTCCTCACACATTTATATGACAAACTGCAACAGGCAAAAGTCCTTTAATGGCAGCAGGATTCACTTGAGCTACACAAGCCTCCTCACACATTTATATGGTAAACAGTAACAGGCAAAAGTCCTTTAATGGCAGCAGGATTCACTTGAGCTACACAAGCCTCCTCACACATTTATATGGTAAAAAGAAAGTACTATACCAGGCAGGCTGCTTCTCTATCCCGATCGCAATTACTGCACAATACCCGGGAGAACACACAGCAGATTCAGTTCCTAACAGACCGACGGCGCAATTCAGCAATTTCTCCAGTCTTCTACAGGGTGAGCCTGGTTTCTACTCTTCAGATATCCTTTGATTCTCTTCACAGGACGGATTCAGTCCTAACAAGCAGTTACACAAGCTGCAGACCGGAACTCGGGGCCTTACACGTGTTTCCCGACTAAAACTGCACACCGAAAAAGCACAGGGCTCCTTCCCTCTTCACTGCCAGAGCTCAACTGAAATTCCAGCAGACAAAACCGGGCACTTCCTTTGAGTTCCTCCCAGTTCTTGGCTGGATTGGCTGTCACTCACAATAGACTGCCCCTGTTGGTCCAAAAAGGCGCTGAAGTCCAAACTACATCTCCCAGAGTCACTGCCCATACAATCCTCTTGTGGCTGGCTCAGATTATGAGTCCAAGTTCTGATTAAGTCCAAGGCACCATTTTAGAGCTACCTTAACCCACATTGATTGGTCCAGTTCAGCAGTTCAAAACTAGAATGGGGAACTAGGCAAACACAGTTCTGACTGCAAAGAAAGCAGGTTAGACAAACTGTATTTTCATTATTACTCTAAATGATTTCTGGCAAACAGTTACATCTTTCAGATAGGTTCCCTTTGCACTCCTAGTGACTGCAAAAATGGAGTGAATTGGCAGCAGCTCGAGTGGTACTCAAGCAGAGAAGCACACAGTCTGCCCCATACAAACTAATTATGTCTGCAAGCAGACAGCTCTTAAAGAGACAGTACCAGAGGCTCTAAAAAACACTCACTGATAAATGGCTTAAATGCC
This sequence comes from Neoceratodus forsteri, assembly GCA_016271365.2. Taxonomy (NCBI): domain Eukaryota; kingdom Metazoa; phylum Chordata; order Ceratodontiformes; family Ceratodontidae; genus Neoceratodus; species Neoceratodus forsteri. Next base: position 451,647,801 of record JADMNL010000023.1, on the reverse strand, counting down.
AAACACCATTCAGGCTTGGAGCATTCAAGCAAGCTCCTGGAAGTCTTTTGCGAACCCCCATTTGCAGGGGGGTTACATTTACTTCTGAAGAAATTCCCACAAAACAATGCTTTATCTCTTACAGTTCATCTGCCTCTGTAGCTTATTCCCTACTGAATATTATAATGTTCTGTTGTGTGACATCACAGTCTATTACCATGGAAATAACTGTGATGTCACAAGCTGAGTATTATGACATCAGGTTGGGAAAAAGCAATAGGAGTTGATGGACCCTCAAGGAACAAATATCATGTTTTCATGCATATGACCCCAGTAATAAATAACAGGGTTAAGAAATACAAATTTAATGTGAAATACAAGCTGTTTTATCTCCCAATATTATGTTTTTCAAAGTTCTTCTTGAGGCATCAGTGGCTCTTTAATGGTTTCAAGACAAGGCTGGGACAAAGCGAAAGATTTCTACTGGCAGTCACCAAGCAGGAACGGGCCCTGAGGGTTATCATATCTGATGACCTTAAGGTGAGCAAGCAATGTGAAAAAGCTGTGGGGAAAGCAAGCGGGATGTTAGGGTGCATAGGGAGCGGTATCACCAGTAGAAACAAGTTCTGGTCAGAGCCGATACAGCAGCGCAGAGCAGTGAGAGCAATGAAAAGAATATGTGGTGCTCTCGCTGCACCGGAGTCAGCTGTATCTAAGATTGTGATGATAACAGAACTGCGCATGCGTGATACTTGTGCATGCATGATACTCACATGTGCACAGTTTGAGTCTGTGCCACCATATTGCGTACTGTGGCTGTCACTTCCACAGTTGTGGAAGAAAAAGTAGTGCAGCGGGAAGGGGGTGTGTTTATGTGACCCACAGAGGGGAAGGGCCGCATAAACAGCACCACTGGACATTTGCGAGAGCACTGTGGAAGCCCATTGGACAGCAGTTCAGTCATGTGCTTCCACAGTGCTCTTATAAAGATCATATGACGGCATAAGGTCTGCGAAGCTCTGCCCATGCAGCCATAAAAAGGAAGTGGTTATGCCGCTGTACAGATCACTGGTGAGACCTCAGATAGAGTATTGTGTTCAATTCTGGAGACTGCATCTCCGGAAAGACATAGACAGACTGGAGGCTGTCCAGAGGAGGGCTACCAAGATGGTCCAGGGACTGCATGGGAAGTTCTATGAGGAGAGGTTAAAGGAACTCACTATGTACTCCCTGTGGGGGGGGGGTATGATTGTGACCATCATGTACTTACGAGGTATAAACAAGGTAAGATAGGGTAGCATCTTTCAGAAAAGAAGATGTTCAAGAACTAGGTGGCATTAAAAAAAGCTAGAGGGAGGTCAGAACAGAGGAAATGTGAGAAAGTACTTTTTCAAGGAGAAGGTGGTGGATGAGTGGAACAGGTTATAAGGGAAAAAATGGTTAGAGAATTCAAGAACGCTTGGGATAAACATAAAGGTACCCTGGTGTTAGGAAAAAAGAAGGATAAAATAGGGTTCTTGATGCTTCTTGTGTGAATCTGGGCAGACTAGATGGGCCAAGCGGTCCTTATCTGCCGTCACTTTCTATGTTTCTATGTATGTTTCTAAGACTTGATAGTTACTTGGGGTAGCAGTAAGGAAGGAAGGGAACATGGGGCTGGGTAGTGTGGACAAAAACCCTGTATAAAGCACAGGTCTCAGGGTATTGTGGGCAGACTGGATGAACTGAAGGTCTTTTTCTGCTGACATTCTCCATGTTTCTGTGACCCGCCATAGGAGGAACGTCCCTCATTGTATTCCTCAGAACCCATCTATTCGTACTGTACCTTTTAATTATTCTATATGAGGAGAGAAATTACTCATGTTACTACTCACCTCACGTTATTACTCAGAACCGCTCAAGGTATAAGGGCTAAAATGACAGATATATCTCCTACTGTGGAACACTCAAGAGGTGTGCTCTCACCTGTCCCATGGTTGGAAGGTTATCCCTCATTTAACATATTACATGTAACAGCCCTTTGACTCACTTTGGCTGCTCTGGGGCCCTTGGGCCCACCGAGTACACACCTCCGAGGGGACCGGCCTGGGTTCCTTATCTGGACAATAGGTTTTGCGTGGTGCCTCCACCTGGGGCCGTGGCAGGGAGTACCTGTAGACAATTTGCAGGTTACCACCCCCCAGGGAAATAATATCTGCCCCCAGTACACCTTCCCCACACTATAGCAATCTCCCCACATACTGTAACTGGCACCCACAAAGTCACAGACACAAGAATTAACATGCAAACAATAGTGAGATTTATTTGGGGGAAGGGAAACTGGGAAATAGTAAACAACATAACCACATTGACTACTTTAACCCCCCACGCAATACCCTTGCCTTCCACCTTTGGATGCACCCTAGAATGTCCTTTGATGCGGTGGGTACCTCATCGGATAGTGATGCAAGCCAGGGGTCTCTTGTCGGGGCCCAAATAGCTTTAATGGTTTTCGGCTATAACTGATGGCCTGAGCACAGCTTTCACTTGGCACAGTCCAGCCTAGCCCTTACCCCCTGTTACCTAACTAGCTATCCAGCTGATAAAAGATTCCCCAAAGCTGCAGCCAAGGTACTTACAGTTCAGTGGTTTACAAGTAAAGGGGTGGAGGGTCTCAGCTGAGATGCAGTCGATCTGTCCATAGCATCGTACCGTGGAGGTATGAGTGATGTAGCCGTGAGGCTGCAGAACTGGAGAGCTGGAAAATTGAAGAAGTTGTTCTTCACCTGCCTGGCCTTGCCATCTTCACGTGGAAGCCTTTGTAGACAGTTCTCACCAGGCAGGCCTCTCGACATCTTCAGCCACTGGTCTGCTTCCTCTTCTTCAGTCTAGGGATTACTGAAACATGGTCCCCTAGACCCCTCTGTTGCACATCCTGGATGAGTAGTTACAGTTAGGCTTTTACAGTCTCTTGACCCAGCTCTCTCACACTTAGTTTCTCTGTTCACAGAAATGCTGGCCTTTTCTCAGTCCCTGGCACAGCACCGCTCATACTGCCCCCTTGCTGGAATTTGCCCTTGCAGAATTACCACTCGGGAGGGTGGGGGGAGACACGATATCTCAGTCTTGTAAAAGTTTCAGTCTGGGAACATCAGGCAGCACTCTCCCACAGTTTCTCAGTTCTCACTGCAGCTTTCAGCTTTCTCTCTCTCTCTCTCTGTCTCTCTCTGCTTGAGCACTCTGGCACCTAGCTATCTGCAGCACACTCCAAAACCATTCTATTGTTTCTGGATGCAAATTCCAAGCTTTATATTTTGCTGTTCTTGCCAGTGGCCGAATAGGTTAGGCCGTGGGGCCTGAGTGCAACTCTGGGCTGGGAAGCCCCCACATCCTCTCTCCACTTCCACTCAGGCTCTCTCCCCCTTCTTGGTGGGCTGCCAATCCTATTTATCTTCTTTTCACAGACCTCCTTTGATTGGCTGCCACAGTCCCAGGTTTTTCAGTGCCCTTTGGCCCTAATCCCAGCAACCCTCTGGGGACTGCCATTTCTGTTTACATCGACCCAAAACTACTCCATCCATGCTGTTTAATACATATGCCCTTAAGAGTGCTGAAAACAATTTCCCCCTAAACCAGTTTATGTTTTAGTCAGTCTCCAGCTCCTCTGCTTTTCCTAGAGCCGGGGATATACGTTATTAGTGGCCGCTTGGTCAGAATCACCAGTGGAGCTCTGGCTCCTTTAAATTTCTGACTTTGGTGGCCACACATGCACAGAGGGAGTGCAGCCGCCATCTTTTGTATTTGCACTTGTGGTGGTCCAACTTTCTTGCCCTCACCGGACTGCCAGAAGACTCCCACAAATGCCCGGGGGTGTGGAAATACAATTGTATCCTGGGCCCCTCTCGAAACATGGGTTGGGTCACAGCATGGCCATGGCCACAGCTGCGGTGCACCAATGGGGCCAGCTGGCCCAGATCCCACCGGGGCCACTGCTAGGGACAGCGGTGAGGGAACGGGTCCATAGCCCTCACTGGTAAGCCCATTTGGGGGGTCTTACATATAGATTGAGGGTGTGCCCCTGACCAATCAGAGAATTCATCTCCTCTGTACCCAAGACACTCTTATTTCATAAGTGTTTCAGGCGTAGGTGCTCTGGAAACAGGCACATTTGGGAGAGTCTTTTTTTGTACATTTTAGTATATTATTATTCAGTCTTGATCAAAGTGGGTTTGCATCCCAATTTTGCGATACAAAAATGGCTTTTGCAAATCAACTGCCATTTGATTTGCAGCTGTTGTCAATCGATTTAAAGCTAGGCCTACCTTTTTATTTCTGAAGAAGGTCCCTTCCCTCTCTTGCCCTGGTTACACTCAACGTTTGATTTTACTTTTTTTTTTGGCCAACCTCTATCATGTCCACACCCACCCAGTCATGTGCACAGACAGCCGATGAGTCTAATGATGCAGCACAGGGAAAGAGGGGAGAGAGCGGGCCAGCAGAGCATTAGTGACCAAAAAGCACAGTCAAGCAAAGGCAGAATCCAGACCACCAACTCCCATGACCAAAGCAGTGAGTGTAGCTGCAGCAGTCCGCTACAATCCTGACACCGGAACCTACCGCCAAGGATGCGGGAAAAAGCTGTTGCCTGCAGCCTCACCAACAGTGTGTGTCTGAGAAGTCTGGAGAAGCAAGGAGAAATCTAGGCCAGCTGAACCCTCCAGGTTTGGGTTTAAGATTATGTAAGTGGTAAACCTGAAGCATGAGTGGGTGGTGGGTAACAAGGATATTTGTTGTGCGGTGGCTGGGATTCCAGGTGGGGGGGATGTCTGAATTAAAGGCTAGACCAGTTTTTTAGCTGAAGCATTGTGGTAAGAATTTTGAGTTAGGAGGGGGCTGGGTGGGCAGTGGTGCTTTGGGTGGGAATTTATCTTAAGTTTGTGTGCCTGTGAAAGCAATGTTCTCTGTGTTGCTGACTGCCTCTACGAAATTGCCCCAGCAGATTGTTGTTCCCAGGTTAAGCCACCTTGAATGTAACTATAGTGCCGAGCTGCCACGAAGTTAAACAGCACGACCGCTGAATATATTTAACTTGTTTGAGAAAAAAGTGTGATGTGCAAAATTATTAGAAAAGGGCACAGAACATTGTCTGTTGTGCTGATTTTACTGATAAAGAAAACATTTAGAATGCTACAGTTAAAAATAGGCATTTTTAAAAATTGTTAATCAAGGCCCACTGATTGCTAATCAAAAATGTTTTTGATTAGTAGTTCCGCTAATCATGTCTCCAAAATTAATTTACACCTTGTGGTGGTGAGGTAGGTTTGGCTTGCAGTTGCAGAGTATGTGTGTACTGATGTAGTTGAGAGGATGACAGCAGTTTTTGTAGAGGGGTACAGTATATTTGAATGCTTGTGTTACATCTACTTAGCTGCTCTTTCTGTTCCTGCAACAGGGACTGTCACTCTTTCAAGGAGCCTTGAAGACACAGGAACCCTCTTGAGAAGGGTTCAACCCCTATAGGTGCCGCAGGTATGAGGTCCCCTAAGACTATAGGTACCACAGAAGAGAAAGGCCAGGAATTCTGAAAGAATAGAGAGGTGCAGTTGAAGGAGGAATGGAGGGTGGCGAAGCAACAAAAAATGAGCATTCAAAGGATGCTTAGAGAATATGTGGTTAAGTACCGCTCGATGAGGGGTATGGCACGTGTTACCCACTGCTCCATCAAACCACAGGCAAAGCCCTACAAGTCAGTGAAAGTCAAAACAGCAGCTAAATAGAATTTACATGAACACCAACTTCCTGTAGAGAGAGAAGAGAGACAGCCTTGGGGAAAAGACACCGACCATGCTGATGGGTAGTGGTAGAAATGTCACTGAAGATGAATTCAGAAGCACCATCCAGATCTCCAAAGAATGATTATTTCAATAATTAATATTATTCTGACCTTCAACACAGGAGAGGAAAAAAAAAAACCATGGCGGAAACCTGTGCGAAATCTGGAAGCAATATTTATCTTTTGTCTGTAAAGTTTTAAAAAACTGGAACTCACTTCTACCTACATTACATCATTCTAGGTCTTATTATACTCTTTTTTTCTAATGACTTTGTTTATTCTCCTCAGGGCAGCTAGGGGATATATCCATCATTGGTCTGCTGGGTCCTGCAAGGATCCCGGACTTCATGCTACTCACTGTTCAAGGTTTTTTTTTTTTGCATGTGGTTCCCCTATTGCCCTGCCTTGATGGAGGCGTGTGTACAGTGACCTCAGCGCACAGCTGGGTGCACCCCTGACATACAGACATCTGCTGTCTTCACCACTCTGGCTTCAGCACAGGTCCCAGGCACATCAGTACATGCTGCGCGCCAGATATCCTCCCTCTCTGAAGAAGGCGAGCAGTCCAATGGATACTCAGCCTTCTCTCCCTGGCCAGCCCTCCAGCAACTCTGGGTCTGCTCCTGAATCCAGGTTATCAGTGTCTTATTATACTTTTAAGCAGAATTTGAAACAGTTTTGTATTGTATCACTTTGTGATTGAAAAAACAGTCCTAAGTGTCACTGTATTAACTGATTGGTTATAATATATGTAAAGTTCATGTTTTATGCTTCTTGTATGTATATATTGTGAAAATGTAATGTATGTAATCTGTTATTCATTACTTGCCTCGGCCCTCCACAAAAGTGGACATATACTAACATGCAACATTGCCAGCAGAATCAGGCCTCACAGTCTATCAAGTCTGCTTGAGTGTGCAGCTGGCACCTCATCTCGTGGCGGCCCTTTCCACACCCCTTTTCCCAGCATCCCTTACCTTGTCCCAGCCCCTTTTGAAACTGCCCACCGTCTTACAGGACACTGTCTCGTCTGGTAAGGTGTTCCATTTGTCCACCACTCTTCTAGTGAAAAAATGTCTCTTCATCTCCCCCCTGAATCCTCCCCCCTCCAATCTCAGTCCATGCCCTCTCGTGTCCCTCCCCTTTCTCATCTAGAAAATCCCTTCTGTGTTGGCCTTGTTTATCTTGTTTATCCCCTTTAGATACTTAAAGGTCTTGAACATATCCCCCCATCCCTCCTCTCCTCCAGTGAATACATATTCAACTCTCCCAGCCTGTCCTCGTAGGACTTGCTCTCCAGTCCCTGGATCATCTTTGTGGCTCTTTGCTGCATCCCCTCCAACAATCTGATGTCCTTCTTCAGGATTGGACACCAGTACTGCACGCAGCACTCCAGGTGGGGCCTGACCATTGACCTATACAGGGGCAGGATAACCTCCCTCCTTCTGGACGAGATCCCTCTTGCAATACACCCCAGCATTTTGTTGGCTTTTGCTGCCACCCTCCTGCATTGAGCAGAGTTCATGTTTCCCATAATGATATACTCCTAGGTCCTTCTCCTCTGTGGAGCTCCCCAACTGTACCCCATTCAAGTGATAATCCTGCCCCTGGTTCCTGGCGCCGGAGTGCAGAACCTTGCACTTCATGACATTGAACCCCAACTGCCATGTTTTCGCCCACTCCTGCAGCTTAGTCAGGTCCTCCTGCAACCCCTTCCACCCCTCCGCATCATCAACCACAGCTCCCATCTTGGTATCATCTGCGAACAGACTGATCTTGCTCTGGATCCTGTGTGAGATATCTGCAGTAAAAATCCCAAACAGCACTGGTCCCAGTACCGACCCCTGTGGTACCCTGCTCATCACCGCTCTCGGTGAAGAGAAGTCCCCCACCACCACCACCACCACCCTTTGCTGCATTCCCTTTAGCCAGTTTGTGATCCATTTCACCAGTTTTGGTCCCACCCCCACATGCTCCAGTTTCACCCCCAACCTGCCATGCGGCACTGAATCAAAGGCCTTGCTGACGTCTAAATACAGGACATCCACTGCATGGCCCTTGTCAGTTCCAGTGTCACCCAGCCATAGTACTCTACAAGGTTTGTCTGGCAGGATCTGCCCACTACAAACCTATGCTGTTGACCATCCTGGAGACTGTTTTCCTTCAAGAAACTCACTAGCCTCTCTTTTAGGATGGTCGCATGAGTTTTTCCATGATCGATGTGAGACCCACTGGCCTGTAGTTTCCTGGTTCATCCTTTGGGCCACTTTTGTGGATGGGCACCACATGGGCCATTCTCCAGTCCTGTGGTACACATCCTGTGTCCAGGGATGTGTACCACAGGATCATCCATATGATGCCCTTGGTGTTCCCTGGTTACCAGATTTTAAAATAAAATTGGGAGTCATGTAGTGTCAGCATGGCTCAGTTGGTAGCACATCCGCCTCTAGACCAGAAGGTCGGGGGTTCTCATCCCACACCAGGATTGGACTTGCACCTAAAAATCGCTGGCATCCGAGTACAGTATTGGGGGTGCCGTACTGATGGGGTGTGCCGTTCTTCGGATGAGACGTTAAACCGAGGTCCCTTCTGCCCATCCTGGTGTTGCCCTGGTGGGTGTCCAGGTGGAAGTAAAAGAACCCAGGGCACTCTTTGCAAAGAGCAGGGAACATTCCTGGTGTCCTGGCCAACCTTCCCCTTCCCATAAACTGGTTCATGCAATTATCCAGGCTGTGTGTGGGTGATGATGTGTGATATGGCCGCCACCACAAATTCAGTCCCTTCACTACCAGTCTATCATTGCTTGTAAAGTGCTTTGGGATACTGTGTATGAAAAACGCTATATAAATGCTGATTCTTCTTCTTCTTTTAGTGTCATCAAAGGGCAGGAACAGAGCACTGGATTTCAGGGAGCATAGGGATCCCCACACAGAGAACTGCAAATGAACAAGGTTCAAATATTGGTATGTTGGGGGGGGGGAGGGGTTGAGTCCTCTCTCCCACCTAAGACAGGGTTGCGAGCCGCATCCCTTAAGGTGCACCTGACTGCCATTATGGTGTACTGTGACAAACTTGGTTTTCCAACACTGGCACAGGAGAAAGTGTTCAGTCTCTTTTTTCCAGGGGCTGCATCATCTGTCTCCTCCGGTGCATTAACCACCTCCACTGTGGGACTTACTGCTGATGTTGTCATAGTTGATGGGAAAACCATTCCAGCCTATTGATAAGTGCAGTTTGTCGCACTTGGTGTTGAAGACCATGTTCATGATCACCATCAGCTCATCCAGACAAATGGCCAAGCTACAGGAGCACTCTGTGGAGTTTCCATATCTGGTCGTCTTCAAGGACAAGGTTGTCCTGCATTTCCATGCAAAGTTCCTGCCCAGTGTAGTGTCTGAGTTTAATCTTAACCAGGCTCTCATTCCACCAATGTTCCTTCCAGTGCTTCTCAATTCTGAGGCTAAGGAAACACTCCACATGTTGGATGCTCACAGAGCATTGCTCTTCTACCAGGAGCATATAGCAGGATTTCATGAGGAGACCCACCAGCTGTTTGCCACATAAGCTGAAGATGCCCTAGGCAGCCAAGCAGATGACTGCCCAATGGATAACCTGCTGCATTGTTTTGTGTTACAGGTTGACTGGAAAAAAGCCGCCCAAGGGGTTGAAGGCTCACTCCACCAGACATAATGCTGCTTCTGTTTCTGCTGCCAGATATGTCCCAATTTTTGAAATACATAGGGATGTGTCCTGGTTGAATGTGCATGCATTCGTATCCCATTACAGCATCAACAAGAGTCATCTTTGTGCACATTTAGGTCCTCATTCCTCCAGTCTCTTTTCATCTAATTTGGGGTACACACCTTGGCCCTTCCCCCTAAGGACTCTAGGAGTCTTCCCAAGTGTGGATAGTGAACTGAATCTAAGTAGTTAGAACTATGGTTACAGGTAAGTAACATCTGTTCATGGACCCCCCTTGACCCCAATCCACAATTTGGGGGAAGGGCAATGTCCAACATTCCCTGCTAACTCAGTTGTTCTCCCAATGTACCCACTTTGCTTCAGTCATAATAATGAACTGACTTGAGTGAATGGGTGCTCAGCTGGTAGGGAGCAGAGCAGCTGTGTCTATGGCCCTGTCCACACTAGAGCTCCTGTAGTGTTACAGGCATGTACAAACATTACAGGAGCTCCTAAACATGGTTCACATCAACACTGGCAGCATTTTCAAACTGTGTTAGAAAACCATGTTTAAACCCTGGTAGTATTAGAATTTTAGCATGGTTTTAAACACGGTTTGAAAATAAACATGTTTACCTGACCAGTGTGGATGGGAGTCCATACCATGTTCACTGTGCTTCAACCATTATTGGGCCTCCTAGGAGCCAGAGTGCACTGCTCCTCAATACCAGCATGCCTCTTCCGGTTCGCATAAAGCCGTTCCCTCCCACTGCTAGCGACCTAACTCCTCCCATCCCTCCACAGCTCCCAAAACCCAGCAGTTGCGTGTGTGTTTTTTTTGTCTGAAGCCTACCAAGTGTTTTAAAGCTCTTCTGTTGTCTGACTGATCCTGCTTTATTTGCACCCCACACTCCAGCAGCGGTGGGCACAGCCATGTTTAAACATCTGTTGCATGGCAACGCCCACTTATATGGTGGGACTCACATGGTGCTATCAGCATGTCCTGCAGTGCACTATGGGATAGCTGGCAAGACACGATGCAACATGGATTGGAAACCATGCTTAACTGCCACGGGTTTACCTTCCAGTGTGGACGGAATTCATAATCGTGTTAAAATGTGGTACACCAAGTGTGGCCACACAGGCACATTACATTTTAAATGTTTTTAAAAATGTTATCACTGAACCGTGTTCAGTGTGGACGGGGGTCTTTGATGATACTAGGCAGATGATTGGACTGAGACCAGGGAAGTGACTTAAAAGACAATGTCGGCACATGGCATTGCACCAGAAGCTGGCAACATTTTCTTTGTGAGAGGATGAGGGAGGGTGGAGAGAGCCAGTTCAAATCTTTGCCAGTTCAGCTGGTTCATACTGGTCAAACAAAAAGTTTGAATTTAGCCGTGAATGTATGCTACCATTCATGATAATCCAGTACCTGAAGTTCCGAGTGTTCGATTCCCAGGTAGAATTGTACTTGCTGCTCTAATTATGATGTTTATTGTTTATTCTATGCCAACTACCTTATGTTCTGTGCAAGTAAAGCCACTGCTGTCTCATTTGATGCTCAGCACAAACTCTTAAAATCAGCTGCTGCCCCTTTGTTTTTTCCCTGAATGGATTCAATATGTCAGGTTGAAAATGTCAGATATTTAGGCATCTGGCTGTATAAACTCCTGGATTTCTTTTTAAAAATTTGAATGCACTTTTTGGTGCCAGACCTCCGAACGCTCAGCTCCCACTTCCTCCTTGCCCTCGTCCCGTCCACCGGGGCTTACTTTGGACAATGATCCACCCAGGCTTACCCCCTCTGGGTGGGGCCACTGAGCAGGCATGGTCCCAGTGAAGCCAGTAACAGTCCCAGAAGAGAAATCCACCGGGGATCCTCCCTGGCTTACCCCCCATGGCAGGGCCGTGGACTGGGCCAGACTGGATAGAGACTGTAAGGCTCAGTCGCTGGTCAGGCATCACGGATGGTGTCATATATGGAGCTGGCAGCATCTTTCAGAGTGGTAGCTCCCTGGGAGGCATGGTGCATAATGACGCAGTGCGCCAAAGCGCTGATGTCTGGCACGCCTCCCTGCCAGCTTAGCTCCAGCAGCTGTTTTCCCCCGGCCTCCACCAGGGGTCAGTTATGCGCTGGTTGCCCCCCCCCCCGAGGAGGAGAACAGTCCCTCTGAGTCTCAAGCCTCCTCCTCCTTCTGCCCAGCCCTCTTACATCATTAGTCCGTTCCCAAACCCAGGGTGCTTGCGTTGTAAGTGGAAGCCCAACTGCTGTGTCGGTGGGCCTGCCAGTCTCCTGGATTCCTCTCATTAGATCAAGGTCATCTGCTTGTAACTCCTCCTCATCTCAGTACCATTTATCACCAATAAACCTGCATCCCACATGTTGCCTCTCAGGAGATCATCTCTAAAACAACATTAGCCATTATTAATTATGATGAGCTGGTTTTCGCTGTTGACTGTCACCCCTGTACCCACCTCTGAACAGATACCTTAACTGGCCATCACTGAAGGGGCAACATAAATTGCATGGGTCCACTTTATTCTTCAAATTCTGGTCTGCTGAAGTCTCCTGCTGCATTTTCTCTCATCAGTTATTCACTCTCTTATGCCCTCAAATGTCATCTCAGCTGGTCCTTCCTAACCCTTAGATGCAATAAAGCCATTTAATCAAGCTAAGTTCTCCTTCAAGCTTCCTAATCTCTGGAATATCTTTCCTGCAATCATACTTTCAGCTACCTCATAGCAAGTACTTAGAGTGCTTCTGCTTGACCGCGTTAGCCCAGCATGCTGTTGAGTCTAATTCTGCATTTTGTTGACCACATTTACTGTACTTAAACCTAGCTCTTGGACATTGCAGTACTATCTAGTGTTTATTATTGGGCTGTTACATTTGGATGATACAAGTAAAATACATATTTATATGTTTTTGTATTTTGTGTATATTGTACAAATAAATAATTGGGATTAACCAAGATTAAGGGAATAAGTAAAGGAGGTATAGGAATTACTGTATATAGCAGAACTCCATATATAAGGCAGGCCTTTTTGGTTCTAGTCTAAGTGTACTAGGCAGCTAGAGGAAAGCAAGTTATTGATAGTATAGGGATTATCCTAAGGATCAGTATGGTAATGAGGTACAGTGGGGAGGTGGTCAGTTTTGGGGACCGTGGATGCTCTTCTGCAGGATTATGCTCTGGAGGAGGGGCCACTGCCCCATCTGCAGGACCTTTGCAGAGCTCCATGCTCAGCTGGTAGCAGCAAGAGACAAGATTTCTCAGCTGGGGCACTGGCTCAGCTGTGGTTCACCCCCCTCAATCCCACTCCCCCAGAGGCCCACCAGCCCAGGGGTCAAGAGCATGGTTGGGAAGGGGAGGTGGAAGGGTGGCAGGAACAACCACAAGAGGTTCAACCAATCTCGCACCATCCATATAGCAAATCCATTTGTGCCCCTGGAGGAGGCTTATGTACCTACAGTAACACTGTTAAGGGGACTCAGAATCAGTCAGGAGAACTGGGCAGGATGACTTGGTGGTACCTGGGGGGGGGGTGAGCAAGAGGATGTCAGCAAAGAGAGTCTTAGCGATTGGGGACTCAGCGATTAGGGGAGTAGAGAGGGTGGTGGACAAAGGAGGGAAGGGGAGTGAAATGATCAGATGCCTTCCTGGAGCATCATCCAGCTGGGATATAGACAGGATAGGGAGAGTGGCAGAGAAGGAGGGGGGGAGCTGGTACACTTGGGTGCAACAGTATGGCAAACCAGCCTGTAGAGGCAGTGAAGCAGACTTTAAGAAGTTGCAGGACAGATTGATGGTGCACTCAGCTTCCCTGACCTTTTCCAAGGGCCTCCCTGTGTGGAATAGGGGGAATGGGAATGACAAAGAAAGGAAGGAAGGATGAAACTGAGGAGTTTAATGGGTGGCTGAAAGGATGGTGTCAGGAGAAGGGGGTACCTATTTGTCAGGGATTGAGGAAGTGTTCTGGGACAAGAGGCTCTTCTAGGACGATGGACTTCACCTGACGAGAGAGGGGTCCAGTGGTCTGGGACAGAATTTAAACACACTGGACAGTTAAAGTAACTGCGGGGAGACTGAGGCTAGGAGAACCACTGAGAAGGGAGATCTGGAGGGGAACCCAGCTAGGGCTCCCCCTGAACAGGGGACTAGTAGCAGCAAGGTGGGTAACAATATGGTTGAAGTTCAGATTAGATTAAGGAAGAAGCCAATGAGGGTGGGCTGACAAAGCCTATATTCAGCATCAAAAATAAAAATAAACTAAAGGAGACTAGGGAAGAATAAGGGAGAAGGAATAGGAGAAAGTAAAATGTGATCAGGAGAAAGATGGAATGGGGCCTGCCTTAATGCCAGGAGTTGGGGAAATAAAATTAGTGCGCTCCAGGAAATGGCGGCAGACACTGAGATGGATCTAGTAGCCATCACAGAAACCTGGGTCACAGAGAATAATGATTAGGACCTGACAATCCCAGGGTACGCCATGTTTAGATGGGATAGAGGAAAGGTAAAGGAGGAGGCATAGCCCTATATGTCAGGGAAGGCATAGAAGCAATGGAGGATTGAAACATCAGGGACAGTGTTGGGGAAACAGAATCGCTGTGGGTTCAGCTTATTGCATCCTCAGGTAAGAAACTGGATAGGGGGTGATTTATAGACCTCCAAGACAGGGAGAAGAGAGATAAGGAGTTAGGGACAGAACTAGAAAGGGAGTGGTAAAGGGGAGGTGGTGGTGGGAGAGTTAAACCTGCAAGATATTGATTGGGTCATTCCAGCAGCCAGAAACTATAGAATTCAGGCTCTGCCAGACATATTTAAGGACTGCCTGCTGGTGCAGTTACTTAAGGAACCCCTAGGTGGGCTGCCATTCTTAACGTGCTGATCATCAACTCGGAAGTGGTGTGAGGAGTGAGGGTAGGGAAGCCACTAGGGTCTAGTGACCATAACTCTATATGGTTCAACCTGGCCCTTGGCACAAGTAAGCCTTCATCAAAAGCTGAAGTCTTTGAATTCAGAAGGTCAGACTTCAGCTAGATGAGGGCTCTGGTCCAGGACAAGTTAGAGTAACAGCATCAGGGATGCAGAGGAAAGACTGGGGAGCAATCAAGGGGGCTATTCTCGAGAAAACAAAGTCTTGTATGAGAACAGTTATAAAAAGAAACAGGTACAAATGACCAGTATGGTTCACTGGAAAGGTCAGGGAAGCAGTGAGAGACAAAAAAGAAAAGGCATTCACCAGGTACAAGAAAAAACAATTGGGGAGAGTACAAAACGAGAAAAAGAGAAAAAAAAGAGGGTGGTCAGAGAAGCAGATGCAGACACAGAGTTGCATATTGCAGAGGGGGCAAGGGAGAGGAAAGTTCTTTAGATATATTAGGAAAAAAAGAAAGACAGGAGGTGAAATGTTAGGCTCACAGAGGGAGGCAGGGTAATAGGATAACTGGCAGAAAGCAACTATTCTTAAGGACTACTTCTGCTCTGTATTCACAAGCAAAAACACAGGGCCTCTGCCAGAGAGGGGCATTAAGGTATCTGTAAGGGGGATACTGAGATGAGGCAGCAAGCATTTATCAGTGAAAGAGTTTGGGAAGGGCTAGCAGCTGTAAAGCTAGATAAGCCCCGGGGCCAGAGGGGATGTGTCTGTTGGTGCTCAAGAAATTGCCAATGGAAATAACTGGTAGGGCTATTCAGTTGTCAGTTCAAATGGGGATAGTTCCAAAAGACTGGAGGGTAGAGGATGTAGTCCAGCTCCATAATGGGGGGAATGGGACAAGGAGTAACTGGGTAACTACAGAGTAGTTAGTCTTACCTTTGTTTTGGGTAACCTGATGGAGACACTAGTCAAAAAGGACCTTATGAACTACCTGGAGAGCAGTGGACTCCATTATAGTAAACAGCACGGGTTTGTGGTTGGGAGATATTGTCAGGCCAGCCTGATAGTGTTCTTTGAATGGGTAAAGAGGGTAGTGGATAAGGGCCATGCTGTGGATTTGCTCTACTTTGATTTCAGCAAGGCTTTTGACTTGGTGTCTTACAAGAGGTTGTTGAAGAAGCAGGAGGATTTGGGTGCAGCAAAGGGCATGTGTGAGAAACTGGTTGGAAGAGAGACAGCAGAGGGTTGTGGTAGACGGAGTCAACTCAGAAGAGAGGGAGGTCAACTGTGGGGTACCACAAGGATCGATCCTGGATCCAGTCCTTCTCAGTATGTTCATCAGTGACATGGGAGAAGGAATCCAAGGCAAGATGTGTCTCTTCGCACATGACAGTAAGATCTGTGGCAGGGTAGAGAGTAAGGAGGGGGTAAGGAAGAAGCAGACACTTAGATTTAGCGGTTGAAATTCAGTGCCAAAAAGTGCAAGGCAAGACACACAAGGAGCAAGAACCCCAGGGACAGAGTACTGGATGGTGGTGGTGGTAGGGTTAAAGCTGGGCACAACCTCTGGGGTAAAAGACCAAGGGGTCATCATCATCATTAACTCCCAGAAATAATCAAACCAGTGTAATAAAGCCTGCAGTGAGGCAAACAGGATGCTGGGGTGTATTGGATGGGATATTGACAACCAAAGGAAAGTGGTATGATGACTTCTCTATAAATCACTGGTGAGGGCCCACCTTGAGTACTGTACCCAATTCTGGAGTCCTCACTTAAGGAAAGATAAGGAAAAATTGGAGAAAGTGCAACGTAGGGTGACCAAAACGATTCAGGACCCGCAGGGCAGATCTCACAAAGATCGGCTCAAGCCACTGAATATGCACTTGCTGGAGGCCAGACGAGAGTGGGGAGCTATGATAGAGACCTCCAAGTTCCAAAAGGAATGTACATGGTAATGTGCAAGGAACTATTCTGCTTAAGTAGTGGATCTAGAACACGGGGTCGCAAGTGAAAACTGATGGGGGGGTTCACGAGGGAAGTGAGAAAGTTGTATTTTACAGAAAGAGTGGTGGAGCCGTAAAACAATCTGCCAGCTAATGTTGTGGGTGTCAAAACTATCAATGGTTTTAAACAGAGGTGTGTGTTGAATTTGAATCTGCCATTTGTCTCATCATAGACTTTGTCTGTGCCTTAAGGGGATCCATTGTCAAGTAAGCAAACGCAAAATAGTGATGGGGAAAATGGCTATCTGCAATACAGCGAGGCCCGGATTCAGACCGGGATACACAGCAATCGCCAAAATGGCAATAGTGTGTTTCTGTGGGGAGCTTTGCCCCCTGCACCTCCACACCATCTTACTTTAAATTACCAACGCTGGGGTTGGGGAGCACAACTTGGGGAGGTGGTGAAACTCGTAGGTCGCCGTTTAGGCGACCGCTGTGTTCCCCTGTTGCACTTTGTGCCTCGCTGTATTGTTGGCAGCCATTTTTCCTGTTGCATATTTATTTTCACTGACTTGATGGGACACCGCCTTAGTGTAGGCGGGGGCACTTTTGCTTTGCAGCTTAGATTACGCTAACTTACTGTAGCTGTCATTTCTTAAAATACCTATATAAAAATAGTTCAAGTCTTTTTGTCTTTGGCAACCACAAACTTTGTCTGTGCCCTAGGGCAGGGCACCTTTGCTGCCTCTGCTTATCTTTAGCTGTTATTTGTTTAAATGTGAAAAAATAAAAAGTTAAAAACAACCGTGTTAAAAAATAAAATATTGAAGTCTTTTTGTCTCCGGATGCTACAGAATTTTTCTGTGCCCCAGGGTAGGTGGGGGCACCTTTGTGGCCCACACTTAGCTTTCTGATTGTAGTTGTTATTTGTTAAACCATATAAAGTTACAAACAACAATAAAAAAAATTATAAAGTTTTTTTTATCTTTGGACACCACATGCTTTATCTGTGCTATAGGGTAGGTAAGATGCCACCTTTGCAGACCACACTTAGCTTTCTGACTGTAGTTATTTTTTGTTAAAAAAGTAAAGAGTTACAAATGACAATATAAAAAAAAGTTGTGTTGTTTTTGTCTCCAGATGCCACAGACGTTGTGCCCTAGGGTAGTTGGGGGTACCTTTGCAGCCTGCACTGAGCTTTTTGACTGCAGTTGTTATTTGTTAAAACAATAGAAAGTTACAAATAACAATATAAAAAAATCTGTTGAAGTCTTGTCTCTAGACGCCAAAGACATTGTCTGAGCTGTCTGTTGCATTTTCTGACAGCTGCCACTGAATAAGCAAAAGGCAGTAATTCTTCCTGGTTCTGGTTCCTGCTGATGTGAAAAATAAATTAACTTTTTTTGCATACTCAAGTGATTTTCATCTATGTTTGTGTATTTGTGACACTCTTGTAATCCCACTATCTGAAATCTGGTGGCAGTATCCTTCTTTATCCAGCTGAGTCAGACCTGATTTTGATCACATCAGAAGCTTTTGCTTTTCTAACTAACCATAGCATTAAGAAATTAATTATAGCATCAGAAAAATAAAATATAAATAAATATTTAAGAACATTATTCTACTTTTTTTTTTTTTGCAGTTCATCTGACGATGAAAATGTCACACAAACAGTTAAGTACAGTCAAAAAATGTCTGTAGACTAGGCCCTCCAAAAGTGATTCAGACAGGGGTTGACATTGGACACATATTCACCGTCTTGTTGTCCCCTTCACTCCAACCAGACCAGTTGCTGCTTCAACCAGTGATAGCACTGCTAATACCACTGCCACCACTACTGTTCCAATGCAAGTCTCAGCCTCTGTGGTGACTGATGTTGTTGCCACGTAGACTGCCACCATCAGCACCAAGACTGCCACCATCAGCACCACCTCCACTGCCGCTGCCAGTGCTACCACCAGCACTGCCTCCAATTCTGCTACTACCACCATCATCATCACCACCACCTCCACTACTGCTGCTGCAGACACTATTACCACCACCATCAAATCCACCAGTACCGCTGTGGCTGCAGTTCATGATAGAAGTATTCAGCCACTACCTTGGCAGTTAAATCCAAGCAGTTCCTATGAGCAGGATGAGGGCAGTGAGGCTGTTTTCTGAGTCAGAATATGCTACTACTACCCTAGAAGATTTAAAAAGTGTTAAGTATCTATTCCATGACACATCCTCTGAGAACAATAACCTGAGTAAGCCTGAGGATGCTGAAACTGTGAGTCCTCATCTTATTCCACAAGGAAGCACTCAGTTCAGAAGCGATCCCAAGTATCAGCTGCTGAAGGCGGGCACAAAACTTCTGCCACTGTTCTTCCTCATCCTTCACATCAAGCTCTTGGTAAAAAACTAAGCAGTCCATTCCAGGGTATTAAATAAGCCGAAAATATTGATTAGCAGCTTGACGTGTGAAAATGCTTATTATCTCTGAAAATGCACAGCACTTGGCACAGAATGATTAGCAAAATTAAAAAAATAGTTTTATTAATTTTGTCTACTATGCCATGGAGTCACAAAAAATAATGGTTAGTAGTCTACCACTACGCTTTTCTGGAAATGGTTAGTATTACCCCGTTTTCATATAGTGTTTTGCTATGATGTAGCAGCTATTTAATACCCTGCATTCTAACCTTTACTCATCCTAGCAGTTCTAATACTACATTTGGTGTCAGTTCACAGCAGTCATCTGCATGATTCCAAACTGAATCTGGTGGTCATGGGTGCAAGCAGCATACAAGAGGGTTGAGGTCAGGTGCAAGTTCAAGTTCCAGTGCTATTTGGACACATTTTATTGAGCTGGAGGATAATAAAAGGAGGAACGCATGTGTTCACACTGTGGCCAGTCTCAGCCATGGTAAAAATGTTGATAAACTGAGTACAACATATCTATGGAACCACCTCCTGAAAAACATCCTGCAGTGGGTAATGTGGATAAAGCCACTGCTGGTATTGCCCATGCATGGGACTGCATGCTGTATTTCAAAAAAGAAAAAACATTCTTGACCCTGTTGTTGGTGCTGCTGGTGGTGGTGGCAGTCAGCAAATGACCAACCACCAGAAAAATCTTGGTTCTAGTCCTTGCCGAAGTACTCAGATAGGCAAAACCCCAAGTCCCTCACCAACTGGTTCAGATGGTGAGGCAGCAGATGTGCAGTTCATGGTGCCCTCCTTCCCACAGTCTAAAACACCCACATCTGTCCTCTCTGTAGCCAGGGTCAGGAGCAAGGCTATGCCATTTCAAAAGCCTAGTCTCACAATAAAAGAAACATTCCAGGCCCAAACAAAGTTCTTGTCCACTCACCCCACAGCTGTTCTGATCATGCAGCCCATAGGTGAGATGATTGCACTGGATTTGCAATCTTATTCTATTGTTTAAGATACTGGATTCCATGGACTTCTAAATTTTTTGCAGCCTTGACACCACATCCCATCATGAACTTTTTCTCATACAGTTGTGCCAAGTATCTATGACTATGCTGCAGTTGGGTGGAGAAATTACTGAAGCAAGCTGTGGGCAGGGTTTTCAACTACAATGAAACATCAAAACATAGAATCTGTTGGCAGAAGGGGACTTCTTGGCCCACCTAATCTGCCCTGAAGTCACTACCTACTGTGCTACCGTAGGCTGTATTTGATCTCTGTCCTTAACCCAGCCTTACACCCCACCTCCAGCCCTGTTACTAAGGCTCCCCTGTGTCCCTCTGCACATCTGATGTATGGACCAGTATAAATTAACTATGTGCATACCTTTCTCTCACAGCATACTGGTGTTCGTCTATACCAATAGCAAATGATAGCATCATTGCTCCTCTTCCTCTGGCCTTGGCAGTAAAGTACCCCATCCCACTTGATGTGTGCTCTCATTAGTGTTGCAGCCCTTTCAGTGAACACACCGGTGTCAGCAGTCTTAAGTACTTGCAAGGAATACTTGGCCCGGATTAGCACAACAGGTTTGCATGTTTGGTTCTTTATTACAGATAATAGGAAGAATATGGTAAAAGCAGTTTGTGATGGCCACTTCCAGGGAATCCGTTGCTTTGATCATACATTGAACCTTATGGTTACTGGTGCTCTCTGGAGCAGTGTAGGTGCTTCTCAGATTGTTGATACTTCAAGAGACATCTACAGCCATTTCCAAGGTAACTAGAGAGCTGCAAACTGTTCAGGATCAGCGTGGTTTACTAAACCATCAGCTGTCCAAGATGTCAGTACACAATGTAACAGCACATTTTAATGGCTCTGTTTATTCTCCTCGGGGCAGCTAGGAGATACTGTATACCCAACATTGGTCTGCTGGATCCCCACAAGGATCCCGGACTTCATGCTACTGGTCATCCAAGGTTTTTTCCATGTGGGTTTTCCCCTGTGCCCCCCTCTCCGCATTGATAGAGGTGTGCATGCAATGACCTCAGTGCATGGCCAGCACATTTACACCCCGCGATGTGCAGACATCTGCTGCCTCTGCCAGTCCGGACTCAGTACTGGTCACAGGCTCACATACCCCTGTTGCTGGTGGTTAGTAGGTGCCAGGTACCACATCCCCTACCTCGCTGAGGAAGTTGAGCAGTCCAACAGACACTCAGTCTTCTCCTCCTAGCCTGCCCCCTGACAACCCTGGGTCCTCTCCTGAACCTGGGTCATCAGCGTCGCAGGTGTTAGCGCTAGTGGTACTGCTGCGTCAGTGGACTACCCACAAACAGCACATTTTATATGTTGTAATGCTTGCTAGACTAGAAGCACATTCTGCCTGAGTTATCCATTGAGCAGGATGTTGGTGGGGCACTACTACACCAAGACTGGAGCATCATTGAGGACATGGTTCAGGTTCTGACTCTGTTTGAAAAATGCACCCATGACATAGGCTCCAGTACAGCTTCACTGAGTCAAGGCCTTCCAGCTGTTCATCTCCTCATGTCAACCGTGGAGTTTCCAGGAGCGCAGCACTATGAGCTTGTTTCCAGAACCCATCAAATAACTCATTGAAGGGCTCACTAGGGAGTTAAGACCACAGTTTGCAACTGTACATGACAACAATAGCTAGGGGTTCGCATCCATGTTAGACCCAGGATTGCAATGTAAGGCATTGTGTCTGGTCATGCAGAGCCACAGAGTGAGTGAGCACCAGCAGCAACTGTGGAGCGAACTTAAGGGAACCATGAGGGAGAGGGACCACTTCCATTCAGAGGATGCTGGGGGGTCAGACAGTTCGGGAACAACTGGAGTGAGTGACACTGGCACCCCAAGTGACAGTGATATGGGTTGTGGCATGCCACTGACAATGAGGTTGTCTGCTGATGCAGGGAGACAGGGTGAGTTGTTAACACAGGCCTGTGACACGTACCTCAGGTTCCAAAAGCACAATATTATCACTGGTCACTGCATATGAGTTCCCTGCTGAATAAGCAGCAGCACAAGACACACTCATTGCCACATTCTGCTGAGCACATGCTCACTAATTACTTGGATGAGCCGATTGTGGACTTAAATGTTGACTCTCTTGCCTACTGGAACCCCGAAAAGCAATCATGTCCTGCTTTGTCCGGTAGCATGTAAATATTGTGTGCCCCGTAAACATACCCTTGGAGCACCTCTTCAGCACTGCAGGAGATATTGCTGAGCCACATTGCTCCTGTTTGCACCATGAACATGTGCAGCAGCTTTTTTTTTATTCAGCTCAGTGGGGTCTATGCATGAAAAATATGACTGCCTACTGCACAGGCACCCTACTTTGGAATGCCACACACAGGCAGTACTGCAGACCACTGACAGCATTCATGTAAGGTGTGCCCAACACTTCCACATGCAATTCCCTGGCTGGTCACACAGCTGTGTGCACCAAAGGTCTAGAAGAGTGTCAGGGGGTGTGCCCTCACTCCGTGCCATTCACTGAGGTACAGAGTGCCGGGCAAGTGAGGGCGCAGGGTATGGCAGCAGGCACCCTGCTGTATGTGTTACGAGCCACCTCCACTAGGTACAGCTGCTGGCCATGGTGGGGGGAAACAGTATAGTTGCCATGCCACCCCAGCGCTTCAGTTAGGAGGAAAGGGCAGAGGGCAGACATTCGTGCACTCACCCTGCGGTTGCCATTTACGGGACACACGCCATCCCTCAGTCCCCTGCTCTGTGTGAATTAGGGGATCCAGTAGTGGGACCAAGATGGGTATCCAGTTGGATGTCTGCCTGTATCCTTTGATTCACTCCTGGGCACCAGCGCACCCGGGGGGGGCTGCGAACAGGCACCTTGCAGTAGCCAGCGATTGTGAATGCTGGCCAGCACAGACCTGTCCACTGGTGTGGAGCTACATGGGCTGGGTATGCACCTTTCGCACGTACCCTACACCCATGAAAGCATAGCCCTGAAAATGTATCTGCTTGATGGTTTTACGTGAATAGTGTGTACTAGTTACAGCCTGACAATGTGCTGTCACTGCCTGCCAGCTTTGACTATTGAATTGACTATTATACTATGGCTTTCTGATCTCTGCTCTTGATTTAATGGACAAAGATTCTAGAATAATGATGTTGGATGTGGTTGCGCTTGACATTTTGACTAATCTTATGGCTTTACAATCACTGCTGCTGTTAAAATGACAGTGACCTTGGAAACTACTGAACATTTTTTTCTCTTATTATGTTGTGTTTTTTTTTTTAGGCGGTGTGATTTCTCCTATCCTCATATAGCCAGGCACTGGGTTAAAAAATGTACTTCTTATTATGCAATTAACTTTCAGGCAAGACAGCAATCACAAATAGTATGAAAGTGGGAATATTTGCTTCACTTTGCAACTCAGCTTTGCTTTTCTGTCTCCAAAACATCTTACTCTGCATGCTGTGCAACTCTTTGCTTTGGTGATTCCTCCTGGTCTCCAAAACAGCTGTTCTCTTCATTTTTTTCTGTAAACCTATCAGACAGAACATGTAAAGAAAATGCCTAATCTGTTAGAGGAGAACACTGGTTATCTTTGTGCACTCTCCTGTTTTGCATAAGCCCCCATTAGCATTTCTGTGTAACAACATTTTTATTTTTTAGTTGATCTGTTTCTCTCCTCGCTATGTAGCCTAGCCCTCCACTGACCTCCCCCAAGCCCCATCACCCAGCATCCTAGGGACTTCCTTCCTCATGAAGCTTTCCCAAGAGCTTACCCCCCATGGCGGGTTTCAATGGTAGGTGCCATAGCGTTGATGAGATTGATCTCGTGCAGGAGAGAACCCTATAGCCCAGCACGTAACCTGCGAGGGATCGGTGTCATCCACGCTGCACCCGGCAATTTTCCCCTGTTCTAATTTGGAGGGACAGACATGTAATGCTGTCCAAACACACCACACATGCTACCAGGCATGGGACATCGACAGCCACCATCTCTTCCAGCTCCAATGTGCCTACATTAACTGCCTGTCCCTGTGTCACCACTAGGGACTAGACAAGTGTCGGGACCCACAACCCTCTCTCCCCAGAGGAGGAGAGTCGTCCTCTGGACGCTCAATCATTCTCTCTCTCCAGCCAGCCCCCTGTGAACCTAGTTTGTCACCGAACCCGGGTCACAGGCATGATGGCAGGTGAGGCATGAGTGCCTCTGCCCTCTACGCCACCGGGCCTGCCTCTGAAATATTTTGTCTAACTGCATTTTTTGCCATTTTGGCACTAAAACTTACATTTAAAAAAGTGCTCGAAAACTTCAAGATCAGCAAAGCTGCCAGTAGCCATCTTGTGGGAGATGCTTGCGCCCATGCCCAGGATATGCTAATGTGCCACTGCCGACTTAGCACATTGGCCAGCAGTGGTACAATAGCATATCCCGTGCAAAGGAGAGAGCAGCTCCCATGAGGTGACTTACAGCAGCCTTGCTAAATGGAAATTTTTGAGCACTTTTTTAATCTGAAGTTTTAATACCAAAATGCAGTTAGAAAAAATATTTTTGTACATAGAGATGCTAATTGGGCGTAAATATGCACAGACAAGAGAATGCACAAAGTTAACTGGTGTTTTCCTTTAATATAAACTATGCTTACTCTGTCTGACTCTGCATCAATTTACTATGTTTTCACAACCTAGTAGTACCCTCTGTCCATGCTGAGCAGAAAACATCTCATTTGTCTATTTTGGAGTGTTTTTTCATGTGTAACCCCTAGATGGCGCTATCCCAGGGGCTACTACCCCTGCCTGATTTGCCACTAACAGGTTGAGGGGCCTGGATCCAATGGCGGGTGCCTCCACCCAGAGGTCAGGGTTTGCAATAGTTAAACTAACTTGGTCACAGCCCTCTGGGACACTGCAACCCCCCTTTCTTCCCACTAGTGGCCCACACAATATATCAGAATTACCTTCACAGTATACACTTACCCCAGGTCTGGTTCCGCACTGGGACCTCCTGTGAAATGAGATACAGTGCAACAATCACAGTACAGTACTTTAACATAGACAAATACCTCAGGCAGTATAACTTTGCTGAAACAAGCAGCTCCTGATTTATTTAGGGGATATAACAAGGACAGGGGAAATCAGGTTAATTAGCTTATCACTCTAATAATCTACCTATGGCTCTGTGCACAGGCTATCCCTATCAGTTACTGTCCCTGGGTACCCAAGCCTAGTGGCTAGTCCAAACCGTGGCAGCTGGTAGGGGCCCTTTCACACAGAGAAAAGGAGAATTAAACAGTCAGCAGTACAGTAATTCCATTTGGATTTAATGTGGCAATTCAACAGGAGCGACCCTGAATTAGTACTCACGACCTCCAAATAAGATAGGGTCCTTCAATGTCAGCAGGGCTCACTTGAGGTACACAAACCTCTTCACACATCCATATAAAAGAAAGCACTATACCAGGCAGGCTGCATCTGTATCCCGATCGCAATTACTGCACAATACCGGGAGACACACAGCAGATTCAGTTCCTGACAGACGAGTGCAATTTTCAGCAATTCTTCCAGTCTTCTACAGGGTGAGCCTGTTTTCTACTCTTCAGAGATCCTTTGATTCTTTTCACAGGACGGATTCAGTCCTAACAAGCTGTTACACAAGCTGCAGACCGGAACTCTGGGCCTTCACACGCTTTTGACTAAAACTGCACACTGAAAAAGCACAGGGCTCCTTCCTTCTTCACTGCCAAAGCTCAACTGACACTCCAACTGACAAAACGGGCACTTCCTTTGAGTTCCTCCCAGTTCTTGACTGGATTGGCTGTCACTCACAATAGACTGCTGCTGTTGGTCCAAAAGGCACTGAAGTCCAAACTACATCTCCCAGAGTCACTGCCCATACAATCCTCTTGTGGCTGGCTCAGATTATGAGTCCAAGTTCTGATTCGCTCAAGGCACCATTTTAGAGCTAGCTTACCCCACACTGATTGGTCCAGTTCAGCAGTTCAGAACTAGAATGGGAACTAGCAGACACAGTTCTGACTGCAAAGAAAGCAGGTTAGACAAACTGTAATTTCATTATTACTCTAAATAATTTCTGGCAAACAGTTACATCTTTCAGATAGGTTCCTTTGCACTCTAGTGACTGCAAAAATGAAGTGAATTGGCAGCAGCTTGAGTGGTACTCAATCAAAGAAAGACACAGTCCCCATACAAACTAATTATGTCTGCAAGCAGACAGCTCTTAAAGAGACAGTACCAGAGGTTCTAAAACACTCACTGATAAGTAGCTTAAATGCCAAACACCATTCAGGCTTGGAGCATTCAAGCAAGCTCCTGGAAGTCTTTTAGGAACCCCCATTTGCAGGGGTTACCCCTTCCTGGCCTGGGAAAGCTTGACGTCGCGTCAAGCAAGTACCCATAAGTTTCAACTGCAACCATATACATTTGCATTAGGCTCGCACATGTAATCATCAGTCAATATATCATTTTACCAAGAACACATTTCTGAAACATTGCAGTACGTCACTCTTTACACAGTATTACATACACATTGTACCATAACTCAAGTTATTACCTCTTGTACATGAAACCTGAAGAGGGGCCCTTCCCTATCAGTTACCTTGGGGCTGGATGGGGCAAGGGCACCATACTAGAGGGCAACACAAGTAACTTGGAGTTAGCACTGATGCTCAGTTTGGGCAATGAGCTCGGGGACACATACACTCTTTATGGACAACATTGAGAGGCAAGTCCACAGGCCTCCCAAGTGAATCATAACTGAGGTGCACCACAGGCTTTACAGCTCGACCAGTCTTTCTAGGGGGAACTGTTATAGTCTCTGCACTCTGAGCCTCATTTTCAGCATTGTCCTCACTTGTCAGGAGTCTCCATGGGGTAGAGAGGCTAGAACTTGGGCACTTTCAGCTCCAGGAGTTACAGTTTCTGAGTCCACAACATTTGGCTCGCATGGAAGCTTTCGGACACTGGCAGTGGACTGTCAGGGCACTCAAAATACTCTTCTTGTTTGGGTGTATCACCAGTCTGCCCCAATCTATCATTTCCTCCCTGAAAGCTCAAACAGTTCAACCATGCACAATGATTCCATTTCATCTGATCTGATGCTTTGCACTTCACTTTCTGGGAGCATTGGCTCCAGGGATGAAGCTGGGGCTTAGACAGTCCGGAAGGCCCAGCTTTGTCTCCACTATTGACTAGGGATTGCCCCAAACAATTGACTCAGTTCATAAGAAGGATAGTATTCAAAGTCACTCTCACTTTCTTCCGATATGGACTGACAGTCATGCTCAACTGGGACTTGTGGAGGAACACTTTAACTTTGCTTCTGTAGGTGCAGACTTTCTTGATCTTTTCTTAGCAGCAGCTCTAGTCACTGGTCCAGAGGGGCATCTTCTAGGGGCTCAGACTCAATTAAGATTTGT
Source organism: Neoceratodus forsteri (assembly GCA_016271365.2). Lineage (NCBI taxonomy): Eukaryota > Metazoa > Chordata > Ceratodontiformes > Ceratodontidae > Neoceratodus > Neoceratodus forsteri. The sequence goes on along the minus strand of JADMNL010000023.1, from coordinate 451,620,645 downwards.
CCAATGGGCAGTAAATGATTTCTATGCATTGTTTTACATCTTTTGAATTATTCTCAGGCCTTACTTTGTACACTGGCAGATCATCTAGTTTGCCCACTACAATGTGAGGGAGATGGTGCCATCTGTCAGCAATCTTGTGCTTGCCATGCAGTCCCAGATTTCTTAGCAATACCCGATCTCCCTCCTGGAGTTCCTGTGCTTTCACCTTTTATCATACCTTTCTTTGTTGCGGATTTCTTTTGGCAGCCATGGTTTGAGCAGTTGAGTACGCATGAGTTAGCTGGGCCTTTAACTTTTGCACATACTGTAAATAGTTGTCAGCTTGAACCCCATCAGGAGAGACCCCAAAACACACATCTACTGGTAGTCGAGCTTCTCTTCCAAACATCAGGCGGTGGGGGAGAATCCAGTGGCATCACTTTTGGTGCAGTTATAAGCATGTACCAGGGTGCTAATTTGTTGGCTCCATCTAGGCTTGTCCTTTGGGTGCAGGGTGCCTAGCATATCTAGCAAAGTCGGTTGAAACGTTCAGGCTGTGGGTCCCCCTGGGGTGGTAAGGAGTGGTTCTGGACTTTCGCACTCCCACAGAGAAAGCATCTCTTTGATCAGGCGACTCTCAAAGTCTCTCCTTGATCAGAATGGATTCTTTGTGGAGCCCCATAGTGAACAAAAAGTTTTCTACAAGTACTTTGGCCACAGTGGATGCTTTCTGGTCTTTGGTGGGGAAAGCTTGGGCATATCTCGTGAAATGGTCAGTGACCACCAGCACATTACTGATATTTCTTTGATCTGACTCCAAACTCAGAAAATCAATACAGACCAGCTCCATGGGTGCACTGGTGGTGATGTTAACAAGGGGCAGCCCTCTGGAGCAAAGCTTTCCTCTGTAGCAGCGACTACAAGTTCGAATGTGTTGCTCCACATCAGCCCCCATCTTAGGCCAATAGAATCTGGATCTCACCAAGTCAAGTGTTCTGTCTATACCAAGGTGCCCCATGTGGTTGTGCAAGGACCTCAGTACTGAGTCTCGAAGGCAGTGGGCAGCACTAGTTGTTGTTTGTCTACTTGTCCCCTCTGTCTACTGTTTCTCTGTATAACAGTTTATTGATCAGTTTCAACTTAGGACCTTCTTTGTATAACAGTGCAGTTCTCAAATCAGTGGGCGTAATTTGGACACATCTTTTCCTGCATAGAGGGCTTCTAAAGCTGCTTTGATCATGGGATCGCGGGATTGAGCCCGCGAATACTGTCATTGTCCAGCTGAGGCAGTGCACCAATGTCTATTGCAGAAAAGTGGCAATAAGCAGCAGGTATGCAATTCTCAGAGGCTCCCAAGCAATCCACCATGCAGTCCACTGCGTCCGTGGACATTGTTCCTCCTGTCAAACTTCCGGCAGAGTGCCGAATGTCAGGTTCTGCCAATCTGACCCAATCATTCTGGGAACAGACCTCCGGGAGAGAGCATCAGCATCTATGTGGTTCAGACCTGCTCGGTATTCGAGAGCATAGTCATATGTAGATAATGCAGAAAGCCACCTATGGCCAGTGGCATCCAACTTACTGAGGTCTGCACATAGGTCAAGGATTATTGTCAGTTTTACTAGTATTTTAGCCCCATACAAGTACTCATGGAATTGGTCAACAATAGCCCACTTCAAAGCTAGGAACTCTAACTTATGTACAGGATAGTTCTTTTCGGATGGGGTCAGGCTTCTACTGGCAAGGGCCACTGGTCTCAGGCCATTCTCGTGCTCTTGGTACAACAGACCCCCAACCCTTGCAAGCTAGCATCAGTGTGCAGGGCGTAAGGTTTTCTTGGATCAGCATAGGCCAGCACTGGAGCATGGGTAGGTTGATATATGATCTCATGAAAAGCAGTCTCACAATCAGGAGTCCAGCGGCCCAAATACTTCACTCGGATGAAAATACACTCTTTCAGTCTTGAGGCGCTGACTTTGGTATTTTGTGGGTTGGGGATACCCTTGAGTAAGGTTAAGTAAAGGGCGGATCACTCTTGAATAGTCCTTGATGAAGCGCCGATAATAACCACAGAATCCCAGGAATCTTTGCAGTTCTTTTAGATTTTTGGGCTGTGGCCAGGTGGTCAAGGCCTCAACTTTACTTGGGTGGTCTCTATTCCTCGGTGGATACTATGTGTCCCACATACTTTACTGATGTTTGAAAGAATTGACACTTATCAATGGACAGTTTAAGGCCAAAGTCCTCCAGTCGGTCCAATACCTTAAATAATCTGCTCTCATGTTCCTCCAGTGAGCTGCAAACACAATAACATCATCTAGGTATACCAGGCACTCTAGTAAGTTCATGTCCCCCTGCACGCTCCATCAATCGTTGAAAAGTGGCTGGGGCACCTGAAATCCCTTGAGGCATCCTCATGAATTCATAGAAGCCAAGTGGACAGATAAAGGCCGTCTTCTCCACGGTCCTCTGGGGCCATCGGGATCTGGTAGTACCCACTGCGGAGATCCAGCACAGAGAACCACTTGCTCCCGTTTAGGCAGTCCAGCATCCTGAATGCGGGCATTGTGTACTGATCAGGGATAGTCCGCCGGTTTAAGTGCGATAATCCACACATCCTTACTGTTCCATTCTTTTTCTCACTACCACAATGGGGAAGCATAAGGGCTTCTGGATTCTTGTATTACACCAGCAGCTAACATCTCTTGCAGATGCCGTCTCACATCATCTATGTCAGCAGGTGCCAGTCGAGACCTCTCACGAAATGGTCTTCGTCATGCAGCCGGATATTGTGCTCAGCTCCTGCACGCATCCACATCCCATTCCTTTAAAGAAAACACCTGGTCTCTCTGGGCAAGCTTCTCACTGATCCTTACTTTCCATTCAGCTGGCAGCGAGTCGCCAAATCAAACAAGTCAGGCGTTACTCTGTCATTCTTCCTTGAACTCTTGCTGCTGGGTAGCACTGCAGTGTCTGCACAATGCACATTAGCCAGGATGCAACCTCTGTTTACTCGAATGTCTCTTTCAGACACATTATGAACTTGGACCATTACCCTTCTGGCATAAGCATGGGCTCTAGCGGGCAAAATACTAGGCTTGACCAGCAGTCCCTCTGGCAATTTTCCATCGCCTGGTGCATCCAACATTAATATTTTATTCTTAACATCCTTTCTGATACGGACCTCTCCCTGTAAGGTACACTGGGCATTTGGCGCCAGGATCAGAGACTCAGGATCCTTCTTCCATACAATTCCGACCGGTTCCTCTGGTTCTGTTTTTCAGCATCTCTCTGTGCCTCATAGGCCTTCTTAATTAAAGCGGAACTCTTAAAGCTCTACTAGTCTTTGACCCCTGTTTTCATAACACAACTGTGCCAGCCTTCCGAACATATGAGCATTTGTTCCAATCAACAAAGGGACACCATCATACAGTCCAGTGGGGGACACACAAGGCTAGGGTCTACTTGTTCGGCCACTCCAGCCACGGAGGTGGGGAAAGACAGCCAAATTCGGATATACCCGGAATAGTAGGCCTTCTCACTTAACCCCATACATGCAGTCCTTCTAATGGTTGTAAGGTACGCCTGACAAATGCTTCTGATACCAATCCTGGAACATAATTGTCACTTGAGCCACTGTCTAATACAGCTCTTGTAGACACTCCATTCACCTTTACAGTGGTCTCCATGGAGGACCCACTATTCTGGACCAGTCTGGAGAGGCGGTGGTGGGGGCCTGGGCAACTGACCTTGCCACAAAGGGCGTGAATTAGCATTTTGGTGCCCTCACTGGGATCATGTCGTACCTCTTAACCACTGATTTCTTCTCCAAGCTCTCCTTGTAGCCTATATGCAACTTTGTCAGTGTCTTTGGGGACTGGCATTCCCTTTTCATGTGCCCATCTTTCCCACAATTATAGCAAAACATACTTTCTGGAGTTTGAGCTGGCCGAGGCGCCACACTGGGAGCCAGGGCGGGTATTACTAACTGGAAACCTGGGTGCCATCTCTGTCTGCGGGGATAAGCATTTGGAGACATCTCGTCAGTTTCTCCACTTCCATGGTCAAGGAATTGAGTTTGGAGCTGTTATCAGCAGGAGATACATGGGTGGGTACCCCACCCCATAGTAGATGCAGTCGGATATAGGTCAGGGCCCGTACTTGCAGGCGTGGCCTTCATAAAGGACTGTTTTTGATTCCGGATCTCTCTCAACAGTTCGCCCCATTGTGGCATATCTTTTTCCTTGTCAGAGCACTCATTGACTGTCAACCTCTGTCCCTGAACTTCACTTGATGGGTCACCTCAGTCACTCGGGTCATAGCACAGCTGTTGGTGCAGGTACCTCCGAGGTCGCCTTTCTCAACTCCTCGAATTTCTCTCATTAACTCATCATGGAGGGTGGGATTCCAGTCGATTTGCCAGGCGTAACTGAAGCAACAGCAGTTCTGAGAAGGGGCAGACTTAAGGATTCTGTCCAGTCTGGTTCGGTCCAGTTCAATCGCTGGCAAACTACCCTTTCTGAGGCATTCTTGCAACAATTTTCCAGCCGAGACATACACAGACAACAACTCCCCTTGGTACTGTTGTGCATTTCTTACTCTCCACCATAGGTCCTCATCAGAATCTGGGCTCCCATACACATTCTCCAAGGCCTCAAGATAGGCCTGTGCAGTCGCTTCAGGGTTACTGGCCGTTTAGCACGGATGGTAGCCAGGGCAGGACCTCGGAGGCTCTCACTAACCCTCTTTAGCTTTTAGCCTCCAGCATTGCCATTCTAGCACTTGGGGGCAACATAGTCTATCCAGGTCTCCCAGTCATCCTCCTCTGGGGGTGGGAGGGTGCCAGAGAAGATCCTCAACCTTCGGAAGAGTCGTGACTAATGGCAGGTGCAGAAATAGAGTCTGCATTGGTTCAGCCACCATTACAGGCACTGGAGCAGGAGAGGGTGTTGGGGAGGAACACCCCAGGTGCAAGAATAGTTTCTTCAAGTCCTCCACAGTTTTCCCTCTCCCAGCAACCATTCAGCAAATTTCTCCTCAAAGTTTCAGATAGTGGTGGGGGCTGATTCCCCCGGGTCTTTACTGTCCTTAGTTATCACTCTCCAAGCAGTGAGGGCTCCTCTGGGGTAATGGTCTGTGGCACTTTGGAGCTATCTATGGGATCCTTAAACTCTACTAGGGCCAGGAAGTGTGGGTGAGCAGATTAGCATGCCGACCCACCACCACAGGGTTTTGTAAACCTTCCACCTTGGAAAGTACTCCTGTACAGTGTCCGTATTGATACCCAGGGGATGTCCAGGATAAGCATAGCATTTTGGGGTCGATCTCCTCCCCAGTACACCACTCCACCAGCGGTGCACAGCCACTTCTGTCGGGTACCCATTTTTCTTAACAGTGGTTCGTAAATATGGCCACTAGAGGACACACAATCCCAGCGGTGAGCCTCCAAGATGTAACCCCTAGATGGCGCTATCCCAGGGCTACTACCCCTGCCTGATTTGCCACTAACAGGTTGAGGGGCCTGGATCCAATGGCGGTGCCTCCACCCAGAGGTCAGGGTTTGCAATAGTTAAACTAACTTGGTCACAGCCCTCTGGGACACTGCAACCCCTTTCTTCCCACTAGTGGCCCACACAATATATCAAATTACCTTCACAGTATACACTTACCCCCAGGTCTGGTTCCGGCACTGGGACCTCCTGTGAAATGAGATACAGTGCAACAATCACAGTACAGTACTTTAACATAGACAAATACCTCAGGCAGTATAACTTTGCTGAAACAAGCAGCTCTGATTTATTTAGGGGGATATAACAAGGACAGGGGGAAATCAGGTTAATTAGCTTATCACTCTAATAATCTACCTATGGCTCTGTGCACAGGCCTATCCCTATCAGTTACTGTCCCTGGGTACCCAAGCCCTAGTGGCTAGTCAAACCGTGGCAGCTGGTGAGGGCCCTTTCACACAGAGAAAGGAGAATTAAACAGTCAGCAGTACAGTAATTCCATTTGGATTTAATGTGGCAATTCAACAGGGCGACCCTGAATTAGTACTCACGACCTCCAAATAAGATAGAGGTCCTTCAATGTCAGCAGGGCTCACTTGAGTACACAAACCTTCACACATCCATATAAAGAAAGCACTATACCAGGCAGGCTGCATCTGTATCCCGATCGCAATTACTGCACAATACCCGGGAGAACACACAGCAGATTCAGTTCCTGACAGACCGAGTGCAATTTTCAGCAATTCTTCCAGTCTTCTACAGGGTGAGCCTGTTTTCTACTCTTCAGAGATCCTTTGATTCTTTTCACAGGACGGATTCAGTCCTAACAAGCTGTTACAAGCTGCAGACCGGAACTCTGGGCCTTACACGTTTTTGACTAAAACTGCACACTGAAAAGCACAGGGCTCCTTCCTTCTTCACTGCCAAAGCTCAACTGACACTCCAACTGACAAAACAGGCACTTCCTTTGAGTTCCTCCCAGTTCTTGACTGGATTGGCTGTCCTCACAATAGACTGCTGCTGTTGGTCCAAAAAGGCACTGAAGTCTAAACTACATCTCCCAAGTCACTGCCCATACAATCCTCTTGTGGCTGGCTCAGATTATGAGTCCAAGTTCTGATTCGTCAAGGCACCATTTTAGAGCTAGCTTACCCCACACTGATTGGTCCAGTTCAGCAGTTCAAAACTAGAATGGGGAACTAGCAGACACAGTTCTGACTGCAAAGAAAGCAGGTTAGACAAACTGTAATTTCATTATTACTCTAAATAATTTCTGGCAAACAGTTACATCTTTCAGATAGGTTCCTTTGCACTCCTAGTGACTGCAAAAATGAAGTGAATTGGCAGCAGCTTGAGTGGTACTCAATCAAAGAAACACACAGTCCCCCATACAAACTAATTATGTCTGCAAGCAGACAGCTCTTAAAGAGACAGTACCAGAGGTTCTAAAAACACTCACTGATAAATGGCTTAAATGCCAAACACCATTCAGGCTAGGAGCATTCAAGCAAGCTCCTGGAAGTCTTTTGGGAACCCCCATTTGCAGGGGGGTTACACATGTCTGCAGCATTTTTAGTAAAGGAGACATAGAAACATAGCCTTTGATGACAGATAAGGACTGCTTGGCCCACCCAGTCTGCCCATTTCCCTACCTGTTTTATAAGCTGCAGATCCTAGTTAACCAACAGCCTACTTCCTCTTACGCCCCTCACTAGAATTGCCTTATGTCTGTCCCATGCATTCTTAAATTCCCCTACTGTTTTTGACCCCACAACCTCCTGAAGAAGGCCGTTCCATGCGTCAACCACCCTCTCCATGAAAAAATACGTCCTCACGTTGCCCTGGAAGTATTTTTTCAACTTCAGAAGTACTACATGATTATGTCGAATACCAGCATAGCCAAATACCCAAATACAGTTGAATACGTAAATACCCATGGTGTACCTGTCGAATATTCGATGAATACACAGTTTATGTAATTGCATACCCCTAGTTTTAAACATTACTGGTACACAGTGAAGGGCTTATTGGTTGCTTAGGGTGGTAGTGGTTTGGCAGGAAGCACTGTGGTGGATAATGTGGGTTAGAACCCTGTATGGAGAGTAGGTCCTGTTTTTGTTAGGGTTTATGGGCAGACTGAATGGACCAATGGTCTTTCTCTGCCATTATTGTCTATGTTTCTGTTTTATAGAAAGAAAACACAGAACCATACCACCATCCATGAAAATAGGCTTTATTGATGCTCCAGGCAGCAACAACAAAATCCAGATCAGGATTTTGTTGCTGCTGGCCGAAGCACCAATAAAGTCTATTTTCACTGACGGTGGTGCAGTTTTTGTTTTTCCAGATATTTTGTTGCACGAGTACCATGACAGTGGAGCGGATTTGCTTTGAGGTTTCTGTTTTATACCTTGTCTGTAGTAGTGCTGCACTTTTGTCTTTATTTCTGTGTTTCCTGTATCGTATTTCCCCTGTGCCTATGGTTATTTACTCACCTGACAAAGGTGAATGTATTAGCATGTAAGAAATGCTGAGCTGAAAAATTAATTCATTTCCAGCCACGTCTTGGTTGGTAGGGAGGTATATATAGTACATTGCACTTTACATCTCTTTACAGTGCCCCCTTCAAAGTTCCTTAAAAACTTGAGGGGGGGCACGATGTAAAGTACAGTATATTATATATCTCTCCCCTACTTCCTTCCAAACAAGATGTGGCTGGAAATTAGTTAATTTTTCATTTCAACTCAGCATGTCTTCCTGGTGAAACCATGTTTTTCTTTCTGTGTTTTCAATTTCTATTACCCTAGGCCTGACTAGGGAACCTCCTGTTATCTCCCTCAGTGTCCCTTTCCCACTCATGGAACTCTTGGGGTCTAACACACCATTTTCTACCTTCACTCATTTCTAATTGGACTGCTATAACTCCAAAGATAATACTTCTTCATCAAGCCTTAAATGCCAGATGGAGGAGCCAGCGAGGAGTAGGCGGGTCAAACAGCCAAGTTGGACATGACAAGATGAGGGAACTTAGTCTTTCTCAAGTCTGCTCCTTATTTTTTGCCAGGTAGCCCTACTCCTTATCCAGTCCTTAGGGTGTGCACCTGTGGAGCCACCTGCTCATGCGGCTATCAGGGCCATCAGAAGGATGAGTGAGCCTCTCCTGTTCTTCAGAACTGCCCTGCCAGCTCTTCTCTGGACATGTGGCGCTTCTGTCTCACATTGTAAGTGGGTGGGTGCATGGTGACGTAAAGCTGCTCTGTAAGAGCATCATTCTTTTCCTCATGACACACCCCTCTTATTAGGCCTCCAAGGTACAGTGAAGCAATAGAAAGACACGCCCTTCCCTCTCTTCCTGAGGCAGGAGGCATCCAAAGAGGATGCCAGAATCCTGCATCACCAGCAGGCACCAGACTTCCCAGGCTCAGGGCTAGAACTCTGATCATCTCGATGGCAGTCAGTGCAGTAGCACTATTAGTGAGCTAGCCAACTGGTGAAACCATTTTTAAATAAAATAAATATACTATGGAGTGGGCAGTCTGTTCTTAACCCCCCTCCTCCATGCTCCAGTCCTTTCCGCTTTAAAAGTGAGTAAAAGCAGGACCCACTGAATGAGATGCTACTCGCCATCTGATGATTCTGGATAAATAAATTGTACTGTTACAGTTACACATATCCATAGAAACATAGAATCTGATGGCAGCTAAGGACCGCTTGGCCCTCCTAGTCTGCCCATTTCCCTACCTAACGGATGATCTACAGATCCTAGTTAACCAACAGCCTACTTCCTCCTTCCCCTCACTAGAACTGCTTTATGTCTGTCCCATGCATTCTTGAATTTTCCCTCTGTTTTTGACTCTACGACCTCCTCAGGAAGATGATTCCATGCATCTACAACCCTTTCTGTGAAGAAATACTTCCTCACATTACCTCTGAGCCGTCCCCCCTCTATCTTCAAATTGTGCCCCCCTGTTCTTGCACATCTCTTTTTCTGAAAGATGCTACCCTCTTGGACTTTGTTAATTCCCTTGAGGTATTTGAAAGTTTCTATCATGTCCCCCCTCTCCCTCCTTTCCTCGAGGCTATACATCTTTAGCTCCTTTAGTCTTTCTTCATATGTTTTCTGGTGCAGACCCTGCACAATTTTGGTTGCCTTCCTCTGGACAGCCTCCATCCAGTCAGTGAACAGAGTCAAGAATAAAAATGGGAGGGGAGGACAGGTTTTTCAAAATGTTACACTGCAAGTCTACAAATATGGAATTCTTTTGCAGGTATAAATTTGGTCTGAGTTTTTTCTCTCTCTATTTATGGCTCCTATGGGCCATCTGTCCCTCAAGCTCCCCTCAGCAACCTTCAAGGCCTATCATGTCTCACTCCCCCATGCCCTCCACAGGTTGCAATCTGTGGCAGGGGACTTTGTGCTATGGCACCCCAACATACTTCCAAGAAGCACACATCTGCTGGCGATGTGACCTAGGAACCAGCTGCTTGCCAGGAAGCTAAATTACACTCTAAAAGGAGTGGAAATGCCTTGTAAGCTTAATTGAGGGAAGCAGATGTAATACAAAGTCAGGAGGTAAACATTTGCACTTCAAAGGCAGGATGCTCGTGAACCAGGGTCTGGGAAGTAGCCATTCTTGACAGGCTGGTATGAGTTGTCTTACAAGTGTTATATTGTAAGGCAGTAAGGCATCAAAGGCTCTAATTCTGAAGTGCCAGGAAGTTGTGATATGAGAACCCAGATAAGGACTTATATTATTTATTCCCTAAACATTTGGGAAAGCACAAGAGTGACATCTACTGGTCTAATACTTAGGACCAGACCAGAAATTTTGGCACTATTTAAGGAGCTCTGAAACAGTAGCAATCTCTCATTTTCCTGGAGCATTTCAACGGACCCACTTCCTAACAAGACACAGAACAAACTACCAGCAGGCACTAAAAGCCAGTGGCTGAAAAGGAAGGAAAGTATTTTTCAGACTTCACTTATTCATCTGGTCTTCAATTCACTATGAAAGTAAGGTAGAAATTAGATAACAGTTTATAGTGCATTTTCTTGTAACTGTCCACTATATTTGTGTTATTCTGTGACCAAATGTATGAATCTTTTAATTGTAAATGTATGTTTATTTTAGTATTTAGTTAAAAACATTTTTTTTAAAGAAAACCTGCCTAAGTGAGATTTTTATATTGTGTGTGATTGTGGGACATTTAGTAATAAGCTGTGACCAAACTGTTATTGCTAAAGGGGTGCCACCATTAGCTACCAATCGAGCAAGGATCTGTAAGGGAAATCTGGGTAAAGATAGGGAGAATACAAAAGTCTCAGGAAAGAGTCTGGGGGGGATTTGAACCAGGTTGTTGCATGCCCTGTGGAAGAAGACAAAATCAGGGTCATGAGGCTACCCAAAGAGATTGTGATGCCTGGATCTGCCCTCTTTGTGCAACAACCAAGAAGGGTTCTTATTTGGCTACAAGACTTGAGACTGGTATTGCACCCTTATCCAGAGTTTAAAGAGGAAGCCCTGGGACCTCGTAACAGGTATTCAGTCGTGATCTCAGCAAGCACTCTAGGAGGACATGAGGAGGATATTCCTGTTCTCCCCTCATGGATTGCACTTAGGAGTGGGCACTGTGAGTTTAGTGGACCTGACTCCCAGGAGTGGGTTCATGACACCACCCCCCCGTCCTAATCCCCATTGTGTAATAATTAAATTCCCTGGCAATCTAGTGGTACCACCCTCCTACCACAACCCTTAATGTGTAATGATTAAATTCCCCTGCAATCCAGTAGTACCACCTCCTGTCTCAATCCCCATTGTGTAATGATTAAATTTCTTGGCAGTCCAGTGGTACCACCCTCCCATCCCAATCCCCATTGTATAATGACTAAATCCCCTAGCAGTCCAGTGATACTGCCCTGCTGCTCTGATTCCTCTTGGAAAATGATGTCTACCCCTCCATAGACCATGCTATACTTTGTCCTGGAAGGCGCTGAGACTGGCATCTGGCAAAACAGCAAAAGAGTGAAGTTAAAGATTCATGGGGGCTACCGATTTTGGTGAGGGGTGCTTCAGGGGGGTGCACCGGTGCAGGCAGAGCAGCGCATTTATATGCTAGCATGAAATACTCGCACTGGTACACAGTCCTACCAAAAAGACTGATTACTGTGAGCCACAATGCAGTGACTTACAAGGTTCCAGCACCTGTTTACACTATCAGATCTGCACCAGTATGGTACATCTGCACCACTCACAAGGGAGCAGATCCAGTAGTGTAAACACACCTATTACGTGACTGAGCAAGTCACAAAACCTCTCAGTGCTCTAGTCTACACAGCTACAGAAGTGGATGGAAGCAGAACCCAAGTCATAACTAGATACTGCATCTCAGGCTATCCTTTGTAAACTAATTATAAACAACAACAAAAAATCAAGCAGCACTTCCAGAAATTATCATTTATTTTCAGTTATTTATTTATTTAACTTTGTTTACCAGGTGAGTGCACTAGTAAAAAGTACTTTTTTCAGGCATGACCTGGGTGCAGAAGCACAGACAAACAGGAAAACAAATTACAGTGAATACATATAAATTTACAGCAAGTTGCAGACAAACGTGATCACAAATGGTGCTAATACTTGTAAATTTACAATGTGATATACAATGCAATATACAAAAGTACTTGCAATATAATAAACAAAGGTAGAATTGAGGATAGAGAAAGGAGGAGGAGGAAAATGGAGGAAAACGAAAAATGTGACCGAGATTGGTCGGTGGATGCAATTAGCTAGTATAAGGTGGGAGGTCATGACAGAGGGAGGTTATTGAAAGCGAGAGCAGGCTTGGGGTGAGGAGTAGTGTGACTTTAGGAGCTTGGCAAAGGCATAGGGAGAGGAAGATGTTCTGACAAAAGGAAGCAGGGAGTTCCAAACTGAAGCTGCACGATAACTAAAAGAACACTGACCCATATTTGTGTGTAACTTGGGTGTTATTATGTTGTTTTTGGTTGCAGAGCGGAAGGGAGGAAGGTTGGCGAGAGAGATTTGGCTACTGAGGTAGGCAGGTGTCCCAGTATGCATAGTTTTCTTTACTAGTGTTGTAATTGCTAGATTGGATTTGATGTCGGGGGAAACTAATTAAGAGATTTGAGAGCCGTACAGTGGTGAACATTGGACCTGCAACCTAAGGCAGATTTACATGTTTTGTAGTATAGAGCTGTTTTTACTGTAGTGTGGATTTACTGGCAGCATCAATTACAACTGATCCATAATCTAATGATGGGACTAGGTTTGCTAGTGCAATGCGGGTTCTGGTCTCAGGAGTTAAGAAATGTTGAATACGGGAGAAAGCACCTAGCTTCTGAAGTAAGGGAGAGGTGATGTGTTGGAGATGGGATTTGAAGGATAACGTAGGGTCAAGATGAACACTGAGGTACTTGAAAGGCAGTGTCTTAACTAGAAGTGTACCATTGCTGGTAAGGACACAGGAACTGGAGGATACCTTGCTTATTCTGTCCCTAGAACCAAACAGCATGGACTTTCTCTTGGGAGGATTGAACATCATATTTTCCATTTCAAACCAGTTTTGAAACCTGGCTAGGCAGGAACTGAGTGAAAGGTTAACGGCATTAATGTTGTTACTATGTGTAAAGAAAACTGTGTCATCAGCATACAGAAGGAACTGTACAGGTTTGCAGACTGCGGGCAAATTATTTATAAAAAGGGTAAATAAGAGGGGGCCTAGAATAGAACCTTGCGGTACACCGCTTGTTATGTTATTAACTCCTGAAAATGTGTTTTCAATCCTGACAGCCTGAGTTCTGTCAGAGAGGTAGTCTTTGAACCAGGCAAGTGCTGGTGGCCCTAGGGTGGACCGCATTAAGCTGATTTATTAGTTTATTGTGGTCACCCAGATCAAAGGCCTTGATCGGGTCCATGAACACTGCACCTGTTACGAGGCCTTTGTCCATGGCATGATAAATGGCATTGGTGAATTCTATTAGAGCAGTGTTGGTGCTGTGTCCTTTGCAAAAACCATGTTGTTCAGCACAGATAAGGTCATATTGCTAAAAGTGGTCCACTAGCTGCCGATGCACTATTTTTTCTTGTAGCTTTGCAAGAGCAGAAAGAAGTGAGATTGTGCAATAGTTATCAAGAGATGTTTCATTACCCTTTTAATGAAGTGGGATGACAATTGTGGATTTCCATAGCGTAGAAACTATCCCAGAAGAGAAGCACATGTTGAGGAGCTTAGCAATAGGGAACGTGATTTGTGGAGCTGCTAGTTTGAGAAATATTTTGTAATAGACCACCAAGGTCAGTAGATGTGTGCGGTTTTAGTACAGCAAGAAATTTAAGAACTTCTCGAGCTGTAGTGGGTTTGAGGGGGTTTATTTTGTCAGTGTCTGGGTTAAGAGCTCGAGGGCCCTTGGATCTATATCTGGACAGGTCACAGAAAGAGTTGTGAAACATCATTGCAATAGTGTTAGGATCAGTGTGTCTGGAGCCATCAAGGTTGATGGTGGGGAGTGGGGGTTGGGAGCAATTGCTGATTATGGAGTTTACTGATTGCCAAAACTTTTTGGAGTTATCCAAATTAGTGAGCTGTTGTTTTTTTAGGTACTTGGATTTGACACTAAGAATTTCCTTTTTGAACGCATTTCTCAGGGTCCTTTAGTACTACCAGTGTGATGCTAGTTGAGACTTTTTTGGACTTTGCCCAGAGCATGTCCTTTTTCCGCATGAGTGCAAAGATGTTGCTGGTGAGACAAGAGGATTTCTTCGGTTTGACTCTAGGCGTGCACATAGGAGTGTGTTTGTTTATTTATTTATTGTAATTTTGGATTGACACTTTTGAGCTAGAAGCTCTTTTACACAGGTTCCGCGTCAGCAGGTTAACATATAGGATTAAGAACTTAACAAGAGATAAACTGTTTACAGAGAAAATAAGCAGCTACAATCAGACAAAAGTAACGTGCATTGTACAATGTTTGCCAGGCAAATGAATCTACAATGTATAAATAAAATATTGGTTAATGACAGATACTGAGTAGCAGCGAGGAAGGCCTTGTCAAGCACAGGTAGATCATAAGAGTGAGGTAGGTAGTAGGATGGGGGCTACGAGGAGGTGAGGGGATAAGAATAAAAGGGTTGAGGGAAGGGATAAATTTGGGTTGTAAAGCGTATTACAAGGCAGGATGCAGGGATGTGCAGCAGCCTAGTAGACATTGTCAGGAAATGGCCAGCAAGTGAGAGGAGTACGAGCGGTTGATGAAGGGGGGGGTACAAGGGAAGAAAAAGGGAGAGTGGTAGGTGGGTAGGTCACAAAGAGGGAGAGGGTAGTTAATTTGAGTGAAAAGGATGAAGGGTGAAAGGGTGAAGTACATCGGTGGTTACTTAAAAGTTTTAGAATCTCTTGTACCCCAAGGGGCGTAATCCTAAGCTAACTTTCTTAGCTAACAAGCAGGCTTGGTACTTTATTCTGTCCTTTAACTGTAGCCAACTGGACTGGGTCGAGATCACACATGTGTAAGATGTGCAGCCCAAGTGAGGAGCCTTCAGGCTTTAAGAGCTGTGTTGATACGTCGTAGGGACGTAACAGTGGCCGAGCCATAGACTACCAGCCCATAGTCTATGACAGAGATAACGGAGCTGTGAATTGCTAGTCTAAGTGCTTCAGTAGTAAGACTTTGCTTGTGCCTATAGAGCAATCCTATATGAGTGTTACCTGCTTTAGTAACATTTTCTATGTGTTGTGAGTAGGATAAGGTACTGTCAACAGAAACCCCAAGGTATTTGAAGTGATGAATATGTTCCAACGGGGTGCCATCACTGTTTCTGATAGTCAGTGAATAGTATCTATGTTTGTTTTGGGGGGGTGTTGAAAAGCATGAATTTTGTCTTTTTGCAGTTTAAAATAAGCTTGTGCTTGTTAAACCAATCCTCCTCAGAAGCAAAGCTATGCTATAGCTATTTTTCGATGAGTGCGAGATCCGGATTGCTTATAAATATTACAGCATCATCCACATAGAGCAAGAGCTGAGCTTGGCATTAGCTATGGAGTCATTGAGAAAGACGCTGAACAGAAAAGGGCCCAATATGGACCCTTGCAGGACACCAGATCAGACCGCTTGGTGGTCAGATAAAACGTTAGCAATCTTGACTTGTTGAGTTCAATTAGCTAGGTAGCTTTTGAACCACTTAGTGGTGTCAGTTGAGAGTCCTTGTTGAGAACAGAAGTGAAGGAAGTGATAAAGAGATCCAGTCTAGTGTTAACATCTGGGGCAGCATCTAGGAAAGACCAGCCAATGAGAGCCAAGTCATTTAGAAAGGAGTAGTAATCAAAGTTGAAGCAGCTCCTATAAGAGATGAGCCTGAGTAGAGGGTTTTGGGGGACACAGTTTTGCCAACTGGCAATAAATAGCCAGGTGGTCAGTGACCGAGTTGCTTAAAATGTCAGAGATAAGGATTCTTTCTGGCTTTTTTACCAAAATCCAGTCGATTAGGGAGTGATTGCCAGATTTATGATTGAATCTGGTAGGGGTGTTCAGGATTTGATGCAGCTGGAACATTTCTAGGAGAGACTTGTACTGGGCTTCATTGTCTATCCAGTTCACGTTAAGGTCGCCTAATACTATTAATTCAGATGGAGGTAGATGATTCAGCATGAGACAAAGGTCAGTTAAGTTTTGTTTTTTTATTTAGTTGTTTAACCAGGAGAAGCACGCTAAGCTGAAAGCTTTTTTTACAGGTGCAACCTGGGAGCACAGGGAAGTTAAGTGACTTGCTCAGGATCACACAGTATGCAAGTGGAAGCTGTGGGATTCAAACCCAGATCTTGGCTGCTGGATGTCACCAGATTTGCAGCTCAGAGCCTTAAACCACTGCGCTATACTGCCTCCCAAAGTTGTTCTGTCCTGCTTTGGGAGGGTTGTAGACACAGTAGAGTTTTTTAATTCTTGGGTCCCATTGAGATACTGATGAGCAGCCATTCACACTGTGACACCGGGGAGTAGGGAGGTTCATGAATTTCAGTCTTTAGGTTGGAGTGGACGTAGAACATTACTCCACATCCCTTTTTGGAGGGTTGGTCCTTTCGTAGGATGGCATAGTTTGGAGTAGAGATTTTTGAGTCATTAATTGAAGGGGAGCTCTAGGTCTCTGAGAGTGCAAGATCATGGGGTTTGTGTAATGAGGCAATATTACCTGCATTTTCTGAGCTATATTTCGGTGTTTAGGTGGATGATTCAAATGCCTTTTGTGGTGTACCCAGATCTGAGGGAATGTGGGGGTAGTAAGTGGTAGTCCAGGGTTTATTTCTACATCCCCAGAGAGTAATAGAAGAAGGTATGTTATTGGGTTTAACAGTGTTGTGACTTACAAGACTGGGGGTATGTAGAGGACAGAGTAAACTCTAAGGGCATGTATGTGTCTTTTAGAAAATAGTCCAGTGACTAGGAAATTGAAGGAATGTGGGGAAATGTGGTAGCTAGTGTCCTCGAGATCATGTGTACTTAGGGCAGCAGATCTTTGAAGAGCAGTGTCCAGAGGGAGAAACAGCAAGCAGTATAGAAGACCTAAGCAAAGCCCATTACTCATCACCTTACGCAAACAATGCTGTCACCAAATTATATTTGTCACAGAAGGGCCAACACCAATACAAGAAGCTGATAATATTTACTTGTTTTATTTTTCTTTTAAGTGTCAGATATCTGTGCAGGTTATAAATGTATAGCAGCCACAATCCAAAATCAATGCTCTGTTAACATTTTTAGGCAAAGCAGGGTTCTGCTTTCTAAGAATATACTGTAAAATACTATATGAAATAATATTTTATTGGACTCGATGCATCAAGCAGCAATTAAAGGTCAAGACAGCAGTTAACTAGGTATCTTTTCACAGGAGTGCCAACATCTGACACTTAAAAACTGGACATAAGTGCATAAATGAATAATTTACTGATTTTTTTTCCTTTTAATGTCTGCTGTCCCTTCTACGGGTGTTAAATATTGAGCAAGCGTGCATGTGTTTTAAATCACGCCATTAACTTTCCACATCAATCGAAATCTTGCTTGCAGAAAGGAATTCTGTGTCTTAGACATGATCACCTGCTTGATAGAGTGAATATCTGCCAAATATAGTTTATTGGGTGTTGACAAAACATCATCTGATACCAAAAGAAGATAACCTCCAAGCCCAGCACAAAATTGCCATGCCATTGACTGGGCATGGGGACACAAAGACAAAATTCTGCTCTGCCGCTTCAGGCCCTGGGCTCAGCATGGATTCAACTCTGGTGTAGCAGTGCCATTAAATGGGTCCAGGGACATGGAGACAAAACATGTGTCTGCCACTTTAGTCTCAGTATGAATTCCACTATGGTGTAGTAGTGCACCTGACCGAGCAGGGGGACACTAAGACAAAACTCATCTCTGCAGCTTCAGCCTGGGGCCCACATAAATGCAGCAGTATTGTCACATACACACACACACACACACACACACACACACACACATTGTCTCCCTCCCTCCCCTTCCTGGATTGTCTCCATCTTGCCCCCTGCCCACCCCTCCCCACACAGATATAAATTCAACAGTATTCTTTCCCTCCCTGTTGTGGATTGTCCCCCATCATCTCCCCTGCTTGCCCCACCACACACGCACACACATGCACACATTGTCTCCCTCCCTCTCCTGCATTGTCTCCGTCTTTCCTCTGACCCACCCCCTCCCCACACAGATATGAATGGCAACAGTATTCTTTCTCTTTCTCCCTCTCATGGATTTTCCCCATCATCTCCCCCTGCTCACCCATACACGCATATACACACACACACACACACACACACACACACACACACACACACACACACACACACACACACACACACACACACACAATGGCAGCAGCATTCTCTTGCTTCCTGTCCTGGAGCCGGATACGGGGACATGCCCTGAAGCTCAGGTGCAGTACATTTGGGGGTAACGTTATGAGGCACATTTCTCCCAGAGTGCAGTGAACCTGTGAAACCATGTACAAGTGGATACAGTGGCCATGAATACAGTACAGGCCTTCAGGGTGAGCATGGGCAAATGTCTGCTTACCAAGGGAAATACCCAGTACCCGGGGTAGCACAGTTGTTAGGGAATCCCTATAAATCAATATGTGCTTACACAGCATACTCATCTCTTCCCTGCTTATGAGATGAGGGTGGGGACATGATGGTCCAAGAGTCCCTTACTACTTTAAATTACCATGCTACTACGTAAGAGCTGCTCGGATAGTACCGGTAGTTTTGGATGCCATTGGTTCGTTGGTCTAGCCAGCAACCAAGTATGATATGTTTGTGTAATGAAGGTGGGAAGTTTGATAAGATACTTGGTACTGTAAGTAGGTTTGAGTTGTTATGAAATGCAGATGTGGTCCTCCATACTCTGTTGCCATGACAAAAACAAACTTTTAAGGTGTCTTCAAGGCACAGGAACCCTTCTGAGGAGGGTTCCATCACTGGTGGTGCTGCAGGGATCAGGTCCCTGTAAACTAAAGATACCTTAGGAAAGGTGCCTGTAAGGAAAGAGAGAGGAAGCCGTTGAAGGAGGAGGGGAGGGTAGTGGAGCAAATGAAACTATTGGGGCATGCACTTTTATAGCACTCAGTGGGGGAGAGGTGCAGGTCTCCTGCTGCCCCACTGAACCCCAAGCGAAGCCTTGGGAATATCCCTTCGAAACATTGGTCTTTGGATAAATGCACATAAGCTACTATATGGCCCCATGGTATTCATCTCAGATACTAGGTCCGATCATGACTTTCAGAGATATCAGGAATTTCAATCGTGGATGAAACGTGAAGTAGCTACCTGTATTTCTTCTCCGTTGTGATGGGCTCAAATCACAGTATTCATAGTAAGTATGTTTTTATTCACAAAGCACCCTTTCCCTGAGGTTCAGGACCCTGTACAGTGTACAGACAGTGAGCAAAAAGTTAAAATACATATATCACAAAGAAATATAAATAACTGAATTCAGGGCGAGGTTATTAAGAACAAGCCAGCAGAAAATAAGACACAAAGACCAATATCAAGGCAGGTCCCAAAGGCATTTCATGGCCTTTCATACTGTGAAGAGTGACCCTAACTGGTTTCTGGCCAAAAATAGTGTTTTATTCTACAATAAGTATTGGATACTTTTAGTAGATATCCAGTATATGACATACCATAGTATCAGATAGGCTACTGGATAGATAATCAGCCTATCCAACAATTACCACTTCATTATACAATGCAAGAAAAAATCCTGGACTCTGATTGGTCAGTCTTGGGCTGGACCCGTGATGTTATCCCAGCACAACATTTTGGGTCTACTGGCATCATTATTGACATTATGGTGGCTTTCTTTTTTTGCATCTCCCCTTAAGAAACAAAAAATATTTTCCCACACTAATAAGAACATTCTTTAAAATTATTTTTTGTATTTTATATATAACAAGGAGCCATTGTATAATAGCAATAATGCCCTCTAGGGTATGTGTCGTTTGGGATAACGTCACACCTCAGTTGTTGGACGCACTCGGCCTGTGGCCTCGTGCTCAACCAGCTGAGGTGTGACGTTATCCCAGCACAACACACACAACCTGTTGGGCATTATTGCTTAATATAAATATGAGCGATCTGGCAGTATTCAAGCATCTCTAAGTCAGAAGCTGCTGGTTTGAGAATACAAGCGTTGTTGGGTTGGATTCACAAGTTCCAGTACTGTGCAGCAGCACAGTGCAGTCATGTAAACAGTTTTCATGTCTCACCTTCATAGCAGCTGGGAGGTGGGGGTGGTGAAGAGAGACATCTCAACAGCAGGCGCTGGCTCCGCCAGTGTTGGTAGGGGCAGTGTCTCCAAGGAACCTTGCAGCTGTGCTGCTGTCACTGAGTGCCACTTTGCTTTGTCATCAAGCAAGAAAAACATGAGTTAAGGGAGCAGGGGACACAAAGGGAAAACCAGGAGCATTAAAGGAAAAAATGTCCTCCTGTGATCGAGCTGAAATAACTGGAGACAAGCTTCTTTTCTGTCTCATTTTGCTGTTGTCGAGATACAGCATGGACAGTAGTCAGGATGACAGTGAGCTGTCAAGCCATTGCCTCCCTGGGTTGCTTTTCAGCTGCTCATCTTCTAATTCTTGTCTGCTAGTCAGATGAGGCAGCCCAGTTGCGTCTCATGAACAATGAGTATGTGACTGAACTCTCACTGTACTCTGCACACATTCAGCAGTTCTTTAGTGTCCTTGTGGCTGAGTTGGTAGCAGGACTTGGACGTTGTGCCAAACATGCCACTTCTTAAATAGCAGTTGAGATTTCATCCCAGAATCTTGTTTCAGTGATCCAGTTACAGTGGACAGAATCGTGGAGTTGTGCCCTCATCCCCCCACTGCTCTTGCTCTGTACAACTTTCCCAATCCCCCCCCTATAAAAATGAGTTTAAAAATCCGATGAGTTGGCAGTTGCCAGTTAACTGTGAGTGTGACATGCCTGTGACCAGTAATGTACTTGAGATGTTTTGTCAAAGTCTAATCAGATACATTGAGAGAGGTACAGTCTGTACTAATCCCCTCATTTTACCTCAGGACTGGAAGGTTGTGGGTTCAACACCCACACTGGGAACCTGGACTCCGATCCAGCACTGACACTGCAGGGCAGTACTAAGGAGGAGCTACTGCACTGTTAGTGGCACCATGATTGAATGACACAACATCATTTTCTGTTTTGCCATAAAGTTGATATAGTTTATAATGTTCTTTTTATCCAAATTGTAAATGTATTTTAATTGCTTTTTATATTTTGATGTTGTAACTTGTACTGTTTTCTTTGGAATTGGATCCCTATTGCAAATGAACTCTGCTGAATGAGTATAATCCTGAATAAAAACTGAAAATGTTTTTAATGAAAATCTTTTAGATGAGATGTAAAACTGAGATCCCATCTAGCCATCTTTAGTATGGTTGTCCTAAATAAGTCTCAAAGGTACCATGACAGTATTTGAAAAAACAAAACAAAATGGGACATTCCTTGTGTTCTGGCCAACAGAGGTTCGAATTTTGACGAACCTGAATTGCAGCATTGCAGGCAAAACCATGATGTACTGCAGCACAAATTCCTCTTTGCGTCTCAGGATCTGCAGCATGATTTATGGTTATTTTATTGCGAATTCCAGAAATGTACACATTTTTCTTGATGCAAGTGCTGGGATTTGCGTTAAAAACATCAGCATGCCAAGCTCAGTAACGCAGATGGTAGTACTTTGCACTACTATGTAGGAGACCCACGTTCTGTTCGTGCTTGTATCCCAAATCCCAGATGCACGGTGGCTGGGCAGGGAGGCTGCAGAGACAGTACTCTAGGACTCTGGGTGGAGGGTTACTATTGTCCTGCACCAAGATCACCTATTTCACTGGATTGGGGAGGGGGTAGTGGGCATTATGGGTGACTACACATAGTCTTGGTCCTCCACCTGATGACTTGGGAGTACACAGAAATAGAAAAAGGCCCATTGGCCTATCGTGTCTGCCCATTCATACCTAATTAATGTTGATCACAAAATGGCAAGAAAAAATCTAGTAATTTCATTGGCTGAGAGATGCCACCTGACTGTGCATTAAAATCTCTATAAATGCACAGTCAGGTACCAAATTTCATTTTCTCCTACAAAAAGACTACTTAGAGACATTTTATAAGTGTAATATGCCCCTTCAGGGTGTGCATTTTAGAATTTTAATTTACTTCCTAGGGGTGTAAGGACACTCAGCCCTCGACCTTGTGCCTTACTACACCCCTGGGGTGTGCATTAAAATCCTATAATGCACACCCTGTCACGGCTTATAACTTACATGAGAGCAGTCTAGTAGCTCTTATTTCTCCATTTCTACCTCCCTTTCTGGTATGGTCTTTACCAAGCTCTTGTGTATATCCCAGCCTCATTTGAATGTCCCCATTGATTTTGCACATGCCACTTCCACCAGCAATCTATTCCCCCCTTCTTCCACCCTCAGGGTAAAGAAAAGGGTAGCCTGTGACAATGGTGACCATGATTGGGTGCTTTCAAAAAGGGTGACTCAGTCATGGCACCTGTCCACAGGGTTACCAGGCAGGATGGGGGGTGGGAATATAGTGACAGGATGTCACTATAGGTGCCGTGCATGGGTGGGGGAGCAAGCATGCCATGTGATGGTCAGAAGAGGAGGGATGGTTTATGAGGTGTAGTGAGGCAGTGGGCTGTCGAGCTGGCCCTTTGGCGTGGTGGGTGGATGGCAGGCTAGGGTTGTGAGGGTGCGGGTTCAGTTCTGGGGCGTGGTTTTGTTGCACCCAGCTGTGATTTTTCCACTTTGCCCCGGAGTTGAGAATCCTGTGTGCCAGGGTGTACGCCATGAAATTTATTTCGGCGATGTACACTCACCCTAACGGCGATCGCCTTTATCACATGGAACCAAGAAAAGTACTTCCTAATATCTCTCTTAAACGTGACCCCTGCCAGCTTCATGTAGCTTCCCCAGGTGTTTTGTGTTCTCTCACATCTAGATTTCTAGGTGGTAGAAGTGTCATTTTTAAGTGGTGGGACTCTCCTACAAAAATCAATTCAGAAAGATGACAGAGGTGGTGGAACTGTCTTGCCATTTTTTAAGAGGTAGTTGAACTGAGTTTCTGTGGGCTCCTGCCCAATTTAACCCCGTTTCCCACTCAGTCTAAACAGTTCCCCGCTATCCACTTTGTTTACCCTATGTAGGTATACGTTTCAGTCATGTCCCATCTCTTCCTTCTTATTTCCAGTGTGAACATGCTGAGATCTGCCAATCTCTCTTCATAAGTCATGTCCTGTTGCCACTGGATCATCTTGGTTACCCTCCTCTGTTCTTCTTCCATTCTGTTCCCATCCTTCTTTACATGCGGACTCTAAAACTGCACACAATACTCCAGGTGAGGAGGAACCAGTGACCTATACAGTGGTAGCAGCACCTTCTTTCTCCAGCTGGTGACCCCCCCATGCACCCAAGTGTTCTAGTTGCCCTATCGACTGCCTCTTGCATTGTGCTGACGCCTTGCCTTCAAAACATCTGAAATTATTACTCTCAAGCCCTATTTCTGTGTAATACTTTCCACTACTACCTCCCCCATTCTATATGGCCAGTGAAGGTGGTCCACAGATCAAAGGTGAGAGGGAGAAAATCCAGGGAAAGCCACAGCACGGGGTGGCCCCACAGCACTCTGTGTGTATGTGCCCCACCCTCCATGCTGGATCTTACATGGGTAGTAAGTACACCCGCTGTGGGGATTGAAACCACAGTGGTGCATTCCAGGAGGTGGTAAGCTGAAGGGTCCCCAGAGACGTAATTGCTAGTGTCAGGATGGAAAATTGGGTGGACTGAGAAAGGCAGCTTGCTAGGGCAGGGATAAAAGGAGACTTGAGAAAAAAAAAATAGCCACACATTTCTGTGCATCTAAAATGTGTTTCCATCCCTGCCAGCACTGCCTGACTCAAAAACAGTTCTAATTTGATTTCTGCAGCTGTGGCAGGAATGTTGATAAGTGTATAAATGTTGTTCCACCTGCATTACCAGTATGTAACATTCTGCTTTGTGAAATATTTAAGATACCTTGTGTATGAAAAACACTATATCGACAATATTCTAATTTTACGTTTGCCATTTCAGTTTCACAGAGAGCCGATTTGGCTTGAACCAGGTTAGACAACCACTGACACACTGTGTTACCCTGAGCTAGCCAGTTCAACTCTCAGTATGTCAGTCCACCCAGCTGTAAAAAGAAATAGGTAAAGGGTAGGACCCAGGTGAAAACAAGATACTGCATCTCAGCTGGGCTACACTGAGTCACTGAGTAAATACAATTGTAAAAAAAGAAAGGTCTCATCCTAAGAACTGACAGTACATTTTTTAGTCAGACGCTGTTTCCAAAACCTGAATTTCCTGTAATTTGAGCTGATTTATTTTTTTCAATGAAGCTAAAAAATGTTCCGTTCCTGTGTTTCCCAGTGACTATAGGTACGTCGCTGCAGCTCTTGCAGTCATGAGGAATGTGACTCAACAGATCAATGAGCGGAAAAGAAGACTGGAGAATATTGACAAGATTGCTCAGTGGCAGGCCTCTGTCCTGGATTGGGAGGTATGGATTTTGACGTAACGCTAGATGGATTCCAGTGGGGTGCGTGGGTGTCAGCTTGATGTTAGTTTTTTTTTTGGATCCAGGCATTTTATTCTGTAACTCGCTGTTATATAAGGTGCATTGAGGGGATGTGTCTTGAAGGCTTATTTTCCCTGATGTAAAATCAATAGAACTTTCACCATTTAGAACCAAATTTATGTATAAGTGCATTCATTCAGTCTGCAGAATTTCACAGGTTATTTACCACCTGACAAATCAGCTGGCAAAATGCTGTTATTCACATAAAATGAAGTTCTGTTGCTTGGTCATTGACAGTAACTATTAGAACTCATTATTTTAACTCACTGCTATAAAAAAGTCCAGGAGAATAAAGCCACCTAGTTAGTCACAAAGACTGCGAAAACATAGAAACATAGAATGTGTTGGCAGGTGGGGATCTGTGGATCCATCTGGTCTGCCGAGTAACAGCACTACCCCCCTCCCCCCATTTACCAAGCCTCAACTATCCCTTTATGCCTATCCCAGGCTGTTTTGAAAGCTCCCACAGTTTTGAAACCCACGGCTTCTGTGGGCAGGCCATTCCATGGATCCACTACCCCTCTCTGTGAAGAAATGCTTTCTTACATTGCCCTTAAATCTTCCTCCTCATAGCCTCTTGTTGTGTCCCCTAGTCCTTGATGTGCCAAGGACCTGAAAAAGGTCCTGTGCTTGTACCTTGTTCGCTCTGTTGAGACACTTGAAGGTTTCGATCATGTCACCCCTCTCTCCTCTTTGCTCCGGCAAATACATATTTAATTCCCTCAGTCTAGTTTCTTACGGTATTGTGTGCAGCCCCCTGGACCATCTTTGTGGCCCTCCTCTGTGCAGTCTCCAGCCTGTCAATGGCCTTTCTGAGGTGAGGCCTCCAGAACTGGACACAGTACTCCAGGTGGGGTCTCACCAGGCACCTGTACCGTGGCATGATTACCTCCTTTTTTCTGCTAGAAATGCTTCTTCCTATACAGCCCAACATCTTGCTGACCCTTCGTGCTGCTTTTTCACACTGCTTTCCAACTTTTAGGTCATCAGTAATAATGACTCGTAGATCCTTCTCCTGTTTAAAGGCAGTCAATATTCCTCCCCCCCCCCCGGTAGTATTCCTCTCCTTTGTTGCGCCTCCTGAAGAGCATGATCTTGCACTTTTTCCCATTGAACTTCAGCTGCCACAACATTGACCATTCCTCCAGCCTCCTCGGGTCCTCTCTCATGCCATTGACCCCATCAGGTGTGTTGACCCTGTTACAGAGCTTTGTGTCATCTGCAAACAGACACACCCTACCCTTAAGCCCCTCAGTAATGCCACTAATGAAAACATTGAAGAGAAGCGTCCCAAAACTGATCCCTGAGACACACCACTTGTCATCTTCCCTTCCTCTGACAGTGCCCCATTTACCAAAACCTTCTGCATTCTCCTGCTCAACCAATGAAGGCTGACTACAAGAAAACTCATGTCTTTAACCTAAACCATAAAAACAGGAAAAATCTAAATAACATTTTGAAATGTCTGTACCACATTTCAGTAATAGCAGTAAGATATGATGAGAGGATGATTTAACGTGAGTTGAATCACCCCCAAGAGTATAAGGCACTCAGCTTCTCCTTCACCTCATTCCTCACAGATCTTATTTCCAGATTATTCAAAATGAGTTTTGGAAAACTGAAAAAAGAAGTGTTAGGCACCCAAAACAGGAAGGGATATCCCTTCCTTTTTCTGCTGCCGGTCTGCTTCTGCCAAACCTCGTTTTAAAACCACCTGCGAATAAGATCCATTTTCCTTCTCAAGGACAGCTGGAGATACCGAGTTTTCCCACACACTTTCTCTTCTGGTCCAGCTTACCCCTTTCCCTCATCTCGGCCCAGGGATATCTACTGCATATATTATGTTTATTATAAGGCCCTTTTATTCGCAGTCTACCTCTGAACATTGCAGTATCAATCCACTCCCTCAACTCGGTCTGCGCCGATACCTATTTGGTTTACACGCAGCAGCTCTGCATTGGACTCATGGTTCTTCCAGCGTTTTTACTCATTTTCTGGCCGGCAGACAGCCCGAGACTTTGGAGCTGCGTGTGCGCATTAGTATTCAGGAAGCGCCAGGAGGCTCATGCACTTCTCCCAAAATCAAGGTTAAGCTATACACATACTATCATTGTTTGAAGAATGCTGAATTGGTTAAAGTGTACCGTGATGAAAACCAAGGGCTACAGCATATAAAACTCACACCCGAAAAGCTAAACCATGTTACTGGGCATGCGTCTGTGCATACCCCAGGGATATGCATATGCATAGGCACATGCCCAGTTTAATAGCTCAGCTTTTCAGACGTGATTTTTATATGTTTGTAGCCCTGGCGTTGTGTACCAAGAGGGCTACTACCCCTGCCTTGCTGGCCAGACCAAGGTTAAGAGGTCTGGGCTCCTATTTTGCTGTTACTGGGGGTTCTTTCCCAAGTTTGAAATAAACTAGCATGGTACCTCTACCCAGAGTACATTTTAAGTGGTTCTGATTTTCAACAGTACAACCTCCTGGGGTGCTGTACCAACCCACCTCCCCCACAGTCACCCCAACACATGGATTTACCACCATAACCAATACCCCCAGTTTTAACACTTTGATTTAAAGACTTGCTCTAATAATATGCTCACTAAAAATAGGCTCACGAGTCGCAGATTTTTAAAACAGATGTAACACCATTTATTTACAGGGGAAGGGTTAGGACTGGGTGATTGGAGTAGAGATTAAGCAAACGTTGTATTTTTGGCAATTGGCATTTAGAGATCAGCATTTTCAGAACCATCATTTCCCCTTTAAATCCCCAAAACATGTTTTAATACTTGCAGCCACCAACCCTCTGACTAGCTAACTGCTGCAGATTTAAACTTCTACACAAACCCCACTGGTACCAGTCCCTCGGTTCAGATGATGCCCCAGAATCTGTCTCTATGTACCCAGCACTATTATGTTACAGGCCAGTGGTGTAGCTGGTTGGCCTGCGTTGTTACACTTACTTAAATCAAGGTTTAACTTTTCTGTACATCCCTTAAAGAGCAGCTAATGCCATTAGGACAGCTTTATCAAAACATAATATTTAGACACAGTTCAGTTTTTATTTCTCATTAGTTCTGTATTTCTCCTCTCCACTATTTATTAATGAGGCCATCTGCATGAATATGGTATCTTTGCTCCTGAAGATTTCATCTATTCCTGATGCTTTCACCCTACCTAAGGTCATAATGCTCTATTTGTGACATCATAATTACTCCATGGCAACAGAGTGTAATGTCACAATAGAGGACTATGACATGAAGCTAAAGTGGCACATTATCTCTAAGGGATGCAGACCATGTTTCCATGCAAATCTCTCAGTAGTGAGTAATGGGGAGGAGAAATCTATCGAATACATACAAAATGTAAACTAAATTGCACCTAATTATTATGTTTTTCAAAGTTTTCTTTGAGGCATCAGCAGCTCTTTTAACTATTTTAGAAATGTACTATGCCATTGGGCACAAACTTGAATCAATTATTTACATCCCCCAGGTGCAGGACAATCCCTGCCTTTATTCACGGTTCTGCAGACAGTCTCGGTGACACTGGGACTGTAGCTCTGGGGTAGTTGGAACAGCAGAATCTTGGAATTGAAGAAGCCGGAGATGAACAGACATGCAGCAGGCACCTTGCAGCTTGGAACACTGACACCCTTTTTACTTACTTGTACGTTCTAGCAGCTTGTCCCCTTCAGCCCACCAAGTAGGCCAGATGCAGAGCACAGCACAAAATCTTCCAGGCCATAACTGAACCCAGACGCAGGAGTTACACCCTGGTCTGACTCCCTGATGGATCCAGAGTGCCCTAGCACTCAGGCATGTCCCCGTGGCTCCCTGTGGTCCAGTTGTCCCCACTTGATAGGGGTTGCCAAGTTCCCTACCTGGCTCCAGGTTGCAGCTTGCAGTCACGATCTTCCACTGGAGCTAGAATTAACAGCATCTTGGTGCAGCAATGCTTTCTTTTGGAATGCCGCCTTGCTAGTGGCTGTTGCTAGAAGTTCACGTTCCCTACAGCTTCACAGTGAAGTTGACAAACTTTATTGTTGTGGTTTAGTCACATCTGGCTATTTGAGGCTTCTTCAGCCACACTGCCTTCATGGCAGCCATGCCCCTTTCAAATCAAATCACAGTCTCTGGCTTCTCACTGAGCACATGGTCTCAGTGAAACTTGGACAAATTCAAATGGGCTCCTCCGAGGACTCTGACCTTGGCACTGACCAAACCAGTCAACCAGTCCCATGCAAGTAGAAATCACTTTTTCCTCACTGTGCAGGTACTCTAAAACCAGAAGAGACCCTCTCTTCTCCTTCTGCAGACTACTTGATTTTACTGGCCAAGCCTCCGCGTGTCAGGGAGGCTCCCATACAAAGTTTCCGTAAACCCGATCCATTTCCCAAAAGCCAGAAACATCCATACCTTTGGCCAAAATGCCCTTTCCCTTTCCTGTGATGTTAAGTCACCCGGGTACAGACAGAACATTTTTCCATCCTTGAACCTTTATCCATGTTTCTCACCATTCAGGTGCAGAATTTTTTGCTGCCCTCTCAAGTCTGCAGGTTTTTCTATCAACCTGGCATTACTGAGCCCTGTAGCTCTTCTCCAGCTGCAACTGCAAAATCAGAAAACTTCTCCTTTGAAGACCAGCCTCAGCCACACTGTTGAGCCTCCACGTATCAGGGAGACTCCCACTGCTGAAGCTGCAAACCGGATTCCTTGACCAAATTTCCTCATGAGTGGGGGAAAGGCAAACCACAGGTTCTGGGGGACAAATGGCTGGCAACCCCCAGGCAGGCCCTTCCCAAGCCTTTCAGCCTTATTTCTTCCAAGGGTCTGGAGCCCCCCTCCCTCTGGAAGGGCTCCCACCGAACTGACTCAGAATCAAATAGTCCTTCAGTTTTGGGAGCTCTCTGGCAGCTCCCCATTGGCCTACACAACTGTCCCTTCGATGTGCTTATGCAACTGGATAAGATAATGAGATGATGCTTGTGTAACTTGATTTGCTTTGTGGCTTTCCGCTTCTCTATCTGTGGAATATACCACCCTGTAGGAGTACGACGCAAGGAACGCTAGAGGAGGGTTCACCCACTACAGTTGCTGGGAATGATTGCATCGGCTAAAGGCAGGTTAGGAAGAAGCCCAAAAAGAATACCTAAAGGTGTCAAGCATCGAAGAGGCGAAGATGATGACTGAATGAATTCTGAGAAGATGATAAGGGCTGACTTCCTAATGAGAGAGGGGAAAGCCTGAGCCACCATCCGCCTCCATCCAACAGTGGAATGTAACTAACTAACCTAAGAAAGTACTAACTCTAATATTGTGACCATTGGCATGGAGGAGAGGAAAAACCTCCTTTGAGGAGGAAAGCTCTGGGAATCCAAGGCCTAGGTCACCTTCCCTCCAGGCAGATGACGATGTTTGATTTGAGGAAGTATGTCATTAAAAGAAGGGTTCGGTAACAAGAGGAATATGAGTAGGGAGGATGAAATAGGGAAATCCCCAAAAGAGCAAAGATTGAAGAGGGTACACAAGACTGAACGCAGATCGCAAAAGGAACACGAGGCAACAATGAATACTTTCTTTGATGATGAGAGGGAGTAAATCCATGTAGACGTCAGGGGAGCAAGAGGTATCCAGATGTGCACACAAGGAGATTCCAGATATGCTGATGAGAAGACCAAGGATGATGCAGACTGGCTTGAGTGAGCAGTGCAAGTGAGCTGACGCTGAGGTCGACGAGGCATGCTTGTTTATGCGATATGAACGAATAGACTTTGAACAATGAGACCCTGAGGTTGTAGTCAGTGAGGTAGCATAGGATTCAATGATATGAATATTCAAGTAAGTGATTTAAATAGATGAACCTTGATGTAAGGCTGTGACGGACGATAGGAAGGTCAATGGGTAGCATAGGACCCTGCTGGTATGAGTCATTAAGCAATGTAAATAGATAAACCTTGAAGTAATGCTGAGTGAATGATGATTGGATTAGTGAACTCGGTATTACTGGAGTTACAAACATGATACATGTGGCATGATGGCTGCGGTTGATAGGTGGCATAGGAGTTATGGTAGGTACGCCCAAAAAGAAATATCGATAGCAGGCCATGAGTGGAGTGAATCCTGGCTGCTGGTACAGAATTGGAAAAGGAGGAGACAGGAATGAACTTGGAAATGAACTTGCATGAAGGAAGTAAAAGGAAGTAGGCTCCTCAAAAGGAGGTAGACTCTGAGGCTAAGAAAGTAGATCTGGAAACAGAGGCAACTCAGGTAGAGCAATCGAGGAGCAAAATTGGACGAAGTATGATGAGGAGTGAGCAATACTGGATGATGCAGGATGAGGAGTGAAGCTAAGAGTGGAGGTGTCATGCTCCAGAGAGCAATGCGAGCAGTGAGGCCCCTCGAAAGGAGGCAGGCGTCAAGGCCAAGAAGGCATGTCAGGAACCAGAGGGTATGTGAACCAGAGGGTATGAGCTCAGGACGGGAGATCGAAAGGAGCCAAACTCGGATGATTACGATGATGAGGAAAGCCATGAGTGGAAAGAATCCATGATGGCCAGGATGAGAACAGGCACTAGGCTGAGGAAGGTAACATGGGAATGAATGAGACAGGATGATGGATTGACTCCATGAAGGCTGGTACTGGAAAGCGAGGTCAGAAAGGATGTAGGATGGTAGGGATTGAATTGGATGAGCAGGTCAAGGCTAGGTAGAGAGGAACAGAGAGTGCTAGGTATGATGAAAGAGGGAAGCCCAGGAGGCTGGCATGGCAGGAGGGTCACAGTTCAATGAGGTGGCATAGAGCCATGAGG
The DNA here is from genome assembly GCA_016271365.2 of Neoceratodus forsteri. NCBI lineage: Eukaryota > Metazoa > Chordata > Ceratodontiformes > Ceratodontidae > Neoceratodus > Neoceratodus forsteri. The sequence continues at coordinate 451,589,112 of JADMNL010000023.1, read as the reverse complement.
GGATTGAATCCGTGAGAGCCAGGATGCCAAATGATGACCAAAGTCATGAACTGGATGAATGCAGCAGGAGGGTAAATAGCCAGACCATGAAACAAAATTGGGAAGGAAACTGGCTTTCCAGGAGGGCAGCGAGACAAACCCCCAACAGTTATGAAGTTTGCAGAGTGCTAGGAAAAGTGCACTGCATGGGCCTATTACGGCCCATCATGCAGTCCTAAACAACACACCGAAAAGGTCCAGAAGAGATGTATGTCCTGGCATGAGCTGGGACAGTGTCCACCAGCAGAGGCATGGAGGAGTCCATAATAGTGGAAAGTGCAATGGCAGGAAATAAGCTTTAAAAAATTAAGAATTGTCTATATGAGCTTTAGATTGCTGAGTGGCTGGAAGTCCAGAAATAATCCAGCAAGTACAGGACAATAGAGCAATAAAAAATAAATATATATATATATATATATATATATGTATATGTGTGTGTATATATATATATATATATATTTACACGACTGCACTTGGATAGCTAAAGCAAAATAAACCATGCTGGCACTCCATAAGCGCATCCTGGACAGGCTCTATGTGACCTGACAAAATTGACCGAGGCTCAACACTTTAGTGATGCACACACAGAAGCATGGCTTGCACACCGCACCCCGAACAAAGCCTGGCCAGCAGAACAGCAAGCTGCCCCCTGGTGACTCCCCACGGAAGCCCAGAGCTCAAGTTCAGCTCCACTGTGTTTCCATGTAATAAATGTGCAGCAGACTGCAGGCAATGTCGGAGTCCCTATTATCGGGATGACAGAAGCTTGTGTAAATATGGGAGGATAGCAGGTTAATGTCAGTATCGTCAGGACACAGAAGGACTGGAAATAAATCATGCAAGCAATGAATTGCCAGCTACCACCGGAGCACTGAAGGAGGCACGTCCCTGAATCGCCGCAGCACAATCACGGGGAGCCAGTCCCAAGGGGAAAAATGAGTGGGGCCACCAGAATGCAGAGGAACTGATGGGAGGAAGCAGGCAGGGCAGCACAAAAGCTGCTAACTGAGATGAGCCACGGCTCTTGGGGAGCGCAGTAGTGGAAGACTGGGTGACCAAAGTAGTAGCAAACCAGGAAGGGGCTGCGGACAGGTGAAACGAGGGAGGAATTGTCATGCGGTAGGAAATAATCGAGAACTGCAGACAGCCAACAGCACCCCGCCCCCACCGTCGATGTACATGGAGCCAGGAGGAGAAATGGCAGAAGCAAGGGCAGTAGAGGAAAGGGAGCCGCACGGCAGGAGTGGCTTCTCATCAATATGTATTGTGCCTCATTAATATTCATGAGGTCACCCCTGATTCTGAAGCACTAGAGGTGCTCTTTGATAAGATACTCCTGCTGCATCTCCGTTGCAGTTCAGATTATGCTTTTTTAACCCATGTTGCCTTTCCATGTGTTTTTGCAATTAATAAACAATGGTGTCCTATTTTTTTCTTTTCAAGTCAAATCTGGATAGAAAGAGCATAATATTTTCAGAATCGTAACACATGCTCAAATTGTTTTTACTGTTTTTGTCCAGGAAAGGCACACAGCCACAGCTCATTCATGGGTGTGTTTTGGGACACGGAGAAGTTAAGTGACTTACTCTGGTCACACAATATACAGGTAGAGCATGTTAGAATCAAACCCCATTCTGCTGGATGAATGAAGCTTGTTCACAGCTCTTTCCTTTAACCTCTAGGTTTTACTGCCAGTTGTTAATCAAAAACTACACATTTCAAGGCTGGCCCCATGATGCCAGCCCAGGAGGTACTTAGCCACATTTGCATCTTATAAACCTGAGCTCACACCCGAAATTGTAAGAGAAAAGGCTGTGAGAGAGTGAACGGAATAAGACAGAAGTTAGTGCTGTGGCAGCCCCAGAAATCTGTACTAACATGAACACAGCCAGGGTGTAGAAATCCCAATACAGTATGGGGCCTCAATACATGTTGGCACCACAGAGCCTTACTTGAGATATGTGTAGTTTTTAATGATCAGCTGGCAGTATAGCCTAGAGGTTAAAGCAATCCTAAAGATGGATTATTTTTACTAACAGTTTGAAATGTAAGGGTGATAATTCACTAGTTTCAATGCACATACAAAACAATTATTATAAATGTAGAAAGTGTTGTAATAACACCTTAAAACACACTTAATAAAACAGGTTCTATGTGATAACGGCGACTGCCAAAGGGTGATCACCGTTACGGCAAAGTCAGAGCGCCAAAAATCTATTTCGGCACTCTGACTCACCAGTGCACAACAAAATGGTGCTGGGGACTTGTATTTTTTATGTTTATGTGGGGGGCTATGTCCCCCACACCCTCCAATGGGGGCTTACGTCCCCTACACTCCCCGACAAAGGATTCTCAACTCCAGGGGTGCATGTCAGGAGGGGGCAAATGTAAAAAAAATAAAAATGTGTCTTGGGCAGTAAAAACAGACCCACGCCAGACCCAAACCTAGCACCTAACCACTAAGCCGTTGAGCGACGCCCACAGCACCATGGTGGCCATGCAGCCTACCACATCACCACCCTTCACATTCCCTCCCACCCCTCACCATGCATGTTTACTCCCACCCCTCATGCGTGTGTACATGTAGTGACTTCCTGTTGCTACAGGTTGCCACCCACCCCCATCTGGTCACTCTCCCTCATCGGTGGCCCTTGGCGGGCACCACAGTTGAGTCACCCTTTCACGGGTCACTCCACCGCAAGCGTTTCCAAAGCACTAAAGTACTATAAACAGACGTATTTCCTATTTAACTTACAGTCAATGGAGGGCCAAGATCCTCGGTGACATCATTTCCTGTCAAGAGTATAAAACATATGGCTGCCCCCAGCTCTTAATTACAGACTGATTTGCATATGAATAACTCTGTACTGCAATGACTCATAGATAAACACAATGGCTCACTCAAATTAGTATTTTTTGGTCTTTCAGACATTAAGACAACCTGTTGATGACAGTTCCCCTTTAAGGCAAGTAATTGGATTAGTGAAAAATTACTGGGAAGGGGTGTGGTAACTAATACTCTGTCGGTTTATAGATCAGACCCTTCATAAAGTTCCCAGTACGTCCACCTATTCTGGAATTGTGCTAGTCTTTGCTGTAAGCTAAATGTAACTATTTCCATTGTACTTATTGAATTAATTAACATCCACCTAGTCTCCCAGTGCTGGGGGTTCAGGATGAAGCCACTTCCTAGTTATTGCATTAAGTGTAGCTGCCAGTGAAGGTGCTTCCTTTCTGAAGGTCTTGGTGGCAGGGGGCTCTTTGTCACAGTGGGTGAGGGGTGGCTTAGATGCTTAAAGAAACACTGCCAACCCCCTTAGGTGTCAGAGGCTCTGTCCACACTACACTGATGTCACCCTCCATAAGGTTACAGGGGGTCCAAACTGTTACCACAACGGTTTGTGTTTACACCTGTAACGTTACAGGTGGTGCTTCTGTAACTGCTGTTGAAACCACCTATGAGGTGGTTTCAACAACGGTTATGGAACTGGTACTGCCTCTGTACCATTACCGGCTGTAGTGTGGACACATGAGCGTGTAGCCCCACCAGTGCCCATAGTGCAGCATGCACTGCATCATGGAATAAGGCACCAACCGTAACGGTTGAAGAGCACCCACAATGTGGACGGGTTGTGACGGTCCCAAGCCATTATCGGGATGGTTCGCCGGCAGTGTGAACATACTGTACTGGTTACCGTCTGTAACGGGTTGGAACTGTTACATCGTTTTGGCTGTGTAGTGTGGACGGGGCCAGAGTGTCCCTAGTTTAAAAAAAACACATGTTGTAATTGTTCACATTCTATAGAGACTGTTAATGTAGCTGGGAATTTGATTATGATTCTATTTTTCTTTTAAAAAGTGAAAACAGACTGCCCACCATGCTGGTGGTACCACACAAAAACATGTTTGTTTAAATTCCTTGATCAACACGATGGCATCTTTCCTGGACTTGGGAACGCCCTCATTACAGTCTAGCTACTCATTGTACAGTAGGAGGAGAAGATGCAAAGAATCTTAAGTGGCTTCAGTATTAGAGGGTGTTCCTAATGCTCAGGAAGTATATACAGTTAAAGTAGAGCAAGCATTTGAAACAAAACAAGGTTTGCGACAAATGTAGCATTTGCATCCATTTCAGTTCTATTAGGAAAGAAGGCAGGTAAAACAGCCAGCAACGTCAATGGATTTTAGAGAAGGTAAGCAATCATAAAATGTGGGTTTTAACTAGAAATAATATAATGCAAAAAAAGGTTGACAGTGTGCCTTTAAAAAGAACATAATGTTTTTTTTTTCTTTCTATTTTTCTCCATCACCCAATAGCGGCCCTATCCACCTTTACCCTGGCAGCCTCCCAGCCCCACCCATACCTTCTCTGCCTTGTACCCTACCTCCTCTTACCTAAGGCTTCCCCCTGCAAGGTGGGGCAGTGGGGAGCTGGCCAGGCTGCCCCTCGAACTACACGTTTTTGGGTGGTAGGTGGACAGTTGGCATGTCAGGACCTGAGAAAGTGCCACCCATTTAAAAAAATTGCTTCCCCCTTAAAAAAGATCTGACCCTGACTATCTTATGTTTGTATTGGTCTACGAGCCACTTCACTCGGCTCCTTTGATGTGCCCTGGTCTGTGTTTGGCTTTTGATTAAGCTCTGAATGACATACTATTTGAATGGCCTTCTCCAGCCCCAGCCCAGGCTCCATTTGTAACATCTGTGACACATCATTGTCAGTAATGCCAGTTACAGTCTCATCTCTAATTTGTTCCTCTTTGCTTGAACCAAATTTGCAGTGCCCAGCCAGTTCATTTAAATTTCATACAAATGTCTTCAGAGTCACGTGCATTCTGACAGCATTACCAAAAACGCGTCCATTCATACTGACATTGCGCCTTGGCATAAAGTACTCATCAAACTTCTGTACTACAATATCATAATTATTCTCTTGGTCTTCTTCTGGATACGTACAAGCATTATGACTATGCTTAGCTTCTTTGCCTATTGCATATAAAAGAGAATGAACTTGTATATCACCTTCTTCCCTGTTTAGTTTGGTGGCGATACGATACCTGGAAAAGTGCGATCTCCTTGCAGGTCACAGTAAGAGCTTGCTAAAGTTGAAACCTTCTGGGGGGTAGAAATTAGATATGCTGCTGAGATGATGTCGCTTGATTCTCAATAACTTCAGTTGCTGCAGGGTTCAAGCAACGTCTGACACTATTTCATGTCAGAGTCGAGAGCAATGACTTAGAAACGTAGAATGGTTTTAGAAGAAAAAAAGCCTCCCACTCCGTTTTGTCTGTTGATTTTCCTATCTGAGCCATACCGGCCTAGCCTTGGTCATGCCTGGGTTGAATTCCCATTGGTAGTTTATCCCCTCCCCCCTTCCACACCCTTTTATTGTCTTAGTTTTTAACACCCCCTTTATTGCTATTTTGAGACCTGCCACTGTCTTGGCATTGATCACCTCCTGTGGCAAACCATTCTATCTAACTACCAGTCTTTCTGTGAATACTTTCTTACATGCTTCCTGAACCTACACCCCCCACCAGTTTATACATGCATCCTCTAGTTACTAGTCCCATGCTATGCTTCATCTGGAAAGCACCACCCAAAGGAGTTCAGGAAGGTAATGAAAAAACTTCAGAATCAGGGTAAATCAGAACTACCTTACCATGAACAGGGAAGTGGAAGAGATCAGCTGGCCAACTTGTCAGGGTAAACTATCCCTTCCATCTGAATACAGGTTGCACATAACATTTAAAAAAATGCCAGAAACAGACTGTCACTGGCATAAGGTACCATATCCTGTAAGTGATACCTTAATATCAGGAAATCACCTTAAATTCTCAGAAATTAGGAATGACAATGTAAAGAAGGAACTAACAGGCTTTGATACTACAGATGCAAATGGCCAGGATAATAGTCCCACCCTACTCTTAAAGTATGCTGCCTCTGTAACTGCCTTCCCTTTTAACCTCTTGTTAATTTGTCACTAGCCAAAGGAGGAGTTCCCTTGCCATGGAAAACTGTAAAAGTTATTCCAGTATTTAAATTGGAATCCAAAACTAATCTGAATAACTACCGACCAATCTCATTATCACCTACTGTGTCTAAAATATTTGAGAAATTAGTAAGTGCCCAGTTGAAAACTTTTCTAGGTACAGTAGCAATAATATTGTAAACAACTTCCAGTTGAAGTTCCACTCAAAACATTACGGCACTTCAGCCTTTATCAGGGTAGTGGGGGATATGCAGGAGGCTTTGGACAGGAGAATGTCAGTGGGTGCGATCTTTATACATTTGATACCTTGGATCATGAGATTCTCCTGTCCAAACTGAAGTCATCGGGCCTGGCATCAACCCTGCTGAAATGGTTTAAGGAGCACCTCAAGGGCTGACAATAGTAGGTCTCCATTAAAATGTTGATTCCAGCCTTACTAAAATTATATCAGGCATCCTGTAGGGTTCAATTTTTGACCACTGCTCTTCAAATTGTATATGAATAATTTGTTGCTCAATAATTCCAATACTAAATTACATCTTTATGCTGATGACACAATCAAATACACTTCAGGAAACACTGTAGAGTGAATAGCGGGTGGTCTTCAGATAGCATTTGATCAAGAGTAGACTTTTTCAACACAACAAGCTTGTTCTGCATGCAAAATAATCCCAGAGCCTATTACTTAAATGAGACTCAAAACCCGGTCAGACCAATGAGACACAAGATTTTAACCTGTGACAACATGACACTGGAACAGGTACAACCACACAGATATGAAAGACTTTGGTTTGATGCAAGATGTAAATGGGATGCATGTGCAGTGGCAAATCTAGTCCAAAAATTGGGTATGCTGTATAGGGTCAAAACATGTTTACCTTTGGAGGGACGTGGACATGTGCCGGTCCTGGATTATGGGGATGTTTTGTTCTCGGAGGAATTGGGGAGGGACCTGGCAAAGCTGGATCTAATGTATAACAGATTTGCCTGCTTTGCCCTTGATGCCCCCCCGTAGAACACACCACTGCCATAAGTATTCTGAGCTGGGATGGCTTAGGCTACAAGACAGCTTATACGAACATAAAAACATATGAGGGAGCCAGCAGAAGAAGACCATTCGGCCTATCCAGTCTGCTTGTATTGCAGGGTCTTCAGCTTACACTACTTACCCTGCCCCCCTCCCCAGTCCCCCCTTCCTATCTGCCCCCCCAAGCCCCATGGTTTCCCCTTATACCTATCCCAGCCTCTCTTAAACCTGCTCACCGACTTCACTGAGATCACTTCCTCTGGCAGCACATTCCAATTAGCCACCACGCTTTCCGTGAAGAATTGCTTTCTAACATCCCTCCTAAACCTCCCCCTCTTCCAGCTTTAGACTGTGTCCCCTCATGGTTCGGGCTACCACTTAACTTGAAGAGATCCTCCTCCTTATCCACCCTATTTATCCCTTTCAAGTATTTTGAGGTCACTATCATGTCCCTTCTCTCCCTCTTCTTCTCCAGGGAGTACATCCTCAGGACCCAAACCTCTCCTCATAAGACTTACCCTGCTGACCCTCAAGCACCTGTGTTATCCTCCTCTGACCTTCTCCAGCAGGTTGATGTCACACAATCAGATACTTGTACCATTGTTACGGAGTCCCAGGATATGTAAAGAACAGCCTAGAGCCAAGAAAGATTACGGAGGATTTGAGAACTGCCACTGGAGCAAAATACACACTGACCCAGAGAAGCTCTAATACAGAGAGATCTTTTTTTTTTTTTATTATGGACCAAAAACTTGGAATTTGATTCCCTGCATTTTTAGGTGATTCAATGGTTCAATAGTTTTTAACAAGATTAAAAAAGTGGTTTACAGATGGTGCAAATAAACCTGTACCATAGGTTTTAGAAGTGTTCAAGCTGTTCTTATGCTTACCTGAAACTATGTTTACTAAGATCGTCAATAAATTGCCTATCAGGCTGGATTCGGGCACTCACTACCAAAGAACCTGGACACCACAGCATGAATTAATCTTCAAGTTTTATTGTAAATGCACATCTGTATGCTGGACAGACACTTCATGCCTGCCTGATGCATTTCGGACTCTTATCCTTTATTGAAGCCTTAAATAAAGGACAAGAGTCCAAAACGTGTCAGGCGGGCATGAGGTGTTTGTCTGCCGAGCACATAGATGTGCATTTACAATAAAACCTGAAGATTTATTCATGCTGTGGTGTCCAGATTCTTTGGTGGTGAGTGCCCGAATCCAGCCTGATATTCTGTCGATCACCTTCGTGAACACCACCTACCCTTTGTGCACTTCTTTGTTTTGAATCGTCAATAAATACCCATCATGTCAGTCTGTTTGCACTATCACCATTTATTACCAAATGTATTTTTGTACGTTTGAAATGATTCCATCCTTATGTTGTCTGTTTAACAAATGGTTTTGCACTATGTAAGCTATAATTAGGATCCAATTGTAAATGAGTCTCAGCTTAAATGGGTAATCCAGATTCATGACTGATTTTTATGAATAAAATATTTTATTTCTACTTCTTTTGAGTACATATTTAGTTAGGTTCCTCAGCCTGTCCTCGTATGGGCTGCCCTGCCAAACCTGAATCATTGTCATTGCCCTTCTTTGCTCTGCCTCTAGAGGATTTACATCCTTTATCAGTGGGGCTCCAATACTGCACACGATAGTCCAGGTGAGGTCACACCACAGATCTGTACAATGGCAGAATCATCTGCTTGTGAACCCTCTATAGCTATGTACCCCAAGATCCTATTTGCCTTGGCTGCTGCCTTTTTGCATTGTACAGACTGTACAAGGTTATTAGTTATGGCTACCCCCAGATCCTTTTCCTTCTCAGTCACCATGATCTTAACCCACCCACCCCAGCCCGTATTTAGGGCTTGGGTTCTAGCAACCAGTGTGCATGACCTTGCATTTTTTAATGTTGAACCTTAGCCACCTTTCAAGCTTTGCAAGGTCCTTTCTAAGGTTCCTGACCCCCTCTTCGGTGTCCACCACCCCACAAAGTTTGGTGTCATCTGCGAAGAGGCAAATCTTGCCTCCAGTGCCCTTATCTCTGTCATTCATGAACACATTAAACACAGGTACAAGCACAGACCTCTGTGGGACACTGCTGGTGACCTTGCTAGATCCTGATAGCTTCCCTCCCACCACTACCCTTTGGGTCCTCCTGCTGAGTCAGTTCACCACCCACCTTGTGAGGTTGCTACCTGCTCCAAAGTCCTTCAGCTTCTTGTGGGGAACAAAATCAAAGGCTTTACTGAAATCCAAGTACAGTATATCAACTGTCTGCCTCTTGTCCACAGCCTTTGTTACCAAGTCAAAGAAATTAATGAAGTTGTTATGGCACAACCTCCCCTCCATGAACCAGTGTTGCCTATCATCTTGGAGTCCATTTGCCTAGAGAAATTCAACCAGCCATTCTTTCAAGATGGTCTCCATCTGCTTGTTCATTATAGATGTCAAGCTGATAGGCCTGTAGTTCCTGAGGTTGTCCATTGCCTGCTCTTATGCAGCAGCACCATATGCGCTGTTCTCTACACCAGTAGCACCTCCCCATCTAGTGAACTGGTAAAAATAGTCCATCAGTGGTCCCACTAGCTATGCTACCTGTTTATTCAATACCCTGGGGTGCATGCCATACAGTCCCAGGGATTTGTCCACCTTCAGGGCTCTGCATCCTTTCATGACCCAGTCCACCATGATCATGTCCTTTACTATTCATACAGTGCCCCCTTTCCCTGCCCATCTTCCCTTGTGGCACTGACTTATCCTCCTCATTAGTAAAGACAGAGCAGAAGTATTTGTTTAAAACCTCTGCTTTATCTTTACTTCCTTCAACCCACCATTCCTCCTTCTTGAGCCTAATAATTCCCTCTTTCATGGCCCTTTTCCCCTTATTCTGTATATTTGAAGAAGACCTTGTCTCCGCTCTGCAATCTGAAGTTCCTTCCCTGCCTTTGCCTGCCTATCTTCATAGCCTCCTTCACCTTCTCCACATAGGTTATCCTAGCCTCCTTTTTCTGGGTCATCCTGTACTTCCTATACAATGCCCAGTTTTCCTTAACAGCCATGTCCACCGCCCTGTTGAACCAGAGAAGCTTTCTGAATTTCCCTTTTTTATGCCCCCCCCTTAAAGTAGGTTTCCACGGCTGCTATGATCCCATCCTTAATTGTGGTCTATTTCTGGTTCACATTCAGATCCTCTCTTTTAGCTAGTCTTTCTTTTAGTACCATGCCCATCCTACTGAAGTCAGCCTACATAATATCCAGTACACACATTCTTGTGTTTAGGGTTTCCTTCCCCAGATCTGTGTGGATGGTGGTCACTGCTTCCCAGTGGACTCCTCACTGCAATCTCCCTGAAATTATCCCTGTTCATTAGTACCAGGTCCAGGATGGCTTCTCCACTAGTGGGTTTGTTAACTTCCTGAATGAAGAAGCCAGCCTGGACCACGTCCAGGAAAAATTGGTTCTTACTGAACATGGCAGCTGGGACATCCCACACTGTTGCCTGCCTGATCATGTCACTCATCTCAATATCTTTCCCTTCATCCTGCTGTGGTGGTTGGTAGACCACTCCCAGCCTCAAATGTTTTCCTGTTTTCATCTGCAGTTGGATCAGCAATTTATCTAGGTCCCCTCCCCCCATGTCTTCCCTTGTGACTGTTATGGCCTGCACTAATATAAAGTGCCACACACACCCTTTCCTTTTCTCCCTGTCATTTCTGAAGAGGGTATACCCTGTAATGGAGAGATCTCAATCATGGTTTGGGGTGGCCCTGGTCTTGGTTACCACTGCCAAATTAAAATTTCCATCAGCTAACAAGGCCTGCAGGTCATCCATTTTGTTTCCCAGACTTCTGGCATTGAAGGACACAGCCCTTCACACTTTCTGTTTGATCCTCTTCATCCAAAGACCCGTGTTTCCCTCCTTTTCTTCATAGCTCTCCTGTTCCCCCCTTCCCTCCATCCCAACTTCCATTTCCCCCCTTCATTACACCTCTTCTTGCTCCCCTTGCCATCTAACTCTGCTACTTCCCCTATGCTGTTTGCCTGGGGGGCCTGACACCCCCCATTTGGAATGCCCTGGGTACTGCTGCCCTGCTCCCCCAACACTTCTAGTTGAAATTCAGACTACTGTTAATGTATTGCCCGATTCGATCACAAATTTCCCTGAAACCTCCCTCCCTGCACCAGTCCCTCAACCAGGAGTTGAATTCCTCTATCCTATCCTTTCTTGCTGAATTGGCCTTTGGAAGTGGTAGCACTTCTGAGAAGGTTAGTGATCTGGCGTCACCCTGGCAAATCTGCCCAGCCTCTCTAAATATTTCCTGCAGCAGGTGGATGACCATATATGGCTTCCCTCCCATACCCTGCATGAGCGAGTGTACCTTCGGGCAAATCCTATGTGCTGTCATACTTGAGATGCACACCACCTTCCTCCTATGCTGCTACCCCTACCCCTTAGCCCAACCCACTTCCCTCACTATCAAGTCTTCTATGGCCACCACCATACCATTATTTATCCCCCCACCCACCCTCCCTCTGGGGCTTCTGTTTTAGATCCTTCCTCCTAAGTGGTTCTCCCCCACCCCATGAGCTTTTCCTTCCCCCTCGCCCAGCCTGTCTTCTCTCTGTGGAGCTTCCTCCCTTTTTGTGTCATCCTCCCCTCCATTCTGTACATCTTTTTATTTCTGATCTGTCCCCAGTCCTTTCATTCCCTCCACTCGAGTGCCCCATGCTACACCTATTGATGCTTCCATTCCCCTGGGCCTTTCCTGACCCTTTCCCAACTCCTCCCAACCCCATTCTAGGGTTCTGCCTCTTTTTCTCCTCTTGCATGCTATCCTGGGTGCATCCATTTGTACCAGTTTCCCTCCACAGTCAGTGGCTGGAAACAATTGCTAGCTTTTATCCCCCACTTTTGGATTTGCTCCCTCTACCACCTGTTGAGCCTTTCCCCCTCCCCTAGTTGTTTCCCAACCTGGCCTCTGGTACTTCTACAACCTTTGAAGTATAGGGATCAATGGTGGTTATAGTAGGCCCCACCACCCACTTGAATCCACTGACCATTTTCTAATTAACTACCTCTGCCAGAAGTTCATTTCACGCTGTTACCACCCTCTCCATAAAGAAGTGTCTCCTGGCCTCCTTCTTGAAGTCCCCCCCTCCCAGTTTATTCCTGTGCCACCTTGTGTTCCTACAGTGTTTTTGCTTAGGTTAATGAGTTTCCTTAAATCCACCTTGGTAATACAATTAAGGTACTTAAAGGTTTCTTTCATGTCCCCCCTTCTGTCTTTCACCTAATATAGATTAAGGTTTCTCAGCCTGTCTTTAATTTAATTTAATTAATTTAACCTGTAGGTTATCTTGCTGACCCTGAATCATCATTGTAGTCTTTCTCTGCACTGCCTTGAGCTGGTTAATGTCCTTTTTCGAGTAGGGATTTCAGTACTGCATACAGTACTCCAGGTGTAGCCGCACCATGGATCTGTACAGCAGCAGGACCACCTCCTTCCTTCAGCTTGTGAACCTCCTAGCTTTGCACCCCAGCATCCTGTTAGCCTTAAATGCTGCTTTTTTGTACTGTGTAGACCGCTTTAGGTTACTGGTTATAGCTATCCCCCGATTCTTTTCCTCATCAGGTACCATGACCTTTACTCCATCCTGCTGGTCTGTATTCGGCTGTCCATTTCTTGCAACCAATGTGCATGACTTTACACTTTTTTGTGTTGAACCCCAATTGCCAGATACCAGATTATCTTTCTAACTTTATGAGGTCCTCCCTTACATCCTTGACCCACTCCTCCCTGTCCAGCCTCCTAAAGAGCTTGGTGTTGTCCTCAGAGAGGCAAATCTTGCCTATGATGCCCTCCACTATGTTGTTAATGAACACTTTAAACAACACCAGTCCAAGCACTGACCTCAACGGGACCCTTCTGGTAACTTCCCTTATTCCTGAGCATTCCCCCAGCACCACCACCATTTGGGTCCTACGACTGAGACAGTTTTTCACCCATGAAGTCAATTTGTTTGCTGCCTCTAGGTCCTCCAACTTTTTTATCAACCTCTTAATTTGATTTGAAGGCTTTACGAAAGTCCAAATGCAGTTTATTCACTACCTGCTCTCTTTCAACCACTGCAGTCAAAAAAGTTGATCAGGTTGCTCTGGCAGGACCTCTGTGCCATGAACCTATACTGTCTCTCATCCTGGAGTCTGCTAACCTCAAGGAACTCAACTAAGCTTTTTATCGTAGAAACATAGAAGTTGACGGCAGATAAGGGCACTCAGGCCCACCACGTCTGCCATATTTTGTAGCTGTTGTGACCCAGTGAGTCCCTAATTAGAGTAATGGTCACTATCTTAGTGATTTCAGGCTGCTTATGTGCCTGTCCCATGCCCTCTTGAAACCTGTGACTGTTTCTTCCCCCACCAGGATCTGCATCCCTATCAGGATGGACTCCATCAGTTTGCCCCCTGCAATGATACTATATCGGCAGTTCTCAACTTTTGTGATATTACACTTGTAGCACGTGAACTGTTAATCAGTTCTGTCAGCAGGCCTGCAAGTTCTGCCACCAACTTACTCAACACTCTGGGGTGCATGCCATCCAGACCCAGGGATTTGTCCACTTTTAGGTGTCCTGAGCTCCTCCAGGACTCTGTCCTCTGTGATCTTCTCCTCTATCATACCCACTACCTCCCTCCCTCCCTCCCATTCCCATCTTCCCTTATGGCACTGGTCCCTCTGTCTCCTTAGTAAAGACTGAGAAGAAGAATTCTTTCTGTACTTCTACCTTACCCGTACTACCCTCCACCCACCCTGTCCCCTTTTTAATTTAACAGTCCTCCTGAATGGCCCTTTTCACTGTAATGTAACTGAAGATGTCCTTGTCCCCTTCTTAGACCCTTTCTGCAGTTTGTAGTTCCTTCATTGCCTTTGCCTGCCTAACCACCTTACTAGCCTCTTTTGCCTTAACTAAGTAGTCTTCCCTGTCCTCCTTCAGGAACTTCTTATACTTTCCATATGGAGTCCTCTTTTCCTTCACTACCCTGCTCACCTCCCTAGTAAACTGAAGTGGCCTCTTGGATTTGTATTTCCTTCCCTTCTGCTTTAGGCGTGTTTCAGTAGCTGCTATGATTCTTTCACTAATTCTAGTCCACTTTCGGTTTACATCCATCTCTTCACTGAGGTTAGTTAGTCACTCCTTCAGTATTTCACCCTTCCTGGTGAAATCGGCCTTCCTGAAATCCAGAACACATGCCTTCATGCTCAAGATCTGCTTCTTCATACCAATGTAGAACTACACTGATCAGTGGTTGCTACCTCCCAGGGGTTCCTCCTCCTCCTTGATGTCCCTAATATGAACTCCATCCGTCAACACTAAGTTGAAGATGCTCCTTTTCTAGTTGGTTTGTTCACCTCTTGGACTAGGAACCCCTTCTGGACTGCATCCAGGAACAGTTGGCTCCTATTACAGATGGCAATTGTGATACTCCAGTCCACTTTGGGCAAGTTAAAGTCCCCCATTATCACCACTTTGCCCTTCTCTGCTGCCTTTCTGATCATGTCACCCAGCTCTCTGTCCTTACCTTTGTCCTGATTTGGCAGTCAGTATATCACACATAGCCTTAATTTCCTTCCTGCTGCTATATGCACCTGTACCCATAGTGCCCAAAGCTCCCCTCCCCTTACCTTCACTTGTGGCTGCAGTTCCCTCACTGGCATACAGTGCCACTCTCCCCTTTACCTTTCTCCCTGTCCCTTCTCTAAAGGGTGTACCCTGGAATGAAGAAATCCCAGTCATGGTTTGGGGTAGCCCAGGTCTCAGTGACTATATTCAGATCAGCCTTCCTCTCTGTTATCATGGCCTGTAGGTCATCCATTTAAATAGATGGTGTACTGTAAGTCAGGCTAAGATAACTGCATGACAAGGGATGTGATGAGGCTGGAGTCCGAGATACTTGAACACCCAGTGGCATAGTAAGGCTCAGTGCCACAAGCAGAGGGCCTTTACAGAGCCACAGGACATGCAGTTACTTCAGCCTAACTCATATCTTGGAGTGTCTTATTGTACCTATAAAGTTAATTTTAAGGTAAATTTACACAAACTGCAGAATAATACTTAATTCAATGTTTTATTTACATGTAATGTTGCAGTTAAAGGGGAAATATTAGTCTCAAAACTTTTAAATGTGAAAGTAAAAATTTACAGGTGTGCCCCATTTGTGGTAATTGAGGAGGCGGGCAGGCTGGCACTGGTACTTTTTTGCCCTGTGAGTTAGGTTGAGGTAAAAGTGCAGGTGCCAGCCTGTGTGTGCCAGACAGCAGCCAGTTTTCTGTGTGCCCATTTTATAATCAAGGAATATAAAAAATGGGTAAGGAAATTCCTGCATCTTGATTGGCTGAGACTTAGCGCTAGCTGTGGATGAAAACAAGTCCCTGCCAACTTGGATGCAGGGTGTTTCATATTCATGTACCAGCTGCATAGATTGTTAATTTATAAAATGCAGTTACTTTTTTTTTCCCACTGTTACACATATTTCACATGAACAAAATGGTGCTCACAGCTGCATGGCAAGTAATGGTCTCTCCCCATCTACTTCACCAGTTTTTGAGTGATCATTTTCATCTATATTGGAAACCTCTCATCAGGGAAACCTCTCTTTATCTTTTAATACTTTTAAATCATGAGCCATTTAGCCAGCCAGCTGCCCAGCTGCTCACTTGCTTGCTTGCTTATTTGTTTCTTCTTCAGTTGCATGATCAGTTTACCCGATTGCTTGGGTGCTTTTACCACACTGTTTTTTTTAACTAAACTATAACAAATAACTTTTGTTAGTATGTACTTACTAATGGGATGTTTGCCCACCTTCGCCGCCATGCTCGCTCTCCCACTTTACTTTAGACTTTGGTAACCGGGTTAGGCCCACTAGGCACAAGTGCCTGTTTTCAGGGGCGACCTGGAAGCACTGGGCAGTTGAGTTACTTGCTCAGAGTCACACAGTATGCAAGAGGAGGTTGAGAGAATCAAACTCAGGTCTGGTATGCTGGATGTATCAAGCTTGTTCACACCTCATTCCTCTAACCTCTAGGCTATACTGCCAGCCCATGAATTGCTTGCTCACTGTCTATCCTGCTTGTTCTCATATCCTTGAAATGTTTTCAATCAAGTTTAAATGCCCGCAGAAATAGTGCAACCATTCTCGCAGAGCTGCAGTACCTCTTAAAAGTCAAACATTTGAAGTAGCATAGCTGTCTGATGACTGCCACAGCTGCCACTCACTCACTTACATGCTCTTGATACAGGAACCTCAGCAGAACTCATAAGCCTGCCTGCCACTTCCCATGAGTAAGTACACTCAAATAACACAAAATAATAACAAAACAAAACAATTAATAATAATTGCCAGAGTCCCAAAAAGCACAGTATTAATATGGGCAGCACATAGTAGCTAATAAGAACGTAAACAGTAAGCTTATGGCATCCCCCAGGTGGTACCAAATGGAGAAGAAACTATTTTACCTTTTTGTAAAAGCATTAAATATTTTTTTTCATATATCTGAAAAAGAATGACTTGCAGTTTTTGTTTTCTGTTTGACTGAAACACCATATTATATAAACAATGAGACAATTTGGGCCTTGGGTTGTGCTGGGTTTAATGCACACCTAGGGATTAAGGGCATTCAGTCACAGCCTCGTGACTCACAACACTCCTGGGCATAAAGTAAGCTCAGCACAGCCCACACCCTATTGTATCTTACTGCTTACATAATACACAGCATGTTGTGTTGTAGACCATTAGGAATTGCCATGCCATAATGCGTTGTGAAAAAAGATGATTAGGAATTGCCACGCCATAATGCGTTGTGAGTCATTAGGCCCTAAGCCAAGGGGCTCATGTACTTGGAAAGTGGCAATATTTATTTATTGTTTTTTATTGAAAATGTTTCACGAGGAAAGGCACACTGAACAAAAAGATGCTCATCTCACGGTGTGACCTGGGGGGAGGGGTTACAGTGGAGGCAGGTATACATACAAAAGTTGAAATTAGAAGTAGAGCAGTACAGATAATGAACATAGTTGGGTGGGATTACATTTGAACTTGTTACATAAGGAGAACAGTACAGAACATGATCTTCAAGGACAGGGTACACATATCACGGGAACACATTGAGGGCAATACATGATTACATAAGTGCCAGTAACAGCCTTGAGTGCTGGTAACAGAACTTGAGCTGAAGCAAGATGCACCAAGTTGACAGTAGGAATTGGAGAGCGAAGATAGGGGGTAGAGGAGGAGTGGACTAGTAAACACTAGGTGTGTAGGGGGGTGGTGTAGGTGCAGTGGGGGAAGGAGGGAGGGGAGTTAGTAGCTGTGAGTAAGGCTGAAGAGCGTAGGTTATTTAGGAAGGAGGGGGAAGGGAAGGGAGATATTAGGAGTGAATAAGAGGGAGTAAGAGTGAGAGTGTAAGTGCGTAGGGCAGTGTATAAGCCAGACAATTAGGTGAAGGCCGAGCCGCTGGTCAGGCACTAAGGGGGACGGGGAAGAGAAGCTATCAGTGGGGGGCTAGGGGAAGAGTTGCATTTGAAAAAGGAAATTTGTGAGGGCAGAGGATAAGGAGTGTTTGGATGAAGAATGGTGGATCTGGGCCGGCAGGCTGTTCCAGAGTTTAGGGAAGAGGTAGGAGAAGGCCAATTGGCCGGCGGTGGTCCTTCGGTGTGGGATGACTAATAGCCTTGCATCAGTAGACCTGAGGGCATGGGTGAGGGTAGGTGGGGAAGATAGGAAGGATGCAAGGTAGGGAGGGAGGGAGCCGAGCCAGAAGTTGGAAGTGAATTTAATACTATGAATTAGGCGCCGGTTACTCAGGGATGGCAGGGCCAGGGAACGGTAGAGCTCGCAGTGATGTGAGCGGAGGGGGGGGGCATCGAGGGCAAAGCGGCAGAAAGCATTAAAGAGGGGGTCAAGTCTGGCTAGGGTGGTCTTAGGGGCAGAGCTGTAAATGACATCACAGTAGTCGAAGGAGGGTAGAATAATCTTCTGGACTAATTCACGTCTGACAGGTAGCGGGAGACTAGTGCGGTTTCTATAGAGGGCACCAAGTTTTGGGCGCGGTTTTGAAATTATGGCATCCATGTGTGTGGAAAAGGAGAGGTGGTGATCAAGCCAAACCCCTAGATACCTGAAGGAGGGCACTTCATCAAGGATGGTGTTATTTAGGGTATGGAAGATCCAAGGGGAGGTGAGTTTGGATAGGCGCTGTCTAGTGCCGAAGGACATAGAGACAGTTTTCTTGGCATTTAGGGAGAGTTGGTTGGTATTGAACCATTGTTGGATTTTGTTGAAATCAATTTGAAGTTTGGAGGTGACTTCTTCATGGGTCTGGCCGGAGGTAAAGAGGACCGTGTCGTCTGCATACATGTGGATTGCAGTAGTGGAGCAAGAATTAGGCAGATCATTTAGAAGGATGGAGAAGAGAATGGGGCCAAGAACTGAGCCTTGGGGAACGCCGGTGGTAATGGGGGGGGGGGGTGTGGTCAGCTATTTTAGTGGTTGGGTTCTATTTAGTAGGTAGGCACTGAACCAGTTTGTGGCGGATGCTGCTAACCCAGCCCCTGATAGGCGGGATAGTAGGAGAGAATGGGATACCGTGTTGAAGGCTTTTGCTAGGTCAGTGAAAATAGTGGCACTGATTAGCCCTTTATCCATCCCAGTGAGGATGGAGTCCGTGAGTCTTAGTAGGGAGGAGGTGGTAGAGTGGTGTTTTCTAAAACCGGACTGAAATGGGGTGAAGAAGTTAGTTTCAGAGAGAAAGTGGGAGAGTTGGGATAGCACTGGGTGTTCCTGGAGTTTGGCGAGGGCAGGGAGAAGGGAGATGGGATGGTAGTTAGTTGTGGAGGTAGGATTACCACCTTTAGGAAGGGGTAGGACAGTGGCATGCTTCCATCTCGGAGGGGAGTGACTCGCAGGAAAGAAAGATTAAGTAGGGCTATGAGGGAGTAGCTATATGATGGGGGCAGATAGGAAGAGAGTTTGTTATCGAGACCATCAGGGATTTGCCTTGGAGGGGTTCAGGGAGAGAAGGGCATCTAGGGTTTCGGTGGGGGAGATGTGACTGAAGGAAAAGGGGTTCCTACCAGGTGGTATGGGGATAGATGTCTGGGGAGCAGGTGTGGTTGCAGGAGGTAGGGAATCTAGGAGGGCCAGGGCGCAAGTAGTGAAATAGGAATTAAACGCAGAGGCTACCTTCTGTGGGTCGGAGAGGAGAGTCCCTTGGCCGAGGAGGAGAGGTGGGGGCTTGCTGTTTGGGGGGAGAAAAGGGAGTTAATGACTTTCTAGAATTTAGAAGGTCTCCCAAGGTTTGCATTTAGGGTGTTGTTAAAGTATTCAGCCTTGGCTAAGCGGATGGCCTTTGTGCACTTGTTGCAGGAGCATGTGGTAGGTGATATAGTTGCTTGGGAGAAATGTGGATTTGTAGTTTCGCCAGGCCTTGTCACGGTCTTGTTGGCAAGCTATCAGTAGAGGGGATATCCAGGGTAGGTAAGACCCATGGACTCTAGCCCAGTGCAGGGGGGGCGTGTTTGTCCTAGGCAGAGAGGAAGGTGTTCCGAAAGTGCATAAGGGCCGAATCCATACTAGAGCACTTGAGCTCGGGATCCAATTAGAGTGAGATAGATCTTCCAGGAGGGGGGAGAGGTTGAGGGATTTGTATGACCGTTGGAATATAAATTTGGGAGGGGATTTAATTCTGTGGATTTTGCGGACCAAGTAGATTAGGTGGTGGTCACTAATGGAATCGGGGAGGAGGCCTGAATCGACGACGTGTGGGTGGAATGTAAGTGCCCAGTCTAGGAGGGAGTGATTACCAAACTTATGGTTTGAGCGTCTGGGTTCCATAATGGTTTGGCTAAGGTTGAGAGCGGTTATCTCAGTTTGGGTTTTGTTAAAAGTGGGTGCTAGCCAGTTGTGGTTAAAGTCACTCATGACCCAATATCCCATGATATACTACACCTTGGAGGGTATTATTATCTATTATACAATGGCAAGAAAGAATCCTGGCTTCTGATTGGTCAGTTGGCCATCACAGCAGGGATGTTATCCTGGCATAACATCCCTGCTGATACACTAGATGAAGATGCCATTGATATTTCCTTTTTCCACTTGATGATTGTTTGCATCTTCTCTTAAAAAAACATTTTTAAGCACTAAAAGATATTCTTTAAAAATATTTTTTACCTGTATAAAACAACAAGCCATTGTATGACAGGAATAATACCCTCCAGGGTGGGTGTTATGCTGGGATAACATCCCTTCTCAGCTGCTGGACGCCCTCGGCCTGTGGCCTTGGGCCCAACCACCCAAGGTGGGATGTTACCCCAGCATAACACCCACCCTGTCAGGCATTATTCCTTTACTGATGCAAGGAAGATTTGGTACTGCTGGAGGGGAGACTGAAAATTTCTCAACATGTTAAAGGTCATAAGATGAATAAAAATTAAGCTGAAAAGTACACAGTTTCTAATAAAATAATGTGTTGTAATGCCAACATTCAGAAAAACTTGACAGATATTTAATAAGTAAAATAAATATTAAATAAAAATATTTTATTACTTTTTTTTTAAACAGTCATGTCATTTTGTGTATCAGTACAACAAGATAGTATCAAGACTAAGTATTTGATGTTTTTTGTCTCTGTCACAATTATAAAACATGTATCAAAAATATACTAATAATATATTGAAAAGCAGGTTCAAATAGTATTGATACATATAGAATAGGATCAACAGATAAAGAGCAGCAACAGATCTATTTCTTAACAGGTGGATTCCAAGCTTTCATTAAAAAAGTATGTTTCTAGCCCCAGCAATTCCAAATTTAGACCTTTCAAAAGATCATTTGTTTAAAATTGGTTAACTTTGGAACTGTTAGGACTAGAAATGTATTTTTTTAAATAAAAGCTTGGAGTCAGCAAAGTTGTTATATTGATAAGGTCTTGCAATAAGTACCGTATAGCGATATAAAAAAAACATACAACAGTTCACTACATTTTTAAGTCCCGTTACTTTTAACAACATATCATATCAACATGTATAAATGTAGTGACACAGGAAAACTGTTTTGTTAGGATCTAGACATGTTGAGTGGACTTCATGCTTTCATTAAAGGGCTACTGATGCCTCAAAGAAAACATTAAAAAAAATTATAATTAGGTACAATTCTGCTTGCATTCCATTAATATTTTACATATTTCTTCTCCCCATAATTGACTACTAAGGAAATGTGTATGAATATATAATCATTGTCCCTTAGAGTTTATTTTGAGTTCATCTGCCTCTGTAGCTCACTCCCTACTCCAAGGCATAATCCTCTGTTGTGACATCACAGCCTGTTGTTATGGGAGTAACTGTGAGGTCACAAGCAGTGCTCTATGACTTCAGGTAGGGAGAAAGCAACAGGAATAGATGAACTCTTCAGGAGCAGAAATTCTATTTTCATACAAATGACCTCAGTAATAAATAATCAGAAGGAGAAATACAGAACTAATGGGAAATACAAGCTGGACTGTGTCTAAATATTATGTTTTGTTAAAGTTCACCTGAACGAGTTTCCGGCTCTTTAAAAAAAACTTAGTTTTGATGATTAACTGTTCAAAAGCTACTGCTTTCAAAATAAATTTTCAAGTATTATAACTATCTTAAAAGATTATTTTTTGAAATGATTGGGAGATACTAGTGGTTGTTCTTAGAATAAACCCATTATTTTCTAGTTACTATTATCCATTTTTTTTTTGGTGTACACACGAAAAAATAAAACAAAAAATATTTCAAGTACAGGTGTATATTTAGAAAAACAGTTCCATTACTTTGTCCTATGTTGTTTCTGTAGTTGTAAGTTCCATAGTCAATGGGAACAGGAAGTAGTGTGGTAATTACCTTACGCTTGAAACGTTGTTATTTATGCCTATGCAAACATACAATGCGAGCTGTACACTGCATCTAGCACAATTTATGTCTGTAACGTGTGCGCTTGTTTGGACAGATTGGATAAACTGCCCACTCACCATGCACATAAAAATAGAGCTATTTTCTTTTCTTTTTTTTTTTAATTACATCCAGAATTCATTTCCTACGTTTCAGGGTTCAAATAATACCCCTTGATCAAGGAACTGGTTATTCACTACAATAAAGTAAAATAAAACTTTTCAGAATTCATTCATTAATCTTTTCACCTCAAAAAACTCCTTAATTAAATCAATGTTAAAACTCACTTTAAAAAGTGAACTTGCTTTCTTTTCTGTCTTGTATAAACACTGTTCACTGACCCGAGACTTAAGAGGACATCTCACATGTGGTGCTCAATTTTTTCATTCTCTCAATGGGTGCAGACAGCCTCCCTAAAAAAAGGGGGTTTTACATTCTTATTAATTTTTCTTTGTATCCACAGACTTTTTCAGGAAAGAAACTAGTACTGTTTCTTCAATTACCTTATACATCGTACCTTCATTCGTGTCCCCTGCTCCTACGCAGTTCTGAAACAGGTATATTCACCTGAAAGCAATGCTTTATATGTGGAACCAGAGACTGAATTTAGCAATTTGTGTCTCCCTGTGTGACCACGTCACTTGAAGGCATCTGCTTGAGCAACTGTGAATACTTGCCCTTGGTGCTGGACCCGCTAGTATTAGCAGTACCTAGTGTTAGGTGTCAGTCCTTACACATTATCCTTGTTTCTGAATTAATCCTGTCTTGACCTTATTAGACCTCCCTGTTCATGGAGTCTCAATGAATTTGTAATTCATGGTACTAACATACTAATTGCCAGCAGATTAGGCCTTAGGGTCTACTGAGTCTGCTCAAGCCTCAGATCACTAATTGGGTGCCAAGACCCCCCCCCTTGGGTTCCAGCAACCCCTATTATCCATCCCCACCCCCCTGGGCCAGGCCATCATCTGATACATCCACTTTCTGCATCTGTCCCACCTTCTCTTGAAGCCCTCCACTGTGGAGCTCTGAACGAGCTCGCCAGGCAGTGCATTCCAAGGGTCCACCACCCTCTCAGTGAAAAACCTCCTCCTCTTTTCTCCCTCACCCTTCCACCTTCCAACTTCAAACCATGCCCTCTGGTGATACCTCCCTGCTTTAGTCTAAAGATCCCTTCCATGTTTACCATATTTATTCCCTTGAGGTACTTGAAGACCTCAATCATGTCCCCCCAGTCTCTCCTCTCCTCCAATGAAAACAGGCAGAGCTCCTGAAGTCTGTCCTCATATGTCAAATCCCCTAGTCCTCGTATCATCTTAGTTGCCGCCCTCTGTACCCTCTCCAGGAGCTGTATGTCCCTCTTCAAGTGTGGTCTCCAGTACTGTACACAGTACTCAAGGTGTGGTCTAACCAGTCCATTGTACAGCGGCAGAATCACTTCCCTGCTCCTAGAGGTGATCCCCTTACGATGCATCCCAACATCCTGTTTGCCTTGCTAGCCACTCTCCTGCACTGCTCAGAGTTATTCATACATGCATCCACCATGACCCCTAGGTCTTTTTCACTTGTTGAGGCCTCCCCTTCCCTCCCAGGGTGTACCTGTGTTTAGGGTTTCCCCACCCAAGATGTAACACCTTGCACTTGGTGATATTGAAATTTAATTTCCATGTGTGAGCCCAGCTTTCCAGGGTGTCCAGGTCCCCTTGCAGTGCCGACCTTCCTTCTTCCCCCTCAACTACTGCTCCCATCTTTGAGTCATCAGCGAAGAGACTCATTTCACACCCTGTACCCTCCCTGATGTCCGATATGTATACATTAAACAGGATCAGACCCAGGACCGAGCCTTGCGGTACCCCTACCGACCTCTCTAGGGTTCGGCTCCCCACCGACCCACTACTCTCTGGGTGAGTCCAGCTAGCCAGTTTTCAATCCATCTGACCATCAAAGGGCCTACTCCCAACCCCGCCAGTTTCTCCACCAGACCATTGTGGGGACAGAGTCAAATGCCTTGTTGAAGTCCAAGAATAATATATCCACAGGCTTTCCCTGTCCAGTTCTGATGTTACCCATTCTAGAACTCCACAAGATTGGCTTGACATGATCTACCTGGCACAAACCCATGTTGCTGACTATCCAGACCTCTCTACCTCCAAGTACACCCCAATCGTTCCTTTAGTGTACTCCATTAATTTTCCCACCACCGAGGTCAAACTGATGGTCTACAGTTACCTGGTACTTCCTCAACCCCACTTTATGGATTGGCACCACATGTGCCTCTGCCAGTCCCTAGGTACCCTCCCTGTCTCAAGTGACCTGTTGAAGAGCTCCGCCCAGGTGTAGCCAGTATGTCCGCCAATTCCCATAGTACTCTCGGATGAATGCCATC
This sequence comes from Neoceratodus forsteri, assembly GCA_016271365.2. Lineage (NCBI taxonomy): Eukaryota > Metazoa > Chordata > Ceratodontiformes > Ceratodontidae > Neoceratodus > Neoceratodus forsteri. The sequence continues at coordinate 451,564,683 of JADMNL010000023.1, read as the reverse complement.
CGGCCCAGGAGATTTATCTTTCTTTAGGGCCTTGAGGGCTAACCACACCCTTTTGGTGGAGATAGCATCATCCATCCCCTCCACGTTACTGGCCTTTTTATCCTTATCCTCATGTGACACCCCTGGGGTACCTCTCTCTCCCTCTTGCTCCATTCCTGTTGCTCCCCTGATCCCACTCACTACTGCTTCTATCCCCATTGTGCCTTGCTTTGTAGATATCCCATCCCCCTCCCTAGTGAACACAGACGCGCAGTACTCGTTTAATACCTCTGCCTGGTCCCTCGCCTCTTCCACCCACCCTCCTTCTGATCTCAATCTGCCGAGATGGCCCTTAGTTTTTCCCCACTCCCCAATGTACCAGAAGAACCCCTTTTCCCCTCCATATATCCCCTGTGCCAGCCGCTGCTCTTTACTGGACTTTGCCCCCCTCACCATCCGGGTGATTTTTCTAGATGCAAGATGGGACATTTCCTTTTCCCTATCCCCTCTTGTTGATTTATATTTTTGGTAGGCCGTCTTCTTTTCTCTGACCGCTACCTGAACCTCACTGGACCACCAGCATGGTTTATGTGACCTTACTGCCTTACGTTTCACCTTAGCGCAGGTCCTGACTGCCTCATGAAGTCCTCATTTTATGAACTCCCATCTCTTTTCCACATTTGTCATTGATGTAATCCCCTTCAAGTGATCCTTGAGAATATTTCCTATGCCCACAAAGTCTACCCCCCTAAAGTCCACTGCCAGTGTCCTAGATCTCTCCCCCCTTCCCCATGCTTATTTGAAATCAGACAGTATCGTGGTCGCTCCCAGTCAGGGGATCCTCTACAACCAGGTCCCTTACCTGATCCCCATCTGCCAGAACCACATCCAGGACATGCCCCTCCCTTGTGGTTCCATCACATGCTGTGTTAAGAACACATCCTGGAAACCGCTCCAGCAGCCTCTGCCCTTGGCCGCCTAGAGAACATGGCTCCTAGTTTGTACCTGGTATATCATCCCCATCAACACCACTCTTTCCTTTTGCTCCACACTGGGCAATGATGTTGTCCAGAAAACCATCCTCCAGAACATCACCCATCCCGTGGGGCCTATATACTACACCCTGCTTGACCTTACCTCCTGCTGGGGTTTGTAAGATGACCCATGAGGCCTCCATGTTTCCCTCTGCCTCTTCTACCCTAGCAATTTCTATGTCATCTCTAATGAACATAGCCACTCCACCCCCTCTGCCCTCCTTTCTACCCTTCCTAAGCATAGTGTACCCCTGCACGTTTAGGTCCCAGTCATGGTTTTTGTTGGCCCACATTTCCGTGACTGCCACCACATCCACCCCCCCCCCCCCGAACAGCATGGCTTGGAACCTGGCAACTTGTTTCCAAGCTCCTTGCATTTACTAACACCACCCCCACCCCTTATCCCTTATCCCCTTTGTTGAACCTCACACAAGTTCCTTATACTTCCATCCTCCCGCTGCTCCTCCTGAAACCTTCTCACCCAGTCTGTTTCCCCTTCCCCCCTTGGGTTTGAAGGCTACTCCCCTCATCTGGAGGACAGTGCTTCTGGTCAGCCCCTTCCTTATCCCTCCCCCCCCAACAAGTTTAAACCCCACCTTTCTTGAATGTAGTCAGTCACCCCTTGTATTTTCTATTGAGCTTATTCATACACAGTAACAGCGTGTGTAAAGGTCTTTCTATTAATCAAATGACCAGCCTATTATTTAAATTAATATACAAATGTCATGTACTGCTTAAAATGGAGCATAGCAAACTTAACTTTTGCCTTCCAGGGAAGTTCTATAACAGTTGAAGCCAATCGATGCCATCATTAAGGCCATATTTTGCAATCAATGCTTCAGCTAAATCAATATAAAAAGCTTCTCTGTGTAATAATTTTTGTCTGTAGTTACCCAGTCTTTTATCCTGTTCTACTTTCTCTATGCCAAAGAATCTTAGTGATGATGGTACAGTAACTGATGGGATGCTTCTATAAAATGTCTAGCAATCGGTGAATTCTCATCCGTCCTCCTTATATATGTTCTCCTTATGTTCTCTTATTCTGTTTTTTAACTGACGTTCTGTTTTCCCTATATAAATCAAATGACAAGGCCATTTTATACCATAAACCACTCCTGATGTTTGGCAAGTTATAAAATCCTTAATAATCACTTCCTGATCCCTTGCAACATTTCTTATTTTCTTTAGACATTGGGAATTATTACAATGTACACATTTCCCACATGAAAAATTATCCTTTAAGTCTGCTGTTGTAAATGCATATTTCTGTACAGGCAGTTTGTGGTCCGTATGTACAAGTCTATCATTTAATGATTTAACCCTTTTTTGCCACTATCACTGGGTTACTAGAGAAAACTCTTCCTCCTGTTTCTGATGCTCTCAGAAAATGCCAATGTTTCAACACCATTTTCTTGATTTTATAGAAGTCATCATTGTATTTCATCATAACCATAATCTTATTTTCTATAGGGTCTATATTGTTTTGTCCTGTTGCTAATGCTTCTTCCCTATTTATCCTCTCAGTTCTTCATTCTGCTTTTTTCAGAGTTGCTTCCGAATAAACTCTCTGACAGAATCTTTTATTCATATCATTCGCAGCCTCCTGAAAGTCGACATTTAATATACAATTTCTTTTTGCCCTTAAAATTTGATTAAAGAGAATTGATTCTTTTAGGAGTTTGGGGTGAAAACTCGTGGCTTCCAAGATTGTATTTTGGTCTGTTATTTTTCTAAACAGTTTTGTGTGCAATTTGGCTTCACTTTTAAAGACCAGTAAGTCTAAAAAGGACATCATGTCTCTATCATGATTTTTGACCAATTTTAAATGCTCCGTTCTCATATAAACGTAAAATGCTTCTAGTTCACTTACTGTTCCTGTCTAGATAACAAAAATATAATCTGTAAAGCATTTCCGCATCATAATTTTATGTTGGAATGGGTTATTTTCATGTATAAAACATGTTTCACAACCGTTTGTATATAAATTTGCATATGAAGGGGCCTTGCTTGATCCCATTGCAGTTCTCTTAACTTGTACATAATATTCTTTCTCAAATCTAAAATAATTTTGGGAAAAACTGTATCAGCTAGCTTCAATAGAACTTCATTTGGTGGTGTATTATCTGTCCTATTCTTTTCTAAAGTCTCCCTTAAGCTATTGCATCCTAATTTATGGGGTATAGACGTATAGAGGTCTTTTATGTCCTAAGTTACCAATAAAACCTCTTCAATGTTAATGCCTTTCCCATTTATTTCTTCCAGTAACCTAACAGCATGCGTACTGTCCCTTAGATATGACTATGTCTGCTGTATTAGTTCTTGAATATGAAACTCTACATAGATTGATAATGGTTCCAAGGCTGACCCTACTCCTGACACTATGGGTCATCCTGGTCGGAGAATTGGGTCCTTATGTATCTTAGGGAGCATGTAAAAAACTTGGTATAAAGTGGATGTTGTTTAAAGAGTGCTCCTCTTTCCCAATCTGTGATCCAGTTCCTTTCAAGTGCCTGATCCAGTATTCCTTGAACAACATTCTGGATATCTGAAGTGGGGTCTTTCCTGATTTTTTAATAATTTTCTCTATCTGCTAGCATAGCTTTGCATTTCTTAATGTTTGTCTCATAGTCTTCAATTATAACTGCGCCCTCCATCTGCTTTTTTGATGACTATCGAGCTATCATTTTCCATCACCCTTAGTGCAGAAAACTCAGCTGGTGTCAAGATATATTTAATCCATCTCTCCATATTCCTTGCCTCTTTTAACATTTTTTCCACATCTTTGTTCACTAACTTAATGTACGTCTCTATTGGGTGTGGAATGTTTCCTGGTGGCATGAATTGAGATTTCAGTTTTAATCTCTGTGATAAAATCTTTTTCTTAGTGTTGTCTGCAGTCTGTTCTACCCTCTCTTTCCGTAATGAATCAAAAAAATATAACAATCTTAATTTCCTATAAAAATGATTTAGTTCTAATTTCACCTCAAATTCATTTGTCCTGTCATGTTGGCAATAAGATAGACCCTGTCCTAGTAGTTCAATCTCTGCACTCATAAGTTCCCTTTTAGACAGATTAAAAACTACACTCTCTGTTGTGCGCGTGTGACTACTTGAGTCACTAGTTCTTTTTACTTTTCCTTTCTCCTTCCTTGCAAATCTGTGACGTCTTCTGCTCTTGCTGCTTCTAAGCCTGACCCTCCTTCCTCTGGATCTTGCCTTTTATCTTTTCCTACGTTTGTCCTGGTAAACTGACAGCCCCTTCTGCCTTTTCTTCTGTTGTAAAGTCTCCTCTTCCTCTGTACTCGCCTCGCCCTAAAAAACGGTTTCCACTATTCCCTCTGTCTTCTATTTCAGTCTCACTTCCTGATGTATATAGAGATGAATCTGAGTCTACATTATAGACAAATCCTGTTTTGCCTTTATTAGGTTTATTTTTAAATCATGTGTAGATCTTATTATCTCTGTAATCTTTTAAATCGCTTTTGAATTTGTCAAGTTTTGTTGCCCTAAGTTCATTTTCATAATCTTCTGTTAACTTTTAGTAAGAAATCAGTGAATTCCTCTAGACAGAACATTTTTTTAACTTCTGTCTGTAAGCCTTCTACCTCTGTTTCGGTTCGAAGTAATTCTTTGGTTAATGCCTCTACCAGTATAAGCAAGAAATCCCTAGAATGATGATTTCTTGCCCCATCCCACTAACTTTCTAAGTCATCTGTGGAAAACCCTAAATTGGGTTCCACTAGACTTCTCAAACCTCTTGGAATTCTTTTTTGTTTCAAATACTCTTGTCAATGTTAGTGCATGCCAGTCTAAATGAACATGTTTCTGTTTATTATACTCAAAGTCATTTACCACTTTTTTCTATGGAACAGCACCTATAAATTGTCTTTGTGTTTTATAATTTTCCAATATTCTTAATTCCTCCATTTCTGTAATGGTTTTTGGAATAGACCTATTGTCTGTGATACAGTCTAATTCCTCGAAATTATTCATTTTCAAACATTAATAAGCTCTTAGTGTCCTATGTTAATTACTAGCAGGGACAGATAAGTCTCTCTGTTATGTATGTCTGCATGCATGTGTGTGGGGGGAGAAAGGGGGAGGAAGAATAGGTGCAATTATCGGCCTAAATCCACAATAGTTAGAAACCTCACACTCAGTATCCCTGTTCTAATCAACTAATAATCAATCAATCTAAATTCAAGTGACCAATTAGCTCAAATCAAATCGTTTAATATAAACAAATCCTTTACAAGCTTGTATTCATTCCATAGTTTCTTGTCTTGTAGTTCCTTAAAGTTATTCTTGTGTTGCCTTGTGCACAGTTGTGCTCGATTAGAATCCACTGGAAACCAAACAGTGTCCAAAAAGTCCTTAAATCCAATAAGCCCTTTATAAGAAAAACAGCTGTGAAAGTCTATTCAGGTTCTTTTTCTTTCATTAACAGGACAGTGTGGGTTCCACTTCAAAGTCACTAATCTTCAGAGGGCCAGACCTTCAGTAGGCATTTCACTGAATGGAGTGCTTTTGTGCAACAAAACCAGGAAACTGACATATCCACCCTCAAAAAAATAAAGAGGAGAAATGAGGAAACTTCAGAAAGATGGGAGAGGCCTAAAACCAATCAAGCAATATGTAAACAGCTTGGACAGACTGGATAAATAGCCCACTCACCAAGCATACAGAAATAAATATATTTTATTTTCTGTGTTTTGAATTACATCCAGAATTAATTTCCTACGTTTCAGGGTTCAGATAATACCCCTTTGTCAGGGGAACTGGTTATTCACTACAATAAAGTAAAATAAACATTTTCAGAATTCATTCATTAATCTTTTCACCTCAAAAAAATCCTTAATTAAATCAATGATAAAACTCGCTTTAAAAAGTGAACTTGCTTTCTTTTCTCTCTTGTATAAATCATTTACTTTTTTTATGCTCAAAACTCTGTATAAAGTAAATCATTTTATTACTATATATCATAAGATACTCAAACTTCCAAATATAGAATATTCCAAACACTTTTTACTGACCCGAGATTTAAGAGGACTTCTCACACGTGGTACTCAATTTTTTCAGTTTCTCAATGGGTGCAAAAAGCCTCCCTAAAAACAGGGGGGTTTACATTCTTATTAATTTTTCTTTGTATCCATGTGCCTCCAAGTGACATGGTCACAGACGGAGGTACAAATTGCCAGATTTGGTCTCTGGTCCCACATATAAAGCACTGTTTTCAGGTGAATACACCTGTTTCAGAACTGTGTAGAGGAGCAGGGGACATGAATGAAGTTGCGATGTATAAGGTAATTGAAGAAACAGTACTAATTTCTTTCTTGAAAAAGTTTGTGGAAACAGAAAAATTAGTAAGAATGTAAAACCCCTCTTTTTTAGGGAGGCTTATGGTCAACATGGCTCATCAGTTCAGAAAGTGAGTGTCTTACGGCAGGTGCGGCGGGGTGGGTGGGCTGGGGAGAGTAAGCTGAACACTCTGATTAAAGCTTTTCAGCAGACAATGAAAAGTATGGACACATTCTGGCAGAGTGATTGTGTTTTATGGCAGTTGTAGGCAGGTTAGCTGGGGGAGAAAAAATCGAACACTGATAAAAAGCAATATTTTTTTTCTTTCTTGGGGATTAAAACCACATCAACTGATTGTCGTATTACATAAGAATACAGATGGCAACTATCATTTGGTGCTGTAACCATCTCAGGATTCCATTTACGTCATAACCCTCGAGAGCTTCGCTTTTGAGGTTTTTATGATGTCACTGACATCCCCTGATGGATTTACAGCACCACAACAGATTGCTTGCCATCTGTTATTCTATTTATATATTAATAATTTCCCTTTTCCCAGTCATGGTTCTCTGTGTATCATGTTTCTGTGACTGCCACGATATTCAGGCATCCCTCTTCCATCAAGGCCACCAGTTCAGGGAGCTTGTTGCCCAGACTACGGGCATTGGTTCTCATTACCCTCCATTTCTTGATGTGCTTACCCCTTTTTGCCCCATCCCTGTCCTTACTGTCTTTGTCATTATCTCCATTTACCCCTGCCCTTCTCCCTCTCGATGTCTCTATCTTGGTATTTACCTCACTAACTACTGTCATATTTTTTTGGGGGGGGGGGCTAGGATCTCCCTGCTTCTTTCCAGTGCCTCCCCCATTGGCTAGTTTAAATGCTTGCCAATGAAGCTTTTAAACCTATCACCTAGGATCCTGGTTGCCCTCCTGGGCAGATGCAGACCATCACACCAGTATAGGCCTACATCACTCCAGATGGACCCCTGTCCCCAATGAAGCCAAACCCCTGAGCTCTGCACCAGGTTTTCAATGACTGATTGAATCCCCTTACCCATGCCATAGACAGGCAGCACCTCCAAGAAGGTTACCGTGCATGCTACTTGTCTACGGCACCTCCCAAAGTCCACAAACTTCTCCTGCACTGTTCTGATCCCTTTCCCAGCCAGTTCATTTGTCCTTAGGTGGACAATGACATCCAGTTCCCTCCCCAGTACAGCTGCTCCCGCAATCCTGAGGATTTGCTCCCTGTCCCTCCAAGCCATGGCACCTGGCAGGTACCTTATCTTCCTCTCCCCTCCCTCCTAATGTTCTACCCTCCTAATAATGGAGTCCCCCACCAGGAGTTGTTTCCTTCCCCTGTGGGGTCCCATTCCACCCTCCTGTGGGTCTCCTTTGTGGAGGTTCACAACATCCTCCTTGGTCTCCACTGTGGGTGCCTCTATAGAGGAACCACACTCTGCCAGAGTGGCATATGAATTGTGGAGAGGTACAGCTGGAGAGATGCACCTCTGTTCCACCACCCTCACCCTCCCTGAGTTCACTGTGGTCCAACTGCTCCTCTTTCTTGACAACCTCGGAGGCAGCAGTGGTGGCCCTGGTGGTCCCTAGGTGGGAGAGAAGGCCCCTTAAATCCTGGCCAACTCAGCCTGGAGATGAACAGCCTCCTTCCTCAGCCCAGAGAGGTGCCTGAAGATGGGACAACACTGCATCCTCCACAGTGTCTCCCGGAAGACTGCTTCTCCACAGCCACTGCACTGCACCACTCCCATCATGTCTTATTTCTGGCCCCTCAACTGTTGTTTTGAATACTTAACTCTTTCTCTCTTTATTTTCAAATATGTGTGTGTATATATATATATATATATATATATATATATAGAGAGAGAGAGAGAGATGAATGGAAGCAAGCAGGGAGTAAGAGGGGTGGAATCTTAGTGCTGGGGGACTCAATACTAAGAGGAGTTAGGTGGGGTAGCAAGGGAGAGAGGCATAGTCGTATTTGGGTGGAGGCCATGCCAGGAATGACAGCAGAAAGGGTGGGACAGTCTGTTCTGAAATATGCTAGAAGGGGTAGGGACAAGCCTCATTTAATTATACATCTTGGGACAAACGACCTGGCTGACAAGACAGTAGATACAGTCCAGAGGAGGTTTGAGGAACTAGCACAATTATGTGAGGGGCAGGAAGATCAGTAACTTTTTCAGAGATACTTCCGGTGCCAAAGGCAAGCACAACAAGAAAGCTGAGAATAGAGGAATTTAACGGATGGCTAAGAACCTGGTGTTGTGCTAAAGGGTATGGGCTGTTGGGGGTGGGAGGGACCTGGGAGGACAGTAGTCTCTATGCCAAGGACAGACTACACTTGAGTGAGGAGGGAAAGAAAGTGTTGAAAAGAGGATGGAGGAGTACATAGAGGAAGTTGGGAATTTAAACTAGGAGTGGGAGGTGGCAGTTGGGGAAGAGATATGCAGAGGCCACAGGTTGGGAAACCATATGAGCTTAACCCCTATAACAGTGACAAAGGACAAATGGCAAGTACTATTGGTGATGCTAGGAAAGGAGGGCAGGATGGGAGAGGGGGAAAGGGTGGAAGGTGGTTACCCTTAATGCTAGGAGCCTTGGGAGGAAAACTGCAGAGTTACAGGTTCTCATGGCAGAGGGAGAGGTGGACATTGCAGCATCATGGAAACATGGGCCACCCAATACAATGACTGGGACCTGTCTGTACCAGGGTACAGGTTATTTCGTAGGGACAGGGTGATTGGGAAAGGAGGGGGGGTGGCACTATATGTGAAGGAAGGACTGAAGTGTGTAAGGGATGAAGGGGAGGAGGGTAGTACGGAGTCACTTGGATGCAAATCCAGGATTCCAAGAATAGATTCTTAGAATGGGAGTGGTGTACAGGCCACCATCTCAGACGGAGGAGTTAGACAGGGAACTAGCGGGCAGATCAGGAGGACCTGCGAGAAGGGTAGTGTGGTGATTGTGGGTGACTTCAACATGCCAGGAGTGGACTGGAGCACCCCAACAACCAGGAACAGAAGGGAGCAGGTACTGCTGGATGCCTTCCAGGACAGCTTCCTGCTGCAAATGGTCAGTGAACCTACCAGGTTAGGGAATACCCTTGACCTTGTGCTGGTAAATGGGGACTCTAGAGAGAACTACAGTGGAGGAACCGCTGTCAGGAGTGACCACCACTCAGTATGGCTCACATTGGATATGGGCAAGGAAGGAGGGAATCTGGCACAAGAGTGCTGGACTCGGGAGGGCTGACTTTGGAGGATGGGGAAGTGGTAAAAGGGTACCTGGCCAGAATTCAATCTAGTATGGACACTAACCAGAGGTGGGAGCTCATAAAGCTGGGGATAGTGGAGGCAACCAAAACTTGCTGCAAAGCCCAGAGCAAGAAGGCTAGGGCTAAGAAACCGATCTGGTTGAGCAAGGAGGTCATGGAAAAGGTAAGGAGGAAAAGAGCTGCTTTTAGGAAGTACAAGAAAACAGGGAGGGGGGAGGACAGGGAGGAGTACTTGACAGAATCGAAGGAGGTGACAAGGGCAGTAAGGGGAGCCAAAGCATCTACGGAACTCAGGCTGGCACAAGGCATTAAGAAGGGAGAAGGACTCTTTAGCACATCAGGGCGAAAAGGAGCTGTAAGGACCACATAGTAAGGATTAGGAAGGAGGGGTTGGTGGAAGCTAGGAAAGGATACAGAAGCACTAAATGAGTACTCTGCTCAGTATTTACTAAAGAGAAGAGGGGGTGATACCCACAGGTGAGAAATGGCAGAAGCAGGGTGGGAGTGGTGACAGATGGGAAATCATGGAGAGCAGAGTTCGAGAGGGTTTGAAGGCACTGAGGGTGGACAAGGCACCAGGCCCAGATGGCATCCACCCCAGGGTATTGAAGGAGCTGGCAGAGGTCCTTGCAGGACCTTTGGCAGACCTATTTAATGCCTCACTACATTTGGGGTGTGTACCTCAAGACTGGAGGATGGCTCATGTGGTGCCCCTCCACAAGAGTGGCCCCAAGGATGAACCGGGAAACTACAGACCAGTGAGCCTCACATCCATTGTGGGTAAGCTAATAGAGACTATCCTGAAGGAGAGGCTGGTGGCCCTCCTAGAGGCCAAAGGACTACAGGACAGCAGACAGCTTGGCTTCATACGTGGCAGATCCTGCCAAACCAACCTGGTCGAGTTCTATGACTGGATAACTAGGCAACTGGACAGAGGCCATGCAGTGGATGTCCTGTATCTGGACTTCAGTAAGGCATTCGACTCAGTGCCACATGGAAGGCTGGGAAGGAAGTTAGTAGGCACAGGGGCGAGTGCAAAGCTGGTGAGATGGGTAGGAAACTGGCTGCAGGGAAGGCAACAGAGGGTGGTGGTGGTGGGTAGCTCTCACACCCAAGGGCAGTGATGAGCGGTGTTCCACAGGGCTCGGTGTTGGGACCAGTGTTGTTTGGGATATTCATTGCAGACATATCATGGGACATCAAGAGCAAGATCAGTCTATTTGCTGATGATACCAAGGTAGGCGTGGTGGTGGATGACCTAGGGGGATGGCAGGGGTTGCAGGATGATCTGGCAAAGCTTGAAACCTGGTCAGACACCTGGCAACTGGGCTTTAATGCCAAAAAGTGCAAGGTGCTGCATTTTGGGATGAAGAACCCAAGGAGGAGTTACCAGCTAGGGGGAGTGCAGCTATCCCAGACAGAGGAGGAGAAGGATCTGGGTGTGCTCATTACAGGGTCAATGAACAACTCGGCACAATGTAGGAAGGCAGCTGCAGAGTCTAACAAAATGCTGGGTTGTATTGCATGGGGTATATCCTCGAGGAGGGAGGAGGTGATTCTGCCACTGTATAGGGTCATTAGTTAGACCACACCTGGAGTACTGCGTGCAGTACTGGCATCCATATCTGAAGAGGGACATTAAGTTACTGGAGGGGGTGCAGCGCAGAGCGACAAAGATGATCAAGGGGCTGGGGGACTTATCATATGAGAGGAGGTTGAAGGAGTTGAACATGTACACACTGGAGGAGAGGAAAGACAGGGGTGACATGATTGAAACCTTTAAATACATGAAAGGAATAAACAAGATGGGTACAGAGGGGATGTTCAAAGTAAGGGAGGGGAGGAACACCAGGGGCCATGATATGAGACTGGAGTGAGGAAGGTTCAGGAGGGAGATGAGGAGACACTTTTTTACAGAGAGGGTGGTGGCTGGGTGGAATGCGTTACCTGCCGAAGTGGTGTGCAGAACAGTGGACTGCTTCAAACGAGGATGGGACAGGACAAGGGGAGGGTTAATGAAGGGGAAGGGTGGAGGAGGCAGCTGCAGAATAAGGTGCTAGCTGCACATTCGAAAGAGACTTGATAGGCCTCTAGGCCTTTATCTGCTGGCAAATTTCGTATGTTCGTATATATATATATATATATATATATATATAACATTAAATACATATACGTTGAGCTGTGTCTAATTATTATATTTTAAGGCAGCTGAGCAATGAAAAATATTTTCCAAAAGCTAGTTTCAGCTACATTTCATAAAAATATTAGCATACCTGTCAAATCTACTTTTCTAGGAATGTCCTGTGCTGAGCACCATGAGTTTTTTTGTTCTCGATCTTAACCCTTTCCAGGTCTATTACACTATTTATATAAGCTAAATGTGGTGCTCATCTTTTTTCTTGAGAAAAAAAAATAATTAAATCATTTATAGATTTTTGAGAAACTAGAACATTTTCCCATCAAATAAAACTGGAAGATGCCTGGAATCTTTTATAGTGGAGGAAAACAAAGGGGTCAAATGTTTTGTCTGATTTTGTTTCACTGCTGTTTTAAAAAGCTTTTCTGGGTACTGGGATATTGTTTCAAACACAGGGTGTGCCTTATAGTCCCGCTGCCCAGAAAAAAATGAAAAAGTTATGGAATTAAACCACTACACATCCAGTATCTGCTGGGAATTACGTTAGCAGCTTGGAAAAAAATGCTTGACTAGCCTGAGGCTTACTAATCATGCACTAGGTGTGACAACATGGAGATCTCTATTAAATCAGATAGTTAAGATGGAGAAAATAATGTGTTCACTTAATGATCGGTAGTACATGTTTAGTCCAGATAGGTCTCCCTGATCCACTCTATCATGCATTGGGATCCCAGTTTTATTTCATGAGTCCCCAGATTAAGGTGTTTTTGAGGCTGGACACACATGGACCACCAGAAAGTTGACTCCTGGTTCCATGGTGTCCCCCTCTTCTGTACTGTAATTTATTTATTTGGAAATTGGTAATGAGCCAGGAAAGGTACACTGAGCCAAGGCTTGTTTCCAGGTGCGAACCCGGGAAAAGGGAAAGAAGATACAATCAGTTGGACACAGCAGTAATGAAGTATACCAAAAATCAAGTGCAAACACTGTACAAATCAAGCTGGTGCAAGTGCAAATAACAACAAATGGTGACAGCGCTGAGGCTATGAGCAGCACCAGAGCCCAGTTCAGTGGTAACAGCAGGTTGAAACAGTTCCGTGCAGCAGTTGTAGTGGCATCAACTGACCCCAGGAGGGGAACCAAAGCAGGGGTGGAATGGGCATCAACAGTAGGTCTGGTAGGTGCAAGATGGGGAGGGGTTTTATCTGGTGCTTGAGGGAAATCAGGGAAGGTGAGAGAGGGAGAGAGGAGGGGAACAGGTTCCAGAAGGAGAGAGGGTGATAGGAGAAGGCTGACTGCACAGCAGAGGAGTGAGGGTGGGGGAGGGGGGAGAAGGTATGAAGATCCCTGAAGCACAGGGATTATGAGACTGAAGGAATGGGTGAGAGGTGTGCAACTAGGTAAGAGGGTAGGGACCCAAACCAGTATTTGGAAATGAAGGATGCACAGCGGGACTGGCAAAGTGAGGCTGGGGGGATGGATATGGAGGAGCAGACAGAGCAGTGATGAGTGTGAGTGGGAGAGTTGGTAGCAAAATGACAGAAGGTGTTACAGAGGGTGTCCAGTCTGACAAAGGAAAAGGAGGGAGAGGTACTGTAGACCACATCTGCATAGTCGAAGACCAGGAGCACCATTTTGGTAACCAACTTCTGAAGGACCAATGGAGACGGGCAGTCTTTGTTATGGTGCAGGCCTCCAAGCTTGTGGTGGAGCTTGGCATGAATGGCATCACTGTGGGCAGAAAAGTCCAGTGTACTATCAAGCCACACACTGAGATTCTTGAAGGAGGAAACCACTTCAAGAGAAGAGCAATCCAGGGTAGAGAATATGGGGGGAGGTGTGAGCTCGCCCAGTTTCTATAAGAAATGTATTTATTTGGTAACTGGGAAAGGCACACTGAGTCGAGGATCATTTCCAGGTGCAATCTAAGGGAGAGGGTAGTAGGATTTACAATAGTTGAAGTACCAAAGCAACAAAAACAATCAGGATTGAAAACCAGTAGAACAAATATACATATCAGCAAATATACACACAAGGTACATAATTGAGGTAGCATAATTTTGAAGGTGCATAGTACTTTAGGTAATATAATACAGTGACTACTATACACAGGCAAACATAAATATATATATATATATATATATTATATATCTATACAAGCATGTCAGGTATACACTTGCTTGGAGTAAGGACTGGCACATAGGAGGATTTGAGAAAAAGTTAAGGGAATGAGGGTAGAGAGGAGTTGTGGAGATGTTGGGAGTAATAATAAGGGGGGGGCCTAGCATGCCACATGGGAGAGAAAGTTGGGGGGAGGAGGAGGAGGAGGGAGAGGAGCACAGGAGGTGAAGGGAGAGGGTGGAGGAGTAGAGGATGAAGAGAAAAGGTAGGTGGAGGGAGGAGCAGAGGATGAAGAGAAAAGGTAGGGAGGGAGGAGCAGAGGATGAAGAGAAAAGGTAGGGAGGGAGGAGCAGAGGATGAAGAGAAAAGGTAGGTGGAGGGAGGAGCAGAGGCAGAAGAAGGAAGGTAGTGGGATGAGTGGGAGGGAGAAGTAGAGGATGGGGTCGGGGGTGTTAGAAGGGGGCGGTTGCAGGGGGCCTTTAATTGCTTTTTTCAGCATGGCTAGAGTGGCTGCATGGTGGATAGAATTGGGGAGATGATTCCAAGATCTGGGGTCTGAAGGAGAAGGTGACCTTGCCTGATTGAGAGTGAGGTTGTGGGAGATTGAATGTAATGGAATCACAGGTTCAGAGGCAGTAACCAGACTTTGATGAGGGAAATAAGAGAATGGAGAAATGGGGGGACTGCAAACCAGAACTTGCAGACGAAGGCAGCACTATGGGCAAGGGTGATGATTTGCGAGAGGAGGAGAGGGATAGGGCAGAGTATAAGGAACAGTAATGGGTTCAGAAAGTGAGATTTGATGTAAAATGACAGAAGGCATTATAAAGGGGTCTAATTTAGCGACAGATGATTTGGAGGATGAGCTATTGACTACATCAGCATAGTCTGATGTGGGGAGGATTAATTTGAAAATGAGTTCTTTATGGGTCGGGAGGTAGAGTCAGTCCTTGATTCTATACAAGGCTCCCAGTTTGGGCAGAAGTTTGGAATGGATGGAGTCAGTGTGCTGGGAGAAATCTAACTTGAGGAACAGCCATATCTCCGCACTGTTTCTAACTTTGTGCCATCCCAGAAAATGAAAGATGGAGGAGATGGGAGCTTGGCCAGCCTTTGGGTGGTGCTGAAAGTGATAGCGACAGTTTTTTGGTGTTGCACATGACGAGGTTTGCCTCGAACCAGTTGAGAGGATTCACAAAAGTATCCTGCAGGGATGATTGGACTACAGGGAAGGAGGAGCCTGAAGTAAAGATGACAGTGTCCTGGTGTACATGTGCATGTTTGTTGGCGAGCACGAAGGGGGAATGTCATTAACAAAAACTGAGAAAAGAGTGGGGCCCAAAATAGACCCCTGTGGGACACCCGCATGTATGGGGAGGGTGGGAGATTTGAAGTGTCCTAGTTCAGTTGCATGTATTGGTATCTGTCAGAGAGATATGATCTAAAGTAATCTGTAGAGGAGGGGGAGAGACCTATGGAAGTTAATTTGTTTAGAAGGAGACTGTGAGAGACCAAACCAAACACCTTAGCGAGGTCAACTAAAATCACCAAGGTCAGGTAACCCTTGTCCATGGCAGAATGAATGTGATTTGTTGGGTGGAGCAAGGAGGAGGAGCCAGAGTGGATGCACCTGAAGCTGGATTGGAAGGGGCTTTCAGTATTTGAGGCATCCAGGAAGGAGTTTAGCCTTTTGGAGGTAAGTGCCTCCAAAATTTTGGAGAGAGCAGGAAGGACTGTAGTTTCCTGGCATCGAGGGATCACCTCCTTTGTGTAGTGGGATGACCTTTGCCAGTTTCCATGCCTTGGGGATTGCACCTTGTGTGATGGATAGGTTGAGAAGGTGGATGAGGGAAGGGGTGATTGCTGGGGTTAAGATCTTAAGTAAGTGCAGATTTAGGCCATCTGGACTCTGTTGGAAGGGATTTAGGGTTTTTAGGGCCCTGAGTACTTCAGTTATTGTAAAGGAGAGGGAGGGGATTGAGGGTAGGTGACAGGGACGAGGGAGAGGGCAGACCAGGGAGAACAGCACAGGTGGTGAAAAAGAGATTGATAGAGGAGGCCACAGAGGAAGGGTCCAAGTCATCTTAGCTGGGGAAAACTGGAGCGGAAGAGGAAGAGAAATCTAGGAGGGGTGAAGAGTCTTCCAGAATTCTGCAACTGAGGTCCTACTGTCATTTAGTTTGTTTTTGAAAAAATGTGGTTTTGTGGAGTGCACTGCCTTTGTGCAGGCATTTTGTAGTGTTCGGTATTTTTGCAGGTTGGCTTGGCTTGAGGTGGATTTGAAAGTATGCCAAGCCTGGTCTCTGGACTTGAAAAGGGAAATTAAGTTTTGGGTAACCCAAGGGAGAATTGTTTTTGATGTAGCCACAGTCTTTTTTTTTTTGGTGGGGGAAGGTGATTTCAGGTTCTAAGAAGGGTTATAGTGAAGGATACAACAGTGGAGTCCATGTCTGGAGCTGTGAAACACCACTACAGTCATTCAGATACATGTCAGACAAAAGGGCTTGGATATTGAGAGATTTGAGTGGGCAGAACCACAGATACTTTGGGAGGGGGAGTTTGGGGAAGTTTGGGAGGCAAGATTTTCTGCAGCAAAACATTATCTAGTGATCACTCAAGGCATCAGGTTAAGTGCCAGCAGATGGGTATTTGAGAGGGTAGGACGTTAAGGTCCAGTCGATTAATGAGCAATTGGCAGAGTGGGGGTTTAACCTAGTTGGCTCAGATAGTAGCTGGGCAAGGTTTAGGGTCTTGATTTCTTGGGTGATGGATTTGGCTTGTGCAGAGAGCCAATTTATGTTGTAATCACCCAGAAGTAGAAGTTCACCAGCCTGGGTAAGAGAGATGAGGGATGCTAGGGTGGAGACTATAATGGAAGGCTGGACTTTGGGGGAGAAATAGCAAACCCCTATGAAGATTGGTGCGGTGGATGGGTAGGTCAGTTTAAGGAGCAAAGCTCATGAGAAGTAGGGTTGGTCTGTGTTTGGAAGGGAAGTGGAGGAGGAGATTCATGTATGTAGGCAGCTACACCACCTCCTCTTTTCCCTCCATCCTGTATATACAGTGAGTATCCTGGGAGGTCTACAGAGGAGTTGGGGATTCTAGATGATAGCCAAGTCTCAGATACGCATAAGATGCCCAGGGAGTTTAGTGATATCCAAGCCCATTTTAGGCAGCAAACTCCTGCCATTTAAATGACAGATGCCAAGGCCACCAGATGGAGAGCTAACTTGGGTGGTAGGACCGGGGTTGGGTTCAACATCGACAGCCAATAGGAGGAAAAGGAAGCGTGGTAAGAGAAACCTAGAGTAGCGCCTTTTTTTGAGGTTGTTGAAAGAGCATGGTCTTGGTTTAGTTGTGAGGATGCAACTGCCCCTTGGGGAGAGAGAGCTCAGGGAGAGAAGCAGAGGAGGGGGGAAGGGACCAGAGCAGAGAGGATACAGAGAGGGCGGAACCAGATGGAGAGAGATCTAAGGACTGTCTAAGGAGGAGGCAAGAGTGGGTTGAGGGAGAGGAGGACATATGAGGTAAGTGCTTGGGAGTGGGTGACAGATAAAGGGGGAGAGTGGTTATTAGGAGGATGAGAGGAAGCAGTATGTGCAAGGGAGAGAGCAACATGCTGCCAGAGGTGAACGGGATGGGAGGGATGTGTACACTCCTTAGTATCCTTGGCGGATTGTTTAAAGAGCATTGGAAACATTTAGGGCTGATTCACTGATGCAATGGGAGGGATTGCATAGTGCTGGGGGGGTGGGGGAGGCGGCCTTGGGAAAGGCTTGTAAGAAATGGGTCTACTCATCCGGAGACAAGCATACAGTTTTTAGGAGGCAGGATTACCAGTATAACTTTTCTTGGTGATTGGCAGTTGTATTGATCTGTAATGTTGGCTTGTTTTGTTGTTGTTGTTGTTTTTTAATGAAAGCAATATTACCAAAAATGTTATGGAATGTTATGAGATTTGAGTTCTGTCAATAGCAACTGTAATTTTCTTTCTGCAGGAAACTGCAAAATCATTCATCAAATAGTTTTTTTTTTCAGCAAAACAAATGTATTTCTGACCTGAGATTCATAATCAGTATCTTTTTAATTTCCTCAAAAAGTTAAAAAAAAAAAAAAACTTTTATTGCAGTTTCTGTAATTAATGACTTAAGTTTTTAAAGATGGCTTTTACTCGCAATACTGTATTTAAAAATCATGTCCCTTAAAGGTAGCTTGTGACTGTAAATAATTGGATTTATACTGTGGCTGTATTATGAGGCAGTTAGCACATGTTTCTGATGGTAAATAGCACCGCGCCCCACCAAAATGATCATTTTTTTTTCCCGGTAGGCATTGCAAGTCTGCAAGCACTTTTAAAAACTTCAAAATCATATATCTCCGTTCAAGAATGGAAGGAAATGAAAATAACTATCGGTATAGTTATGTTTCTGCCAGTCATACAGTGTAACTTAAATCAGCAGTTCCAGGAAAGCCGCTAGTGATGCCATTTTGCTTGTGGATAATTATGGCAACAATATTGAACAAGTTACATCTTTTAAATATCTTGGTTTAATTCTTAATCATCATCTTACTTTTGAATCTCACATTACTGATTTAATAGGTAGACTCCACAAGAGACTGGGTTCATTGTAGCGTATTAATAATAATCTTACCCCTGAAAGTAGGACGATTCTTACACACAGTTTTTTTCTTTTATTAATTGATTATGATGCTAACATATATTCATATTCCGTGGAAAGAATTCTCTCAAAACTTCGGACTACGTTCAATAGTATTATATATGTTTTGCTGCTGGATTACCCAGACAGACTCACCATTGTCAACTTTACGAATCATTTGGCTTTTTACACTTAACTAAAATTTTTCATTTCAGATCACTAATTTTTCTGCATAAAATTCAGTTAGGTTTATTACCGGATAGCATTTCTAGACTGTTTCCTAAAAATAATGCTGTTGTCCACACAAGAATTCAAAGTAGAAACTCTTTTAAGGTTCGTTTTTTTCATACTTCCTTTTCTCATAATTCTATAAACTCTGTGACTACAAAATTATACAATAATTTACCTAATTCTATTGTTGGTTGCTCTGGGTCGTCTGTATTTAAGAAATCCCTCAAAAGTTATTTCTGAGATAATTTTGTATGCTATTGTTATAATTGACCTGATCATTTCACATTTTTTGTTGCGGTTTGTTAATCTGTCAATCATTGTATTTTAATTTTTGTATGTATGTATTGTATTGTTTAAAACTGCGCGCCTGTAAAAATTGGAATTTATGCCCACAGGCCCTCCAGTATAAAATAAACATGAAATGAAATGAAACATCGTAACTAAGAAATACTGCTGCATTAAGCTGCCATTTGCACACTCACTCTGTGGCTTTAACAGCCATCGCCAGCCTGAAACAAGACCCTTTGACTTAAAGTTATTGTTAAAAGGTGCAAGTTTATGAGACATGTCATCAGTCAGTCTTAAACCCCTTGAGTGTAACTTGCTGTGTGACTTGTTTGCGAAAACAGGGGCAGCCTGAATTATAAATGAGGAGGATTAAGAGGGTATCAATTTAAAGTCACTTGGCATTCATCTGCAAACAGAAAGTAAAGGTGACCTCTGTTAGGATCAATAGGGCAATATTTGCTAATGATTGATGACCTTAGTCTTATCAAATCGGGCTTCAATCACTTTAGCCCCCCCCCCCCCCCCCCAATATACAGGTTTATTCTCTCTCCAAAACTGCTACACAGGAATAACTCTTCCTGTGCTTTAAAATTGCTAATCTTGCAGAGATTTTAGTTTCATTAACATTAGATTGAAACCATTATAACTACAAAATCCATAGGTCGACCAGGTCTAGCAAGCGCACTATCCTTCAATGATAATTACACTAAGGGGCCACTTGATGGTCCCATGGGTGGCACTGTGTGGTCCCATGACAGTGACCTGAGTTTGGGAGTAGACTTGGGAGCCAGCCGGGTGACTTAGGAGGCTGTGGAAGCACTGCCATGTGGCAACGCTCTCAGCCAGCAGGCATGGGTGTCCAGGTTCAGCCATGCCAGTGACCCCTATGGTGGCCTGGGGAACTTGCTGTTGTCTTGTAGTGCGCTAACTGTGTGTGAGGTCTGTAGGAGCATGGCCTGATGCTTGGCGTGGAACTTGGGGGGGGTGCAGGGAGAAACTGGAAACACTGATGTGCACTGGTCGTCATTAATGATGGTGTAGGCATCCTGGACCCTACCCCATGCAGAACTCCTCTCATTGAACAGCAGGTAGACTGAACTCCACTCGTTGGACAGTGAGGGGAGTGGAGGTTGGGGTTGGGGGAGCTGGGAGAAACACCTGAAGCAAGCACATTGTGGTAGCTGGGGGCCAAACAGCTCTATGGAAAAAAAAAGGTAATGAAAGTAAAGCTGCGAGCTTCTTCTTGAGCGCCCACACAAACAATCAATGAAAGCAGTGCCCACTTAAAAACAAACTTAAGATTTTCCAGTTTTCCAGAAAAAAAATAATTCTAGTTGGCATCAGCAGTATTCCTTTAACAACATTCCCCAAAAATCTGAATTACAGGATCTTCCATTTTTTTATAACACAAGACAGTTTTACTAAGCCAGGATTCAAAGTCTATCCAAGCCATCCCGTGGCTCAGTGGAGGTGTATCATGCCTCTGTGCTGGCATTCTAGTTCAGGAGCTGACTCAAGGAGCCAGGATCAGTGTAGTCTGGGCTGGAGAGTGCTGCCGAGTGCAGCACGAGTCAACCCCAGTAACAGATTGTCCGGGTTCCAGCATAGCAACAGCCCCTCATGGGGAGTGTGCTTCATCATGAGGGATGGTGTCAGCCCATAGCACGCTGCTGTGGCCAAGGATGTCAGAGGCATAGCACCAACGTCAGGGAGGTGGGAGGGACCCAGAGGGAAGGGAAGAAAAACTACACCAAAGAAATGTGCCTTGAGCTGTCTAAATGACAGTTGCCAGCTTCCTTGGGCCCTGCACTGTACAGATCCCCACTGGCTTGATGGTGGGGGTAGCAGGTGATGGGGCAGAGGGTCTGGCCATGGCCTGAAGAAAGGAGCTGCTGGCATCTCGAGAACCAAACAGCTCTGTAGAAAAAAATGACTTTATCTGTTTACATTACTTTTTCCTGCAGTCATAATCCTCTCCTTAAGACAGCACAGCCAGTTGCCAAATACCATGGATATTCTGATTTTACGGTCAGAAGATTATGACCTCAGGTCATTTAACACAGGTCAGATAAAGGGTAAGGGGCAGAGATCCTGGTTTTATTTAAATTTCTTTAGCAATAAAGAACGGAAAGTCCTGAAATTTAATTTTTTGGGGAATGCTGTAAAATGTGTCCTGCTGATGCCAGCAGTAATTCTTTTGCAGGAAACCGGCCAGTCATGTTTTACTGCAGTCTCTTACCACTGACATTTTCTTGTGTTGTTTAATAGCCACCTCTGGGCCACATAGCTAGTAGTAGCTACAAAAATTTCATGTAAGCTACAAGGCAGCAGCCATCCAAAACTTTGTGGTATCTGAAGTCACAATTCAAAACACTGCCGTGCCGACTGGCTGCTGCTGTGGCAGCAGGTGGCACTGCCATCTGGTGGCTGCAGGTTGCACTGCTACCTGGTGGCTGCAGGTTGCACTGCTACCTGGTGGCTGCATTTTGCACTGCCAGCTGGTGGCTGCACCTTGCAATGCCACCTGGGAGGCTGTTGTTCATATGCGAACCCCAAAATCCCACACCAGATCTGGCAGGGGGCTGGGGTGTTGCAGAGGTGAAATGCTCAACTCCCACAGATGAAGGTTGTGTGCTGCCCAGTATTCCTGTACCCCCTGCTGGTTGACCAAGGAGCAGCATTAGTGTCAGTTTTGAAGGCGGCATGTCTTCCGCTCTCACAGCCAGAGGAACGGTGTAGCTTAGTGATGTTGGTGCTGGAGATGGGGGGGCCAAATGGGGAAAAAGAGAAAAAAAAGAACACAATAACAAAACACTGCACATTTTTTCCAAAATACCCTCCTAGTAATATAATATGCCTGACCCCATTGCCCAAGTGGTAACCCTGAAGCAAAGAAAGTTTAATAAAAAGCCTGCAAAATTATGTAACATCCATAACTCCAGACACCTAGATACTAACCCCTGAACTCCGGGCCACCTACTTACATGTTTTTAAAAAAGTTGGGTCCCAACACTGAACCTGGCAGCACTTTAGTTCCTTGATGGAGGTCAGTGATGTGCTGGAGGGGGGCTGTCACAGGCTCTGTAGAGGTGGTTGTTAAATCTTGTCTCCCATTAAAAATGAATGGGAGATGAAGAGCAGAACTACTCTCTGGGTTCTATCCCGTAAAAAGGACTCACACCAGCAGATCACAGTGCTGGTGAGTCTGGCATACTCCCTGAGCTGGTTCAAGAGTATTCCGTGGTCCACAGTGTCAAATGCTGAAGGAAAATCGAGGAGGACAAGAATTGGTCACACTCCCCTATCCCTCACTCTGAGCAGGTCATTAAGCATCCTAACTAGGACTGTCTTCATGCTATGCTTAGCTGGGAAACCTGACTGGAATGGCTCACCGATGTTAGAGGCCTCTGAGTGTTCCTAGAGCTGCAGCAAAACCACTTTCTCGATAACCTTCCCCAGAAAGGGAAGGTTAGAGACTGGATACTAGTTCACCAAAACATTCGGGGTCTAAAGATGGTTTCTTCAGCAGGGTTTGCAGCAGATCACACTTAAACACCTCTGGAAGCAGCCCCTCCTGCAAAGAACATCGGACGATTTTGGCGAACACTGGACCCAGTTGGATGACACAACTCAGTAAGAGTCGCGTTTAGCCCATGTCCAGATCACAGCAAGTTGGCCGCAGTGTCAAGAAACCCCATCATACCTCTTT
Organism: Neoceratodus forsteri; assembly: GCA_016271365.2. Lineage (NCBI taxonomy): Eukaryota > Metazoa > Chordata > Ceratodontiformes > Ceratodontidae > Neoceratodus > Neoceratodus forsteri. The sequence goes on along the minus strand of JADMNL010000023.1, from coordinate 451,541,927 downwards.
CACTGTTACTGGCCGAAATTCTACCCAAGAATATCTCCTGTATTCCTGGCCCAGATGCAGACCATTGCTGGGAACATAAGACCTCATTGGAGTAATAGCAGTGGAACTGTCATTTCTAGGTGGTGGAACTCTCCTATATTATTCAATGGAGAAAGATGGCAGAGGTGGTTGAACGACTGTATAGGAACCACTTCAACCTTACCACTGAAGCCAGACATCTTGTTGTATCCAGCAGGGCCCTATCACTCATTGACTATGGCCTCCCTATCTATCCCGCTGCGTGTGACACTGCACTAAACAGAGTCAAGGTGGTATACAGCAATGCCTGTGGCCTAGTACTGAGGGCAGACATATGGACATAAGAACATGCGAGCAGAAGCAGGCTTTGCAGTCTATTGAGTCTGCTTGATTGTGCAGCTAGCCCCTAATCTTGCAGCTGCCCACCCCACCCTCCTCATCATAAGCTCCCTACCCTATCCCACCCCCTCTTAAAGCTACCCATAGAACAACAGACCACCATCTCCTCCTCGGGCAGAGTATTCTATCTATTCACCACCTGTTCCGTGAAACAACGTCTCCTGAGTTCCCCTCTGAATCTTCCCCCCTTCAGTCTTAGCTGATGCCCTCTTGTATCCCTCCCCCTTCTACTCCTTAAAATTCCTTCTGTATTGACCTTATTTAACCCCTTGAGGTATTTAAAGTGTAACCCCTAGATGGCGCTATCCCAGGGGCTACTACCCCTGCCTGATTTGCCACTAACAGGTTGAGGGGCCTGGATCCAATGGCGGGTGCCTCCACCCAGAGGTCAGGGTTTGCAATAGTTAAACTAACTTGGTCACAGCCCTCTGGGACACTGCAACCCCCCTTTCTTCCCACTAGTGGCCCACACAATATATCAGAATTACCTTCACAGTATACACTTACCCCCAGGTCTGGTTCCGGCACTGGGACCTCCTGTGAAATGAGATACAGTGCAACAATCACAGTACAGTACTTTAACATAGACAAATACCTCAGGCAGTATAACTTTGCTGAAACAAGCAGCTCTGATTTATTTAGGGGGATATAACAAGGACAGGGGGAAATCAGGTTAATTAGCTTATCACTCTAATAATCTACCTATGGCTCTGTGCACAGGCCTATCCCTATCAGTTACTGTCCCTGGGTACCCAAGCCCTAGTGGCTAGTCCAAACCGTGGCAGCTGGTGAGGGCCCTTTCACACAGAGAAAAGGAGAATTAAACAGTCAGCAGTACAGTAATTCCATTTGGATTTAATGTGGCAATTCAACAGGGAGCGACCTGAATTAGTACTCACGACCTCCAAATAAGATAGGGTCCTTCAATGTCAGCAGGGCTCACTTGAGGTACACAAACCTCTTCACACATCCATATAAAAGAAAGCACTATACCAGGCAGGCTGCATCTGTATCCCGATCGCATTACTGCACAATACCCGGAGAACACACAGCAGATTCAGTTCCTGACAGACAGAGTGCAATTTTCAGCAATTCCGTCTTCTACAGGGTGAGCCTGGTTTCTACTCTTCAGAGAGCCTTTGATTCTTTTCACAGGACGGTTCAGTCCTAACAAGCTGTTACACAAGCTGCAGACCGGAACTCTGGGCCTTACACACGTTTTTTGACTAAAACTGCACACTGAAAAAGCACAGGGCTCTTTTCCTTCTTCACTGCCAAAGCTCAACTGAAACTCCAACTGACAAAACCGGGCACTTCCTTTGAGTTCCTCCCAGTTCTTGACTGGATTGGCTGTCACTCAATAGACTGCTGCTGTTGGTCCAAAAAGGCACTGAAGTCTAAACTACATCTCCCAGAGTCACTGCCCATACAATCCTCTTGTGGCTGGCTCAGATTATGAGTCCAAGTTCTGATTCGTCCAAGGCACCATTTTAGAGCTAGCTTACCCCACATTGATTGGTCCAGTTCAGCAGTTCAAAACTAGAATGGGGAACTAGCAGACACAGTTCTGACTGCAAAGAAAGCAGGTTAGACAAACTGTAATTTCATTATTACTCTAAATAATTTCTGGCAAACAGTTACATCTTTCAGATAGGTTCCTTTGCACCCTAGTGACTGCAAAATGAAGTGAATTGGCAGCAGCTCGAGTGGTACTCAGAGAAGCACACAGTCCCCATACAAACTAATTATGTCTGCAAGCAGACAGCTCTTAAAGAGACAGTACAGAGGCTCTAAAACACTCACTGATAAATGGCTTAAATGCCAAACACCATTCAGGCTTGGAGCATTCAAGCAAGCTCCTGAAGTCTTTTGGGAACCCCCATTTGCAGGGGTTACACCTTCCTGGCCTGGGAAAGCTTGACGTCCGCATCAAGCAAGTACCCCATAAGTTTCAACTGCAACTATATACATTTGCATTAGGCTCGCATACGTAATCATCAGTCAATATATCATTTTACCAAGAACACATTTCTGAAACATTGCAGTACGTCACTCTTTACACAGTATTACATACACATTGTACCATAACTCAAGTTATTACCTCTTGTACATGAAACCTGAAGAGAGGGGCCCTTCCTATCAGTTACCTTGGGGCTGGATGGGGCAAGGGCACCATATTAGAGGGCAACACAAGTAACTTGGAGTTAGCACTGATGCTCAGTTTGGGCAATGAGCTCGGGGACACATACACCCTTTATGGACAACATTGAGAGGCAATCCACAGGCCTCCCAAGGAATCATAACTGAGGTGCACCACAGGCTTTACAGCTTGACCAGTCTTTCTAGGGGGAACTGTTATAGTCTCTGCACTCTGAGCCCATTTTCAGCATTGTCCTCACTTGTCAGGGAGTCTCCATGGGGTGAGAGGCTAGAACTTGGGGCACTTTCAGCTCCAGGAGTTACAGTTTCTGAGTCCACAACATTTGGCTCGCATGGAGAGCTTTGACACTGGCAGTGGACTGTCAGGGCACTCAAAATACTCTTCTTGTTCGGTGTATCACCAGTCTGCCCCAATCTATCATTTTCTCCCTGAAAGCTCAAACAGTTCAACCATGCACAATGATTCCATTTTATCTGATCTGATGCTTTGCACTTCACTTTCTGGGAGCATTGCTCCAGGGATGAAGCTGGGGCTTAGACAGTCCAGAAGGCCCAGCTTCATCTCCAGTATTGACTAGGGATTGCCCCAAAACAATTGACTCAGTTCGTAAGAAGGATAGTATTCAAAGTCACTCTCACTTTCTTCCGATATGGACTGACAGTCATGCTCAACTGGGACTTGTGGAGGGAACACTTTAACTTTGCTTCTGTAGGTGCAGACTTTCTTGATCTTTTCTTAGCAGCAGCTCTAGTCACTGGTCCAGAGGGGCATCTTCTGGAGGCTCAGACTCAATTAAGATTTGTCCAATGGGCAGTAAATGATTTCTATGCATTGTTTTTACATCTTTTGAATTATTCTCAGGCCTTACTTTGTACACTGGCAGATCATCTAGTTTGCCCACTACAATGTGAGGGAGATGGTGCCATCTGTCAGCAATCTTGTGCTTGCCATGCAGTCCCATATTTCTTAGCAATACCGATCTCCTCCTGGAGTTCCTGTGCTTTCACCTTTTTATCATACCTTTCTTTGTTGGCCAGATTTCTTTTGGCAGCCATGGTTTGAGCCAGTTGGTACGCATGAGTTAGCTGGGCCTTTAACTTTTGCACATACTGTAAATAGTTGTCAGCTTGAACCCCATCAGGAGAGACCCCAAACACACATCTACTGGTAGTCGAGCTCTCTTCCAAACATCAGGCGGTAGGGAGAATCCAGTGGCATCACTTTTGGTGCAGTTATAAGCATGTACCAGGGTGCTAATTTGTTGGCTCCATCTAGGCTTGTCCTTTGGGTGCAGGGTGCCTAGCATATCTAGCAAAGTGCGGTTGAAGCGTTCAGGCTGTGGGTCCCCTGGGGTGGTAAGGAGTGGTTCTGGACTTCGCACTCCCACAGAGAAAGCATCTCTTTGATCAGGCGACTCTCAAAGTCTCTCCCTTGATCAGAATGGATTCTTTGTGGAGCCCGTAGTGAACAAAAAGTTTTCTACAAGTACTTTGGCCACAGTGGATGCTTTCTGGTCTTTGGTGGGAAAGCTTGGGCATATCTCGTGAAATGGTCAGTGACCACCAGCACATTACTGATATTTCTTTGATCTGACTCCAAACTCAGAAAATCAATACAGACCAGCTCCATGGGTGCACTGGTGGTGATGTTAACAGGGGCAGCCCTCTGGGGTAAAGCTCTGTAAGCAGCGACTACAAGTTCGAATGTGTTGCTCCACATCAGCCCCATCTTAGGCCAATAGAATCTGGATCTCACCAAGTCAAGTGTTCTGTCTATACCAAGGTGCCCCATGTGGTTGTGCAAGGACCTCAGTATGAGTCTCGAAAGGCAGTGGGCAGCACTAGTTGTTGTTTGTCTACTTGTCCCCTCTGTCTACTGTTTCTCTGTATAACAGTTTATTGATCAGTTTCAACTTAGGACCTTCTTTGTATAACAGTGCAGTTCTCAAATCAGTGGAGCGTAATTTGGACACATCTTTCCTGCATAGAGGGCTTCTAAAGCTGCTTTGATCATGGGATCGTGGGATTGAGCCCGCCTAATACTGTCATTGTCCAGCTGAGGCAGTGCACCAATGTCTATTGCAGAAAAGTGGCAATAAGCAGCAGGTATGCAATTCTCAGGCTCCCAAGCAATCCACCATGCAGTCCACTGCGTCCGTGGACATTTGTTCCTCCCTGTCAAACTTCCGGCAGAGTGCTCGAATGTCAGGTTCTGCCAATCGAACCCAATCATTCTGGGGAACAGGCCTCCAGGAGAGAGCATCAGCATCTATGTGGTTCAGACCTGCTCGGTATTCGAGAGCATAGTCATATGTAGATAATGCAGAAAGCCACCTATGGCCAGTGGCATCCAACTTAGCTGAGGTCTGCACATAGGTCAAAGGATTATTGTCAGTTTTACTAGTATTTTAGCCCCATACAAGTACTCATGGAATTGGTCAACAATAGCCCACTTCAAAGCTAGGACTCTAACTTATGTACAGGATAGTTCTTTCGGATGGGGTCAGGCTTCTACTGGCAAAGGCCACTGGTCTCAGGCCATTCTCGTGCTCTTGGTACAACAGCAGCCCCAACCCTTGCAAGCTAGCATCAGTGTGCAGGACGAAGGTTTTCTTGGATCGGCATAGGCCAGCACTGGAGCATGGGTAAGTTGATATATGATCTCATGAAAAGCAGTCTCACAATCAGGGTCCAGCGGGCCCCAAATACTTCACTCAGATGAAAATACACTCTTTCAGTCTTGAGGGACACTGACTTTTGGTATTTTTGTGGGTTGGGGGATACCCTTGAGTAAGGTTAAGTAAAGGGCGGATCACTCTTGAATAGTCCTTGATGAAGCGCCGATAATAACCACAGAATCCCAGGAATCTTTGCAGTTCTTTTAGATTTTTGGGCTGTGGCCAGGTGGTCAAGGCCTCAACTTTACTTGGGTCGGTCTCTATTCCCTCGGTGGATACTATGTGTCCCACATACTTTACTGATGTTTGAAAGAATTGACACTTATCAATGGACAGTTTAAGGCCAAAGTCCTCCAGTCGGTCCAATACCTTAAATAATCTGCTCTCATGTTCCTCCAGTGAGCTGCCAAACACAATAACATCATCTAGGTATACCAGGCACTCTAGTAAGTTCATGTCCCCCACTGCACGCTCCATCAATCGTTGAAAAGTGGCTGGGGCACCTGAAATCCCTTGAGGCATCCTCATGAATTCATAGAAGCCAAGCGGACAGATAAAGGCCGTCTTCTCACGGTCCTCTGGGGCCATCGGGATCTGGTAGTACCCACTGCGGAGATCCAGCACAGAGAACCACTTGCTCCCGTTTAGGCAGTCCAAAGCATCCTGAATGCGGGCATTGTGTACTGATCAGAGGATAGTCCGCCGGTTTAAGGTCGATAATCCACACACATCCTTACTGTTCCATTCTTTTCCTCACTACCACAATGGGGAAGCATAGGGCTTCTGGATTCTTGTATTACACCAGCAGCTAACATCTCTTGCAGATGCCGTCTCACATCATCTATGTCAGCAGGTGCCAGGCGTCGAGACCTCTCACAAATGGTCTTTTGTCATGCAGCCGGATATTGTGCTCAGCTCCTTGCACGCATCCTACATCCCATTCCTTTAAAGAAAACACCTGGTCTCTCTGGGCAAGCTTCTCACTGATCCTCACTTTCCATTCAGCTGGCAGCGGGGAGTCGCCGAAATCAAACAAGTCAGGCGTTACTCTGTCATTCTTCCTTGAACTCTTGCTGCTGGGTAGCACTGCAGTGTCTGCACAATGCTCATTAGCCAGGATGCAACCTCTGTTTACTCGAATGTCTCTTTCAGACACATTATGAACTTGGACCATTACCCTTCTGGCATAAGCATGGGCTCTAGCGGGCAAAATACTAGGCTTGACCAGCAGTCCCTCTGGCAATTTTCCATCGCCTGGTGCATCCAACATTAATATTTTATTCTTAACATCCTTCTGATACGGACCTCTCCCTGTAAGGTACACTGGGCATTTGGCGCCAGGATCAGAGACTCAGGATCCTTCTTCCATACAATTCGACCGTTCCTCTGGTTCTGTTTTTCAGCATCTCTCTGTGCCTCATAGGCCTTCTTAATTAAAGCCGGAACTCTTAAAGCTCTACTAGTCTTTGACCCTGTTTTCATAACACAACTGTGCCAGCCTTCCGAACATATGAGCATTTGTTCCAATCAACAAAGGGACACCATCATACAGTCCAGTGGGGGACACACTAAGGCTAGGGTCTCACTTGTTCGGCCACTCCAGCCACGGAGGTGGGGAAAGACAGCCAAATTCGGATATACCCGAATAGGGTAGGCCTTCTCACTTAACCCCCATACATGCAGTCCTTCTAATGGTTGTAAGGGCACGTCTGACAAATGCTTCTGATACCAATCCTGGAACATAATTGTCACTTGGGAGCCACTGTTCAATACAGCTCTTGTAGACACTCCATTCACCTTTACAGTGGTCTCCATGGAGGGACCCACTATTCTGGACCAGTCTGGAGAGGCGGTAGTGGGGGCCTGGGCAACTGACCTTGCCACAAAAGGACGTGAATTAGCATTTTGGTGCCCTCACTGGGATCATGTCGTGCACCTCTTAACCACTGATTTCTTCTCCAAGCTCTCCTTGTAGCCTATATGCAACTTTGTCAGTGTCATTTGGGGACTGGCATTCCTTTTCATGTGCCCATCTTTCCCACAATTATAGCAAAACATACTTTCTGGAGTTTGAGCTGGCGAGGCGCCACACTGGGAGCCAGGGCGGGGTATTACTAACTGGAAACCTGGGTGCCATCTCTGTCTGCAGCGTGATAAGCATTTGGAGACATCTCGTCAGTTTCTCCACTTCCATGGTCAAGGAATTGAGTTTGGAGCTGTTATCAGCAGGAGATACATGGGTGGGTACCTCCACCCCCATAGCAGATGCAGTCGGATATAGGTCAGGGCCTGACTTGCAGGCGTGGCCTTCATAAAGGGACTGTTTTGAATTCCTGATCTCTCTCAACAGTTCGCCCCATTGTGGCATATCTTTTCCTTGTCAGAGCACTCATTGACTGTCAAACTCTGCCCCTGAACTTCATGATGGGTCACCCTCAGTCACTCGGGTCGGTAGCCACAGCTGTTGGTGCAGGTACCTCCGAGGTCGCCTTTTCTCAACTCCTCGAATTTCTCTCATTAACTCATCATAGGAGGGTGGGGTTCCAGTCGATTTGCCAGGCGTAACTGAAGCAGCAGCAGTTCTGAGAAGGGGCAGACTTAGGATTCTGTCCAGTCTGGTTCGGTCCAGTTCAATCGCTGGCAAACTACCCTTTCTGAGGCATTCTTGCAACAATTTTTCCAGCCGAGAGACATACACAGACAACAACTCCCTTGGTACTGTTGTGCATTTCTTACTCTCCACCATAGGTCCTCATCAGAATCTGGGCTCCCATACACATTCTCCAAGGCCTCAAGATAGGCCTGTGCAGTCGCTTCAGGGTTACTGGCCCGCTAGCACGGATGGTAGCCAGGGCAGGACCTCGGAGGCTCCTAACCCTCTTCGCCGCTTCCAAGCATTGCCATTCTAGCACTTGGGGCAACATAGTCTATCAGGTCTCCCAGTCATCCTCCCTTAGGGTGGGAGGGTGCCAGAGAAGATCCTCAACCTTCGGTAAGAGTCGTGACTAATGGCAGGTGCAGAAATAGGAGTCTGCATTGGTTCAGCCACCATTACGGGCACTGGAGCAGGAGAGGTGTTGGGGAGGAACACCCCAGGTGGCAAGAATAGTTTCTTCAAGTCCTCCACAGTTTTCCTCTCCCAGCAACCATTCAGCAAATTCTCCTCAAAGTTTCAGATAGTGGTGGGGCTGATTCCTCGGGTCTTTACTGTCCTTAGTTATCACTCTCCAAGCAGTGAGGGCTCCTCTGGGGTAATGGTCTGTGGCACTTTGGAGCTATCTATGGGATCCTTAAACTCTACTAGGCCAGGAAAGTGTGGGTGAGCAGATTAGCATGCCGACCCACCACCACAGGGTTTTGTAAACCTTCCACCTTGGAAAGTACTCCTGCACAGTGTCCGTATTGATACCCAGGGGATGTCCAGGATAAGCATAGCATTTGGGGTCGATCTCTCCCAGTACACCACTCCACCAGCCGGTGCACAGCCACTTCTGTCGGGTACCCATTTTTTCTTAACAGTGGTTCAGAATATGGCCACTAGAGGACACACAATCCCAGCGTGAGCCTCCAAGATGTAACCCCTAGATGGCGCTATCCCAGGGGCTACTACCCCTGCCTGATTTGCCACTAACAGGTTGAGGGGCCTGATCCAATGGCGGTGCCTCACCCAGAGGTCAGGGTTTGCAATAGTTAAACTAACTTGGTCACAGCCCTCTGGGACACTGCAACCCCTTTCTTCCCACTAGTGGCCCACACAATATATCAGAATTACCTTCACAGTATACACTTACCCCCAGGTCTGGTTCCGCACTGGGACCTCCTGTAAATGAGATACAGTGCAACAATCACAGTACAGTACTTTAACATAGACAAATACCTCAGGCAGTATAACTTTGCTGAAACAAGCAGCTCTGATTTATTTAGGGGATATAACAAGGACAGGGGAAATCAGGTTAATTAGCTTATCACTCTAATAATCTCATTCTATGGCTCTGTGCACAGGCCTATCCCTATCAGTTACTGTCCCTGGGTACCCAAGCCCTAGTGGCTAGTCCAAACGTGGCAGCTGGTAGGGCCCTTTCACACAGAGAAAGGAGAATTAAACAGTCAGCAGTACAGTAATTCCATTTGGATTTAATGTGGCATTCAACAGGGAGCGACCCTGAATTAGTACTCACGACCTCCAAATAAGATAGGGTCCTTCAATGTCAGCAGGGCTCACTGAGGTACACAAACCTCTTCACACATCCATATAAAGAAAGCACTATACCAGGCAGGCTGCATCTGTATCCCGATCGCAATTACTGCACAATACCCGGGAGAACACACAGCAGATTCAGTTCCTGACAGACAGAGTGCAATTTTCAGCATTCCTCGCCTTCTACAGGTGAGCCTGGTTTCTACTCTTCAGAGATCCTTTGATTCTTTTCACAGGACGGATTCAGTCCTACATGTTGTTACACAAGCTGCAGGCCGGAACTCTGGGCCTACACACGCTTTTTGACTAAACTGCACACTGAAAAAGCACAGGGCTCTTTCTTCTTCACTGCCAAAGCTCAACTGAAACTCCAACCGACAAAACCGGCACTTCCTTTGAGTTCCTCCCAGTTCTTGACTGGATTGGCTGTCACTCACAATAGACTGCTGCTGTTGGTCCAAAAGGTACTGAAGTCTAAACTACATCTCCCAGAGTCACTGCCCATACAATCCTCTTGTGGCTGGCTCAGATTATGAGTCCAAGTTCTGATTCGTCCAAGGCACCATTTTAGAGCTAGCTTACCCCACACTGATTGGTCCAGTTCAGCAGTTCAAAACTAGAATGGGGAACTAGCAGACACAGTTCTGACTGCAAAGAAAGCAGGTTAGACAAACTGTAATTTCATTATTACTCTAAATAATTTCTGGCAAACAGTTACATCTTTCAGATAGGTTCCTGTTGCACTCCTAGTGACTGCAAAATGAAGTGAATTGGCAGCAGCTCGAGTGGTACTCAGAGAAGCACACAGTCCCCCCATACAAACTAATTATGTCTGCAAGCAGACAGCTCTTAAAGAGACAGTACCAGAGGCGCTAAAAACACTCACTGATAAATGGCTTAAATGCCAAACACCATTCAGGCTTGGAGCATTCAAGCAAGCTCCTGGAAGTCTTTTGGGAACCCCCATTTGCAGGGGGGTTACAAAAGGTTTCAATCATATCCCCTCTATCCCTCCTTTCCTCCAGGGAGTACATGTTCAACTCTCCCAATCTCTCCTCGTAGGAATGCGCCTCCAACTGCTGTATCATTTTTGTTGCTCTCCGTTGCACCCCCTCCAACAATTGTATATCCTTCTTCAGGAACAGGCACCAGTACTGCACACAGTATTCCAGGTGTGGCCTGACCAGAGATCTGTATAGAAGAAGGATCACCTCTCTATTTGTGGAGGAGATTCCTCTCGCTATACACCCTAGCATCCTGTTGGCTTTCGCTGTTGCCTTCCTGCTCTGCACTGAGTTGTTCATGCTGCGCGTTATGAGCACCCCCAGATCCTTTTCCTCCGCGATACTTTCGAGCTGCACCCCTCTCAGTTGATAGCTCCTCCCCTGATTCCTAGCTCCAAAGTGCAATACCTTGCACTTCTTGGCACTGAACCCCAGCTGCCATGTTTCCGACCACTTCTGTAGTTTTTCCAGGTCCTCCTGCAACTCCTTCCACCCTTTGGCATTGTCCATCACAGTTCCTATCTTCATATCATTCGTGAACAGACTGATCCTACTCTGTATCCTGTGTGAGATATCCGCTATAAATATCCCAAACAGCACTGGTCCCAGTACCGATCCCTGTGGCACCCCGCTTGTCGCCTCCCTCTGTGTTGAGAGTTCCCACCACCACCACCACCACCCTCTGCTGTCTACCATCAAGCCAGTTGACGATCCATTTGATCATCTTTATTTCCACCCCTATGTACTCCAGCTTCCTCCCCCCCCAGCCTCCCATGCAGCACAGAATCAAATGCTTTACTGAAGTCCAAATGCAGGGCATCCACTGCATGTCCCCTGTCCAGCTCCCTGGTCACCCAGTCGTAGTACTCAATTAGATTCATCCCAAGAACAACCTTTGTTGATGTCCATCCAGGAGACCATTTTCCCTCCAGAAAGGCTACTAGCCTCTCCTTTAGGATTGTCTCCATGAGCTTCCCCACAATTGAAGTGAGGCTAACTGGTCTGTAGTTGCCTGGTTCATCCCTTGGGCCACTTTTGTGAATGGGCAGTACATGGTCCAGTCTCCAGTCTTGTGGTACGCATTTTGTGTCCAGGGAGGTATTGAACAGGTCAGCCAGCAGTCCTGCCAGGATCTCTGCTATTTCCCTGAGTACCCTAGTGTGAATGCCATCTGGTCCTGCTGCCTTGCCCGCCCTTAGTGCTTTTAGTCCTTCCAGAACCCTGTCCTCTGTAATCCTTACATCAGTCCCCCCTTCCTCCCCACATCCCACTCCACCCCTCCCTTGAGGCATCTGCCTCCCCTTTCTCCCTCGTGAACACAGAGCAGAAGTACTCATGTAATGCCTCTGACAAGCTTGTCCATAGCTGCCCCCTGTATTCCCTCACCAACTGGTTACCCCTTCAGGGTAGATTAAAGTACCAAACCTGTCTGCCTATAGAAAAGGCACTGTTGTGCTTAATCCCGCTGGCTATCCAAAATTGCTTCTACCCATTACCAATCAATATAATAGCAGGAGCATGACTAGGAATGCCCTAGAACTGCCTTTCCAGACAACCAACAAGGGAAAATGCTCCTTTGCTGTAAGGGCAGCCGACTGGCTGAACAAATTACCTGAATCTCTACTAAGTCTCCCAAATATTGCTCATTTTAAGAAAGTTCTGCACCTAGCCCTCACCTCAAGTTCCAGTTGTTCCTGCTTTAACTACCCATCTTACACTGCAACACTGTTGTTGTTACTGCAGTTGTAAAATTCCATTTGTGTAGCTCTGCTTCTTGTTGATTGTACTAATCATATTTCTTTGGCATTAATTGTTGTGACCGTTGGCATGTAACTATGTTGTCAGACTCAGACGTGCAACCTTTGTAAATGAGCACCTGTGCTCAAAGGTATTTTGCAAATATATAAATTAATTAATAACTAATCATTCAATCAATCAATCTTGGAAGAGGGCTGGCCAGAGTTCTTACAGTGTCTCTGGTGGGACCACAGAGCACTAAGTTGATGGGTCACCTTAAACACTTTAAACAGCAATTCGACAAATGCAGTATGTACACAAGCATTTTCAGTTAAGCAGCAGGGGTTTATTTTGTACAGGCAGGACTCCTGGTGGCTCGCAGGCACGGAAGCTGAAACAATTGATGCATTCAAAACTTAGAATGTTACAGGACCGTAGAAGAGGGACCTCAGTTTATTCACAGTTTAGTTTACTATTACTCGCTGTCAATAGCTCTTGCAGATGGATGAGTAATATATCTTACTAGCTGCAAATCTTCAAGGACATCTTCCTGCACTGAGCCTCATCTTGAACTGTAAGCCGTAAATGTCAGGACCACTCAAACACTTTTTATCTAAATGGGGCCACTCACAATAATGTACGTCAGCAGAGCCTATGCCTACATAACACTGGTAGTCCCATAGCTCTCCAGTTTTATTTTCTCCTGCTGTTGATGCCATTTATGACTACTGAAATGGCTTTGTTGATCTCCATCATTGAAGTGTATTTAATTTATTAACTTTTTTTTAACTCCGGTTTTTACCTCTCCTTCATGCTGCTGGCAGGGACCCCTTCAGCTGACTCTAGCTCCCTTATTCCATCCGGCTGAGATCCTCTTGCTGAATACACTGGGCCCCCAGTACACCCGTGACACACCCGATTGCCTGCCCCTCTCAGCTCCCCCACCCATTGCCTTTTATGCCACAGCTAACTTCCAATCACAATCCAGTTGACCATGGGTGGAGGTGAAGGCCAGTAGCTGCCAGGCTCAAGTAGAAAGGAACAGGTACAGGACGTGGTGGGTAGGAGCAGCAGCACCCTTCCACACCCAACAGTAGTTTTTCCTCCTGTTTCTGTCTCCTGGGAGACTGCAAGTGCAATGACATCATGACATCAATGAGTAGGTGCACTCCCGCGCATGACACATTGACATCCACCAGTTCTCCACCCTGGTTTTGCAGTTCCAGGCCTCCTTACACCAAGCCACCACTAGGTGTCAGGCAGATGCTAGGCACCACAGCTCTCCCACCTGGAGGAGGAGAGCAGTCCCTTGGACACTCGATCTTCCTCCCCCATCCAGCTATCTGACGACTCAGGCTCGGTACCGAACCTGGGTCACTGGCATCATAAGCGATAGCTCTATTGTTGTGCAGACCAGCTGGCTATTTAGAGACTTTCTTTACAATTATGTTGTGTGTTGTCACTGCAGTAGTTAGAGGAGCAGTCACATTTTCTTATTTTCTTCTCTGCTCCAGTGCCGTTTGCTAAGCTTTTTCCTTTTCTTCGTGACAAAGACTTGTCTCTAAAGGTACTTACCAGCCACTGGGAGACGCAGTTGGAAGACATTAATGGCTTTCTTCTTGCTTCTGGGCTCTGCTTCAGTGTAACTGTCCTTGGTGGTCTCCCTGTCATACTGACTGATGCTTCAGTGCAGTGCCATTCTTCATAGTATGTGCATCATCCTCAGCTGAGTGCCGTTGGTGTTCTCCCTTCCCGGGTCCAGAACATCACTGGTTCCTCATGAGGGTAAGTTCAAGCCACTTCATAGGCCTACATTGCTGCTTCAGCCATCTTTGTGACAACAAGGTCAGTTACAGATACTGGCTTCAGTCTTAATGTACAGTAGGCCTGTGGCTTCGCCTCATCAACATTCCTGCTGCAGTTTTTGCATTGTTCTCTGTTTACTCCACAGACTGTTGCCATCTTTTGCCATCAACGTTCTCATCATCGGCTCTTCTCCTGCTACAATATCCATCTTTATGACACCAAGGTCAGTTGCAGGCTCTGGCTCAGGTCCGCATACAAGCCCACAGCTTCAGGCTTTGCCATGTCGATATTGCTGCTACGTCTTTTCTCTGTTCTCAGTTTTACTCCAGAGACTGCTGCCATCTTTTGACATCAATGTCGCCTTCTTGCTCTCTGCTCTGATTCTGTCTTCATATAGGCTTGTGGTTTTCTGCTGACAGGTCGTCATCCCACTTGGCCATGTTGATGCTCCTGCTGCAGTTTTAGCTCTGTTCTGTGTGTTTGTCCAAGGACTCATGTCTTCTCTGCCATCAGTGTTCTCACTGGCAGCTCCACAGTGCAAATTCCAACAGCCATTATGACATCCTAGCCAACTGCTGGATTTTGCTTGGGTTCTGTTACGGAAATGATGCTGTCTGTCACAGCACTAGTTAGCGTCAGCATCACCTCATCGACACTGCTCCTGCTTGTCTTGGCTAGGTTCTTTGCATTCTTCCAGAACCTTCTGCCATTCTTACCGTTGGTGGTACTTTGTCAGCACTACCCCTGTCATCGCTGCAGCCTGGGCTTCATGGGTTTTGGCTGCTGTGCCCCCTCCAATTATCATTCAGACACCTGGATTGGTTTTCCTTTCTAGTGTGGGTTGTGTTCTAGAACTCGTGGCTGTCTACCTATCATGTCACTGTTAAGCCCAGCTTGTCAATGCCTCCCTGTCTCCCATTGTCATCACCAGCTGGTGCTGTTATGCTGCTATGACTTTTGACCCAGTTCTCTTTATTTCTACAGAGCATGCTGCCTGATTTTCCTTTGTCGGTCTGGATGTCAGTGCTGTTCTCACTGTTGTCAATGCTATCTGGGTTTCCTGCACCTTTGTTCCCTTCACACGTTAGTCAGTCACAGCATCAGCTGCTTTTTAACTCTTACTATCGCATGTGACTCTCTGGTCATTGCCAATACCTATTTACATACTATCACAGGCCAGTAGCTCCCCTGTAGAGCCCATCACCATTGAGCCTAACCTTTTCAAGGCTGTATTCCTCGCCTGCCGCCAGTTGGCATCGTCTTCACACTTGCTGTAATTTTTGGCACTCTGTTATCTGCGAAAACTCCATAGACCTATGTCTTCCTTGCTGTAGGCCATCTCGTCAAGTGACTCAGTCCTAAACGCTGTTATCATCGACACTGCAAACTGGCTTTTTGGTCTTCCTGTCTCCTAACCCTTAATACCCCCTTGGACCTTTGGCAAAATTAGTTTCCTCATCCTGAATCAAGGATTTAACTGTCATCCCCCCTTTTTTCTAAGGGGGTTCCTGAGGCTGCAGTGGTGTATACACCCCATTTTCCTTTTGCATTTGCCCCTTCTGGCATTTCTGTACCTTACCAGGGACATGGTATGCTTTTTTGCTGTGGGCATTGGACTTTACATCCCAACAGCTGTGATTTCTTGGGATATCGCCCTGCTGTTTCTTCAGTGGTACCCCCCCCCAACCAAACTGTTTCTAAAAGGAATTGAGGGAAATTAAAAGAAAATTGCGGAATTAAAAGAAAGGCTAAAGGAGTATCTTGAGACCAGTGGATTACAAGACCCAAGACAGCATGGATTCATGGGAGGGAGGTCAAGTTAGATGTAACTGATCAATTTCTTCAATTGGGTGACCAGGGAAATAAATCAGGGTGGATCGGTGGACGTAGCCTACCTAGATTTCAGCAAGGCCTTCACACAGTACTACATAGGAAGCTTATAGGAAACTGGAAAATCTAGGGGTCAGACCCTAGGTGGTAAACTAGGTGAGGAACTGGTTGATGGATAGGTAACAGACTGTGGTGGTAAATTGCACTCACCCTAATGAAAGGAGAGTGACCAGTGGGGTACCTTAGGGCTCAGTGCTGGGATCAGTCCTGTTTAATATATTCATAAGTGACATTGCAGAAGAGCTGGAAGAAAAGGAATGCCTCTTTGCAGATGACGCAAAAATCTGCAATAGGATAGATGCACTAGAGGGGTGGAGAAAATGAGTGGAGACCTGAGAAATCTCAAGGAGTGATCGATGGTATGGCAACTGGGTTTCAATGCAAAAAAGTGAAAAAATCATGCACCTAGGGCACAGAAATCCAGGGGCTATTAATGGTCACAAAGCAGGAAAGAGACCTTTGGGTTATCACACCTAATGACCTCAAGGTGGAGGGGCAATGCAACAAGGCAGTAAGCAGGATTGGTTGAATGTTGGGGTGCACAGGTGGGGAAATCACCAACAGAAGGAGAGAGGTAGTGATAATCTGTGAGACCACATCTGGAGTACTGTGTCCAGTTCTGGAGACCTCATCTCAGAAAGGATATAGACAGGGTAGAGATTGTTTAGAGGAAGGCAAATAAAGTGGTGCAGGTGTTGCATAAAAGGGACGGAGGGATCTCATTATGTACAGTACACCCTAGAAGAGAGGAGGGAGAGGGCAACATGATAGAGACCTATAAATATCAGACGGGATTGAACAAGGTACAGGAGGGGAGTATTTTTCAGAGAAGGGGCTCCAGGACAACAGGGCATGCAATAAAGTTGTAAGGGGGTAGTTTAAGAGGGATGTGAATAAGTATTTCTTCACTGAAAGAGTGGTGGACACTTGGAATAGTCTACCAGAAGAGGTGGTGAGTGTGAAAACAGTGGTGAGCGTCAAGCATGCATGGGCTAGGCACAAAGAAATCTTGGTGGGAAAGCAAGGAGGGGAGGAAGTAGCTAGAGATCAGGCAGGTTCTGCAGTCACTGTACAGACAGTGACAAACTGATTGATTATATCTGCTGCTTCAATGTACTGTACTTGTTTATAATTTTTTTTATTCTGTTAATCGTCTTATTAATCTTTATTTTTTTGTATAGTTTTATAATATACCTTAATGCTGTAATTTGATTGGTTTTATGCAAATTAATAAACTTTCTAAGTTAAAAAAAGAATTCATGGAATATTCACAAAGGAATCCTAGCAGAAAAGCAGTTGGGGGGAGCAGCTGGAGATCTGGTAGGTTCTGGGGAGTGACAGTACAGCAGGGACAAATGGGGCAGACTAGATGGGCCAAATGGTCCTTATCTGCCAACAAATTCTATGTTTCTAGGGTACTCAGTTGACTATTTAGTCCTCTGTGGGCTTGTGAGTTGTGCTTTTTGTATTTATTCACTGTTTTTGGCTGCAATAAATTGTAATTCACTTTTGCAAATATTTGATTTTGAGCTTCTGTGCTTGAATGAGTGCCCTCAGTTCCTTTTGGTAATCAGTTATTGCTGCAGTTAGACACTCCTAAGGAGCACCTGAACTACAGCAATGAGCACACCAGACATTTTCTGTTTACCCACCACCCTGCCTGGAACAGGCTTGGTGGTTCTCATGATGGCTCTTGATATGACTATAACATCTTATCTTTGATGCCCAATGCCCCCTGGCAGGGACTCTGGTACTTGCTTTGCGATAGGGTAACTGCCTCGTTCAACTCTCTTTCCATAGGCTTAGGTGTTGCTGTTTCCATGGCTTATGTGATTCACTTGCATGCGATATACAGAGGACAGTTTTGGTCACTGCCTCCTTTTAGGGTGGTTTACCTGATGGCACCTCCATGCAAATTTATTTATTAATTTATTTATTTATTGAATTTTGTTGACTGGGTAAGCCCACTGAGACTAGAAATCCCTTTTTCAGGGGTGACCTGGGAGTGGGGATACAGATGGTGACCAACTGAAACTGAACCAGATTAAGCTGCTGGTGGTATTTCTAGTGAATGGAGGAAATTTGGCCAGGACACCAAGGAAATTTCCCCTGCTCTTTTTGAGAAGTGCCATGGGATCTTTAACATCCACCTGAACAACCACCAGAACAGGCAGATGAGACCTCGGTTTACTGTCTCATCCGAAATACGGAAGCTGTTACCGCACACATGGCATTGTTATGTTCCCCATGACGTGAGCAGTGACATATTTTACTGCACTCTACATGATGTCATTTCGATGCTTATGCTCCTTCTGTAGCATTTGAGATCTGCTCAGTGACACATGCTGCTGATTGTGTCCCTGGTTTTCATGCCACAGTTTGGTTTTTCAGTGTTGCCGTTGACCTTTCTGACCTTGTACTTTGTGGCCAAGGGTTGGGCTTCCCTAGGAGAGTGATTGTCCACTTATGCATCATCTCTATCCATACTCCTTACCCTACCATCAGACATGTTTTTAGTTTTACACACCAACATGCGACACTCTCTGTTTGACTTACTGGCTTTCCTACTAGTCTATTACTCAGGGCAGAATGGCAGGTTTCACTCTAGGTATTTCCTGGTCTTGCAACAGATGGGTAGTCTATGTGATATTTTGTCCTTCAGAACTCTGAAGAAGGTGGGGGTTCCTGCTAAAATGTAAGCAGAAGCCGTGTCATCATAAGTGGCTGAGACAAAAGCCCAATAGAACAACTATCAGCAGAGCAAAATGCCTGCTTTCACAAGACCTGAAATATTTTTTTTAATACATCTGTCATCCCTCCTTGGAAGAGGATGGACTGCTGAGGTGCCTACTTATGTACATGTACTGGCACTAAAACAAAGCTGCTAAAAAGGGAACAATGTAAGAGAACCAAACTATGAACTGGACAGGTCACTGAGCATTAGCAATCTGGGGATACAGGGTACTGGCAGAGCTGCATACACACTGTTTTTATGTATGCAGTAGTGCCTATGTGATTGATGCCCATGTAGTGGTCTTATGAACTTTACAGTAAAAAATACTGATTACATTTTAAGCAATAGAAAGTCATTGCATGTTGGGGACAGGGGTGGTTCAAGTGACTTTATTGTCAGGGGACCAAACATGTTTATTAAATGGCAAAGGATCTGGGGGCTGCCCAGGCCCCCAGTTTCTTTTTTCATTTTAGTGATCTTTCAGAGTTTTTTTTTTTAATTTTCAGCCCAGGTCATGGGTTACATTTTATTGAAGAAATACACTGAAAGTCAAGAAAATTTACTGGAGCAAATCCAAAAACAAAATATTCTAGGCCCATAGCAGGCAGTTGTGACAGCCAGACACCTGGAGCTTTTGTTAACTTTTTTTTGTGGTATTATCAATATTACTTAAGTTTCATTGTATCATTAGTACCGAAAAAAAAGAACTGCACAGTAGCGTTGCTCGGATAGTGCTTTTGTGGATCACTGCCACTATCTGTCAGATAGTGCTGGTATCCTGACTTGGGTCCTACCAGATATCCTGTCAAAGACAGATGCAGGATCCAGGGTCAGATAGTGATGGATCCTAGTTAGGATCCACGGATCCTAGGGCAGATAGTTAGGATCCAGGGCCAGATAGTGAGGGATCCTGGTTAGGATCCCGGTATCCTGGTTAGGATCCACAGATCCTAGGGCAGATAGGATCCGGGGCCAGATAGTGAGGGATCCTGGTTAGGATCCAGGTATCCTAGTTAGGATCCATGGGTCCTAGGGCAGATAGGGTCTGGGGCCAGATAGTGAGAGATCCTGCTTAGGAGCCAGGTATCCTAGTTAGTATCCATGGATCCTAGGGCAGAGAGTTACAATCCAGGGCCAGATAGTGAGGGATCCTGGTTAGGATCTGACAACCGGATCAACAGGCAGATAATGAAAGTATCTGGCAGATCCACTATCCTGCCACAAAGGGCAGGTATCTGTGGATCTGGATTTGTCTGGATCCATCTGAGCAACACTATTGCACAGAGTAAATACCTCTGGGAGACGAGGGAAAGGCTATTGCAAATTCAAGGTACTCACCACCTTTATCTTCCTTCCTCTTGCTCTGGACCCTTTCTCAACACCAGCACCTTGTCCCAGCACAAAAATATAGAAAACAAAAAAAGAATGCAGAATTGCACGGAATAAATATTTTAGAGAGAGAGGAGAAAACGTCTTTTAGACCCAGCTCTAAAAGGAAGCTGGAGCCAGAAGGTATGGTAACTTTTGTAAAAAGAATATAGAGGCCCCTGAAAGTGTACCCAGAAACTGAGAGGCCATGCCTAGAGTTCTCACCGAACAGGACATGTGACAAAGAGGGTCGCCGATAACTTCCATAACCTGTCCCACAACCGCATCTGACCCAAGGTTGGACATCATCATAGAGGAGATCTGGGCATTCCAACAGGACTTCATAGAAACATAAACATAGAAACATAGAATTTGACGGCAGATAAGGACCGCTTGGCCCACCTAGTCTGCCCATTTTCCTACCTAACAGATAAGCTGCAGATCCTAGTTAACCAACAGCTTACTTCCTCCTACCCCCCACTAGGACTGTCTTATATCTTTCCTATGCATTCTTGAATTCCCCCACTGTTCTTGACTCCACGACCTCCTCAGGGAGGCTGTTCCATGCATCCACAACCCTCTCTGTGAAAAAATACTTCCTCACATTACCTCTGAGCCGTCCCCCCCTCTATCTTCAAATTGTGCCCCCTTATTCTTGCACATCTCTTTTTCTGAAAGATGCTACCCTCTTGGACTTTGTTGATTCCCTTGAGGTACTTGAAAGTTTCTATCATGTCCCCTCTCTCTCTTCTTTCCTCAGGGGTATACATATTAAGCTCCTTTAATCTTTCTTCGTATGTCTTCTGGTGCAGACCCTGCACAATTTTGGTTGCCCTCCTCTGGACAGCCTGGATCCACTCTGTCTATGTCTTTGCGGAGATAGGGTCTCCAGAACTGCACACAGTACTCCAGATGGGGTCTCACCAACTGTCTGTACAGAGGGATAACAACTTCCTGTTTTCTACTATTGATGCCTCTTCCTATGCATCCCAGTATCTCCCCAGCCTTCCTTACTGCCTTCTCACATTGCTTGCCCACCTTTAGGTCATCTGATATAATTACCCCAGGTCCCTTTCCATTTTTACTGTTGTCAGTATCTCACCCCCCATTGTGTACGCCCTGGGTTTTGTTTCCCATGTGCATTACCTTGCACTTCTTTGCATTGAATCTGAGCTGCCATACATTTGACCATTCCTCCAATCTTGCCAAGTTCCTTCTCATCCTTTCCACTCCATTTGTGTATCAACCCTGTTGCAGATCTTTGTGTCGTCTGCAAAGAGATGTACTTTTCCTTCCAGTTCCTCTGCAATGTCACTTATAAAGACATTAAAAAGGACCGGTCCCAGTAATGAACCCTGTGGTACCCCGCTAGTAACCCTCCTTTCTTCACTGTGTACTCCATTTACTACTACCCTTTGCGTCCTGTTGTCTAGCCAATTTTTTATCCAGGCTACCACCTTGGGACCCACTCCAAGGCTTCCTGTCTTCTTTGGGACCAGGAAGAAGTGGGAATAGTAACCCATTCCCTGAAGAGAAAGGGGGACGGGCTCTATCGCCTCCTTCAACAAAAGTGCTGAAATCTCTTCCTGGATCAGAAGAAGGTGTTCCCGAGAGTATGACGACCTTGGGGGAGGGTGACAAGGTGGTTTCTGGAGAAACTCTATTGAGTGTCCTTCTGCGATCAGCTGGAGCACCCAGGAATCTGAAGTTATCCTTTCCCAACTCGGGAGGTGGAGGGAAAACCTCCCTCCTACCGGTTCCTCCGGAAGGCCCAGAGACTGTGGGAGAGGAAAGGAGTCAGATGGTGTGGGGCAGCATCGTGGCTGAAGCATCTGCTGCTTTTTTGGGCGGAAGGGGCTTGGCAGCCGGAGGGGCCCAGCGTTTAGCGGCCTGCTTTCCCTGGGGTTTTGCCTTTTGCCGATTCCGTCTGCTAAAGGGACGGCGCTACTTTGATGGGGATGATACATGGAGTCCACAGACTTCAGTGCAGTCTCCTCCTCCTGCAGGTCGGTGATAATGTCCTTGACATCACCACCGAACCCCGGAAGGGCGCTTCCTGAGTAACGGACTGCACTTCCGGGACCAACCCTGACACACGGAGCCAGGCATGACGCCGTAAAGAAAGGTCATGTCCCTGAAAATGAAAAAACAATTATCTTCTCTGGCTACTAGGCCAGGCTGAAATCAACATATGCTAGTTTAGTTACATTATATAAAAAGTAAAAGCAGCTTGAGGAGAAATGAGGGGACTTGGAGCCTGAAGGGAGCGATATTCACTTATGTGGGGTGTCTGTGGCCCTCTGCTTGGTTGACTTCTTATATGAATAGCTGCCTTTGCTGTTAGAATTTCTACAGTATTTTTCATTTGCCATTAAAAGAGACCAACTTAGCCCATCAAACCCTGTCGTTAAACCAGCATACCTAGCAGCAAGACCATGCTCCCTTATCTTCCACTTGTTGCTGGACTATAAAAGGACAAGCAGTCAATTGTAAATACTATGTCATGCTCACAAAAAGACATTTTACCTGATGTACATTAGCTGTACCTGGACAGGTTATCATCAATCATTTACACCCCTGATGTTCAGGCACACAGAAAGGAATAACAAGCTTCTCATCTCTGTAAAGACTTGTCTCCCCGTCCCCCTCCAGCCTCCACACCAACAACCACATATAATTGTACGGAATAAATCCCTGCTCTCCTTGAGATATTTATTCAGAATTAATATATTGGGGAGAGTAAGAAACGTCTGCAACAAAGCTAAGGCAGTCACCACCGTCATCATGATCCTCTAGTCCTTTATCTTACAGATGTAGCTGGCATCTCAATGAAAAGCAGGAATCAAAACTTTTAGAAGTGCTCACTGCTTGTCCTGACTGTGCTGAACTGCAGCTGAACAGCTCTGCACTCCCACATAGTAACAGCCACACTGTGATGGACTGTTCACCCCATGTGACAGTAGCGGTAGGAGAATGAGGAGACCCTTTTTTAAGTTGTATTCTCATGCAGCATGTGAGTCACAATGTGCAAAACTGCATGAAATGTCCACGAAAAACCAAACAACTAAGGTGCAGCACTAGCAGGAAAAATAGGAATCAGGAGAGAAGAAATACTGTAAATGGAACATTTGTGATGTGCCCTTGTGTAATGTAATCTCCCGGGTCGCACCTGAAAATAGGCACTTGGTTGTCTAGTGCACCTACCTGGTCACCAAAAACAAACAAATAAACAAATATCAACCCATCCCCAGCTGTATGTGCAGTACTGGCTACATGTCACTAGCTAATGCTGAACACTGTTAAACAAACAAGCAAACAAAAAAATCATAAAATAAGGTGGGGAGGGAAAAGATAATGTGGCCTACCCTGATTTCACAATGGGGGGGCATGGCTGCTCTGGCCCCTACAGTTTAGCCGCCTCTGGCTGGGAACTCACTAGAGAACATATTCTGAATTGTCTTTTAAAAAAAGGTGCGAGATTGATTAATTGCAACCTCTGTGCCTATAGCACCAATTTACAAGATAACACAAGGTGTCAGCAAAGCTGTATGCACACCTTTTTCAGCCAAACCTCAATACTGACTCTGCTTCAACTGCATATCAGATTTTAATCCCCTGTAGAGAAGCAAAAAGCTTTTGTGACTCAGCTATTCGAGTGCATCTAGAGGGATGGCATACGCATCATTGTTTTTAAAGAAATGAGATTAATTTACTGCAGCCCCTAGTTGAAAATCAGACTCCGTCACTTTGAAATAGTCAAGATGAGAGTCAAATTGTCAAGGATACTGTAGGAGCTTAGATTTCAAAGTTCATAGTAAATGATTTGGAAAGCAACTCTTAATGGATGAACTATCTTTAGAGAAACAACAGATTGGAAGATAAACTAGAAGACCCCACACTTATCTCAATATACAGTATTTACTGTTGGACTGTAACTGTATTTTGCACTGGCGTGACATTGATAAAGCCTCTGTTAAGATAAGATTGATGTGAAAAAAATATTTCTACCTTTTTAATGTCGCTTGCTGTACCTTGGCACACTTCTAGTTTACTGTGAAAAACTACAGCCTTGGAATAAATTTAGAAAAGCATTCTATGCTTGCTTGGAACTTTTTTCCTCTCGTGTTCCCCCTGCAAAACAGGTATACCATCGCTACGGCGACAACTTTATTGTGACCGACACTACGGTGGCAACAGCGCCAGGTCACTGTAGTGTTGGCGTGGGACCCCAGCACCACTTTCTGGGGGTATTGCACCCCATCCCCGAAGCAACTCTGACTCAGAGTTGATTAATTAGGTAGCGGGGGATTTGGAGGGGCAAAGCCCCCCCAAAAAACACAGTCCAAAGTGACTCCCTTTATGCCGACTGCAAATGTGGTTGACATAAAGAAGTCGCTGTAACATCGGTCGACAACAAAATTCTCAACCGAGTGTCATAGATCCCCCCAAAACATACAGTCTGATATTGATAACACTGTTCCCTCTAGCACGTTGCTTTCCATTGCCACATTTTCCCCGTTACATTAAAGGTAGCAAACAGGGATATTGTACATTCGTAAGTAAAGAGAAACCTGTGCTCTGCTATATTTATGGGATGCTACACTTACGGGCAGCCCAGTTATGACTTGCCAAAATTTAGGTTAAAGAGCCACCTTTGTGCCGAGCACATAAAGAAGGTGTGCAATGGGTAGGTCAACTGGGTAGGTCAGGAAATAAGGAGTTTGAGACATAAAGACCTCCTATTTCAAGTAATTTATTTACAGCACACAGTATAACAAACATCCAAGCTTGTGCAAATTCGTGCAAATAATTTTTTATTTTTTTGGAGCCGATGCCTCCAGTCCCCGACCCCATCTACTGCTCCCCCCATCTCCAGGCTTCCCCCTGGACGGGACAGCCAGGCGGGTGACCCCTCCATGAGAACGTGGGTCATGAGCCTCAGCTTGCCCCCAGGGTGGGGTCCAGTATGAGACCCCCGGTGGACAATGGTCTGAGTGGGGAGGCGGCGGCAGGGGCCATCATTTGCGGCTGAGATTTTTCTGTAGTTTTCCCCTGGGGTGGGGAAGTGCAATGATGCCAGTGTCCGCCCGCCCCGATATGTGGTGCTGGCCCGTGGGACCCCAGCCTCTGGCAGGGGCCTCATTCGTCAGACACTCTTCCCTTCCCCGGAGGGAGAGCAATCCCTAGGATGCTCAATCCTCTCTCTCGCCAGTTCTCCAACTCCTGGGTCTATCCCCAAACCCAGGATGCCGACGCCGCAGACAGATGCCTTGCCACTGCACTGGCAGGCCAGTTGAATTTGTGCAAATAAATAACGTTACAGCACAGATACACCCAACCATACCCCAGCCCAGCAGCCAGCTGCCATTAACCCCAGCGCTTCGCCAACAGACTTCCTCAAGGGGGGTGCTTACAATACCTCTGCATAACTTTTATATGTTTTTACACCAAAGTGCTTGTGCTAACAGAAACATAGAAACATATAAATTGTTGGCAGATAAGGACTGCTAGGCCCATCCAGTCTGCCCGTAGGCCCTATACATTGTATGTGGCCACTGACCCTTTGTGATCAATGGTGTTTCATCATTCTCTCCTCTCTCAAGCTTCCTTTGTGCCTGTCCCAGGCATGCTTAAACCCCTCCACTGTGCTTGCCCCCACTACCTACTGTGGCAGACTATTCCAAGTGTCAACTACCCTTTCTGTGTAGAAACACTTCCTCACATTACCTCTTAATCTACTCCCTTCCAATTTCATATTGTGCTGCCTTGTTCTAGTACTTTTTCTACATTGGAAAGGTCGCCCACCTGCACCTTGTTTATGCCCTTCAGGTACTTGACAGTTTCAATCATGTCCCCCCGCTGTCTACTCTCCTCCAGTGAGTACATATTGTGGTCCCTTAGTCTCTTCTCATATGTTTTGTGGTGCAAGCCCTGCACCATCTTTGTTGCCCTTCTCTGGATAGTCTCCATCTTACCTATGTCCTTGCTCAGGTGTGGCCTCCAGAACTGCACGCAGTACTCCAGGTGAGGCCCTACCAATGTTTTATACAGTACAATGGCATCACCACCTCCCGCCTCCTGCTACTGATACCCCTGCCTACACCCAGCATACCACTGGCCCTCCCTGCTGCCTTTGTGCACTGCTTTGATACGTTAAGGTCATCAGAGATGATAACCCCTAGGCCCATTTCCTCTATGGTGACAGTCAGCGCCTCCCCCCCAACCTGTTGCTCTCCCCAGGGTGCCCTCTACCCAGGGGCATTATTTTGCACTTCTTTGTACTGAACTACAGTTGCCACACCTCTGACCATCTTTCAAGTTTCTCCAGGTCCCTCTTCATTTTCTGCACCCCTTCTGGAGTATCCATCCTGTTACAGATCTTGGTGTCATCTGCAAACAGGCAGACCTTTCCTTCCAGCCCCTCTGCAATGTCACTAATGAAGACATTGAACAGGACTGGTCCTAGTACTGATCCCTGTGGTACCCCACTGGTCACCCCCCTCACCCCAGATTGTACCCCATTTACCACCACCCTCCTCTGTCTCCTGTCTGTTAACCAGTTCCTAACCCAGTTCACCACCTTGTCTCCCATGCCCAGACTACCTATCTTATTAATCGGCCTTCTGTGTGGGACGGTGTCGAAGGCTTTGCTGAAATCTAGGTAGGTGATGTCTACCGCCCCTCTCTGATTTATTTCCCTAGTCACCCAGTCAAAAAAATCCATTAGATTCATTTGACATGCCCTTCCTGCTGTGAATCCATGTTGCCTCAGATCCTGAGCACCTCTGGATTCCATATTGGCCATTGTCCTTTCTTTCAGCAGTGTCTCCCATGATCTTTCCCACCACCGAGGTGAGGCTGACTGGCCTATAGTTCCCCGCCTCCTCCCCACTGCCACTTTTGTGCAGTGGGACTACATGTTCCCTCCTCCAGTCCTCTGGAACGACACCTGTGTTGAGTGGCCTGTGAACAGGGCTGCCAGAGGCACTGCCAGTTCTCTTTGCAGCTTCTTTAATGTCCTCAGGTGGATGCCATCTGGCCCCATGACCTTAACCACCTTCAGCTCTGTAAGTTCTTCCAGAACTCTCTCCATTGTGAATGGACTGGTGTCTACTCCCCCCCCCCACATTGCCTCTGCAACCCAACTGTGGTCCTTGACCCTTCCCCTCCTTAGTGAATACTGAGCAGAAGTATTTGTTCGGTATTTCTGCTTTGTCCAGATCCCCCTCCTTATACTCTCCCTTCTTCCTGGATTAATCAAATACAAGTCTCGATACTCACAAGCAGCACTTGAATTCTAGCTTAACTAGCTATGTTATATCTGTTGCACAGTTAACACGTTTTTTTCATTGATGTCAAAATACATCATTAATTTATCCACAGCATTCTTAATCATATCAGTTTTTTCAAGCAGGCAGCATCCTATATGTGATAAAATAGATTAGTCCTTGATGGATAAATAACATACTGTAGTTCTTCAAAATGCAAAAGCACTTAATTATCCATCAGCTGTCCTGTATTTTGTAACTTCAGTGTGCTTTGATGCTTCATATTTCTTGGTTGCAGCTTATTCACAGCTCAAAGCACTCCCAATAAAATAATTTCTTAACCTCAATCAACTATAACATAAACAAAATATATAACTTATGTAGCATGGGTCTATATATGTATCTCAATTCATTTCAAAGGCATACAAATAATATTTTAAAAATTATTTTTTGGGAGTGCTTTGAGCTGTGAATAAGCTGCAACCAAGAAATATGAAGCATCAAAGCACACTGAAGTTACAACATACAAGACAGCTGATGGATAATTGAGAGTGCTTTTGCATTTTGAAGAACTACAGTATGTTATTTATGCATCAAGGACTAATCTATTTTATCATATATAGGAAGCTGCCTGCTTGAAAAACCTGATTTGATTAAGAATGCTGTGGATAAATTAATGCTGTATTTTGGCATCAATGAAAAAACTTGTTAACTGTGCAACAGATATAACATAGCTAGTTAAGCTAGAATTCAAGTGTTGCTTTCAAGTATAGAGACTCGCATTGGATTAATCAGTTAGTTACTTTAAATTAGCTTGAGCACGTTGGTGTAAAAACATATAAAAGTTATGCAAGGATATTGTAACCATGCCCCCTGAGGAAGCCTTTTGTCAAAGCACTGGGGTTAATGGTAGCTGGCTGTTGGGCTGGGGTAAGGGTGGGTGTATTTGTTCTGTAACATTATTTATTATTTGCACATGTTTGGATGTTTGTTATACTGTGTGCTGTGAATACATTACTTGAAATAGGAGGTCTTTATGTCTCAAACTCCTTATTTCCTGACCTACCCATTGCACACCTTCCTTATGTGTGCGGCACAAAGGTGGCTCTTTAAACAGGGATATCAGCAGTTAACTTTCAGTTTTCTCTCACAGTTGTGCGTGGTAAAAGAGGACATTGGGGTGTACCCAGTGAGCCCAGATTGGCACAGAAAGGGTGATAAAGTGCCTCTGGCAGAGGGCATATGAAGGGGTGTACCCTTCTAAACACACACACACACACACACACACACACACTCAGCAGTTTGAGGTATAAGCTACCTCAGCTAGCCTTCCCCAAGCCCCATGCCTCCATGGGAGTGGAGTCAGCACCTAACACGGTAACAGCGACAGACTGGGTTGATCCCTTGTCCCTGGCATTCAGATCCTCGGTGCCAGCTGCCATGTTGTTTGCATACAAAACACAGGCTCCTCACTCTAGGTCAGAGTCCACCACCAGCATCAGGTTTTCATCTGCTTCTTCTCCACCAATTACAAGAACACAGGACAATGATGCAGAAGCCACTAGGAGATCCTCCTTGAAGTTAATAGTTTCCAGCAGGCCCCTGTTGTCCCCAGTCTTGACCTCAGTCAGGGCCTGAGCCTCTGAAGACTTGCTCCAAAGGAATCCAGAACCACCCAGACCCAGGCAATTTACCACCAGTCCTGGGCCTGCAGACCTCCCCCAGCTATTTGCAACCAAAGAAGTCCACCCAGAGGTGCTAAATCTGGAACACTGCATTTGGGTTCTCTGGACTAGAACACCAAACTAGAACTGGACTTTTGGTGGTCTAGATAAGATGAAGAGAAAGGAATAAGTGCAATGGTAAAACATAAGGGCGTGACAGCCATAAACAAAGGGGTCAGGTCCTGCATTCTCTCCCCTCAAATTTCGGACTAAAGGAGTGCTAGGGCAGTGGCACACGAGCAGTCTTTCTCCAAATGAAGCCCTCACCCTCACTTAATTTGGAGTCAGGCAGGTTCTGACTTATCCGGTGGTTGACTGCTTTTATTGCTGCCTTCTGGGAGTAGGGACAGGTACATAGCACAGTCCATTTCTTTCAAACGGAAACTTAAAGGGGGAGCTGGGCAGATTGATCAAGACAGTATTCAGTGCTTTATTTAATTGACCTTAGGCTTTACAAACATACATAACAAAAGTACATAAATTATACATTATTATGCACATACATACTGTATTTATTTAAAATCAGTTATCAATGAGGGTCTGTCATAAGATTTCCATACTCCTAAACACTCATATCGGAAAGTAATCTTCGATTATATATAATCTAAACATCAGCATAGCATAGCTGTTCATTAAGTGATTTACTGTGTATTCCCTTACAAGTAGATTTTAGAAAATACACAAGTTTTTTTTTAAGATTTCAGGTGAGTTACAGGTCATTAGTCTGTTCAGCAATTTTTTTGTGTTATTCAGATGAGAGTTGGGCAATACAGCCTCTATGAAAATATTCCTTTGACCATCATACAGTTGACGAATCAAAACATGTAGTAAATCGTCAGTCTGATTAGTTCCACATTTGCACACTGGTGACTTAGCATCTAATCTCTTATATCTGTAATCTAGAAAATTACTCTGTACAGTTCAAATCTACATAAGATAAATAATCTTTCACTGGATCCACAGTCTTCATTAAATAATGCTCCATTTGATGCTTGTTTTTATTTTAAACTATCCATTTGTAAAACGTTTGAGCTTTTAGCCATCCCAGATCCCTTTGCCAAGCTTGATCACTTACGTTTTTATTTATCTGAAAGTCATGTATATTAAGCAGTTCTATTGTTGGAAAATGAAACCAATATCCCACACCTAGCCTGTTTAATTTACTAAAAATAGCTTAAGTCCATGAACATCTAAAACCTCATAGTTTATAAGTAACCATTTATCTTAAGCAAAACTTCTGTAATCTGTTATCCTTTGATTATTCGCTTTAAGCCAGTAAAGTAAGCGTTCGTTTGCCCACCAGTGCCTGGATGACATTTCATTGTTTCACCTTCCTCCAGAACACACTTGAGGTGGCATTCTATGGACTCGAGCACCCTGACTCTCTTGCTGGACTTCCTAAGCAGCAATGCAGTACTGAGCAATAAACTAACACAATCTGTGGGGTCTGTACTCAGGGCAGATGCACAGGGGCATACCTCTTAACCTCCTGCATTGCAAGTCAAGGGTACGAGGGCTTACCAAAATCAGGGACAGATCTTAAAAAACAAATGATCATATCAGCTCAAGAAGCATTCTTTAATGCATGGCTTAGTAAGAAAAGTAATCAAGAAACAGGGTCACTCCCAGAAGAGCAAGCAGTGTGAGGTCTGGAAAAATCCAAATGACAAAGAGGGAGAGATCTCACTCGGTGTCTCCCTTGGAGTAAAACTACAAACATATCTTGTTTGTCATCTAAATAAGCATTTTATCACCCGCCCTTCTGATGGCCCTGATAGGCATCTTGCCAAGGCCACCTCTCAGGACCACGCCTTGGGGTGAGGGGAGGAAAAAGGGAATAAAAACTCCCCAGCAGCTTCAGGCAGATGAAGCTGCCCCACCCCCGCATGCCACGGTCTCTTCGACTCCTCCTACACCTCGCCGGCTCCACCCCACAGGCCCTGACTGTTGCGTGAAGTATGTTCCTCCCAGTTTGAGGGGGACTGGGGGGTCCCACCCATGGGGGGTAAGTCATGGGTTACAATCAGGGTACCTGGAAGGTTGTCGAGCAAAGGCTGGTGTTGGGCTGGATCATCTGGGACATCACGTGGTGGGTGGAGGGCTCGGGCTGGTGGAAGGAGATCCCAGCAGCTGGCGAGACAAAAATGGGGGCAAAAAAAGAAAAAAAAAAAGTGTTTTATTTAGAACAGCAGACACATCATATAAAAGCAGGTACACATTCCCCCAAAGTGCAAAAAAAATATGTTTGTAGCTTTACTCCAAGGGAGGCATTGAGCAAGGTTTCTCCCTCTTTCTCACTTAATATGAATAGCATTACTGGCCTGGTTGCGCTGAGGGTTGAGGTGCTGGATGCTACACCTCGCGACCGCGCAATTCGGACCGAGCGAACTTGGGTGCCGGGATCGGCAGTGGAGGAAAGGATCAATCACCTACTGGGCTGCTCTCCTCTCCTGGGGGGAGGGTACTGGGATGTCCAGTGCTCCAGCGGCCCCTGGTGGAAACCAGGTGCGCTGCAGAGTGCTGGACTGCACGTAGACAGCATGGCCCGATGCAGGCAGGGTTGTGTGCGCCGCAGTGTTGGGATGTGCACCACGCATGGGGCGGGAGGGTAGAAAGGACATACAAGAAGAAGCCCATCCAGCCAGATAGGTGACGGCTCCCCCAGTGCCGCCGCCACACACCCAATGCTGGTTCCCCGCCACTGCCCCTTCAATCTCCTCGGGGCTGTAGCCCCCCTTGTCCCGAGGAGTCATAACGACTTTGAAGATGGCGGGGAACACAGCGGGCGTCAGAGCGGTGCAGGCGAGTGAGATAGCCTGAGAGAGTTCCGGTCTGGGGGGGGGGAGAGAAATAGAACTGACAAAAAAAAAAAAAATATAAAAAGCATTTTCTGGGGGATGACTGGACTGTAACACTAATGCATGTCATTATTTTATGCCTCATATCCCTGCTGTTCAGTGGCAGAGATGCCAATTTTATGAAGGACAGAGTAAAGAAAGGCAATTTTATTTATATGGTGCCCATTCATAGGGTCTCAGGGCACCTCACAATAAACAAAACAACACAATAAAACCATACCAGTAAAAAAATAAATCAGTGTTTTTAAAATAAATATAATTCCAGGAAAGTTAAAAATAATTCAGCCCTGTGGTAGTCAGCTTATCTAATGAAAATGAAAAGGGAAAGAAAAATAAGGCATGGGAGAAAGCTTGGTTTTCTAAGGAACAGCAACAATGGGAGCACTGTGCTTGGGGTATGGAATGTAAAAAAATACTTTTTGTAGGGTTTGAACAAATGAGACAGCAAGTGAACCCAAAAATTGTTGCTCAATTATTCGGCACCTAAATGGTCAGACTGAATTCAACAAAGATATCCAGATTTCACCTGATGAAGAATTTGGTAAAGGAATTCCACTTGCTGATAGGTTCACCAAGTTTTTCATGGAAGCTGGTAACTTTTTGGGGCAGACGAGGTAGTTATTGCAAAATCCTTGGGATGGGGAAGACAGAGGCGCATTTCCCTTTTCTTTAGCATGATAGAGCATTATGAAGTATTGGAATATCTGCTGAATTTAAAGACCAGTAAAAGCTGTGGCCTGGATGGTTAAACCCCTACTATCTTAAAATATTTAGCCCTTCAAATAACCGAACTGCTCACATTTTTGTTTAATTAGTCTATTTCTACAGGTACCATTCCTCGGGCTTGAAAGCTAGCCAGGGTTGTTCCAGTTTTTAAAAGGGGCAGCCCTGGCCAGCTGACTAATTACAGGTCTTGAAAAAGAGTTGGATAGCTTGAAACGTTGACACAGATGCCTTGGGGGTGCTACCACCCAATTTTACAAATAAAAGTAATTGTTTTTAACGTTCCCGATGACTGGAAGAGGATTTTTTCCTTCATTGTGAGTAGCCCCCAAGTTTGTAGTTGTAATTGCAGGCCTATTTCTTCACTTCCTCTTGTTTCTAAGATTTTGGAGAGGTAGTTGGCAAAACAACTAACTGACCATCTGCAGAATCATTGCTTGTCTGATGCTCTTCAGTCAGGATTCTATAGGTGCCATGGTACGGTGGCCTCCGTGTCGAGGGTTTTGGATGATGTGAACAAAGCTATGGACTCTGGGCAATTTACTAGGGCCATCTTTGTTGACCTCTCTAAGGCCTTTGACACAGCTGACCACCAAATCCTTTTGCACAGGTTATTTAAGGTGGGATTAAATAGGGAGGCACTGAACTGGTTTTGCTCATACTTGGGACAGAGACATTAAACAACTGTAGTGAATGGGTTGGAGTCATGTTCATTAGCAATTTCCAGAGGAATTCCTCAGTGTTCAGCCTTTATTTATTTATTTAGTTTCTGTTGACCGGGTAAGTGCACTAGACAAGACACTGCCTATTTTTGGGCACGACCCGGGAAGTTACAGAACAATGGTACAACAGCAGCACAGACAGCAATCAGTAGTAAATAATACAGTATGCAGAATGTAACTTTTGAGTAATATATACATTTTCAGGAGGAAATAGGTATGCAACATGACATTTCAAGCATGGTCAGAAAGAACTTAGATAATTACAGAGCAGGAGAAAACTGATTACAAATACACAGTCAGTAGAAATTCTGAGGGGAACACTGTTCACAATGGAGTTTGAGACTTGTGTGGAAGAAAAGACATTGGTGCAAATGTGATATAAAGAGGGTTGGAAGTCAGTTACAGGTGCAGACATCAGAGCTGCTTAGGAAGTTGAGAAGTGCTTGCTTGAACAGAAGTGGGCCTGCGCAACTCTGACATGGAGAGGGAGGGCATTCCAGACTCTGGGGGCAAAGGAGGAAAAGGCCTGTTCACCCATCTTGGTGGAACATCTAGGGACTGTCAGAGAGATTGTTGCAGGGAGGGCACAGGGGTACAATTGTTCTGGGGGTCATCAAGGCTGCAATGACCACCAGTTTGGAGGATCTTATTATGTTGTCCATCATGCAGCCAAGCGTAAGAAGACGGCGAGAGGGAAGGGATAGCCAGCCTAGCTTAGAATACAGTGAGCAGTGGCGAGTCATTCTGGGAGTGGAAAGAGAAAACCAGCATGCGTTGTATGACAGGTTCCATTTGTCCAGGTTGGAAGTGCTAGTCAGATAGTAGAAGGCGAGACCATTAGTGAGGCTGGAGAGTAGGATTCCCCAGGCTATTGCAAGTCTGGCAGCAGGAGTTAGAGTTTACCTAATCTTGTCAGCCAGCCCGATTTGGGTGTTGATGGTCTTGCAGATGGTTGAGATATGTAGGTTGAAGTCCAGGGCAGGGTCTAGGGTAATACCAAGGCATTTGAAGGAGTTGGTGGTGGAGAGGAGAGATCCATCGGAGCAGTGAATGGTAAGGTCAG
This sequence comes from Neoceratodus forsteri, assembly GCA_016271365.2. Lineage (NCBI taxonomy): Eukaryota > Metazoa > Chordata > Ceratodontiformes > Ceratodontidae > Neoceratodus > Neoceratodus forsteri. The sequence continues at coordinate 451,507,577 of JADMNL010000023.1, read as the reverse complement.
TGGGGCAGGACCTGAGCTTTCGCGAGGACCTGAGTAGCATTGACTGAGTCTTGCTGGTGTTTAGAATGAGACTATTTTGTGTTAGCCAAGACTGCAGTCTTCCAAAATCGGTATTCAGTTGTGATTTGATCTCAGCTATACTGTTGGAGCTGGTGTAGAGTGCCTTGTCGTCAGCATACAGGAGGGAGCTGCAGTATAATGGAGTTTTTGGAGCATCATTTATGAATATGGAGAAAAACAGCAGTCCAAGGATTGAGCCTTGGGGCACTCCAACGTTGATAGAGTTGGGTGTGGAGATTTCCAAGTTAACTTTGATAAACTGCTGCCTGGTTCCTAGGTAGCTGGAGAATCATTTGAGAGCAGTGTTGGAAAGGCCTAGAGAGGAGAGTTTGGATTCCAGCTTTGAGTGGTTGACAAGAATAAACGCCTTGGTTAAAGCAATGAAAATAGATCCAGTGAATTTCCCATTGTCCATCCCCAGTTTAATATCATTTGTGAGTTTGGTTAACGCCGTGGTGGTGTTGTGGGTTGGTCTGAATCCGTGTTGAGCAGGGGATAGTACTGTAGGTTATTCTTATTAAGATGATCCGTGACCTGGAGGGCGACAATTTTCTCAAGAAGTTTGCTGAGAACAGGCAGTATAGCAATAGGGTAATAGTTTGTAAGACTCTTTGGGTCGCCTTTTTTAAGCACAGGAACTATTTTGGCTGTTTTCCAGTTCTTTGGGACTGTACATGAGGTTAGTGACATATTCAACAACCTCGTTATTGGGGTTGCTAGAGAAGGGGCTGCAATCTTGAGTAACCTGGGTTCGATCTCATCAGGGCCAGTATTCCCACTGGAAGAGATAGAGTAAAGGAGTTTTAGGACTTCCCTTTGGGAGACAGCGCGGAGGTAGAAAAGGGGGAAGGGGAGACAGGATTTTGAATAATTATTCTCTTGAGCTGGCAAGGGAAGCTATTTCATGCATGGTAGGTTGGCAAAGTGGTTGTTGAATGAATTGGCTATTGTAGTATGTTATTACAGTTTATCCCATTGATCGTCCTGCTTGACAGCATTCATTTGGAATCTTCCCCAGAATCCATGAGGCCTTTGATGTGGCTCCAGAAATTTCTTGGGTCTTTGGCAAGGGCTTGTAGCAACTCTCTGTGGTAAGCTCCTTTAGCGGTGCATATGTCTTTCTTACAAGCATTTCTCAGAGCCCAGTAGTGAGTCCAGTCTATGTGCTTTGATGAGGCTTTGTATTTGTTCCGTACTGCATCTCTTGTTTTTTGAAGGGTCAGTAGCCTACTATGTAGCCACCTAGTAGATTTTGCCTTTACCCCATGTCTGACCATAAGGACATGTTTGTCTTGGAGATGGAGGAAAGTGGTAGAAAAATAATCCAGGGCAACATCGATATCATCAGTCCTGTAGAGTGGGGACCAGTCAGCCAGCTCAAGATCACCAGTGAAGGCCGAGGGGTCAAGCCTTGAAAACTCTCACAGGACAAGCTCCTTGGGAAGGTGGGTGGGAGCACGGGCATTTCAGAGACAGTAGATGAGAGTATGATCACTGATTGCATCTGAAAGAGTGCTGGCATTCATGATCCTGTCCTTCCTATTTGTGAGGACCCAATCGATGAGAGAATGATTACCCCATGATGTAGATAGTCTAGTTGGGTTGCTGATAAATTGGGAGAGGTGAAGTTTACTTAAGAGGGAGTTATATGTATGATTTCCAAGCCACTTTAAAGTCCTCCATAGCAATAATTTAATTTCCCCCCAGTGACAGTGGACAGGTAATTGATTAAATCAGTAAGGCCAGATATGCCACTCTTGGGAGGATTGTAAACACAAATAATGTGTAATTTTTTGGTACCACCCAAGGTCAGGAGGGAGTGTAATACCTCACTGGAGGAGGGCTTAGCACCAGGTATGGCAGTCAGTTGCAATTGGCTTTTAAAGTAGGTAATGATCCCTCCTCCTATTTTGTTGGAAGGATGGTCAACCCGGAGCAAGTTGTATCAGTGAGGCAGCACAGCAAGTCAGGGACAGATGGTTTTAACCAGGTTTTAGTAACCCTGAGTATGTCTGGATTGTAGCAGGAGACCCAAACTTCTAGTTCAGTAAGATTTGCCATGATACTCTGGATGTTGAGGTGAGCTATCTTACGCCCATTTGAATTAAGCCATGGGGAGGAATTAGAAGAGATGGTAGGGGGACCAGGGTTGGTTTCAACATCCCCTGACAGGGTAAGAGAGAGTAGTACCAAAGAGTACTGCTGTGGGGTACGGGGAATCTAGTATGAGACTGGTGGAAAAAGAGTTTAGAGAGCTACCACATGATACAGAAAATATATCTGGGTTTGATGTAACATGAGGTTCATGTTCGGGGTAGAGAGAACCAGGGTGTTAGAGAATTGAAAATCAGGGTGATACTTGTTGCTTGTCATCAAAGTATAACTGGGAGCTGGGATGAAGAGGTCAGTGATTGTGAGAAGACGTGTGAAATTAAGTCCAGTTATAATTGTAGAGCTAAGGGGCAACATTCTGGAGGCCAATGGAGACAGGAAGTTGTCTTGGGAGAGGCAGGTATCACCTGACCTGATTTGGAAGGAGTTAGGGTAACTGGAATAGTATTTGGGGTATTCTAAGCAAGGGGAGAAGTGGCATCAGCCAGTGTTAGTGCAGTTCCAGGAGTAGTGATTGCATATGCTGTGAGACCCCAGAGGAACAGAGCAGACAATTCACTGGGCTGAGGCTAGAATATTCTGTGAACACTGTTGCTTAACTGTAAGACCTCAACAGAACAAACTGGCAGTGCACTGAGCAGTGGCAATTCTGAGAGCAATTTAGCTTAAACTTACAGAAATAGCAATATACAGCCTAATACCCAGGAGATCTAAATGAAATGTCCCCACATATAAGCAGGCATTACCAGTGGGTTGGAGAGTGGGGCCAAGAGCACGTGCATTTTTGGGAACTTATAGCAGCAATAAGTCAAACTTAGTAGCTGGATTAGGAGATCTATTCAGTTGCGCAAATACATCGCAAAGGTGATGCATCCAATTGGCATTGAGGGGATTTTAATGATGTGTGTAGTGAAAATAGCAATTTGGAGATGTGTTGTAATGGGTACAGCAGGTGTCGTAGAATGAAGGGGAGGGAGGATGGCTAGGAGAGGGGATAAAGTGCAATGCAGACCCGGGTGGGCATGGTGTAGGCGGGAGGGTGGAGTACACCACTTGGGAGCAGTTGTGCTCCACAATCAGCAGAAGTATGCTGACGGTATGTCCCAGACAATTAAAGGAGTTGAAAGGGCAATGCGCTGAATGCCAAACAGTGTGGTCCCAATACCTGGTGTTCTTTCTCCAGGTGATGATGGGCGTGGGGGGGTTCTTGAAGCAGCACCCTCACGACATCATTGAGTTCCTGGCAGGCAGCACTGAGGAGGAGTCTGAGGAGGGAACATAAATTTAAACAGGTAAGTGGAGGCTGCCTGATGTATGTCTAGCTTAGGTTATAGCACTATTCAGTGAGCCAAAATCCTGCCAGAGGGGAGAGTATGAGAGAGGAAAATGGAAGGAAAATGAGATCAGAGAGGGTAGGGGGAAAGGGAGATCAGCTAATACACAGAGGGGCTTAGTGAGGAGATTGGGGAAAAACAGAGCAGAAGAGGAACAGTAGCGTAGCACTCTAACACACTAAGCAGGATTACATACACCAACAGCAGAGATCAGTTTAGCTAATTTAACTGCTGTTCCTAAGCATTTTAGCCCTCGGAAAAGCATTTACAGAAATGGGAATAGATATGCAGGGCAATGTTACTGTACTAACCCTCCGAGCAGTATTTACAGTCAAGTAGAACTAACTATGCAGGGCAAAGATACTGGTGTAAACCCCCTAGGCACTGACCCAGACTGCAATTACATAGAACAGGATCACACAGGCAGTAGCTAAAGTGTATGTGAGCCTTACTAACCAAGGAATGGGCAGAAAATCTACAGCCCAGAGTTAGTGTAGTGCATCATGCAAGGCAAATTCCTACAGACTGCAGTGTAAATACCTAGCCACTAACATGAATCTGTAAGGGTTAATAAATTGATTTCCACACTGTAGGAACAGGTATAGCACCTAAGCAAGTACTGTATGTGCTCCTGTAATACACCGTTATAAGCCTAGCCCAGGAGCTGGAGACTATAAAAATGTAAATGCTTTCAAACAAGCAGATATAATGTCTTTCAACAAGGTTACAGCTGCTTTTTCAACAAACACAAAATGCTGAAAGTCAGGGATATACAGCTGTTAGTTATCCTACAAATGCTTCAGTTCTGGGATAAACTGCTATTTTACAGAAATTTAAGTTCATTCTAGACCAAAGATCAAGGAGCACCACTCGGGAGCAGTTGCGCTCCACAGACAATCAATGGGAGTATGCCAACGTTAAGTCCCAGACAATTAAAGGAGTCAAAAGGGCAATGGTGCAGAACGCCAGACAGCATGGTCCCAATACCTGTTGTTCTTTCTCCAGGCGATGATGGGCGCGTGGGACAGGGGTTTGAGGGCTCGAAGCGGTGCTCTCACGACCTTGCTGAGTTCCTGTGAGGTAGCACTGAGAAGTATATTGATCTACCTCCCGGTGACGATGGGTTTGGGGGGAGGGCTAGGAGCTTCTCCTTCACGGCCTCGTTGAGTTCCTGGCAGGCAGCACTGAGGAGGAGTCTGTTGATCTTCCTCCGGGTGACGATGGGTGGTGGGGGCTTGAAGTGGCATCCTCCCAACCTCGCTGAGTTCCTGGCAGGCAGCACTGAGGAGGAATCTGTTGTTCTTCCTCTGGGTGACAATGGGCAGGGGAGGAGCTTGAAGTAGCACCCTCACGACCTCGCTGAGTTCCTGGCAGGCAGCACTGAGGAGGAGGAGGAGTCTGTTGTTCTTCCTCCGGGTTACAGTGGGTGGGGGGGCTTAAAGTGGCACCCTCAGGACCTTGCTGAGTTCCTGGCAGGCAGCACTGAGGAGGAGGCTGTTGTTCTTCCTCTGGGTGATGATCGGTACTGGGGGGGCTCAAAGCGGTGCCCTCATGACCTCATTGAGTTCCTGGCAGGCAGCACTGAGGAGGAGGCTGTTGTTCATCCTCTGGGTGGTGATGGGGGGGGTTCGAAGCAGAGCCCTCATGACCTCGCTGAGTTCCTGGCAGGCAGCAGGACTGCTTCCTTGTTTGATTTACCTGAGAGGCTTGGAGGTTAGTGTGGAGGGCTCATTGTATCACCTATTGTATAAGCTGACAATATGATAGTTTGCATATCAAGTCCCTCAATAATGGAGGATCAACATATGTTGCAATGTAGCTTTGATGGGCTCTGGGCCTTTTTTAATGAATACAAATTAAAACTTAAGTCATCTAAGACTAAGCTTATGATATCTGGCTCAGCCTCTAGACTAAGAAATTGTACCCGAATTTTGGTAAGGGACAAATATGGGACCCCACTACAACGTGTACTGTATATTCTTACAAGTACTTGGGATACAGGATGGATCAAACAGGTTCAAGCAATACACACGTGGACAAACTGATTGTGCAGGTGGGCTAAAGGGTTGGTCTGCTGCACTGGCACCGAAACTGTTCTTTTATTATGTAGATGTCTCATATGACTCTGTCTCAAGTGATAGGTTACACACACTTGAGGTTTTGTACAATCGCCTTATAGATTAATTCCTGGGTGTCCAAGGGACACTCGCCATTGCGATCTCTATGTTAGGTTAAGGTGGATCTCCATGTCTAACAGAAGGAAACTACATAAACCTCTGTTAGCATATAAAAGTGTTTTAGGCCTAGTACCAGGTTATCTGAAACCTAGGCTGTCTCAGAGGAAAGTTCATCCCTCTCTGAGGAATCCAAGTGTGCAAGAAATGGTGGTCCATAGGACAAAAACGAAAAGATCAATATTATTTTTTAGTCAGTTTGAACCCACCTTGTGGAATCAATGACCACCTGAATTTATATTACTGCATTCAACCCCCCACCCCCCACTCTCCAGTTTTAGCCTTGAAGTATTGGTTTTTGAATTCAGTCTCTGCACAGGGAGACTGTTGTTGTTCTGTATAAGTGGTAACATAAATGTTTAATTATTCGTGTGCAACTCTTTAATAATATTGTACTACACTGTATTTGTAACATATTGTTTGTAGTGTACCTTGACAGATGCTTTACACACGTCACCATTGCAAATGAGCTAAGCTCAATGGTTATAACCTTTAAATAAATGAAATGAAGTGAAAAACTTGAAAATTCAGCAGTAAGATTAAACAGCAATACCAGGCCCAAAACACATGCAAACAGCTGTGTTTTCAAGCGTGACTCGAACAAGGCCAGGGAGAAAGTACCTCTTACCTCCAGAAGATGGGTGTTCCAGAGAATCGGGGCAGCCACCCCAAATGCCCTATCCCCCAATGACTTAAACAGTCATAAATACTTGAGGCAAAATCAGCCATAGGTGAGAGGGGCATTAATAAACTGACATTTTTCCAGGCTTAGATGGGACGTAATCATAGTCTTCTGCATTCTCCGGTATCGACAAGACTGAACAGTCTGTAATGTTTTGGTTGGTGGCCTCCACCGAGATGCTGGGACATGCCCTGAAACTCCTTTTCCTACAATGCCTCCTATCCAATTTGACAGTGATGCCTTGGAGACGATAAATTCAGTAAGGGTTGGTTTACTGATCAGTTTACAGGAGCAGAACAGTGATTTTAAGGAAATCACTGGAGTCTTCGCTAAATATAGCATTCATGACATGGAGTGATCTATGTGCTTTTTTAAAACTGTATGTGGTTTGATGAAAAGAAAAGCTTTAAAAACAAAACCTATCCTGCTGGCTAGACTTGGGCATACACCTTGAAAACAAAAAAATTGTATTAGAACAAATTCCTAACAGCACAGTGCTGTTGCAGAGTGAACACTTTGGCAGTACTCACTGAATCAGTGATCTTAGACACATCATTGTCACACGGTACAGGAGGCATTATAAGAAAAGGAAAGGCAATAAAACATAAAGACATGGAAATCTCCAGGGTCATAAGTAAGCAATAACCCACGACAGGGTGTGGGGTTAATGGGGCTTGTAACATGGCAAAGAAGAGAAACTTGAAATAAGGCGATGTCATTGGACAAAACGCACCATATGATCAAAGTTGGAGCGGGGCTTAATCACTGGTAATGCCCACTCCAACTATTAATCACGGGGTCACTGGGTCAGGCTCTAGCACCACTGCCTGTCACAGCAGCAAACAGAATACACATCGAGGCGAAAACACATGATCTCAAGGCGCTGACACAAAGCCGAACAGTTCCAGTGAACAGAACTGTAAACATGGAAACAACAACAACGCAAGTATTCCTGTGTTACAAACACATTAATGCCCTCCAGAGTCGGCCTCTACTGGGGAATTAATGCATGGTTGGGTGGTTGTAGGCACTCAGCCAGGCCTCATGCCACCCCAACCATGCATTAATTCCCAGTAAAACCTCGTCGGGCATTATTTAATCAACACCCCGGTGTGTTGTGAGGCATGCGGCCGCAGGCCAAGTGTCCTCACAGCACCCGGGTTGTTGATTAATCCCTAAGAACCCCACACCCCGGAGTGGGTTATTGCACTTATAACATGGGCTATGTGCAAAACAAGGGACGAACCCACAGAAAATGGTTCCCCCCATTTAAAGACCAAGAAAGGTACTGTATCTTGCCACCTTGCAAGATAGTCACTAACTAATAATGCATACTGTACTGCTGTTATGCACATAGAAATGTCATGCACACACTACTGAGATGATTTGTAACATGTCTTGTCGATAGCACTGTCTGATACCTTGCCTAGCAGGTTTAATGTAGCCCCCACCCACACTCACACAACCAGATGGGGGTAACAGATCAAACTGAAAGAGTACAACTGCTCCATTCTAGCACTATATCACCCCATCACTGTCTCTCTCTCCCCTGCAAAATGACAGGCCCACACATCAGCACAGAAACAGAGACAGCACATTCTGGATTACAGTTACCACTGTCACTGTCTATGTCTCTGTCTGTCACCCAGCTCCCGCTTTGTCTGTCTTTGTCTCTCTGCGATTGGGAAAATGTGAGACATGGTCTTTGTTTGCAAGCCTCCAAGTTGTGATTGCTTTTTTTAAAAGACTACACACAAAAAACACCGTTTCCCTTTGACCACCCATCCCACCCCGATGCTCTCACATCTCTGCCTGCAGCTCGCTTGCTCACTGATGAGACATACAACACACAAGACAGGACTGACACCATGTCATGACAACGTTACATGCTGTCACAGTCAGCAGTAGGGGATTGGTGCTGCCTGTCACTCTCTCTTTCTCGTCTGTTGCTACTATACCAACAGAAGGCTATACAGGATGGGGGGGAGGGGTCGCACACTCCTTCTCTTGCTCTCCTCCCTGTGGCGCTCTCTCTCTCTCGCACTCTGAGTCTGTCTCTCACAGCCTGTGAGATGCTCTGCTTTGGGGGGAGGGGGGCAGAGGAGAGGCTCCATGGTTACTCGCTCTCTCTCCTGTGCTTTGCTGCCGTTCAATAACATCAGACGTCAGTCCTTTAGTCCCAGTAAGTGTGCCACGCCTTGCACTCACATCCACACCGTACACTTGCAACACACAGAAGCACATAGGGAGTCAAAGACAACCACAGAAAACAAATGACGGAGACGCCAGATCCTGCAGCCTAACATGAATACAGAGCAAGAGAGAACAGAGGCACCGCTGTGATGTGAGGCTTGCTATTGATGTATATCGGCACCTTGCTCTCCTTGTCCCCGTGCCCCTCTCTCGCTTTCCCTCTCTTGGTTGGTTTGTCGCCCATGTACTTTGCTGTCCACCTTCTCCTTGGCACCAACCGCACACCACTGCAGGAATACTGATGTGAGACACACGTATTGGGACACAGACAGGGGACAGGACACATTCTGCTCTCCTGTTCACCCACTCGGGAGTTTACGGGGCTGCTGTTCATCTGTCCTTTACCCTCGCTCACTCGGCATTGTATATAGCTGCCACCACACTTTATTTCAACTGCACAGAACAAAACCCGGCAGTGGATCTCCAGAGTTGCTCCGAGGAACTGTGGATTGATGGTAACTTAATCCACGGTCCCGCAAAGTGACTCACCCAATCAGGTTGAATGTTTCTGTCAACACATTTTAATTAGGATTACCATGATGATGTTTCACTTTTAGCTGTTGTTTGTACCTTAATCTTTGCTCACTTTACTGAACCATAATGTTTACAGTGTGTCCCTGCATGCTTTCCTGGTGCAAACATTGAAATGAATAAACCCATAAAATATCATTAGTATGTAATAAAGTGGCAGCAAGACTAATGCTTTGTACAAGATTATCCCTTAATACACATCCCTTTCTCTGTACACTGTAGGAAAAAATGTAGCTTCTTGAGTATTTTTTTTCTGCTTCAGTATAGTTCTTTTGTCTCCTTTAGTATGTACTTCATCACAGATGAATATCATACCAGTCTTTCTAATTACAACGTTCTGAAAATCCTCAATAATTTTCTGAAGGCTGTGTAGGCAGTGTGTTACAGATGACCAGAGGTCAATTTGTACAGGGAGTCTGACAACCGAGCTGCCAAATAGACTTGCTCTTCATCAGTGAGAAGGTGAAAAAGGTAATAAGTAGCAGGATATCCACAAGGCTGATATGGTTGCATAGCATACAGTAGCTCCCATGAGGGAGACTTGGATTTACTGTTGGGACCGGAAGGGGAATAGGCATGCCATGGAAGTGAAGGGCTCAGCATTTACTCACCCCTTACTAGCCAGAGACAAAGCATCACTAGTGCCTTGGGTTTCTGTGGGCTTGTCTTGGAGCCACTGTGGTGTGAGGGGGGGACTACATGCGTTGACTCACACACTGAGTTTGGGTATTGTTACAGCACGTGTGTGTGAAGGGCACTGTTACACCATTTCCATTGCGACCATACATAGGCGCTCTGAAGCGATGCGGAAGCTGCGAAAGTGTTGTAGGCAGCCTGGTTCCTACTCGCCCTTTTGTTTTATTTATATCCCTCTGCTGACTTCCAGCACTGAAAGTGCATCAACCATACTCAATGTTGGCACCATGGCATGCACAGGTGTTGAGCATCTTGAGCTCCAAGGAAGATGTTGTGGCCTAACAGGATGAAACCCAGTTACACAAAGGCCTTGCACAGTCTCCTATCTCTTCTGAGTCTGGTAGTGATTCATTAGAGGACAACCCCCCCCCCCCAATCTTGGGGGCGGTAGGCCATGGGGAAGTGTTTTACTTTTGTTACGTTTTTTTCTCATAGAGATTTTTCTGCCTTTGATGCTGGCAGGAGCTGTCAGCTCCTGCTCACCTGTCTGACTGGCTACCATCTCCCCCAGGACTCACCTGCCTGTAGTTCCCCCACAGATTGCCCCGCTTGGAGGGTCAGGAGGGAGAGGGCCTTCCCCCCAGAGTCCACATCCAGAGGTCAACAGGATCCTGGGGAGATGGCGTGGGCTGGAATGGGCGAACGAGACTTCATGGTGCCTTGCCCCAATTTTCTGTTTTCTTCCTCCCTGATCAGGTGGCATGAATGACACTGTTGTGCATTTGCATGGAAGTGCACACACAACCACAAGCTTGACACTGACTGTTCCAGTTCTGTATTGCTCTCACAGTCCCAGCACCACGCCTCCATGTGGTAGTGGTATAGGAGCGGTGCAGCAAGTTCCCCCCTCTTTGAGGAAGGAGACCAGTCTCTTGGACACTTGATCCTCTCCCAAACCCTGGACACTGGCATGGTGGGCTATAGCACTAATGCTGTGCCAGTGGGCTGGGTACTTTTGTTACATTTTTGTTTGTTTCACTCCAGTAGTTTCAAGTATGCTTTGCCCCTCCAAACAGTCCTATTGTTTTGGACCCCCTTTGAAATTGCAAACTTTTATGGATTTATAAATGATGTATTTTGCTAAATTCTTGCTGTGTAATTTATGCATTTTGTATGTATATGATTGGCAAGTATTGTGTTACTACTGTATTGTGTATTTTTTATGTCACTCCCCACCCCCACCCCACCCCCAACCCGTTGCACTTGGAAATGAGCATTGGCTGAGCATTCCTATCCAGGTCTCTTAATTTTAAACAAATGAGAAATAAATACAGTAATAAAATGTCTTAGCTAGATGGTGTGATTTGCCTACTAGTTGTGTGGATATTTTCCATGAGATTACAACTGTAACGTAACCCATCTTTTTAAAATTATTTTATGTTTTTCCATCATGTGATGCAGTTATTTGGGAATATATCTCGATTGCTTTTTTTTCCCCAACATGTCTCCTCAGGATAGCACAACTGAGATGCAGTATTTCTTTTTCAGTACTTTCCTTTTACCCATTTGTACGGTTGAGTGGACTGAAGCACTGAGAGGTTAGGTTACTTGCTCAAGGTCACACAAAGTGAGTATTGGCTTTGGAGTGATTTAAACCTGGATCTCCTGGTTCCCAAGCCTGTGCTGCAGCCACTAGATGGCACTGTCTTTGCCTCCCTCAGCTTTGCCTCTTGCCTAACAACACACTTGACAAGACACTTAAAGCCTGCATATCTTTCCCAACAATCACACACCATGTTGTGTGTTATTGCTTATATAACACAAGTTAATGCATGTCAGTGAAGGATTTACTATGGTAGCGTTGCCCAGTCTCGTAATATGCTGGTGAAGAGCACTGTGCTCTATGTACATACACACACACACACACACACACACACACACACTCACTCACACACACACACACACACACACACACACACACACACACTCTCTCACACACACACACTCACACTCACACACACACACACACACACACACACACACTCTCACTCACACACACACACACTCTCTCTTACTTTAATATGTCCTAGCTTTTTCACTTATAAAAAAACTTGATATCCCCTTGATTTTTTTTTCTTATTTGCAGGGAGATGATATTTTGGATAGAAGCTCTGAGCTAATATATACCGCGGAAATGTCATGGATTTATCAACCCTATGGACGGAATCAGCAGAGAGTCTTCTTCTTGTTTGATCATCAACTGGTTCTTTGTAAAAAGGTTAGGAAATACAATGTTGAATCTGGTTTAATTTTTTTTTTACTGTAAAAGTAATCATAAATGTGTGGGTAACCATGCTGGAGAATCAAATATTTTTTGCTTTACTTCATTAGTATTATTTATAACTTTTTTGCAATTCCTCATGAACAAATATTCAGAAATACAAATACACCATTGCATATCTATCTATCTATCTATCTATCTATCTATCTATCTATCTATCTATCTATCTATCTATCTATCTATCGCTCCTCTATCCATCTATCCTTATGTCTGTATGTAGCTAGTGAAGATATGTAAAGAGATAAGGTACATGAGTAAAAAGGAATGATTATCCAGATCTAAGTGAAATTAAAAATGCAAATGTCAACTGGGAAGACAAGTATGCAAAAGTGTCTTGCCAATCTCACCCCAACAGTGGAAATGTGGCTAGTGAACTGTCACCGTATATTTGAAATGGAACTAAATATGGCCAAGATGTGACTCCGGCTAGAGAAATTGAAAATGCAACGGGTTACCTTTCTTTAAATACAAGGAGTAGACAGAGGGAAGGGGAGCCCATGTTGGATCAATTAGCTGTCCTTTAAAAAGTGTTATGCTTGGATCTAAACAACAAATGTTATAATAAATCATATTCTTCATCTGAAGTAGAGCACACACCATATGACAGTTCTGTATAAAAGGTTTTTCATTGTTCACTTTTTTCCAGTCAATGTACCAGTACAGCTGAAAGTACTTCATTGGCTACATTAAATTGTTAATACCATGGTGAAATCTAGAAAGGGGCTGTCATCATTCTTAATACAGGTTTGGGTGATTCCTGCAGGAATGTACCCACCTAGAAGGGGGCAGCTATGCGAATTATGTATGAAAGTGTGAGAAAAGAAGTAGATCACTGTAGATGTTTATGCGATAGCATGTCTTTAACTGAACCGTGTGTACTCTGAGCATCGTTTCCACCTCTGTGCAGTTGACACTGGACATTGTACGCTAGGGATATCAGTTATCAAATTTTGAGTATCGTGATATTTGTACAAAAAATATCATTATGTATTGACTATTTGGATAATTTAGACCACTACTAATATTATTAAAAATAGTAAAAATTGGATTGTGGGAAAATGGAGAATAGGGAAGTCTGGTCGCACATGAAGAGGGATAGCACACTGGAGCAGCAAAAATTAGAAAGTCAAGATGTTTTATCATGGTATATCACAATATATCATGGTGTATGATAATCATGATGTTGTTTTTTTCACAATAAATTATCATCGCTGGGATTTATCTTGATGTATTGTCATACTGTATTGTGTTATCATGACATACCTAATATACACTGTTTTTTCCAAAATGAAAGAGTTTTAAAACAGTGTCAGGAGTGAACCTGGGACACTGGCACTCAAGAGGCTGCTGGGTAGAATGTGGCACGTGTTGTTGCATCCCAGCCTGCGGAGGGGTGGGGCCGTATTCTTCCACCCCCGACTGTTGGTCAGGGAACTTGTTTCTCTGTCCGTGGCCACACTGCATGTGTGCGACGTCAACTCTGAGCTGTGTGCATCACCACAGTGAGGAGGAAGGGTCAGATGGGTACAAAAGCCACAAAATGGTGTAGATTTGGGCTCACATCAACAGTTTTGTGCCACAATCCTCCTGATCCAGCTGATCAGTTTCACCAGTGGTGGGTGCTCAGTCCCTTCCACCCCATTGTTGTCCCCCTTTAGCCCGTCACAGGTCTTTTTATGTTTACCCAGCTGGAGGTGTCCAGTCCTGCTGCTAGTGCCCTCCCACCCGAAACAGCTGATTTAGCAGTTAACCCAGTGGTAGGTGCTGAATCCCACCACAAGTCCTCTCTCCCTCCAGATTGCCTGAATTGTGGCTTTTATTTATTTATTGAAAAAATCTGAATTACAACCTTTGAGTCAAGGACTCCTTTGCAAAGGCTCCACGTCAAAAATTAAAGTAACATAACAGGGTACAAGAAAGACAAGAACAGAGCAATATTACAATGTTAAAAAGAGGACAAGGAACAAAATTCAGTGGTGGAGAGATCCAGCCCAAGTCAGACAGTGAGCAGTAAACAACAATAGTTACAGTATCAAAAGACAGTGATCAATAAACTACAGTCTGGTTACAATTTCTGCAGGGTCTAGTGGTAGTGGCAGACCCCAGGTCAAAGGGAAAGTAGGGGAGTGGTGGGTGACTTGCATCCTCATTGCAGAGAGGGACAAGGCACAGTCGCAGCAGGAGTGGGAGAGAATTTCTGAGTGGAGTCAGGAATTAAATGGGCCTAGACGCTGCTCCAGAGAAACAGCAGGAGGTAGTTCATTAAGCCAGGGGTGGGGGCCCTATGGAAAAAGAAACATTGGCCCAAGGAAGTCCTGCAACAGGGTACTAAGAGAGGGGCAGTCAGAGAGCTTCAAGTTATCCAGGATTGGGTGGAGTGCTGCACAAGATGGCGAAGTCCCAGGTGGAGGAGCAGAGTGAGAGCTTTCTGGCAAAGAGACAGGTCTGGTATCTGAGCCGTCTGTCGAAGTTAAGCCAGTTGGTGCAACAGTAGAGCTCACAGGTATGGGTCCACTGGTCACATCCTGTGACAAGTCTGCAGGCTTTATTTAGGGAGACCTTAATACGGCGTAGGGCAGTGGGGTCAGAGGAGCCATAGACGACAATCCCATAGTCGATAAGTGACAGCACCAAAGATGTCACAGCAAGGTTTAGGGTGTTTGGGGGCAGGCAAACCCTATGCCTATATAAGAGCCCTATTGACAGTGGAGCAGAGGAGATTAATGTGTTCGTGGAAAGTGAGAGAGGAGTCAAGGGTGATGCCTAGGTATTTAAAGGTGGGTACCAGGTCAAGTGGGGAGCCTTTGGAGTTGAGGATGGTGAAGGGAAAGTTTTTATGATTGTCTGTGGGTGAAGAGCATGCCCTTGGTCTTTTTGTAGTTCATGACAAGGCAGTGATCTGAGAACCAGGCTTCAGCTTCAGTGAAGGAGTGTTGCAGGGAGGCTTGAAGAGAAAGGGGGTCAGGGTGGCTGTCGAATATGACCGTATCATCAGTGTAGAGAAGCAGCTGACCCGAGCAGGCCTTGGAGAGGGTGTTCAAGAACATGCTAAACAGGAGGGGGCCCAATATAGAGCCTTGGGGGACCCCAGAGTGAACCAGTTTACTGAGCAAGAGTGCGGTATTTAACTTGACCCTCTGGGTTCTATCACTCAGATAGCTTTTACACCAGGCGGTGGCTTCCAGAGATAGCCCCAAGAGGGGCAGGTATTGTAAGAAAAGCATGTAGCTGACAGAGTTGAAAGCCTTGGTTAAATCAATATAGGTAGAGCCAACCAAGTGTCCTTGGTCAAGGGCTTTGTTGATGAAGGTGGTGTATTCAGGAAGGGCAGTAGTAGTACTGTGTCCCTTCCTGAAGCCATGTTCAGGACAGAGCAGGTCATATTTGGTGAGATAGTCGGTGAGTTGGTCTGACACTATTTTTTCTAAAGCCTTGGAGATGGGGGGAGAATTGAGATGGGGCGGTAGTTGCCAGGGTAGGTACGGTGCCCACCTTTAAGGATTGGGGTGATGATGGCAGATTTCCAGTGTGTTGGGAATTATCCAAGTCGGAGAGAATGGTTGAGGATGACCATGAGGGGGTGATTATAGTGTCTAGGATGAGCAGGACAAGTTTGAGGTCCAATGAATCACTACTAAGGCGCGATTTTCTCAGGGCTTTGGTAAGGTAAGGTCTTGCCTCAAGTGGGGAGAGTGTACAGAGCCTGAAGGTGGGGTGGTTATAGGATGGGGGTTGGGGCAGCTCAGGGCCGGGTCAATACTATATTAATGTTGAGTGCCTAACTCCACCACTGGTTGCCCACCATCCCAACAACACATTTTGGGCTGGATTTACAAGGTACCACTTATGAGGTCATGAGGAGGGGCGGCAACTTGGCCACCCTAAAAATCTGAAGTCAACATGACCAAAAATGGGCATGTTATGGACAAAAGAAAAAAAAAGTGAAAAAAAATGTTTTGTTTTGTTTTACTAATACCTTTGTCATTCTGGCCTATTTTTTTGCCCCAGATTTTGAGGGGTGGGCAAGCTGTCACCCCACCTTATGATCACACACGTGACATCTGACAAGATTAACTTGCTTTATGCAGGACTTTTTAGGACGTGGTTCTGGATTGTGCTTTGGTATTCAGTTTGATTGAGTTTGGGGGGGGTGCATGGGGGTAGAGTTAGGGTTAAAATAAAACTAACATTGGAGTCCCTTACTTTAGATGCTTTAAAAACATAGAAACATAGACTTTGATGGCAGATAAGGACCGCTTGGCCCATCTAGTCTGCCCATTTCCCTACCTACAGAATAGGCCGCAGATCCTAGTTAACCAACAGCATATTTCTTCCTACCCCCCACAAGAATTGCCTTATGTCTGTCCCATGTATTTTTGAATTCTTCCACAGTTTTAGACCCCACAACCTCCTCAGGAAGGCTGTTCCATGCATCCACTACGCTCTCTGTGAAATAATACTTCCTCACATTGCCCCTGAACCCCCCCTCTATCTTTAAATTGTGTCCCCTTGTTCTTGCACATCTCTTTTTCTGAAAGTTGCTACCCTCTTGGACTTTGTTGATTCCACTGAGGTACTTAAAAGTTTCTATCATGTCCCCTCCCTTCTTTCCTCTAGGGTATACATATCAAGCTCCTTTAGTCTCTCTTCGTATGGCTTCTCTTGTAGACCCTGCACCATTTTAGTTGCCCTCCTCTGGACTGCCTCTATCCTGCCTATGTCCTTGCAGAGATGGGGTCTCCAGAACTGGACGCAGTACTCCAGATGGGGTCTCACCAATTGTCTGAACAGAGGGATAACAACTTCCTGTTTTCTGCTGGTGATGCCTCTCCCTATGCATCCCAGTATACCTCCAGCCCTCCCTACTGCCTTCTCACATTGCTTGCTAACCTTAAGGTCATCTGATATGATTACCCCCAGGTCCCTTTCCTTTTTTGTTGTTGTTACTACCCCCATTGTGTATTCTTCCCTGGGTTCTTGTTTCCCAGGTGCATTATTTGCACTTCTTTGCATTGAATCCAAGCTGCCATACTTCTGACCATTCCTCCAACCTTGCCAAGTCCCTTCTCATCCTTTCCACGCCTCTGTATCAACCCTGTTGCAGATTTTTGTGTCATCTGCAAAGAGGCATACTTTTCCTTCCAGTCCCTTTGCAATGTCACTTATGAAGACATTAAAAAGGACTGGACCCAGTACTGAACCCTGTGGTACCCCACTAGTAACCCCTCTTTCTTCAGAGTGGACTACATTTAGAATTACCTTCTGTGTCCTGTTGTCCAGCCAATGTTTTACCCAGGCTACCACCCTGGGACCCACTCCCAGGCTGGTTAATTTGACTATTTTGTGCATTAATATAGTTTTTTGTGTCATGAAAAATAATATATATATATATATATATATATATACTGTATATAGTATATTATAGAGGTGCAGTAGTGCCTCTGTATTAGGGTTGTGCTGGTGTTCCATTACAAAATGGCCATTTTCAGAGCCTTAGATATATATGCACTATTTAAGACCCTAGGACTACAAAATGTGGTATGCACCTTCCTAGTCATATGGTCTCTTAATCCCCTAAATTTCATTAAGATCCAGTGGTTTAGTTTTTGAGATATTAGGGCTACGACTGCATATTTTTACCAGACTTACTTCCTAAAAGTTTGTTCTCATATAGCTAAAAAACAGTAAGGAGTTCAGGTGTAAAACTTACATGCTTTGCAAGTACTATATGGGAAAAGGTTATTTGGGGATTTTTGTTAAAAAATGAATTTTCTTTTAGTTAATTGCAATTAATTGGTTGCACATGCAACAAAAAAACTAAGATAGCTAGACTTAGATGTAAACTTTTTTTCATGTTAAAGTTTGACATGAATAAAAACTTTAAGGTAAGATAACTTTTTAATTTAATAAAAGTTAGGGGCGACAGTTTAGTGTGTAAGTGGGAGGGTTAGCATGACTTGTACAATATATATATATTTTTAATTAAGAGTAATTATCTTTGATTAAAAATTTAAAGCTTTGCAAAGGAATCCTTCTTAAGTTTTATTTTTTTCTGTAAAATCTTTGTGAGCACAAATATTTCAGATAAGTTTTTAAAATATTGGTTCTGCTACCCAATGATTTTCATCCTCTGCAATAATTTTCAAAGTGTTCATGGGGTTATGAATTATTTCATAGAATATTCTTGTTTTGCGATGGTTTTCAGTTCTAAAAATATTTGTATTTCATGATGGTTTTCAAGGCTTAAAATATTCATGTTTCACAATGGTTTTTGTGCTTTACAATGGTTTAATCTGCTTGAGGCATAAAGTATTTTCTAATGCTTTGTGTTTCACTACGCATTTCATCCTTTGTGCTGATTTTTAAAATCTTTATGAGGTTATAAACTATTTGTTAAAATGTTTGTGCTGCTCATTGATTTTTAAAATCTACATGCTGCTTTATCTTGAACCTTCAGAAAACATACGAGGGCAGATTAACTGAGCTCAATATGTATACCCAAGAGCAAAGTAGGGAGAGAGGTGATATGATCGAAACATCCAAACACCTTAAGGGCATTAACAAGGTGAAAGAGTCTAACATGTTTCAATATAAGAAAAATAGCAGGACAAGAGGACACAGCATGAGATTAGAGGGAGGCCGATTAAGGGGTAATGTGAGGAAGTTATTTTTTACAGAAAGGGTGGTGGATGCATGGAATGGCCTACCTCAGGAAGTGGTGGATATGAATACAGTGCAGGGCTTCAAACAGGCATGGGATAGGCATAATGGAGCAATACAGATGAGTATGAATAGATAGGTCATTGACAGAACAAAGGCCGATGGCACATTCATAAGGTAGAAAAAGAAATGGGCAGACTGGATGGGCCTTACGGTCCTTATCTGCCTTCAACTTCTATGTTTCTTCATGCTGCAGGACTGTGTTGAGAATCAATATACTGCTCAACGGTTTTCAACATCTGTGTGTTTCACGATGGATTTTAATATTCACATACAAATCTTTTACATACCTTTTAAAAATATATGTAGTAGTAGTAAAATATTTATTTTTACTCAGGATAAGTTATTTCTTCACATCTTAGGCCGAAGCCTTTTTTCAAGATGGTCATGACAATAAGACTTTAAAATAATTCAAATACAAACATCACTTTCAATCTCTAAGACCTTACACACATATAATAAATATACTTATATTCCAACAAGACTTGTACAACTCATTTCACAACATGAAATACCAATTAAAAATCCAAGAGATTTCTTATTCATCCATTGCACATACATCTAACTTTCAATTCCTCTGTCAGAAACTTGGTAATCAGAGATGGTTTATAACCTGATTTACTTTTTATATCATTCAACAGTTGACTGTTTGAGGCATATTCAGCTTTAAATGTCATTTTAGTAAAGCAATTTTTTACCCTAGGCTTATAGGTAGTCACCCCATTATCTCAATTTATATTTATGCTTAACATTTTTCTCCTCTATTTTATCCCTAAGATTTTTTGGTTCTCCTGTCGTTTGTCACCTATGCGTTTGTAGGGCACTTATCATTTGTCTTCTATTTTCAAGTGTTAACCAATCCAGTGTCAAATACAAATTACAGTGGTGGGTTTTTTTAATCACATTGTAAAATGAATCTGGCTAAATTATTATAAGTAACCTCAAGCTTTCTTAAGAGAAAGCCTGAGGCCTTTCCATATATATGACTGCCATAATCTATTATAGGAATTAATAACTGATTTACTATTGATTTCTGCATACTAATATCTGTACAAAACCTATTTCTTCGAAAAGCCCCTAGTTTGTTATTTACTTTACCCACCAATTCTTCTATATGTATATCAAATTTCAGTCCCTGGTCAACCCAAACTCCTAAGTATTTATAAAAAGAAACGTGCTGTAATGTTTCCTGTCTTAATGTTTTATATTCAAATCCTGTTTATGATTTATTCTATCCTTCTATATTGAAAAAATAAGTTTTTGTTTTTTTACTGTTTAATACTAATTTTGAATTTACCAACCATTTTTCTAACCCTCTGAAATCTTCCTAAAGTCCCTTTTCTATCTCATTAATATTTGTACCATACGCTAGTAAAACTGTATCATCCGTGAATAATTTAATTTTGGTGTTAATAGCTACTTTTACCAAATCATTAACGTAAATCAAAAAAAGAGTTGGGCCCAAAATGGAACCCTGTGGTACCCCTCTAACAACTTTAAGTTGTTTTAAGGTTACATCATCAAGTTGAATCATCAAGTTCATGTGCTTCATGAAGGTTTCAAAACTCTGTTGCAGGAAGATTTTAACAATTTATGTGCTGTTTGATGGTTTTAAAAACCTATTCACTGCACAAAGATATGTCTTTCCATGGTTTGACTGATATGAAACTTCTACTTTGCACAACATGCAGTGCCACTGGGGGGGGCAATCTCAGCTGGGTTATCAGCTTTCAATTCAAAGGCACAAATGGTTTCATGACTTATGGGAGCAGGGGATTGGCTTTCCAGAGACCAGAAAGGTTCCTGTGAAAAGTATGTTAGGAGTCACCTCTTGCTCTGTGTAGGCTTTTGAAGGCCGTGAGTAAATTGACTATACAAATTTCTTAAAAAGTAAGGAGGCTGGCTCTGTGATTCCAAGTGGTGAGACACACTTGGCATGCTGGCATCCTAGGTTTGCGCCCCACACATGGGATGTCTGGAGCAGAGGTTGGCAGGAGGGTAAAAAGCATCCACATGGACACTCTTCTCCTAAGGAGGAGGCTCCTTGTTGTGCAAGTGGAGACCCTCTTATGGCATGGGTAACCACTCGCGTTCAAAGGCCTCTGGTACACCGAAATGTGCAACCATGATGTAGGGATGGAGGGGTGGATGGAAGGGAGAAAACATGAAAAGGCCCACCACTGGTGCACTGGACGGCAGCCATCAGTGTGTCCTGCACATGTCATCTGACCGCCCAGCATACCATCATTTAAAAACAAACAATACACATACAACTACAAACATACAGATTGACATACATCCCCCTCACAGGTTCTCATGAGATGCATAAACTAATACATGCAAGAAGACAGTAACTTTATTGTAATGTGATCTGATCTCATGAATTAACAACAGTACATTTGATCATAGTTATCAGAGCATCTAAAGAATCCCACCTGCTATAGAAAGCTTTGGAGTTGTGCCTCATGGAGGCTATCATGCATTTCATTCTAGGGACTTGCAACATTTCTTGTGCCATTTGAACAGTGCTGGGATGTCCTGGTCAAGCCAGTGTCTCAGGATTAGCTTTTTAATTACCATAGCTATCAAAGTAAAGGGATAATGCCTGTTACCCATTAGGGATTGAATACCCAGTCCCAGTGTGCTTCTTTCTCTTGTGAAAGTACCCTCTAGTCCCAGTAGAGGATGTAAAACCATTGGCATCACCTGCCAGAGGGGTTTGGCTTTCTCACAGTCCACAATATATGTAGGAGGGTACCTTCCTTAGAACTGCATCAGGTACATAAAGGAGAGTTTAGTATCCCCGCTTGAAGAGTTTGGTGGGTGTGTGGTACATATTGTGCAGAATTTTGAACTGCATTAATCTGTAGCAGTCTAATTTTATGTATCTATACATACCGGTCCACACAGACTCCCACTGTTTCTCGTCTGGTGTCCATGCTAAGGTTTTTAGCCAGAACGTAGTCATTGTGCCATATTTATGTGGTATGGATTGTCCTAATGTCTGGTAAAGGCTGGCTATGGTGTATCTTTGTTGATTGAGTTCCCAGCTTTCTCAGTGTGAGAGGATGTCCTGCCATCTGTATGGAACTGCTGAGACTTTGGTTAACATGTGGTGCATTTGTCAGAAAAAGGAAGATAATTTTGTTGTCTAAAGCGAACCTTTGTTGCGTCATCTGGAACTTGGTCCACTTGTCGCTGTCAAGCATATGCTGAACCTATAAGATAACTGTTACACCATCTATGATTGAAAAAGGTCTCACCTCCTAATTTGAAGTTGGGATTATGCCATAAAGGCTGCGTATTTTGACTACCAGGGGAAAAGTTTAGAAGTCTGGCCAGTTGTGTGAGCACCAGGACTGACATGCCTAGGGAGTATTTTGCAACCTTTTTGGCACTGGCAGTCTGGACCTTTTCATGTATAATAGTGACCTATGGCTGACTACTGACTTTCTGGCTTGTGGCCAATCATTGCTGTGTTTCTAACCATTGAGGTACATACTGAGGAGTGTGTTCCATATCGTCTGATCACCACCTAAAGTGTTTCACCCCCTGAGCTGCATGGAAGTAGACAAGGAATTCTGGAAGGATTAAGCCCCTACCCCCTTTTGTTTGCCAGTGGCCAATTTCAGATATGCGTTCCTTGGTCTCTTCCCTTTCCAGAGGAAAGTGGAAATCATGGCATGTAACATTTGGAATCATGAAAGGGGCAGTGAAATAGTTAACATGTGCAGAGGATATACTGTAAGTTCCCATCAAGTTTTATCTGTGTTAATGTGGTCCCATAGTGATAGAGGGACCCCTTCCCATTTCTGTAAGCCCTTCAGGATGGCCTTTAATGAATCTATTATATTCATTTTGTACTATCTATTTGGATTTAGATATCCTGATGCTGAGGTAAGTGAGGCCATTTTTAGACTAACTCATGCCCAGGCCATCAAGATCCCCCCAATCTGGCATAATTGTTAAGAGGTAAGACCATGTTTTTTCCAATATTTAACTTACTTAAGGGTATTTCTCTAAATTCCCTCACCTCCAGAAGGCTTGCTGGTAGAGAGGAAGCTGGGTTTCTTACATGCAGCAGAATACCATCCGCATATAATAAATGCTTGTCTAGTTTTTTATGTTTGCTTGCACGCATGCACAAGAAACATTATGTGGCAGCTTAGGAGAGAAGTGGGTTGTGGAGGTGCGGCACTGTGGTGGCCAGTGCTGGCACTGCATTGTTGGGCTTGGCAGTGCTCGACCAATGCAGGGCCAGTGTCCTGATGACACTGGTCCTGCAGAGTGCCACCAAGTTGTAACGATTTTGCTGCTGTAATCGGGGCCGCCTCATCATTGTAGCGTCAGCCATTCCGCTGCAATAAGGGAGCAACCAGTCATTGCAGGGCGGTACCTTGCCTGGTGTAACATTACCAGGAACGTGGTAGCTGTATGCTGCCACCTCAGAGGCACAGAGAAAGCCAACGGGGGTCCCCAATCCCCTGTCAGCATGCCCTCGACCCAGTTCATTTGCCAATGGGGGAGCCGACTCCCCGTCGGCATAATGACCCCCCATTTCAGTTGTGTGCCGAGGAGATGCCCAATCCCCATCAGCTTCAGTCTCCCCCTTCCCAGTTCCAGTTGCCGATGGGGGAGCCCACTTTTCGTTGGCATAATGGCCCCCCAATGCTTGCATGCCTGTGCTGAGGGGTGTCCAGTCCCCCTCGGCATCATGCGCACCCCCCACCCATTTCTGTGCCGACGGGGGACCCAATCCCCATAGGCTTCAGTCCCTCTCCCCACAATTGCAGGTGGTACACTGGGAGCCCACCCCAGTGTTCCAAACACACCTGCGAAAAAAGAAAACCGACCAGCGTTGTCCGTTTTTTGTTTTTTTTTCCTGTAAAATGAGAAAACAGTGCCTCGAAGTGTTCTGGTGCCCCTCCCCCCAACCTGTGCCCACCCTTTGCGTACTCTACCTCCCCACACCCCCCACTCACCCCATACTTACCTCAGGAGCCAGGCGTGATGATCTTTGGTGGACCAGGAATACGTCTGCACTCTTCAAAGCCGACCGCGAACTAAAGAAATGACCGTAAGCTGTATAATGGCATACATATGTTTTTTTCAACTTTGGTGCATATCTTGGGCATTTTTGGCATCAGATTTTCAACATGGGGTTATTGGAGCCCCTCCTCATGAATTCAGTCACTGTTACGGTGTTATTCGGTCCCGAAAGGTGATTTTGCGGTCACTGGGTGGAATCACCTTTCGGGACTGATTAACTAAACGACAGTGCCACTGTTCATGAGGTGGGCTCTCAAGAAGCATATGTTGCAAATTTGGTGAAATAAATCCCCAAAATGACTGTTTTATGAGTGTGCATTGCGCAGTTTCCATGCACGCTAGTAACTTCGCGAATTTGTAATATTTTCACTCCAGATTTTCACACTGGCATTTTCTCACACCTCCTTATGAACAGTATAGCTCTCATTTTACACATCCTTGCCGAACTGTGTTTTTGCACTTCCGGCACAGAATAGCGCGGTCATTGTGGGAAATCAGTGTTCAGGACAGTTTAAGAAAATGAAAGTGACACTGTTAATGAGCAGAGGTCCTAAAATGCCTATTTTGAAAATTTGGTGACGAAAGTCCATAAAATAACTGTGTTACAAGCGGGCGTTGAGCAGTTTCCACGTACCCTTGTAACTTCACAAATTTGTAATATTTTTATGCCAGATTTTCAACACTGGCATTTTTTCACACCTCCTTATGAACAGTACAGCTGTCATTTTTCACATCCTGGCCAAAATGTGTTTGCGCACTTCCAGTGCAGAATAGCACGGTCGCTGTGGGAAATCAGTGTTTGGGACAGATTGAGAATGAGCAAGTGAGAGAGGGGGAGTGAGCGAGCTCAAAGCAGATCTGTTGGGACTTCTGTGGATTTCTTTGTGGGCAGAAAAAGGTGCCAATGCAGGCAGGAGCCCAGTACAAAAGGGCAGCCTGCAGCGCCGGGAGAAACAGAATGAGCGAGTGAGAGAGGGGGAGTGAGCGAGCTCAATGGAGCTCTGTCGGAACTGCTGCAGATTTCTTTTTGGGCAGAAAAAGGCACCAGTGGAGGAAGGAGCCCAGTACAAAAGGGCAGCCTGCAGCGCTGGGAGAAACAGAACGAGTGAGTGACAGCGTGGAAGTGAGCGAGCTCAATGGAGCTCTGTCAGGACTGCTGCGGATTTCTTTGTGGGCAGAAAAAGGCACCAATGCAGGCAGGAGTCCAGTACAAAAGGGCAGCCTGCAGCATCAGGAGAAACAGAATGAGCGAGTGAGAGGGGGGAGTGAGCGAGCTCAATGGAGCTGTGTTGGGACTGCTGCGGATTTCTTTGTGGGCAGAAAAAGGCACCAGTGCAGGCAGGAGCACAGTACAAAAGGGCAGCCTGCAGCGCCGGGAGAAACAGAATGACCGACTGAGAGAGGGGGAGTGAGCAAGCTCAGTGGAGCTCTGTCAGGACTGCTGCAGATTTTTTTGTGGGCGAAAAAAGGCGCCAATGCAGGCAGGGGCCCAATACCAAAGGGCAGCCTGCAGCGCCAGGAAAAACAGAATGAGCGAGTGAGAGGGGGAGTGTGCAAGCTCAGTGGAGCTCTGTTGGGACTTTAGAGTTGGCCACCCTCTCGCCCAGTGTCCTGTGTGGTCCTATATTATAGCAGGGTCTCTGGGGTGGAGACAAAGCAATGACTGGATAATTTTAGGATTGCTGTAATAATACAGATTTTTATTTGTTCTGTTTATTTCTCTAACTGAGCTGAGTAATACTTGGAGTGCAATAGGATTTCTAACTGGGCTAAGTGAAACTATATGAGGGCTGAGAACAAAAAGTATGGTAGCTGAGGGGTGAAAAATGGACAAGGAGGCTGTAGGATTACTACAGTAATACAGTATGCAATGGATGAGATTTGAGACTGAATTAACCTGGTCGGCAAGGGGGCAGTAGGGGCACTAGTGTGGGGAGAAAAGGAATTTGAGTAAATAGGGGCCTAACAGTTCTAGTAGAGTACGCAGACTGGGAGTAAGAGCCCGTAACATAAGATGGGGGCCAAAATGGGGCATGTGCCGCATGTCAATAGGGCGGGCATGTTTGGAAGGATAGTGGGGTATACAGGGTGTGGGTCCGCCATGATCCTGGACTGGGCTTGGAGGATGGGGGTGTATGGTCTGTATACAACTGGCTAGTTTGAGGGAGGAACTGTGGAGGCTAGGGAGGAGTCTAAGTGGCAGGGCAGATGAGTATGGTAGACATCCTGGCTGGGGGGTGAAATAGGGGATGGCAAGGGGGGATGGGGGAAGACCAACTAGGGACTGAAACTGACCCCAGTATCAGAGGCACTAGCAGAAAAGAGAGGAGAAGGGGGAGGTGCCCGAGGTGAGGAGGGGACCTCCTGATGGGGGAGGAAGAGACCACGAGGAGTACCGGGGAGAGAGCAGATGGCTGCAGGTAGGGAGGGACCAGGGGTGGGACCAGGATGGCATGGAGGAGAACAAGTGGGGGGGGGGGGACTGATAGGGGGAAGAGATGTAGGAGGAGTATCGACTAGGAATAGATTTGAGCCTCTGCTATGGGAGAGAGAGGGGATAGAGCAGGAACATACTAGGGGGAGGAGGACAAGCGGGGCATGAGAGGGATGGCAACAGGTAGGGGAAGAGATAGCGAGGATGAAAGGGTAGAAGGGGGCTAGTAAGGAAGGAAGGGGGTGACTGGAGGAGAGAAGTCTATGGGAAGGGGGAAAGATGGGAGGGGCATCACTACTGGGGTCGAAGGGAATGGAGGCTCTAAATCGACAACAATGGGGATAAGAGAGGGGTTTGAAATCAGCAGGGGAGGAGGGGAGGGCGACATGTGAAGCCCAGAAGGAAGTAGTCAGGCTGGGAAGGGGTTCAAGGGGGATAGGAAGAATAAGGCAGAGAAAATGTGTGAGGCGGAAGTATGGGGTGCAGATACAGAAGTCACAGAGGGTGCAGCCGGTGGGGGTAAGGGGCAGGAAAGAACAAATACTGGGGTGGTGGAAGGGGCATTAGAAGTGAAAGGGGGTAAGGGACAGGGGAGTACTCATCCTGGGGGATTCTATACTGAAAGGGGTGAGATGGGGTGGAAGGGGAGAAGACACAGCTGTATTTGGGTTGAAGCTATCCCTGTGTTGACTGCAGGAGGGGCAGGGCAGGCACTGCTCAAGTGTGCAGTGAGGGGAGGAAGAAACCTCATTTAGTGTTGCATGTGGGTAGAAATGACTTGGTGGGGAAAGACTGTGGAAGTAGTGAGGGTGAGCTTTGAGGAGTTGGGCAGGCAGTGTAAGGGGGGTGGGAGTCGGTGGCATTCTCGGAGGTACTCCCAGTACCATGTGCAAGGACAGGGAGGAAGGGTAGGATCGAGGAGTTCAACGAGTGGCTGAGGGATTAGGTTAGTGACTAAATGGGGTAGGGTCTGGGGGAATAGTGACTTGTACACGGGGGACAGGCTACACTTGAGCAGGGTGGGGAGGGGAGTATTAAAGGCAGGATTAGAGGGGTATATCTCTACTAAGGTAGATTTAAACCAGTGAGGGGTTGCCAAAAGACTGAGGTTGGTAGAAAGGTCCGGACTGGGGAGCCTAATGAGCTCACACCCCTAGATATAGGTAAAGGCGGAGTTGTAGTAACCCCAGGAGGGAGCGGGCAGAGTGGTCTGAGTGTAATACAGAAGGCACCACCATCTGGTAAGAATAAGGAGGAGAAAGGGTGCAGACTACCTGGAGGAGGGACACAGGCCAAGGAGAAGAGTGGGGAGAAGGAGGGGTATGGTGGAAGGTGGTCTCTCTCAATGCAAGAAGCCTGGGGAACAAAATTGCAGGGCTTCAGGTGCTCCTTTCAGAGGGGATGGTGGGCATTGCTGCAGTGACAGAGACTTGGGCCACAGGGTACCATGACTGTGACTTGGCAATCCCGGGATACAGGATATACAGGAGGGACTTGGGGGTTGGAAGGGGAGGGCATGGGATGTAGCCAGGCATTTCAGATTTGTACACCAACCTGCCACACTGCTACCCCTCCTCACTGTTGTTCATGCCTGCCCCCCAAATGACTCAAGTCCAAGGTTCCTGGTTCAAGTCAGATGATTCCCACACTAGACCTGCTGTCTGTCTGCATTGCTAGTGTGGTGCTCGCTGCTTGCTGGTAAACACCACCGAGTGCACCACGAGTCCAAGACCATGGCAGAAATTTCTTCTCTCTCCCCCGCCCGCCGGTAGGCAGATTCACGCCACTTGCCACTCAACATAAAGTCTTCATTCTTTTAGCTGTCTCTGAGTCTGTCCTTCTGTCTGCTGCACTTCAGTTCTTCTACTGCTTCTCTCGCTCCCAGTACAATTGAACTAATAGTATGGCTTCTAACTTTGCTGGGGCATTTAAACTCACTGCCCCAGACTTGCCACACCCCTACCAGATGCTGCAGCTAATCACTAAGTAGATGGACCATGCAGACCTAATTGAGACCTTCAGCTTCAAAGTCTGTGGTCCACTCTGCCACCTCCCATAACAAAGCTGAAAGAGAAAAGAAAAAGCCTGTTAAGCCAAACAAAGGCATTTAAACACAATGGACTAGAGAGGGCACAGCAATGCTGGCCAGCTTGTTTGCTACCCCCTGCTACTAAACTTGTTATACCGTGGCTTAGCTGGAATATAAGTAGCTACACCCTTGGGAGGGTGCACTCTATGTGAGGGAGGGGATCAATTGCATAAGGAATGAGGGAGAAGAGAAGAGGAGAAGAGAGGACAGAGGCGCATTGGGTGCAGCTCTTCGACTCCAAGGGCAGAAAGCTGAGGCTGGGAGAGGTGTGCATACTGCCAGCCCAATCCGGGGAACTGGATGGGGAGTTCACAGAGCAGATAAGAAGGGTGTGTAGAAGGGAGAGTGTGGTGATAGTGGGGGATTTTAACCTACTAGGGGTTGACTGGAGCACCCCAGCCACTAGCAGTACCAGGGAGCAGGTGCTCCTTGATGCATTCCAGGATGGCCTTCTGACACAATTGGTTAGTGGGCCTACAAGGCTTGGTAGCACTCTAGACCTAGTACTGGAAAATGGGGAGGTGGTGAGAGAGGTAAGGGTGGAGGACCCAATAGCGGATAGCGACCACCAAACAGTGTGGCTCATTCTTGCGCTGGTCAGGGAGACAGGAGGCACGGGCACTAAGGTGGCGGACTTTAGTAGGATGAACTTAGAGAGGATGGGAGCAATACTGCAAGGGAGACTCCAGGATATAAGGCTGGGGATGGATACAGAACAAAAGTGGGGAGTCATAAAGACTGGGCTAATTGATGCCACGGTAGCCTGCACCAGGGCCAGGAGTAAGAAGAGTAGAGCCAAGAAACCATGCTGGCTGAACAAGGAAGAGCTGCAAGGGTTGAGGGCAAAGAGGGCTGCATACCGGCAGTACAGGAGAACAGGGAAGGGAGAGGATAAGGAGACTTATAGGAGTTGGTCAAGGGAGGTGGTCAGGAGGGTGAAAAAAGCTAAGGCCTCCAGGGAATTAAGGTTAGCATAGGGCATAAAGGGAAGGGAAAAGGACTGTTTTTTAGGTATGTCTGGGAAAAGAGGAAGTGCAAGGAACATTGTGAGGATAAAGCGGGGAGGGGCTTGGGTGGAAAAGGGGGAGGAGCAAGCCGAAATTCTAAATGAGTACTTCTGCTCCATTTTCACTAAGGAGAGGGATGGTCCAGTACCAACATGGGCTGGGGGACGGGAGGAGGTGACGGACAAAGTGATCACAGGGAGTAGGGTGCTAGAGGGGCTGAGTACAGTAAGGGTAGACAAGGCACCAGGTCCCGACGGCATCCACCCCAGGGTGCTGAGGGAGATGGTTGAGCTGTTGGCTGAGCTGCTGGCAGATCTGTTCAACACCCCCCTGGAAATGGGGTGTGTGCCCCAGGACTGGAGGGTGGCCCATGTGGTGCCCATACACAACTATCAGCTGGTCAGTCTCACGTCCATAGTGGGTAAGCTTATGGAGGTGATACTGAAGGAGAGACTGGTGGCATTCCTAGAGAGTAATGTCCTCCAAGATGAGCAGCAACACGGGTTCATCTCAAGGAGGTCTTGTCAAACCAGTCTAATAGAGTATTATGACTGGGTGACAAGGGAGTTGGACAGGGGCCATGCGGTACATGTCCTGTACTTGAACTTCAGTAAGGCCTTTGATACAGTGTCTCATGGGAGACTGGGGGGAAGCTGACGGCAGTGGGGGTGGGAAAAAAACTGACTAAATGGATAGAGAACTGGTTACAGGGGAGGATGCAGAGGGTGGTGGTGGGGGAGCTCTCATCATCCAGAGCAGTGACAAGTGGGGTGCTGCAAGGGTCAGTGCTGGGTCCGGTGCTATTTGGGCTCTTTATCTCCAGTATAGCACACACAAAGTGGGGAGCAGGGTTACTCTGTTCGCAGAGGTCCAGCAGTATAGCCTTGAGGTTAGAGGAACGAGGTGTGAACAAGCTTGGAACATCCAGCAGACCAGACCTGAGTTTGATTCTCACAACCTCCACTTGCATACTGTGTGGCTCTGAGCAAGTTACTTAACCACCCAGTGCTCCTAGGTCACCCCTGAAAACAGGCACTTGTGCCTAGTGGGCCTTACTCAGTTACCAAAGACTAAAATAAAAAAAATAAATAAATGATACCAAATTGGGGGCAATGGTGGACAAAGAGGATGGATAGGAAAAACTGCAGGGGGACCTAACCAAACTAGAGACATGGTCGGTGGAGTGGCAGCTAGGATTCAATGCAAAGAAGTGTATGGTGATGCACTTTGGGGCTAAGAATCAGAAGAGGGACTATTGGTTGGGGGGGTGAGATTGGGGATCACAGAGGAGGAGAAGGATCTAGGGTGTTGGTAATTGGGAGCATGAACAACTCAGCCCAGTGCACGAGAGCAGCAGCGAAGGCAAACTGGATACTGGGGTGCATTGCAAAGGGGTTCTCATCCAGACACAGGGATGTGATCCTATTGCTCTACAGTTCATTGGTCAGTCCGCACCTGGAGTACTGTCTGAAATACTGGAGGCCATACCTGAGGAGAGAGATACAGTTACTGGAAGGGGTGCAAAGGAGGGCAACAGAAATGTTAAAGGGGATGGAAGGAAAGTCATATGAAGTTAGGCTGAAGGAACTGGACATGTACACACTGGAGGAGAGGAGGAGAGGAGGGATGGGGGATATGACTGAATCATTGAAATACCTGAGGGGGCAAATAAACCTAGCACTGAGGGGGTGTTTAAACTGAGGAGTGGAAGAGAGAACTAGAAGGGGGACAGGATCAGATCTACAGTACAATAGCTTCTTCTTGTTGTTTTTACATTGTTTCTTGTGGATTATACTTGGTAGAAAGTTATTTCTTGCCTTTCTTACTACTAAGGGGCTAGCAGGGTATTGTTTGGGGCTGTTGGAATTTTGAAACCTGTTTTGGTAGCTATAAGTGGGCTCATTTGTTTGATGATTCACTGTGTGGCAGGCTGCATTTGTAGAGGCCTGTTTCTTCTGTTTTAAAATATAATTGGTGTGATTTAACTGGGTCTGTTTCTTTGAATTGGAGACCTATATCTTCTAATTCCAGGCCTATTTTGATGTGTTGTTGGTGAAGCTGTTTGAACTGGAGTCCTGTTTCTTTGGGTAGCAAACCTATTTTGGGGGCTTTGAGTAGAATTGTGATTCATTGTTGCTGGCTTCACTAGCTGCAAAGTTTTAGTGCAGAGTGGGGGAAGGGTGCTAATGGTCTGGCCAGGTCTCACTCAGTTAGGAGGCAGAGCTGAATCAGGTGTGGTGTCAGTGCTTTGGCTTCTCAGAAGGAACTAGAAGGGGGACAGGATCAGATCTACAGTACAATAGCTTTCTTCTTGTTTTTACATTGTTTTTGGATTCTACTTGGTAGAAGGTTATTTCTTTCCTTTCTTACTACTAAGGGGCTAGCAGGGTATTGTTTGGGGCTGTTGGAATTTTGAAACCTGTTTTGGTAGCTATAAGTGGGCTCATTTGTTTGATGATTCACTGTGTGGCAGGCTGCATTTGTAGAGGCCTATTTCTTCTGTTTTAAAATATAATTGGTGTGATCTGACTGGGTCTGTTTCTTTGAATTGGAGACCTGTATCTTCTAATTCCAAGCCTATTTTGATGTGTTGTTGGTGAAGCTGTTTGAATTGGAGTCCTGTTACTTTGGGTAGCAAACCTATTTTGGGGGCTTTGAGTAGAATTGTGATTCATTGTTGCTGGCTTCACTAGCGGCAAAGTTTTAGTACCAGGGGTTCTGACATCACTTCCTCAAACAGGCAAAGGATATGCACCTGTCATAGCAGAAGCAGACATCCAGGAAAGGAACAGCAGCAAGTGAAGAGGTGACTGCTTCTCAGTGGAAGGGAAGTAAATGCAAATCTAGGAGCTTTCATTATTACTTCTTCGCATTGATATTGCATTGGGGAAAGGAGGAGTAGGAGTTTGAAGAAGGTTGTGCAATGGCTACTTAAAGTCTCTTTTTGAGTGTGGATAGGAAGGATAGGAATATAAAAAGCAGTTGCTCAATATATCTAAATGTGTACAACAAAGGAGGTAAGGGAAATAAAGAAAATGTTTTGCACTGATAGAGGGAGGAGAGGGGAGACTTGGGGGAGTGTTTGGTATCCTGCATCTGGAAGGGTGGGGGGTCGCTGGTGGGCAACGACAGCAATGGGTAGGGTGGTAGGCTGCAACAACTGTGGTGCACCAATCTTTCTAAACATTGCCTGGAGTGTGGGAGGATGTTTAGTGTGCAACCACATAGAAAACTTAGAAAGTTGATGGGTCTGCAGGAGGAACTAAGACAGGCAAGGCAGATTGGGGTGGGTTTAGCCCATACTGGAGGGAGGAAGAAGGGAGATGAGGGAGGCGATTTAAGCCAACAGTGGTGAGGAGAGGGTCAGAAGAAGGGAAGCAGAGACAAGGGCCCAGGCCAGGAAGAACAATTGCACGGGAAACCAGGTCAGGAGACAAAAGACAAATGGAAGGAGGCATAGGGACTTGTGAGGGGAGACTAAGAAGTGGCAAAAGTCATGGAGTGGAAAGGAGAGAACAGGTTACTATGAAGAGAGGGAGCAGGCATTTGTGAAGGATCTTCAGAAAATAGTTTTGCACTGCTAGAGAGGAAGAAGGTGGAGGAGGGAAATGATGAAATTAGAGGAGTAATTGATAAATGCCTGGACCAAACTGGAGCAGGGGGAAATTCTGCTGGGAGAATTGCAACAGGGGTAAAAGGGGAAAATAATGTGCAGGAGGAAGAAGAGGAGCTGGAAATGAGAGAGGGAGATATATGGAAGCAAGCAGGGAGTAAGAAGGGTGGAATCTTAGTGCTGGGGGACTCAATACTAAGAGGAGTTCAGGGGGTAGCAAGGGGAGAGGAATAGTCGCGATTTGGGTGGAGGCCATGCCAGGAATGACAGCGGAAAGGTGGGACAATCTGTTCTGAAATATGCTAGAAGGGTAGGGACAAGCCTCATTTAATTATACATCTTGGGACAAACGACCTGGCTGACAAGACAGTAGATATAGTCAGAGGAGGTTTGAGGAACTAGCACAATTATGTGAGGGGCAGGAAGATCAGTAACTTTTTCGAGATACTTCCGGTGCAAAGGCAAGCACAACAAGAAAGCTGAGAATAGAGGAATTTAACGGATGGCTAAGAACCTGGTGTTGTGCTAAAGGGTATGGGCTGTTGGGGGTGGGAGGGACCTGGGAGGACAGTAGCTCTCATGCCAAGGACATACTACACTTGAGTGAGGAGGGAAAGAAAGTGTTGAAACAGAGGATGGAGAGCACATAGAGGAAGTTGGGAATTTAAACTAGGAGTGGGGTGGCAGATTGGGGAAGAGATATGCAGAGACCACAGGTTGGGAAACCATATGAGCTTACCCCATAACAGTGACAAAGGACAGATGGCAAGTACTATTGGTGATGCTAGGAAAGGGGGCAGGATGGGAGGGGAGAAGGGTGGAAGGTGGTTACCCTTAATGCTAGGAGCCTTGGGAGGAAAACTGCAGAGTTACAGGTGCTCATGGCAGAGGGAGAGGGACATTGCAGCCATCACAGAAACATGGGCCACCCAATACAATGACTGGGACCTGTCTGTACCAGGGTACAGGTTATTTGTAGGGACAGGGTGATTGGGAAAGGAGGGTGGCACTATATGTGAAGGAAGGACTGAAGTGTAAGGGAGGAAGGGGAGGAGGGTAGTACTGGAGTCACTTTGGATGCAAATCCAGGATTCCAAAAATAGGATTCTTAGAATGGGAGTGGTGTACAGGCCACCATCTCGGATGGAGGAGTTAGACAAGGAACTAACGGGACAGATCAGGAGGACCTGCAAGAAGGGTAGTGTGGTGATTGTGGGGGACTTCAACATGCCAGGAGTGGACTGGAGTACCCCAACAACCAGGAACAGAAGGGAGCAGGTACTGCTGGATGCCTTCCAGGACAGCTTCCTGCTGCAAATGGTCAGTGAACCAACCAGGTTAGGGAATACCCTTGACCTTGTGCTGGCAAATGGGGACTTTGTAAGAGAACTTACAGTGGAGGAACCGCTGTCAGGGAGTGACCACCACTCAGTATGGCTCACATTGGATATGGGCAAGGAAGGAGTGGAATCTGGCACAAGAGTGCTGGACTTCAGGAGGGCTGACTTTGGGAGGATGGGGGAAGTGGTAAAAGGGTACCTGGCCAGAATTCAATCTAGTATGGACACTAACCAGAGGTGGGAGCTCATAAAGCTGGGGAAAGTGGAGGCAACCAAAACCTGCTGCAAAGACCAGAGCAAGAAGGCTAGGGCTAAGAAACCGATCTGGTTGAGCAAGGAGGTCATGGAAAAGGTAAGGAGGGAAAGAGCTGAGTTTAGAAGTACAAGAAAACAGGGAGGGGGGGGGAGGACAGGGAGGAGTACTTGACAGAATCGAAAGAGGTGACAAGGGCAGTAAGGGGAGCCAAAGCATCTACGGAACTCAGGTTGGCACAAGGCATTAAGAAGGGGGAGAAGGACTTCTTTAAGTACATCAGGGAGAAAAGGAGCTGTAAGGACCACATAGTAAGGATTAGGAAGGAGGGGGGTTGGGTGGAAGCAGGGTGCGATAAGGCAGAAGCACTAAATGAGTACTTCTGCTCAGTATTTACTAAAGAGAAGAGGGGTGACACCCAAGGTGGGAGAAATGGCAGAAACGGGGGGAAGGGGTGACAGATGGGGAAATCATGGTGGGCAGAGTTTGAGAGGGTTTGAAGGCACTGAGGGTGGACAAGGCGCCAGGCCCAGATGGCATCCACCCTAGGGTACTGAAGGAGCTGGCAGAGATCCTTGCAGGACCTTGCAGACCTATTTAATGCCTCACTACATTCGGTGTGTACCTCAGGACTGGAGGATGGCTCATGTGGTGCCCTCCACAAGAGTGGCCCCAAGGATGAACCGGAAACTACAGACCAGTGAGCCTCACATCCATCGTGGGTAAGCTAATGGAGACTATCCTGAAGGAGAGGCTGGTGGCCTCCTAGAGGCCAAAGGACTACAGGACAGCAGACAGCATGGCTTCATATGTGGCAGATCCCGCCAAACCAACCTGGTGGAGTTCTATGACTGGGTAACTAGACAACTGGACAGGGCCATGCAGTGGATGTCCTGTATCTGGACTTCAGTAAGGCATTCACTTGGTGCCGCATAGAAGGCTGGGAAGGAAGTAGTAGGCACAGGGGGGTGCAAAGCTGGTGAGATGGGTAGGAAACTGGCTTCAGGGAAGGCAACAGAGGGTGGTGGTGGGTGGGGAGCTCTCACACCCAAGGGCAGTGACGAGCAGTGTTCCACAGGGCTTGGTGTTGGGACCAGTGTTGTTTGGGATATTCATTGCGGACATATCATGGGACATCAAGAGCAAGATCAGTCTGTTTGCTGATGATACCAAGGTAGGCATGGTGGTGGATGACCTAGGGGGATGGCAGGGGTTGCAGGATGATCTGGCAAAGCTTGAAACATGGTCAGATACCTGGCAACTGGGGTTTAATGCCAAAAAGTGCAAGGTGCTGCATTTTGGGATGAAGAACCCAAGGAGGAGTTACCAGCTGGGGGGAGTGCAGCTAGCCCAGACAGAGGAGCAGAAGGATCTGGGTGTGCTCATTACAGGGTCAATGAACAACTCGGCACAATGTAGGAAGGCAGCTGCAAAGGCCAACAAAATGCTGGGTTGTATTGCAAGGGTATATCCTCGAGGAGGGAGGAGGTGATTCTGCCACTGTATAGGTCATTATTTAGACCACACTTGAGTACTGCATGCAGTACTGGCGTCCGTATCTGAAGAGGGACATTAAGATACTGGAGGGGTGCAGCTTAGGTGACAAAGATGATCAAGGGGCTGGGGGACTTATCATACGAGAGGAGGTTGAGGAAGTTGAACATGTACTCACTGGAGGAGGAGGGACAGGGTGACATGACTGAAACCTTTAAATACATGAAAGGAATAAACAAGACGGGTACAGAGGGGCTGTTCAAAGTCAGGGAGGGGAGGGCCACCAGGGGCCATGATATGAGACTGGAGGGAGGAAGGTTCAGGACGGAGATGAAGAGACACTTTTTTTACTGAGAGGGTGGTGGCTGGGTGGAATGCATTACCTGCAGAAGTGGTATCCAGTAGAACAGTGGACTGCTTCAAAAGGGGATGGGACAGGACAAGGGGGAGGGTTAACGAAGGGGAAGGGTGGAAGGGAAGGGCAGCTGCAGAATAAGGGGTGCTAGCTGCACATTCGAGCAGACTTGATAGACCTCTAGGCCTTTATCTGCTGGCAAATTTCGTATGTTCGTAGATGAGGGGGCACGGACTAAGGTTGTAAGGGAGACATTTCAAGAGGGAAATGAGGAGGCACTACTTCACTGAGAGGGTGGTGTCTAGTTGGAATGTGTTGCTAGAGGGGGTGGTAACATGTAGGACAGTCAATAGCTTTAAGAAAGGGTGGGATCAAGCAAGAGGAAGAGTTAGGGGGCCAGGGGACGGGACAAGCAGGGGAGGAACTGAGTGGGAGGAGGCTGGGGCAGCTGCAATCTAGGATGTTAGCTGCACACTCGGGCAGACTTAGATAGACCAATTGGTCTGTTCTGCTGGTAGATTAGTATGCTGTTATGTATGTTCACAGGTAAAAGTACAGTGACTCTGTTCATGAGCAGAGGTCCTAAAATGCCTATGTTGAAAACTTGGTGACAAACGTCCATAAAATAACTGTGTTACAAGCATGTGTTGTGCAGTTTCCATGCACCCTTGTAACTTCGCAAATTTGTAGTATTTTTACTCCAGATTTTCAACATTGGCATTTTTTCAGACGTCCTTATGAACAGTTCAGCTGTCATTTTTCACATCCTGCCCGAAATATGTGTTTACACATCTGGCGCAGAATAGCGCAGTTGTTGTAGGAAATCAATGTTCAGGACAGATTAAAAAAATCATACTGACAGTGTTCATGAGCAGAGGTCACAAAATACCTAAGTTGAACATTTGGTGAAATAATTCCACTAAATGACTGTGTTACGCGCATGCGTTGCAGTTTCCACGAACGCTCGGAAGTTTAAGCATTTTTAACATTTTCACTTCAGGTTTTCAGCATTGCCATCTCTTCACACCCTCCCTATGAATGGTACAGCAGTCATTCTTCACATCCTGCCCCATCTTTGTTTTCATACATCTGGCACTGAATGGCACGGTCACTGTGGGAACTCAAAGTTCGAGACACATTCACAAAATCACAGTGCCGCTGTTCATGAGCAGAGGTCCCAGATGCTTTCATGAGGTGGGGGCTACATGTGGAAAATTTGTAGTGCAAATACCAACAAACGTCTGTGGTGTTAGGGTTTCTAACTATAACGTCCCACCCTGTACAGACTGACAAGCATCAGGCGTGTGCCTTTGGATTGCCGACTATAATGCTCATGCCATTCCAACCCCACTCCCCCACCCTGCAGCCAGTGACAGGCATCGAGGTGTGCCTTTGACTCTTTGGCCCGAGAGTTCACCCCATTCTTCTATATTGCACACATTTCAGCGTATGTCATTATGGAGTGGGGTGACTGTAGAGCCAAACACCCCAAGGCACATCTCAACACTTGTCTGTGTCTGCAGGATGGGGTGAGGTGAAATGGCATGAACATTATGGGCGACAACCCAAACGCATACCCCAGTGCCTGTCCATCTGTGCAGGGTGGAGGTGGGGTTGGCGTGAAGTTCACTACCTCATAGCCATTCCTTCTCTGCATCTCTCTAACTCCTGCATTTCCAATGCAAATACCAGCAAGCAAACATTCGGCATTGACAAATGCTTGTTACCAAATGGCACGCCCTGTATGTCCGGGTTTGTGTGGATACATCTTGCTAGGGTCTCCAAATAGAGATGAAATAAAAATGGGGCAAGAGGGCATCCCTGTCTCTTGCCATTTTTCAGGGGGAAGCCAGACAAGAGTGCAGTAGCAACCCTAATAAGAATTAATATAGTTGTTTTTTTTTGCCACTGAGGATAACTCCCTTACTCTTTCAGAATGTTCCACGGGATCTTTAACTTCTGTCTGAACAGTCACCAGAGACAGGCAAAAGGGGCCTTAGTTTAACGTCTCATCCAAATGATGGCACCTCCCACAGTGCAGCACCCCTCAGTATGGCACTGCAGAGTCAGTGCTGGGTACTACCCCAAGTGTCTGGTGTGGAACGCGTACAGTAAACCCATTCCTGTAATACTGCTGAAGGAGAAATGGTTAGCCTTTGATACAGCTGGGGCTTTTTGTGCCTTTTATATAACATAACTAAATACAGAAGGCAACTCATTGTACCTTTGTGTAGCTCTGTTTACTTTTTTATGTGCAGTTGCAATATGCTTACTTGTACTGTGTACTTTACTTTGCTCCAATCGTTAATACTGTGCTTTTATCATTGTATTTCCTGTTCTCTTCCCCTAGGTTGTGCCTGAAAACAAGCCTTGGCTTAGTGTGCCTTTCTCATTTTCAGTTTTCAAATAAATAAATATTCAAGCCCCTCCTCCCACCTGCTGAGCAGGTACAGTAAAGCCATTGATTCCCTTCGTAGTAGGAATTTGATCAGTTTTCTTTTTAACTCCCTAATATTGCCAGCCTGGATGACTGCTAGTAGTAGTGGATTACAGTCAACTGACCCTATTGTAGAAATACAGTAGTACTTATACCATTTAGTCTCTAACCCCTCATTGGTAATCTGTTACCATTTCCCCCAGTCCTACCATGATCTGCTAGAATTACCCCTGGTTGACTTCCACCTTCTGTTTTTTCCCCATTGAGTACCTACTGACCCAGATCATCATGGTTTCTTGGTACCATTTTCCCTCTGTACCTTTAAATATCCCTGTAGGTCTCCACAATGCTCTCTGTCTTCTGTACGTCCTTCCTAAGCTATGGCACCCAGAGCTTGACACTGTATTCCTGGTGCAGACAGACATAATGTGTTTCTTCAGGAGACTAACAGCCTCACACTAGACACACTGACCTACCATACTAGCAGATTTCAGAATGTATTTCTTTTTGTTACTGTTGAAAACAAGTTTTTTCCCCATATTTGGTTTCCCCTAGGATTTTAAAACTGTTAGCCACTGCTGCTAAAGCAACACCAAATGTTTTCCACCAAGAGAAAACATGATCCATACCACAACTTCAGCACACAGGGCCGGGTTTTCAAAGCTCTGAGAAGGACACAAGGTGTTTGCATCAAACATTTCTGATGCAACTGGCATCTTGCGTCAAAAGATACAGCATTCCTGATTCAGAAACGCGATCTGCATCTGAGATGGGAGCCGCTGAGTCAAAGTGACACTGCGCCCTCCTTGTGACAAAACTGAGGGTGGGGGCTTGCACCATGGTGGGGCTGCAACATCCCCTTTTCTGGGATTCAGGAAGCCCCACTGTGGCCGCAGCAAAGGGCTCGAGATAGACCAACAGTAAGCTGGTCAAAGCCCCTTGCGCCAGTGCAAGACAATGTGGCAACTTGTTTTCAGGGGGGCCTGACAGTTGTGTATGGGGGGGTGGTGGCATGGGCACGGGGTCCCATAATGGTGGTTGGGCAGGAAGTAGGCAGTCATATTAGTGATGTTGCACATGGCGAGTGTGCCGATTATTGAGCAATACTTTCACTGACAAGGAACAGCTATGGGGGGGGGACAGAGACACACACAATACCATGGCCCTAAGTGGGCATGGCCCTGGGGGCTGCTGCCAGGGTCATGCCCACTTGGGGACATGGTACTGTGTGTCTCTGTACCCCCCATAGCTGTTCCTTGTCAGTGACAGTATTGCTCAATAATCAGCACCCCTGCCAGGTGCAACATAACTACTATGCCTGCCCACCCCCTTCCCAACCACCACAGTGGCACCCTGTGCCCATGCCACCCCATACCCCACATGCTTGCCATGTGCTCCCCCGTACCTCACATGCCTCACCTGTGTTTGCCCCCACCCCACCCATCCAGGCACCTCTACTATTGGCGCTGGGCGGAGGCAGCTGGATCCCGCAGCATTTCCGTGGGTGTGCCAATTGTTTTGGAGCATGCCGGCAGGTGCAGCAACTCCTGGATTTGTGGTGCAGGGACCCAGTTCTTTCTGAATATGGCACAGGGTCCCTGATGCAGCCGGGGTGCACTGCAGCCCTAGATCGCTGCAAATTGCAGCAATCTAGTGGCTCTTTGAAAATCCGTCTCACAGTATCTATGTGCCTGTCTCTTCCTCACAGTACTGTGGTATTTAGGGGGACAGCAACTCTTGCTTGCACCTGTGGTATTTTTCTTTCTTTGAGGCACTGCCTGTCAATAAATTATCTTCAGTCCTGCCTCCTCCTCTTTCATCAGGATTGTTATAATAGGCTAAAAATATAGTAATACTTGCTGTCTGCTTTTATTTTGATCACTGGTCACTGCCTCCCACCAAATTTCCCACACTACTCTCCTCCCCCCCCCCCCAAAATTAGTTATGATCATTGGTAATACTTTCACGCAAAAAAAGCTTTTCTTTCCTAATACAAATATTTTCAGCAATTCTTCTAGGCAAAATTTATTTTCTTTTTTAAAATATCAGAATTCATACTAACAAATGACGAGGAACATTTTTTAAATTAAATGTGCTGCTATCAACTGCTTGAGAATTTCAACCTGAACAACAAGCATCTAACCAGTCGCTCCAATAGATGCACTCTCTATGATTCTCACTTATCTTCAGACCACTGAAAGCTGTCCTCCGTGGTGAACACTGATGTTTGCCGAAACTGAAGCACACATGCTCCCAACTTAAAATGAGACCTCAAACTTTAAGTCTTAAGCTTAATCTGTAGATTTCCTGGTAAATTGCGTGTGCTGCAGTATTGATACGGGGAGTCATACTCAGAAGTGCATGATCCACTATAGCACCGGTAGATCTTCTTCAACAATGTCTTCGCTGTTAGGCCACACCTTTGGCACTATAGCCGTCAGTGCTAGGTCCACACAAAATGTTTTGCTAACCAGGTACCACCCACAGTGATGTCTCACATCTGCATCTATGTAAGTGTGGGAAACTCCATCACTCCTCAGTTCTTTTCCCACCATTGATCATCCTCTTTGGACTTGCTGAAGGAAACGCCATCAACCTAACTGTTACTGTTTATTCTTTTATTTTAGAGAAGTGTTTATTAAGTCGAAAGAGCCTTTATTTCAGTATTGTAAGTCCACAGAAAACATTTACAAAGAAGTTACACATGCAGTCTGTGTGTGCTATCTGGGCATGTCTCACAAAGTGGAGACTTGTGAGATTTCAACATCTTCAACATCAACCTATTCAACATCTTCATTAGTGACCTCGCAGATGGACTAGAGGGTAAGGCTTGTCTGTTTGCAGATGACACCAAGATCTGCAACAGAGTAGATGATCCAGATGGGGTGGGCAGAATGAGAAGAGATCTGGATAAACTAGCAGAATGGTCAGAAGAGTGGCAACTGGGATTTAATGCAAAGAAGTGCAAAATCATGCACATAGGGAAGAGAAACCCTGAAGCCACTTATAGGCTGGGAGGGGAGTTGCTAGCAGTCACAAAGGAAGAAAGAGACTTGGGCATCATCATCACTGATGACCTAAAATCATCCAAGCAGACCTCTAAAGCAGTAGGTAAGGCTAGGGGGTGTTAGGGTGTATTAGTAGGGGTATCACAAGTCGTAAGAGGAGGTAATAATCCCTCTGTACAAGACATTGGTTAGGCCCCATCTGGGTAGTGCAGTATTGGAGGCCACACCTTCACAAGGACATTAATCAAATTGAGGCAGTCCAGAGAAGGCAACCAAATGGTGCAGGGACTGCATCGGAAGACATATGAGGACAGATTAACGGAGCTCAATATGTATACCCTTGAGCAAAGGAGGGAGAGAGGTGATATGATCGAGACATTTAAACACCTTAAGGGCATAAACAAGGTGAAAGAGTCTAACATGTTTAAATATAAGAAAAATAGCAGGACAAGAGGACACAGCATGAGATTAGAGGGAGGCCGATTAAGGGGGAATGTGAGGAAATTTTTTTTCACAGAAAGGGTGGTAGATGCATGGAATGGCTTACCACAAGAAGTGGTGGCTATGAATACAGTGCAGGGCTTCAAACAGGCATGGGATAGGCATAAGGGAGCAATACAAATGACTATGAATAGATAGGTCACTGACAGAGCAAAGGCCGATGGCACATTTATAAGGTAGAAAAAGAAATGGGCAGACTGGATGGGCCTTGCGGTCCTTATCTGCCGTCAACTTCTATGTTTCTGTGTTTCTATGTTTCTATTTGCCAGAGCTTCAACCAGGTTACAAGGCAATTCCAGAAGAAAGTTCTAGAAAATGTCCTCCTTCTCAAAACTTTGAAAGCCATGGAGAAGGAACAGGGCCCAAAGTCGGTGTCTTCCTCACCATTGCTGAGAAGCGGCCACCAAAGTTGAAGGATCGGGACAGGGAACGGTCATTGTTGTGGCCCTTCTCATTGTCCTGCTACAAGCATAAACATAGAGATAAAGACAGATTTGCTTTGCTGGCAAGGTCCTGGTCACCATTGAGACAAGGTAAATATAGTGCTGTGGCAGAGTTGACTACAGCCCCCCCCCCCGACCATCGATGAGACTGCAAGGTTAGGGCTAGGCTTAGGTGTTGCCATACCTACTATGGACAGTAGGATGCCATCTTCATCGGGCCAAGGCCCACCAACACAAGTAGTCCCAGACCCTCTACAGGGTGCTGTATCTCAATCTGTACTTGTGCCACTCTCAGAAATGATCAGATGTATTCTGCTTGGACTACCACCATTGGCACTTATTCTGTTGACAGGTCATCTGCTCTGTGGCCCTTGTCGATGGCTCTACTAGCATGTCACGGATTCCTTCCTGTCAGTCATCACTGTCACCACCAGTACATTCTGCAGCGCCCGTCATCGATAAAGATATCAGTGATGAGACTGAATATAATCCCAACCTCATAGTTTTAGAGGAAGACTTAAAGGAGGAACACGAAGAAGAACAATATGTTCCATGCTCTAGTTCTACCGTCTCATGCTGCAGTGAGGACTTAGTGGTCTATACCCTGAGATCTCCTCCTGAGAGTCCAACTTTTCAAGCCATGATTCAGGAAATGCAGTTTGCCATGGGCTTTTCTGTGGAAGAGGAAAATTCCACAAAAATAAATCTAATGGCATTTTTGGAGGTTCCCCTGCTCTCCCTCCATTATAATTCCACCTATTTATCCTGCATTAGAGGATGCCACATTTGCTGCATGGTACAGACCTAATTCACTGCCTGCAGTTCCTAGAATGGCTGACAAACAGTATCTGCCACCATCTGCTATGCCTTACTATGCTAACCACCAAGAAACTGACTTAGTTGTTATCATGGCTGCTTATGATAGGACTAGAGCACCTAAACACGAGTAATTTGCCTCCTGATAAAGAATCTGGGAGACTGAATATGATGGGCAAACGTACTTTTGCCTCTGCCTCACTGAACCTTAGAATTGCAAACTACGAGGCCCACCTGATAAAATACCAGAACAGCCTGTGGAAAGCTGCTTGAACTGCAGCCAGTGCTTTGTCTGATGGCTCTGCCAAGAATGAGTTACTTAAAATAGTATCTCCTGGTGCTGTGGTTGGCAAACATTTGCTGCGCTTAGCTCATGTTGTCTCTGAATCTCTGCAAAGGCTGCTGCTTCTTGCATTTGCATGAGGAGGATATTCTTGGCTCTGAGTTGCTGGTTTGCCACTGATGTGCAACAGGCAGATCTGAATGCCTCATTTGGAGGGACAAAACTGTTTGACTATAATGTTGAAGATGCCCTAAGTGGCCTTCAGAACTCAAAAATGACTCTAA
This sequence comes from Neoceratodus forsteri, assembly GCA_016271365.2. Classification (NCBI taxonomy): domain Eukaryota; kingdom Metazoa; phylum Chordata; order Ceratodontiformes; family Ceratodontidae; genus Neoceratodus; species Neoceratodus forsteri. Next base: position 451,463,268 of record JADMNL010000023.1, on the reverse strand, counting down.
GTTCTGTAAAGTCCCTGTATCCTGCTAGTGGTCATGGAAGGAGGCAACTTTCATCAGCCTACTGTTCGAGGTGGCCGTGCCTACCATCAACAAGGCTGTAGTAGGGGAAGTGGCACCCGGCCCACACAACAGCACCCAAAGCAGTTAGTTCTGGTGGCACTGCCCCCACTACTTCAACCTGACTCTCTGCCGGTTACAACCCCACCTCCACTGTTACATCCAGGGGTGGTTTTGGAAGGGCAGGATCTCCCTGCATGTGAAGCAATGGTGGGACCACCCATGGATGAGTGGGTTCTGGAAATAATTGCAAGGGAGCAATCTCTGGAGCTGTTAGGAATCTCTCCTGGTCATCCTCCGCCTCCTTCCTGTTATCTTCTGGGCCCCTTGTCCCTTCTGAAGGAAGAAGTTTAGTCATTAATGCTATTGTAAACTGTAATTTAACTGGGCATTGGATTGCTCTGTGCTCTATGTTTGTACTGCCACCTGCAAATATATGGATATTGTTGCTGTTCTCTGTTTAGTATGTATCAAAACTTCTGTAACCTCCTGTTATCTTATTGCACCCTTGTTCTGTCTATGTGCTGAATCTGTTGGATCTGATGTAGAGCCTTTGGAAATGAGTTCTTGACTCAAAGGGGTGTAATTCTGATATGTTTAATACATAAAAAATAAATAAAATTATTCCAAAAATGTGTTAAACACCCATTTCCTCCTCAGCAAAGAAACAAATGGTTCTAATCCAGACAGTTTCTGGTCCCAAAATGGACAGGGGATCTGTGTTCTATGTTGGATCTCAGGGAGCTCAACTTCTACATCGAATACAAAAAGTTTTGAATGGGATCTCTATAAGCTCTGACTCCCCTTCTTTAAACAGAAGACTAGTTTTGTTCTCTGGTCATGACGAATGCCTACCTCCTTATACATATCAGCCAATCTCACAGACCTAAGAGCTGGAAAGTGGCCAACATAGTACCAGTATATAAAAAAGGTGATCCTAAGAGCCTTGAAAATTACTGACCAATAGCAATCCTGCATTTCCTCAGTAAACTGCTAGAAAAGATTGTGAACTTCCAGGTCACAGATCACCTCAATAGATATAGCCTGCTGTCCTCTGACCAACATGGGTTCAGGCAGGCCCATAGGTCTTTTACAGTGCTCACCCAATTCACCAACGATATTAAATTGGTCATGGATAAGGGGATGTATGCTGGTTCTATTTTTATCAATCTTAGAAAGGCTTTTGATCTTTTAAACGACACCCCACTTGAATCTAAAATATAATCTCTAGGTATACCCCCCCTCCCAGCCATCTGATGGTTCACTAGGTATCTAAGTAATTGGTAACAATTTGTTAAATTTTGTCAGGCTAAATCTGTCACCCTAACCACAGTCAATATAGGTGTACCTCAAGGCTCCATTCTAAATCTGTTACTTTTTCCTTCTTCAGTAAGGATGCCCACAAAATTCCATCCTTCCTTAGCACTCTAGTATATGCCGATGACATGGTGTTCTACACCAGCTTCAAAAAGTTTAACTGTGATCAGCTCTAAACTGAACACTGATTTTGGAAGAATTCAGACCTGGCTTATACAAAATTGCTTTGTTCTAAACTCTAGCAAGACCGAGACCCCACCTAAACTAAGGACTTGTCCCAATGACTTAGGAATTCACTGCTCAGATGGCTCCCTTCTCTTCACTGCTAAGTCTTTTAAATGTCTAGGTCTTACCCTGGATCCTGCCCTTGATTTTACACTGCACATCTCAAACATCTGTAAACAGTGAATACTAAGCTTGGGATGGCCTATAGAATAAAACACACCCTCTCTCCCGCTGCCATACTTGCATTTGCCCAAGGAATCCTGCTACCCAGCCTTACATATGGTCTCACCTCCTTCTGTCTAACCAGTGTTTCCAGTCTAGACAAATGGAATGTCTCCTATAATAACATCTGCGGATTTGCCTTATCCACTTCTAGGTTAACACACCATTCTACACTGTACTCTAAATTAGGTTGGTTATCCCCTTGCTCTCGTCACCTCTTTGCACTTGGCTGTATGATTGATGACATAATAAGATCTTCCAAACCTTTACTCCACCAGAAATGCCCTCCCTGTCTTATATTCCTGCATGGGAGAAATTGGAAATTGAACAGATTCGGAATTTGGGTCTTGACCCGACTGCCCTGTTATATTCCTTGCGGCACGCTCTCCCTAAAAGCTTGACATCTCTCCCTATATTCACTTCAGTTAGGATCCACACACAGTTATGTTAGTTTCTATGATATATTGCGTGGAAAGACCCTTGCCAACCCCTGTGTAAAATCCCTAATCTGAAAGTGGGAGGTAAAATGATCTCAGAAACCTGGCTCCCTTCAATGGGGGGAACTGAGGATCTCAGATTTGTTACAGGATGGTAAATGTTTACTGGTGCAATCTATTAGTAGTAGACATAAGGTGGGACCTAATCTCATTTTCAAAGTGTATCAGATTAGACATATGGTAATACAAATTCAGGAGAGCCTTAGAGTAGATTAAGTTCCAGAGAAATATTTTGAGTTGCTCGCCCAAGAAGCTCGGGCCCAACACGCCGTGTCCAGAGTATATATTTCTCTATTTGAACAGGCATATGTAGGTAATGATGGTATACCATAATACTGGGTAGATTGTTTTCCAGAACCATCCAGGAACTGGCAGACTGTATGGCATAATACTTACCGTTACATCACTCAGGACAGGCTAAGAGTGATGCAATTTCAATTGCTGAATAATATGTTTTGGACCCCTACCAAATTGCATAAAATAGGTAGAATTGCTAGTTCATTGTGTACCAGATGCCATCAGGAGGCAGGTACCCTGTTCCATATATTCTGGGCCTGTCCTTATGTTAGGGAATTATGGGAAGGCATCAAGACTAAGGCAGACCCACTTTTGGGTATAGAACAATGTTTTATCCCAGAGATTTGCTTACTAGGGGATTACAGGGGGACAGATGTGAAGGTCAGAAGATATTACATAGCCATCATATCCTTCTCCCTCAAGAAAGTGGTACTCAGACACTGGTTAAATGATTTCTCCTTAACTTATACGGAGTGGTTGCAAGAATTGTTATCTAATTTAAATGTAGAAAAATTAGGGGCGAGTCTGTTGAACCGTTCCTCTAGATATTCTAGAAACTAGGAGAGAATCCACACCCTTTATTTGCTTCCAACGGGTGTACTCATAGTTCCATAGTTGTTTACAAGTTCAGGAGGCAGAGCCTATTATTGAACTTGCCACCCAAAGGTGGTTTTAGTTATCTATATATTCAAATTTAGTATTACCCATGTGTTTGTCTAATGTATTCTTAAAGATATCCATAGTTTTACTCTCAACTATAGAGACTGGTAGTGTATAGATTAACTATTCTCTGGGAGAACCATCGAAGTCTTTTTTTGTTTGACAATTTGCTCCTTTTAATTTCATATTGTGTGATCTTGTATGTGATACACAAAATTTTCTTTCAATACCTAAGGTTTCTATTAATATTGGTTCATTGAGTGCTTTAAAGATCATACATAGGGCTCCTCGAAGATGTCTGTATTAGATTGCGTACAGGCCAAGTATTTTTAATCTTTCTCCATAGGTTTTATCAAACATGCCTTTAAGTTTTTTGGTCATTTTCCTTTGGACTCCCTCTATTTGTTTCTTTCCATGTATTGTGGTAGGCGCACAAAAAGGGGCACAATAATCCGAGTGGGATCTCAACAGGCTAGTATATAGTGGAAGGATGACCTGTGGTTGTCTACTTTTAATATTTTTTCCATATACTACCCATAATTCGTTGACATTTTTTTACTTTTGAGTATTGTATTGTTTTCAAAGGTTTGCTTACTGTCTATGTATATCCCATGATCCTTTTCATTATCTGTTATTTGAAGTTTTTCATTATTTAGTAGGTACCCTTTTTTCAGATTGTTATGACCCAAATGCATTACTTTGCACTTCTGCTCATTAAATTTCATTTTATTATTTCTTGCCTAATTTTCTAGTGCTTCTAATTCCTTTTGCAAAGTATCTGTTGTTTCAGGAGTATTGACAATACTTCCAATTTTACAATCATTGGCATATTTAGATATCCATATGTTATCCGATGGCTGCATTGATGTTATTAGGATATTGAAAAGAATAGGGCCCAGTACTGAACCCTGTAGAACTCCGCTTGTAACTTCAACCCATAATGATAAGGCTCCCTTAACTGAAGTACGTTGTTTACGATTGCATAACCATGAATCAATCCAGTTGATTAAGATATATGGGAATTTTTGTTTAACCAGATGTTCCAGAAGAATTCTATGTGATACTCTGTCAAATGCCTTAGCTAGGTCCAGGAATACAACATCCACCGGAAGTCCCTTGTCTAATGCAGCACTCACATTCTCGAAGAAGTTTAGTTGGTTTGTTAAACATGACCTTCCCTTTCTAAAACCATGCTGTGTTATATCATATACATTATAGTGATTAATGTGTTCTTCAAGTCTATGCAAGATTAGTCTTTCAAAGGTTTTCCGTATAACAGAAGTCAGGCTTGTAGGCCGATAATTAGAAACTTCAGATTTATTTCCAGTTTTGTATATTGGTATAACTATTGCTTCCTTCCAATCAAGTACACTTTCTTTGCCTCAAGTGATAAATTAAATAATTTACACAGTGGGCCGGATAAACAAGAGGAGGTTAAACAAGAGGAGGTACAATTTAAAGGGATGTATCAAAGTTTAAATTCCTTATAAATGTCTGAAGAGGTTATTTCTGGCTTGAGGTTTCCTCTAGGGCTAGCAGGCAAGGCTGGGACTGGGGGGAAGGGAGGAAAAGGGGGAGGAGGTTTGGGGTGTCAGGATTGGGTGTGTGTGTAATCTTTTCTGTACTGACTGTACATTGTTGTTCTGTTCTCACCTCTGGCTCTGGAAAATGGAAACTAATAAAATTGAATTAAAAAAAAAAAAGATCTTCCAAACCTACTGCTCTTGCAGCAATGTTGACTCCCCAGGACCAGTCCTACCCTTTGTGATCCTGTGACTAATCGCTTCTGGCTGCACCCAGATGCTGCTCTAAAACGGGTGAGCAGGCATTTACCATTTTTGCCCCTAGAGCTTGGAATGCCCTACCACCTCACCTCCGAGCATCTCAGTCCCACTACAGTTTCAAGAAAGCACTCTACAAATTCTTAAGCTACACAGATATTTGTTCTTGCACCTGACTCCCAATGATCTTTTGTTCAGTTTGCACTCTTTGTTTAATTGACTGTATCTGCTTTGTTCTTCTCTTGATATTTTTATTGTAAATGGTTGTGCAATGTATATGGCTAGGTTTTCTCCTGATTGTTCACAAATATTATTTGAACTCACAGGGTCAGACTGTGCTCAATATTGTTACGTTTTGTACTGCATCCTTCCTATACACTGTAATGTTTTTCTGCTGCCTTGATTGTCTACTGTCTTGAAGCCTCCAGGGGCATGCCTGAAAATAGGCAATTTATTGTCAAGTGCACCTATCTGGTTAACAAAAGCTAAATAAATTAATCTGACTGCACATGCACAATTGGTAGACATGAGCCATTATGTCTCTGCACGAGCCATGCATATAAATGTCCTGGAAATGAGGGGAAGTCCTGTACAACCTCCAGGCATTTCAGGAACATCGATGCCCCAGTCCATCATTATCCAGATGGACAATGCCAGTGTGAAGCATTACATCAACAAGCAAGGGGGCACTCATTCCCATCCCATATGCAGGGAAGCAATGAGAGTATGGTACTGGACTCTCTACCATGGCCTGCAACTATCAGTCATGCATCCCCCAGGTCTCCAAAACATCTTGGCAGACCAGCTAAGCAGGTCACAGTTCAGGATCCGTGAATGGCAACTGCTGACCTCCATGGTAAATGATCTCTTTGCAAGACAGGGTCATTCAGAGTTGGATCTTTTTGAATCCCCACACAGTGCAAAACTGCCGTGCTTCTGCTTGCTTGCTCTAGTGCCTGGAGTTTTTTTGGAAAGGCACGTGGTCCCTCTCCTGGAAAGGGAAATTCCTGTACACATTTCCCCCAATTCCTTCAATACAGAGGATGCTACTCAAGCTGCAGATAATGAGTGCCACTCTCAGCCTCATTGCTCCATTATGGCCTCACAAAATATTATTTCCATTTCTACAACAGATGGCAGTGGAGCCTCCTTTCCCTCTACCTCTGTGATTCAGTCTATTGTCACATGACATGGAGCTCCTGGGCCATCTGAACCTGAAGTCCATACATCTGCATGCATGGCTCCTGAAAACATAGCCATTTCACATTTTGGGGGTATCTCCTAAGGGTGCTGATGTATTGATTGCAGCTAGAAAGCATTCTAGCAGGCATACTTATTCCTTGAAATAGAAGTGATTCACTCTGTTGGCTGCTTTCAAGAATTTGGATGCATTTACATGTCTTGTAAATGCTGTCTTGGAATACTTGTATGACAGGATATGAGACCAAATGCATACATTCCTTTTTTGTTAGTTTAAATATTCTTCAGGTTCTGTTTGATATGAACACAATATGGCTGCTAGATCACATGTACAGGCAGCTAAGGAGAGCTGGTCACCCACTGTTTAGGTGCTGACGTTCTCATGGAAAGGTTAGCAGCAGTTACTGACAAGATGAACAGGGAGGAGACAATTCAGCCATAATCCCAGCAGGGAGTCCTTCCTGGTATATGTTCCAATGCAAGGCAATGGACCCAGGTGCAAGTCGTAAAACTTCTAGAGATAGCAAGAAAAGGCAGGAGATGAGGTCACACAGACACACACTCATATGGGGGGCATACTGGGGGAACTGTCATTCAAGAAAGAGGTCACTCTTCCACAGCCCTGAGCACATGAACTAGGTAACGGGGCTCCCAGCTCTCTCTTTTTGGGACGTTTGACATCTGAAGAAGGGGAGCCCTGCCAAGGGAAGCTAGTTGAATGGTGAGGGGAGCACATCCTAGGGGAAATGTCTTCTGTAGCTAGTGGCAGGTAAAGAGACTTTAGGTGAGGCTAAAATTCAGATTTTTCTAACCTTCAACTATCTGTTGAACTTACTTTATTTTCTGTTATCAGTAAACGTGTAAACCTTTTGTCATACTGTAAATATATCCTGTTTGTAAATACCTGTAGTATCTTCTAGTAAAGAATCTATTTTTGATAGAACCAGTGACTATCTTATTATTAACAAGGTAATTTTTATTATTTCTGCTGCACCCTGCTTGCAGTCCATCTCCAAAGTGCACTCCACCAGCAGTTATTGTGTTGACCTTCCTGACCCCGAGCAGGGCCAAAAGTGGGTTCCTGGTATAACCAGGTGGTGGCAGAGTATTAGAAGTCCCTGTCAATACTGTCCTGTAAGCTGGAACAGCCCAAGGGGCAGTTTTTGTCACAACTTGTTATCCTTGTCATACTCCGATCTATAGTATTTCTCACATATGGTGCATTTGGCAGCTGCATTAGCTACCAGATGCACCATAAATGAGGAATACTGTATTGTTGCCCAAATAGAGTTATCCCATACATTTCTGAAAGGTATACTCCAGATGGAACCTTCTAGCCATAATCCAGTCTCACCTTGGGACTTGAATTTTGTGCTTGAGAAACTGATGTTGGCCCCATTTGAGCCAACCATGAATTGTGGTTACATTTCCTATCATGGAAAAGGTTTTTAGTTGCAATCACTTCTGCTCGAAGGGTTTCTGAGCTTCAGGCTCTAATGTGTGAACCTCCTTGATTTTTCACAAAGACTGTCTGTCTCTTTGCATACAAATCATAACTTTCCACCAAAGATGGTACCTGAATTTACATTGAATCAAATAATACCCCTTCCTGTTTATTACCTGAAACATGCCCGTTAGGGTGAGGCATTGTTCCATACTTTGGTTGCACATGAAATGCTGAGATACTGTGTTACTTGCACCAAGCACTGCAGAAAGTCCATACAGCTGTTTGTTTTGTTTGACCCGGGAAAGAGAGCGACCCTCTGTTTAAGCAGTGCCTCTCCAAATGACTGGCACATTGTATTATGTTTTATTATGGGAAGTACATGAAAGAACTTCCTGGTGCAGTTCATGGTCACTCCACCAGGGGTATGGCCGCTTCTGTTGCTTGTTTCAAAACTGTTTCTGCTGCTGACATTTGTGCTGCAGCCACAAGGAGCACTGTCCACCCATTCACTAAACATTACAGCCTGGATGTAGTCTCTCGTAGACGTGCTGGCTTGGGGCATGCTGTACTGCAAGACTTCCTGTCCTGAATATATTTCAGACTGTACCATCCTGACCATTTTTACTTGGGACTGTTTGGGAATCGTTCCAAAAGTGTGGCCTAATGGAAGAACTATCCTTGAAGAAGACAGAACAGTTACTTAACAACTTACTGTAACAGTAGATTTTCGAGAGCATCTTCTCTGTTAACGCCATGCCATCCCTTCCTTCTTCCCCCTTTTGCTATTAGTGAGGGATGCATCATATGCTGTGCCTAAAACCTACTTCATGCATCCTATATCCAGCCCCATGCCTCTTCTTGTATGCTTGGTGCTGGTCGTCTTATCTTCTGGTTCTCCATGGTTGGAGGTCCTTCGAGGCTACTCTGTGGTGGGGAATGGAGAAGTGATGGGGCTGCCCACACTTATATAGATGCAGGCATAGAACGTCATCATGGGTGGCACCTGGCTAGCAAAAGATTCCATGTGGTCCTAGTGCTGATATCTACAGTTCCAAAGGTGTGGCCTAATGGAGAAGATTTTCTTATAGATCTACTGTTATGGTAAATTCTTACGTAACTTTTCTTTCTTTTGCTCTAGTAGTCCTGCATGGAGTGAATATTAAAAGTTGAGCCACATTGCCTACATTCACTACATGGCACCATCTTACATCAAAAAATGTAGCCGTATACTTAAATGTCTCACCATTGGTGATGCGGCGAGCAGCAAACGGGAACGTAGTCATATGGCTTTTCATACTGACCCTGGCTTGAGGCCACCCCCTCCTCCCACAACCTCCCAGCACTGGTCTATGGGTATAGTGGTAGTGGGCCCAAGGATACTGTGGTAGTTTACATTACCCCCTGTTAGAAATAAGGCCATGGCTTTTCTCTTTGAACCCCTCCAGTCTACTGCAGTAGCATTTCTAAGCTTTTCTGAATAACTAGTTTTCATTTTCTTCTACTATGGGTAGGCCACCCATAAAGGTACCTCTTCTCCCTTGTCTGTTCCCTCTTCATATTCCTTTTCCTCCCCACCATATGCCCTTATGAGAACGAGCACTAGAACAGTAAACTGACATAAAAAACAAAGACTAAACAAATAAATAGCACATGGATCTGCACAGAGTTGTTTATTATGTTGTGCCCCTTTAAAGAGTTATTAAATGCTTAGACAGAGACAGGGCGATGTCTTTTTGGGCACTGTTGTGTAGATTGCTGTTTAAAATGTGCCCCGATGCACGTTTGCGCTAATGAAAGTGCCCTGGAGCGAAAGGCAGTAAGCAATTGTCCCCTGTGGAAAGCTGCACTTAGCTTCAAGAAATGTTTGTAGCAGCCGGTCATTTCTAAGCCCTTTTCAGTCTGCAAATAGTGTATTAAGGGAGCACTGTGGTCTCACTTCCTAGCAGCAGTGCAGGAGGTAGAGCGACTGATTGTACAGTCAGGTGTGCAGCGTGGCGCAGTCGAGCCAGGAAAGTGAAAGTTGTCACTTTCCCTGACTCGCGCCTCCCAACAGGAAACGTAGCGAGAGATGTTTCAGTGGCAAGGAACCAAACTTTCACTGCAGGCTGATGTAATAAATTTATGTATCCTGCAGAAACACGAAAGCAGTGAATAAAAGTTGTTTCTGACAGCCTGAAATTGCAGCCGTTGAGTGTGTTGAATACAGACATGGGATTTGTCTTTTTAAAGCAGTTTGTATATAAACACCCTAAAGAAGGCATAATTAATGTGCAGAAACTAAATATAGGAGTGCTTCCTTTAGTATCCATGTAGAGAGTGCTCTTACCTGAGTTAAACCTTCTTGGGGGAAAAAAATGTACTTCTAGGAGCCGGCAGCCCCATGATGAGGCTGTTATATAAGAAACTCCCCAGCTGTCACTCAGCTGAAAAGGGGCGGAGTTTTCATGTTTACAAGTAATTAAGAAGTCTTTCTCAACAGTTTCAGTGACAGAGTGTTAAAGGCAGAATGAAATAACTCCTTATGATTGTATGTTTTCCCTCTGTATATACAGTCAGTCTGATCCCCCATATGTTTGTACTAGCCAGAATATTCTCCCCTGTATTAGAAAAGGGATGGATCAGCTGACACTAGTGTCATAGGAGGACTGCACTATAAAAGCTGCCACTGAGCTAAGGTTAGTCAGATCATCCTGGGAGAGTGTCCTGAGAGGTTGGTCTGAGAACACAGAAGTTGGTAGAAAATTGTGCTGGTTAAAGTATTCTACACTGTAGCAGAATCACTGGAGGGAAGCGACTCTGGAGCTCGAGGAGAGCTCATTTATTTCTTTATTTGATTTCTTTGTTTATAGTCTGAAGTTTAAGACAGGATTACTGTATTATTGATTTGTTTTTATTTTTGTATAGTGTGATTTGCTCTATATTATTTTTTCAAAAATTAAAATCACACAGAATTTGTGTGTTGAACAAATCTCTGAGTACCGTGCATGCTTTCATTACCCTACAGCACAAACCCTACCAGAGGTACCAGAAGGGGGATGTTTAGCTGCCAACAGAGAGATTTGTATCCACATTTTTTAAAATATCCCAGCCCTTTCAACTCCCTCTGGCACTGCGCATGACAAACTTGAGGTCTGCATTGTCCCCAAGGAGGAGGCGCAGCTCCTTGGTCCAATACAGGCTTCACCGATGGCATGGAGCACAATGTTAGCCTCCCGTGGCCAGGAAGTGCTGCTGTTAGCTGTAGCCCTGACCTCAGGCCACCAACAAACAGAGCGTTGGGCTTGTTTCTGAACTGCCTTGCCTGTATGTTAATTCATCAGGATGCTGCATGGCTGTCAGAGTTGCCCCACAGAAAAAGAAAAGGTTTACCGGTATGAAAACCCTTACTGGTATTTCAGTCCCGCAGAGCAGTTCCAAAACACCCACATTCTAGTTTACCTTAAAAACTCACTTGTTTTGAGAAAGCTCCAGCACTGTCTTAACCCCTTATTTACTTATTTTTTTTTACGACTTTTTTTTCTGGCCCTCCATATTGGACCTCTTTCGGGCCACTGCTCTCGCTGTCTCACTTTACCTCCCACTGTGTTCCCCTGCCATCTTCAAGTTTGTCATGGTACCCTGGGTCGGGGGAAGGCAACCCAGGGAAGACTGCAGGGGGCAGTGGCGGGGAACCAGCATTTGGCATGTGGCAGTGGTACTGGCAGGGCTATTGCCTATCCAATCTGGAGGGGCATTTCTCTCCTTCTCCTTTTGTGGTGCCCGGAGCCCCCCCATGTGTGTTGCACATCTGACGCTGATGCACGGCAACCCTGCCTTCATCAGCCACGCTCCCTTACGTGTACCTCTGGAACTCTGTGGTGCCCTCGGTCTCCACCAGGGGCTGCCAGAGCGGCGAGTGATCCTGTACCCTACCTCCGGGAGAGGAGAGAAGAGCAGCCCTGTGGGCACTCAATTCATCTCCCTTCCTGCTGACCCCCAACACCCGAGCTTGCTCCCAAACTCGGGTCGTCAGTGTGGCACGAAGTGTGGTTTCCAGTGCCTCAACCCTCAGTGCCACCGGGCCGGACTCTTAAACCCTTATTGATAAACTAATTTTAATTTTGGTGTCTGTTATGTCTTGTGAAACACCCAGAGACAACCTTTAATATTGAATTGTATCTCTAAGTTAATGTTATACTTTCTGCTAATGTAAATGTTTTCACAAAGCATTTAAAAGAACCATGAAATTCAGTTGTGTTAGTATATTCTCAGGGGGTTAGATGGAGGCAGTGTAGTCTAGTGCTTAGAGCGAACAAAGGCTTGTGAACTGAAGAGGGAGTACTCATACCCCAGATGGACAAAAGGCATTATTTGAATGATAATGTGCATTATGTATGTGCAAAAAAAAAAACAAGAAGTCATCTCAGGAACATAAAACCACGAATGAAGACTCTGCAGCATCCACAAACCTGACATTTCATGTCATAGAGGCATGTGCTTCTTCAGAGGAGCCGGTAGGCCCAGGTTCAAATCCCAGCAGGCCCACTTTTTTTTACTTTGTAATCATGAGTAAATCACTTGAGCGCTCAGCAATGCAGACCAACTGAAAAACAAGATGCTACATCCCAGCTGGGGTACCCTGCGGCATAGGGCATGACTATATAAGTGCAAGTTTCACATCTGTTCATTGCCATGAACTAAAAAAACATGATTTACAATTCGCAGCACTGATCACGCATCTGAAAGAATTAACTAACACGAAGCATGACAGGAACAAATGCACATATCCAATTATATTCATTCCAGTGATTCATTAAAAAGGCAACACTTGTCCAACACTGGAAAAATCTGCATAGGCCACATTAGGACAATAAGGCAGAGCAAAAGGACTGTTCAAGGACACAGTATCCAAAGTTATTAACTGCCCTCGGAGTGAAACTAGAATTGAAGCTTTTAGTCTTCTCCGTGTTGGTTGTCCATTGCTTAAAGGTGACTGGAAGCTGTTTAAAAACTATTTTAAAAGATCCACTTGTATGTTCCATTCAGTTATATCCACTATTATGACATGTTTGGGCTGTTAATTTGTTACAGAATAATTATTTTTATTACGTTGAATTCATTGCCTGTATAATTTTCTGTCCAAGTGTTTCCTGAACGTGCTGTGATGTAATTTCCCATTGTTCCATGCAAATTAGTTAACATGGGGTGGGGGCAGTGTAAACTGATATTATAAACTGCCCAAGAAACCTGGAAACAGACAGTTTCAACTCTTAAAAGCTATAAGGGTTGTCTGGCACCACTAAAAGCTGATTGTATGGTTGAAAATATAAATGGATGTGAATACATGTTGATAAAAGAAAACAGACTTGAGCACACACGAAGAGAGACACACACAAATATAGCAGTACACACGGATGCACATATTACAGCACACAGATATTGTAATGTTGACAGGCACAGAGGCATAATTATACACACATATACACACACTGACGGCACATCCATAAATGCACATGTCCCTTGATATCACGCAGATTCAATAATACACACTCACACACTGATGGCTAGAGGAAGCATGCAGTCAGGGCAACTCCCAGCATAAGTATATGGGACAGGCAGATCCAGAAGTAGGTTTGCAGCAGGAGCCCAACTGTGCTGAATGCAGAGTCCTGGTGCATAAGGAGAGAGCAGTAGCCTGGTAACAGTTCACCTCCTGCACCACAACCAATTACCACCATGGCTCCTGACACTGGGACTGCCACATCTATGAAGACTTCCCACTGGGCCAAGGAAGACAGGAACAGTTGGGCAATGTGCTGCTTTTCTGATCCTTGGCATCTCATGGGAGGAGCTGTGTTTAAGCCCCGTTTACAATGGACATTTCTACACCGGTGTACAGTTACGAGTGTAAACGGTGCTGGCATCAAACTGGTATGGCTTTTCTGCTCCTGTCCTAGACAGAGGAGCTGAACTGCTGTGGGTGTTTTCAAGTGCAGTGTAAATGGTGGCAATTTCACACATCATAGTCTGAGGGTAATTTAGCACCATAGTGTACCAGGACACTCCCTGCAGGACCAGTCCCACAGTGCATTTCGCAAGACACTGGTGGAAGCCAGTATCCTTGAGTGGTGTACACCACTGGCTTCAACAATTATCAGATGCTGACTGACAGTGGTGTGAGCTACACTGGTGTGTAACAAGCTTGGTCAGTGTAAGCAGAGCTAAAGTATTTATGACCTGGCAGTAGAATGGTGTTCTCAGGGATCTTACATCCATCACATCATAATACTTTGAACCAGAAGATCCCTTGTTGTGATTCATCATCCACCATAATTAGAGGCTTACTATGCAGCCTTGGGCAAGTCTCTTGAGGCTCCAGTGTATCGGTCATTCCAACTGTGAAACTAGGTAGAAGGAGGACTCTACTGCAAATAAGATGTTACACTATTCTTAACTAATGCTTCAGCAGTAAAACACAAGTGAGGATGCATTACCATGAGTTACATACCCCCAAGACAAATAAAACAAGGCTTTACCAAATCCCTAGTCAACCCCCTCCATGTGGGCCATGGCTAGTTCCTCAAAACTAACCTTTAAAAGTAACAAAAAAAAAACTTACCCTCATGCCTCATGGATGTTCTGTCTTAGAGCCATCTTCCTCTCAAGTTGCATGATGTTCTTCTTGCAGTTGTTGGGATTGGGGTCAGCCATTTTGACCACAGATGCGTTCCCCAAGAGCTGCAGTTAGGGTGGCAATATGAAATCACACTGAGCTCTGCAGGGTTCTCCAGGAGCTGCCTTTGGAGTGGCAATGACAAAAATCAAAACATTGCCTGTGTGGAGTTCTCCAGGAACAACCCATGTGGCAGAAAGGAAAAAAGTCAAACCACTAGCTGTGAGGGGTTTTCTGGGAGCTGCTGATGGGGCAACAAGAAAAAGCACAAACTCAAGCTATACAGGGCTCTCAAGGAACTGATGATGGGGCAGCAAGCAAAAAACAAATCAAACCACAAGCTGGGGGGGGCTGTCTTGGGAAATTGCCGACAGGGCAGCAATAAAATAAAGGCAGCTAGAGATCAGATTTCTATTCTGATAGAGGCTTGATTAACTTTGTTTTCCCCGGTCTACTCTTGTGCTACAAGAATGAAGCAGAAAACGTTTGGGGCTGTCACAGCTAAACTTTATGGAAGAAGAAATATCCTTCAAACTGGATGTTCCTGCAAGGCTTCAGTTTTCCATGGGAAACAAAATGCATAATTGTGCAAATCCCCAAACTGCAGGGAATTACGTTGCCACATTGGAGCAGTGCAACAAATAAACAGAGAAGGCCAACAAGCCATCCCACTCTGAGGATGACTGGGCTGGTTCTGAGGGTTTTCACTGTCTTAAATGAGGGGAGAAAGTACTCTAACCTAAAAAAAAAAAAAGGAAAAACACAGAGAAAAAGGCTTGTCATTTTCTGCTTCTGATGTATGATGTAATTCTCTTAGTATTATAAATATGTCGCAAGATGATGTCCTTGTGGGCAGGGTATCCCTGCAGTGTTATAGACATTGGCTGCAGTAGTCATGGGGGTGCCTCTTTCCCTCGGAGCCAGGGGAGCTTCAGTGGGTTCTAATTGTGATCCGTGCCTGAGGTTGTCAGTCAGCTACAGAAATACTGTGCATGGCCCAGAAGTATACATAAAGTATTGTTCCAAGTAGCTGGTGTAAGTGCAAGTTGAGCATTTAAATGATTAATTTTCATCAATAATTTGCATGTGGGTGAAATTTTTGATTATATCACTAGAGTAGCCTGGTTTAAAAAACAGAGTTTATTCATTTACTGATACAATCAAAGTGTGTTGGCTGCATTAATAGCTTACAAAGAACAGATGTACAATTGCTTGTTTTTCATGCAATACCCTTTCCTTCAGGTACCGCTAAGAAATTTGACTCAAGATTCCGTATTGACTATTGTGTTGAAATCATGTGTGAATGCATTTTTTTTATTTCACATTGTTTAATGTATTACAATAAAATTCAGTAAAGAAATATATATTTTTTTAAAAGTACATTTCATAAACATGATTTTACACGGTTTTCATGGCTTTAGTTCTGTGATTTAATCAGGTGTCAACCATGTCACTCATTTTATGTCTTTGTCACATATTCTAAGGGGTACTGGCACACATTTGGGTGAATGGTTAAAGGATATGCTCGAGTGGATTATGAAAAACAGGGAATGAGAAAAATATACAGCAGCCACCCTGCGTACTAGTTATATATGATGTATACACTTATTTATTTTTATTTTTACCAGGTAGGTACACTGAGCCATGATGGCTCATTTCCAGATGTGTCGGGGTGGGGGGTTATATGGATCTGTTTACCGACAGGGAATATTTGCCAGGACACTGAAAAATTATTTGCTCTTATGATCTGTAAGCCTCCACCTGGACATCCACTAGAGAGTGGCAGAAAGGACCTGAGTTTAACATCTTATCCAAAGAACTGTATCTGAACTGTGCACTGCAGTACAGGGTATTGCCAGAGTTCCTGGTGTGGAACTAAAACCCATGGCCTTCCAATCTTCCAGCCCGAGAGGTGGGCACGCAACCTACTGAGCCACTGACACTTGTCACGCTCACCTTTTTACTGTAATTTTTCCTATTTTTTACTGTTCAATTTTACGTGTTTCAGAAGCTGGTTTGTGTTCCACTCTAGCCTCACTGTTCTGCTGTGATGTGACAAGGCAAGCAGAATAAAGTGTATGACACCCTCAGGACAGCAGAGCAGCTAATGGTGTGGGCTGGAGAGAAAATACAGAATTAGCTTCAGAGAGCTTCTAATGCTGTATTTACTTTCTGTATACATTATATATGAGTGGGCAATATCTGGCAGTGAGATGGGATAGGTGAGCAAAACATGATCATACTTCTAGATTACTGAGGGCCCCCCCCACACCTTCCTTCAATCAGCCCAGCAATGCACCAGAAGGAAAATCATTTTTGCTGTTCTTTTTATCGTTGTACAGAAAAAGGAACAGACTCGATAACAGCTGCTTTTCTCATGCAGTTAGTTTTTATTTTCCCTTGCCACTTCAGTAATCCAGCATTTCCTGAGTTTTAGCATCCCACTTCATTATGGAGTGGTTCAGAAGCTTCTTTAGAATGTCTGTTCCCGAGTTCTTTGTAATTACTAGCCCTGGCCAATGCCACTTGCTCAAAAGTTTCCGCATTTTTATTAATCATGTTCGGTGTTTGGCCACTTTATACGCTGCTGTATTTTTATAATTCTGAGGAGATCATTCCAAGTTGTAGCATTTTAATAGATTAAACTTATTTAATTCATGCTAAAAGTATGTTAGAGTCTGATACTGTACCTGGCACCTTTCTGCCTGTGTGACGGGGCTTGAGGCAAGTGTTACATTAGTGAAGTGGCAAGTAAAAATAAAAAGTGACTGCACGAAAAGTAAATGTTATTGAGCCTATTCATTTTTCCGTATGAAGCTGAACTGGTTACATTCAGCTCCAACAAAGAACCAGTTAATAAAGTCCTATTCTGTATGTTTGGATTACCTGGGGACCCTGCATTTTATTCTTTTTACTAACAAAACGGTTGCCCTCTTTACAAGTCCAAGGACATAAATAAGATAGAAGGTTGTCCAATGCTGATACAAACATGTACACAGTTTCTAAGGGGGGGAGGGCTGCTCATTTGATCTTACACATATATAGATCCCTGTAGTCAACCCCAAAAGACAACACTCTCAATGTAGCCCAGCAGTGGGAGGAAGAAACAGGGCAGGAAGTAGCAGAACAGGATTGGCATACGGCGTGTGAGACAACAAACAGGATCATGTCCTCTCATGTGTAGAGAGAATACTCTGGATGCAACTGCTCAGGTACTTTAGGATACCAGTACTTACAGCACATTATACGCCAACACAAAGACCACAGTGCTGGTGTCTTTATGTTGAGAACAGGGCATTCCACACACGTATTCAATGGCAGTCCCCACTTCTATAGCCCTTCCTGGTAGAAATAGCTGTAGAAATCTGGGAAACGAAAGGGAGAGAGAGATTATGCTTAATATCTCACAATATCTTCTGTTGCAATATGCAGAGAGTGTAAGGACATACAGTAGATGTCTTCTACATCATATATATATATATAACAGTCTGTAAAAAGGCCATTACCTAGAGATGGTTAACCCCAATGGAGAGACACAGTTAACCAGGTATATAAAATGGAGGGAATAACATTTACATTGAATGAGAGAAGCACCAAGTTCCAGGACAGATGGGTCTCATGTATTCATTATGTCATGGGTAAGGATCCCAACTTTGTTCTATAAATATCAACCTTAAGAGCATTCCTCACAGAGGCATCTTATCGGGAAGGCATAGATATACTGAGGTTAACACTGGTCCCACCCTATCCAGCCCTCAATTCCAACCCCACCTACACTATGTCATAAAGCTGGAATGGCATCAGAACAGGGTCTCCCAAATAGCAGGAATGGGTGCCCCAGCAATACAACTGGAAGGGGGTGGAAGGTGAGAAACCCTTGCCTAGAGGTCCCTTGAGGTAAACTGTCGCACAGAATAGAAGACACAACAGTACAAAGATCTGCAGAATTTGTGTTTGTTTGTTTGGATGATGCAGGGGACAGCTTTAAGTGTTTATTATTTCTTAAAATGCCTACCAGAATGGGTGGGGGATAAAGCATAGGAGGTGGGAGTATGTAATACAGGGAGGCACACAGGGCCTGAGAGACAAGAAACAGGAACATAGAAGATAAATTTAGGTATATCAGATGTGAAGGCCTGGAGCTGGACAGGACCATCAGGTGAGGCAGTGAGGGTTAAGAATAGGTAAGAGAATGGAACAGAGAAAGACAGTAGTAGGAGCAGCAGTAGCAGTAGTAGTAGTTTATTTTTGAATAGCACCCCTTACATAATGATACAAAGCAATATGCATAAACACAAATAATAAAACAATCCCAATATTTAAATCCACATTAAATTAATAAATGCTGTTAAAAACAGATGACATGAGCACACTTGGAGTCTGCTAAATACGACCGAAGGCCTCATTAAATAACAAGGTCTTAAGGCCCCCTCTTAAAACCATAACTGGCAAGAAGGTGCCTGAATAGAGAGGGAAGGTTAGAGTGACATGTTTTCCACCAGTGAAAGGATAGGAGATTACGGAAGATGGGCAATGAACAGCAAATGGGTGAGGGGCGATATAGGGGGATCCTAGCACTGATTATCATTGTATTTCAGATGCAAAGGAATGGGAAGGAGATAGAAGCATGGGGAGAATGACACAGGAGGGGTGGACAAGAAAGGGAAGGAAGGAACAGAAGGGGAGGGGTGGATCAGGCTGGAAGCACAGAGAGACATGGGAGGGAGAAGTTGAGGGAATTGGAGAGCGGGGTTGGAGAAGGAGCTACAAATATATGCAATGGCTTATATTCAGGAAGGTTACCGTCTGTGTGTGAAGTGTTATATGTATTTTTACACTGTGTTGAGTGCACTCTTAAGCAACAAAAGCAGAGGGAAAGAGACAGATGGAATGTCTGCTCCTCCTATAGTACAAATGACGAGAGGGAATATGGCAAATAAGATAATACAGGTGTGTGTTAACGAATGAAAATGGCTGACACAACATGGGCCCCCGTGGAATATCAAGTGTGTGGCAACCCACACCAAGTGGAACAAGTTACTGTTGCATTTGAAACAGCTGAATGCACAAATCATCTGCCTAAAGGAGACTCACTTAGTTCAGAAAGAGGCACAGAAATTACTAAGTGGATGGGTGGAGCAGGGGTACCATGCTTGTTATAACTCACACAGCTGGAGGGATCTCAATGCTGTTTCATCAAAATCTTCCTTTTAAGATACAGAGAGTGGTGGCAGAAGAGAGAGTAATGGAAGATATTTGTTTTCACAGGGAATTCTATTTGGAAAAACTTTACATTGGGTAAGATATATGCATCAACGGACTACTGTACAACCCAGGGTGGGTCCAGGGGTTGGCAGACCTGATGATCCAGGAAGGTTTCCTGGGGCCGGAGGTTTTGCGGGACATGATAATTTCCATGGAACCAAAAATAGACCAGGGAGGGACCATCAAGTACTACATGACATGGTACTGGTAGATATATGGAGGTTGAGGAACCCCAGGTCAGAGGATTATACATACTACTCGCCCCCCCCCAACAGGACATGGCTCCAAATATACTATATTTGTGTCCCTAAACAATGGTGTTATCAAGAGGATAAAGCACAGGTGGGATCTATAGTGGTCTCAGACCATGCAGTGGTCACTTGCCATGTAGCTTCTCCTTATCACAAGAAACACAAGACAAGCTGGAGGTTCCCCATGTAGCTACTTAAAGATGAAGAGGCTGCACGGCAAATGAAGAAGCAATGGAGCCAATACATGGAGCTCAATGAACCTTCAGGTACATCAGCAGCTATCCTGTGGGAGGCTGGAAAGGCCTATATGTGGCAGTTACTGATATCCAGAGTTGCTGGAGGGAGGAAGGTGGGTAGGGCCAAACAGGTAGAGCTGCAAGACCTCATAAAGGACCTAGAGTGCAAGGTAAAGATGAAGGCGAAGTAAGAGACCCTAGTAGCACTGTGGGCAGCTTGTACAGCTCGGGACTCTCTCTTAGAGACCAAAGCAAAGGTAGCTTTAAAGTATATGCAACAAAGGATCTCTGACTGGGGAAACAGACCAGGGCTTCTATTGGCCTGACTTACAGAAGGGAAAAGGACCACCAATACCATCACCTCAATTAAAGACAAGACTGGCTGATTAGCTCTTACTAACGAGCATATAAGCAGGTGTTTTATGCATATTATAAAGAATTGTATACAGCTGGGGAAGAGCAAACAGAAGGTCAGATAGAGGTCTTTTTAAGAAACATTGAGTTACTTCAGATAACAAAGGAGAAAGAAGTCAAACTGGGAGGAGCCAAATCAAACAGGTATTGGTACTGCAAGCCATAGGGGCACTACAGGTGGGAAAAAGAGGAGGCTGTGATGGCTAGCCAGTTGAATTTTTCTGCCTAGTTAAGGAAAAGGCAGCACCACTACTTGCAAAAGTTTATGAAGAAGTGCGAGAGGGGGCACACTGCCAATGACCAATTATGATGCCACCATTATTGTAATCCTTACGAAACATAGGAACATAGACAGTAATTGCAGAAAAAGACCAAAGGTCCATCTAGTCTCCCCAGAGTTCTCTAACTGTCCTAGGACCTATTGTCCCTAGAGGGTTTTATCATTCCCGTTCCAGTCCCCTTGCTCCCCTCCCTACTGCTACCAACCTGAGCAACCACTAAACCCTTCACTTTGTCTTGGCGATGCTTGAAACAACTTATGGTCTTGACACCCACCACCTCAGCTGTCAGACTGTTCCGTGGCTCTTCCACCCCTTTCTGTAAAATAGAACTTCCTCATATTCCTCTTAAACCTTCCCCCTTCCCATTTTTACTCATAACCTTGGGTTCTAGACTCTGTACTACTGCTGAATAGTTCCCCGCAGTTCACCTTTTTAATTCCTTTCAGGAACTTGAAGGGCTCTGTCATATACCCCTCTCTAGCCTGGTCTCCAGTCAGTACATGTTCAGTGCCTTGAGGCAACCTTTGTAAGTTCTGCCCTGTTGGTCCTAAATCATCTTGGTCACCCTGTGTTGCATCATCTCCAGCCTGGCCCTGTCCTTCCTTAGGTAAGAACTCCTGAACTGAGCACAGTATTCTAGGTGCAGACTCTCCGGTGCCCTACATAGAGGTAGTAGTATCTCCTTTTTCTTGCTATCAGTACCCCTTCCAATACACCCCGGCATCCAATTTGCCTTACAATAGGCCTTGTTACACTGGCTTGATTGTTTGAGGGAGTCACAAATGATGACTCCCAGGTCCCTTTCCTCTGCTGTAGTACTGTTTAATCCCTTCCATCCAATACTTTGTCCTGGTTTTTTTCCCTAGGTGCATAACTTCCTTTTTTTTGGCATTGAATTTCAACAGACAAACCTTAGATCCCCTTTCTAGCCTTTGTGAATCCCTTTGCATCTCCCTGATTTCTTTGTACCTATCTGCCCTACCACAGAGCTTTGTGTTTTCTGCAAAGAGACACAACTTGCCCTGGATGCCCTCTCTAATGTCACTGATAAACATATTGAAGAGGACGGGACCCAGGGCATATCCCTGCAGCACCCAGCTTGTGACCTCCTTCTCTTCCAGTTTGCTCCCATTTACCACCACCCTCTGCTGTCTCTCCTTCAACCAGTTTCCTACCCATCTAACCATGTCACTAGCCACAGCCAGGTCCTCCAGCTTGTTCAGCAATCTTCTTTGTGGCACAGAGAGAAAGCGAAAGATAAGACGCAATGTTCCTCATACTGTCCTACATCACTATTAAGTGTGGATGCAAAAATCTTTGCCAAAATATGTTTATAAAGGAGGGTGACTCAACTCCAGTCCCTTTGTTTTTTCCATGGATGTGGAAACAGTATTCAACAGGGTCAAGTGGCCTCATCTGTTTTCCACGCTCTGCAAATTGGGTTGGGGAGGTGTTTATCATGCTCACGAGGGTACTTTAAGCTGTGCTGGCAGCAGTCATCTCCACAAATGGGAGAAGTCTGAGAGATTTCAACCTCAGAGAGGCAAAAGGCAGGGCTGCTATCTCTTTCCATTTCTATTTGTGCTAGCTATTAAACCACTGGCAAGAACCATTCAGGAAAAAACAGGAATACAGGGGATAAGATCGGGCACTGGAAAATGCCGCAAACTCTCATTGCAGATAGTTTATTACTGTACTATAATTACTGGTGACCCCCTTTATCAAACTGTTTTCAAGGCTCTTCAAAATGCTGCATTTGCGAAACCACCTGTCTCCTTTGTGTGTCACTCATCTGTATTCTGCCTTTCATTGGTTCATGCTCTGTGAGTGGGCGGGCTGAATAGCTTGAAAAAAATGGCGGCTCGTTTTTTCACTTGCCGACGAGCAATTTTTATTTACCACCCTCCCCATCTCTATTTGATTTTTTATTGTTTTATCTGGTTGATCCCACCTTCCAAATACAAAAGGACTATCTGGTTGATCCCGCCGTGTCTCCGGATCGGGAGATGCCATCACCGACTCCAAGTTGAATGCTGGACGGAACCCAGTACCAGTCAACAGCTGACAGTTTAAAAAAAAAAAAAGAAGGTCAGGTCTGAGAGAGCAAGGGAGAAAGAGAAAGTGTGTGTGTGTGTGTGTGTGTGTGTGTGTGTGTGTGAGAAAGACAGTGAGTGTGTGTGTGTGTGTGTGTGTGTAAAACTGTGTGTGTGTGTGTGTGTGTGTGTGTGTGTGTGTGTGTGTGTGTGTGTGAGACAGACAGTGTCTGTGAGACAGTGTGTGTGTGTGTTTGTAAATAGCAGATATACTGAGACACAGCGTAAACTCTGCACCAGTAATTATAAAAAAATAAAAATAAGCAACTATGTATATGGATTTTTAACACACCCTCGGTATCAATTACCTCATAAACACATCGAGACTTGCATCCCGAATTTATGGGTTATCACACACCTCGGGTGTGTAAAAAAAAATCCATAACACACAGTTGCCTATCTATTATTCTCTATGTACTAACCCAAAGAGTCACTAGCAGCAATAAAGAGGCACACTGATGAATTTTCAGTCTGTTTGTGGTACAAAATACATTTTTCAAAATCTGAAATTATGTGGGTGGGAAAGGGCCAGTCCCAGAAGCCATTCAGAACACCCCATATCAAGTAGCAAAGAGAGATGTCACATACTTAGGGTACCATGGAAGACGTTGGATCTCTACTTTGTGCTACACCTCTCTAATTACACAGATCTTGTTGGATTTAGATACATGGGATAAATTGCCATTATCATGAATAGGCAGGATAACTTTGATAAAAATATACATCCTGCCAAGGCTGCTGTACTGTATGCAAATGATACAAACAGGTGTCAATGCACAGGGTACGAAAAGATTAGATATAGGGTTTGCAGAGCTAGTCTGGGGGGATGTAAGCCTAGAGCAAGTCTTGTACTATTGCGGGCACATAGAGGAAAGGAGGGAGCAGGATTTCTTGATTTGACTTGTTTCACAAGGCATACCACATGAGGTATGTTATCTTTTGGATGGAAAAGAGGAGGGAGGTTACTTGGCAGGACCTGGAACAAGGAAGAGCTCCATACAAGATTGCGGTATATTTGGGAACAACATTACAGAGGGCTGACTAGCCACAAGCCATTGGCTCTGTCTACACTGGAGAATTGGCACAGGATTAGAAGTGAGGGGAAGAAGAGGGAGGCGTTTTCTTTCCTGACACCTATATCAGGGAACACACACTCTTTGTCAAGCTCTACTGTTTTACATATGGGATCGAGTGGGAATACGAACATGGGGCAACCTGCTTTCCAGGGATGGGACACACCTTTTTGCAGACATGCAGACGTTAGCAGGAATACCTAGACAGCACCTCTGCAGATATCGCCAAACAAGGAACTATTTAGAAAAAGAGGCAAAGGGTCCCCAAGGTGAAGTGATATCCGACACACTGGAGGAGCAATTGCTTTGCAAAAGATTAATGCCACAGGGAACTATATCACAGGTATATCAGTTGCTACTTGGGGAAAGAGCAGATCCTTCAAGAAATTGCAGAAGCAGATGGGAAGCAGATCTGTAGTCTCCAATGTCAGCTTAAAGGTGGGCAGAGATATATACAGGCCATATGGGACTGCTCTTGTGCAATAAGTTTAAAGAAACGTAATATAAATGTTTGAATCGCCTATTCTGCCCACCAGCAATTGTACATAAATTTCATAAAGACATATCCCAAGTATGCTGCAGATGCATAGGAGAACCAGGAATATATATATATATATATATATATATATATATATATATTTATAAAGCGGCAAGAAGAAATCTAGAAATCTCATTGGCCAAGAGACATCAGCTGATTGTACATTAAATCTCTTTATACGCATAGTCATCCTGGTCCTAAACCACATCACACAATGAACAAATCATCCCTCATACAACCAGAACTATCTTCCATCAGTCCCCCTTCAACCAGAACTGATCTTCCATTATAAACGTGGCTGCTGCCTTTATACTGTAAAAAAAAAAACCTTCAACTGGGCCCTAAAAATAAAACGACCTTAAATAAAAATTAAAATAAATTAATTAAATGTTGTTTCCCTGATCATCACACTCTCCTTACACACATAAACAAATCAGAAACATTAAGTATTGTTGATAGTTTTCATTACAACTGTTTGTTTACTAACAGTGAAAAATCCCACTTCTGTCTTTACCTGCTCATCAGGGAAATCTCCTATGCTTGCCCTGACAGTGATATCATTATCATTGAGTATCTGGCTCTAAAAAAGGCCTTTGTTGTCTGTGTGTACAGAATGTCAGGGGAGTAACATTCTACAAGTGGAATAGAGCAGAATTTTGAATCCCTGTATTCCATGGTAAACATTTCATGATAAACATTCTATGTCTTGAATGTGGGGAAAAACAGAAAAAAAACAGGATGAAGAAAGTAGGCAATACAGTAATACTTTATAAACAAAAAGAAAAGGTGGGAAAACACAGTTAAATAGGCAGAGGCAGACCCAAAGTGCCCAAATACATTACTAATGTTAATAAAAGCACATACATTTGAATCTTATATAGGAGTTTTCAGGTGAAATCTACCCTCTTGCCCACCAAAAAAAGGAAACCTGTCAGGTTTGAAGTTTTTTTTTTTCTTACTAACCTTTCACCTCAATCCTATAGCAGTTTTCCTTTTATGTAGTAGACTACAGCACATAAGTAAAAAACAAAAAGAGAAGATTGCCTTCAATGAGAGTATATAACTACAATGTAATGAAAATTAAGTTTTAAACACTGCTTATATCTTACAAATTTACAAATGTTACAGTGCATTATATGATAAAATTTACATGTGACAGAGAAAGTATTTATTTTCAACCAACTCTACTAATAAATAGTTTTACTGCAAAATACTGTACTAGTTAGCCTATTGCTCACATGTCCTAGTTTATGCATTAATAGGGACTACTTTTTTAAGTTTTTAGATGTTTTAGAGGTAATGTATTGTACACTCTTTTGCAAATAGTAAATAAGTTTTAATCCCTATCAGAGTACATCAAACTAATTCTTTTATGATGGTGGCCCATTTTATAAGTGTGATAAGCCACTCCAGGTGTGCATTAAAGATTTTAATGCACTTCCAAGGCGTGAGACACTCAGCTTTTAACCCTATTCCTTAGCACACCCTAGGCGTGCATTAAAATCCTTTAATGCACACCCTGTCGTGGCTTATTACTTACATATATCATGGCAAAAAACTCCATTTAATGCATCAGTTAGGGTTGTTTCACAGCGACAAAAGCGAGGACATTCGATATTAGGGTTCCTACCCCTTGCACCCCACACCTACCTCGCCCCCACCAACAGGCATCGGGGTGTGTGTTGGGGTCATCGGTTCTAACTCTCATCCCATCCCATGTGTAAACAAGCTGAGGTGGTGCAGTACAGGAGAATGGGATGAGACGATGACTCAACACACACCCCGATGCCTGTTGATGGGGCGGGTGGCGTGGGGTGCAAGGGGTGGGAACCCCAACATCAAATTCTCTCACTTTTGTCACTGTGGAACAACCCTAACTGATGCATTAAACGGAGTTTTTTGCCATAAATTTCCCTTCTTTTTGAAAATGTGCACTATAAATAGTGACGTAACGGTAACGCAAATGGAAACGCAAACAGTAATGCACATGGTGACACAAACGTAAATGATAATGCAAATGGTAATAGGAACTCAAGGGCAAATGTTAATGAAAACAGAAACGCAAATGCAAGCGCATATGGAAACGCAAATCATAACACGCATGGTCATGGTAATGCAATTGGAAATGCTAACACTTACAGGAACAGCAACGATGACACCAAAGGAAACAGAAACACAAAAAGAAGCGTGTACGGAAATGCAAATGGAAATGCAGATGGTCACGCAAAAGGAAACACAAACAAAAACAGTAATGGAAATGCAAATGTTAACGGTAACGCAAACGCAAGCGCAAACAAAAATGCAAAGAGAAATGCACACGGTGGCATAGACGGTAATGGTAACGCAAATGGTCACGGAAACGCAAGTGGAAACACTAACTGTAACAATAATGAAAACGCACACCCTTTTTTCCCCAAAAAGCTACATTGAGAAACACAGTGAATACAAAGAATGTATGCATAATAATGGGCCTCGGAGCAGAAAATGAGCACTTGGAATACTAAATGGCTTATATCACAGGACCCGTACTAAGTAGAAAAAAAAAATTCATATAATTTATTACTTTCCTGGCTAGTTTTGCACTTAGCCCCCTAGTAGAGGGGCTAAGCATTTTTCTGATGAAATGTCCATATCTCGATGCGTTTCTGAGATAGGGGCCTGAACGGCATGGCAGACGCCGTAATGTTAGTATATGGGAAAATTGTCAACTTCGGAGTACTGTAACTTTGCAGACCTCTAATATTTTGTCACCAAACCACCTAAAGACACATCTGCGGGATGTTGTCTTTCTTCCCTTCAAATTTCAGCCCAAAAGAACAAACTGTTCTTTTGCAGCAGGGTGGCAAAGATTCCCTAATCTTTGGGACATAGTGTCGCCAAGTAGTGTCGTGATTTGCGACACTTTTTAAAAAAAAGCACAAAAGTGTCAAATGTGTGACACTACAGTTTACAAAAATTTTAAAAACATATTTCTAGGGTGTTTAACCCCCCCAAAAAACATGGCCAGCATCCTCAGGGCTCTACTAGGTGAACACAAAAAGAATTGTGTTCCTAAAGGGTCCCAATTTTAAATGCCAAGCATTTCTGTGACCACCAAATGAAAACAAAATGGCAGATTTGCGACACTACAGGTCATTCATGACACTAAAAACTGCATTTGCAACACTGTCAAACTTTTTGTTAACTTTTCCCATTGACTGTAATGGGAAACTTGTTTTTTGAATAACTTTTGAAATGTTCAATATTTTTTCACAAAATCTTTGAAAGGCACATCGAGGACCCTGGACACATGTTCCCTGAAGGTTTTGGACTGGTCGCACAGACTGTGCGACCTGTAGGCGCGAGCAAAGAATGTGCAAAAAAGCATAAATATGATCTCTCTGGTGCTATGTAGCTCCGAAACTGTATATCTGACTGTTACAAAACTTGGCAGATCTAGAGATCTATGGTACTGCTCCATGCGTGCTAAATTTCAGGCAAATCTGTCATACAATGACAAAGTTATTAAGCTGCCAAATTTCACACTTTAACCTTAAATGAGGTACTATATCTATATATATATATTAGAGGCAAAAAACTCCATTTAATGCATCAGTTAGGGTTGTTCCACAGCAACAAAAGTGAGGAAATTCGGTGTTAGGGTTGAAACACCCCTAGCCACCCCAACGGCATTGGGGTGCATTGGGAGTAAATCGGCTAACTCTCACCCCATCACATGTGTAAAGCAGCAGAAGTATAGGAGAATGGGGTGAGAGTTAGGACCGAACACCCCAATGCGCAGTAGGTGCATCAGTACAGTAATAAGGTGCCCAAGAAATGCCCAGGTGCCCAGTTTAAGATGCCAGCATCAAAACCTATTACAAACCCTGTCTAAAATTATTGTAAATAGCTCAGAAATAATGCAAAAGTTAAGCCTTTAAGCCAGTTTCAGTAAATAGAATGCCATGCTGCAACAAATAGAATGCCAGGCTGAGCTGATGGAATGCCCACTGTGTGGCACCTGCCATGCCTTCCAGAACCAGAACACAGAGTGCTGCAGTTTGAAAAATGATTAGCTGTTAGAGAGAATCATGGTGACTGTGGAGGAGAGAGGACACAGAAAGCGAGGAGGGACGAGAAGGGCTTGCCAGGAGGGCTGAAGTTGTCCCTGAAGGCTTTGCTGTGCGCCTCTCTGCCTCCAGTCACTGAAGACAGAAGCCTACTGTCAATCGTCCGGTCTGCGGTGCCATGTTGAGCCGCTAGTAAAGTGAAGAGACGTCCCGCTGTGTCCCCGGGAGGGCTTGGTGCCCCATTTTGTTATTTTGTATTTTAAAAGTCAGTTTCAGTCCCTCGGTGGCTGTGGTAGCATTGCCGCATTGTTTTGCACTGTCCCAGGACTTTTGCAATGTCCCCAGCTGTCCTGGAACTGCCTGCAACTCCCTCCCTTTTCGAGCAGCACCTCCTGCCTCCTGCCTGCATCCTCTATCCCCTGGTGGTGGGGTGAGTCGGCGGCAGCACACTGCTACATGTTGTCCACCCCAAGTAAAAGAAAAAGTATATTTTATTTTATTTTAGCAGTTTTTGCCAGGTGTAAAGAAAGTGGCTGAGTGCCGTGAGTGTGGCGGGCCTGGAGCTCTAGATTTAAATCATTTAAGCCTGCAGGGTGTGGCGATGCTCACAGGGAGGGGTTAGCTGAGAAAGGCCTTAGAAATCCATAAATATTCATTGGGAAGGCGTGTTTGGTGTGTGGGATTGACAGAGAGGCCCAGGCCAGGCCCAAGCATTTAAAGAGGAAAGCCTGACTCAGACAGTTAAAGGGGACCTGTCTAGAAGAGGGGCCCAGCATATTAAAGAGGCACAGCTGTCCAGACAGGCCCAGGATTTATAAAGGGGCTTGTAAAGGGAGGCCCAGGGATTTAAAGGGGCCCAATTACGTGGAGGGCCAGTGATTTAAAAGAGCGCAGAAATAGATAGGCTCAGCAATTTAAAGGGACACAGTGATTGTTTTATAAGAGCATCCAGGCCCAGATGTTTACTTATAGGGGCGAGGGAAGCCCAGTGATTTAGAAGGGAGGCCCAGTGTATTTAAAAGGGGCTAATCCAGGAAAAGTCCAGTGATCTAACAGGGCCCTGAAAAGACAGGTCTAGTTCGTAAAGGGGCAATACAGGCCCAAATGTTTATTTAAAAGGGCAAGGGAAGCCCAAGACCCACGGGGCAAGTTAGGCCCACTGCTACATAAAGGGGCAAGTTAGGCCCACTGCTAATTAAAGGGGCAAGTTAGGCCCACTGCTACATTAAAGAGGCAGGATAGGCCCACTACTAATTAAAGGGGCAAGTTAGGCCCACTGCTATATTAAAGGGGCAAGTTAGGCCCACTGCCACGTTGCACTGCTGTTTAAAGGGGCAAGTTAGGCCCACTGCTAGCCATTTAGATTCCCCAGGTGTTATAGGGGCCCAGCTGTATTAGTGACCCCAGATGGTTAGGGAGTCTAGATAGCCATACAGAATGGCAGTAACAGGAAGAACCCGTCTGGTTAGAGGGACCTCTGTTATATATAGGTCCACTGGTGCTAGGGTTCAACCACAAAAGTGAATTGCCTGTATATTTACTGTGGTATGGACATTGAGACTGAATAATTGATCACTGCAAAAAGAATTAAGACTTTATTTGTATTGCTATTATTGCTACGAATAGTGAATGTGTCAGAAGTACTGTTTTCTTGCCGACATTTCATGTTACAAGATGTTCGAATCAGTCTTCAGCGATTTTCCAGAATACTTTCTCCACTGGTGTCCAGATCAATCTTCTTCAAAGTACTCCAGGAGTCATCTTCAGTGCATCTTCGAAGCAGCCAGCAGCAGATCTTCAAGGAACCATGCCACAGTCGTTTGCAACATTCTGTTTATTATTTTCCATTCTTCAAGTTTTCCCAGTGGACAGCCTGGCCCTGTACAAAGATGCTGTCCGTTTTCTTGTTTTATCATTCATACTGAAGTGTCGTCCAGATCTTCTGCCGCAGTATCTTGCATCATCGTCCTGTTTCTTATTTTATGTAGTCCTTGGCTCATCTGGACTTGGTACCCAGAACCCCATCGTTGCTCATGTTTCATAGACTTTCTTCTCCAGAATCTTATTCATGTCCCAGCAGTCTAGAAGAGGACTGTGGCTGCGTATTCAGTGTCTTCCTTGTGTTCTGGCAGTCCAGAAGAGGACTGTGGCTGGGTGTTCAGTTTCTTCTCCGCATCCCGACAGTCCAGAAGAACACTGTGCCTGGATGTTCAGTGTCTTCCTCTTTTCCCCAGCAGTCCAGAAGAGGACTTTGGCTGGTTATGCAGAATCCTCTTCATCTTATCCTGGCAGTCCAGAAGTGGGCTGTGGCCAGGTTTGTTGTGCTTCAATTCTGGTGGCCCTCAGTGGGTTCTGAGCCGAGGAAATCTTTTTATTGTTCCGAAGTTCCGGCAACCCTAAAGAGGTGGGGTGTGGCCGAGAGACTCATGGCCTGTACAAAATCCTCTGTGCACTCCTTTAGTTGTTAACCCAGTCAGCCAAGTGTTTCCCCTTGTGTTTTATCTTGCAACCCAGTTTCTTCTCGACGACAGAGAAATCTTATCCGTGCATGAACTGCCTTTTCCGACTGATGTAGAGTTTTACAGTAATATGTTTTAGAGTTCCTTAGAGTGGAGTACTTCAGGTAATAGGCCCTAGGTAGAGGTGAACCTCTGGGTAGTATTTGAAGATTGCATAGAGATTTGCTGACATTAGAGTGTAGACTGCTTGTAAAGTGGAGCTGTTACAGTCGTTTGATTTAGAGTTCTCCTCGTATAGTAGATTAGGAATAAGTGTTCCCCTGTGACTGTGTTCCCTCCCTGGTTTGGTACGAATAAAAATCCTGAGAAGTATTTGGAACCTATTTCTGACTCTCGCCTCTCTTTGTCAGGTGCCACCATCCACCTGTTTGGAACCTGTGTTAGTAATTTGTGTGCAAGTTACTGTCATCATCGACACAGTTGCTTTATTTACCCCTTTTTATTGACATGGAAACCCAGCACACATTAACATCCATTTTACCACCTTCGGGGCACCACACACACACACACCACCCCATGTTCCCATGTTTTATTTTATATAATGGCCGCAGTCCAGTCGAGATGAAGCAGTCTGTACCACTGAGTGGCTGTTGAAATCTTTTTTTTTTATTTTTAAGTTTAACCATGGGGATTAAAATATATTTCAACTGCTGATAAGCATGTTTAGTGTGCTTGACTTACTGCCCAGTGATGAAGCAAGGCGGCAGCTCAGACCGTGTAAGAAAGATGGCAAGATGCATGGAGGGAGAGGGAAACCCAGTGCATGTTCGCTGTTATAACCTGCGTCGTAACAGTGAATTATAACTGGGCTTCCTATGGGAGAAAAGTCTCCTCAGTTATTATAGAACAATAAGTTAACTGCAAACCCATCAGTGAAATAAATAACCATGACAGAGGGGTACATCTCCTAGTTAAAGCAGAACAGTATTTATGCAAGTCCCCAAACTTATCCTAATTTGGTAAGTACAGATATCTCCTTACTAAAGTTAACAAAGATTTAATGCCAGCAGGAAAGATAATACCCTCTCTAGGACATCCGTATCGGAAGAGAAAAACAAGAATGCAATAAGGTTCTAGGAGACCATTGTATATCACTCAGTATGTCACTTAACTGTTTATCTCTTTGAATTTTATAAATTGGACAGGCGAGAACAACATGCTCACGGTCATCTACTGCCCCAACCCACATTTACAAAATGGAGACGAAACGCATGCCTTGTGATGCGATTTATAATATACAAAGTTACTCCTATATATTTCCAGTCTAAATCTAGTAACTGATTTCTAGGTTTCTTATAATTAATCACTGTTAAATAATTATCTCTCCCCCCCAAAAAAAATTCTTGTTTATATTCATAGGATATGTGGATTTTGGAGTCTTGTCATTTTAGCCGTATCCCAGTGCTTCCATCACTCTACACCTTTGCTTGATGCGTGCTGCCAAGTCTGTTCTTGGGAATCTAAAGTCATCAATCATTACTGATCCTATACCTAAGGGAAGTGCTTAAGAGGTCTACATCCTCCTGTGTAAAGGATGCTCCTTCTAAATAATAAAATATATACAGTATACAATAGCTGGTGTCTGCAGGAGGACTCTCCACAACATGTATACGTTAATGTTTGTAAGTGTTGTACATGAATGTTTGCAACTGAAAATGCTATTACAGAAATTACACACAAAAAATACCTACAGCAGTGTCTCATGGAAATATTCTGAATGACTACTGTGAATCTTGAGCTCAAAGTAAGGGCAATGCTCAGCGTCCACACCATGTGACTTAGCCCTCCAGGGAACCCCAATCCCCTGGACTTGGGAAAAGAAAAAGGAGGACCCTGAGACCGTTGAGAGGTCTAGTAGAAAACTTTACTGATTACAACCAGAACAATTGTTCCATAGGCATATCAGATACCTGTACATCCACTGTCATGCTTGCATGTCTGTTAAACGTAAAAGTTCAGTAAGCTCTTATTTACAAAAATAAAAAAAGAAAAGAAAACTAGGCCCATACAGGATGGTGAACTCTTAACTAGCCACCTCCACTTGCACGTAACTGCACTAACACAGTGAGGGATCTTTTGACTTGCATTAGCCATAGCTGGATCCTCAAGGTATACACAGG
This sequence comes from Neoceratodus forsteri, assembly GCA_016271365.2. Taxonomy (NCBI): domain Eukaryota; kingdom Metazoa; phylum Chordata; order Ceratodontiformes; family Ceratodontidae; genus Neoceratodus; species Neoceratodus forsteri. The sequence continues at coordinate 451,430,074 of JADMNL010000023.1, read as the reverse complement.
TTAAAAATATAGTGCACTGCCAGTGCACCACAGTTCTAGTTTAAAGGGGGCAGGAAATGTGTGCTAACTGGTAGCAGTTAGCAATGTTCCTAGTAAGAGAAATGGTAAACTTGCCTCCAAATGAACCATATGTAACTATACCGTAATAAACATTGATGTGAAAAACTGTTTTTAATCGTTTTCTTTTTATGGACAACATCCTGCACAGTTCTTTTCAAGGAACCAGTAATTTGGAGTGTTTGCTATGTCACGGTTTGAGTACAGAATGCTAAACATGAGCTATTGTCCTATCAGAACCATACTTAAGAGTTCTTTCCTCAAACTGTGACATAATTAAAACTCCAGATCACATGTTCCGTAAAGACAACTGCCACAGAATTCTACCCATAAAAAAAACAAAACAATGCAAAATACAATTTTTTCATATCACTTTTTATTCAGGTAGTTATGTTGGATCATTTAGGCTTATGGATATAATTGCTGTAAACTGGAACATTATAAACAGCTACCAGTTAGAAATCATGTTCTGTCCTCTTTAAGGCTGCTTTTTTTGGTAGAGCCTACAGATAGTCCTTATCATGCATGGGCGGCCCAAGCAGCCTGGCACAGTTAGTAAATAAGGAAAAGTGGGAAGCGATGTCTCTCTTTATTTGCTGTAAACTCGTTGACATCTCTGGTGATGTGATGTAATCAGTGCATCACCTGAGGCACTCTGATAGCAACCTCGCATGCTCGGGCATTTCCTGCCCCTTCCCCAAAGAGCTTGCTGAATTAATAGAATGTTAGCATTGCAGTTATCTTACAATCCATTGTAATTTATTGTTGACTCTATCAGTCTTTGCATCACCCAGTCTCCCTCTGAAGGATCAACAGTATTAGTAGGGAATATAAAGATTTATCCACCCTGACCACTGTGTGAAAAAAATGTGAACATCCAACTAACTTTAAAAGAGATTCCAACTATGCTTGTATCCTGGTTCTTTCAGTTCAGTCAGCATTTAGGGGAACAAAGGCAGATTTTGGGGACCAAACCTTCTGAGGTTGCTTATGTCAGGGGTCCCACCCCCATGTAACTTCTTTGCCCTCCCAGTGCTCAAAGCCATTTGTCCCTGGCTTTAGACATGCTGCAGAGCATGGCCACTCCCCCTGCCTTTTGACCCCCTGAGTAGGTCAGGTAGAGGAGCAGTATAGGGCCGGCCTAACCCTCAGAATAATAGGAGTAATATATTTTCAATAAGTGGGGAAACTGCTTAAAATTATTATCAAGGAACATAGAACCATAGACAGTGATGGCAGAAATAGACCTATGGTTCATCCAGTCTGCCTGTAGTTCCCTGTTAAACCCCGGGGCCTCTTGTCCATACAGAGTGCTAACCCTCACTAACTGTGAACAGTCTGTAGACTTTCTGGAAAATACAGTCTCCAGGACGGCTAGCGAAGGGTCACAAAAATGATTCTGAGCCATTAGGGCAGCTCTTGGAACCTTTGAAGGCCCTAAACATGTACTCACTGGAGGCCAGACAGGGTTCGGTGGACATGATAGAGCCTATTAAGTTACTAAGAGGTATAATAGGGTAGATTCTGAGGACCTGTTTGTTAAAAATAGAGATGCACTCATGAGGGGGAATGATTGGAGACTGGTAGGAGGTAAATTCAATGAGGATGTGAGGAAGTTTATCTTTACGGAAATGGAGGTGGAGCCTTGGATCAGATTATGATTGTGGGAGCAGGGACCATTTATGGATTCAAATATCAGTGGGACAAGGCCAGCAAACTCATAATCCCACTTGGGAGAAACAGGAAGGGGGATGCTGGGGAAAATAACCCACTGCGGCACTAGGTTGGGGGAGGGTTAAGGGGATTTTGATCACCCTTGAAATTGTACATTTGATGCTCTTGGGGCTTACCTGATTAATTCATTTTGAATAAATAAAATAGAAAAAAATAACTGTGGGCAGACTTGATAGGCCATTGGTCTCGTTCTGCTATCAAATTCAATGTTTCCAAGTTCCCAATAGGTAGTGCTAAATGGCAAGCCCTCAGAAGTCTGCAGTGTGACTAGCACGATGCCTTAGGTCTGCCCTGAGTCCAGTGCTCTTCAGATTGTGAACTGTATCTGTGACACTGGAGTTGAAATCTAAGGAAAAATGTGTCTCTTTGTGGATGACACCAAAATATGCGGTATGATGGACAGCAAGGAAGGAATTTGGGACATGAAAAAATACCTGAAGAAATTGGAAAAGTGGTCAGACATCTGGCTTCTGAAGTCTAATGCTAAAAAATGCAATTATAACCCCCCTACAAATGGGGTTCCCAAAAAGTCTTCTACAAGCTTGCCCAATTGCTCGCTGCCTGGTTGGTGTTTGGCACTATTGCCATTTAAATGTATTGCTAGAGAGCGCTTGCAAAGTCTCTAAGTACTGTCTCTTTAAGAGCTGCCTCTTTGCAGTCATAATTAACCAAAAGGGGGGGACTGTGTGTTTCCATGCCCGAGTCCCGCCTGGGCTGCTGAATACTTGGTCCGTTTCTGCCATTGATAACTGTGCAGAGGGAGCCCTGCTAAAGGATGTGGCCAAATGCTGGTAATCATTTAGAGTGGTAATAATAATGTGGTTTGTTCTAACCTGCCTTATTTGCAGCAAGGACTGTTCAGTTAGCTCCACCATTTTGGTCCCGAACTGCCGAATTGGACCAATCAGTACGTGAGGACTCTAAAATGGAGCCTACTAACGTGGGATTGTGTGGATTACCAGTTGGCACTTGTAGTTTTGGGCTGTTGGCGTCTTTTGCATCAAAGGGGAGAGCTCTTACTGTGACTGACAGCTGGACCCACCAATCGTACTTTCTGGATCCGAGAGAAACCCCCCCGAACTGTCTGCTGGCAAGCCAGATTGAAGTTGGGAGTCGAGGGGGAGAGACAGCTCATGATAGCCGAGCAAACATGTCGTAGTTTGAGTGGGAGAACTGTGCGAAGGCCTAGTTAGCGGTCTGCATTTTCAGCTCATTGTGTGGAGAGAGTGAGAGGGAAAAAGCACATTTTGTACTAAATCCACTTCTGGAGAAACCCCGCCAGTAACTGGAAAGAGGCCAGGCTGCACCTATAGAAGACTGAAGCTTTTGCTAAATGTGATCGGCCTATTAGGAACTTCAGCTACCTCAGAGCTCCCAGGTTTTAGCAGTGACTTTGCGATCGGGATCAAAGGGCCATTTGCCTGGTAAAGAAATCCTTTTTTGACATATAATAATAATAATAATTTTATTTCATATAGCACCGTTCAAAAAAATCAAGGCGCTTCACAATAAAATCGGACACAACAATAAAATCAGCACAAAATGCAATTAAATAAATACAAACCAACAGGTCCTACTATACTAACCAGCAAAAGCCTGGCACCACAGAATGGTCTTTAATGCTTGTTTAAAACCCCCCCACAGTTGCGCACTCCTGAAGCTGGCTAGGTAGAGAATTCCATAGGGTATGGGCCGCATAGCTAAATGCATGGGCCCCAGAAGATTTTAAAGACACCCTCGGAATCTCTAGCAACCACTCATCAGCCGAACAGAGCTGTCGCTCAGGGCAGTAAGGAACAAGAAGCTCTTTCAAGTAGTCAGGGCCAAGTCCGTGTAGGGCTTTATGAGTCAGCAAGCTGACCTTAAAGGTGATCCACCACCGAATCAGCAGCCAGTGCAGCTCGCGCAGCACAGACGTGAAATGGGAGGCACGCGATGTCCCTGTCAACAGACGTGCTGCAGTGTTCTGCACTAGCTGCAGGTGGCAGATATCAACCCCCGGAAGCCCTAGGTATAGGGAGTTACAATAATCAAGGCGTGAGGTCACAAAGGCGTGGACCAATGTAGGCAGGTCCCTGAACGGAACAAGGTGGTTGATCCTGGTGATGTTCCTAAGATGGTAAAAGGAGGACTTGATGACAGCTGACACCTGAGATCATAAAGTCAGCCTGTCATCAAGCATCACCCCCAGGTCTCGAACACACTCAGAGAAAAGGATCAGGGAGCCCCCCAGAAAAGTCCCAAAGGCTGACCCGTCTTATCCCCTCTATCCGGCGACCCAGGTCCACAACCAACACCTCAGTCTTTCCTGCCTTCAACTTTAACCAACTCAAATTCATCCACTCCTGGATTCCAGCAAGGCAGTTGTTAAGTATCGAGAGAGCACTATTCTGATCAGGTGAAAAAGACAGGTAGAGCTGGGTATTATCAGCATAACAGTGAAACCTCAGTCCATACCATCTTACAGTGTCTCCGAGGGGCAGCATATACACTGTGAACAAAATGGGGGACAGCACTGAGCCCTGAGGCACCCCACATGACAGAAGGAGTAGGTCAGATTAAAAAATCCCGGACACCACTCTCTGCCTTCTGCCAGTGAGGAAAGATGTAAACCATTTGAGAACTGAGCAAGTCAGGCCACAAAAGGATCTCAGGTGCCCAAGCAGCACCCCATGGTCCACAGTGTCAAAGGCTGAAGAGAGATCCAGGAGCACCAAGATAGAATGGCTTCTCTGATCCCTCGTCATCAAGAGATCATTGAGCACCCGAACCAGAGCAGTCTCAGTACTATGCCTCTTTTGAAAACCGGACTGGAGACATTCGTAGATGTTATGGATGGTCAAGTGGTCCTCCAGCTGCATAGCCACTACTTTCTCAATGACCTTCCCTATAAAGGGGAGGTTTGAGATAGGTCTGTAGTTGGCCAGAGAGTCCGGGTCCAAAGAAGCCTTCTTCAGGATGGGTGTTACTACCGCCTCCTTCAGGGAGCTAGGAAACTCACCTGAATCAAGGGAGCACCGGACTATCTGAACCAGGTCCGGACCGATAGTATCACAACAACCCTTAATCAGGTAAGTTAGGCCTGGATCCAAACTACAGCATGTAGGGTGCATACTCTGGACAATCCACATGACATTCTCGAACTCCGGTAGGTCAAAGGAACACCAGGAAACATGAGGTGAAGCAACCAAGCACCAATCATCAGCATCCCCCACAGAGCGAGTCAAGAGGATCTCCAACCTGATGTCAGTCACCTTATTCGCAAAGAATCACGCAAGCTCATCGCACTTTATTTGCAAAAAGGTCTTCAGAACTGCAGACAGGCTGGGTTGCACAACCTGTCCACAGTTCAGAAAAGTTGAGCTGGTCAATTCTGAGAGGCAGCGATCTCCCTGGACAGGAATTCTGCCTTTGTATGGGAGATCACTGATTGGTAGGTCCGATAATGCTCTACCAATCTAAGGTGGTCGGCCTCCAGTGCAGATTTCCGTCAGCGCCACTCTAACCTTCGTCTTAGTCGCCGGAGCTCCCTCAAAGACCCATCAAACCAAGGGGCCTGATGGCGAAGAGGGAGGGGATGCACATGGATAGGAGCAAGCGAGTCCAGAGCTGTAGCAATGGCCTTATTATAGGCCATGACCAAAACCTCTGGACTCAAGCTGGTCACAGGAAACTCCAAGTGGTCAATCACCACCGCTAGGCCTTCAGGGGACAAATGCCATAAAGGGCGGTAACTGACCATCTCCACAGGGGCAGGCCTATGTAGGGGGCAAAAAAGTTGAACCACACGGTGTAGTGATCGGACCAACCAACCGATTTCACTCCCACATTGGATGCTTCAATCCCCAGGAGGAAGACCAAATCAAGAGAGTGACCGTATATATGGGTAGCAGAGGTAACAATCTGTGTAAAGCCCAGCGATGTCTTCAGCTGGAGGAAGTGCTGTCCAAATTGCGAGAGTTTGTCATCAACCCAGGCATTAAAATTGCCCAGGCCATCAGTCTGGGTGCCTCAAATGCCATGTCGATGACAAAATCCGCTACTTCCTGCAGGAAACGCCGCTCGTCCCTGGGTGGATGGTAGATGAGAGCTATCCTAGATCCTACACCTGCTACCACAGTACAGTCAAAAGACTTGGCCTCCTCAACTAGTACACCCGAAAGGCCCAACTCAGTCTTGAAACAGACTGCTACTCCCCCCACCTGTGGTCCAATCTCGGGTGGTTGTATCACCGAGAAACCAGCTGGAACTACAGCCTCCAAAATGGGGCCTGCGTTTTCATCCAGCCATGTCTCGGTGATGCAAGCCAGATCGGGTGTTTCAATAAGATCAGCAATAATTGCGGTCTTATTCTTGACAGATCTGGCATTGCATAACACCGCTCAAGTTGGACAGGTTTCCAGGACCGCCCCGGCTGCTTGCCCACCAAAAGAGGTGGTGCTCTTGGGTATGGGGACTAGGCATGGTGAACCACGTTCCAGGCACCATTTCACCCCAGGGCATCTTCTGGGCTTAACTGCCCCAATACGACAGACCCATTCATTCGCCCCCTGGAGTCCATGCCCCCCCGCCCCCAACCCCCTTTCTACGAGCAATACCCAGGGTTTGACATCGCTGGTAAGTTAACAATGTCAAAGGTGGGGGGTGAAGGGCACGGAGGACAGAGGACGAATAGCGCACAACTTGGGGGAAAGACCTACACATTCTACAGGTAGACCAAAATCAAATACTAAGGGCACAGGCCCTAAGCATAGGGAAACCAAAAATAATAAAAAGCCCACCCCCAAAACACCAAAAATAAATATACCCGTCCAATACAAATAAAACAGTAATGTTTAAGAATATAAAAACCCTTCCTCACAATACATGGGAAAATCAATAAATATTTAGCTCACAAAAAAGTACAGAGAACAAGAAGAAATAACAAAAATTAAAAACCCTTGCAACCCCCTCTCACAGGGTATGCAGGAATGAAGATATAGTCTGCCCCCTCCCAGGCCCTCTCACAGCCGGGGAATGGTCACAGGGCATTCTCACTGCCTCAGATTAACAAGCCAAATTATTGCATACAGTTAGTTCTATATAATTAGAATCCAAAAGTTTCCTTTCAATGAACAGATGAAAAAGTAAAAGTGGACACCCAGGTCCTCTCACCACCAGGGAGTACTGCACAGTTCTGTCAGGAACAGCTAAGTTCTAAATTCAGTTGTGCTTTCGGAGCAAAATAAATAATGTTCCATGTAGTGCAGGCAAACCAAGAAAAAGGGCCTGTTGAATTAAAATAGTCAAATCAGCTACCACAAATAAACCAGCTGTCTTCCTGAGAGTTATCACAAATCAGCAATCCTGGGCAAAGAACCCACAAAGCCAGGTAGCAGTCAAAGGCAAACTCAAAGGGCATCAGTGCAGCGGATAGGTAGGGCATGCAGCACAGACTCGAGGGGAACCCTCTCCCAATGCACCAGAACTAACAGGCCCCCACCAGGGCACCCGTGACCTGCAGCTACAAACCCCGGGTGGCAGGCTACATGGACTGTCCCCCCAAGGGTTTTAGAAGAGTCCCTCAGTGACTCTGATTCCTCTGAGCACATGGGGACGACTCCTGTTCGGTCGTAGGGAGACCTAAATCAGTGGCTAACCCTAGGTGCAAGGGTAGGCCCCCTACCCAATGCAGCTCCCAACCACATCACACCACGATTTTAAACTTAACTGCCCTTGAGCCACCAAAAGTTTCAGGTCTCCCTGTCAATCCTACACAGTCCCAGAATATCGCCCCAAATGTCTTCGGCTACATTCTACTGCATGTTATAAGGAACAGAACGAAAACCCCAAGGAAGCTGTTGATAAGAGTTCCAAACGTAACTACTCCCATAGAGATAGTCCGTGAATTGGCCAAGAGTGAAAATTATCAGTAAATCCACCAAAGAACTCCAGAAATCTTCAGTTTGTTCTTCCCAGCAAGACGCAACACAGAAAAACAGGATAACTGAAAAACAGCTGACAAGCCGAATAAGCGAGTGTGCTAACAAGTGGATGAGCAATACCAGTGACTATCAAATGCAACAAAAAAACAAACAAAGATAAAACAAAGTAAAAAGAAAATGAAAAAATTAAAAAGAGAAAATTAAACAAAATAGTCACGATAAGAGAGCTCCTCACAGCAGACCCAGTGCGGCCGCCATGTTGATTGGATATGAACCAGATGTCGTCAATTACATCTCATATAAATGTGCTGAGGGCTAGAAGCTGTACCCAGCTCAAATCGGACTGAATCTGCTGCCATTTAATGCAGCTGGGCCCTGCCATGAGGGCGCTGTCATCCTACCCTGCTGCACAGTGAAGAACCATCGACGAGAGACCTGCCAGGGGTTCTGCCCCTGGCTCCATGCCTGAACAGGAACGACACTGTGGCACATCGTGTGGGCCCTGTTTTTTTTTTTTATGGCAATCCAGAATCATCATCTACTGTCTCTACCATCGTCCATCCTGTGTCCAGTTTTTGGGTATTGTGAGTAATCATCAGGGTAGCTTCCTGCAACATATAGCTAAATCAAAACTATGTCAGCTGATTGCTTGTGATTTCTTTCCTTTTGCACGAACTGAGCCATCCAGTTCTGGATTACAATTAGTGTGTGGTGCATGTTATTTCTTTTCTTCACAGGGCCTCAACCAGCTGCAACACTGGCCAACCCTGGGCAATGGTCCTGGCTAGCCCATCTCCCATCCCCTTGGGTACCCAGAGAGTGTAACTGTTTCAGGGACTTTAAATGCCCACACTGTAGAGTAAATTATAGATTATTCCAACCAATTACCCTGATTGTGCCCCTCCCGGGTTACTACCCCCTGAATAAGTCAGATCTACTTTTTTCTGCAATTTACATTGACTGTGGTGTCAGTTTATGTGTGAGGTATTGCACTGTTGCCTTTTGTCCTGCCTGACCTTGTTTTACAGGGGGTCCCCAAAGCCAAGCTGAAGAAATCAGTCCTGGGGGTAAGTGCCAAATATATGTGTATGTGTAAAACATATCAGGGGTACTGTGAAGGTAAACATTGTGTATTGCGTGGGCCACTAGTAGAAGACAAGGGGGGGGGGTCACAGTGTCCCAGAAGGCTGTGGCCTGGTTAGTTTGACCCATACCAACCCTGACCTTTGGATGGAGGCACCAGTCACCAAACCTAGGCCTCTTAACCTGCTACTAGCCAAGCAGGCAGGGGTAATAGCCCTTGGGATAGCACAACCTAGGGGTTACACAAGGCCATGCACATGAAACAGTGATTATGGAGAGGGGGTCAGAATGGAGCAGACCTCAGAGGAGAGAGACCTGGAATTATTATAAGTGTCAGCTTTAAGACCGCTATCCAATGCAAGAAGGCATATGGCACTTAGGATGAGTTCAGAGGAGGGCCACCAAAATGAGACATGGGCAACAGGGATGGAGTTCTATCATGTCTGTTCGACAAGAATTCTGTCAGACTTTTATACAGTGACGGCACAATGCTGACAGTCAGTATTTTGCCATCAGGGAAACAATGTTTTTATTTGCAGGGGGCTCTGCTCCCCTGACCCCCCACCTGGATTTTAAAATAATCAACTCCAGGTCAGAGTTGTTTCGGGTAGGGGGGCAAGACATGAAGAACCCGTGTTGGTGAACTGCGCGACCATTACAGCGAACCGCTGAATTTGTCACTGTAATGGTCTTTCGTGGTATTAGTTTTGCTGTACAGTAGTGATACATAGAGGAGGACCTATGATGACTGACTGATCTCAACTTGTACTCCCGGGAGGCCAGAAGAGAAAGAGGGTGCATGATAGAAACACTCAAGATACCTGAAAGGAATAAACAATGTGGATTGCCAGCAACTGTTCAGGCAATGCAAGGGGTCTTGAACAGGTGGGCACAGCTATAAATTCATGTTGGGTGGGGGATTCAGGAAGGATGTGAGGAAATACTTGTTCATGGTGAGGGTGGTGGATAGGTAGACCCATCTACCCAGAGGTGTGGTTAATGCAGAAATGGTTGCAGGCTTCAAGAGATGATGGGATAGGCACATGGGAGTGGTGAAAATGATGGTGGGTGGGGACTGAAAGGTTCACACATTGTACAAGGCAGGTCTACCAGCAGGGAGCACTGTCTAGGCTCTTACCCATGCTAGAGGGGAGAGGCTAAGGTAGGAGACAGGCAGACATGATGGACTACAGGTCTTTTTCAGCCTGTAGAATTCTTTGCTTCAGTATTCCATTTTAACCTGTTCCTGTAGCCTGCCCATTCAGTCTGTCCATTCTGTCTGCCCATTTAAGCTTCCCACTCAGTCTGTCCATTATGTCTGCCCCTTCAGTCAGTCCATCTAGTCTGCCCATTTGCCCTACCTGTTTAATCTGCCCATTCTGTCTGGCACATCAGTTTGTCCATTCATGCTGCCCATTCTGTCAGCCCCTTCTGCCTGCACTTTCAGTTTGCCACTTCGGCCTGCCCTTGTTGCCTGCCTCTTTAGGTTGCCAGCTCTGTTTTCTCATTCAGCCACATCTTGCTTCCTGCTCTTCCTGCTTTGGCCCCCTCACCATGGCCCCCCTAATTCCCCCTTGGCTACCTGTCCTCTGCCACCCCATGGTCCAAAACACTTACTGTTTCTCTTCCCACTTCACCAGTCATCCTGGCCTGTTTCCTTTCCTTCTGATCCTCCTTCAGTCTTCTGCCTGCTCCCGCCCTCAGCCTTCTTCTCCTGTGCCTCATCCCTGATGGCCTTCCCTATCTCTCTTGTCTTTCCCTGGCCAGTAGTACTGCAGGACCATAATTCACCAGCTCTCCAGATCTCTCCTTGAACAGCATTGTCCCAGACTTGGTGCAGATACGGGTGTCTGAAACATATTTATCAGTCCAATTAGTCCAAAGAGGTGTTTGCAGTATGCCATATTTTCTCTTTGACTCCTGAGCTGCACAGCATATCTGGCTGAGGTCAGAATCTGCGTAACACTTGCCTACCAACTGCATCTTTTTTTTAATTGTTAATAACATGCCATTACTAAAATGTCTATCCCCAGAGGACAAATGGGATACCGTTTTAATGTTTGTTTTTCTATATACTAACTGCTAATTAAGTGTATCTTAACTCAGGGATCGATTTCAAGTATTGTTTTACTGGCCTGGGGCATAGTCCAGACTGCTTTGAGGTGGTGTGTCTCACCTCTAGTTTGCCTGTTGTGTTTGTTGATTCCAACAACAGAAGTTAAGTTTGTGGCAGTGGAGGAAGCTGTATAATGCTGCATTTCTACCCAAACAAGAACAATAGTTGTTACTGTAGCGCCATGGGCAAATGCAGTCATTGGCAGGACAGCAACCTTTCTGTGCTACTTGCAACATTTCTGAGCTACGTTCTCTGATATATTTGCTGAATTGCAATGTTTCTTTTTTTATTACATTAGATGATTTCTGGCTCTATTATCTGGTATATTTTGTTACTTCTGTGACGGTGAAATACCAATAATTAACAAGCATTTGTCAATGCCGAATGTTGTCTTGCTGGTGTTGGCATTGGTAGTGCAGGAGTTAAGAGAGAAAGATAATAGGAATATCAATGAAGTATAGAACCGACATCTACCCCACCCCACCCTGTAGAGAGTGACAGGCATTGGGGTGTGCGTTTGGGTCGGTGGCCATAACGTTCATGCTGTTTCACCTCACCCTACCCTGCAGAGTCTGACAAGTGTTGCGTTGTGCCTTGGGGTCATCTGGTCTTATGCTCACCCCATTTCATAAGTATGTACTTTGAGATGGGTGCAGCATAGGAGAATGGGTTAAACTTTGGGGCCGAAGAGTCCAAGGCACACCTTGACGCCTGTTAGTGGCTGCAGGGTGGGGGTGGAGGACCAATGGCGTGAGCAGTACAGCAGACAATCCAAAGACACTCCCCTGATGCCTGTTAGTCTGTACAGGGTGGGACGTAATAGTTAGAAACCATAATGCCCTGGGCATGTGTTGGTATTTGCACTCCAAATTTTAAAACATGGCCTTTTTGTGACCCCATGTCATGAAAGCATATGGGACCTCTGCTCATGAACAGTGTCCCTGTGATTTTGTTAATCTGTCTCGAACATTGATTTCCCAGAGTGACCGCGCCATTCTGCACCGTATTAAAATGTCAGCTGCACCATTGATAAGGAGGTGTGAAGAGATGGCAATGTTGAAAATCTGGAGTGAAAATATTACAAATTTGCGAAGTTACGAGGGTGCGTGGAAACTGCGCAACGCATGCTCATAGCACAGTCATTTAATGGACTTTCTTCACCAAATTTTCAAAATAGGCATTTTAGGACCTCTGCTCATGAACAGTGTCACTGTAATTTTCTTAATCTGTCCTGAACACTGATTTCCTACAGTGACTGTGCTATTTTGCGCCGGAAGTGCGAAAACACATTTCCGACAGGATGTAAAAAATGATAACTGTACTGTTCATAAGGAGGTGTGGAAAAATGCCAATGTTGAAAATCTGGAATGAAAATATTACAGATTTGCGAAGTTACGATCGTGCGTGGAAACTGTGCAATGCACGTTCGTAAAACAGTCATTTTTTTGATTTTTTCACCATATTTACAACATAAGCTTTTAGAGAGCCCACCCCATGAACAGTGGCACTGTCGTTTCGTTACTCGTTCCCAAAAAGTGATTTTGCGCAGTGACTGCGAAATCACCTTTTGGGACCGAATAATGCCATGACAGTGACTGAATTCATGAGGAGGGGTCCCAATAACCTCATGTTAAAAGTCTGGTGCCAAAATTCCCTAAAATGCCCGAGATATGCACCAAAGTTGAAAAAAAAAACTATTTATGCCATTATACAGCTTACCAGCATTTCTTCAGTTCGTGGTCGGCTTTGAAGTGTGCAGACGTGTTCCCGGTCCACCGAAGATCGTCGTGCCAGGCTCCAGAGGTAAGTATGGGGTGAGGGGGTGTGTGGGGAGGTGGGGTACACAGTGGGTGGGCGCGGGTTGGGGGAGGGGGCTGCAGACAGCAAGGGACTGTTTTCTACTTTACAGGGTTAAACAAAAATAATAAACATTGCAGGAAGGTTTTTTCTTCTAACAGGTACTTTTGGCATGGGGTGGGCTCCCAGCATGCCACCTGCGTGTTTTGGGGTGGTGGGGACTGGAGCCGATGGGGATTGGGCATCCCATCGGCAAATAAAAGGTGTTGGGGGAATGATGCCGAGGGTGATTGGGCACCCCCCTCGGCAAACAACTGGCACGGGACATGATGCTGATGGGGATTGGGCTCCCTGTTGGCAAATGAACTCAGGAGGGGGGGCATGATGATGCCGACAAGGGGATTGGGCACCCCCGACTTCGACTTTTCTGGGGACTGTGCGAGGTGGATGGCACAGTCGCCGCCATGTCTGATTGAAATGTTACACCAGGAAAGGCACATCCTGCAGTGAGGTGGAGCTCCCTCATTGCAGTGGCTAAAACGTTTTAAGTTGGTGGCATGCTTTTGCACTGCTGTCATAGACAGCATGCAGTCTAATTCGTGCTACAGAGCCCAGCCCCAAAAAGCAGTGGCGCCACTGGCCACAACACAACTGTGCCTCTAAAACCTGCTATTCTAAAGTTACCGCATCATGTTTCTTGCGCACATGCAAGACAACATAAAAATGTAAAAAGTGCCATTATACTGTATATGAAAAGCATCAGGACTACAAAGCTTGAGGAGGATTAACCCCAGTTTAGGAGGTTCTGCCATGGATTTCTATCCCATTATGTACCCTTCTGAACAAGGCATGCATTAATGAGGATACTGTTGCTGGTTAACAAGTGGCAGCTGCCCTCATGGTTGAAAAGACAACAAATAAGAAATACTACGCTAGTCCCTCCTGCGGGGCTGAGCTAAGTCCGGCTGTACAGGAGCATCATTAAGATGCGCATTACACATGATGTGCCTTTCTCCTTTAGCTGCCCACTGCAAAAGCAGTGTAATGTCAGGATACTCCAGCTGTGTAGCTAAGCAGATCTATTGTTGTCCTTTAAAAGAGGGGCTCTAGTCATCAGCAAAAAGATATCACAGTTGGAATCAGTGAAACATTGGCACCCCTTTGCAGGCCTTGTAACCAGACAGCCACCTAATCACATCTGCCACTAACTCCACAGCTGCTTTAGCATCCACAGTCCCCCCCCCCCCACACACAGTGAGGCCTAAGCCCCTGAGGTATAGGATTTGGCCAGGCAGTGTTGCTTCATGGTGTGGGGCCCCAAGTGTGCCTGCGACTGCCATGCTGATGGTGGACAGTGCTCTTCTTTCATATTTCTGGTCCTGCCCACCTCCTTAACTTTGGGCCGGTGCTCCAGTGGTACATAGCCTTCATGACGGAGCATTCTCCTCAGCTCATAGTGAGGAGTCCCTGCATTGGTGGACCCCAAAGTTGCACTCCCCAGGCTGGATTTGTGTGTCACTGGCAAGGAAGTGCAATGTTGTACCATCAGGCAGCCCTATTCCTTATTATTACATCCGAAACATAATGGGTAAACAATCAAAATCGTCACCTACCATTATGAAAGTTGATGGATCCACCACTCTTGACCCAAAGTCTATTGCAGATGCGCTTAATAAGACATTCACAGACCTTAGTGGGGTCCTCCCCCCAGATTTCTTCTCGGACTTACCTGTGCCTAGCCTAGTATCACAAAACACCCCTCATGACAAACCACAATTTTACTTTAAGAAAATCAAAGTGCACGAAGCACACAAGTACATAAGAAAGGCCTGCTCCAAATCCAGAACAAGTAGTGACACACTAGATCTAAAAATCCTGTCTCTCACCCTGGATGAAGTAATTCACCCCCCTTGCAAAAATTCTTAATCTGTCACTTTGCCAAAGTCAATTTCCCAACAAATGGAAATCTGCCATAGTTACGCCAGTGCACAAAGGGGGGGACAAAACCTCAACAGGAAACTATCGACCAATATCAATACTCCCTCTCTCTCAAAGCACTTGAACGAATAGTGGCAGACCAACTCTCTGATTACCTGGACAAATACAATCTACTCTGTAATCAATAGCACGGCTTTAGGAAAGGACATAGTACAACAACAGCCTTACTTGATTTCTCTGGAGAAGTCCACCAGCCCTGGACAAAGGGTGCCAAACAGGTGCAGTCTTTATCGATCTTACAAAAGCTTTCGACACAGTCCATCATGGCCTACTTACCTCCCTACTTTCTAGCCTAGGCCTGGCTGAAGGTCCTTGTGCTTGGTAAAGTTACCTGTCCAATCGGTCACAGGCTGTAAAATCTCTAATGAACTCTCCGACTTCAAACCAGTTCTCTCGGTGTACCACAGGGATCAATTCTTGGACCGCCCTCTTTAGCCTGTTCCTTAACTCCCTCCCAGATATCTGCCAGGAGAAAATAATCTTATACGCTGATGATGCTGTAATCTCTCTTCCCACAAGGATCCAAACTCCCTCGAAAAAGCCTGCAACTTGCTTTCTCTAGTGTTGAAAGGTGGTTCCTGGATAGTAAACTTGTGCTAAACCACAATAAAACAAAAGCCATGCTCTTCTCCAATCACCAAAACAAAATAGGCATACTCCACTCACCATACAAACCTCTGCGGGAATTACACTGGACCAAGTAAATACTTTCAAATACCTTGGCATCACTTTGACCAAGGCTCACCTTTGCAACCCACATTGACAACACTGCGAAAACAGTGAACCAACGCTTTGAATACTATTCCGTAGCCGCCAATTTCTAAATCAAGCGCATTGAGAATAGCTATACAGAGTTCCATAATCTCAATCATTGACTATGGCCTTATTATTTATGGCTCAGCTACCTCCACTGCTCTAAGGCTATCTCAATCACTCTAAATAAGGCCTGCCGCTCCTCTTGGGGCTCAAAGACTGACTCACTGCGTGATCTGTACTATGAATCAGGCTGGTTGAACCTATCAAATCGTCTTATTTATCTCACCTGGCAAAAATCTATCTTGGGACTGACTCCATTATGTATTCAAACCTACTCCGACTGAATCCTGGCTCACACCCTCCACCAGATCTGAACGCCAACCTTTCCTGGTTCCGAGATGCCGGACTGCACAGGGACAAAGATCTTTCGTGACACAGGGCCCCGATGGTTCAATGCGCTTATCCACCTACCTATCCTCAACCTTGCTTGAAGCTTTCAATCCATGCTCTATGCCCACCTCACCACCACTAGCAACTGTGATTGCTTAGATAAAGACTACTACTCCTCATGTCCATCTTCACATCTGAGGCCTCTTCCTCCTGACTAATGAACCCTCTGGTACTCTACTACTTCCTGTCTCCCACCCAAACTCACTCCCCTTTTTTCCTGTCCCTCTCACTTACTCTCCCGCCACCACCTTTCCTCTCTCTAGCCTTCTTGGCCTAATGATCACCCTCTCCCTGAAGTTTCTCTGAACCTCGAAATTGTCTACTCGCTTGAACCTGTTATAGCTTGTTTTTCTATGAAACTTAAAAACGTTACTGCCTTAAACTGTTAATAGCAAATTTATGATGTAACTTTCCTGTCTGGTTTTACCTGTAATGTGTATCGTGCTTTGTTAAATGTTCTTTGTGACGTGGAACCTTTGTAAAAGAGTCCTGGCTCAAAGGTATTAATTCCTAGACTAATAAACTAAACTAAATTAAGGACTTCTTCATGAAAACTAGATAGTTCTCCTTAACAGTTTACTTACAGCTGAGGTTCATTGAGGAACTGAAGTCATATTCCCCTGCTTGTGACATACAGAACATACGTATGAACATATGGTTTTAGGAAAGAAAGAAGACCATTGGCCCATTGAGTTATTTTCCCCATCTATTCAGTGGGGATACCCTGTTACACCATTTTCTTCAAAGGACCTATGAAGTTTGAGTTTAAAGATACAGTACAATAGATACAATAGATAAGGATTACTCAGACGTAACCATAGTTCTAAGAGTGGTACTGTATATAGTGCACATCCACACTTAGGCAGCTTTTAAATTCCCTTTAATTCTTACCGGAAGGTCTCCAAGCTAAGCTCCTCCCACCCACCCAGGTGGTATCCCCCTCGGCACTGCCACGTGGTGTCAGATCTTGCATGCTGGAAGCAAGGCTCTGTATGCTACTTGCCTGGGGAGGGCGGGTGGGTCATGTGAATGTGCACCATATACCACTCCTAGAACTATGGTTACAGGTGAGTAACCTCCTCATTTCTAGAAACAACACTATCTACAGTTAGACAGATTCCTAGCAGTTCTCTGGCAGGAGGGGGCAAGGCACACACACCCCTATATCAAGTACTCCTGTTGTTAATATAATTCTTGTATGTAACCCATAATTCCATCATGCTATTACTATGTATTTTGTATGTTCTGTTTTCTGTACTCTGATGCGGAGCCTTTGTAAATGAGTCTCTGATTCAAAGGTTGCAATCCTAAAGTATGTTAAATAAAATAAATATTTGGGAAAAAGGGAGTGGAGAACTGAGGCCCCAAAACCAGCATCCTGGCGTGACTCAAGATCAATGTGGTAATGGGAGATGAAGGTGTGTGCTGACTTCCAGGCAGCAGCCCTGCAGATCTCCTTGATAGGGATGTCCCTGGAAGCAGCCACCAAGGCAGTGGTATGTCTGGTGGAATGAGCCCTAAAACTTTTGGGAGGCTGCCTGCCAGGCTGTAGCAGAGGTCGATGCAGGAGACAATCTTGCCAATTGTCTGTTTTGGTGCCGGTCTGCCAGGTGTGGCTTCAATGTAGGTGACAAAGAACTGGTTAACCTCTCCCTGAACTCCAGCCATGCTCTCAGTGTACTAAGTGAGCGCCTGCCACAGGTCCAACATGTGGAGCTTGTGCCTGGCCTCCGAGGTTGGGTTGGTGAAGTACGCCGGGAGGTTAATCACCTGGTTAAGGTAAAACTCCGAAACCACCTTCAGGAGAAACTTTGGGTTGGGGTGGAGGACAGCCTTGTCTTGTGGAAAACCAAACAGGGAGACTCCACTGAGAGTACCTGGAACTCATTGGTTCTTCTGGCAGAGGTGATAGCCACCAAGAAGGTGGTCTTTCATGACAGGTGAGAGAAGTGACACTTGTGCATTTGTTCAAATTGCTTGCCCATGAGCATCACCAGTACCACCAACAAATCCCAAGGTGGTAGGGGTTCACACACCAGCAAGGACAAGTGTCAGTTGAGGCCTTTAAAGAAGCACCTGACCACCTTCTCCTGCACCACCATCAGCATACTTGCCTGCACCTGGTAAGCAGAGATGACTGCCAGGTGCACCTTGAGGGATCTTATTCCAGTTCTTACACACACTAAGTTAAAGTTAGAGTCCTCATATATTAAAACAAATTTTTATTTTAAACACAGCCGACTACCAGCCTGACATGTTTCGGAGCAACCTCCTTCTTCAAAGCCTTTGTGGTAGTCGGCTGTGTTTAAAAATAAAAATTTGTTTTAATATATGAGGCTTCCTGATTTTTGGCTTGTGTGTGCTAGGAATTTGGCTTGGAATATGATTAGTTGGTTCCTGTAGCACCACGGTCCCGAGTGCGCGCTCTTTCTGTGCTGCACTTTGAGGGTCGTTGACCTCAGGCCCGACAGAGAGGGACCACAAACAGTTCAGGATGAAAGACACAGGACAAGACAGGGGCTCTAGCTCCTTCTCCTAATATCAAATGGAAAATCGTCTTCACCTGAAGGCATAGCACTGGTGCATCGACTCCTTCCTAAAGACTGTGACAATATGGAAAACCTCCACAGAGAGACCGAAAGCCGTTAACTCTGGCCTCTCAGGGACCAGGCTGTCAGGTGCAGGGACTGAATGTCTGGGTGAAGGATCCTCCCCTCAGAGAAAGAGAGTAGCTCTGGGCAGAGAGGCAAGCATCATGGGGGCCTGCAGCTGAGGAGGCTGGGGTACCAGAACTGGCGCAGCCAGTCAGGAGACACCAGGTTCATCCATGCCCTGTCCCTCCGCACCATGATCAACATTTTGTGGATCGGGGAAAGGGGGGGAGGGGAGGGAAGGTATACATGAGGTATGGGATCCACGGCCTCACAAAGGCATTCCCCATCAGTGTTCCACACTGAGGGGGATAGGCACAAAACAGCCTCAGCTTCACATTCTCCTGGTAGGTGAACAGGTCAACCAGGGGAGTGCCCCACCGGGAGAAAAGATGATTGACTACCTTCTGGTAAAGAGACCATTTATGAGACACCTCACCCACTCAGCTGAGGGCATCCTACAGCTGGTTGGAGACACTGGCCACATGAATCACCAGGAGATTGGCGTCCAGACAGTGCATGAAGGTTCAGGTGCAGAGGGTTTTCCAACACAACTGGAGGGAATACATCCTGCCCTGTTTGTTGAGGTAGTACATGGTCATGATGTTGTCTGTCTGGACCTGCATGACTTGGCCCTAAACAGATGGAGCAAAGACTGTCAGAGCAAGATGCACAGCATGGAGCTCCAACAGGTTGATGTGACATCAGGACTCCTTGGGAGTCCAGAGCCCATGGCCATGTGGTCCCCCAAGTGGGCTTCCCATCCCACCAGAGATGTATTGGTCATGAGAGTGACCTTCGGCCCTGGGCAGGCAAAGGAGACTCCTTCCTGCAGATGTTCTGGTATAAGCTATCACTGCATGGCATCCCATATCAGCTGCATCACTGTGACTGGCTGGTCCAGGCGACTGAGGTGCTAAGACCACTGGAGGGCCTGCTTTCACTGCAGGGGGAGCATCCACCAGGGGGCCCACCGGACCATGCTGGGGCAGGATGCCATGAATCCAAGTAGCCGCAGGAAGTCCCTGGCAGGGCACGAGTGCCCAACTTGAAATGATTGGGCAAAGGAGGTAAGATCTCCCACCTGGTCCGCCGGGAGTTGGGTCTTGGCCAAAGGGAGTTGAGCGCTGCCCCGATAAAGTGAATGACCTGTGAGGGGTGGAGTTCTGATTTTTCCAGGTTGACAAGAAGACCCAAGGGCGAGCAAGTCTGGAGGGCCAAATCCCTGGACTGCTCGACCTCCTCCCAGGACAAACCAGCGATCAGCTAGTCCAAGTAAGGGTACATCCAGACTCCTTGATGCTGCAGGAATGCTGCCATCACAGCTATGCACTTGGTGAAGGCACTGGGGACCAAAGAGAGGTAGGCCAGCATGGCGCAGAACTCATACAGCACCCCTTCTGAGTGGAATCGAAGGAACCACTGGTGGGATGGGCAGATCAGGATGTGGAAGGAGGCATTCTGGAGGTCCAGAGGACAGAACCACATGTCCCGCTTTAGGGATGTAATGATTTAGTTCAGGGTGAGCATCCAGAACTTGTGCTTCCTCAGGTACTGGTTGAGATTGTGACGATCCAATATGGGACACCAGCCCCCCCCCCCCCGTTCATTTTGGAACCAGGAAATCTTTGGGTACAAAGCCTGCACTGGCAGTGGAGTCCAGGACATAGGCTACAGTGCCTTTCTGAAAGAGCTGAGCGATGTCCTCTTGAAGGCCTCCTGTGAGGCACGGGCTCAAAAGGGCGGGAGAGCCTTGAAGTCTAGAAGCAAGCCATGACCCACCACACTGAGCACCCATTTGTCCAATGTGATGATGGACTAGGCATGCGAGGAGTGACTGAACCAACCCCGCATGGGAATCCAATGCTGGAGCAGGACAGGTGGGGGAGTGACATCCCCCCCAACTCATTACTGGGCAAGCTTGCGAAGGCTCTGGCACCAGCAGCCAGGAGCGCCCTGGCTCCTAAGCCTCTGGACTTCTTAGATCCAGAACTAGCAGGCTTAGGCTTGGGCCACCGGGCTTGGGTCTGCCCTGCTTGGAGCTGCAGCGGTCTGGGTGGAGGCACCAGGTAGGGCTGAAACTGAAAGGGCTTCTCCTTTTGTTTCAGGCCCTTAGGGTCCTTCTGAGAGGACATAATGGAATCCAGAGTGGCATTGGATCTCTCAGTCTGGGTAAGGTGACCATCCACTCCCGGACCAAACAGTTAGATATCCAAGAAGGGGACATCTGTAAAGTTATGTTGGGTGTTCGTCGTAAAGGTTGAGATCTTTAACCATGGCTGACACCACATTGTGACTGCTGTGGCCACAGATGTGGCACAGGAGTTGCTGATATCCAAGGCCATTTAAAGCTGTTGCTTGGCAACCAAACGTCCCTGGTCCCAGACCATCGTGACCACCAACTGCAAGTCCACAGGGAGGTAGGGAAGAACCTCATCCAAAACTCCATGAAAGCATGGGAGAAGTTGGCCATCATGATGACAGAACTAGACTGAGGAAGGCCTAGAAAGGGGGAAACATAGACTTTCTTCGCCACATTGTCCAGTTTATTGAACTCCTTGTGGGGGGCTTTTTTTTTTTTTTTTTTAAACCAATTATTTTACCAGGTGAGACACACTAAGCTGAAAGCTTGTTTGCAGGTGCAACCTGGGAGTACGAGGAAGTTAAGTGACTTGCTCAGGGTCACACAGTATGCAAGTGGGGGCTCTGGGATTCAAACCCAGGTCTCCAGATTTGCAGCTCAGAGCCTTAAACCACTGCACCATACTGCCGGCTTATCGACATCCCTGACATTGCCCATCCACCAGAACACCAAATCTGCCACCAGACCTTTAGCCAAAGGGTGGTCAGTGAAATCGGGCAGAGACATGGTAGGAACTGCATATTTGCAGACCATGTGGGCTGAGGGACCAGGCAGGAGGCTGGACATTGCCACAGCTCAAGAGCAGGACCAAGGAGACCGAGCACTGAGACCACTAAGTGGCAGACTGGAGCTGTTAATAGCTCCATCCATAGGCTAACACTATACACACTCCCGCAGCTTGCTCCCCAGCTCTGATGTC
Organism: Neoceratodus forsteri; assembly: GCA_016271365.2. Lineage (NCBI taxonomy): Eukaryota > Metazoa > Chordata > Ceratodontiformes > Ceratodontidae > Neoceratodus > Neoceratodus forsteri. The sequence continues at coordinate 451,408,446 of JADMNL010000023.1, read as the reverse complement.
AGCTCCGGGTGATTGTGGGGTGCACCGCTAAAGGCACGCTGTTCAAAATGCTGGTGAAAGTGACAGGAGGATCAACCAGATAAAATAAAATTACTTCAGAAGCAGGTACTCAAATGTTTTTAAAAGTGGGCGACAATGCCATTAGGGGGGTGTACCACACTGAGGTGTGGGGCTTACTGACGTGGACGTTTCCCTTTAAGACGCTCTGGAGTTGTGGCCTGAACTACTTTAACCACATCCCCTGGGGGCTGAAGGCTCTTGTCAGTAACCCATGAGAGACTGTGCTTAATGTGTAATTTAAATCACACTCTGTTGTGTCTTATTGTTTACATCTGCCACTCAAAATTACACACAGGTGACTCAAGATCTGTTTGAAGAGAGGCTGCTAAACAGTAGCAAAAAACATTTTAAGACTTGTTTTTCATCGTTTGGGAGAGCAAACTAGGTGGATAAAGGTCTTCATAAAATGGCTAGAAAAATTCAGAAATTTAATTGGCCTAGAGACGTCACCTGACCATGCATTGCATCTCTATAATCACACGGTCAGGTACAAAATCTAATCTTCCTCCCCAAAGCACCTACTTAGAGCCATTTTATAAGCATAAAAAGCCCCTCTAGGGTGTACTTCATAGGATTATATTGCACTTCCCCGGGCCGTAAGGACACTTGTCCATCGGCCTCATGCCTTACTACACCCCTGGAATGTACATTAAAATCATATAATGGACACTCTGTCATGGCTTATTACTTACATGTTCACTTCTTTCTCCTTCCTGTCTAATCATAGAACAAAATGGAGGAGGGAAGAGTCCTGGGATGCCATCAGCGAATCCTGAAAGAGCAGCTGACTCTGTAATTACCACAGGGCAGGCAACTTTTGGCAAGGAGCTATCTGAGGACTTCAGTTAGCCATAATATGAATGTTTATGTACAGTGGTTGGTAAATTGTTTTACTTATGAAGTTCTCAAAGGGGATTCCGAGCTTAGCTGAGCATACGCTGCAGCTTTGCCCCATGAAAAACATGTTCTGATGACGCAAAGTTGTGAAGGGTCTATGCAGTGCTGTACTTAGACATGTGATGGGGGGGGCTATGCTGATCTTTCCAAGCTTTTATTTTACTTTACTGACAATTGTACATGTTATGGAGGATAGTATTACAAGCGTGTACCTCCTTAGACATGAGCAATTGCCAGTAAAATAAAGTAAAAAAAAAAAAAAAAAATCATGTAAAGGCCAGTGATGCCCCCAGCTCCAATATATGGCTATGTATCACACACCATAACTCCTTCCCTACTTTGTGTCATCAGAATGCTTTTTGGGGGCGGGACTGCAGCGGGTGCTTGGTGGCTCCGCTGACTGTGGAAGTACCAGTTAGGACACAGTAAGTAAAACAGCTTTAAAACCACTGTGCAAAAAAAAAAAAATCGCAGTATGGCTGCCTGAGATCTTTGGGCAGGCAGCTCTGTGCCATAAGCTGAGAAAAAAATAGCTTCACTCCAAGAAAAAAAGGCTCAGACTATTATCACAACAGAGATGGCTTTAACATGGCTTAATGTCAAAATTACTGATGCTGAGCAGGGCCAGTCACCAGCGGAAGCAAACGCCCTAGCGCTTCGCCAGAAAGGCTTCATCATGGGGCAGGAGAGTAGAGACATCCCCTTCCCTTAAATAGTCCCAAAGTGATGACAACATACATATTTTGTAACATTTTAGCAAATTACAATATCAAACCTATATTCTGGTATATAAGCATGTGTACAACAACATCATAGGATCCTATAGCAAGGCAGTGCTGCAGCTAGGCATAAATTCATCAGTGCAGATAATTTACTGTAAGATAGAATGCCTCACTCCCATGGAGCCATAAGCTTCCTGCTCTGATGGCATCAGCTGCTTGTTAAAGTGACACTGTCAACTCTTTGGTCCCCATATTGTTTTAAGTTTGAAAAAAAAGCCAACACATTTTATGACTGCTCACCTGCTGTGGAATCTGTTGATGAATCTGGTTGTTTTTTTAAATCTGTCCTCTCGTTCATTGTAAAAGTGGAAAAAACTGTTGTTGGTGTAATCATATTAAAACATGTTTTGTTTCAAGTCTCACTGTATCCTTCCTGAACCTTTGGAACACCCACACACAGTCTAGCTACTCATAACGCAGTAGTCTCCTCCCTGTGTTTCAGCTGTGGTTAGACTGCATGAGGGTGTTCCACGTTTCAGGTTGGGTGTAGAATGGGTAGTTCAAGGGCTGTAAATAAACAGGTTTTCATCAAATAACACCAACAAGGTGAGCAGCCGGTTTTTCACTTTTAAAATAACGACGCTCCTAAATGACCTGCTACATCAGCAAATTCTACAGAAGGTGAGCAATCATAAAATAAGCTTCTAAGACATGAATATGGTGTGTATTGCCAAAGTAGGGTATCTAGCCAGCCCATGCGTGATGCCAAGGAATGGGAAATTATTTCAATAAAGCTGATCTTTTTCTTATGCTAAAGAGAGTGCTCGTCCATTGTTTACTGACCACATTTATTATTTTAAGCTAACAGTTTCTTACAGTGAAAATTTGGGTACTTTGCAGTTGCTCTTCCGTTCTATATTGTTTTTTTTTTTTTTTTCGTTTTTCTATGTCGCTGACTTTTTCATGAATCCTAGTCGGTTCCAGTAATTGGTTTGTCACTTTTATTTATTTATTTATTTAGGAAATCAGAATTGCAACCCTTTGAGTCATAGACTCGTTTCCAAAGGCTCCATGTCAGAATAAAACATAGACACTCATACACAGAATAAATGTGGGTGAGCAGTCATACAGAGTATAACTACAATGAGCATGGGTTAATGTCTATACATTTGGTAGCTAAAACAGGGCAGAGCTATCGATATATTTACCTAAGCGGTTAAGACCTATACAATTGGTAGCTAAAGCAATGCATGATATGAGTTGGTAGTAAGCTGCCTCAGGGAGGCCTCGTCTTATACACAATACAATGCATTCATAATCCAGTGCAACTATGTGGTAACTGAGGGAGGTGAGGAGCCTGTAGGCTGGAAATAGTGAGGGCTCTCCAGTGCCTGGCCAAGGGCGGGTACGTGGCCTAGCGGCATGGTGCAGGATCAACAGGTTACCAGTTACACAGGCATTGACATGAGGAGAGGATATGGGCCATTAAGGCAGCTTTAAAAGGACCTAGATTGGTGACTGATGCGATGGCCAGTGGGAGGGCATTGTACCAGGATGGAGCTCTAAGGGGCAGGATTGCTGGGCCAGGGTGGTCCTGACCCTAGGCACCTTCCAGATAGTTTTTGGGGCAGCCCATGTGGACACTGAGATGGTGGCTGCCTGAAGAGAAGCCATGGCACCTATTGGGGTTAAACCCAGATGGATTTTTTTGGTGAAGAGACAGATCTGGTATAATAGTCTTTCCTCAAGGGAGAGGATATTGGTGAGCACGTATAGGGTGCAGGTATGTGTACTTCTGTCAGCACCAGAGAGGAGCCAGCAGGCCTTATTGGTGACTACTTGTATTTGAAGAAGCACTGTAGGGTTGGCGGCAGCATAGATTGTGAGGCCATAGTCCCCCAGTGAAAAGACTGAGGAGGTAATGGCTAGGTGAAGTGCTTCAGGTGGCAGGCAGTCTTTATGCCTGTAAAGGAGACCAATGTGGGTGTTGGTGGCGGAGGTGAGGATTTTTATATGTTCGTGGAATGATAGGGAAGAGTCAAATGTAATACCTAGCTACTTATACTTTTGGACCTGTACCAGTGGGATGAGCGAGGTGGAGGGTATTTCCAGGGGGAAATCCTTTGAACTATTTTGGCTGTGGGCTTAGAGCATCATCTTAGTTTTTTTAATGTTGACCACCAATCTGTGTTCAGCAAACCAGTGTTCAATCTGAGAGAAGGAGTTTTGTAAGGTACGCTGGAGAGAGAGTGGATCAGGATGTGCGGCATAAAGAACAGCATCGTCCTCGTAGAGGAGAAGGTTGCCAGGTCAGGATTTAGGCAGGGCGTTGAGGTAGATGCTGAATAGCAGGGAACCCAGGATAGATCCTTGGGGAACTCCTGAGCGCACAGGCAGCATAGTAGATATGGTATTATTCATTTTAACACATTGGATTCAAGATGAAAGACAGCAGGAGAACCATGAGAGTGGACAATGAGATACCCCAATTTGTTGTAATGTGTTAAGAAGGAGGGGATGAGAAACCATGTCGAAGGACTTTGAGAGGTCTATAAACACAGCCCCTGTGAGTTTTATTCTATTTGTTTCGCAAAGACTGTGCCTGAATTGTGGCAGATTGTATAAACATAAATTAAAAAAACAGCCTTTTCGGTCCAAATGATTATGATCAATATAAAGTCAGTGTTTCTCTTTATGGAGTGAACATATTTAAAGCTAAAATACGAGTCCCAGCATCTGAACTTCAATGCATAGTCTGCAGTTGCCATAAAAAAGCAAACATAATGAAGAAAGAAATACAATCTTTTCATTTCCTAATGACTGGAGTCAACATAAAGTACTGTTTCTGTTTATGGAGTGAACATATTTAAAGATGAAATACGAGTCCCAATGTCCGAGCTTGAATATGTAGTATGCAGTTACCCTGAAAAAGCAAACATAAGAATGAAATACATTGTCTTTTTCAGATCTCATTTACTGATCCTGAATTTGGAATTAAGCCAAAAAAAACAATATGAATCCTAGTGACAGGACTTGAATACACAATTTGCAGTTGAATTGAAAATTAAAAACCTCTACAAATGTGTCACTTCTTAAATGTGCTGACATGACCAGCAGTTGTGAAAATCAAGGGCAGAACTTGCATGTCGAGAGCCTGCATAATTTCAGAAACTAAAAGTATGCAGGCTTTCTAGGTTTCTAATCAAATGTCTATCCTGGAAGATGGCCCAGTGGTGTGGCGGTAGTGCTACTGCCCACCACACCAGTGACCCAGGATTGCGAATAAGCTCGGGTTGCTGGGGGATGGCCGGGAGAAGAGGATCGAGCGTCCAATGGACTACTCGTCTGTCATGGGGAGTGGTTTGCTGGCTCTGCCGAAACACTACCACCTGGTGGAGGCCTGGGGTAGTGTGGAACAGAAGCAGCAACGGCGGTAGGAGCTCTGACCCTGCAAAGTATGCTCCTCCACATGCGCCGCTAAGCTGATATGAGCACCCCAGCACGGGGGTGAAAACTGGAGGAAGATGGGTGGTAAGGTGGGCATATGAAAACCCTGTGCTCCAGCTTCACTCTGCTCCACCACTGGGACCTGGAAGTGAGATCCAGACTGAAGGTAAGTCCCAGCGAGGGTGGTGGACAGTGGGGAATGGTGGGGCAGGGTGGGTAAAGCATGCCTTGGCTTTGGAGAAGAAACACCTAAATGAAAAATAAACAAATAAATGATAAAGTAAATAATAAATTCATATCCTGTGGCTCCACAGTGCCAAAAATAGATGCTGTAGGCACTCTGATTGTCTAAAATGTTAAAATGTTCGAGATAGAAAATTCTGTCTCTGTTCCAGCATTCATCACAAATTCTCTTCATTGTTCTTCTGAAAAACAGGTCACAAACCTGCATAGAGAATTGACTACCACTGCCACAGTTCCTAAACACGCAACACAAAGGTCATCTGAGGTGTCATCCCTCAAGCAGATGAAAAATGTTTATAACTTTGCAAGAGGTTTAACCTGTAATGCAGCAGTGCAGCTCCAATAGCTGCCTTCCGTCCAAGAGGGTAGCATCTTTCAGAAAAAGAGATGTGCAAGAAAGAGGGAGCACAATTTGAAGATAGAGGGGGGATGGCTCAGAGGTAATGTGAGGAAGTATTTTTTTCATGAAGAGGGTTGTGGATGCATGGAATGGCCTTCCTGAGGAGGTCATGGAGTCAGAAATAGTGGGGGAATTCAAGAATGCACGGGACAGACGTAAGGCAATTCTAGGGGTGGGGTAGGAGGAAGTAGGCTGTTGGTTAAGTAGGATCTGCAGCTTATCCATTAGGTAGGGAAATGGGCAGACTAGGTGGGCCAAGTGGTCCTTTTCAAATTCTATGTTTCTGTGTTTCATTTTTCAAATGATTAGGCGGCAAACTGATAAAGTCCCTACATTACTTTAACGTCCCTTTACAGGGAGATAGGATATGAGAAAGAGAAGTATCCTCTTACTCCTGATTTTAATAGGGGACAAAGAATGTAGCTATGCTGCCAGGGTGTTTGAGAACTGATCTATTAAACTGACTTTCTAAAAGGGAATAGCTGCTACAGTAAATGCCCCAACTTTACAGTCAGAATCAGAAACTGGAGAAATCCAATTTTTACATTTATTTATTTGCTTTTGGTAACTGGGTAAGTGCACTAGACAGAACTGCCTATTTTCAGGCACAACCCGGGAGAGTACAAATCAAGGAACAGGTAAAAACAAATACATATACAGCGTTGTGCAATAGGAGATTTCAAACAGTTATACAGAGGTGCAGGTTACACAATACATAGAGGAGGTACATATCACAAAGTATAATAGAAACAAAACAGACAAAAAGGCAACATTTATGGTTAATAATGTACAAAACATGACAGTGCTGTTGGTAAGTCAGCAAGGAGACAATTCCCTGGCAGAGACAGGGAACAAAGTGCGTAACTGCAGCTGAGGAAGAGTGGGGATGGGAGGAATCAAGAGGCCACAGGGAAATTTAAGTGAAGGACAATGGCAGGTTTGCATGACTCATGAAGCTAGGGACATTTGCAAATGTCAAGGGAGGCAAGGTAATTGGAGAGGCCTTTCTTGAAAGTGGGGTGGGATTTGGAGTGCCTAAGATCAAGTGGGAGAGAGTTCCAAAATTTGGGGGCATAGAAGGAGAAGACAAGTTCACCCATCCTGGTAGAGCATTTTGGGACAGATAACAGAGCAAAAGACATGGAACGGAGTGAACGAGGGCAGTCCATGGGGATGAGCATAGCAGTGAATATGGAGGGGCTAGAACAAATAATATTGTCAGTCAGACAACCTAATGAATAAGCCCAACGTGAGGAACGAGACAACCAGTGGAGGTCAGAGCAGAGAGTACAGTGGTGCTTTAGACGAGGAGCAGATAGTGCAAATCTACAGACATTGTAGGCAACGTGCCACATTTGCAAGATGCTTGCCTGTGCCATAGTGAAGACAGGCAGAGCGTAACAGAGTCCAGGGAGGAGAAGACCTTGGGCGACAGAGATCCTGGCGGCAGGGGTCAGAAACTGATGGACTCGGTAAGCCAGTCCAGTTTTAGCATTGACTGATTTGCAGACAGCTTTGACATGCAGAGAGAAATGGAGAGATGGATCCAGTGTGACCGCTAGGTATTTGAAGGACTGAGTTACTTCCACAAGGGAGCCATCAGGACAAGAAACCTGGAGAGATGGAGTTGAAGCGATAGATTTTCTTTGTGACCCAAAGAGCATAGCCTAGATCTTGGCAGGATTTAGCACCAGGCGGTGGGACGTAAGCCAAGTTTGGATACGATGAAGGTCAGAGGAGAGGTGGGAGTTAATTTCATGAATAGAGCTGGAGGAGACATAGAGAGCCAAGTCATCAGCATAGAGTAAGGAGAGACTTTGGGAGGGCACAGAAGGTAGATTATTGCCGAACAAAGAAAAGAGCCGGGGCCCAAACATGGAACCTTGTGGAAAGCCTGAACGAAGCAGGGCAGGGGCAGTGAGAACTTTATGACAGGAGACAGACTGGGAGCTGCCCCATAGATAGCTGTCAAACCAGGCAAATGTGGATTGGGAGGTGCCAATAGAGCCTCATTAATGCAGGAGAAGGTTGTGGTTAACAGAGTCAGACGCCTTTGACATGTCAATAAAAACAGCCCCAATAAGCTGGCCTTGGTCCATAGCAGATTTGATGTCACTGGTGAATTGCACTAGGGCCGTTGTGGTGCTGGGGTTTGACCTAAAGCCATGCTGAGCAGGAGATTGCAGGTTAAAGCTGGCAATGAAGTTAGTCACCTGGTGATGCATAAGCTTCCCCAGGAGTTTACTGAGGGTCGGCAGGCATGCAATAGGATGGTAGTTTGTTAGCTTTTTTGGATCACCCTTTTTGAAGACTGGGATAACCCTGACATTTTTCCAGGAGAGGGACACAGTACCTGAGCTAATGGAGAGGTTGAACAATCGCATGATGGGGGTGGCAAGAAGAGACACACCCAATTTGAGAATTCTGGGTTCTAGTCCATCAGGGCCTGCGTTATCGTGGGGAGACATCATGTTAAGAGCTCATAGGACATCCAGCCCGAAGACCAGGTGGAGAATCAGGGAAGGATGAGATGGGGGAGGTAAGGGGGGAGGTATGGTGAGGGGAACCGTCAGCATCAAAACTAGGGAGGGTGGTAAAGAATGAGCTGAAAGCATTAGCTATGGTATTTGGGTTGTTACAGGAGACGTTATTTATTTGAAAGTCATGGGGGGGGTTTGGGATGTGGAGCGTCCCATTATGTGGTTTATTTGTGCCCAGTACTTTTTTGGGCTACTAGAGGTGGTGTGAAGAAGGCCTCTATAGTAATTGCTTTTGGCAGTCTGTAGCGCTTTCTTACAAGAATTACGAAGGGAGCGATATGCGACGAAGTCAGAGAGCAGGGAGGAGGTTTTCCATTTGGTCCAGATTTTGTCCCATGCTTTAAGCATAAGTAGAATAGGGCTAGTTAACCATTTGGTAGGCAGGCCCTGTACCCTGCGCCTGATGGAAGGAATGTGCTTGGACTGCAAGGAGTGCAGAGAGTTAGTAAAATATTTCACTTATAGCTGGTCTTTCTGTTGATTGCTAAAAGGTATAAAAGCAGGTATATATTGATTTTTGCTTCTTATCTATTATTGTATTGCTGTATCTTGCTCTATTCTGGTATACCTTGTGAATATAGTCCTTTTTATAATGTTCATTTGTTTTAACGTTTAAAACAATAAAAAGTTTAACTGCAAATAAAAGCAGGTATACTGAATGCTAACTGCAGATCAGCATTTTGGTGGTAGACCAGAACATTTCTGAGGGTCCTATTCAGACAGCTGTTTGCAGAAAAGTAACAACTAGTTTCACCAAAGCACCACCTGATAAAAGATAGACACATTGAAAACAAGCATTTGTCAATGCTGAATGTTTGCTTGCTAATATTAGCATTGGATGTGCAGGAGTTAGACAGATGCAGAATAGGAATGGCAGTGAAGTATTGAACTCACGCCAACCCCATCGTCACCCTGCAGAGATGGACAGGCATTGGGGTGTGCCTTTGGGTCATCGCCCATAACGCTCACAGCATTTCACCTCAGCCTATCCTGTAGAAGTGTTGAGGTGTGCCTTGGGGTGTTCGGCTTCATAGTCAGCCCATTTCATAAGGACATATGCTGAAATGAGTGCAGTATAGGAGAATGGAGTGAAGTCTGGCTTGGCTTTGCCTTGTACTACGGCCCACCGCAGGAGTGACGTTATTACACAATAACACACACCCTGTCATGTCTTATTGCTTAAATAAACAACAACATGATGACTAATACTGCTGCTGCTTTGAAAAACAAGGGTTCACATCTATTAAATAGTCAATGGACTGTCTTATTAATTGTGTTTTATTGTGTTACTAAAATGCTTTCTACTTTTATAATAATTGCTTTGTATGTGCAAGGAAATCAGTGTGTTTTCGCTGTTACATTTCAAACTGCTAGTAAAAAGAATTCAATAAAATCCTAGTATTGTGATATTAGAAAACCTCAGCTACTAAGGATTCCAAAGTTATTCAGGTATTTCAAAGAGAATCCATATTTTCAAAGAAATATACACTTCTTTCAGTAACATATTGCACGTTTTATGTTTGTAATGTTGTTCATCTGTGTGCTTTTGCAGTTAGTAAACAGATAATCAGCTACTTTTTCATCCCGTGAAACATCTGGTTGGAAAAAATATCAACTGCTAAATCATAACAAAAACTCACAGACGGATACAGATCACATTGTTTTGTGGCTGGCTCCATTGCACTTTGCAGGTGAGGACTGCTGCTCTTGCACTCTTGCAAACCCAGGTTTGCTCCTGAGCTGGCAACAGAGGAGGCAAGCAAGGAGGTTGATCTAGCAGCTGCACAGACATCCCCATGGGTAGAGTTGAGCTGCATTCCAGTTGTGAGTGGCTTCTGGATGGTGGCAGCATAGTGCTGGTGCACTTGGAGGCATGGGTGACCATGTGCTGCCACACAGCCTCCAGGACACCATAGCATGTGGCAGCATAGTGCTGGTGCACTTGGAGGCATGGGTGACCACGTGCAGCCACAGAGCCTTCAGGACACCGTAGCATGTGGCAGCATAGTGCTGGTGCACTTGGAGGCATGGGTGATCACGTGCTGCCACACAGCCTCCAGGACATCGTAGCATATAGCAGCATAGTGCTGGTGCACTTGGAGACATGGGTGACCATGTGCTGCCACAGAGCCTTCAGGACACCGTAGCATGTGGCAGCATAGTGCTGGTGCACTTGGAGGCACGGGTAATCACGTGCTGCCACACAGCCTCCAGGACGCCGTAGCATGTAGCAGCATAGTGCTGGTGCACTTGGAGGCATGGGTGACCACGTGCTGCCACACAGCCTCCAGGACACCGTAGCATACGCATGCTAGTAATAGAAGAAGGCAGGCTATGAAAAATAGGGAAATACACACCCTGTTGGGGAAAGTCCCTAATGTGGTGGGACCTGGCATAGCCAGGGCAGGGAACTCAAATACTAAAGAGGGAATAGTGATGGGGTGGTGACAGCAGACATCTGGTCTGGTGTCATGGGTGATGAGTGGCAGAGGTCATGTATCTTTGCAGCTGATTTTCCCCATTAATTTGTATCCCACCTTCCTCCCTTACTAGTTCTGTCACCCTCTTTGTCAGTCTGAGCCCCTAACATCCTGGGCTTGAGGCTTGAACCTGGATCTCCAGCACTCAAGACTGCCCCCACACTGTTTGCCGCCATGGAGTCAACATTGAAAGTTGTGATTTGTTTTTTTATTTATTGAATTTTGATAACCAGGTATGCCACTGAGACCAGAGTCCTTTTTTCAGGGGAGACCCAGATTTAATTAGAGGCAAATATACAGTCGTTAAAGAGGTGCAATGTATGCAGTAAATTACAAGGTAATTGAACAATTACAGGCAGATATACAGACAGGAGACAGATATGATATATACAGTAAATTACAAGATGCTGGATAAATTAACAGCATTAATAAACAGACATTAAACATACAAGGCAATACATTTTACTGGAGGAACATGATATATGGAATAATACATGGGGTTATGTGCTTAACGAGACTTTTACAGACACTCAAGGTGCTGGATGCTACATAAACCCCAAGAGAAAAGCTTGAGGGATTTATTTAAGCATTAAGCACCAAGGGTGTGTGCAAAATTCGAGTTTTACACACTGTGTTTTACTTTATATAATTGCTGGATATTGTTTTTTTACTACAGCAATTACATAAAATAAAAGACGTCCCTGTACAGCCATGGTTTGGTCGGATTTCAGAGCAGTCGGCAGTCCAAAGTGATGGCTGTAAGAAACGTTATCCTTATTTTTTTTCATTTTTTTACAAGCAGCCTAGTTTAAAACATGTTAGCCCGGTGAATTTCTTTTTTTTTAAACTTTATTTTTAATTCTCAAGTTACAAGCATTCCATGGCTCCACAGAGCCCCACTCATAATACAGGTATTATATCACATAGCAGTAAGAGATGTACATGAAACAATATGATACACTATGAGAGGCTGGCAAATGTTATATGTTAAATCTTAGATCTGTTTCTTCCTTTTCTGATCATTTTGAGTTAGGAGTTGATATGACCCCCCCCAGCCAACAGAAGGAAAGAGGAATGAAACAGCTGTGCCCCCCCATCGAGCCCTCCTGTCCACCAGAGGAGCACATCCCTTCCAAATCATGCCAACCCATCAGTATTACTCTAATAGGTTTTACATAACTAAACAACTTAATAAACAACATTTTTTTATATCAACTTGAAGCGCGCAGTCTGCGTCTTTCTATTTCCAGAAAAAAATTCCATGATTTTACACTGTATCTGGGGTTGAGCTTCTTGTCCACCTTCCCATCTCTCGCACTCCCCTAGCCCCATAGTTCTAGTAAGCCACGGGGACCAAATAGATAGAAATTTATCTAAGCCCAAGTGGAGAGCAGCCGTAAGCCTTTCCGTCCTTTCTACTTCTTCCACTTTGTCTTGCCACAAAGAAAGGGCCGGAGGATCTGGGGAGAGCCAAGTCATAGTAATACACTTGAGGGCCACCAATCCTAGAATATGGAAGAGCCTATGTTTTCCCCTGGCATTCACCAAAGGTGCCTCAGCTCCCAATACCAGTGCCTGGAAAGAACAGGGGTATGGAAATTGTAGAATAGATTGGATTTTAGCGTGTATATGCTGCCAAAAGGGCCTCAACTTAGGGCATCCCCAGAAGATTTGCCAATGGGAACCTCGCTCTTCTCCACATCCTCTCCAACATCGATCAGTGTTCGAAGGATCAAAGTATTTCGTTCTGGTGGGAGTCAAAAAATATCTGGTGAGTAGTTTCCAATTAAACTCTCTCCAATTTGGAGATGATGTGACCGCCCATCCCTGCCCCAGTCTCAAGGACCATGTGATTGGTAGTATTTGTACGTTAGCTTCCTTCTCCCATTGTATCCAAACTTTATCTGCTGGGAAGGGGGTGTTTTCCATTAATAGCCCGTATAATTGAGAGATGGGCCTTAATCTGACTGCTAAGTGCACCCACCAAAGGAATAGGTCCCCCAAAGCCGTACGTGGTCTCAGGACTAATTCCTGGTGATTACGTTGAAGGAGAAAGTTCCTGACCTGGAGATATCTAAAATGGTCCTCTTTTCTTAGGCCAAACTGCTGCTTTAGCTGTGTAAAGCTCAGACATATGCCCCTGGAAAAAAATTGGAAAAACACACCAGCCCCCTTCTTTCCCAGTGTACATAACCTTTATCAATGGTGGGAGGGACAAAGTCCACATGATGTCTGATCAGGGACATGGGTCCAAGTTCACTTGGGGTAACCACTCTTTCACTTAGTTTTATTAATGTTTCGACAGTATGTTTAGTCCATGGGTTACATATTTTAGCCCATGTTGACTTACTAAGTTTGGCCATAGGCAGTGCCCATAAAGGCATGCCTGCCAGCTGCTCTTTTTCTATTTGGTACCAACCTGACTTCTCTTTTTGTTTTAACCACAAAAGAATCCAGGGTCCATGAGCTGCTAAATAATAACTTCTAAAATCTGGAAGGCCTAAGCCTCCTTTTCTCTAAGTGCCATCAATAATCTGTAGGAGAGTCTTGGTCTACCCCCCCAGACTAATTTTCTAGTAGCGACAGTAAGCTCTTTCCAGAAATCCTCGGGAATCCTAATTAGAATGGTTTGGAATAAAAACAAAAAACGGGGTAAAATGTTCATTTTAATTACTTGGGCTCTGCCATTTGTCAACAAAGGGAGGATTCTCCAGCTCGCCAGGTCCTGTTTTACTGAATGTAGTTAACTTTCTATAATTGTTTGCATACAACAGAGTGGTTTCTACTAATATTTGAACCTCCAGATATCTGAGCGTGTTTTTGTTAACCCATGTGAATGGAAAGCTATCTCTGAATCCCTGGGGTGCAGCACCACTTAAGAGAAGGGCTTCAGCTTTCTTTTAGTTTATTTTATAACCTGCTAATTCTTGAAATTCATTTAACACCTCGGGGGGCGGGGGAGATTGAAGGGGGTCGGACAGAAAAAGCAACGCATCATCTGCGTACAAAGCAATCTTGTGCTCAACTCCAGCTGCCTCTACTCCTTTAATTGTCTCACAATCCTGAATTGTAGCTGCCAGGGGTTCCAGTGATAGAGCCAAAAGGAGGGGCGAAAGGGGGCATCCCTGCCTGGTGCCTCTCCTCAGAGTAAATGTGTCAGATTAACAGCCATTAACCTTTACCACCGCTTCCAGCCTAGCATAAAGGGCTTTGACTGCTCCAATAAACTTATCCCCCAAACCAAATTTTAATAAAGATTGTTGTAGAAAATACCAGTCTACCCGATCGAACGTTTTTTCTGCATCTACCCCATGGCAATTTGGAATTGTTGTTTATGTTTTTGTGATGAAATGATATTTAGAAATCTCCTGATATTATCTTGAATCAATCTATCTCAAATGAACCCAGTTTGATTATGGTGTATCACTGAGCCTATTATTAGTTGCAGTCTGTTTGCTAGGAGCCCGGTGAACAACTTAAGATCAGTGTTCAACAATGATATTGGTAATATTGTTATCTATGCATAGCTCCAGGAGGGTGGTGCTGGGTCACCATCTCTCAGGACTGAGTTAAGAGCCCGCTGTAGGGGTATCATAAGGTCAGGGAAGAATTTCTTATAAAATTCCAATGGAAAACCGTCAAGGCCTGGTGCTTTTAGATTTTTTAGACTTGTTACCTGCTTCTTTAGCTCTTTTTGTGAAATTGGGGCCCCTAAAGCTTCTGCATCCAGTACACTGACTGCGGGTAGTGTGGTTTTCCCCAAATATGTGTCCACTCTCTGAGCATGTTGGGTGGTTCTCTCTGAGTTATATAATGCTTCATAAAAAGCTGATGTAACCACCTTGCAAATGGGGGTTCTAAGGTGCCCTATGCCTGGTTGGTAGTCTGCATAAAGCCACCGGAATGGGGGTCCGTTGAGTGCTTTTTAAGGCCCCCGTATACTGTCCCTTTAAGGGCTGCCTTTTGCAGTCGGAATGGGTTAAAATGGGAAGGGGTTGAGTGTTGGCATGCTCGACTCCCGCCCGGGCTGCTAAGTAGCGCTCCTACTGCCATCGCTAATAGTGCAGGGAGCCTAATAAAGAATGGGTGGTTGGTTAACATAAACTGTAAAGATAATGATAATGTAGTTGTTCTAACCTGCTTTGCTTTGCAGCCCAGAGAGTTTGAGTGCCTCCTCCATTTTGGTCCCGAACTATGAAATTGGACCAATCAGTACTTTGGAATCCCACAGAGTTGACTGACCAATACAGGAGCTGTTTAGAGGGAGCAAGGCATTATGCACTATGGCGCTCGTTCTGCACCAGTGGAAGCCGTGAGAAGTGACTGGCAGGTTCGACCAGCCAATGATAACGGTTCGCGCCCGAACTAAGAGGAGTGCTGGGTGCTGCCAGCTTCAGATGAGTAGTGGCCAGTGAAGAGAGAGGAGCTGTGTGCTTCTGCACTGGGAGTGTTCACAGGAAGCGCGTGAGGGCCTAGCGGCCGTTTGCCTGAGGAAAGGAGTTCAGAAAACCCGCCAGCTGGCGGTCAGAGGAGGCTGTGATTTGTGCAGCTACCCACCAGGCTCGACCTGTTCGGAGGACTGGAGAAGATTGCTGAATTGCACTCAGTCCACGGGGAAAGTGAAGAGAAAGCTGCCGTTACAGTGCTTGATGACAGAGAAGCCTGGAGAGCCCAGCTGCTGCTGCCTGGTGTGGTACCCTTCTCCTATTGCTGTTTACCATATAAATGTGTGAGTGGCCCAAGTTAATCCTGCTGCATTTACAGGACTTCTGCTATTGCTGTTTACCATATAAATGTGTGAGTGGCTCAAGTTAATCCTGCTGCATTTACAGGACTTTTGCTATTGCTGTTTACCATATAAATGTGTGAGTGGCTCAAGTTAATCCTGCTGCCAGTGAGGGATTTTGCCTGGATTGTGATAACCATATAAATGTGTAAAGAGACTTGAGAGTTCAAGTTAATCCTGCTGCCAGTGAGGGATTCTGCCTGGATTGTGATAACCATGTAAATGTGTACAGAGACTTGTGAAGTTCAGGCTCAGCCCTGCTAATGTTGGAAGAACCGGGATGGGCTGGAGGTTGTGAGTACTAAATCAGGGTAGCTCCCTGTTAAGTGTGCAATCAGTGGTTTTCCAGTCATGTTGCTGTGCTTTTGACTGCTTAAACGAACTTTCTTTCCCTTCTGACTTGCTCAGGATTGCAGCATCTATCTGTGTTAAGGGCCCCGACCAGCTGCCACGTTTGGACTAGCCATTAGGGCTTGGGTACCCAGGGACAGTGACTTGTAGGGATAGGCCTGTGCACAGAGCTCTAGGTAGTTAAGTATAATGGTAAACCAATTAGCCTGATTCCCCCCATCCTTTTTATCTCCCCCTCAATAAATCAGATTTGTGTGTTGCAACTACACCCTGGCTGGTTTGTGCATCCCTGTTGAACTGCTGTATAGTGACTGTGATATAACTGCATCTTATTTTACAGGGGGTCCCTGGAGTGAGCTGAGAGATACTATCCGGGGGGTAAGTATATTGGTTAGAAGCCTTGTTGGTACCCAGTGTGAGCCACTAGTGGGGGAAAAGGGGGGTTGCAGTAACCCAGAGGGCTGTGACCGAGGCAATCTCGAAAGTATTAACCCCGACCTCTGGGTGGAGGCACCTGCCAACTGATCTGGGCCCCTCACCCGGTCTCTGTGGAGGCAGGCAGGGGTAGTAGCCCTAAGGGTAGCGCCCCCTGGGGGTTACACTGAAAAGGTCCCAGCTATCTCCCTTGGTTTATTTACATATGGGGCATTTAGGTGACTTCTGAGCCTAAGGACTGTTCTATTAACCAGCTCCTTTCGAAGCTGTGCAGCCAATATGGTTCCTGCCCTATTCCCATGCTCATAATGCCTTTGTTTAGCGTATCTTAAGCGTCCATCCAATTTTGAATCCAACAGTTTGCCTAGCTAATTCTTGCCTCTCTCAATCTTATTTCTGTTCCTGGTTCTGGATTTTGTTTGTGTTGACCCTCTAGGGTCTCTATTTCTTGTTCAAGTTGCACCTGGCGCTGTATGGACTGCTTTTTAAGGTGTGAGTCATATAATATAATCTTGCCCCTTAGATAGGCCTTCAGTGCATCCCATAATATAGAGGGGGAAGGAGGGTCCCGCCCATTTAATTCCAGGAAGGACTTTATCTCCTTAGTTATCAAATCCTTAAAGTCGTCTCTGTTCAAAAGGTTGACATTTAGTCTCCATGATGTCCCCTTTGTTGGGGGGTCAAAGCTCTTAAGCATACTGACTGGAGCATGATCTGAAATAGTCGAGATTTCTATCTTAGTAGTTTCTACTGCGTAAGCCCATTCCGTGGACAGTAGGAAGAAGTCCAGTCTCGAGTACTGCTGGTGCTTAGGTGAAAAGAAACTATAATCTCGGGCCCCGATATTCTGGAGGTGCCAGATGTCTAATAAACTGAACTCCTTCATGATTTTTAGCAGTGTTAGAGTTTATCTGGACTTTTCCCTACCATCTGACCCACCAGATCTATCCATCCCTGGACTGAGCACTGTGTTGAAGTCGCCCCCAATTATGTTTATTCCTGTGGGTTCAAATTCTCCCTGGGCTAGGGTGTCCCTGAAAACATCATGTCATCCTATCTCATCGTTTGGGGCATATATGTTGATCAAGTTTAACTTTTTATCTCCCATTTCCCCAGACACTTTCACAAAACTGCCCTCAGGGTCAGTTTGCACATTCTGGACCTGTATCAGGCTGTTTTTTCTTAAAAGGATGGCAACCCCTCTTTTCCTAGTGTGACCTTCATAGTGTGAGGCACAATCCTTCCTGACCCATGACCTTTTCAGTTTTCTGTGTTCCCCCTTCCCCAAATGGGTCTCCTGTAAGTATACCACATCCGCTTTTTAGTCTGTTAAGTTCTTGTAGCAATCTGGCCCTCTTTATTGGGCTATGAATGCTCCTGACATTATAAGTAATTATTTTAAGTCCCCCCATGGTGGATATCTTGAATACATGGGGCCCCTTCTGAGCTCAATTGGCGAACTGCGCACTTCATACCCAGAAACAGTACAACGTAAATAACCCCTTACATTTTTAAAACAAACTATTTAATCACCTCACTCTAAAACAGTTAGAGAACCTTTGTAAGAGAATATAAACTTTTAAATATTTTAATTTAAGGTCTCGGTGTAAATGCTCCCCCTCTTAACAATCCTCAAGATGAAGACCCTCTTATTCCTCCCCTCCACTCCATACCTCGGTGAGGAGGATGGTAGTGAGGGAGGAAAGGATGGAACTAACCTAAGTTTTCCCCTCTTCTGGCTAACTTCGCACAGTCGAGGGAGAGGGTAGTCACGTGGGTGCGCCTTGGCAGCCTTACGGGGCCTACTGATACCAACCCCGGTGCCCCCACCCTCCCTTACAAATTAAAAGAACCCAAAGATGTCTGCTAAACCAACCCTCTTGAACATCTCTGCTCTAAAAGGGAAAAAGATCCCCTTCCCCAGGAGACATAATGCCAAAGGAAAACGCTAAGTCCCCTTAACATTGGGTTCTTACTCGCATCAGGTGGTTGGAACATTTTTAATTTTTTTTTTTTTTATTCCATCTATATAATGTTTTGTCCATACTTTACCAATAGACCCAGCCCCTTTCATAAAGCAATTGCCCAGCATTTAGATGCCCCATAGGATAGTCTTCAGCGATCGCAATTCCGGTCTGCTCGCCCCGTACTGATCCTTGAGTCCTCAGCACTGCTTGTGGTAGGTACCTCTTTGGCCTGGCCCCTTGCTTCTCGTACCTCGCGCCACAGATTTCTGGCCTTATTCCTTGAGCCCCTCTTGGAATTCACAGGGCGGTGCCACTCCGAAGACTGCAGATCCTTTTCAGGAAAGTTCGGGGTCAAATCCTCAAGGGAAATGTCCAGGCCAGTGAGAAATTCCTGTGTATCACTGAGCTTCTCAAACCGTTTAGATCCTTCAGGAGTTATGACCCATAGCCTTGCAGGATATTCAAGAAAGGCTTTCAAGCCTTTCTCTTTTAGTTTTCTTTGTATCACGAGCACCCTTCTCCTTTTTTGTACTGTGGTGGGGCTGTAATCGTGCTCCAAAAATAAGCGCTGGTCCCTGAAGAAAACTTCCCTTTTACCCCACGCTGTATGGAGGACCTGTTCCTTCACCCGAAAGTCCGTGAACGCCATCACAATGGAACGTGGTCTGGCAGAGGCGTCCCTCGGAGGTGCCACCAATGATCTATGCACTTGGATCAAATTTAATTGAAGGTCTGGTGGCAGAGGAAGAATTTCCTTTAGTAGGCCCTCCATGAACTGAATCATGTTGCCGGTTTTGGTTTTTTCCGGTAGCCCGTGCAGCCGAATATTACACCGTCCGCTGCAGTTTTCAAGATCCTCTATTCTGCCAAACAATTCTATTTCTCGACGATGCAAGTCCATAAAGCTGAGTTGTGCTTATCTAATATATTAGAGTAATCTGCTGCTGCAGCCTCCAATTGGACCGTACGTCTTTCTTAGGCTTTTATATCCCTGGTGTTATCCGCTACCAGTGCTTCCACTTTAAGGAGGGTGTCACCAATCTTTTGCAGTTGGCCCACTAATTGTTTAGATGTAATAGTAAAGTCTGGTTCGAGTTCATTCTCTCCTGGGTTGAGCTGATTTGGCTCCGCATTGGTGTCCTGCCCCACCGCCATTGCGGTCGCAACGGGGGAGGGCTGCCAGCTCAAAGTCTGCTTGTTCTCTGTGAGGAAATCACCGCCGATTCCTATTGTTTCTGCCTTGTGGACATGTCGGCAATACAGCGATCCCCTTCTGCTGGTCTAGATGGTGGTTTTAGATGTAGGATGGAGTCTGATTCGGGAGGGATGGAGCTGATAATCTAGGCTGCCATTTCCCAGGTGACATTACTGGAAGTCATGAATTTTTTTTTAAGAACTTACTGCTGAGTCAGAGTGATGGTAAAGTCTGCAGTGGCAAGGAATGGTAGCTGGCACTGAAGAAGAGAAGAGCTATAGATGGTGCACGTGCAGAGCAAGGGAAACCCAATGCGTGTTCATCGTTCTAACTCGCTGGCTATAATGGTGAATTATAACCGGGTTTCCCTTGGGGGGGGGGGGGACGAAACCCAGTTTTTATAACATAATCTAAGCACACAGTTGTTGATAATCTGTGAGCATTTGTTTTGGTTTTGCAGCTGATATTTTCTTACTATCCTGATTTTTCTTGAAAGAAGAAAACATAATTAATGGAAAAAGTACACAGATGGGCAGCAACATAACTAACTTTTAAAACGTGCAACGTGTCATAAAAAGTGTCTATTTGTTTTGTAAAAGATAGATGTATATCTGCTTCTTCTCATTGAAATACTTTGGGCTCCTTAATATTTCAGATTGTCTGATGACACAAAACCAGACTTCTATTAATTTTTTTTTTTTTTTTACTCCATATAAGTTTTTATTTCCCGACCAGCTACTTGTCTTAAGGGATATACCCTGGTCAGGCCTAGGAAACCTCCGCCGTCGTTCAGATGGCAGCGGCTGTTTTCCTTCCAGTTTTTTATTTCCCTTCCCTCCTCGGGGTGTGGGCCACAGCCTATATCAGCCTCGTGCATGTGCAGTGTTCCCACTTTGGCAGGAGCAAGCTCCCAGACATAGTCACAGGGGTTGCTATGGGTGAGGAACCTACTGCCAGCCTTCCCCAGCCAAAATGAACTGCCATGCATTAGCTGTCTCAGCCTGGCCTCTCTCCCAGCGTGATACATCGAGTCCATTTCTGAACCAGGGCCATCTGCACAGCAGCGCACTATACTGCCGCTGTGCCATCGAGGCGGTTGTGCATCGAATTCTTCTTACTAGCTGTTTGAAAAATAAATGCGAACACTCACTAATTTCACTGCACAAACAAAGCTATCATTATAAAAGCAGAAAGTCTTTTACTACACATTAGAACACAGTCAATGAAGCTTTCAGTTGCCTATTTAATAGATGTGAACACCTGCTTTCTGAACACAGTTACCCCCGTAACATCACATCCTGTCTCATGTGAATATCTCAGGAGTGCTAACTACAAGTAAGCAGAACACCTCATTTAAAAGGACTTTTCATGGACTGTCCACCTTTAAGAGGACCCGCAGAGTTGCCTTCTCCTTTAAGGTTAGCTGTGTGGGTATATTGAGAGTAATTTGTTGATGCATGTAATGTGAAAATCCCCAAAGGATAAAACAAGAATAAACTGCGAGGGAGGTGAGCATCTGCTTGGGCTAGATCAGCCATATGTCTGCAATCAGAAAAGAATAACAGCTCTGAAATACATATTCCAGTACAGCAATCACAGACCCTAATCAGAGAGGAGTGAATCTTCACCATTGATTCACACTAGTGAGTCTTAGCCAGAGGCGCTAGGAGCCCGTGAGAGCCCATGCTTTTCAGGAGGGCTGGCACCGAGGTAAGCTGTGCACATGCATGGCACTGTGAGACTGGCTCACGCTGCATGGCTTATCTCGGCACCAGGCCCTAAGTGATCTTCTTTTTTCCCACCATCAAGTGCATATCTGTGACAATATCGCTTACCCACCGGGAATCAGAACTTCACATCTATACAATAACAGCATTCAGTTTGTCTCAGTTTTAGTGTTTAAAGCTAGAGTTTCTTATTTTTGTGTCAGTTTAGTGATTTTATTAACATTAATTCTATATTATTTTATTTGAATTTTGGTAACTGGCTAGGCCCACTGAGACAAGGTCCCTTTTTCAGTGGCGACCCGAGGAAGTGGTAACAAGTGGGATAACAGGTAAGTGTGCACAGACACCATACAATAGCATACACAATACAGTATACAAGAACAAGTAAAAAGGGAGTGTGCACATACACTTCTTAAGTGTTAGCATATACGGCAATGACAGTATAAATGAGTAGATAAACGGTAGGCAATAAGCAAAAGATAAGTACAAACCAAGTAAATAAATATACAACAAAGTCATACTGAGGGGAGTAGTTTCTGTCTACCCATGTAGCATAAATAGTATTGAACTCAGCTTGGATGGAATTGGGTCAGAGGAAGGAGGGGGTTGGGGAAGATAGTGGTGTGAGAGACAGGGAGAAGAATGGAAGGCGGGGGTTATGATTAGCGCCAGCTGCAAGTAGAAGGAGGAAAGAAGATTTCCTTGTAGAGTCTCTTAAAGTGAGGGAGAGCAGTACAAGAAAGTAATGTGTGCAGGAGTTTGTTCCATTTTTGAGGTGCAGCAACATGGAAGGATCTGTGACCTGTAGCTAGGCAGGGTGTGGGAATATTTAATATGGGGAGATGAGAGGATCTCAGTGTTCTGGAGAAGGGTTTCAGTGAGAGAAGATTTGAGGGATGGGATGGGATGGGAGAGATGGTAGATTAGTTTAAAGATAGTACATAGACCATAGTACAGGGAAATCCACTTGAAACTCAAAGGACAACCAACTTAGGATGCAGAGAACATCACAGTAGTGAGCCCAAGAGTGGGAGTGTGCAGCGAAATGGGCAGCTCTGTGATAGGCTTGCTTAAGTTTGGCCTGGATAGGGGACCTGGTCAAGTGTGTGATAGGTGCCGCATAGAAGAGTCCAGGGAGAAACATAGTTGAGACAATGGTCTTTTGTGCATTTCTCCCGATGTGGCTTCACCTAAATATAAAAATTTAACATTACCTCGGAAACAATTTGTACCTTAAATACTCTGGATTGTGTCTAGGAAGCCGGGGATTAAAATATGGATCCAGAAAAAGACCACAAACATGCGACACAGAAGTTAGATGCCTATCTCTCCTCACCGCAAAGCTCAAGGTATGCGGGTTCTGGGCTGTCTTCCTCAGTGGATCCCAAAGTGAGTGAAGCTCTAAATCCCCAGATTCTGGCACTGCTACAAAAAAGTCAAGCGATGGGGGAAGAAACCAATCGCCGTCTGGCTGCAGTTGAAGCCCGGTTCACTGAGTTGGACAACAAGGTGCAGGCAAACAAAATGCACATCGGAGAACTTAAGGCAGAGGAGGAGGAGGAGCACCAGCAGGGCAGAAATGCAGCGTTTGTGTGAGACGTTAACTTTTTAAGGCAAAAATAGAGGCCTTAGAGAATGTGCAGAGGCAGCTTAATTTGCGCATAGCACGCTTCCCTCCTAGATTTGCTAACAGCACCAAAGTTTTGGCAGCAGTAACCAGATTGATATTTACTGACCTGTTTCTGTTGCCTAAAGATTCTGGAATTACAGCACTTAAAGCCTTTGCCATTCCCATGCGGTCAAGATCAAGAGATACCGGGAATGCACGACCGCTAACAGCAGTAGTGACTCTGTCTAGCTCCGAAGCACGAATACCTTTACTTAAAGCTGCAAGACAACTAGGGGATGTAATGTGGGAAGGCAGCAAAATTGCTTTTTTTCCAGACATCTCTTCCCAGTCACAGACATGAAAAAAGGTGCTGCAACTTACCAAGAAATCTCTCTTTGAGAATGGGATATTGGCCCAGTTGTTATTTCCTGCATGCCTCCAGGTTCGCACGCTGGCAAGACCCATATCTTATCTGACCCTTACACAGCAGCAACCTTTGCCTCCAAACTTATTGCAACTCAGATGACATGGAACAGGAGAGGGACTCTGAACTGGACTCTGACACAAATAACCGAGGCTGGTGTGGTTTCCTAACCTGCAACTGTTTGCCCTTGTCAATGCCACCTGAAGGCCTTCCACATTCCCCAGCACCCCATTCTGCCCTGAACAGCTCCCCCACCCCATCACCCCCTCACCTCACCCAGACCCCCACCTGACAATGCCTTCCTGGCTGCACCCTCCTCCAACTTATATCATCCTTGTCATGGATCTGTCTAGATCTTCTAATTCCCGTACGTGGCAATTCCTCACTACCGCAGACAAGTGGTTGCTTTGCCATGCACTCTCTAATCGCTTTGCCTGTTTCTGCCCAATTGCACTTAGAAACCTGTTCACTGCACTTAGTAACCTGCACTTTTTGTTATGTAGCCACCAGCTGTTTCACTTTTGTATGTTTATTGTTGTCTAGTGCCACTCTTGTTCTTCTCTCTGTACAGTGTTTTCACTGATGTAACTCAGTGGCTGTGTATTGTGTCACCTGACTTGGAACCTTTGTAAATGAGCCTCTGGCTCAAAGGTATTAATCTGAATCTTAATTAATTAAATAAATACATAGATCTAATTCTCTATCCTCACCGGGGTATTTTTGAAGAAACTTCTGACTCTTTCTGGTTGAATTTGCTGTGGGACTACAGTTTTGCAATATCTTATTTGTTCTTTTCTCTAAATATTGCCATGTTGGTTGTAACACTTTACAGTTCCTGTTAATAATATCCTGCCTGTAGGGGATCAACTATAGATAGGGGGAAAATACTCCACTCAATTTATGAACTTAATATGCTAAATCCTGGTATATATCCTGTCTCCGTACCAGTCAGCAGGTATGACTTTAGAGGTAGGGATGTAAGGCAACTTAATTGAGCCAAGGCCTTCTGGTGTAAATCACCTTTCTATGTTGCCTCTTATTAGGGTTTATCAGCCCTCCATTTATCCATTTATTTTAGTATCCCGTTGGGGGGTATTGGCAAATATCCTTCAGGGCTTGGAGAAGGTGAGAATGTTCTCTCCTACATTATTATCCAGCTGTGTTTTTGAATCCTTTTGATATGTATGGCTGTTCAGTCATAGTTAAAGGATAATTTCCAAGATTTACTACATGTTGCTAGTTAAGAGGTCTGTACTTTGATGCGCTGCACAGTATGTTCATAGTGCCGTGTTATTCATGTAATGTGGTATGCACTGTGTTTTATAAAATCAATATATATAAAGTAAAAAAAAAAAAAAAGCTGAGTTTTTGATTAGTTACTTTAATGACATTTGTTGTGTGTGGTTCAAAGGATAGGTGCACATCCAGAGTCAGGCACAGGTATTTGAAGGAGCTCACTTCTTCTAGTGGCTCACTGGAGAAAGTGTGGATTACTGGGGGGGGCTGTAATGTTACATCAAAGGAGGTGTGACGGAACAGCATTGTTTTCATTTTCTTAGAATTTAGGACCAGCAGATTCTCCTTGAATCGTGATTCCAGCTGCTGGAAATCATAGTGAAGGTCTGACATAATGAAGGAGACATTGGTGTTAGTTGGTATTAATTCTGTCAATCTCTGGGTGTGTGTGGCCTGACTGAGCTCTAGATGGCAGCATACTCTTAACTTAGCTTAAACAATTCCAGCAATCTAACTCTATCGTTCAACATCCAGGGTTTCAATATGATCCAATTATAAGAATCTCTTCTGCAGACCTCCATGAGACTCCTTCTGAGAGTATTTTCTGTACTTACAAAATTTTGCCCTCCTTTCTCAGTGCATCTACTACTACCTACCATCGGACCTACAATAATGGCAGAGTCCAAAAGCCTTGCATCATCTCTAGTCAGAGTGAAATCCATGTTCCAGATGTTAGTAGGTGATATGAATGAATTAAAAGTGGTCACTCATCAAAATAATAATACCTTAAAAATGCTAGACACTAGACTGCTAAATACAGAATCTAAAGTTTGCAAGACAGAATTATCTGTACAAGAATTAAAAACAATCATCAGGGAACAAGACTGTGTCATGAAATCACTACAAACAAAGTTAGATGACTTCAAAAGTAGAAATCGGAGAAACAATTTACATTTTTTGGTTTCCCTGAAGGTGTGGAACTTGGTGAAACAAATGCTTTCCTGCTGCATGTTCTTCCTTATATGCTACGACTTCCACCTAACCTGAATCTGACTATAGAGCACTCTCACCTCTCCCTGGGTCCCAAACCAGGCCCAGAACGAAAAACGAGGCCAATTTTGGCAAGATTTTTAAACTATGCTCACACGGAGATGATATTACAAAAAGCAAGGGAAATAGGAACCCTCATGTGGCAGGAATTCTGAATCTTGATCTTTAGGGATTTCTCCAAGGAGCTTTCTCTCAAGAGACGTGCTTTCAACCCACTTAAGCCGGCACTGCATCAGAAAAGCATACAATTTTCCCTCCAGCACCCTGCAGTAATGCGCCTTTACATTAATAACAGCCACAAAGATTTCAGCTCTCCCGAGGCACTTTCAGCATTTTTTAAAAATTCGCAACCCACCTACAGCTCTTCTGGCTTGGTCAGGGCTGCCCATACGTCTCCCAGTTGTGCTGTTGTCTCCAGTGCTGTGCGGGCGGACTGACATGAAGAGGAACTCTTGCATGTTGATACAGAGAATGCAAGCTTGTCAGTAACTGATCCCCTGCCTAGGCATTCATCTCGCATCCAAGAAAAGAAATTATCTGGCAATCAATCGTTCAAACCATCCTACTGCACAATCAAGAAACTACAAGGAAAATCTACCTCTGAAAGAGCTGTTCCCTCGGTAGAGTCCTTGATCCCCCTTAGCAACATGTTTGCGCCGCTTCAGGACACCATCCTAGAGGATCTCACTTCAGATGACCTGGTGGTGCAGCCTGTAGCCCCAAGAGCTCCTGAACATGGAACTCCCTTGGCTGATTCCTCATGGACTGAGCTCAAGGCTAGCTCTCCATTGAAAACACTGGAGCCACCAAAAAAGAAGCGCAAGGGGGAAATAAAAAATGAAGCCTCCCTTGCATCTCCACTTCCTCACAGAAGGGCTGTCACTTGAAATCAGTTCATGATTAGGTCTGCCCATGGTATTTCAGTATTTATCAATGATCTGATACTCACAGACCTGATGTGATACCAGAAATGAATGTCTCATTATGCAGAGCCTATGATACGATTGGATCCATGCCTATCGCACACAGTGGGAGCCGAAACAATATGTTGTACATCACGGGTGTGTCAATTTCACTCTGACATGCTTTAGCCTTTATAATTTCTATTAATGAAGCACTTCATTTGACTTCTGGGCTATATCTCATTTTGATAGTATTTTAAGACAATCCAAACTCTATACTTTCATATTCCCTTAATTTG
The DNA here is from genome assembly GCA_016271365.2 of Neoceratodus forsteri. NCBI lineage: Eukaryota > Metazoa > Chordata > Ceratodontiformes > Ceratodontidae > Neoceratodus > Neoceratodus forsteri. The sequence goes on along the minus strand of JADMNL010000023.1, from coordinate 451,381,676 downwards.
ATTTCAAGTAATTTACCTGATTGCAGACTTATCTCTTTTGGTACATCGCATAAATATAACCCTTTTTAAATTCATACCTATACAGCTCTGTATATCCTTTTTACTAAAAACTATAGAATTGGATTTTAAACCCTATATTTGATACATCCTGGTTTCTCATGGAGCTGATTTAATTGAATCCAATTAATATGATTTGGACTTAGTCAACATTCGAGCAGATGGTGCATAGATGTAACCCTGGAATAGGTATAACCAAATAAATATTTATTCTATGTCTCGAAGCCTAGATACTAGAGAGTTATAGTATATCTCTTACTTCTCATGTGCTGGAGCTCACAAGGTCCAGCTAATGGGCCCTGCCACCCCCAAAATACATTCAGTAGGCAATTTTTGAGCAGAATTTGGCACATTTACTTATACCACCCATATACCTATACCCAGGGTACTATGACGCTTGAAGTCTGTTTTTCTAAATATCACTTTTGTTCATCATTTTAGAGGTATAAGGTCCAATTAATCTAACTGATACTAGACCACCCTCTAAAGAACTACACCAAATTTAGTCTCTTTCATATCTGGTGCACCAAAGAGATGCCTAACCCTGTCGTATTTAACATATTTTTTATGGGCTTTCTTGCAAATTATCATTATATGGACTCAGCACAGTTGTGTGTGTTATATAATGATCTCCTCAGTTTAATATGGCCACTGCTATATATTTATGGTTGGCTTAACTGTTCTCCTTCCTTAGCTAACCGTATATATTATCCTGGATTAAACAATCTTCTCCCTTTCTTTGCTGGACATTGTCCAGTCTTCTTTGAATTTTTTCAGTGGAGTTTTTGATGCTGGTTTTTCATGTTACAATTAAAGTTTACATTCTAGTGAGTTTAACCTTAACCTACATATGTTTCTATAGAATCTACTTAATTACTGTAGCTATTTTGAAATTGTGCTATTATCTTATTGCAGCTAATATTTCAGGTATTTACCTGACCTTTCATTACATGCCTGGATGTGCAACAAGAAGGTCTCTAGTAAAGCTGTACTGACTCCTATCATGCCTCATATCAAAGTAATTCTTCTGTTGTATATAGTAATATCAGACAGCGGTTCAAGATTAATGTTAAAGTGTTCTTAATTTGCTTTTAATGTTCATGTACTAGAGAGACACAATAACCTCTATTACTCTAAAACATCAAATATTTTAAGTACCGGATCCTGCACGTTTGCAGATTCAATTTCATTTTTACAATGCCGTAACCTATCCTGTTGATACTGTGATGTCCTCTGACCAAACATTTTTGAGTCCCTTCATAAACTTTTTCTCTATAGCCCTTGTATTACCACTACCATGACTGATTTAATATTATATACCTGGAATGTTAAGGGATTCACATCTCCTTGCAAACATAAACAAATTATTTCACACCTTAAAAAACACAAAGCAAGGATTGCTTTCTTACAAGAAACTAAGTTACTGACAGAGGACATCGATAGGCTCAAGCAGGATTGGGTTGGCCATATATATGCTTCATCTTTCTCTGCTAAGAAACATGGGGTGGCTATACTAATTCACAAAAACCTTAACTGGACACATATAAAAACTGTTAGTGATATGGAAGGTATAAGGCTGATTGCCTTATTTACCCCAACAGGCCCTATACCTTTGGTAAATGTATATGCACCCAATTTTGATACCCCCGAGTTCTTTCATAACTTATCCCAACAAATTATGGCCAATAACACCAATAACTCCCCAATTATATTGGGAGGTGACTTTAACCTAGCTTTGAATGCAGGCCTAGACAGAAGTAACGTAACAACAGAGGCCCATCCTGGTTCTGTTAATGCCCTCTCCCTACTCATGAAAGATTTTGGCCTATCAGACATATGGAGACTTTATCATCCCCGTGACCGTGATTATACCTTTTACTCAGCCCTTCACAAATCCTAAAGCAGAATTGATTATTGGTTTACCTCACCCTCCATAACTGAGAAAATTATTGGTGCCTCCATATTACCAATAGTAATTTCAAACCACTCCCCGCTTAGTATACATTTACTTTAGGGACCTGCTCCTGCCAAATCCCCCTTGTGGCGTCTGAACCCCTTGTTGCTTAAAAATCCAGAATTTCTCCCATGGATCAAACTATAAATTCAAGAATTCCTTACTTTCAATACAACTGCGGATACCTCTATGAGCTTAATATGGGAAGCTTTGAAAGCCACGATTCAAGGGAAAATCATAAGCTTTGCAACCCATCGGAAAAAACTTAGAGAACAACAACTAGCCAATTTGGAAAAACAACTTAAAGAAAAAGAAACCCAATATTTTACAAATACTAAACCGGAGCCTAACTCTCCAGCTCATCATGAGATTTTTCAGCTTAGAATAAAAATGAATGAGCTTCTATTTAGGAAAATAGAGTTAGCTATTGTTAGACTCAAGCACACATATTGGGAACAGGGAGACAAAAGTGGTAAATTATTAGCTTATCAACTTAAAGCTCAGCAGAAAGACATATTGCTGGCCTTAAAGATCATACAGGGCTATTACATATGGACAATCCCTCTATTAACAGCACCATGATGTCCTTTTATAAACAACTATACGCCCAACCTAAACATATTCCCAGCGCACATATACAACAATTCTTAGAAAAACTACAATTACCTCATCTCTCAGAACATGATCAAAACCTTCTAGATAACCCCTTCACCATACAAGAAATCCAAGATGCCCTTTTTTCCTTAAAATCTGGCAAATCTCCAGGTGGAAATGGTTTTCCTGTTGATTTCTACAAACTACTCTCGGATACACTTACCCCTGTATTATATAAGGTATTTCAAGAAGCCACACATACAAGCAAACTCCCTTCCACAATGACTGAAGCTATTATTACTGTGTTACCCAAAAAAGATAAGGACCCTTCCCTCCCCTCCAGCTGTAGACCAATCCTTTTATTGAACACAGACAGTAAAATTTTTGTGAAACTTTTAACATCAACATTAGAGACACTTATCATTAAACTAGCTCATAGATCCCAAGCTGATTTCATTAAGAACAGAATGGGAACTGATCATTTACGCTCATTAATAAATATAATACACAGAGCTAAATTCCTTATAACTCCTGTAGCTGCTATCGCCATTGATTTTGAAAAAGCTTTCGATTTGTTAAATTGGGAATATTTATATCAGGTTTTATCTCATTTCAGCATTACCAATACTTTCTGTTCCTGGATTAAACTATTATATACAGTAATATATGAAACTGAAATGAGGTAATGGCTGCTTCCAAAAATTCAACTGTGCTCCACATAGATAATGCAAGTAAAAGTCCACAATAAAAGTGTCCATATTGGAGAAAGATGGAACCATACATAAGCAAAAATAAATTAAAGTTGAAAAACAGTGAAATTAACAGATTCATAATATCGAATATAGGGGAAGCATTTTGTTGCTGTGAAGTAAGCAGATGCTACAGTCAAACAATTATTCACAAAAACTGAGATCAGTACAATTAACTATACAGCACAAAGCAATCTAACAAGTATAAAACTCTTGACTAGAGAGAGATCTAATATATAAATGAGGCTAAAGTATTCTGTTATACAATGGCAAGAAAGAATCTTGAACTGTGATTGGTCAGTCTGGGTCTGGACACGTGGCATTAGCCCTTCATAACCCCACAGGTCTAGTCTCAGCACTGTGAACCTCCTGACTAATAGCACTGGAGTTGTAGGATTTGGATTGTTTTATCATCTTCTCTTAAGAAACAAAAATAATTTTCCACACTAACAAAAACATTCTTTAAAATTACTTTTTTTATTCTCTAGAACAACAGGCCATTGTATAATAGGAATAATGCACTCCAGGTGTGTGTCGTGCTGGGATAACGCCACAACACACACCCTGTCATGCATTATTCCTTTAATAAACAATATACTTTAGATATTATGAATGAAAGAACCATTCATTCATTTTCTATCATTTTTTGGGAGAATTTAAATAATTAAAGAAGTCCTTCCAACATGTTTCATAATCTTTGAGTCAGTTCAAAGAAACGTAAGTAATTCGCTCAAAAGATGCACACTGAGATAATTTTAGGATAATATCAGTCAATTTAGGAATGTTGCTAGATTTCTAAAGCATCAAGATACTGCGTTTCACTTTGTAGAAACAACAAGTGCAACCCTCTGTGTTGGGCTTGGAAGAGATGAGCAGTGGAAGGGGTGTAAATACCTAGTAGAAAATATTTGGGGTCTAATATAAAATTATGGTCAGTAACCATGAATGCAAATTGGTGTATCTTAAGCCAACATTTTTTTATAGGGTTGCAATTCCATAATATATGGAGCAAATCACAATCAGGAGAATTGCAGCACCAGAAATTGTTGTTATTGGTCAAGCCCATTTTGTGTAATACCATTTGAGTTCTGTACCATAAATGGAGGATTTTAGTCTGAATAAGATTACTATAAACATCTTTAAATGTTTTATGACAGAGAAGCCAGCACTTGTGCCATTGTGAATCAGTGATATTATAATTTAACAGTAGACTCCATTTATTTTTTGCTATGATGGATTGGTCTGGTAGGGTGTCTCTGATGGTTTTGTATATACCTGTAATACTAGTAAGTTTGGATGAGGAGTTAGCCCAGTAGAAGACATGATGTTCATGTAGGGATTGAATGGCGTGGTGGAGAAGAAAGGGATTACATGCAGCATGTAACTGAAGATATTTCCAGAAATCATATTTAGATCTCTCCCATTCATCACAGAGTTCTGAGAAAAGTTTTATATTTTTTTTCAATCTCTTTTTATTGCCCCTTACCTCCGAACTCTCTCCAGTGACCTCCTGATCCCCAGTCTCTACCTCCCAACGTGTATTGGTGTTCCACAGGCTCCTCTCCAACTCTGGGCATCCCCCTGGTCTACCCTCCGAGGAAGGGCTGCCCCCACCCAAGGCGCTCTTTCTCTTAGTGTTGAGTCACCGGGCTGGGGGGGGGGGACAGCCTGAGCTCCGAGACTGTGTATGGGAGTGTGGTCTGTAGAGGGAGGTGCCTTCACCTACTGGCGATGAAGGGGGGTTCCCTTTATGCGAGAGATCCCCTGTGGAGCCCGACTGTCATGGCAACGTGCTGCCGTGGCTCCACCCCTCAGGCATACACCACAACACTACTTTGGGCTACCTCTGGCTGCTGCAAGAGGTCTATCTTCGAGCAGTCATATCCCCGTCTCATCCCTGGGAAGAGAGAGCGGCCCTGTGTATGCTCAATCTCTTCCCTCTCCACCAACCCCTGGCTCCTTGGGCTCGTTCTCGAACCCAGATTGCTAGCGTGGTGCGAGGTGTGGTGTCCAGTGCCTCAACCCTCAGCGCCACTGGGCCGGCATCAAAGTTTTAGACTTAGAGAGTTTTTTACCAGAATGTCTCCTAGGAAAAATATGCCTTTATTCTTCCACGTACGACAGAAGATAGGGTGATGTTCGAGAGAAATGTCCTGATTACCCCGTAGAGGAGTGTAAAAGAGGGGTGTAGGATTTGATTTTAAATGTTTATCCAATAGTTTCCAGTAGTAAATTGAGGGAGCAATGGTAGGATGAGATTTTAGTTTGGGAGGGAGAGTATTATAGCTGAATGAAGTACAGTAGGTATGTTGCTGGAACTCAGTGAAGCTTCCATGTCTACCCATAACGGTGTTTGGTATGTTGGCTTACGAAACCATCTAATGGTTTGAGCAGCCCAAAATGCCCATAGGTAAGCTGAAAACCAGGGGATTCCAAATTCCCCTTTGGACCAGTGAGAGCGAAGTTTGGAATGGCTGAATCTAGGTATTTTCCCTTCCCGGATAAAATTGCCCATTAACTTATTGTGCTTAGTTAGAAAGCTAGTAGGCAGTCTTAAAGGGATATTGGAGAAGAGATAAAGAATTTAAGCTGTGATACACATTTTGATAGCAGCTATTTTTCCTGAAAAGGATAGATTAAGTAACTTCCATCTGTCAAAAATGGTCTTAATGTTAGATAATAATGGAGAGAGATTTATTTCCCGTAGCTTTTCTAAATTCGGGGTGATCTTGATGCCCAGCTATGTACAGTATATTTGCTGTATTTATCCTGTATTAGTCCCTTTGATATACAGTTGATGATATGTTTTGTTTTCTTTATTGAAAATCAAATACAAATATAAACTACAAAGAAATAATAATAATTCTGTCAGTCTTTTACAGCCCTACCGAGTCAACAGTCAACTGCCATGGAGGACGGCAGCAGAGTCTTCTCAGGCAAGCTGCTCAAGCAGCAGGGTGATGTCCGGTGCACTTTCCCTGTCAGGGAAGGGCTCTGGCAATGGGTGGTCCAGTGTTCAGGAAGAAGGACAGTCATCCCAGAAACACAAAAAGAAGTGGTTAGATTCTAGGCCCTGCTTAGCCTCGAGTTCTCCTCTTCCTGTCAGCATGGGAAGAAATGGTACCACTCAAGGTCATCCTCTGTGAGGTCTGCCATGAGACCCTTGGTCTCCTGGAGCCAAAGACCTTCCCTGATGCTGTTGGCATCACTGAGGGCCTTTAGTACTAGGAGATCAAGGTATCAGGCCTGGAGCCCCTCTCTCTGTAAGTGGGGACTCCAGTGGGGAGTTCCACCATTGGATAGCTCTTATGGAGCAGTGGGTGCAGCATCTGGCTCATTTGCCTATGCTAGTGGCACGGGTCCCTGCTCCTCCAGGGTTACTGGAACTGGAGCCACAGGCAGGGCCATCAAGCTGGGTACAGCATTTGGCTCTGGCAACAGCCCCCGGAGCCCCTTCCTGTGACCACACTGCCAACACTAGTCCCACTGGCCGCACCCCCATTCAGTGTCACTGTGATGAGAGCAGCCGTGGTACCATTGCCACTCACTTCAGTGTCAACTGGGTCATTGGAGCCAGATTTGGTGTTGGGTTCAAGCCTTTTTGGGTCTGGCCTGGTGCTGGTGCCAGTGCTTCCCATGGTGCTGGGGATCACTTGGGTGCCAGACTAAATTTCAATTATAGCGCTGCCTCTGGCAATGACCCCTCATACTTTGGGTCCGGTGCCACTAGTGTTGCCAAAGCCACATTCTGGATTGGAGGGCCTATGAGCTCCCCCACAACCCTCCCTCCTTAGAGGATGTGGAGGGGGACATGTCTGACCTTGACCTCATCATTTCTGAGGGCGATGCCAAAGACTCTTTCTTTAGATTGGACTCTTTAGACCCAGGGCCTTCATCTGTTCCACAGGAGGATTGAACTTTCAGACTTTGCTTAGATATACACCCCTGACAAAGACCTGTGTGCAGGTTGAAGCACAGGGCCTTGTAGTGTTCCAGGCAAAATGGAATAAAGAGTTTCTACATTTTCGCGCAAGACAGTGGGGTGGAGTGAGTTCATTAGGAGTGCAGGTATTCTCTGCTTGTTTCATTGTATGCTCAGGCATGCTGCCCTTACCTGCACCCCCATGGTTGCTTCAGGATATGTTGCATTTTGTTTTTCTGTGATCAGGAATATTCATTCTGCACTTCATTTTGAGTCTTCATCCTGTGATAAAATGTTTCTACCATGCCAGTCAATTTAGTTCCTCCTGTTCTGCCCACATTTGAAACCTTATCTGTTGTGGTCTGGAATAGACCTGCTTCTAACCCTTCTGTCTGCAGGCATATAGACAAGAAATACACTGACCCTAAGGATAGACCAGTGTACAGTATGTTTCTCAACCTATAGCTGGTGCCATTGGTATTCTTGCTGAGAATGACAAGGTCGTTCTTCCCCAAGAGGTCATTGCGCACCCTAGTAACAAGAAGTCATGCAAGACTGACACTATGGGCAAGCAATCTTTCACAGCAGCTACCCTTAACATGCAGATTGCTAGCTACCAAGGGCATTCTTCCAAATATGAGTGTACCCCTTGGAGCGCATTTAAAGGAGTAGTACACCCAAAATCTTTTAAAAAATATTTATTTATAGCACCCTTCTCACTCTAATTATCCCTGGTGTTCCTTTTTCAGCTTTTGTCAGAAGCTTTTTTTTCCTGCTTTTCTCTGGCTGTTTTGTGGCCTGTGGGGGTCACCATGCAGGCTTCTTTCTTTTCATGAGAGTGTCCCAGAACACCTCTGGGAATGATGTCTCAGAGACCATCCTTCAGCATATGATTTTTGTTCACATGGCAGCCAAGGTAGCAAATATGAATATAATGTTTTATTTTAAAGTCCAACAGTGATGTAAGCATGGCAAATTAATGGTAGTTTGAGTCATGATGTAAAGTATAACTGTAATACAGTATTGTTCCACAGAGTTGCTTTACTGGGAGATGGCACAGCAACTCCATGGAACACCATCCTGTTGTAGTTAAACTGCAAATCATAGCTGAAACTGTTGATCTGCCATACATTGCTAACCTCGCTGTTCTCCTTAAAAAAATATTATTTCTGATGCTACAGTACCTCCCAGCTGTGGGCAAACATTACCAGAGCGTGAGAAACCCCCAAACAGTCCTGATGTGCTGCTCTGCCTCCTGACTGTCTGCAAGCAATACTGGGAAAATGACAAGCCATGATGTGCTGCCCTACCTCACGACTCCCTGTAGACATTACCAGGAGCATGATAAGCCCTCCAAACAGCTCCAATGTACTGCCCTACCTACTGACTGTCTGAAAGCAATACTGAGAAGAATGACAAACCCCCCAAATAGCCCTGATTTGCTGCCCTACCTCCCAACTGCCTGCAACCATTACCGGGAGCATGACCAGCTCCTTCAGACAGCCCCACCATGCTGCCCTACCTCCTGACTGTCTGGAAACATTACTGGGAGAATGACAGCCCTCTCCACTCACCAGACTGCAGTTCCAATGTTAGAAGCCTCTCCTTAATATGAACGCACCTCTGTAAATGGTGCCTGCATGTCCTGTAAACTTGTGCAGGCTCGAGTTTTGAATTTTTGGAAGTGATATTAAAAAAAGGCTTAGAAACATAGAAACATAGAATTTGATGGCAGATAAGAACTGTTTGGCCCACCCAGTCTGCCCATTTCCCTACCTAATGGATAAGCTGCAGATCCTAGCTAACCAACAGCCTACGACTTCCTACCCCCAACCCGTAGAATTGCTTTATGACTGTCCCATGCATTCTTGAATTCTACCACTGTTTTTGACTCCACAACCTCCTCAAGAAGGCTGTTCCATGCATCCACAATCCTGTCCATGAAAAATACTTCCTCACATTACCTCTGAGCCATCTCCCCTCTAGCTTCAAATTGTGCCCCCTTGTTCTTGCGTACCTCTTTTTCTGCAAGATGCTACCCTCTTGGACTTTGTTGATTCCCTTGAGGTACTTGAAAGTTTCTATCATGTCCCCCCTCTTCTTCCTCCTCTCCTTGAGGCTATACATATTAAGCTCCTTAAGTCTCTCTTGGGATAAAAGCAAATGCAGTTCTGAGCATGGTGATGTTAGTCAACACTGAGAATGAGCACTAAAAGTATTATGTTTAGTAGTCTGAAAAATCAAACCATGATCCCGAGCATGCGTGGCATTGTGTGCCAGCATCCTGTGTTACCTGATACTTGTGCGCATGCTTGAGATTATTATTTGAGTTTTCTCAAACTGCTAGAAGAACACTTACAGCACTTGTTGCCAATCATGACCAGTGTCACCATGCTCAGAACAGCATCTGCTTTTACCCCAAGCACTTTTTTAATATCACTTCAACAATTCGAAGCTCATGCTTGGACAAGTTTACTGGAAGTGCAGGCACTATTTACAGAGGTGGGATTGCATCCGGGTGGGGGAGGGGTTGTCATGGACACCTGGCTAAACAGCATTAGCCCACAAACACACTGTGGAAATAGAGGTGAGTTATGGTCGCCTGGATATCATAATCATGCACAGACAAGGTTGCGTGAGAGCAAGGAGGGTTGGCAACTGACTGAAAATGATGATCCCCAGCAGCAGGCACGGCCATCTCAAAGAGACTCAAGACTGAGGTAAAAGTAAATTTTTCCTGTGGGGGCCACACAGGCAGTGTGGCAATTTTATTTGAAATTTTCAGTGTTTAAAGGGGCATCTAAGTGTGCTTTTGGGTGTAGTACTCCTTTACATCTCTGACAGAGTCCCTGCTAGATTTCGAACTAAGCCAAAGTTTCAGCTGACTGCCACATGCAGAACTGAGTCTAATAGTCATCAAATCTGCTATAGATGCCTTTCATACTGCCTCCTGCTCTGCGCTGCTGCAGGCATCTGTATCAGAAGGCATTCTTGGCTACATACTGCTGCTTTTCTCAGGATGTCCAACAGCTGGTTTTGAACATTCCCTTTAATGGCACTTACCTGTCTGGACAGCAGGTAGAGAAGTGTCTTGCTGTGTCTCAGAAAACTAGAATGACCCTTAAGACTTCCAGGCCAGTTCCTGCTAACCCTCAGAGGGGGAAAGGACATGGTTTCTTTCAGAACTTTCAGTCCTTTTGCAGGAAAGGCAGTGGAGTCTGAAACAAATCTCAGCCTTCATAATCCCTTAGGAAGGCACAGTCAAAGGCACATACCCAGTGCCACCCTCTGAAACTCTGGCCTCAGTCCTGCCTCTGCTGCCCAAAGGAGACCTCTCTTCCCTCAGTGAGAGGGGACACCTAACCCAGTTTTGCCATCAGTGGGAATCCATTATGATAGACAAGTGGGTCCTCAGGAGCCAGGTGGGATTTGCTGGACTTTACAGAAATCCCTTCGGATTACCCACCCAGAAGGCAGCCCCTTTACCAACTCATATGCCAGAACTTCTGCTGCAGAAAACTGCAGGCCTTGTGAGCAACAGTGCAGTGGAAATACTGCCAGAATCAGAATGAAACACAGCCTTCTGCTCTCTCTGCTTCCTAGTACCAAAGAAATCAGGGGCATGCGCCCCATTCTCAACCTCAGAAAGCTGAACAAGTTCATGGATCGATACAAAATTTAAAATGATTTCTCTGAGGTCCCTGCTTCCTTTCTTGAAACCGCAGGCCTGGTTAACTTCCCTGAATATGCCATTCTCACTGCTTTAAGCAACCTTGAATAACATTTCTGCAAGACTGGGAGGGGAGGGGCAGTCAGCCAGAGTAGCACATGGTTCACAGTGATCATCTCTAGACATAATGGCTAACACAGATTGGCAGATGTTGTTATAGGCATCAGTTGCTGTGCCACTGGAGAAAAAGGGGACCATATTCAGGAAACAGAAATAGGGTACCTCTAGCAATTTAGCATTAGTATAATCAATAAAACTGGTCCATGTAACCCACCTGGAAACAAGCTATCACAGCTTAGTGTGCCTTTCGTGGACAGCAATTACAAATATATGAAAAATAAAATAAAACATAAGTTAAACACAGATCCATAGAAAACACCAGATTTGTTTAAAAGACTTGGGCTCAATTCACAGTATGGCTGGCATATGCGTGATTTGAGCATTGCTGTGCTCTGTACTCTGGTCAGATTCTGCACCTTGCTGAATCCTCAACTCCTATTGCTCTAATATGCGAGCACAGAGGTCCACATGGGGGCTGGTGGAGTTCTGGAGGAGAAGCGGAGCAGGTCTGGACATCAGCCATACTATAGATGAAACTAGCCTCTAGAAAAGCCCAGTTGCTGATATTATTTAAATCTATTAAGAGATTGGTTAAATCTAGCTTAGCAAAGCCCTGGAGAGCTATTCCTCGTTATTTAAACCAATTAAGAGACTGGCTAAATCTGGTTTAGAAAAATCCCAGAGAGTTATGCTCCAAGGTGTATTGTTAAGGGTTTTAGCACTCAAAATACAGAATGTGAAGGAGAAATTATTGACAGGATCAGCTGAAAGTCTGAACCTTGAAGTGATAATATAGATTCCTAGAAAACAATGACTGTTGGGTGGCATCAGTATAATGGTCCCAAAAAAATCTGAATTTCTGGGCATTCCATTCTGTGTATTACAAAAACATTTGCATGAAATAGATTATTTGACTGTTAGACTTCATCTGTCCCTGCTGTGATGTCATAATCCATCCTGAGCTTGTGACCTCAGAATCCGAGGCTTATGACTTCACAATACAAATAAGCAACATGAACAGCTGATGTCTATGGGAGAAAGATCACATTTTATTGAAAATGTATTCAGTAACAAAAAAAAAATGTAACATCCTGAAATTCACATTTTTGGGTGAATTTTAAGTAATGGAGTTCTACTGATGCCAACTGTGACATTTTTCCAGGAAAGGCAAAGAGAGGAAAGTGAAAAGGAATCGTCAATCTGTGTCAAAGGACAGAGTAGCTGGAGGATAGTAGATGAAAGGCAGAAATATTGAATTAATTTTTCTGCTCAGTACTCACTAAGGAGAAGCAGGACCAGTACCGCAGGGAAGGCTAGAAGGGAAGGGATGGGGCAACAAAGATGTGTGAGGAGCCAATCACTGCTAACAGGGTCCTTAAGGGGCTACTGTCTCTGAAAATTAATAAATCTCCTGAGCCAGATAGTATGCACCCCAAGGTGCTGAGGGAACTGGCACCAGTACTGGCAGCTCCGCTGGCCAACCTGTACAACATTTCCCTTGACTGAGACATGGTGCCCCACAAGTGGAGAACCTCGGATGTAGTGTCTTTGCATTAGAGCGAGCCAGGGATGAGCTGGAAAACTACAGACCAGTAAGCCTGCCTTCAGACGTTGGCAAGCTGATAGAAATACAAAATCACACATACCCCCATAATATCATGGGCTGTATGTGCAAATCACCACAAAATATTATGCTGGTTCAACTTTAAGCAGAACTGCATGGTGCCGAAAGGTCTCTCACACAGTATGCAAAGGGTGCCAACAGAAGACACAGATCTTTGTCCTCTAAGCTAATAGAAACCATTATCATGGAAAGGTTCCAGTTTCTTGAGGAAAATGGGCTACAAGATGAAAAACAGCATGAGTTTGTGGTAGAAGAAATGTCAATTTGATATATATTTTTTTCAACTGGGTCACATGGGTAGTGGACAAGGGCCGGGCAGTACACATACTGTACTTGGGTGTCAGCAAGTCTGTTGACTCAGTCCCTCATAAAAGATTGATCAAGGAGTTGGATGACCTGGAGGTAAGGGACAAAATGACTTGGTGGGTGGCAGATTCATTGAAGGGAGAACCCAGAGAGCTTTGGTTGAGGAGAAATACTTAGGGATGCATGAGGTTACCAGTGTGGTACCGTAGGGGTCAGTGCTTGAGCCAGTACTGTTGAATGTGTTCATAAATGACATAGGGAATGGCATAAAGGGCAACAATTGTCTTTTTGCAGATGACACCAAACTTTCTATGAGGGTGAACACAGTAGAGGGGATCAGGGACATGTTGGAGGACCTGGAATGACTGGAGAGATTATCTGGAATCTGGTAGCTGGGGTATAACACCAAGAAGTGCAAAGTCATGCACCTGGGTAGAAATAATTACAGGGGTAGAGTACAGTCTGGGTGGGGGAAGCCTTCACAGTAACTGAGGAAAACAAAGAGCTAGGGACAATCACACAGGAGTGCAGAGTGCATATATATGGAACACATACAAACAGAGGTGAGAAAGAAGTAAGTGTCTGAACTGGGACTTGAACCCAGGCTGCCCAGAATACCTTTCCAATTGCGCTCACCAGCTGCGCCACTGAGACAAGTGGAACCTGGGCTGTTCCTAAGCACATTACTCTTTCTCAAATGCACAACCCAATGGCAACACAAATATTTACTTGTAACAATCACACAGGAGTGCAGTGTGCATATTTATGGAACACATAACAGAGGTGAGAAAGAAGTAAGTGCCTCAGCTGGGACTTGAACCCAGGCCACCCGGAATACCATTCTGATTGTTCTAACCAGCTGCGCCACTGAGACAACTGGAACCTGGGCTGTTCCTGAGAACATTACTCTTTCTCAAATGCTCAATCCAATGGCAATACAAATATTTACTTGTAACAATCATACAGGAGTGCAGTGTGCATATTTATGGAACACATACAAACAGAGGTGAGAAAGAAGTAAGTGTCTCGGCTGGGACTTGAACCCAGGCTGCCCCGAATACCATTCCGATTGCGCTAACCAGCTGCACCACAACCCAATGGCAACACAAATATTTGTGTTGCCATTGGGTTGTGCATTTGAGAAAGTGTAATGAGCTCGGTGAGAATGGCAAACAGGATGTAGGGTTGCATAAGAAGGGGATTCACAAGCAGAAAGAAGGAGGTCATACTGCCTCTGTAGAGGTCCCTGGTGTGGAACCTCTTCTACAACAAGGACATAAATCAGCTGGAAATGGTGCAAAGAAGGGCCAACAAAATGATTCAGGAGCTGCAGTGGCATTCATATAAACAGAGGCATGAAGCTCTAAATATGTACTTACTGGGGGACAGAAAGGAATGGGGACATGACAGAGACTTTTAAATACCTAAAGGGCATCAGTGAGATAGACCTCACTGACATTTTCTGGACCAGTAACAAAAAAATGAGGGAAACAGCTGCAGGTTGATTAAGGTCCAGTTTAGAAGGGATGTCAGAAGTATTACTTCTTGGAGAGAGGGATGGAATAAACTGCTGGAGTAGGTAGTGAGCACAAAATCCATTAACAGCTTTAGGAACATAGAAACATAGAATTTGATGGCAGATAAGGACCGCTTGGCCCACCCAGTCTGCCCATTTCCCTACCTGATGGATAAGCTGCAGATCCTAGTTAACCAGCAGCCTACTTCTTCCTACACCCACCCCCTAGAATTGCCTTATGACTGTCCCATGCATGCTTGAAATTCCACCACTGTTTTTGACTCCACAACCTCCTCTGGAAGGCCGTTCCATACATCCACAACTCTCTCTGTGAAAAAATACTTCTAAATTACCTCTGAGCCACTTCCCCTTCTATCTTCAAATTGTGCCCCCTTGTTCTTGCACACCTCTTTTTTTGAAAGATGCTACCCTCTTGGACTTTGTTGATTCCCTTGAGGTACTTGAAAGTTTCTATCATGTCCCCCCTCTCCCTGCTTTCCTCGAGGCTATACATATTAAGCTCCTTAAGTCTCTCTTCATATGTCTTCCGGCGCAGACCCTGCACCATTTGAGTTGCCCTCCTCTGGACAGCTTCCATCCTGTCTATGTCTTTGCGGAGATTGGGTCTCCAGAACTGCCGCAGTACTCCAGATGGGGTCTCACCAGCTGTCTGTACAGAGGGATAATAACTTCTTGTTTCTACTGGTGATGCCTCTCCTATGCATCCCAGTATCCCCCAACCCTCCTTGCTGCCCTCTCACATTGCTTGCCCACCTTTAGGTCATCTGATATGACTACCCCCAGGTCCCTTTCCATTTTGTTGTTGTTAGTATCTCACCCCCATTGTGTACTCTTCCCTGGGTTTTGTTTCCCAGGTGCATTACCTTGCACTTCTTAGCATTGAATCTAAGCTGCCATACATTTGACCATTCCTCTAACCTTGCCAAGTCCCTTCTCATCCTTTCCACCCCACCTTGTGCATCAACTCTGTTGCAGATCTTTGTGTCATCTGCAAAAAGACATACTTTTCCTTCCAGTCCCTCTGCAATGTCGGTTATAAAGACATTGAAGAGGACCGGTCCTAATACTGAACCCTGCGGTACCCCATGCTGAAATGACACAACTTAATTTATGTCACAGAAACATAGAGATTTGCCAACAGAAGAAAGCACTGCAGTCTGAGTCGGCCCGAAATGAGGCACACATCAGAGGGATGCATAAGGAGAGGCATCACCAGTAGAAAACAAGAAGTTATTATCCCTCTGTACAGACAGCTGGAGGGGGTGGTATAAGGTTAAAAGGTGGGTAATGCCATCTAGAGAGGTGAGATGGAATGGCATGTAACACCAGGTGCGTGTGCTTCATTTCGAGCCGTCTCAGACTGCAGTGCTTTCTTCTGTTGGCAAATCTCTATGTTTCTGTGACATAAATTAAGTTGTGACATTTCAACATCATCAGCATTCAATTTGTCTGTATCCAAATCTAAGTAAAAGGCCCTATAATAATCAAATCTCGTGTGTATATGTGTGTGTGTACACGTGTGTGTGTGGGGTACACATTTTTTATTTTCATTTATCAAAAATATTTAACCAGGAGGGTATGGTGAGTTAAAGCTTATTTATAGGTATGTCCTGAGGAAAAGGGGGGAGAGGATGCTTATACAACAATATACAGGAAATAAATATGGTAAAAACAGTACATTTTAGTTACAGCTTGGTGGCAATGGTACAAAAAAATGCAACACTAACAAAGACTGCACATAAAATACATGAACTAAATAAGTAGGGAGGTAGATATTGGGCGATGAGGGATTCAAGTAGGAAGAACAAAACCAGCACCGAAGATCAGATGAAAAATAGGCTTTATTTCTAGGATTGCCGAAACAACTCGAGTAGAGCTACTCTACTCGAGCTGTTTTGGCAATCCTATAAATAAAACCTATTTTTCACCTGATCTTCAGTGCTGGTTTTGTCCTTCCTACTATTGCTTTGCCCTACCGAGCACAGAGGATGTGCAGAGCAGAACTTGCCTGCCAGTTTGGATGAGGGGTTCAAACAGGAATTTGAGACAGATGAAAACTTGAGGCATAAACATAGTGATGCTATCACTTAAGCAGTACATACAGGTAACTCAAATAGTACAAAAATGAGCTGGTCCCAGAGGCATGTACAGTAAGTAATTGCAATGAGATGTTGGGACACAATCTGAGAAATTACGACAGAACCAGTAATGTGGGACTAGGGATGCAGCGAATTTAAATTCCGCTGGCGAAGTGAACGCGAAGTGGGCACTTTGCGTTGTCACTCCACTACGCAGACCAGGCAATGCAAAGTGCTAACTCTGCCTTGTCATTACCACTTCACGTTAAGGCGGAATGGCAGTGTGAAGTAAGGCGAAGTCATTGTTATTAATGGACTTCGCGTTCCTCATTATGATTCTAAGTGATCCACTTGGTGTTTCAGATTTGGCAGTCCCCACACACATCACATGGCTTACAGTACTGTAAGTCACATGCTCTTTAGCTAGGCAGGAAGAAAGTGAATCATACAAGCAGACACTTTTACTTTCTCCATGCAGACAGAGAGAGAGAGGAGTGTGTTTTGTGACTGCTGATACTTTGAGATCAGAACGAGGAGGAGATTTAAACTTTGATTTAGACCCAACAGCTTTTTTAAAAGCTACATTTTTTTGTCTTTTCTGTCTGTACTCTTTTTTTACTTAATTTGTTCTTTCTGTAAATTTTATTTTTCTTACATAGAGGGACATCAGTTGCAAATTATGTCCATGCTGGAACTGCTGCTGGATCACCATGGGATCCCACATTAGTTTTTTTTTCCTCACACCATGTGCCCCCCCACACCTTCCTTGCTGTGTTACAAAATGTATTCCTCCACCATCCCCGACCCTTGTATGTAATTATGCCCTTTTTTTGTTGTCTTCTGTATGTATTCTGAGCAGTGGAAGTATGCTGTGCTAAACTGCATGGGTGAAGTTTTCTTTCCAGTCTGTGTACAGTATGTACTGCAGACACTGTCCAACTCCCTGACTTAAAAACACTTATTAATGAGTACAATGGTGGGGTAGTGAAGCCTGGAGAGATACTACAAAACAGGCTTACAATACATCCAAGTAACTAGTAAAAATATTAATGTTGTGATTTGTGACGTAATCATAAATCATGATTTGTGACTGCATTTGTGACCATGATGATAAAGAAATGCAAATGCCTATGTCTGTACTTCCCCAGGCCCTGATGAGGTGTGGCACAAAACTCCCCGACTTAAAAACACTCATTAATGAGTAGAATGGTGGGGTGGTGAAGAATGGAGAGATACTACAAAACAGGCTTACAATACATCCAAGTAACTAGTAAAAAAAATTACTGTTGTGACTCGTGACATGATCGTAAATCATAATTTGTGACTGCATTTGTGATCGTGATGATGAAGAAAGTGATTTGTATCACGAGTGAGTCCTGATGATGGTCCCGACTTAAAAACGCATATTAATGAGTACAATGTTCATGCTGAATTATGCACCACACCTGTCCAGTACTCTGAAGGGAAGCCAAAGAAACAACTGTGACTTAAGTTAGAGATGGAGATGGGGCCCTAAAGAGATGCAAATGTACAGACAGATTAAGATTGCGCTGCGCACTGAAGAGATGCAGGTGCAAAGGCACAACACCTAACCAGTGCTCACCATCAGAAATTCAAATGTGGAAAAGAATATCTTTGCCGGTTGGGGCGGGCCGCGGGGGGTGGGGTGCAGTGTACTGCACTGCTGCAGTAAGAGTCACTAGTATAAGTACCAGTAAAGATACCACAAAGAAGTACAAAAAATTACACAGCTGCAGTGGATAGCAGGTTCACATTGCTGAAATTATGTGGCACAATAAAAGGTGTCTGATTTGATGACACGCATCACACACATACTCACACACACACTAAGTAATGCACAGCAAATTGAAAAATTCAGTAATATAACCACATATTTTAAACAAACTAAAATTATGCACTGCTGCACCACAACAATCAGCAAAAAAATGGCAAGAATTATTGAAAATATTACTGTGTGTACATTAACACAGTTATACAAGAAAAATATCACCAAAACAGAAAGTACTGTCTTTTTCTCCAAGTTAATCTACCTACACCACAGATATGCCCCTCCCCCAAAGCACACTTCCACTGTCTCTCAGTACACAGATTGAATGTTGTACATTAACATTCAAAATACACACACAAACAATAAACGCTCGATGATATGAGCAGAGGAGGGTTTCCTATAATCAATGAACTAAAGTTTCAGCAAAAAAAATTACTCAAAAGGCTTTTTAACAGCTTTTAGAAGGTTTGAATCACAGAGAGCTCTCAGAGTAGATTGTCTCCTACAGCTTCACACACACTAACCAAACTGAGGCTGTGCAGAACAATCTAGAGCCATATGACCTGAAATCCCATAAATCACTGCAAAATTGCCTTTGGAGCTTAAACTCAAAGTGAAATGAAGAAGTACAGTGTTTTCAATGTACTTAAGCCTTAAGAATTAGATGGAGTAGTGGTTTGGGAAGGCAGGAGTAACGTAAAGTCATTGTTTTCAATGGACTTTGCATTACCCATTAATAACGCGAAGTACTCTGCTTCGCCTTGCGGGGCACTCTGTGAATTCGCTTTCACTCCGCGTTCCACTTCACAGAGCGAATAGGGGCCACTTCACCCATCTCTGTGTGGGACAGACCCGAAACCCCTTCCTTTGGGAAGCTTGCAAGTGCAGCAGAAATGTAACATTTCTGAATTACCCAAAAGCAGCTCAGCCACAAGTCAGTTACAGTTACTATCATTAGGAGTACATATTTTAGTTTCAGTAATATCAGGGTGTTCTTTATAATAGACTTAGGGCAGATAGAATTACTGACTTTAAAGTGAGACTCTGGACAAACCTTATAACCTCAGTAAATTCAGCATTAAGGTCTGCAGAACCCCAGTGGGTATCATGACAAAACTGAGATCTGTAAATCACTTTGTTTAAAAGTTTCAAGCCTTTTTTGTTAGCTCAATTTCACCGTCTTCTCAGAAAAGCTTGTTTCATTGAAGAGATACTGATGATATCAGCTCCTGAATGTATAGCCTAGTACTCACTGCCAGCCGCACTGTATGGCTGAAATCTACAAAGTTTAATAAAACTGTGCTGCAGATGCAGTAAACAAAAAAATAAAGTGAACAGTGGGTTGAGTGCAAGGCATGCATTTCCAGAATGTGTAGATACATGGTACTTCAGAATATGACAGGGGAGGTGATTTTGGAATGCAGCAGCGGACATGGCTTTAGCATGCAAAGGTTGTGTGCAGTTTCAGGCTATAGCAGGGATGAGATTTCAGAATGCTACTGGGCTGACATTTTGGAGTGCAGCAGGGGCACAATTTCAGAATGCAGTGGGGACCCACAATTTTAGAACGTAGGGATGCTTAAATTCAGAATGTGGCGGGGTCGTACATTTTTAGAATGTGGCCAGTATACAGTTGTGAAATGGGGCAGCAATTTTGGAATGCAGTGGAGATATGCAGTTTCAGAATGTGGGTGGATGTGTGATTTTTGAACATGATGTGGATGTGCACTTGCAGAATGTGGTGGGTACACACCTTTGGAAGGTAGCAGTGATGCCCAATTTCAGAATGTGGTGGGGACATACAGTTTTGAAAAGTGACGGAGATGTGCAATTTTGGTGTCTGGCAGAAACACATGATTTAGGAATGCCGTGAGAACGCAGTTTTGGAATGTGTTGAGGATATCTATTTTTGGATTGTGGAGGTAGACACATAATTTGGTAATGTTACTGGGATGCATAATTTGTGAATATGGTGGGGACATGCAATTTCACAATTGCCAGGGATGCACAATTTCAAAATGCAGTGGGCATGCGAAGTTTTGGAAAGTGGCAGTAATGCACATTTTGAACTGTAAAGGGGACATGTAATGTTAGAATATGGCAGAGATGCACAGTTTGGGCTTAAAGTGGGGAAATGCAATTTCGGAAGATGATTGAAATGCTCAATTTTGATATGTGGCATCAACATAAAATTCTGGAATGAGGAGGGGACACACAGTTTTGAAATGTGATGAGATATTTGTGGAATGTGGCAGGGACTTGCAGTACAATTTCAAATGTGGTGGAGGTGCACAGTTTATTTGGCAAGGACATGCTTTTTCAGAATGTGGCAGAACATGCATTTCAGAATGTGGCTGTGATGCACAATTTTGGAATGTGATAGGGACACAACATTTTGGCATGCGCATTCTGAAAGTGTACATCATCACCGCATTTTGAAATTATGCAACTCTGCCACATCTGAACTTGCACATCCCAGCCACAGTTTAACTGCACAGCCCCACCAAATTCCCAGTTGCACGTTCTAGCCAAATTCTGAAATCCAGCCCCCCCCCCACTTTCCCAAATTGTGCATCCCTGCCAAATTCTGGAAATGCACATCTGTGCCCTATTTTGAAATTGCACATCCCAGTCACATTATAAAAGGATGTGTCTACTCACATTCTGAAATTGTGAGTTTCCGTTGCATTTCAAACCAACACATCTGTCAGAATCTGAAAGTGTGCAATTCCACCACCTTCCAAGTGTTGTCCAGGCACAGGTCAGGAAGCATAGGAAAACCAGGAGCAGTTATAAAATTTGTAAGCATTTTAATATCAATAACAGCAAACTAAAAAAATGAAATTGTTCAGGATAGCTATTTATAAAGGCAGTACAAACAAAGAAAACAAAGTCCTTCATCGGAGGGTATCTCTAATTTTAAATTTCAGTCACTCACTCACTCACTCACTCACTCACTTTCTCTCTAATAAAAGATTGCTCTTTTTATAAGAAGTCTTTGCCTGGCAATTAACATCTTCATTTTCAGCTAATTAAGAGGCATCCTGTTTCTGACAAACTATATCAGAACTTTGTCAGTTTCCTTCCTTGCAAGTGCAACAAAATAGAAGATGGTATCCCAGAACTACTTCCCTATTGACAACTCTGCAAAAGTTTGTAGAGGTCAAACTGCATCTCAAAGTCAACCCCTGAGTTACAAATAGCTTTCTGCAATCATTTCAACAATACAACCATAAACATGCTCAAACCAAAGGATTCCAGTTTCACACAAAGAGACATACCTTTACAAATGCAAATGCACAAGGGGGAAGAAAAGATAGTAACAGCAAGTGATGGCAGAGAGACAGCCGGATGGGGAGAATTGCGAGACCGTCAGCATTATCAGCTTCTAGGTCTCACAAGAAAATTTGATTGTGCAATCAGGCAGACAAGAGACAGGATAGGAGAGGGTAGAACAGATCCTTGTTTTTAACTCTTTCTACATAACAAATGGGACAAGATCTTATTCAGCCATGTCAAGTGAAGATCGCACTTCCCCGTGTTTCAAAACTGCACATTCCTACACATTCAAAAACTGCACATCCCTGCCACATTCTGAATTGTAGCATTCCTGTCACATTCTAAAATTGTGTCCCCAAGGCATTCTGAAAGCTTATCCCTGCAGTATTCTGAAATCGATTGAAATCAATACGGGCTGTGCAAACAAGTTATAGTAGGTGGAAGAAACTATTTGTAAGAACAAAAATGGATACAGAGTCTTTGTTTTCAAGATACTTAAATGTTTAAGCCTAGAAGTTTAGTTAAATAAGTACGAAACAATAATGTATAAATTGTAAGTTGATGATGTATAGTTTTAGTGAAGTATTTTATAGGGGAACAGTCTACACCAAAGGCCCCCACACTCAAGTGTGTGTCTGGTCCCAATGTGTACATTGTGGGCAATAACACTTTGCTTTACTTATTGTTTACTGTAGTATACATATTGTATCAGACTAATGTTCACTTCTACACTGACATCTTCTGTTACTGCACATCCCAGAATCCCTTGCAGATGACATCAGAGCAGTAGGCAGATGTGGGAGACTCAATATGCTGCAGTGCATGTTAGAGTTTATATAAACTCTGATCTTTTGTTTGCTAGTCCCGTTGTCCTTCTTGGGTTAAGTACAGTCAGAGGGCTGTACTTAGTCTCTGGAAAAATGCAGAACTAGAAAACATCTGACCAGAGATTATAAAAACTCTTAACATGCACTGCAAGCTATTGGATCTCCCACTGTTGTCTACTGCTCTGATGTCAGCTGCAGGGGATTGTGGGATTTGTAGTAATAGAAAATGTCAGCCTAGAGTAAACCAAATTAGTCTGATGCAGTCTACTATACCACAGTAAACAGTAAGTAAACCAAAATGTTTTTACACACAAAATGTACATTGGGACCAGCCCCACACTTGAGTATGGGACCCATTGTGGTGACTGTTCCCCTTTAAGTATTGTTTTGTTTACATTCATGGTATATGGAATGGATTTGTTGAGAATTGTATTGTATTTCAACCATCCTGGTTTCCAGAATTGGTTGCAATTGCATTTTCAGTAAATCTAAGCACAACCTTAGCATTCCAAAACATGTCCACCATTGCTGTCCTGAAGCACCCGCCCAGTATATAGTATCATACATCTGCACATTCTGTAAACAAATGCACTAAACTTAGCCCAGTGCCCACTCTATTTTTTTTCAGATGTTTTCTACAATTACAATTATATTGCACTTGGCTGTGCAGGGGCGTTGACAGGGTGATATTCAACGGAGCTGCGCCATGGCGCAGCATCGCTGAATATCATACCCTGGCCACCCACAGTGCGCATGGCACAGTGGCACTGTGCCAGCGCAAGTGGCCAGAGTGGAGCAGGGGGATGTGCTAATGCAAGTTCCATTGTGCTATTTGGTGTCAGGGCAAGTTAAACCCCTTGTCCTGCCCAGTGGTGAGCATTCTGGATTACCTGTGGTCCCTCTCCCAGTTAGACCTTCAGTAAGCAACCCTCAAGGCACACATGGCAGCCATCTCTACATACTGGGCACAGGCTGGTATGCTGATGGTGGCACAGGAGAAGGTTGTCAGGCACTTCTTTAAAGGCCTTGACCACTTGTCCCTGCTGGTGCGAGAGCTGTCACCACCTTGGGACTTGTCGCTGGTCTTGGCAATGCTCATGTGCCAGCCATTCGAACTGATGCGCAGGCATCACATCTCCCACCTGTCATAGAAGACCACCTTCTTGGTGGCTGTTATCTCCACCAGAAGGATCAGTGAGCTCCAGGTGCTCTCTGTGGATCCTCCTTGTCTGATCTTTCACAAGGGCAAGGTTGTCCTCTGCCCCAACCCAAAGTTTCTCCCGAAGGTTGCTTCAGAATTTCACCTTAACCAGTTGATTAACCTTCCAATATACTTCACCAACCCAACCTCAGAGGCCAGGCACAGGCCCCATTTATTTATTTCACACAATCGGATTTACAACCTTTGAGTCATAGACTCCTTTACAAAGGCTCCACGTCAAGAGTACAGAGTTAAGCAAGTTACAGTATAGAGTAGACAATTATAGTACACACGTTAGAGAAACAAAGCATTCAAGTTTGGGTTATTTAGGGAGAGGTCCGCCAACTCTTTGTTACCTATGCTGAAGTCACACCTAGCAGACCAGCAGGTAAGTGGATGATTGACAGGTGGATAGTCTCTTACATCGACCCCGGCTACAGGTTGGCTGGTAGGGAGCCTCCTACTAAGTTTAAGGCTCATTCCTCCAGACATACCACTACCTTGGTGGCTGCTTCCAGGGATGGCCATATCCAAGAGATCTGCAGGGCTGCAACCTGGAAATCAGCACACTCCTTCATCTCCCATTACCACATCAACCTTGAGTCATGCCTAGATGCTGGTTTTGGGGCCCCAGTTCTCCAGTCTCTCTTTTATCCTGCAATAAATTTGAACTTGAACTTCCCCAAATAGGGTGTGTGCACCTGGCCCCCTCCTCCCAGAGAACTGCCAGGAGTCTACCAGAAATGTGGATACTACAGCATATCCACATCCCTAGAAATGAGGGTTATACACCTGTAACCATAGTTCTAGGAGTGATATTTGGTGTACATCCACACAATACACCCAACCTTCCCTGGCAAGTGGCACACTGAATCTTGCTTTCAATGAGTAGGATCTGATGTCACGGGGTGGTGCCGAGGAGGACGCCACCCAGGTGGGTGGGAGGAGCAAGCTTGAAGATCTTTCAGCCAGAGATTTAAAGGGAAAGGAATCTGCCAGAATTGTGGATGTACTCCATATACCACTCTTAGAACTATGGTTACAGGTGAGTAACCCTCATTTACTGGATGAATTCCTGTCATTTTCTGTATTTGGTCATTGTAATTGTACTTGACCTAAGACATTAAATCTATTAGTAACCAGGAACAAAGGGTCAAGGTTAATTAATGGAGTCTCTACTCTTGTCTCACATTATAATTGCAGCCAAGGGAAGGTCTAACAGGAAGAGAATTTACACAAGAATTTGCATGAATCAGAATATCATTATAATCGAAAAAGTTAACACCCAGCAGGAACAGTTTCTCAGCCTCCTTCATAATCGCCATTGCAAGTCATTTATCTCTTACTAATCAATCAACTCGTCCTTCCTGGGAATCCTCAGTTTGAACTCGTCTAGCTGCTATAATACCTTTCTTCCAAGATAAATTGAAAAAAGAAATGTTAAGTAATCTGTCTCAGTAACGAGTTGTCTGTTTTATATCTAGATCTCTTTGTGCCATATACAGAAAGGGTAACATATTGCTTCTTATCCTCTATGACTTCCTGCTGATAGGCAGTTTTTAAGGTCATTCTTCCAAAGTCTCTCTATTTATTAGGGAAGTTATTGTTTTAGAGGTATGAAAATTACTTAGATTAACCAATGTGTAGAGATGAAGAAATGCTATAGATATTCCTATGTTACAATATACAGATTCTTTTTCCTGTATGCCATTAACATTTCCATCAGTGGTCACATACAGAAAAACTGTATCTTTGTCTTTGCCATCTTCAGTGCGATAACAGCTGAGAAAATCTGTTTCTTTAAAGTGAACCTCTAAGCTCCTCAGAAGAAAATATTTTAATATTTCCATTAATGATTTTTGTGATTCATTATATTTTTTCACAGTGTTTGTAAGTTTTATTAACATCTTTGCATAAGGAGATATAAAATTGTCATTTTGTGTCACATTTTGTTTTTTTGGGATCTCTATAGCCACCAACAATAGATCATCTGTAACTTCTTCAGAGAAAGGAGGGTTACTAGGGAGACTGCTTTGTTGTGTATCCAAAATTATTAGGTAATTTCTTGGAGTAAAACTTTCCTTTACCTGTTTTGGAATACCCTGAGCCTCAAGTAATGGATTCATAGCAGTGATTAAATTCACATGTACTGCTATGTCCTTATTATACCCTTGTAGGTCTTTTGGCTTTTGTCTTTACCTCTCCCTTTTCTTTATTATTTATATTTTTGGGGAGTTTATATTATCTGACAGCGAAACAATTAATAGATGAGAAGTCTGGCCTTTCATTGATCATTCTTTTTTGTTCAGGTGTAACATGTAAAGTGAAAAGAACAGACTGTATCTCTGGACCAAATTCATTTTCCGTAGTCTTGGGATTTTTCAGTTCACCCATTTCTCTTCTAATGTCAAGCATTTGTTTGAACAAATGGAGTTCCTCTCTAATACATATTAGTTATTCCATCAACATGATGTTTGCGGCGTGCTGATTTGACAGAGTATTGACTGTCTCATTGAAAAAGAAATGCGTTGGATGGTTCCATTAGATATACAGTAATAGATGATTGGTTACCTAAGTTTGAGGCTATATTTCCCTATAAAGTATGTGGTATTTCTTCCACTTCAATACAAGATTCAGAATCCTCATAAATAGGAAGGGTCCTTAACCTTAACTTAGGGGGTTAATGAGTGTAAGCTATCAGTTGTTGATTTTGAAGTTTCTAAAATATCATTAGTTACTAGACCATACTGAATGGAGTGAGCAGATTCATCATTTGGATTGCATACTTGTAAAGGTTCAGTAATATGCTGGGTATCAAGAATAAAATTCAATAACCTAGTCAAACTAGGAGATAATGGTATTAATAAAGTAGAATCAGGGGTAGCTGGTCCATTTCACTGGGGTGTCAAACAGACGAGGCATACTGATGAGTCCTGGTAAGACGAAACACGTGTCTATGTCTTCTGTTAGCACCCTTTGCAAACTGTGTGAGAGGCCTTTCGGCACCATGCAATTCTGCTTAAAGTTGGACCAGCATAACATTCTGTGGTGATTTGCATATGCAGCCCATGATGCTTTGCATTGTGGGGGCATGTGTGATTTTGTATTTTTTTATGAGGAGAGTTCACTTTCATTATGACTGTCTCGGAATCCCCTCCATATTTTGTGGCTAGGTCAGTTTTATCTGGGCCCATTTCATTATCTGATTTTTTTTGTTTGTTTTTGAGGGAATCTATAATTTTTGTTTACCAGAGATTTCCAGCTGATTAATTCACACCTGTTGCATTATCTGTGCTTACATTGATTTTTGGTTTGTTTTTCGCTGATGTTGTTTTGGAGGATAAGATTTCTGCATGCTTAGTTTCTTTTGCTGATTTCCTGTTAGTAACTATGGCCTAAATTTTGGAAGGGTGATGCAGGGCTTGTGACAAGCCCTGGGTCAAAGCTGTTTTTTTTTGGTGCAGCTGCAGCAAACTCCTTTGACGCAACTACACTCAATCTCAGTACATCAGGTGCAGTTAGGAAATTTTCCACACTTAACAGCAGCTTTTGCCAAAGATTTGGTGCAAGCCCCATAAAAAGGGCTCCCCCCCGCCAAATGGCGCAAGGTAGACCAGGGGAAGCCAGTGTAACTTGCAACATTTGATGTTCAGGATTGAAAATCTCGATCGCCAGATGGGAGAATGCCCCATGCACCAAATGATCTGATCACCAGGGGCTTGTGGTATCCACGGGGCTTTGAAAATCGAGTCCCATGTCTAAAGCAGAATGCCTTTAAATACACAATTAACAAATAAATAGGCCTTAGTAAAAATATATCACTGGCAGAGTCCCTTAGGACAGTATCCAATGCCTGCACTATACTAATAAATGAAATCTATCACAGTGTTAAGAAAATAAATAGATATAATTTCCTAAAGTTTTAGAAACATACAGCCTCAGCTGCTTAGTTGCTGTAAAAGCTGTTTGAACTGCAGCCTGTGCTACAAGCTTGCCAGAAGAACAGTAGCACGTTTAAATTAGAAAGTTCACCCATGTGCTGCAATGGGAATGACTTCTTTCATTTATCTGGCTTTCCAAATTCTAAATGATGTCCTTCTGGAGTAATGTCCGAGGGAACTCAGATTCTTCTCAGTCTAAATTAAAAATTGCAGTTCCAGTATTAGACTGAAAGAAAAATCAATAAGGAAAGCAGGTATAAACAACTTCCTAGACCATAGTATGGCCCGTTTCCTGTATTAAATGTACTAATTTATTCAGCACTTATACTATTTAACTTTAGTTAATGTCTAGAAAAAAAGAAAAGTAACTCCAGCTGAAAAAATATTAAACAAACGAGGTGCTGGCATTAAAATAAAAAAAATGATTATCACATGTGCATCTGACTTACTCTAACATTGTTCATTACAGCAGGATGATGTATGCAGTAAAAAAGAAACAGCAACCAACTACCGACAGTTCTGCACTCAAGTCAAAATGTACAAGCTGAAAACAGTTAAAAACAAGCTGCTGTATTACACGCTGCTGGCACACTGTCTTATGAACTATGTACAGTAAAACCAGAAAAGGTTTCACAAATCAAATTTTGTGATTGCTCCTGGCATACTCAGCAGTCCTACTTTCTGCATTTTCAGATGCTGAATGAAAGATTGTCAGTACTATATCACGCTGACTCAAACATGCTGTTACATCTTACATCATGCACCCTCTGGCACAAAGTTTCACATGGGATTAGAGGCCAGTCAGTGGCTTGGGAAACCAAATTTGCATATCCAGGGAAACGTTAATGTCTGAAAAATGGGAAAACAAATTTCTCGCTAACCTCAAGTGATTTTAATTAAACATTACCTGAGATCTGAGTTACCTTTAATCGTAAGCTCGCAGCATCCAATCTCATTAAAATCCAATCATGGACTTATAAAAAAGCACCACAGTTTTATTATTATGCTGTTATAACAGCATTTAAAAAACTAAGTTTCTGAGTTTAAAATTAGTCCTGCTTTCTTCTTCCAAAACTGGAGCACTCAAGCACATATATTTCTATATTCATGACGTTCTCTGTTTTAAAGAATATCTCAGTATTTGGAGCCAACTTGAGTCCTTCACTTTTTCCTTCAGTAAGACACCAGCACAACACCAGTGCAACACCTTCAGTGTTAACTTGCTGTTTGTTTCATTCTTTCCATGCCACACTATACTCCCAGTTCTGCAGCTGTCCTAACTTCCAATCTCGCCAAACTTCTCAAAATCTTACTCTGTTTTTCGAAACACTTCCACTTTCCCACTAGTCACTAATCTGATCTGCAGCCTTTCTACCGCTCTCAGTTGTTCACCTCACTCTTCATTTTATGCTCCCTGCTCCACTTTGCAGCTCCTTTTGGCTACTTAACTGCCTTTGTCTCCTCTCCACACTCACAACCCTCCACTTATAGAAGCATAGAAACATAGACTTTGATGGCAGATAAGGACCGCTTGGTCCACCTAGTCTTCCCATTTCCCTACCTACAGGATAGGCCGCAGATCCTAGTTAACCAACAGCCTATTTCTTCCTACCCCCCCCCCACAAGAACTGCCTTATGTCTGTTCCATACATTCTTGAATTCTCCCACAGTTTTAGACCCCACAACCTCCTCAGGAAGGCTGTTCCATGCATCCACTACCCTCTCTGTGAAAAAATACTTCCTCACATTGCCCCGGAACGCCCCCTCTATCTTTAAATTGTGTCCCCTTGTTCTTGCACGTCTCTTTTTCTGAAAGATGCTACCCTCTTGGACTTTGTTGATTCTACTGAGGTACTTAAACGTTTCTATCATGTCCCCCCTCTCCCTTCTTTCCTCAAGGGTATACATATTAAGCTCCTTTAGTCTCTCCTCGACGGCTTCTCTTGCAGACCCTGCACCATTTTAGTTGCCCTCCTCTGGACTGCCTCTATCCTGTCTATGTCCTTGCGGAGATGGGGTCTCCAGAACTGGACGCAGTACTCAGATGGGGTCTCACCAACTGTCTGTACAGAGGGATAACAACTTCCTGTTTTCTGCTGCTGATGCCTCTCCCTATGCATCCCAGTATACCAGCCCTCCCTACTGCCTTTCTCACATTGCTTGCTAACCTTAAGGTCATCTGATATGATTACCCCCAGGTACCTTTCTTTTTTTGTTGTTGTTACTACCTCCCCCCCATTGTGTACTCTTCCCCTGGGTTCTTGTTTCCCAATTGCATTATTTTGCACTTCTTTGCATTGAATCCTAGCTGCCATACTTCTGACCATTCCTCCAACCTTGCCAAGTCCCTTCTCATCCTTTCCATGCCTCCTTGTGTATCAACCCTGTTGCAGATCTTTGTGTCATTTGCAAAGAGGCATACTTTTCCTTCCAGGCCCTCTGCAATGTCACTTATAAAGACATTAAAAAGGACTGGACCCAGTACTGAACCCTGCGGTAGCCCACTAGTAACCCCTCTTTCTTCACAGTGGACACCTTGTGGATCAGTCGAAATGGAGGAAGACATACACAAGTCCAGGGCCTTAAGAAGGTATCCCTCTTCAGTGTTCCCTGGTGAAATGGGCAGGCACAATACAGCCTCGCCTTTGTGTTCTCCCTGGAGGCAAACCGATCCAAAGGGGTGCCCCTTCAGGAGAACAGACTCTGTACTACTGCCAGATGGAGACCAATCTTAGATGCCTCACCCACCTGACTGAGGGTGTCACCGCTGGTTTACGCCAGCCACATGGATGATCAGGAGATCTGCATTCAGGCTGAGCACGAGGGTTCAGATGCAGAGAGCTTCCCTGCACAGAGGAAGGAGAGTGTCCCACCTGTTTGAGGTAGAACATGTTCATGGTGTTGTCCGTCTGGACCTCAACAACCAGACACCGACTGTTGGGAGCAAAGGTGGTTAGCGCCAGCCAAACTGCCCGGAGCTCCAGCATGTTGATATGGCATGGGGACTCCTCAGGGATCCAAAGTCTGTGGACTCTGTTCTTCAGGTGGGAACCCCAGCCCATCAGGGAGCCATTGGTCATTATAGTGACCGTCCTGCTCCAGGCAGATAAATGGGATTCCTTCCTTCAAATGTGCCAGGACTAACCACCACTGCAGGGTGACCCACATCAGCTGGGTCACAGTGACCGGATGGTCAAAGTGGCCCAGGCGCTGAGACCTGACTGACAAGCTCCCACTGCAGAGAACACATTCTCCACCGAGCCCAACGGACAATGCAGGTGCATGCCACCATGAATCATAGGAGGCACAGGAAATCCTGAGCAGGGCACAACTACCCAACCCAAAATGATCTGGCAAAGGAGAAGAGAACCTCTGCCCAGTCCACTGGGAGCAGAGCCCTGGCTCTGCAAGAGTCTAACTTACCCCCAATGAAGTGCATCACCTGCGAAGGTACGAGCTCCATCCAACTTGGCCTCGACCAGGAGGCCAAGGGACAAGAAGGTCTGTATACCAGATCCCTGGACTGCTCCACCTCCCCCCTGGAGGGACCGGCTATCAGCCAGTTATCCAGGTAGGGATACACACAGACCCCTTGATGTCTCAGGTAGACTGCCTCCACTACAGTGCACTGTGAAGAAGACCCTGGGAGTAGAGGAGAGGCCGAAGGGCATGGCATGGAGGTTCCCCTCCGTACAGAACCAGTGGTGGGACAGACGGATGAAAACATGAAAGAACACATCCCAAAGATCCAGAGAGCAGAACCATGTGCTCTGCTCCAAGACAGAGTGACCATCCTGAAGGTGCATGACCAAAGGAATGTGTTCAGGTCATGCAGATCTGAGATGGGGTGCCATCACCCGTCCATTTTGGGACCAGAAGTACCTAGAGACAGACCCTGAACTTTCTGGAGGGCCCTGGGACTCTAGCCACTACCTCCTTCTGGAGGAGCCAGGCAGTGTCTTCCCCAAAGGGCTGCCGGCATGTTTGAACACCGTGTCCTTCTGTGGGGCATGGGCTGAGCAAGCCTTGAACTCCAGAGGCAGACCCTGGCCAACCACATCGGGACCCACCTGTCTGTGGTAGAGGCGGACCCCCATCGGAGGATACATGGGAGACAGGATGGGTATGGGGAGGCATTCACTGGGAAGGCTTGGAGGACTGAGGAAGCAGCAGGACCTCTGACCACCTGGTCTGCGGATGACCGAAGCAACTTTGGTAGAGGATGCCAACCCTGTGTCTACTTACTGCCCAGCTGGGGGCTGGGGCGGCTTGGCTGCAGGGGCAGAGAAGGGCCAAAAGGGCTTCTTCCTTTGCAGCTTTGAGCCCTTGGGATCCTTCTGGGCAGAGGGGACAAGAGTCCAGGGTAGCACTGAACTTCTCAATGTGAGTGAAGTGTCCCTCCACCCCTGGCCTGAACAGGTTGGTGCCCAAGAAGGGGACATCCGCCAACTTGTGCTGGGTTATCTGCTGTAAAACTAGAGATCTGCAGCCAAGCCCTGTAGCACAGGAATCACCAATGTCCATGGCACTCTGGAGCTGCTGTTTTGCCACTGCTCAGCCCTGGTCCTGGATTTGCTTGACCATGGGTCTGTAGTCAGCTGGGAGCTGGGGAAGCACCTTGTCAAGAGTGCCAAGAGTGGCACAAGTGAAATGGCCGCATAAACCTTTTTTGGCCATATGATCCAGGTTCTTTGATTCCTTGTCGGGAGGCTTGTCTGCATTCCAGACACTGCCTGTGTGCCCGAAAGACTGAGTCGGCCACCAGACCCTCAGCAGAGGGGCATTCAGTGAAACCCAACAGGTCTGGCTGTATGGGTCGATGGTGTAGGGTAGGAGGCAGGGTGCTGCCACACTCCAGAGCAGTGCCAAGAATGGCCTCGAAAACTGGGAAGGCAACCCCAGGGAGTCCACTCGGTCGAGGAAAAAAAAAATTAAAGGGATACTTGGCCCATTTTTGGATGGGCTTCATCTGGATCCTGGTAGACTCCAAAATGAAAAACAGAGCAACCGCCACCCCTCCCCTCCCCCAAAAGAATGGGACCATGGTAGACAAATCCTCCTCTGATTTGGTGTCCAATGGACAGGACTGCTGGGAGGAATCCTCACTCGGGATTCGACAAACAAAAAAGTGTCTGACCGCATGAGTTCCTGTTGGCCCCAAGGGGTCTGTCTGGAGTCATGGTGACGGTAGACAAGGAAGCCCGGGAGTGGTATGGGTATCCTTAGCAGGGGGACCATCCTTTGACTGATCAGGGGGCAGCTCCACCTAGATGCGTGAAGAGACAAATGGGCTAAGCCAGGTAGGTTGGGGCCTAGGTGGCCGGAGCCACAGTGAGGGCCAGAATCTGCTTAACCCCAGAAAACATGAGCTACTACCACATTAGCTCTGTGTAGTGCTGGTGCATCTTGCATTTGAGCCTCTCCTCAACAGAGGAGGAAAGGGAAGAATAGCGGTGGTACCATTTGCTCGAGAGCAGGAACACCGATGTCTGCGTAGGCTGCTCAACTCTGCAGTACGGGATCACGACTTCAAATGTCAGGGAACCAGACAGAAATGAAAGGTGATGGCGAAAGCAGAGGATCCTCTGAGATAATGGGATGCCGAGGGTTAATGACAGGATCAGCATGCTGGTCTGATTCACCCTAACAGGTAGGACCGGAGTCCTAGAAAGTAAGGCATCCACCTCTTCCTGTGACACTGTTGACTGGCTCGAGAAATATCTTGACAGGTTGGTCAACAGGAGTATCAACCAACTGGCCTGACGGGAGACTATGGAGACAGCAGCTGCATCGAAGGATCGACTTAGTCGAAACCTCCAGAGAAGCGCAGGAGTCAGAGGTCTGAGAGCACATGTGATCCCACGATAGTTGGCAAGACTAGTTTTTCCAGAATGGAGGGGGCCCTGCCCAAGGGTGGGAAGGGGCTGGCACAAATCCCTAAATGCCCCGTGAAGGTGGTGCCAAAGGAAAGTGGCACAAAGGCCAAAGTGGCCTGAGCCACCGCCTCTTCAAAAGCAGCTAGTTGCGCAGCCATGGAGACCTTCCTGACTGGAGTCTTTCGATCGAACGGGAGGGTCCCATTCATCCGGTTACTTCAATAGTAGTAGAGCATGCCTCCAGAGTACTGGGATGTAAGGAGCAACATTGGCCACATGCCTAGGGACTGTGATTGTGGCCTAGGTAGTAGACGCATGAGGTGTGCGGGTCCATTTGGGACATCTTCTGCCTGCAATCGCATTTTTTAAAACCAGGCACTGACTTGAAACTATCCAAGTTTCAAGTTTGAATGGTTTTGAAAGCAAAGGGCCTAATCAGCAGGAGAGCAGTAAGGAGGGAACCTTCTTCCAGTGGAAAGATTGACATCATAGGGCACTGCAGAGGGAGTTACCACCCAGGTGGGTGATAGGAGCCAGCTTGAAGATGTTCCGGCAGTAATTCAAGGGAAAAAGAGCACTGCTAGAAGTGTGGAGTTGTACATAATATTCACGTCCCTAGAAATGGCATTTTCCATGAAAGAAGAAATGCATCTCACATGCCGCATCAGGCTCAAATGGAGCCAAGGTCAATTCTTCCAATATGAAAGAGGTCCAGGTTGAACTGGTTTACAAATTAAGGGACTCATGTGCAGAATACCCTTCAAAATACATATGGACCCCACTAGTGTGACACCAAGCACCCATCAATAGGGGCATGGAAGGGTGAAATGGAAGCCAAATGCACATTAATGGAAGAGTACTGGAGACTTGAGTCAGGTAGGGATAGCAGGTAGTCCAGTTTTTATGGAACATGCAACTGGGTCCACAGAATGGAAGCACACTATAAGGAGAAGCGCTTCCATAACAATGGCCAGATCTTCATGAGCCATGCATGCGGATGGGGCTGTAAGTCTGGATGGACCAGGAACCCCTGGACAGCAGACCCTGATAAAGAGCTAAACAGGAGGCTGCCAGATGCTGCAGAAGTGGAGAGTCAAGTCTTTATTTAATCAATCAAGTCTTTATTTAACCAGGCGTTCATCGTTGAGCAGAAGCTCATTTGCAAGATGGACCTGGGTGGAGCATGAACAATTGTATATACAGGTCAACACAGGTTTTTACAAGGCAGTACAGATAATACTCTTTACAGAGAGGAAGAAAAAGAAGTTCATATGTACATAGAATTATACAGATATTGTACAGATTACACGGTATTTACATACATAGAAGTGTCTATAGGAAGATAAAGCAGGTTATCTAAGGTTGCAGGAGGAAGTAGGAAGAAAAAATAAAAATAAAAATATACACCAGGTAGAGGTGAAGGTAGGGGAAGAGAGGGAGGAAGTAGGAGAAAGGCTAGGAGGCACGGTGCACAGAAAGGAGTTGGTAAAGCTGGATGTAGAGAAGGTGGATGGAGAAAAGGAGTATGTGTGAGCCCGGATTGAATGCTACTAAATGCAGGGCATGTAGGATGTCACAACCCAGGATAGTGAGCTCCTATCCGAGGTTGGAAAAGGAAGAATAAAGGATGGATGGGCCTAGTGTTGATAAGACAGGGGATAAGAGAGACAACAATTAGGCTGGTGAGGAGCAAGCTGGGGGTCAGTACTTAAAATTGGGTCTAGGCTTGGCTATATACCAGTGCAGACACCGGTCACTGGTCTGAGTGGGTGAAGCAGTTACATACTTCTCTGATTGTATGGAAATAAAGCATCTTGAAAGCATTTATACCAATTAGAGTGCTTAATTTGAGGGTTTTGTAGATCGTTCCATAAGGTAGGTAGCACCCGAAGCTTATGGCTGCCCTGCCAAGCGGATTTTGTTTGGGTACTTTAAGTGTAATAGCTGAGTAACTTTAAGCGTGATTTCCCAATTATACTCAGGGAAGACAGCAGGAGATATAGTAAGGCAGCTTATTAGAGATGGCTCTATAGGTCCAGAGAGCGGCGTTTCTGTGGCGC
Organism: Neoceratodus forsteri; assembly: GCA_016271365.2. Lineage (NCBI taxonomy): Eukaryota > Metazoa > Chordata > Ceratodontiformes > Ceratodontidae > Neoceratodus > Neoceratodus forsteri. The sequence continues at coordinate 451,346,092 of JADMNL010000023.1, read as the reverse complement.
CTGAACTTTAGTGATGTCCATCCCACTGCCGCATATAGGGTGCAGTGATGTGTGTCGAAGGGGAGTTCCGTTATAAACCTCAGTGCTCGATGGTAGAGTGTGTCCAGTTTAGCCATGTAAGAGTTGGGGCATTGGCTGTAGAGGAAGTCAGCGTAATCAACCAATGATAGGAAAATGGATTGGACCAGTTGTTTCTTGTAAATCTGGTAAGGCCAGACAGGAGCCACAAGTATTTAGCATGGCATACTCTGCCTACAGCCTGGGTGGGACCCTCTGTACGAGAGGTCAAAGGCATAAAAGAACCTCCCTTTCCAGGAAAGGGGCAATGCATCTCCACCAACCATGCCCTGGAGCAAGTAGAACACAATTTTGCTCTGTGTGGGGATGCAAAAGGTCCAACTCTGCACAACCCCATCTTCAAGAGGTAGTGTATTAGAGGTCAGCAGTCCCCATTCAGGCACCAGGGACTGACACCAGCTTAGCGTGTCTGCCAAGATGTTTTGGACACCTGTGAAACATATCAAGCCCAGTACCATGTTATCTGCACAGGGGATAACAGCCAGTGTTCCCTTGCTCATTTATGGAGTGATATGGACAGTCTCTCCAAATCAGTAAAGGACTGGGTAACTGTTGCTGGAAAGCCAGGAGACCAAAACAGCCCCACCAGATACTAGAGAGCATACTCCAGATCTGGCCAGGACCTTTTGGTCTGACAGGACCAGAGATGGGCACCCCAAACAGGACCCAGAGTTATCCGTTGTGGGGATCTGCACGGGAGCTGGGGGGGCAAGGAATAGAATGCTCAGTAACCATTCTGGTGGAGACATGCAAAGGTAACTTATGATGGCAGCCGCCATCAGCCCTAGGAGACAGCAGTCACATAATGGCTCCTGTGTATCAGCTGAAGCTGGGCAAGAGCCTCTGCCCATCTAAAGGCAGGAAAGCACAGCCCACCACTGCATCCAGCACAGTACCAATATACTGCAGGTGCTGACAAGGAATGAGTATGTATTTTGGTACATTTTCCATAGCACCCAATTCCCTTGAACTACTGCCTCTTTCTGTACAACATGTACAGAACAACTTCCTTTGACATCCCAAGTTGACAGGATAGCAATTACCACTGGTGGGAGTAATGGACACCAGCACAACCTGCTAACAGACAGCACCCTGTGATGAGCCTAGGATTACCAATGAAGCGTAACACTGATGGGGCTGCATACTGCCCCTAGTAGGTATGGCAGTGCTAGACTGACCCTGATCTTTGGGTCTTGGTCAAGGGGCTGTAGTAGTTACCCGAGGACTTGCCTCCAATGGAGACAGACCTCAAGAGAAAGCATTATCCTAATACTTGTGGTAATGGCTGGAAGAGGACTTGACAGTTTATCCTCTTCACCTTTCGAAGACTGCAACAGCGTCATTGAATACCAGAGAGGGTCCTTCCCGGAGGCAGTCTGAGAGAAGTCAGCTTTGAGCCCATGGCCTTGACTTGATCTTCCATGGCCTTAATGCCAATGAAGATTTCAGCAGCCTTCTTTCAGCATCTTTGTTTCCTAGTTGAATCCCTGGTAGATCTTGCAGGTAGACATTGTAGACAGGCCAAGCCAAACAAATCCAAATAACGTGAGCATTGTCCTGGTAGCTACAGGTACAAAACCTACTGACTGCATAAGAGGACATAGTCAATGGTGTTTCTCTGCAGGTCTGATGAGCAGCTGGTGAGAGAAAGAACTGAATAATGGGGACCGCCCACATGTAGGCACAGACTGACATCGTGGGTGGCCCCCCAGCTACCTAAAGTTTCCAAGTGGTCCAGACAGACGGCTTACAGTTCCAAAGGTGTAGCCCAATGGAGAAGATTTCCTCTATGATAAAGGACATTAATCCCCCCACCCACAATCATGTACTCTGTGCTGGTGTTTCTATGCCCTAGGTGCAAGATCCTGAACGTTTGGCACTGATCTCCTAACTGCCATGTTCTTGACCAGAGTTCCCCCCCACCCCGGTGATCCCTGCACATCTTTTCCATTATCCTAACTGTTCACCTTATTACAGATTTTGGCATTCTGTGCAAAAGGCATACTATCCCATCTAGTCAGTCTGCAATATCACTTAAGACATTTGAGGGGGACTAATCCCAGTCCTAAGCCCTTGCAGCACCCCACTTGTCACTCTCCCCTCTGTGGGTGCTGTACTCCCCTCCCCTCTGTGGGTGCTGTACTACCACTCCCCTCCCCCCCAACAGTTTCTAATCCAATTCACCACTTTGGATCATGCACCTAGGCTGCTCAATTTCTTAATCAGTTTCCTGTGTGGCAGTGTTGAAGGCCCTGCATGAGTCAGACAGGCCACATCCACTGCCTCCCTCCCTCCCCATCCACTTCTCCAGTCACCCAGTCAAACGTTACTTAAGAAAATTAACACCAATGCATTTTCTGCAAATACTGCAGATTTAAAACTTGCAGCACTGCCTGACCTGACAAGCTCTATTGATTAGCTGTGTCAACCAGTTAAATTCCCTTCCTAATCCAAGTTCAAAGTCTCCCCATCTACAGTCATCTTCTGGGTGGGTATTCAGTTTTCTGGCCCTTAAAAGAAGGGGTTTGAATCCCCCAATGCCTGGTAGTATTTTGGGTCTTTCTGCGCCAAGTATCTTCAGGGGCAGGCACAGAAATGAAAATAGTCCCTGCTTAAAACTGGCTGTCTAGGACAGGCAGATAGGTGGTTATTTCAACCCCTGAACCCAAGGAAAGAAATACTTATGACCATGACCTCATGGAAGTCTGACCAACAATCTCAGTGAACCCATAGGCACTTCCCCAGTTACAAACTTCAGGCACAGTGTGGAAAGTATAATAGGTTACAGCAAGAACAAAACTAGTTTACATACCTGTGACGGTATGACCTCTGCATTCGTACCGGCTATTTTCACTCCAGCATATAGACAAACCCTGTAATGAGCTTCTATGAAGTCTCGGCCATAAACTTTGTCTGCTCCAACTCCACAGTAATAGGGATCCTCCGGTCCTGGGAATCCTTGCTTGCCTCTGGCTGAAGTGGAGCAACCTCTGGGACACAGCCACAAACCTACAGAAAGGCAGGACAACTCAGGAAGTAAGAAAAAGGCTGTGACAAATCTTAAAATATGCCAGTAATAGGCAGTGGTGGCATACCAGTTAATAATGAAAATGAGCACAAAAGATTTAGCTAGCAGCAGCTTCTCTACAGCATCTGTAGCTCGGGCAGCCATCTCCCGCAAATACTGTGATAACGTACATTCTGTGTATATTCTGACACTGCCTGTTTGTAAGTGTTTCTCTTGACCTTGGGCTTCACTTGCTTTTATTTACTGCAGTTTGGTCAAAGTGACCATTATTGTTTAAATTGAAATACATGTAAGTATTGCAGCATGTACTGTGCTAGTCAATTTTCTGCTGTCACTTTGGTAATACTCATTTTGTGAATAGCCTGTACTAATGATTTTTAGCATAATATTGAGTTCAAGTATGCTTTCATTGGTGAAACATTTCATTGTATGTCCAATTGTATCTGCATTTGGCCATCTTTGGCCTGTGCCATGCTTGAAAATGGGACCCAATGAATAAATAAATAAATAAACCTGTAGCCCCAAATGGGGGCCAGGGCTACAGTTTACTTGCTGGTAATGGTTCTGAACAGTATGCAAGCTATGGAAATGCTGGAAAATGTAACAACTATTATAGGCCAGATTTCTGTTGTCAGCCATTACGTCTGCATTATTTAATTAGCAAAGTCAGGCAAGGCATTGCAAGGGATTGTGGATAAGTGGTACATTCAGAAACTGACAAGTCTGTAAAAGGAATCCAGCCAGATGTGGACTGTCCGGATTCCCTGTCTGATTACAACTTATCATCTTTTAAGTATAACCCCTTCACCTACACAGTTCCCTCGATTTTGTTTTTAAATACGTAACTAAATAAATATGGCTTCCTCGTAGTAAACAAAATGTTGTAGATAGCAACATGTACCTCATTCACTCTTCCACAATCCTCCCCTCCCTACTACTGTTGTGCAGGCTGACAAGGCTACACCACTGAACCAATTATTTTTTATTTTATTTATTTGTTTATTTATTGTAGTCTAGGATTACAAATACCTTTGAGCTAAGGCTCTTTTACAAAGGTTCCACATCAAGTGAGTACAAACTTATTAGGCTAAGCTACATTGGCCTCAACATAGGCAAAAAAAAAACAACATTAATAAAGAGTTTAGAAACAACATCCATTGGTTCAAGTGATACATCGCAGTAATAAAGTAGTGAATCACATAGTTTGGGATAGGTTCAGAGATCTATAAGGAGTCAGGGGGAAGGTTGGAGGAAGGGGGGGAGGGCAGCAGCTGAAAAGAAACTAGAATAGGTTCACAGCATTGTCATAAAACAAAGGAGAGGGGTGGTGGGTCACAAGGGGAAGAATGGAAGTTAGGAGAGGCAGTCACAGGAACTGGAGGCTTTGAGATGAAGGTGTAGACTTGATCTGAAAATGCCCAGTGAGGAGGTGGAGGTGATATGAGTGCTGAGGGTATTCATCCAGATGGGAGCATGCAAATGATCTTTGACCCAGAGATGTGAGTCACCGAGAAATTTGTAGGAGCTGTTGTTCAGACCCTCTGGTATGATGTGGATTAGAGATTGGGTGCAGGAGGGCTTGGACACAAGGTGGGGTAAGGCCCATGGTGGTTTTTTTTGCCATCAGACAGGTTAGGTACTTAATTCGGTTAGTGAATTGAAGCCATCCTGACTGGGCGTAGAGTTCACATGTATGTGTGAGTCGGTGGGCTCCAGTGAGCAGTTGGCAGGCCTTATTTAGGGAGGTCATTATACATCTGAGGGCAGTAGTAGTGGCAGAGCCATAGACTATGAGGCCATAGTCTATGACGGAGACCACCGAGCTCTGAATGGCCATCTTTAGTGCTCCTTGGGTGAGGTGTTGCTTGTTGCAGTAGAGAATTCCAATAGAGCAGTACTTGAAAGGGGTCTAATTGTTTAAATTGACAGTGTGACTAATGCAGCTGTACATACAGTAGATTAAGGAAAATTATTTTTTTTGTTGACAATTTTTGACCAGGACAGAGACACTAGGCCTAGGCTTGTTTCCAGGTGAGTCCTGGGAGCACAGGGAAGTTAAGTGACTTGCACGTGGTCACACAGTGCGCAAGTGGTAGCTGTGATATTCAAACCCAGTTTTCCAGGTTTGCAGCACAGAGCTCTTAACCACTACGCTATACTGCCTCCACGCTGACTTGCAGCCTGGCCACCCTCTTTTGCTGACCTTTTCCTTTCAGATGTCTCCGGGGGTAAACACTGCAGCATGGCATGCGGATGACAGGATGGTGCGTGTGGATGGCATAGTGTCATACAAGCCCACATTAGTTCCATATTCAGTACCTCCAACTACTATCAGTTCCTGCATGATACGTAAGCAAGCAGAGCTGAGTGAACAGTTAAGCGCTAATAGTGATGTTAAATAATAGAGCTTAATTTAGCACCATAGCATTAAAACAGCATGTATTAAAGACATTTAATGAGTCAGAAACAGATACAGCTTCTCATTTTATGATATTCATTGACGCTTTTTGTGCTTGGAAAAATGGCATAATTAGGGAGTACAAGAAATTTGGAGGAACTAAACAGTGCTATACTAAAAAAAAATTTATAATGACAAAATTAGAAACATAGATACATGGATTTTGCCAGCAGAAAGGGACCTTTGGGCCCATCCAGTCTACCCCTTGTGTCTGCCTATTCCATTCTATTACAAAATTGTTGAGTTCAGTTCACAAATGAAATGAGTTGAATATTTTCTGCTTAGTTGCCAGCAATCTACATCACAAGCTCTGCCACACATGATTTGGCCAAACGGCACAGCTGACAGTTTGGGCTAAATTGAGATCTGAAGCCAACAGACCATGGCAACTACAGCATCTCTACCTCTTCCACACAGGAGTAATGGTCTCCAAGTGGACCTGCATTTCTGCCATGGGGGGGAAGGGCGCACACCAGTTTCTGGAAAATAAAACCAGCACATGCTCATTTGATGCATTTCTGTCTTTAGTGTGCATTCTTTTGGAAGAGATGTCATTTTGCAATGCCTCTGTTGGAATAAGGATTGATGGATCCTAGTATGGTCCTGTTATGAATGGAAGTCACGGTCTATAGAGTAGCACAAAACTACAAATAGTGAATGTCTGAGCTGCAGCAGAACAATTAAATGTTTTATCCTTTATGTTTCCTCCTACTGTACCTGGCCTTCTACTGTGATCCTCCTGCTGGTGGAATTCTCATCAGCATGATCCTCTGTCCATTCAACGAAACCCTGAGAATGACCTTTCCAGCTCATATGGGTCGCAACCTGTCCTGTTTGGGATCAGATCGTCTGGTTTTTAGTGCCTTAACTGGTTCTTCCTGTTTCTGCAGATTAGGTACTGCACTGTGGTTTCTGAGTTGCACTTGGAGTGCACAATTGGCCCCCTGCTCCCAAAACAGTAGCTGCCAGTCATTGATTGTTTTGGCCATATTTTCAGGCTGTGCACTAGTGTCTGATGTTAAGACCCTGTTCCACTCTACATCTTAATCACTGTCTTTAAGTGCTTTATTATTGTCTTTTCTGACATAACAACAGGCACTATACTCATCAGTTGTGAAAATAGGTAGGGTTTATTATCCAGTTTTAGCCTCATCCATGGGTGGGAGCCTTACAACTTATATACCCCTGCAGTGGTGTTCATCTGGTTACTACCCTCCTCAATCAGATTGGATCTTGAATCCAGTGAAGCAGAGAATAGACTGTACTCTAAAGTCCCGGTGAGTTGTTTTTTTTTTGAGGGGGGGGCTGCTTCTGCCTACTAGGACATTTTTTCTCCGTTTTCGCTCCCTCACTGGAAGTAAGCTAATGCCACCATGCAGGGACATTGTCTTAACAGGCACCTCCTCTGTGCGCATCTTGCTTAGCCTTGCCCATGCTGTTTCTGGGCCACCAAGGAGATAGCAGGCAGCAAGACGGAGAGTTCCTCCTTTACCAGCTCGTCTTGATATGGATGCCAAACCATGTTGTCATCATGGCAAACAGCTCCCCAGCTGTTGCGCTACTGTACAGGCCCACAGTAAACCAATTTAAAGTGATTTTGGCATTTTCACTTTTGGTAAAACTTTTAACAGCATAATCTTTAGGAATAATTCAGCTGATATGTTCCATACTGTCTGCATTTCTCTTCCCTTTGTTCATTACCTGGTTACTATGCATTGAAACAGGATACTTGTCAACTACAGTTAACCTGCTTCTGCTGTTAAACCCTTTGCTGAAGTTACAATCCTCAGTTTGCGACTTCACAGTTTGCTGAAGAAACGATTATGATGTCACAAACCGGGGGGGGGGGTGATTTCAGCAAAGGATTAAACAGCAGGAGTAGATCAACTGGCAAGGACAAGGATCCTGTTTCTATGTAATTATTAACGAAGAATTGGAGTAGAAATACAGAAACTCAATCAAATATAAGCCGCATTACTATGTCAAAATCTTGTTTTCCAAAGTTTTCCCAAATGTAACAAACTCCCTTTAAACAGTAATCCCAGAGAGAATCCTGAAATACCTCTTAGCAGTCCTACATAAATAGAGAAAAGTCCCTCTTTGTACCACTCAGAAGCATGCTACAGAGGGAGTTCCAAGGGATAAGACGAGGGAGGTTCCACGGCATCACAGTGCCGCATCAATACAGTGCCAGGTTTTGGCGACTGTCATTTTCAGCAGCCTCTCTGTCTGCCCTCCCCCCACACCCCCTTACTAAATATACCAACTCCAGAGTGGAGGTGGACCTCAGAGAGGGGGCACAGAGAGGTCGCTGTAAATGAGTCAACAAAATCTGGTGCTTTATTGACGCGGAACTGTAAACATGGCGCTGTGTTGATGGTATACAGATGAGGGATGTCCCTCCTAATGTGGGACGAGAGCAATATGGCCCCATTCCTCAGATGAAAACGAGTCTTCCCACAGACATTTCTTAATTATTTTATCAAAGATGAAGGTTTTAAGAGCCACTGAAGCTGTATCATCATCATCATCAATTATGCTTTTTAAAAAATCAAGAACTTATAAGACCATTGAGGCAAGGCTCATTTTCAGTGGTGTCCTCCATAGCTGCTCAGTTATTTAGGTACAAAAGATTACACAATTCTACACCATGCTTCTAAGGTTGCGTGATACCTGTGATATATTGTACCAGAATATTACTCAAAATACAATTCCATCATTGTTTATGCAGAGACTGTTATGTAACTCTGTACCATCTGTGATATTTTAATACAAGGAAAGTTAAAAAAAATACAGTTCCATCATAACAGCATATTAACATTGGCAGTAGCTGACATACAGCGTTCATGTAAGGCAGTTGTATGTGTCATATCAGGTGATATAAGCTTGGCAGGAACCGCATTCTGCCTCAGATTGGCTTGTATACCATTTTTTCACAGAGGTTCTGAACGGTATAGGACCAAGGCAGGATTTGGATCTTTACTGGGTTGGTAGGGAGTTCTATATTTGTGGACCAGCATAGGCAAAAGCATGTTGGCCCTGTTTGCTTTTGATTCTGGGGAGTTGAAATTCAAGGCTACTTGCAGTCCCAAGACCGGACTTTATGTTATGGCTATGCAGAAGCTCATCGGTAGGTGCTGGAACTTTGTTGTTACAGCATTTATACATGACATCAAGCATGTGGGCTTTTCACTGGTTCTCCAGAGACAACCGTCCATTCCTAGCCTATTCAGGAGCTCACAATGATGGGTCTCACTAGGGGCCGTGGAATATGGGGGGCTAGTCATTTCAGAACTGTTTTATTTGCACAACCATTTACAGTATCTCTGTAGTCCACTAGAGGGAGCAACATAGCTTCCACCAACTTTGCCCATACCTCAAAAGGAATACAGAATTTTTGTCTGTACAGGAATCCTATTTTAGGTCCCATCTTTTTCGGCAGTTGGTTTATATGAAACTCCCATTTCATCTGGGAGTCCATCCAGGGTCCCAGATATTTGTACTGGGTCACATTTTGTAGATGTACTTTGTCACATTTAGTTATTTCTAATGGTAACAGTTGATTTAGACATGTGGGGGAGGCTACCAGTCTTTATATTTTGATTTTTTTTGCTAAGTTTAGAATCAGTTTGTTAATTCTCAGAAATAGTTGAATTTAGTAAAACCCTCTTTGTATGGTTGAGTGCAGGGACACCATACCTTCTCTCCATTCACAGTGGACCTTGTCATCCCCACACATATGCACGAAAGGGCCACGTATGCCTCTATCTATGCTATCTATCATGAAATAATGTCTAAGAGGAGATCTTACAGTTCTTTTGTGGGGGGAAGAGACAGTCCATCACTGTTCAATGTTGGACTGGATAATGACACATTTAATACTATAATCCACTCAGTGGCACTCACAAGGCTGTTGAGGAAGGTGGTGGGGCTGACATGAGCATGGCTGGGTTTTATCTGTTTTAAAACCATGAAAGAGCACATGCTTGTTGGAGCAGGGTGCAATTTGCAGTCCTTTTGGAGTGAAACACAAGAGGTGGCTATTGATAGGGCTGGGAGGTTGCCAGCCTGATGAATCAGCTTTGGTGCCTGGGAGAGAAAAATGTGAATTACAAGAAATTAAGAAATGGGACAGCTAAGTAAACAAAATTATTAAGGCAGGAAAAGAATGAGAGAATACTTGAGACTGAAGAAATTGAAAAGGTAAAGCCAAGGTAAGAAAAGTGAAAAGCCAAAGTTAACAATTGTTTATGCAGAATGTGGAAATTAAATATGTGGAGTGAAACAGTGAAAAAAAATCACAATGACTCTGCAAATGATACATTTTTAAGTGTTTTAATGTTTATATGTTGCTTCGGTACAATATTATGCTGGTACAAGTACAAAATGGAAGGGTGGATGAGGGACCTTGCTCGGTGGGGAGGTGCTACCTTTTTAAATGCGGTGACCTAGTGAGGTCTTTTAGTGATTTTTGCAAGAAAAAAAAACACTTTTATTGTGACCAAGCTTTGGTCTTGTTTAATGTATCCTGGTTGTCAAGCCGAACACCTTCCTTTTTTTAATATTAGGTGCATCTCAGCTAAAAATATCACTGAGGAGCAGGTCGATGTGCCCAAAGAGCACCATTGCAGCTTCAGTGTTTTGTTTTTTAAAAGCATGCATAGCTTTACCTTTCAATACAGTAGTCAAAGTAACGAAATAATTATTTGAGGATGGGTCTTACTTGAGTGAATCAATCAGATATTGTTTCTATGTAACTGATGGCCCTATCTCTTATACTTCCCTAGTCTGATGGCCAACCCGTGTGCCAACATTTTGTGATGAAATTCTTTGGTGAACATTGCTGCTACCATGTCTTTCCTTGGGGGTGCTACAGTGGATTTTAAAAACTGGAATCGGGCAGAGCTGTTGGTGTGGGAGCAGGCTCATGTAAGGGTGATCATTGCTGCCATAATGTGGATTGGTGAAGGAGAGAGCATTGCTGCCATTAGGTATGTGGGGATGGGGGAGGAGAAAGGTTTTTTTTAACTATGTTGGGGGAAAGGGTTAAAAGAGAGCAGAGAGCATTGCAGCTTTTATGTCTGGGTGGAGGAGAGAGCTTTGCTGCCTTGATTTTCTCAGTGGGAGGGGGAGCGTTGCCTGACATAGAAACAAGGGCAATGAGACCACAGAGACAAAGGAAAAAAGTAAAAGTTAAAAAAGCTAGCTGAGCCACCGTGATAGGCCAGTGGTAGCGCATCAATATTCCATGACAGCAGACCATGTTCAGTTGTGATCCTGGGATCATCTGACCTGCTCTAGGACAGCCCATGATCAGGGGGTGCTGCAGATGCCGGGGCTTTCAGGCTAGGGCAGGGAGGTGCCCATAAAAGAAAATGTAGAAAAGATGAAGCCATGGTAAGAAAGATGACAACTAAGATAACGAGTTATTCAAAATGGGAAAACTAAACAAGGGAAGGGTGAAACAGAAAAAAAAATGATCACACTGTCACTGCAGGTGCTTAATGTTTTATATTGTTGATGTATGGTAGTTTTGGGGGGTGGCAGTACAGGGAGCCTCTGTGTCCCCCCAAAGTCTGCCACCTCCAACTGTAACTGTGTATGGGGCCCCTGATAGGTGTTCACTGAAGAGGGGAGTCTTGGGTGCTCCATGGCTAGGCTACTTCAGGCCCCCCCTTGGAGAACAACTATTCAGCTGTGTGTTTGCCCAGGTTGGGAGGGGGGCTGCCTGCCAGTAGCTGTTAATGTTGTGTGTTACGTACAATGACACTAAGCCCTAAATAGATTTAGATAAACACGGAGAGCTGGAACAGCTGCTGAAAAGCATAACATTGGATGTTTTAGGGAAATTATATAATTTACATTTATGTGGTGGAAGTTTGGAGTCCTCCTCACAGGCCATCCTTAATGGGTCCCCCAAAACTGTAACGCTGGCTCAGTGTTATCTATTTATTAATGTGCCACAGAACACTTTGCCGCAGAACTTGATTTAACAGATCCACAGAAGTTCAGAGTCCCTGCCACATTTGTTACTGTATGTCTGTAGTGCCTTAGAGAACAGGGGACATTGATCAAAACTACCTGAACTACTTCATCATAATGACACAGGTCTGTATTGTACATCAGTATTTAATATGAAGTTCCCGTCGGCTGATAATGTTCCACGGTCATTTCTTGGCTCCCTCCCAAGATTAATTTATTTCACAGAAAGCATATGGCACTATGCTCAGTGAAGTACTTGATTATGAAAAAAGACTGTAAAGTGCGTTTATCATATTTAGGAAAACTTTAAAAGCAAAAGGCCCAATTTGACTAATAGTTGATAAGTTTTCTGTTTTTCTGTTGCTTTTGATCTTCATTATGTTCATTTACACAGCAACCAGATCCTCGTCCAAGATTTTCTCTGGCTGTTTAACCCTTTGCTGAAGTCATAATCCTCTGTGATATCATAATCCTTTCAACAACAAGAAACTCTGATGTCACAAACAGGATTATGAGGACTTCAGCAGCATATTCTTCAAGGATTAACAGCAGGAGCAGGTGAGGAGACAAGGAGCTTGATTCTCAAAGCCTCTCTAGAGCGATGCAGGGTGTGCCAAACACTGCCTTCCACCAAGGCCCTTTGTATCATGCTTCTTGCGGCAAATTCAGGTACAGCAATTCAAGTGCATCAAAACCTGGCCTGCTGACACAAGACGCATGGTGAGCCATAAAAAGAGTGCAAATGGCGACAGTGTCACAAGCTGCGGCAGAAATCTGACGAACCAACATGGCGGAGGAAGGTTCGATGCAAGCAAGGCAGGAAGGCACCAGAGGAAGAATTTCACTGAGGCAGAAACCAACATACTTATAGAGGAGGTTAAGGCCCAGGTAAACATTTTACTGTCCAGCGGTAGGGACAAGGAGCTGTGTGCCCATAGACAGCAGGCCTGGGATAAGGTGGCCACCGCAGTGAATGCCATCACTCCTGCAGGTGTAGCATACAAGAGCTCCAGAAGAGGTATCATGATCTCAGAAGGAGGAGGTTGAAGAAGAAAATGGCGCACAATCAATGGTGCACCACTGCAATGGGGGGGGGGCAAGCCAGATAAGACCCCTAAGTAGCCAAGAAGAACGTGTGGCATCCCACCTGAGCATCTCTACCAAAGAGGGTGACAGCAGCCTTGACCCATTCCAGCTGCAGAGTTCAGCCAGTATGTACATGTCAGGGATGCAACGGATGGCAACACAGGCCAATAGAGAGAAGTGGGTGACCCCGCACCAGGACAGTGATGTAGGCAGAACAGCAGGGGGCCTGTGGAGGCAGCACAGCTGCAGCACAGCCGTGAAGGCAGGCAATGCATGTAATGTGCAGTGTAGCATGGGAATGCCCTACAATGGAGGCAGGACAACCATGTAGCCATACACCATGCAAAGGAACCCACATGGCTGCCATGTTCCACAGGTATAACACAGTGCCGCAAATGGAACATGTGGAGTAGGCATGGCACACTATGTTGTAGAGACATGAGGGAAGCACAAACAAACGTGTATGATGCACACAGCAGTGTTGCAGATATGGAAGGCATGTGGGTGGCCATGGCATGGGAGTGTGAGCTACAATCCATGGCACATCCCTGCACTGTCAGGTATAGCATTGTGAGTTCACCTGGGCAGGAGGTTATGCACAGAGTTGTGCCACATACATGGCCCAGTAACAGCAGCTCTGTGCACACATCTGTTGGTAGGAGCTGGTGAACACTGCACTGGGGGGGGGGGGCACAGTGTATGTCACGCCCTGTGACTGCTGTGGTGTCAGCAGATGTGTGTGACTCAGAGGGCTGCAGACTGCAGAGGGTATCACCCCAGGACATGGTCTGTAGCAGGTGGGCCAATGACACACAGTACATGCATGGGCCATGGGGTGCCACTGGCAATAGACACAGGGGATATGGCAGGAAGGAGTATGGTGGTGTGTGGTGTGCCCACAGTAAACAAATGGTGCACAAACATAGCAGATGTTGCACAGGAGCATGTGCAAAGTGTGGTTGTGGGGGGACATGCAGGCCAGGTAGAGCGGCCTGCAGGTGGCCACTCCACTGTGGCAAGGGGGGCTGCCAGCAGCACAGTGGACCATGCAAAACACCAGTAAGGGACACAGTATGTCCACCGCTGGGGCCCCACACCAAGGCAACGGGTGCCACCGACGTTCGCCATGTCAGTGTGTCCTGAGCATGCATCACTGGCCCCCAGCACATCAGAGCAAGGGTCAGGCAACAGCCACTGACAGGTATGATGGACGGTCTGCAGCCATCTGCATTGCACTGTCTCATGAGCAGCTGCCTGCACAGGATGAGGGGCACTGTTGGAGGGTCCAGTCAGCTGGCCAGAAAGACAGATGCCCACAATATGAGGCAGTCGGGCAAGGGATGCGTACATGATGGCCAGAATAGATAGCGGAGGGGACAAGTGGACATGCAGTGTCCCAACACCACAGCCTGGGTGGGAACAACACAGCATGCAGCATGTGACGCAACCTGATGTCCACCAACAGTGGCGGCGGCAAACCTCACTAATCTATGCACTGTACACCTGAACAGAAACACTGATATGGTCCAGCAGCACAGCCACCAACCTTCCACATTTTGTTTCCACGCAGGTAGCAGCAGTGCACAGACCAGAAGTACAGCAGCCATCACAGCCACAGCCTACAAGGAGCAGTGCCACCATGGGAAGGAGGGAGACACTGACACTGAGTCCTTAGTGGGGTCTGAGAGACACAGGAGGTACCTGAAGTGTGCCGGGATGGCAGTGGCTGCAGTACCCCCCCACACAGTGTGCAGCACAGCACCAAGAGTGATGTCACCACAGGCCCTCTATGCTGGTTCATTCACATATGGTGGGAACACCAGTCACGTGGACAGCATCCAATAGCCCTACACAGAACCATTGGTTGGCCAACTAGAGTCACCACAGCCACAACCAGAGGACCTTGACATGCAACCCTCACTGGAAGATGACCTGGCCAGGTACTGTCATGATGTCGTGGAAGCTCAGGAGGCTCTGCAAAGGGAGGCAGCAGGCATACTTGTATCCCTACAGGAGCTGGACACCACCAATGTTGCACAACACAGCTGTGTCAAGGGAGTAATCATGGGCCTGCATGATGCAATGCAGACCAGGATATGGGATAGTGCAGCACATCATGCAGATCTGGCCACCATACTGCACGGGATGCAGGTGTGTGCACAGAGGCAGACAATGCAATGGACCGACTGGCAGTAGTGGTGGAGTGCAGTGTAGTGCAACAACACAACCAGACCAATACCATCACTGCCATGGCAGGCACCCTGCAGTCCATTGCACAGGCCATGTGGCACATCCGAGGCACAGTTGCAACAGGTCAGCACATGTATGGCCCACAGGTGTATGGCGGTGAGGGGAGAATGCACCCTAGAGAACAGTATGAAGCTGGCCACAACACACAAATGCACAGTGTACAGCATCAATATCCATTCAGTGGCCAGGGACATATGGCTACTAGGGGAAATTACGAATGGTGCACCACCAAGGACTGGCCAATGGGACTCCCTCGAGTCAACAAACATCAGGAGGACAAGTACAGATATGAGGCATGCATTGGCCATGGGTACAGCATGTAAGATGGACACTGTAGAGCACATAAAGAGTACCCTAGCCTACCACAGAACAGTGCAACAGGTGCAGTGGGGAACAACCACAGGCCACCATAGGCCTGCCTGCCATGGCCACTGCTGAAGGTGTAGCCCAGGTCAACAGCAAATTGATTTCACCACCAGTATCTACTCCAAGCAATCAGGCTACAGACAGACATGTGACACAGCATGCTCCGGTTCCAACAACACAGATGGGGTTTGGACCCCTGGACACCAACCTGGTGGCACCCCACCACCCATGTCAGCACTTTGCACATGGGCCAAAACACTGGGGATTGCACAATACTCGCCAGTGACATGATGCAAGACTGACAGCTGGGACTGCAAAGCTATAACACCACCACATCGGGTGACACAAGCCGTGATGCTACCGATGCATGATGACCAACAACTCCACAGGCCCCTTATGTAGGTGTAAGTAGTGGCCAGGCCATGGAAACACAGGAGTCCACTAAGGATAATGACCCCCCTAGGCTACACAGCAGTAGCTACGTAGGCCATAAAAGCACAGGATGACACAATGGATGCCAGACACACCACAAGGAGATGGAACATCACCATGGGCATCGGTATGGCTACAGATGCTCCTTCACCATAAGGCGCCATTGCCACTGAACCCACAGGGCCAATTGCAACACCCCTCAGGAAACATGGTAGGAAACCAGTGGACAGTGGAGATGCAGGAACAACAGCTGACATACCCCCACAAGAATACCTGCTGCCAGATGGCCCCAGAGGTCTACATTACAAGGCTGACAGAGAACGTCAGGGGACACCAACAACAGAAGCTCACAAGTAGACACCCATGGACCAGGTGGTGCAGAGGGACAGGTGGTGCACAAACAGCAGCAGCACAGAACTCCAAAAGATGGGCTACGCACATAGTGGCTACCATGTTGGGTCCACCATAGACGTGAGGGTTATGCACACAGAGACCTTGGACAGATGCATTTACACATTGCCCCCAGCCATACAGTGGACATACACAATGTGAGGGAAGGACATGTGCAGTAACACAGTGGTGGACCATTGTATATCCATAGTGTAGCTGCTATTGACCCACAGTGCACTCATACAAGCTACATGTGAATAATCCATGGGTGGGGTGTGGTCACACAAGGGGGGAGACACCCAATACAATGATGAATGACACAGCATAGACTGATGACTGTACGCTGACTGTGACTGGCAGGCCTGCCACTCCTTGACATGCACAGTGTGGTGCAAGGTAACATGTGGTGCTGCTACACAGCACGTGATCCATTTGAGGAGAGGTGCGTCTGTGTAACAACAGATGTGCCATGCGAAAACAGTTACCGGCGCATGTCACCATTGGATATGGCTGATCACAAACCACCACCACCAACACCACCATCCCGCCCAGGCATCATGAGGCCCAACCATGCATGCATAGTTTGCATGGGTAATGGCCATGGGGGCACATGGCAGGCAACCTGGGTGCTAGCCCCAGTGTACACAATAGAGTGCTGAGCATCCCCCTCCCTCTCCTCTGGGCAGCACATGCCACACTGTTCAGCGTGCCATGCAGAATGGCACACCTAACTGGGTATATACTGTGTCCATGTACCAGAAACGTGGCAAGTCCCCCCCCAACTAATTAAGAGGCCACAGGATGCCCGAAACAGCCCACAGCATAGACCATGGCCCCAAGGGAGGGGAGCTCATAGCCCTAAGCCCAATGATCCATGTGTAAAGCACTGTGCCTCCTTATACACCAACCATGGCCATGAGGCACCTCATTCCCCACCCAATACATATACACATATAACGCCCCCTGGAAACCAGTGGCACTCACTGATACGGCACCATGATGCATGCTGCTACATGTCGGATACTCGGCATGCACATCCAACAGCCCATGGGTCATGATGCTAATGACATGCATGAGCAGCTCAGAAACCACTGCACAATCATACGTCACACAGTGACACACATATGTTCCCCCCATCCCTCTTTCCATTGGATGTGGGAGGGTACTGCACTGTGTGCCACATGTGTATGCCAATGTATATGTCAGCGAACCCCTGTGTAACACATAACAACAACGTGTGTATCCATGGCCATTACATGCAAGCCACTACACAAAGTACTAGTGGTGGGGACAGTGGGAAGGGCATGCCATAACACACATGCATTCCCATGGCTGCAGCTCACAAAGTATGGAACACCCTTGTGTGCATGTGTATGGACATGTGCCATCTGGGTGTTGTGAAGGCAGCTGCACCACAAGACTGAGCACAGTCAGGTCCCATGTGGATCATCCACCAATTCTTTATCTGTACCACCTGACAACATCACTGACGTGGGTGCCACACAGCACCCCAATGCCACCAGCTAATATCTGTGATGGGCCAGCATGACACAATCATGTGGATAGTACAGCCATGGCCAACAGATGTTCAGGACATGCACGGGTGGGACTGTGGGAAGAGGGGCACCCTAGGCATGCAGTGGGACCCTGTGTGTGGGTATATGATGCATCAGCACAGCACCCGGGGCATCAACTGTGCAGCAACCATCTCAGGGGGGAGGGGTAACAGGACACTGGTGGTGTTACATGACCAGCTCATAGGGTCCCTAGGGGACTGTCTGCCACACCTTTGTTGGGTGTGGCATGTCAGTGATGTGGTCCAGCATGCCATGGGCACCCATCCTGGGAATGGGTGCGCACAAGCAGCATGCTTGTAATATGTCCATGGCTACGGCAATGTGCCCCATGCATAGGTGAGCAGAAAATAGGCCGGATGCTTATACACGCATACGTACCACATAGCAGTGTACTGCAGTCCACCCCACATGTAGCAGAACAAAACCACTGTATCGTACCACAAGCCATGTGTCATGCATGGACCATACTGCAGAGACATGGACTGCTTTCCCTGGTGGAAACATAGGTGGAAGGACACACTGACACCAGATGCATGAAAAACAATAATGTTTACTGTTACAAAAGAATAAAACATGAACTACAAAACGGGGAGGGGGGGGAGACAACAAAGCACAACAAGCAGATGAACACATAAAACCAATAGTAGTCTTTAAAACGTGCACCACAGTGCAACAGGCAATGTGGGTGGGCTAAAGACAGCAGAACAGCAACACCTGTGGGCTCAATGCCCCAAGAAGGAGTCCACATATTCCAACAGAGTGTGGAGAGCTGCCTGCAGCTGGTCCATGTGGTGAACCACTGGCTGGAGGTGTTCCCCCAAGCCCCTTGCAAAGTCATGCAGACCCTGTCTGTGCATGGCATCCCCTTCTTCAACCCTGGTATCAGGATGTTCAACATCTCCTTCCTCATGCCCCTCCTGCTGCTGGTCAGGTGCAGGCTCTGTGGGTGGATTTTCATGCCCTGTCTCCACAGACCCCGTCTCCTCACCCTCCTGTATTTCCACATCCTGCTGGGCTTCAATGTCCATCTCCTATGCAGCACCATCACTGGCCGCTGAGGTACCCTGCTGCTCCCCAGATACATCCATGGACTGGGCCACTGTTCCCTCGGCACGGCTGTGTGTCCTTGCAGCATATGCCCTGGCCTTAGTCCTCTTCCTGGAAAGGGAAAGGGGAAATTATTTAACCAGGAAAGGCACACTAAGCCGAAGCTTGTTTCCAGGTGCAACCTGGGAGCACAAGGAAGTTAAGTGACTTGCGTAGGATCACACAGTATGCAAGTGGGGGCTGTGGGATTCAAACCCAGGTCTCTAGTTTTGCAGCTCAGTGCCCTAAACCACAGTACTAAACTGCCTCGTCAGCCATTTCGTGGCCCGTTCAAGTGCACACCAACCTGGTGTCCATGCCGAATGTCCCCATGCAACAGTCTTTCTGGCACCTGCAACACATCAGTGAACACAATGTCAATGTGCATACTTAGGGGAGCTGCATAATGGTCTGCATATTCAGCATGTTACAAACACCAACCAAACTACAACATGCCTGGTGCACAACATGTCCATGCCAGAGGGACATGGGACGGCCATGCAGCTGCAGCGTCCACACCCCTACCTCTCACCGGTGGCATGCAGTATGATGGTGTTGCCCACACACAGTGTCCCTGCAGCAACACAAGAGCTGGTTGCCCATCTGAGGAAGATGATCATGGGATGGATGAGTCCCCTGCTGCTGGTGTAGATGCCTGATGTCTGTGTGCCACACATTGCACAATATCCCACAGCATGGCATCACCTGCCGATGTGAAACATTGCATTGTTAGGCCTACCTTGTAAGAGGCATGTTACACTAGATGTGCTGGACATGGGGCCTGGTGGGGCATAGGGGGCAGAGGCTGGTACACAATGGGGGTGCCACTGATGGATGTTGACCATGTGGGGTATACTGCGATGACCCTTGACTCTGATGACACATGGGACCATATGTGGACCACTGCACAGTGACCTGGCACACCACACAGTGGCTGGGTTTGCTGCGGTTCTGTATAGCACATGCATAGGCATAAGTCATAGGCGGCATGTCACTGTGGGGCATCATACACCCACCTGCCTGGTGCAACATCTGATGCTGTCCTATATGTGTCCCATGGCTGAGAGACAGGTGGGCTATGACATCAAGGGGTGTGTGTAAGTTGCCTGGGAACATGGTCGTGCAGGTGGCATGGGGTGTGCCCTATGTGCGGGCCTCCCTAGCCCTGCTTGGGGATGGGAGCACTGAGAGGAGCGGCAGTTAGGTTACACACTTGTATGTCTCATGCACATTGCAGTGTTGATGCTCGCAGTATATCAGTGTGGGCTGCAGTGGCTGGTGGGAGTGTGACATGTCATGGACAAGGTCATGGCCACCCCCAGAAACCTGTGTTATGGTACGTGTACCAATGCCCTGTACGGACTGAAAGTGCTCCAGTGTTATGGGATACTATACATTTCAGTTGTAGCCCGCACAGGTTGCATGGGGCAGGCAGCACCGGTGGTGTGCAGCTTGCAGCTGCCTGTTCCCCTGTGTGGGAGACAAGCCCGGGGTTGGTGTTCCACTCTGCTGATGCCCACATAGTCAATGTGTGTTGCCTGTTTTTTTTTTGTGTTTGCTGATACCTCTCTGTGGAGAGGTTGTGGGATAACAGATAGACCAGACACCGAACTTCAGTTTCAACACAATCTCTGTGGGATGTTTATTAAAAATACAGAATATAACCTTCGGCAATGGCATAGTCCTTCAATACATCAGTTTGCAGTAACAGACTATGTATGTCCTTCCTCTGCACTTGTCAGACCCTACTGATTCACTGATCTACTGATCTAAACTTTTCAGCGAAAACCCTTCATCCCTATGGTTGTCTTGTTTGCTTGGGTGGTGGGGGCTCAAAAAGAAAAAAAAAAACAAAAAAAAAACAAGCTACAGACAAAGAACCTCAGTGCAAAAGCAATGAAACAAGGGTTACCCCAAAGGGCATTGACAATAAGCCAAGTTTCGAAGAAACATAACATCACACATACTTCCATAATGCAAAGCATCATAGGATATATGCAAATCACCATGGAATTTCAGATTGGATCAGTTTACAGCAGGAATGCATGGTATCAATTTACATGTAGCCAAGTTAATTTCTATAATACAGTCACCTAGTACTTTTTACCTTTATCAAAAACACCTAGTGCCATGGTATTTTCAACATTTAAAGGTTTCATAAACATAAGGTATATACATCAAGGTATTTTATGACATAGTGCTATTACTTACTAAATCCAACAATGATAATCACAGCCTGTTGTTTTACATAAGCTCGGAGGTCACCACAGTAACCTCCCTGTACGAGAACCTAAGGAGGGAAAAGGAAAATTAAAAAGGACACTATAGCATAGTCAAGAAAGGGGTGGGGGCCATAGGTGGCCAACCTTATGGACTAGAAATTGTAAAGGATAGATTAGACTAAGAAACAGAAGAACTGTTGCAACAGATTTAAGAAAGGTCAACCCCCAAGAGTGGCAGGATCTCCCTGTCACACCCACTTGGGCATTGCATGTGATGCATAGATGTCATGGACATGAGTGGCTGCGGACAGGTCTAGCTGGTGTGGCCCAGGCCACAGTAGACAATATCCACCGCCTCTCAGGACCTTCACCCCATAAAACGTCATATAGGACCCCACCCATGTGTCACTGCTCCACACATCTGGACCTGTCCTGGACCATCCCTTTACACAAATATCATGTAGGCTGTCCACCCAGTAGGGGTCGGCACACAATCCTATGGACACCCAGCCAAACAGATGCCTGTTGCAGCTGTGCTAGTGCTGTTATGCTGTGCTAGTATGCTGTTAGTGCAACACCAATGGCCAGTGTATGCACCATGCATGGGATATGGGGCATTGCCACTGTCAGCCATGCATGTTCCACCCCTTTACACAGTGGTGACAGCAAAGGACTATTGGCCAGCCATCATCTGTCCCTGTGCAAAGGTGTCCCCATGACACACACTGTAGCATGGCTACAGAACATCACAGCAGAATGTTGTGTGGAATGCTGGCACAGTGTCTGACAGCATCCCACACACCATGGTCTGTGGTTGCTGTGGGCCTCCCAGCTGCAGTCATTCAGCTTGCAGTGACCTACTATACCCACAGGACCATCCCTGCACCTGTGTGCACCTGTGCAGGACGACACGGCTGTGTGTTTGGATGCAGAGGTGTGTGCTGCAGTAGCTATGGCCCCTGGGACATATGTGTGCTACAGAGGTTACTACAGGGTTCCACAGAGACGGGACTGTGTACCACATCATTCTACCCTCTCTGTGGCCCACCCCCTCCTTTGGGCATCATCTTAGTGCTACTGTGGTGTCAGGCATATGTGTACCCACATGGCTCATAGTGGCTCTCTGCAGGACACCGTCACAGTAGGTAGACACCACTGTGCTGTGTAAAACATGTGGCCCCAACAGCCCGATGAACATATGTGGCATGGACATGTGTACTGACCTGTTGCATTTCATTCTGTTTATGTCCTCGACCATGATTGGTTGGTGTCAGTTGGTGTGTCCACAGACTGTCATGGGTGGGCACACATTGCATTGGTACACGATTACCTGGTCCCAGGACCACGTGCCCTGGTTCCTTAAACATTGACCACACACATATGGCCTACAAGTTCACACTCCTGACATGATGTAGGTGTTGTTGCCCTGTGCCCTATGTGTTCCCTGACAGTGTGTGTATATATATATTGCTGTCATTCATGTAACCAGCAGACACCCCTGTAGTCATCTCAGTCTAGGCATTTGTATGTGGCCTGCAACATCCCTTTTGGGAGTGGTGTTTGCGTGCCCGCATCCCGCACCCTAGCCCGGGGGTGTGCCTCACCCACACTCCTGTGACAGGTGCCAAACTTCTCCATCCCCATTGCTTCCCTGCACCTGCTGGGGGAATGACTCCAAGCATCATGTGCATCCTCTGACACTGGATGTGGGTACACATCTGCAGCTGCAGCCACCATACGTCCAGGGCTGTACGCCCCGCTCAGGCACAACTGTTGAGGTTTTCACATCACAGGTGGTATACCTTGGCATGCTTCAGGCTATGACTTTGTGGGTGGTTAGTAGTTGCCATGCCCTTGTGTTGCTGTGGCCCAGTGGTCTGTCTTTTGCATGTCACATGACCTACCTTGTCTACTGGGTCCTGGCTAGTCTTGTTGCTGTCCTCTTACCTGTCCCTCACTGCTGTCCGACGTAGGATGTCTTCTGAGGGTGCAGATGCCTGGGCTCCTGTGGAGATAGAATAGGGGATATGCAGATTATAATGGGTGCTCTGCTGTCACTCTGTATAGTTATGCATGTTTATCTGTCAGATGTGTGTGCCAGCACTTACCTGTTGGTCAGTGGTGGCCACCACACATTTTAGCATCTGCATACTTGGCCATGGTCTGCAGATTTTCTAGCAGTTCACTTTCCCTCCAGGACAGATTATTTTGCCTGTGCTTTAACTGACATGTTACCTCAGATGCCTGATTGCCTCTGTAGTTTTGTGGCAATGATGTGCCACGCTCTGTCCCATGTACAGGGTGTGGTCCTACTGCTGCCTGGTTGCAGGAGTATCCTGGCCCACTGCTCAACCAAGCTGATGAATAGTACTGTCTCATCATCGGTAAAATCTGGGGATCTTGTCCAGGATGTCATATAGAATGCTGTGCAGTGATTCTGTTTGTGAAGCTACTGTGACACTTGTCTACACATGCACTGCGGTGTGTTGATTGCCACGTGTGTACCACTCTGGCTGGCATTTTCCATGCTGCAAGGCCACGGATTGTGTCACATGCATGGAGATGCCGCCAATGCAGTTCTAACGTAACTCGTCATTTTCGCTGGTTGACGCAGCTTGCGTGAACAACACACCATTTTATCACGCAGCACGTGGTAGTCCTTTCCTTGCGCGATCATGCTGCTCAGCAATATGGATTGCTCATTTCCTCCAGATACAGGCCCCATACGGCTTATAGGCTGACATAGCCTGTCTGTACAGCACTTCCTGCAGCCACTCACAACCCTTTTTATGGTCCACCGCCCCCAGCACCTAACGCTGGCCCCACCCCATCCGTCCTACTCCTGTTGGCACACTGGGATCCTAATTGCACTATGTCTGTCTGCATGGGGTGGTTTGCATATGTACTACACCCCACCTCCCATTCACCCCAGTATGGGGGGGAAATGTTGCATGTAGGACACTGTGCACCTGTGTCAGGGATGGCCCGTGTGTTCGAGGATGTGTTGCTGATGGCTGATGTGGTCACCAGTCCCACATTGGGATACACCTATGGCATCCCCCCCAAGCGTTGCACAGCTCACAGCCACCCAACACACCCACCATGGAAGTGTTATGCCCCCTGCTTGCTAGCTCCACCACCATCCCACCTGGCCCACAGACTTGTGTGTCATGTGGCATGTGTCATCCTGGACTGTATTGCACAGGTCTGTGCCCCGGCTAGCAGGTCACTGCCTGCGGGTGATGGGTCCCATCCACTAGCCTCATTCCCATGCACTAACAGGCCACTGTCACACACAAGTGACACTCTGTGACACCCGTAATCTCTGCTGTCCTCCTGCAGGTGTGCCTCTACTACCTGGCATTGTGCACAGGCAACAGGCACGTTGGATTTTACAGTGCTACCAATGCCTGTGGCTTGCCCCAGGTGGCCACACCTCTACATCACCACAGCCGGGATCAGGTCCATGTTATTTGGGGATATCACTGACATGTCCCATGATATTGTCTGCACTGTGTTGTGGATGACTACGGCATCCACATCCTCACACAGATGCAGTGGTCACAGCACTGCACTGCTGCTGTGTTGTCAGCGTTGCTATTCCCATGGCAGCATGACAACAGCATTACTATGATGGTTGCTGTGTGCTGGTCAGTGGCCTCCAATCTGCTGTGGAGCTGGACAAGTGCCCCATGTGTGCCACACACTGCCTGGGGTGTGCTACATGTTGGTGTTACTGCGTATTCAGCTGAAGTGACAGCGATCAGTTAGGCTCTGATACGTTGTCCTGCTGTTGTGGTTTGTGTCTGTGGATTCACCTGTGTGCCTCTCTCATCCCACTGTTCCTCTTCTACACCCTCCATGTCCTCACCTGGCACCAGTTCCACCTCAGGCATGGTGATTCTGTGTACTAATGTGATGTTATGGAGTATGCAGCATGCAGCGAATATCTTGCATGCCATGGCCAGTGTGTACTGCAGGGCACCACCTGACGTGTCGAGGCACTTGAATGCATTTTCAGCAGCCCAACTGTTCTCTCAGTCATGGACCATGTTGATGCATGTGCCTTGTTGTAGTGCATCTCTGCCCCTGTCTCAGGGTGTCTGACCAGTGTCATCAGCCATGGCTGCTGAGAGTATCCATGTCAGTGAACATCTACACTGCTGGCTGCGTGGCTCAGGCATGTCACACACTTGGCTGGGTTTTCCACCTCTGCCGTCACAGATCCCAGCATGGACACCCATAGTCCCCCTGACACATGCTTGGTGGCACACTACATATATAGCATGCCAGACCATGTCCATGGCTGTCACACCACCTGCACCATCCACAGTGCACTGTTTTTGGACTGCATGACAGTATC
Organism: Neoceratodus forsteri; assembly: GCA_016271365.2. NCBI lineage: Eukaryota > Metazoa > Chordata > Ceratodontiformes > Ceratodontidae > Neoceratodus > Neoceratodus forsteri. Next base: position 451,320,774 of record JADMNL010000023.1, on the reverse strand, counting down.
ATTGTACCGTGCTCACTGTGAACTGTACCCACAGGCCGCATAGCCTGTATGTGAACCTAAACATAGGGGTGGTCTGTGTGCATGTTGTGCTGTATGTGTGCACCTGTCAGGGCAGACCCTGCAGGTTACCACTGTCCCTGCGTTATCCTGCACCTACCTATGAGCCCTCCATCCTGTATGGTTCTATTTTCAAAGGCCTGACACAATCCACTGTACCGGTATGTATACATTTTGTGGCATGATCCCGGATACTGGGGAACTACATCAGGATGCGGCACTGACTATCAGACACCACCTGTATGTTCCTGGAGTGGTACCCCTTTCTGTTAATGTAGGCATCCTCTTCAGCTGCTGGTGCCTTAATGGCAATATGGGTGCAGTTTATTACACCCAGCACACGTGGGAAGCCAGCAAAGCTGTAAACCCCCTGTTTCACTGCCTGCTGCTGCTGTGCATCACTGGGGAACTCAATGTACTTGTGTGCCTCATATACCAGTGTTTCCAGGACCTGTTTCAGGCACCTTGACATTGGAGGCCTGCGAGGTGCCCACAGTATCACCAGTCAGGGTCTGGAAAACCCCCTCTTGCTAAGAAATGGAGCGCTGTGCTGAACTTCACCTTGATGGGTATTGTACGGTCTCTCCATGTTCTGCTCTGCAGGTCACCTCTGAGTTCCTGGCACAGCTCCATGATTGTAGCCTTGCTCAGCTGATATCGTGCAATGCAGTGCTTCTCAGTGAGGTCCTGGTAGGATGTCTGCCTGCGATATACCTGTCTTGCATGTCTCATGTTTCTGGGTTGCTGTTGCCTGGCATAACTTTGTACCATGCTACCCTTGTCTCTGCCATAGTAGCATGGCCAACCAGATGCCCAGTGGGGCCACTGGCCCTGACATATTTGTCTCTCTCTCCCCCTCCTCTGGTGCTTCTGCTGCTGCAGTGTAGCCTCCGTGGTGATTCAACTCTAACTGCCTGCTGTATGCATCTTTATCTATGCTCTAAGTGTCATTAGATCACCTTACGCTGGTCTAATAGGTGTTAGCTCTTGTCAGGGCAGTGTTGTCTGGTTACACATTTGTGAATCCCAGGAAATGGATGCTGTGTCATTTTCTTGATGCAAGGCCTCTTGCACCATACTGCATTCCATTTCTTGATGCAAGGGCAATGCATATGAGACTAGGTCTTGGTGCATCTTTTGGGGCAAGCCACACCTTACATCATTTTTTCGGATGCAAATGCCTTGCGTCACTCCAGAGTCTTTGAGAATCGAGCCCAAGGATCCTGTATCCCTAACCTAGCAATGAAGAAACAAAAGAAGAAAAATGCACACTATAGATATGTATACACACACATATATAGAGAGAGAATAATGCATGGGCAACCATGCCCAACAGGCTGTGTTTCCATTGAGGAGTTTTGAAGACATCAAAGGGACCCTGAGAGCGAAGTTCAGAGATCCCTGATGTGGTTAGAGCCCTAAGATGGAAGCACAGTCAAGCTGTACATGGTTGCCAATGTGTTATTTTGTATAGTATATGGTTTTAAACAAAAAAATTTGAAAAAATGCTGAAAAGAACTCTTCATTTCATTTTTTTATTATTTAAAAAGAATCCCACACTCACCCAGCTGCTGAAAACCTACCCAGTTGAGGGTTGGGTTTCTGTTATTTAAAATGACTAAACAACAGATGATTTTGTGTTAGGAGGGTCTAGGTTGTTTGTGTGTGTCTGTGTAAAAGTCATTTAAAACAGCAAGTGGCCCAAGTTTTCATTCTAATTAAAAAAGCAGTTGTACCACAGAAGGGTATAGCGACAAGACTTATAGCAAGGTAAATAGGATGCTTGGATGTATCGGGAGGGGTACTGATAGCAGAAAAAGGGAGGAAATACTCTCCCTGTATAGATCCTTGGTGGGGCCATACCCAGAGTACTGATCACAGTTCTGGAGTCCTCACCTCAGGAAAGATAGGGAAAGGCTTAAGATGGTGCAGCGCAGGGTAACAAAAATTATTCAGGGCCAGTTTCAGGAGGGCATATCCTGTGAGGAGTACCTCAAGGCACTGAACATGTACTCGCTAGAGACCAGAAGGGAGAGGGGAGATTTGACAGAGATCTTCAAATTCCAAAAAGGAGTTCATAAGGTGAACTACTGGGAATTGTTTAACTTGAATACCAGTTCACGGTCACATGGTCATGAGTGGGAGCTAACCTAAGGGAGGTTTAAGGGGACAAGAGGAAATACTCTTTTACAGAAAGGGTGGTGGAGCTGTGGAACAGGCTGCCAGGTGAGGTGGTGGGTGCAAAAAACATTATTGCTTTTAAGCATGGCTGGGACAGAATGAAGGGTATGGATGTTGCTCAGGGCATCAGAATTGGGAGTAGAATGGAGGTGGGGTGGGGTGGGGTGGGCTAGGACCCTGGAGGAATAGTAGGCCTCAGAACTAAATAGGGAAGCTGGGTAGATTGGATGGACCTTTGATCTTTTTCTGCCATCACTGTCTCTGTTTCTATGTTTCTAACATCAATCTATGACCTTTAAATTGTGGTACAACAGTTTTTTTTAGTTAGGATGGAAATCCATGCACAACACAGGATAACTATGTACTGTCATAGAAGCATAGGCCAGGAAGCATATTCAAATCAGAAGAAGTTATACAATTCACAAGTAGCATTTTAGTATTATCAATAACAATAAAATACAATAAAAATTGTACAGAATAACTCTTCATACAGGCAGTACAAAGAGAGAAAGTCCTTCATCTGAGAGTCTGAGACTCTCTCAATTTAAATCTCAGTCTCTCAATCTCCCTTTTTTTATAAGTTGTCTTTTCTTGGCAGTTTAAACTTGGCATCCTGATTGCTATAAGCAGCATCTCCTGTTTCTCACAAATGTACCAGAACTTTGTCAATTTCTTTCCTGAGGCTATCCTGAAGAGCACATCTAGTTTTTTAACAAGTGCAACAAAATGGAAAATTCTGTCCCAGAACTAGTTTCCTGTTGACAGTTCCATAAAAAAGCTTGTGGAGGTCAAAATACATCTCAAGGTCAACCCCCTATATTACAGACTGTTATTTTTTTAAGAAACCCAAATAACTTTCTACAGTAATTTCAACAATACAAGTATATACATTTGCAAACCAAGGGATCCGAGTTTCACATAAAGATTCACATATATTTTTTAACCACAGAGAAGCAAGGGAAGAAACAAACACTGGAAACAGCACATGAAGGAAGGGGGAAATTGTGGGACCGTTGGAGTGGCCAATTCCTTGGTGCCACAAGAAAAATGTGATTGCGCAATCAGAGAGGGCAATAGATAAACAAGTGGCAAAATAGGCGAGGACAAGCTAGATCCTTGCTTTTAACTCTTTCTGCATAACAAATGTGACAGGGTCTTATCCATCCCTGTCATGTATACTTTAATCTGAATTGTGCTTAAATGCTGTGTTTCTCTAAGTTGTCTCAAAAGAGAAAAACTAAGTTTAAGATAGGTTATACTGCATCGAATATCATTTATGATTTACTGTTTTGTAAAATTGGAAAAAACTTATAATGAGATAGGAACGGTTGAACACATTCATGACTGTGTGTAGGAGGCAGTGGTCCAATGGTTAGGGCACAGAGGTGTTGGACAATGAAATGTGGTAGCCATGTTAGTCCAGTCAATGATGTAGAAGAGGAAAAAACCAAAACAAATATGTTGCAGGTGATACTTTTATTGAACTAACAACATTCTTTTTGAGACTAGCTTTCTAGACACACTACTCTCTTAAATCCCACCATAGCACTTACTCTGGGTGACCTTGAACAATTCCTAGCTGCAAAACTGGGGCAAAGCAGAACCACTGTCCACTGCAAATGAGTTGTCACATTTCAGCTGGGGTTCCTGACTGTAGTTTCACAAACGTGAAGAACTCTGCCTCGGGAACAAAATCCAGGCTGCGCACTTATTTAAATTTCCGCTTGTGAGGAGGCCCCCTGAAAAAGGCTCTTGGACAGTGGTGAGAGGCCTCACAAGGCACTAAGCCTGGACTGCACTATGCATTTTTGATTATAATGTTCCGTGGTTTGCACACTTTGTAATATTGCTCTTGCTGTGTTGGTTGCCCCTTTTGTGGAGCATTTGTGCAATAACTGAGCTTGCCACAACTCTCTAGCTGAAATTGAAATGCAATTTTTGTTCCTGAGGAAGAACGCTCCATGTCTGTGAAATTATTTGTAGTTGTGAGGCTGGCCACCCTGTGTGTGAATGTCCCGCTCCAACACGAGGATTGCGGCTTTCGTTGGAGTGTCCTATTCTGCCTGCACCCTACTTTCATGAATTGATGCCAGTACTAGAACTATATCACTATGGTGTTAGACTCATTTCTTGTCTCAAACCCACTGTTAGTTACTATCAAAATGATGGCTAAACATTTGTGGCCTCTCCAAGATAAATCATATTCAAATTATTAGAATTCAGAAGTTTCATCTCTTCTTTGGCATGAATCATTCTTCTGCGGTCTTTAAAATGTCTTCTTTGAAATGAGTTGTGGCATTTCTCTATATTAGCTGCTGGTACGTGGGAGTACATACCATACAGCCATCCTAAATCAGAAATAGCTCAGCAGTCTCATATCAGAGGAGGCCCTGAGATGGAAAGTGTGAAAAATGGAACCGCGAGATTCATCGGGGGGGGGGGGGGTAAGGCGATAGCTGCAGAATTTTATATTGCTGCAGTTTGGAGCAATACTTGGCCTTAGACTTGATGGGAACTAGATAATGCATGTTGTACCCCTATATGACTATGCATATACATATATATATACTGTATATATATATATAATACTGACCCTTTCCTTCATGTGTACTTACTGCAACCGGCGTCACCATTACAGCTTACTTTCCTTAGTTATCCAGAACTTAAAATTACTGCATGCTTTATACAGTATAAACAATCATGGATGACAGGGGTTATTGGGAAAGTCTCTTGTGGTGTGTCATGAGGCACAGTAGAGTGAGATAACCACATGAGAAGTGGGTAATCCCCCAGTAACATATGTCCTCAAATGTCTTATTGTGATTATACAATGGACCCGTGTAAAATAAATTTATTGATGTGTTTACAATTTTTTGTACCCCTGGTATATATATCCCACTTCACAAAAATGGAAGCAAAGAGAAGGGTGGCAACTATAGGCCAGTCAGCCTGACTTCAGTGGTGGGGAAAGTAATGGAATCACTACTGAAGGAGAAGTTTGTGGAATATTTGTAGTCCAGTGGCCTTCAGGATCCACGGCAGCACAAATTCACTGGGGAGAGATCATGTCAAACAAATCTGATAGCTTTCTTTGACTGGGTTACCAGGGAATTGGATCAGGGTGGAGCAGTGGATGTGGCCTACCTAGATTCCACATAAGAGACTTGTAAACAAGCTGGGAAGCCTAGGAGTGGGTCCTGAGGTGGTAAACTAGGGGAGAAATTGGTTGTGGAACAGGAGACAGAGGGTGGTGGTAAATGTAATTCACTCTACAGAAGGGAGGGTATCAAGCAGAGTGCCACAGGGATCAGTACTGGTACTGGTCCTCTTTAATGTCTTTATTAGAGACATTGCAGAAGGGCTAGAAGGGAAGGTATGCCACTAAAATCTGTAATAGGGTAGACACTCGGGGGTGTGTGTGTGTAAAAAATGAATAGTGATCTAGGAATGTTAGAGGAGTGCTAAAGGGTGTGGTTGCTAGGATTCAATGTGAAGAAGTGCAAAATCATGCAGTTGAGGCACTGAAATACAGGGACAGAGTACAACATGGGGAGGTGTTATTAACCACCACCAAACAGGAAAGGGACCTGGGAGTAATCATAATCATAGCTGCTGACCTAAAGGTGGCCAGACAGTGTGACAAGGCAGTGGGGAGAGCAAGTGGAATGCTAGGCTGCATAGGGAGGGGTATCACCAACAGAAAGAGGGAGGCAGTGTTGCCGCAGTATAGATCACTGGTGAGACCTCACCTATTGAAGAGTGCTGTGTCCAGTTCTGGAGACCACATCTCTGGAAGGACATAGAGTAGAGGTAGTCCAGAGGAGGGCAACCAAAATGGTGCAGGGTCTGCATCAAAAGTCCTATAGGGAGAGACTAAAGGACCTCAGTATGTACACCCTGGAGGAAAGGAGGGAGTGAGGTGATATGATAGAGACTTTCAGATACCTCATGGGTATAAATAAAGTTCAAGTGGGAAGCATGTTTCAGAAAAAAAAAGATGCTCAAGAACAAGGGGACATGCTATGAAGCTGGAGGGGGGGACTCAGGGGAGACGTGAGGAAGTACAGTACTTCTTCATAGAAAGAATGCATACTTACAAACTTACATACTGAGTGACCCTAAGCAAGTCACTTAACTTCCCTGTGCTCCTAGGTTGCACCTGTAAACAAGCATTCAGCTTAGTGTGTCTCACCTTGTTAAACAATTGGAGTAAGCTTGGTGGATGCCTGGAACAGCCTCCCAGCGGAGGTGGTGGGGGCCAAAATGGTAATGGGCTTCAAGAATGCATGGGATAGGCATAAGAGAACCTTAGAGGTGGGGTTAAGCCAGAGAATAAGTAGGGTCTGCGGTGTTCTAGTAGGTAGGGGAAACTGGGCAGACTAGGTGGGCCAAGCAGTCCTTATCTGCCATCAGTTTCTATGTTTTTATATATGCTCACTCTCAGTCATGGGTTACTGCAAGATTTACACATGGGTAAAGACTTTAGCTGACCAATCAGGTTACAAGATTTTTTAGTAAACTTTCCTTTTTCACCCAAATTGAAAACCTGTACAAGAAGCTGCATCCGGGATTAGGTTTCTTATACAGAAATATATACTGTTTATCTGTCAGTGCAAGCAAAAGATTAGTTAAAGCCAGATCTTATCTGTGTCAATCTTCACCATTCATCACTGTTGGGTACTTGGCCAGAGGTCAGGACACCACGGGAACCTTTTTTTTTTTTTAAGGTAGGTGGAGCCGACGCACCATCGGTGCCGTCCTTGAGGCCGACACACTGCGTGGCACTCACAGGTTGGCCGTTAGGCTGCGTCGACTCCACCTGCCTGCCAGTTCTTCATCTCCCACCGTAGAGGTCACACCTCTTGTGGAGCTGCTGCACTGAGGCCTAGATTGATGCCAAAAAAACCTTCGACACTGTCCCTATATTTTTCTTCGGTGCCGAAGTCCGTCGGTTCCTGCCGGTTCTGCTTTGCCATACCCGATGTCGCCCGGTAAGATCTTTCCATTTCTTTATATTTCTGCTATGTCAAGTCTGTTTTTGGTGTTTTTTTCCCCGTAGGTCATGTCTCGGCTGGTGGGCAAGAAAACTTCTAGGATGGGTCGGCACCCAATGCGACGGTGCCCATGCGGCCGAAAGTATTCCGTCACCGACCAGCACGACCGGTGTTTTTCGTGTCTTGGCCTGCTTCACAACATGGATTCGTGTGACCCCTGTTTCTCCATGGACCACCGGGTCATAGAACAACGTGCGTGCAAAGTGGGGCGAGCTCCGCCGACTTTTGGGGGTCGGGCATGCACTCGTCGGGCCAAGCCACGCTCTTTCGGCCTTTCCTCCGGGTCCCCTTCCTGGTTCTACGTGGACCGAGGAGGAGGGAGCCTCGGCTACTAGTAGCCTAGCCATTGCCAAGGCTCCTTCCACGGTGCAGGAGGCCCGTCCCACTCCATTTGGGGCGGGCGGGAGGTCACCGCCCCGGCAGTGCCCTTGGTGGTGAAGGCTCCCCGGTATCGGACCCGTGGTTACGCAAGGCCGGGTCAGCAATATCCTCGATACCCGTCGGTTTGGCACCATTCGCGGTGCGTGGGCCCCCTGATGGAGCCCGTCCTTCGGCGCCAAACATTCGTCTTGGCGCCGTGGCTTCTGTCAGAGTCGTTCGATGGTGCCAACACTGCTAGCTGCACTGTGGGAGCTGCTATGGTGTCGTCTTTGTCCATGTCTCACCTCGGCACCATCCTCGGCGCCAAGGTTGAGCATGGCGCCGTGTCCTCGGGGCTCGGTGCTGTGAGGTCGTCGGTGCCATTGTTGGCATCGCCCCTGCCCTTGGCGCCAGTCGCGGCACCATGGAGCTGGGCAGCACCATGCTCAGTGCTGATGGTGCCATCAGGGCCGTCATCGGCGTTGTCTTCATCGATCGGCGCCGCTTGCGGCTCGTAGGCAGCGGATAGGCGCCGTGGCTGGTCCTGACTCTGGAGCTCCTTTTCGGGCTGGAGCAGTGCCCCCTGTGGATTCCGCTTGTGGTGCTGTATGGGGCACTGGTACTGGCTTGGGCACAGCTTTGGGTTCTAGCCCCTTTGGCAAAGATGGCAGTGGGCGCCCTCCTATGGTTTGGCACAGGGCCTCGGCCTCTGCCTCCTCGGTGGCAGAGTCGAGCTCTGAGTCAGACAGACAGTCTGACCCTTTGGGGTTGACTGTTGAGGTGGGCAGCCCAGTAGTCTCCTTGACAAGCCGGAGTCAGCCCCCTTCTGAGGTGGGGTCGGTGGCTACCGAGACTGCGGTCAGGGGTGCTGACCAGTGGGCAGTGGTGCAGGCCACCATTGCTCTGCAACCTGGTCTTGGTGGGTTCACTGACTCCTCAGCAGTGGTACCCCCACCTGTGGTGTGCCTAGATTGCCCAACTTTGGGGCCGATCAGAGCACCTACGGGAGGGGAGGGGAAGGTGCTGTGCCCTGGATAGCTCCTTCGGGTGCTGCCCAGAGCTGTCAGCTACCTAGGCTAGCCCTCTCGAGGAGGAGGGCTCTTTCAGACTCTGAGGGGTCAAGGGACATGGTGTCGGCATGCAGCCTTTTGCGGGGGTCCACCCGGGCTCTGAGAGAGGCCGTAGTGCAGATCTCCGCTCTTCCTCCTCAGTCGCTTTGAGAGAGCCCCATTCTTTTGAGGTAGGGGACTGTTCTTCTGGACCTATACAGCCGCGGTCACCTCACAGGGGGGATTCTTCTGGGTGCAGCCAAGGCAGTACTGAAATGATTGTTCAGCTGTCGGCTGTGGGGTCTTCCGGGGTACCTTCTTCTGCGGGTGCTCCCAGTCCGCTCCTTAGCCCAGGCAGAGGTCAGCCGACATCTCTTCTCAGTTCTGTCCCCATTCCTCTGCCACATTCTCCTGTGCTCCCAGGCATCCTTGGTCCTAGCGGGCCTCTCTCCTGGGAGCAGTTCAGACCGGTGGCTGCTCGGTTCCCAGCTTACGTTAGGCGCGATGGACAGTCAGGTTTTTCAACCTCCCCCCAGGCAGCCACCCCCTGAACAGCCGGTGCCCTCCAGCTCCTCATCCCCCTCTTCTGGGGGAGAGGAACCTTCTGTCCACATCTCTCCCGCTGCTGATCTCGCTGAGTATCAGCGCTTCCTCGTGAGGATGTTGGATGACTTGCACCTCACACCTGCCACTATTAGCAATCCTGAGCACTCTGCACGTGCCTTTCTAGGCAATTTTGGTGAGGCCACCCTTGTGGTGCCACCCTGGCCTGCTCCCTTTCGGGAGGCGTCATTGCGTTCCTGGCAGAGGCCCTTCTCTGGAGTCCCTGCCCCAAGGGATCCCAGCCAGAGGTATTGCGCACCCCTGGAGTCTCAGGTTCCATGCCTCATCCACAGTCTGGATTGACGCAGTTGGATACTCCTGATGGGCTTCGCACCCTTCACCGTGACTGGCCCCCAGATCAAGACTCTTCAGATTTTGACTTCTGGGGTAGGAGGACTTTCTACTCGGCACGGTTATTGCTTTCCATTTCTGCACAGTAGGCCCACTATGCAGCCTATGACAGGTTCTTGTGGTCCAGGCTGGGTCAGCTCCTAGCCTCATTGCCTGATACGGAGCAAATCAGATAAGCCATTGCATTCTTTGCATGTGGCCTGGAGCTAGCAAGGCACCAAGCGAGGGCATCCTATGATGCCAACAAGGTAGCTACCAGGGTCGTAGGGACAGCGATCTGCACTAGGTGGACGGCATGGCTGCGTCTTTCCCAGTTGTCACCCTTGGCCCGGCATAGGGTGATTAACTCTGCTCACCAGAGAACCTATCTCTTCTCCCATACAGCGAGACGGTGCTTGTTGGGGCAACTTCCTTCCCCCTCCAGGGGGACCCTGTCTCACTCTCCCCACTCTCGGGCCTCTTCAGGCCCTGAAGGTTCTCCCTCTTAGTGTGTCACCCACTAAGAGCTAAGGGACTTTGTCCCTTAGGGTGTTAAAGAAACCTCCTTCGGGGGCGGGGGCTCGGTACTCACCCAACAGTGATGAATGGTGAAGATTGACACAGATAAGATATGAAAATTACGTACCTACCGTAATTATGATCTTTCTGTATATCTTCACCATTCATCATGATCACACCCTCCATCCCGCTGGGGCCTCAGTCTCTGGGTCCCCCTCCCTCTCTGTGCCCATCCTTCCCCCTCTCCTTTCTTAGGAGTGGGGTAAAACAGGGGCACACAGGGGGATAATGTTCCGGGGAGAGTGGAGAGCAGGGGGGGCACTCCTTCTCCAGCCCTTTGGCTCCACCCCTGTGGGGTGGGAGTTGACAGTTGCCCTCCTTTTTCTCCTCCTCCCTGTTCCCGTCCAACCTATTTCTCCTTGTTTATAAAAAAAAAAAAGTTTCCCTTTTTTTCACCAATAACTGTTCCTTGAGAGGATGTTAATTCTCTGTACTCTGTCCTTCTTCCAGAATAGCTGACTCTGCTTATCTGGAGTGTTTGCCAGTCATTCTGTGCCTTAAATTCTGGCAGAAAGCCTTTGGCAACTCCTTGCAGTTCCTATGTAATCTGGAGAAGGACCAGAGTCTGGGATGTTTAACTCCCCTTCTCCTCCTAAATTCTTTACCCACCCTACCTCCCTCTTCCTTTTCCAGAGATTGGAGCCCCTCCCAATCCCTCTAGTTTCCGATTTTTCTCCCTTTCTGTCCTCTCAGTCATTATTTCTCCTTTTGGTTTATATATCTTTTCCTTTTTCTGTCCCTTGGACTTCCTTGTCCCACCCTCCACTCCCTTCCTCTTACCTCTCCAACGACTCAGAACTGGCAGGCAGGCTGAGTCAACGCAGCCTAACGGCCAACCCGTGAGCGCCATGCAGTGTGTCGGCCTCGAGGGCTGCGCCGACGGTGTGTCGGCTCCACCTACCTTAAAAAAAAAAAAAGGTTCCCGCAGGGTCCTGACCTCCAGCCAAGTACCCAACAGTGATGAATGGCGAAGATACACAGAAAGATCATAATTACAGTAGGTACGTAATTTTCATTTTTTTGCCACTTCTTCATTACGATGACCTAGTATATAGAGGTGCTGCTGCTTAGCAACTAGCTAAACTAGATGTTCTTTACCATAGGGCACTATGTTGTATTACTGGTTTGCCTGCTAGAACTCAACATTACACCTTCTACACCTCACTTGGTTGGTCCTTCCTAGCCACTAGGAGGCAGACAAACACCCTGTATATAGAATAGTTACATAAGAACTTACCATAACAGTAGATCTTCGAGGGGATCTCAGTCATCAGGTAACACCGTAGGAACCTATGCCATCAGTGAAGGGGAATACACGCAGAAGATTTTCAGTAGTACAACTGGGGCTGCCCACATCATTGATGTCCGTCAACATCATCAACCCTATAAAGGCATGAGCGGCCCCGCTCTCTCCTCAGTTTTTCCCCCAGAGACAAAGAGAGCATAGTTCTAGCCATGGGGCACCGAGCAGTGAGAGAGAGAGGTGCCCAGACCTAAATGAAAGGCTGGATACACCAGGCAGCCAGTTCCTAGACAGGAGCCCCAAGAAGGGGGATGGTGGGAAAGAAAGCATACCTGATGACTGAGATCCCTCAAAGATCTACTGTTTTCAGACAGCCAAAGACAAATTTGGTTGGTCCAATGTGGAATTTCTCAATTACATGCAAGTCTGAAACTTTACTAATACGGGAGATCATATCCAACGCCTCATGAGACCTTGTACAGGGTGGGAGGAGTTCCTTTGCGGGGTGGTTACTATAAAGGATATTGGTAAGTACTGTGATGCTCTGCCCTCTGCTTATGGTTATCTGTATGATATTATAAATAAATGTATTATAAATAAATGGTATGTGTTATGTAATTATCTGCCTGACACTCCAGTCAGAAAGTAAGCTTACCTTTGACCTCAGGTGTCAGTGTGGCTGACAGCCGCAGGTTGTGTTAAATAGACCAGTAAAGAGAAACTATAATTAAAGGTTTCCTGTTCTGTCTTAATTAGAGCTTTCTGGCCATCTGCCAGGATATAGGCCTCATAAACATTTATAATTTCCTGCATGAACAGGCCATTTGATAACAGCACCACGTTATAAGTCGTAAACCTTAGATCTTTCCTGGAAAACAGGAACCAGCAGATAGTTCAAAGAGAAAATGTTTTGATCAGAGACTCATATTTTAAAAATTGCTGACTGTTGATTTCCCCAGTAGACAATTAAAATCCATTGCACGATCTAACTGTGACCTTATGGATAGCATCACCAGGAGGCGGAGAAACTGACTATTGAATATTGCTTGCAAGAGAAGTTGTGGGCAGAAGGACTCTGAAACTAAAAAAACACAGTCTGTGGAGTGGTAACTATGCACCTTAGAAAGGGATAATTTGGAAAGAACTTAAGTATTTGTGGTAGGAGTTTGTGTTCTGTAACTTCCTATTTTTTCATGTGACTGTAAGTTATTGATATAATTGTTCTGTGTTTGATTTTCCTGTTTTTAATTTTTGTTAATTAACAACATTTTCTTTAAAATACTGCCTGTGCTTTTTCTCTGTTATTTTACATGTGATTTGCTGAACCTGTGTTTAAGGCTGACAGCTGTTAAAGGCTTGAACGTGTTACTAAGCTTGCTAAAAGGTAAGAATATATCTAGGTCTCATATAGAGTTCTAAGGGTACATTTTGGGAACCTGGCTTGGTGCCCCTGGGCGAAAGATTATATTGCATTTCCCCGAAGAGAATATACATCTGAGCCTGTTAACTGGGTACACTAGCATTAGGTTCACATTGTGACCCTATAGAACTCGAGGCTAGGAGATGATTCGGACCCCAAACAGACAGGAGGGTTACCCTGTCTGTCCCCTGTTCACACTATTGCGCTTTGAGGTTGGCACTGTGGGAGCAGAGGGCCTGACCTACGGAGTACGTTTGTGACAAATACATTTCAAACATGTACAAAATCCTACTGGGGCAAAATAGGATGTCCTTGGACCCAGTTAGGACAGCATGGGAAAAAGGCTAACACTTCCATTAGTGCATCTGATTGGGCACATTGGTTTAAGTGGGGCTGGCGTGTTTCTTCTGCCCCGATATGGCGGGAGTTTTTTGGGAAAATTCTGGTATGATTCTTTCACACATCATCATTTACATGCCATTATAGTACTTCAGGTTCGGCAGCATGCTGGCAGGCCTGTGGTTTAAGGGGGAATCATTGGCTCATATTTTGGGGTTGCCCGGCTTTGGATGGATACTAGCAGTCCATTCAGCTGGCAACACAGGACATTACTGGAGTCCTCCTTCCTCTGAAATTTGAGGAGTGGGTATTGGGGCTCCCAATGGCCACACACCAGAGTGGGGATACTAGAAGAGTATTGTTGACTCTATTGGCAGTTGCCCTCAAATGTATCACAGCAAAATGGCTGTAGCAGGAGCCTCCCACCCTGGGGGAATGGATACACTGGGTTAAAGAAGTGCTACCAATGGAGGCCTTAACAGCAAAACTAAGGCTTCGCCATGATCAGTTTGAAGCAAAGTGGCGAGGATGGGAAACTTGGCTCCTGCATAGTAGTGAACTGTAGACTATAGGAATAGTAGGGGATGGGCTCTTCGGAGAAGGGAAAGGGAATTTTGGTGGTTGGGCATGCAAGATTACCCGGGATGCCAAAATTTTAAAGGGGCAAATGCTTACAGTGTATCAGTCCTTGGGGGATATATGGCCATAAGTTGGAACTGGGTAGCTTAGCCCAGTCAGTTGTGTGTTAAGTTATAAATATCCATCTAGGCAGTATCCCCCAGAAGAGGGGAATGGTATTTTAGCCAATCTTTTTATGTAGCAGACTTCAGCACTGTTAACATAATAATTACCTTCATGTATCTTAGAGAGCAAATATCACATGTTACTAATGTATGACCTTGCGGAAGAAATCTGAATGTAACTGTGGATTTTTATTTCTAACAGTGTATTGTGGGAGGGCTAAAGCCTAGGTTTCAATGTGGGGGAATAGCTCCTCCCACATTCCCCTTAAAGACCAGCCTCCTACAGCAGTTCTCCTGCTTAGCGTGTTATGCAACACAGTTGTGGCTTGCAGCGGCTCTCCTACATTCTGATTCAGTTTGCTGTGGCGTAGACCCCGGTTCTGTTCTTTCCTGCACCTGCCTTTGTCAGTGTGGCTTGGCCTGTGCTGTCTTTTTATCAGACTCCTTCCTCCTGTCTGCGGACGTTCGCTCCAGACTTTCCCCTCCATCCTTGGACAGCTACTTTCTCCTCGCTGCCCTGGCGGCTCAGGGTTCCTTTCTTTGCTATGGCTCTTTTTGGGAATTTTACACCTATCACTGGCTAGTATTCCTACCCGGTCAACTACTTCTCCCATTCATCTATCTCATACTCCTACCCTGGCCTTCCTAACAGCTCCCATCTAACATTATGGAGCACTCATCCATTTCAACTGAGGAAAACTTCTCCTAGCAACATCCCTTGGACAACATGCCTTATAGACTCTTACATCACCATAGAGTTATCAGTACTTCCCAATCATTTCCCCAGGACCAGTTCTGGAATCCCATTCGACTGGACTATAGAAAGATCTCATTCCTCAACCAACTCTATAGGACACTCCCTACGTATCCTGTCAATTCAAGGGGTAGGGCATCCCTATGTCCCATGTCTCATAGGATCTAAGATTTAGTGGAGCCTTCTCCACTCCTATATTTTACATGGAAATGTGACATAATTCCAGCTGTGATGCACCGACTTCGTAATCATCATAGCTGTTACAGATAACGGGAATGCAAGATACCTCATAGCAGTACTGGCATCATCCATTTACCTTTTCATGGCTTTCTCCTATGAACTGTGACTTTGTCTGACCACATTACTCAACTCCTGCTTCCTCACTACCCATTGTATGTCCTAAGATCTTCCCAGCTACCTTCCCAGAATTCCCATCGTTGGATATCTGGTGCCCAGCTGCCTTACTAAAGTTACTCTCTTTGGGCCACTGTTCTCCAGCCCCTGGTTGTCACCACTAATAATAATACAATCATCTACATTCCTTCATCATATTACCATCAATCAGGTCAGCAGCCCATCCAGCAGTCCTTCTAGCTCATCCCTCATGTTTCACCTCCCACACTCCCTATAGCGAAGACTTTCTCCGAGAGCAGACTTTCTTCGATTCCTCAATCTGCACGTCCGCAACCGACCTGGCTGTCTCACTATCCCAGTCATACCTCTCAACAGGCCTATATCTGACTAAATTGCTAGGCACCCCTCGCATTCTACATGGCTCTCAACTTCCCATTGCCACACCAGTCTATAGATTCCTTCAGAGACCTATTTCTGGGCTTCCTACAGCATTCAGTCAGTGGATTAACCTGTAAGACAAAGCAGTCATGGCCACCTCAGCTCATGTCACAGGCAATTACACCACAGCAATACCCATATCTACCTTTTCCCACCAACAGACTAGCAGGAGCCTATACAAGTATCATTATGGCATCATTACCCAAATCAACTCTCAAATTTGTCGTACTGAACTTCCAATTATTTCCATATACAGTACATTCAGTTACCATCTCTACTGCATATAATAATCTTCCTTCATTGGTCTAAAATCTTCGACATCACCCCTCCTACCAGGTACCTAAAGATGCTGCCAGACTTCTTCATCTTCTTCATGGATGCCTACATTGCAACTTATCGCTTCCCGCTTAACTCCAAACCTTCAAACTTTACCTCGAATGTCAAACCTTCCACAGAGTTATATAGTTTACCTTATGACTTCATAACCCATCATACTTCCCACCGTTCAAAGTCTGGCAGCAAATTTTATCAAATCATGCTCACTTTGTCTCTGTAATCCCATTGGATATCACCCACCATCACCTTGGAAACCTGGACTGCATTCGCCCCTTTTTACTGGACCTACTCCACTTTCAGGATCCAGATGCTCCTTCAAAATAGACCTACCTCTTCAACCTCAGAATTGTCCTTCCAGAACTCATCACCTAATGGACTTTGAAGATGGATCATCATCTCTCCAAGCAGTTCACCTTCCTCAGAAGTTAGAATATGGTTGCCAGACCCTAGGTTTATCTTCTCTTAGTTTGTTCAGAGGATGGGCAGGTCAGTAGCCATGGGTCCTCAGAGGTTTCCTTCACCTGGGTTTTTTTCCTCTCCTGTGTGTTACTGATCATACTTTCTGTGAGTTGGAGGAGGTATTCTTACTTTTTTAGACATTCATTGGTAATTCTTTTGGGCTTTCTATTCCCTACTCACTACCCGTTTCCCTATCAAGGGTGGGAATAGAGTAAAGCCAAAAGTAAACTACATTACACAAGTACTACTGATTTCATACGCTATTCACCAAAACATTGAATGGAAGGGCTAAAGCCCAAAGTTCAATGTGGGGGAATAGCTCCGCCCACATTCCCCTTAAAGGCCAGCCTCCTACAATAGTCCTCTGCTTAGCGTGTTATGCAACACCCACCATCCACCCCTGCCTCCTCCTACGTTCTTATGTAACTGTTCTGTCTTCTTCGCGGGGTTATTTCAGTCATCAGGTAACATTGTAGGAATGAGTTCCAAGCAGTTACTAGTGCATAACAGACAGTCTGGTAGGAGGGTTCTCCATAAACTTAAGACAAGAGTCCCTGTAAAACAGCCCTGCCAAAACCTGCATGGGCTCCGCCTCTAGAGGCAATGTCCAGACTGTAGTGCTTGGTGAAAGTAGGGACTGTACTCCAGGTGGCAGCTGCACAAATGTCAGCAGCTGAGACCCCTCAGAAACAAGCCACCGGGGTAGCCATTCCTCTGGCCGAATGAGCTTTGACAGCACCAGGCAATTCTTTGCTGCTCTTGTTGTAACAGAACAGAATGCAATTAACCAACCATTTGAGTAAACATTGCTTAGAAACTGAAACACCCTCTCTACCTGAGGTGAAGGAAACAAACAATTACTTTGACTTTCTGGACTCCTTGGTCCTAAGCAGGTAGTACTTCAAAGTTCTGCACACATCTAACATATGAAGCAGCGCTTCCCCTGGATTGGCACATTTGGGAAAATAAACAGGAAGGTGGATAGACTGATTGAGTGTAAACTCTGAAACCACCTTAGGGAGAAACTTAGGATTTGTGCACGACACCCTGTCTTTGTGAAGAATCAAATAAGGCTCCTTGCACCAGAGGGCCTGAAGCTCTGAAATTCTTCAAACAGAAGTAATTGCAACTAAAAACAATGCTTTCCAAGAGAGAAAGTGTAAATCACAAGTCACTATTGGCTCAAAAGAAGACAGAGTCAGTTTTTCCAAAACAAAATTCAGGTCCCAAGCTGGGACAGGAGAACGAATTGGGGGTTTCAGATGCAGGATGCCCCTTAGAAAGGTACAGGAGACATTCAGTTGATCAAATGTGCAGTCACCCATGGGCTCATAAAATGCAGAAATAGCTGAAAGGCAGACCTTGAGGGAAGAGTACTGGAGACCTGAGTCGGAGAGTGAGATAAGGTAGTCCAGGATATGGTTCACTGGGCAGATGAAAGGGTCTAAGCTATGTTTGGCAGCCCAGATGGCAAACCGCTTCCACTTCATGGCATATGTGGCTCGAGTGGAAGATTTCCGGGCTGCCACTAGGACATCCACCACCCTGTTAAAGACCCCGAACCTGGCAATGGCTATGTCCTCAGGAGCCAGGCATGCAGATGGAGGGATATGAGGTTGGGATGGACCAGGGTCCCCTGAGCCTCGGTCAGTAGATTCCTGCAAAGAGGAAGAGGGATTGGAGGTTCTTCCGCTATCTGCTGAAGCAGAGGGAACCAAATCTGTTCAGACCAGAACAGAGCTACCAGGATCATGCTGGCTCCTTCTATCTGCAACTTGATTAGCACCCTCTGGATCAGAGGAAATGGAGGGAATACATAAAGAAACTTCCCACTCCAAGAGAAGAACAACACATCTCACCAGAAAACTCCAGGCACTGAATCTAGCGAGCAGAAATTGAGCACTTTTGTGTTGAGTGGGGACGCAAAAGGATCCAACTCTGGATGACCTCATCTGCAAACAAGTTTTCTGAGATGGATGAGAGAAGCTCACATTCATGCATACTGGACTGAGTCCTGCTGAGTCTGTCTGCCAGAGTGTTTAACATGCCTGGCACATGGACTGCAGAAAGTGTCAGACCGTGATCCAGTGCCCAGTACCACACTCTCATGGCCTCCCTGCAAAGGGGTATGAATGAGTCCCCACTGCTTGTTGATGTAGTATACTACGCTTAGATTGTCTGACTGCACCAACAGTTGACCTGGAGCTAGGTGTTCCTGAAAAGTCTGCATGGTATACAGCACTGCTGACTTGCTGTCATCTCCAGGATACTGATATGCAAGGAGGCTTCCCACTGGGACCAAGAGCCCTGGGTTTGGAAGAGACCAGGTGTGCTCCCCAGCCCAGACCTGAGGCATCTGTGGTTATGATCTGATGTGGGAGGAGATCTGGAATGGGACACCTTGAAGCAAATTCAAGAGGACCATCCACCACTGCAGTACCTTGCATACTGGGGAAGAGTCCAGGACTAGTTGGTCTAACTCGTCCATGTGCTGGTCCCACTATATCCGGAGGATCAACTGGAGGATACGCATATGGAGTCGGACCAGTGGAACAGTGGGTATGGCAGCTGCCATTAGGCCCAGCAATCTGAGGTATACCCTAGTAGGAATGTATCAACTCTTGGTGACTTCCTGAGCTTGAGCTATGAGGCACTCTGCTCTATTTTGGGGCAGGAAGGACTTCATCTGCACCGAGACCGGAACTGCCCCTATATACTGCAACCTTTGGGATGGTGTGAGAACAGACTTGGGCAAGCTGACAGTGATGCCCAGGGAGTGAAAAAGCTGGAGAGTTTACTCCAGAGTTAGCAGAAGCTGTTTCTTGGATGGGGTCTTTAAGAGTCAATCGTCCAGATAAGGGAAGACATACAGTCCCTCCCTTCTGAGAGTGCTGTGATCACTGCTAAGCACTTGGTAAAGACCTGCAGCACAGAAGATAAGCCAAAGGGCAGCACTTTGAAATGATAATGCTTGCCTTGAAAGGTGAAATAGAGAAACTTCCTGTGAGGAGGAAAGACCGAGATGTGCCGGTAGGTATCTTGCACGTCCAGTGAACAGAGCCAGTCCCCTGTCTTGAGAAGGAGCATCTGGCCTGGCAAAGTTACCATCCAGAACTTCTTGTAACGGACATACAGATTGAGGTCCTTTATGTCCAGAATAGGCCTCAGATCTTCGATCTTTTTTGGGACCAGGAAAAACCTGGAATAAAATCCCTTGTTTCTCTGGTGCCTGGACACAGGCTCGATGGCCTGCTAGCGCAGAAGGGATGCACTTCCTTCTGGAGAGCAGTCAGGTGAGCCAGGGGATAACAAGGGGGTGGAGGTGGGGTTTCTGGAGGCTGCTCTATGAGCTCCAAGGTGTGACCCCTTTCGATGATCTGCAGAATCCATGTATCTGAAGTTATGGTTTTCCATTGATTCAGGTGGAGGGAGAACCGACTTCCGACCTCCGCCTTCTGTTCTGGGACAAGAAGAAGGTGGTCTGGCAAGGAGTCAAGCAGAGGTGGAGCCAGCCGCAGGGGCTGGTCCCTCATGTCTTGGGTGCTTGGCTGCCGCTCCAGCACCGGAGGGGGCAGGCAAGGGAGCCATTTTCCCTGGGGACCGGGAGCTGTCTCGGGTCTATTGTTCATTTTATGAAAGGAAGGCAATCCTCTGCTCTTTGGTTCAGTATGGTAGAGGGAGTAGACAGACATGAGTGTCCTGATCAAAGCTTGCAGGTCATTAATGATGTCCTGGACATCAGAGCCAATCTGCTTGGTGCCATTGAAGGGGACATTAAGTACTTTTTGCTGCACATCAGCCTTAAACCCAGATACTCTGAGCCAGAAATGTCTGCGGAGGCATATGCCCATGGCAGCTGCCCTTGCAACTGTGTCAGCCATGTCATACAGGGCTCTAAGGAGATGTTTACTAACATCCTCAGTGGCTTGGAGTCACTGGAGCAGTTCCTGCTTTTGAGTGCCCTCCGGAAGGCCCTGGGCGGCAGCTTTGCCTTCTTCCAATTGGCATTCTAGTATTATTACCCTGGACTACCCTTGTCCTCTTCCCAACTGTACCCCTCCCCCCAGGTCGCACTGGGAGACCAGCAGTTCTTGCTCAGTGTGCTTTTCCTGGTGAAACAATTTCAATAAATAAATAAATAAATGTTACCATGTGCAACAGATAGTTTGCAATCCTCAAACCTAGAGTGGAGAAGGCATGAACCCTTTTACCCCAGAGGTCAATTCTACGAGACTCTTTGTCTAGTGGAGAAGAACTAAGGTGTTTAGACCTGTTACGAGCTGCCTTGATGACCACTGAGTCTGTCTCAGGCTGGGCAGCACAACAGAGGAGACCCTGGGGGGCATGATAACATTTGTAAGCCCTGCAGGGCATAGCAGGCACCATGTCTGGTGTGTGCCAGGCTGCCGTGGCTGCATTCCTCTAGGCTGGTAGCATTGGAGGAATGATCTTTGGGGGAGATTCTGGAATCTCCAGGAAATCCACCAGTTCCTTTCTGGTGGCATCCTCTTCCTCAGTTTGGAAGTCCATGGCTGAGAAAAGCTGCTTCATCACATTGAAAAATGTGGGGTCTTCAGGAGGAGACCTGGGAGTACGTTTCATCAAGTCCTCACTGGCAGAAGAGGCTGTAGATCTGTCAGAGAGCAGAATCTCTTCCTTGTCTTCCTTCTCATCTTCCAGAAGAATGAAGTCTGGGTGGTACTCCTCCTCCTCCTCCACAACATTGACCTCTTCAGCATCTGGGTCTGGCATGGAGTGCCTGCCGACAACCCACAGAGAGCTTCCAGGGGACGACAAGAAGGCAGTGACGATGAAGCTGCCATCAGTTACGTCAGCGAAGAGGGTCTAAGTGCCTGGACAATCACCGAAGTAAATTTTGTCAGGATTTCATTCAGGTCAACTGTGTTTGTTGACTGTTGATGACCCACTTGTTAAGCCCTGTGAACCTGAGGAACCTGTTGCTGTGGAGGGAGAAGGGGCAGGCCTCGACGGGAAAGTCATCAACAACAAGTCTGTCATTGACAAAGGAGGCGCCGACAATCCAGAGGTCGATGGCCACCCACCTGGAGAACTGGGCTGAGGTGCTCTCGGTATGGGTCTGGTGGACACAGAGACCTGGGCAGCAGATTTCTTCACTGGTGCAGCTGACAAAGATGCACCAGGAGAAGGGGAGGCTGACAGGAAACAAGATCGACGCCAGGGGGAGTGGTTGCGATCTCAGTCTTTTTTAATGACTTTTCCCCAAGGACTTGTCTCATGCCTTGGAGGCCTGGGTGCTCAAAGAGCCAGTCTACGACTGGGAGGCCAGGACCCCAGAGGACCCCTGCCTGGAACTGGCTACCTGTTGAGCCATCAGGAAATTTTTGAAAGCCGTTTTGCATCACTTGAGTGTTGTTTGGTTAAACTTCTGGCAGAGCTCACAGTCAGAAACTTCGTGGTCAGGCCCAAGACAGCAGACACAGAGAGAGTGTTAATCTGTGGAGGCAATCTTTTTCTGCAGTAGCAGCAATGGCAGAGAGAAGACAAAGGATTAATTCTTGACATAAACAAGTTGAAGGAATCTCTTTAAAAAAGAGATTCTAAAAGGTAAAGTTAGAAAAGCCATAGGTGAAAAAAGGTGCAAATACTGTGACAGAGGTTCTGCGGAGACCCATGCAAGCGAGTCAACGGCAGGAATGAACTGAGGAGGGAGCAGGGCCGCTCATGCCTTTATAGGGTGATGATGTTGATGGCGTGAGCGGCCCCAGTTGTACTGCTGAAAATCTTCTGTGTGGATTCCCCTTCACTGACGGTGAAGGTTCCTACGGTGTTAACTGATGAATGAAATACCCCCGAAGAAGATCTGAATTTACAAGGCTCTCCGAAAAGCTGTGCCACAATAGATCTCAGCCTATTTTCATAAGACCACTAGCCTTTACAAGTTGAGAATTAATGGTATTATCCTGTTAGAAGTCCCCAGATATGTATCTAAATATGGCAAAATGGCTTTCAGTTGGCTTGCTGCAATGTTTTGGAACAAGTTACAGCTTCCCTCAAGTTAAACTCATTGAGCAGAGACTGTTCATTTAAAATGTCGTTAGAAACAATTGTACCAATAAATGCACTTGTCGAATTTTCATCTTTCTTGTACTCTGCTGCTGTATTCCTTGGCTTGTCTTTATTTACTGCAGTTCAATATACTGGTACTTTATCTGTTATTCTTTGTTCCTGATGCTGATCAGCAAGATATATTTTGTGTAATTGTTGCTTTTGACTTTTATAATCCTTTATGTAATGATCTGTTATGTTGTTCTGTTGACCTGTCCTAACCAGGACGTCCTTGCAAATGAGCACCGCTCAGTGGAGCTTCTCCTGGTAAAACAAATAAATACAAATATATCCATTGTGTGATCAATTATATACATGTTAGTAAGCATGTGGTATTATGAGTCCCTACGGGTGTGACATTATCAGCCATGTGATCTGATAAAGCATACATTTTGGGTTGTGATTACAGTATCTGTTACGTGTTTGGCTATATCTTGAGAATCACTTATCCTTTTGTTAGGAAACTTGCAATAGACATTCAGTATTAATGAGTTTTTCACATTGATTTGGGATTACCTATGTTGAACTAATTATGCATCAGTTCTGGCTTGTGATTGGCTATTACATTTGTCTCCCATAACTGATGTTGTTCCTATCTGCATCCACCCCCCCAACCCCGTCCAACCCTTTCCCAAGTGCTTACCTATTCCTTCTGAGGGGTCCACAGAGCCACACCTAGCTCTGTGGTCAATTCCATTGGGATGGTGGTCATCCCCTGCAGGTCATCTTGTGTGGGAAGGCAGTGGCTTTTCCAGGTGGTGGGACTTGGGAGCATTGCCATTAGCCTGTGTGCTCAGGTTTTTTGCTGCTTCCTTTTGTCCCTAGAATACCAGCAGCAGGGGCGCCAATTGTGCAGAAACATGGAATCGCATGGCTGTGTACAACGTCAGCAAGGGTCCTCCCTCCTGAAGCAGCGTCTGACTGCACTGCCACCTGTGGTCACCCAGGGGTCAGTATTGCACTGGAGTCTGATGCCCCCCTGCCTGGAAGATGAGAGCATCCTCTGGGATGTGCAACCCTCCACCCTCCCAACCCGGCCAGCCCTCAGCAAGCCGGGGATGTTTCCGAACCGAGGTCCCCAGCATGGCAAGCGGTAGCCCTACTGCTGAACTGATGTGCTGGCTCTCTTTATTACGTTTTTCACCATATTTTGAGAGCAACTTTTCCAATTTGTCAACAAACTTAGTGTAAATATTTAGTACTACTAATTCTTGAGAGTTTGAGAACATAAGCCATGGCTTTGTAATTCTGCATGAGTTTTGCTTCTTAAAGGAAAAATGAATAGCCCAGTTCCGACACTGTATTCACATTCAGTACTGTACCAAATCAAGCATGTGAAGGACTAGTACAGCTACAAGCATTAATTCATCTTGTTTAAATATAACCAGCAACAAAATTAATAACTTTTAACTCCTTGGGGGGGGAGGTGTGTGTGTGTGTGTGCAGTGTACCTACCGGTTAGAGCAGAAACCTGTGAATCTGTAGGCCCAACTTTGAATCCTACCAACACCACCACTTACAGTGTCACCTTGACCAAGTCACTTAGCCTCTCTGTGCTCAATCTCCCTCTCATTCTTTGTATTCTTCCACCTGAACATAACCTCTCTGTCAGTCTCCTTTAACTCTCATCGTACAGCTAATGACCTCCAACTGTTCATGACTTGTAAACCATTTTGGAATAAATGTATACAAGAGATGCTACAGTATATAAAAACAAATTCCTTTGAAGGTTTATCAGCGATACCGGAGGAGATTGGATCCACTTACGCTACTTGCCCACTTACGGAACACTACACCATGTCATCCTGCAGTTTTTTATCAGTTAATTTGAGTCGAGAGGATTCACCCCCCACACACCCCTGTGTTAAAAAAAACGGGGGTGTGGAGGCAGAGCCCCCCCCAACTCAAATAAACTGACAAAACCAAAATCAATGGCAAGCATGTGACAAAAGTAGCATAGCTACAGCATAGCGTGGCAAGCATGTGACAAACGTAGCAATGCAGCTATAGTATAACATTAATTGCGCTATCTTTTTAGCTTTGTGCTAAACTACTAGCAGTGGTCCAATCTCCTCCAGTATTGCCAGATTACCCAGATGACAGATACAGGATTGATAGCCACACACACGTTTTCCACACTGTCACATTAGTGGCCCTCAATCCATTTGTTTAGCAGAGCCTACCTCTGATGAGTGAGAGGGTAGTTAAAATTTGGGGCCCATTCAGTCCTTGGCCTTTCACGTGAGATTACTAACAAGGGTTTCAGTAGGTGCTAACTGGTGATGGTGCTTTGTTTGGTAAAGTGCATACCTGTCCACTTGAAACTAGACCTGTCGACCACCCAGTTACCACAGGTAAACCAGCAGCCATTTGTTGACAGCCATCAGTCAGCAGCACTGGGCCAGATTCAGACCCATGACCTAGATGTAAATAGCTGAACAATCCACTGAACACTGCAGTCTAGTAAATGTCTTATTAAATTATTTTTTAAATTGCTGTGCTTAAGATAAAAGTTTAGATGAAAGCGCATTTGTTTTCCATATGGGACAGTTGGCTAGTAGTAAATCATAATATGGATAAAAAAAACCTATGCAACTGCAAGTGAGTTTTGATCAGTCTGGCCCTCCCATGTCACATGAGGGTTCCCCCCAGTCCTTTCAGCACCTGGCTCCTTCAAGGTGCCTATCAGCACAGTGGTAGCGCTACCAAGGCATGAGCCCCCCTAAGGATTGCTCTCCTCCCTCGAGGAGGGTTACTGCCACTGCTGTATTACTGCCACCTAGTGGAGACAAAATGGGAGCACAGCTGGGGAGCACAAGAGGGGGGAAGGATAGCTGCCGGATGATAGGCATGCCTGTGTGCCACTGCATGCTTGCACGTGTTATGGTACAATGGCACCCCTAGGGAGAACACCTGAGGAAGGAGGAAAAACCAAGGTCTGCCCAGTGCCATCAACCTCCCACAGGCCCAAGCATGACCAACATGGCAGCCCATTCACCAGTGTGTGATCCTGTGTAAGTGACAAACAAGCAGTAAATCTGTCAGAAGGTGAGAGAGGGGGCTGAGGGGTGTCATTGGGCAGCACAAAGAATGAGAGACAGCTTTGTAGAAAAAAAATGTGCCTCCTGCAACTGTCTGCTTAGAGTGTACATTACACTGTCCCGGGTCGCACCTGAAAATAGGCAATTGTTTTGTTTAGTGTGCTTACCTGGTCAACAAAAGCTAATAAATAAACTTCTGTGAGTTAACCTGGGGCAGAATGTGGTCTGCGAGCATGCTATTGGGAGTTATAACTCAGCACTGCAGATGTGGAATGGGGGGGTCCTTATGCAGGAATGTATAGGTGGCCATGAAAGGTGGGGAAAAATGTAATAGTAACAACAGTAAGTTAGGAGCTTGGGGTCTATTCTTCTGTGAACTGATTTGCAGTGAGTTCCCATTGACACATGCCTCCCCCTTCTTCTGATTCCAACACCATAGGTGCCGGAACCGGGGGCGAAAGGGGCGGTAGCCACTCCACTTTTTATTTCTGTATGGCAAAAACTAGTATATAAAAAGTGCCCTTTGTACCCTCATAAGTGCCCTTTTGATTCTCAGCCCCCTCAACTTTCATCATCTGCCGGCACCCTTGTCCAACACTCCCGTCAAAACGTACTGCTGCAGTTCGTGCTTTTCACTGTCACTACAGTTTGTGTTCTTCACTGGTCCCCACGGAGATGATGACCTGCTGTTGTGAAGCCCTCACCCCCACCCCAAAAAATATTTTTCTGAAAACACAGGATTGTGAGAGAGTTTCTCTGGAACACATGTGAATATATCACATAGGAAGGTCATCAGATGTGTGTGGGTGCATGCGTGCGTGCATGTGTATCTTTGTGCGCGTGCACGTTTTTTATCATGCTGAGCACAATTCAGTGGAACAAAAGCTGCTGGGCTTCCCACAGAGAAGACAGCATGTTCTTCTCCACTGTCATTGACAGCCCTTGGACTGTATCATCTGCCAGACTCGCAATCTGCTGCTAAATGTTGCCCAAGAATGATATGAAATGACCAGTAATAATTTTGATCCACAGAGTGACGAGAATAACTATTGAATGGCTATTTTTGGCCCATGAAGGGAGGGGGGGTGAGTGGGTTTGTTTGCTTCCAACAGTTCACATCATAAAATTCCCATGCGACCAAAATCCTCAGCTTTAGATTTCACTTGCATGGGCACAGCCTCAAGAGTATCTCAGTGAATGAGGGTTTTAAATATTTAACTAAAATGCCTTTTGCATCTCTTTAGCATGAGAGTAGGAGTGCTTAAAACCAAGGCTGAAATGAAATGCGTCAGAGAAGTGAGAGGGTGGAAGGGCTGTGTGGGTGGCTGAGTGCGACTGAGGGGGAGTGCTCTTCTTCTCTCTCCCCCCCCCCATCCTATTTTGAAAGCAAGTGCAGAGCCATAGTTATGGTTTTCTGCATGACTTGATAGAAAAAGGTGTTTGTAGCAAAACTATAGAAAACCGCTGTTTCCTTATAATGATTTTCTTCCTTTAGACTATTTGCCATTTCAGGAGTGGGTTTGTGCACATATTAAAATTGCTGCTTTTAAAATTACTTGGAACACCTTGAATTCACTGACTTTTTGAGGCTGCAGAAAGCACATTATGAAACTCTTTAGCAGCTCCTGATTGTTCTGATACGGTATATCATACTTGCAGGGTTTTGTAAAAAGTACTAGAACAGGTCTGTTTTGCATGTGATGCTTACAGAATAATGACAGTCTTCCTTATGCAGTTCCTCGAGGCAGATTTGCACTTTTTCCCCTTTGGGCAGCCAATGTATTTATGGGTCCAGCAGCAGCTGAGTGAGGTTTGCCACCATTCCATCACACAGAACTGCAAACAACATTTTCTGTAACTAGCGCATTTTCAAACTTGCTTAGGACACTCCTGGGACCCATCAGGAATTTCTCTTGGAATTTCTCTTGGTGGCTGGTCTCAGTTTGAGAAACAATACCTTAAGTGGATTAGAGTCTAATGTCTGTCCCCTTCATTTGAACAAAGGCACTTCCAGCCCTTGCTGCGAATCAAACCTGGGACACTGAGTTAGGTCTCTGCTATGACATCATACAGTGCACTTGCAGTCCCATACACAACCACTAGATGGCTATATTGCTGTTAAAACTACTGTTCACCACTAGATGGCACTACTTAGTCACAAAGTGCTCTTTTTCATAAACGCACTCTTGGTCATGTTCAGGGCCCATAATGCCCACTGCTAAAGATTATGGTATCTCATACCAGTAATATGGCAGCCACAAGTCTTGTTTTTGTGGGGGAGGTTTTTACACTATTTTTTCTTCTCTGGTGGACCAGGGCATTTCTCAGGAATACCCTCTCAACTGACGCCTCTACTCCCGGCCTGAAACCATCCTCCCCGGAGGCCTCTGCCCCAAACCCATGAACTCGCTCAGCCCCCCGGATGACCCCCCGGGGAGGGCCTGCCCTGGATGACCCCCTGGAGGAGTGCCCGGCCCACCTGCCTGGCAGCCTGTCTGAGATTAGAGGAGCAGTCCTGGGAAGGGCCCGGTGGAGGGTTAGTCCGGTGGTGGGAAGTGGGCGCCAGTTCCAGGGGTCTATGTCATCTTCCTGGTCCTCCAGGGTTTTTGGCTTTGTGTTGCTGCCCCCTCAGAGCGCGGACATGCAATGACGTCAGTGCACCTTGCATGCAAACGTCTTCCGCCACTCCTCCCCCAACATTGTGGCATCGCTTCCTGCAGGGTAATCTAATCTCTATTAGGGGCTGCTGCGTGGCACGAGGTGTGGCGTCCAGCACCTCAACCCTCAGCGCCACCAGGCCAACCTCACAATTCTTTGTTTTTTACTTTCATTTTTCTCCCTACTGTGTGACCTGCCCATCTGCAGTCCTTTTGGCCCCATTACCCGCCACCTCTGGGGTTTGCTTCCAAGCCTGGTGTGGGACCTGTAGAG
Source organism: Neoceratodus forsteri (assembly GCA_016271365.2). Classification (NCBI taxonomy): domain Eukaryota; kingdom Metazoa; phylum Chordata; order Ceratodontiformes; family Ceratodontidae; genus Neoceratodus; species Neoceratodus forsteri. Next base: position 451,292,416 of record JADMNL010000023.1, on the reverse strand, counting down.
GATCAACGCTTCATCCTGCTGCAGTTGGGCAGTGTTTTTCACTTTTCTACCCTGGTGCCCCCAGATGTCTCATGTGCTAGGAAGGCAATGGTGCGTGCATGCATTGTGAGTTTTTGTCACCATCCAGAGGCATCTGCCCACCCTTTGTGACTCCTGCTTGTACCGCCACCTAGGATCACCCAGATGGGGGTATCACAGTGGAGCACACATTCCTCCCTCCATGGAGGGAGGAGAGCATACTAGGGGATGCTCAATCCTCTCCCCTGCTGGTCCCCAATGACTCAGGTTTGCTACTGAAATCTGGTTTTCTGCATCACAAGCGGTATAAGTACTGTAATTGATTACACTGTAATTATTGTTGTTCTTCTTCCCTCATCTTCTTGCTATCTCCTACCCTGACTCTGGGGTCCCCATGGCTGACTGTGTACACTGATGGGTGGGGGGGGGGCAAGCAGCTATTTTCATGGTGAATTTTGATTGTGTTCCTTTGTAAGCCATCAGGGAATGCATGAGCGACAGATCTTCTCTCCATGGCTGTTGAGTGCCTCCCCTCTGTAACTTGCCCCACCCGTAGCCAGCATCAATGTGGAATTCCTGGCCTTGCATGTGGCACAGACCCCAGTCCCCCGGGGGTGGGGCACATAACGAACTGCCACTGCATCACAGGATCAGTCCTTTTTTGCTTTTTGTTTTTTGTCCAGTCTACATTTTATTACTTGCCCCAGCCATCCTACCAGGGATGCACCCTGTTATCCGGAGTATGCCTTATTCAAGCTGCTAGTTCTGTCAAATAGACAGCAGGGAGTTTATTTTTTTCCCCAGATTTTCTCCCCTGGTTTCTTACCTCCTTCTCCTATCATGAATGATGCCTTTTACAGCTACAGATGGACAGTGTACCTTTGCAGGAGTAGTGAGCTCACTGGGCCACATGCAGGGTTCTCTGTTATGCTGGAAACTGTTGTCAGCTCTCCCTGGCCGAGACATGCTGCTTTTTGGCATCTGCCTACAGACTGGCCCACCCCCAACGTGGCCAGTGATGTCCGTTCCTGGACTCCAGCCACCTGCACAGCAGCAATGACATGACACAACGGCTGAGCCATGCAGATGTCCCCCATTATACTTTTTATGTTGCTTGCACGCATGTGCAAGAAACATAGTGCCATCATCCGAGTTTTCGGAGGTGTGGCAGCCCTCTTCTAATTCAGTCAGTGCATTTGCAGGTGCGGCCGCAGTTCTCCAATGCCTGCTGGAGCTGTCTATGACAGCAGTCCAAAATGCAGTGGCATACAGTTGAAAGGGGGAGCTACGCTTCAGTGAGCAGTGATAAGATATCGCCTGCTCATGTGCGCTCCCCCTACACACACACACACACACACACACACACACATGCATGCATACTGTGTGCTTGCCCCACGCACACACTGTGCTCACGCTGGGTGCCCACCCCAGCGTGGCACACATTACTAGCCACGGAGGTGCCTAACTCGCCGGCCTCCACTGTTCCCCCCAGAGAGAGGTGCCACGCTGGGAGCCCACCCCAGCGTGGCAACAGATGTTATCGCTGACGGGGTGCCCAACTCGGCCGGCTCCAGGTCCCACCCCAAACAGCCATCCTTCTGCCACGCTTGGGAGCCCACCCTAGCGTGGCAACGCCTCGTCTGTCTCCTCCTTTTTTTTTTGAAAAAGAAACCTGAAACACAAAAGGGCCTCTGTCTCTGCCCCCACCCGCGCCCACCCACTGCGACCCTGCCTCCTCACACACACCTCACCCCATACTTACCGACTCCAGCATGATGATCTTGGTGGACTGGGAACACGCCTGCACTCTTCAAAGCCAACCGCGAACTGAGGAAATGCCGTAAGCTGTATAATGTAATAAATAGGTTTTTCAACTTTGCTGCATATCTCAGGCATTTTTTGGAATTTTTGCACCAAATTTTCAACGTGGGGTTTTTGTGACCCCTTCTCATGAGTGCTCTCACTGTCATGGCGTTAATCGGGCCCGAAGGGTGATTTCGCAGTCACTGCATGAAATCACCTTTCGGCACTGATTAACAAATGACACTGCCAGTGTTCATAAGGTGGGCTCTCAAAAAGCCTATGTTGAAAATTTGGTGGAAAAATTCCTAAAAATAATTGTTTTACGAGCCTGCGTTGCGAAGTTCCTACACACGCTCGTAAGTTCGCGAATTTTCAATATTTTCACTCCAGATTTTCAACATTGCCATTTTACCACACCTCCTTATGAGCAGTACAGCTGTAATTTTTCACATCTTGCCCAAAACGTGTTTCTGCCCATGTAGCACACAATGGCGCAGTCGGTGTGCGAAATCACTGTATGGGACACATTAAGAAAATCACAGTGACACTGTTCATGAGCAGAGGTCTTAAAATGGCTATGTTGAAAATCTGGTGAAAAAATTCCTAAAAATTCCTGTTTTACGAGCCTGTGTTGCACAGTTCCGACGCACGCTTGTAAGTTTGCGAATTTTCAATATTTTCACTCCAGATTTTCAACATTGTCATTTTACCACACCTCCTTATGAGCAGTCCGGCTGCAATTTTTCCCATCTTGTCCAAAACGTGTTTCCGCCCATGTAGCGCACAATGGCGCAGTCAGTTTGCAAAATCACTGTATGGGACACATTAAGAAAATCACAGTGACACTGTTCTTGAGCAGAGGTCTTAAAATGGCTATGTTGAAAATCTGGTGAAAAAATTCCTTAAAATTACTGTTTTATGAGCCTGCGTTGCACAGTTCCTACGCACGCTTGTAAGTTTGCAAAATTTCAATATTTTCACTCCAGATTTCCAACATTGCCATTTTACCACACCTCCTTATGAGCAGTATGGCTGTCATTTTTCACATCTCACCCACCACGTGTTTCCGCCCATCTAGCGCACAATGATGCAGTCGGTATGCTAAATCAATGTATGGGACACATTAAGAAAATCACAGTGACACTGTTCATGAGCAGAGGTCTTAAAATGGCTATGTTGAAAATTTGGTCACAAACTTCCTGAAAATGACTGTTTCACGAACGTGCGTTGCGCTGTTCCTACGCACGCTCGTAAGTTTGCAAATTTTCAATATTTGCACTCCACTGACTTCCAAATACCTACACAGCACATACAAGCAAGCAACATTTGGCATTGACAAATGCTTGTTTAATCTGTAGTGAAGTCTTTGTATATTCTGGAAAACAGACAGTGGAACCAAACAGGCTACAGTTAAGGAATGCAGCTGTCATTTCTATGGCATTATCCACTTTTTGTCAGACCAAGAGGTAGCAGGATACAGTGGTTAAAGCACAAGTATGGAAGCCAGGAGACCAAAGTTCAAATCCCACCACAGACACTCACCGTATGATCCACAGGAAGTCACTTAACCTCTCAGTGTTTCAGTCCCTAGCTGTAGAAAGGAGTGAAAGCAGGACTGAAAACAAGATACTAACATATCAGCTGGGCTATCCTGGGTAAATAAATTGCAAAGCAAAATCCTTCAGGTTTTGTACTGGAGCAGCAAAACTTGTTTAGATATTGGTCTGCACTTTTGTACTGATGATAAATGCTGATAGAACTTTGAGATGTGCCTCAGTTTTTTTTGGGGGGGTGGGGTAGTGTTGATTGTACTTGGAGTGAAGGAGTTAAGTTCCACTTTGTCATCTCTCAGCTCAGTGACCAATTAGAAATTTGTAAAGAAATTAGAAATGAATGGGAAAAACACTGAAGAGGGACGCGAGAGTGTGGAGTTAATGACCTGTTGTGAATAAGGGAATATTTGATAGCGATTATTGCAAATAAAGTGTAGGCAATTTACTGCAGCACTATAACCAAGTCATGAAATATTCATGGCACAGTTAGAGCAGTAAACTAGAAGCTTTGTCTTTTTTTTCCTTGACTTCAACTCCCATAGTGCCCCAGCCACACAGTCCAAGTGTCACATCAGGAATAACCACAACGTAGATAATAATGGTTCTTGTGCATTTACTTTTTCATGATTGAGCAGGGATATGCCAGAGTTGAGGAGAAGTGGACATTCCCCAGGGGTGCCTGGATGGTGGGGGATGGCTTCAAGCAGTGTGTCCTGTAGGCAGGTGGGGGCAAACTGTAGGATCCAAACAAGTGGGGTAACAGGGGCAAGTGAAGGACCAAAAAAAATTAGGTAAAAAAGGCACATTGGAGAGGACTCCATTTCCAAGCACATCCCATACTGAATATACAGTACAGATCACATTATAACAGGTGTAGAAAAATTCAGGTGATTTGATTGGCTGAAAGCACTTCTGAGCTATGTAATTATTGACCTATAAATACATGCCAGAACTATTTACAGCCATTCAAACCACATAACCTCTACAGCATGAATCCCTCTGCCTATGTTCCCACCCGGCATGCTGCCTGCAACCAAGATAATTGGTAGGAGCAGTTTTAACCAGTCTTGCTGCCTATCTGCCCACTCACTGCTCTGCCTGCAACCAACCCCCTCCCAAACAGCAGCTGCAGTGTGGCCATGTGGGATGAGCGGATACCACCACACCTTCTTGGCACTTGCACGGCTAGCTATGTTAACTGTCATGTGACTTTTAATGTATGTTAAAAAAGAAAAGTATCTGAGGATCAGTGGCAGGATTTTTAGGACAGTAAATTAATAAAAAGGGAACTAGGAGAGCTTCAGTAACAGAAAAGTAGTGGAATTGCAGTATAATGTGGGGAATGGTGCAATGCAGTGGCTGTGGGGCAGCCATATTCAGGCAGACCTTCTGGACACTGAGGTGCTGCCCTATCTGCATGCATCTCTCTGGACTGCGGGATGAGGTAGCCAGACTCAGAGTGGAAGTAAACTGGGTCAGGAGTACCATCACCCCTATCCAGAGACCACCCAATCCAATGCAACTGCCTCAAAGGATACCGAGAACGAGGAGCACTTGGATGACAGTGGGCTCAGGGAGGGTTAGAGCAGTCAGGCAGAAGCACATCCCAGATCCCATTCCACTCAAGAACTCATATGCCACACTGGCAAACGGGGACAACCAAATAGAGGTACCAAGAGAAGTGGAAGGAAAGGATGTGGAGGTTAGCCAAGGAGGTGACCTCAGCGGGGAGAGCAGTGGACCCCAGAGGAGGAGGAAGCGAATCCTGATGGGGGCCTCCATCATAAGAGGGGTCCAGCTAGGAACACAGGAGGGGGAGGACAGGGAAGTGAGGTGCCTACCAGATGCCACGGCATGAAGGGATGGAAGGAAGATCCTGGGGATCATTGGGAAGGCAAGACGGGAGGGTGAGCTGGATGTCATTATCCACCTAGGTACTGATGACCTGGCAAATGGGGAGCCAAAGGAAGTTCAGGAAGAGTTTAGGAAATTGGGGAAGGGTCTCAAGCAAGTAGCTACTTCTGTCACTTTCTCAGAAGTACTACCTGCGAGAGGCAAGGGAGAGCTCAGGGGTGCATGCACCAGGAACTTTAACTCATGGTTGAAGAACTGGTGCTATGAGGAAGGGTTTGGATTCATTGGTGACTGGAGACCCACCTGGAGGGATGGAGGTTTGTTCAAGCCTGATGGCCTGCATCCATCCTGGAGGGGAACCCAAGCACTCAATGATAAGTTTAAATGCTACATTGACAAGCATTTAAACTAGCAAAGGGGGGTGGTAGGCCAGCAGGGAGGGTACCTACTTGCTCACCCCCCACAGCTAGCAGTGGAACCAGTGAACCGGAGGAGTGGCTATCTCTACAAAGCAGTGTGCAAAAGATGGAGATCAGTGCCTAAGAGGTGGATTGCCAGAAAAGGGGCAAAATTCTGCAGAAGGGCAGACAGCAAGGAGAACCAGGGATAAAGGACAACCAAGGAAGGGGCTGGAGTAGAACAGCGAAACAGTCTAGGTAGGTCAAATCATGGAAAGCCATGTGTGCCAATGCCAGGAGCCTTAGCAACAAGATGGAAGATCTGGAGGCTGTCATGGTGCAGTCAGACCTGGACATTGTGGCCATCACTGAAACCTGGTGTAATGATAAACACGACTGGGAGATGGCCATACCTGGTTACAACATATTCAGAAGAGACAGGGCAGGTAGAAAGGGAGGAGGAGGAGTGGCACTGTATGTGAAAAATGACATAAGGGCCACAGAGATCCAGGAGGAACAAAATGGGGGAGAGATACTGTGGGTTAAGCTGGAAAGGAAAATGGGGCCAGCCATCCGCGCAGGTGTGGTCTATAGACCACCAGCCCAGGAGGAAGAAACAGATAGGGAGCTGATGCTAGCCATCCAAAGGATGGCAGACATGGGTGAGGTAGTACTGGTTGGAGACTTCAATATTCCAGACGTGGACTGGAGCATCCCAGCAGCAGCATCAACTAGGAGCAGATTTATCCTGGACTCCCTTCAGGGTGCCTTCCTCAAGCAACTGGTCATGGAACCAACTCGGCAGAAGGCAATACTGGACCTTGTGCTCACAAACAGGGACAGTGTGATGAGGGTAACAGTGGGGGAGCACCTGGGAAACAGTGACCACCAGTCATTGTGGTTTGAAATCACAGAAAGAGCAGAAGCAAACCACACAAAAACACGTATCCTGGATTTTAGGGGGGCAGACTTTGGGAAAATGGGGAGATACTTGAAAGAGGCATTAAGGGAAATGGGGCAGGAATCAGGGGCTGAGGAACAGTGGGCAGTATTTAAATGGGGCTTACAAGACAACAGAATTATGCATTAAGCAGGTTAGCAAGAGGAAAGGAAGAGGATACCATTATGGTTTTCCAAAGAGGTAGCAAAGAAAGTGAAAGCCAAAAGATTGCATTCAGGCAATACAAAAAGACACAGGCAGAAGGGGATAGGGAGAAGTACCAGGAGAAGCAAAGGGAGGCAGGGAGGTCAGTAAGGGAAGCCAAAGCTCAGACAGAAGAACACATTGCAAAATCAGTGGGTAGAGGGGACAAAACCATTTACAGGTACATGAGTGAAAAAAGAAAGGCAAAGGGAGGGGTAGTGAGACTGAAGGGGAGGATGGGGGCATGGAGGATGACAACAGTAAAGCTGACATATTGAACAGGTATTTCTGCTCAGTCTTTACTGAGGAAGAGGAGGGTAATGGGTCTGAATGGAGTACAAGGGTGAGAATGGTGCAGAAATGGACACAAGTCCCTTAACGCGAAAGGGTCCTGAAGGAACTGGAAGTAATAAGAGTTGATAAAGCAATGGGGCCAGATGGGGTGCACCCCAGGGTCCTTAAAGAGCTAGTGGCTGCACCTCTGGCTATCCCATTTAGCCGGTCACTGGAAACAGGGGAGGTACCCAAAGACTGGAGGACAGCAGATGTAATCCCCTTATACAAAAGTGGGAACAAAGAGGAAGCGGGAGACTACAGACCAGTCAGCCTCACCTCGGTAGTGAGGAAGATCATGGAAGCACTACTGAAGGAGAGACTTGTGGAACATCTGGGTGTCAATGGACTACAGGACCCAAAGCAGCATGGAGCCCACCAGGGGTGGTCAGTGTCAGACCAACCTCATTGAATTTTGACTGGGTGACTAGGGAGGTGGATCAGGGAGGGCAGTGGACATGGCCTATCTGGACTTCAGCAAGGCCTTTGACACTGTGCCACATAGAATACTATTACACAAACTGGGGAATATGGGTGTGGGCAGGACAGTAGTGTGGTGGGTAGGTCACTGGCTGGGTGGCAGGATACAGAGGGTGGTGGTAAATGGCTGTCACTCCACAGAGGGAAGAGTGACCAGGGGTACCACAGGATCAGTGCTGGGACCGGTCCTATTCAACATCTTCATCAGTGACATTGCACAGGACCTAGAAGGCAGAATTTCACTGTTCGCTGATGACACAAAGCTCTGTAACAGAGTAGACACACCAGAGGGTGTAGACAGAATGAGAAGGGACCTGCAGAAACTTGAAGAATGGTCAGGGTTTGGCAGTTGAAATTCAATGCAAAGAAGTGCAAGATAATGCTATATGGGGCACAAAAACCCTGGCACAATATATCAGTTGGGGGGTGAGGATATAGCATACACCAAGCAGGAAAGGGATCTTGGGGTTATCATCTCTGATGACCTCAAGGTAGGGAAACAGTGTGACAAGGCAGCAGGTAAAGCAAATAAGATGCTAGGATGCATAGGCAGGGGCATCACCAGCAGGAAAAGGGAGGTCATAATTCCACTATACAAGACACTAGCGAGGCCCTACCTGGAGTACAGTGTACAATTCTGGAGACCTTACCTACGTAAGGACATAGACAGGGTAGAGAAGGTTCAGAGGAGGGCAACAAAGATGGTGCATGGATTGCATCACAAGTCCTATGAGGACAGGTTGCAGAAACTGAATATGTACTCCCTGGAGGAGAGGAGGGAGAGGGGGGATATGATAGAGACGTACAGGTATCTTACAGGGAGGAACAGGGTGCAGGAATACACCATTTTTAAGCGAAAAGATGTTCCAGGACTAGAGAGCATGGGATGAAGTTGGAGGGAGGACGATTCAGAGGAAACGTGAGGAAGAATTTCTTCACAGAACAGGTGGTGGACAAATGGAACACCCTGCCAGAGGAAGTGGTGGGGGCTGAAACAATCACGGGATTTAAGAATGCATGGGATAGACATAAAGGAATTCTGGAGGTCAGGGGTGAGGGGCAACAGACTTCTAGGAAAACATAAACTGAATTTACAAGCTCAAATGGGCAGACTGGGTGGGCCACAGGCCCTTATCTGCCAACACTGTCTATGTATCTATGTAACTTACAGTTCTGCCTTGTGTGTAATTTATAATGGTCTAGAAGGTCTTTATGAACTTGTGAACAACCTGTGAATATCAGTCAATCCATCTCCATGTAGATGTATGTATTATGTCAAATTATCTATGATGTTAACCCCAGGTCACCCCTGAAAAAGGAACTTCTTAGTCTTAGTGGGTCCACCCAGTAAACAAAATTAAAATAAATAAAATAATTACACGTGTCCCCCAGTTGGAACCATTTCATACAGCCCTTTACAAAAGCAAACTCAGAGGTCACAAGCAGTGCAAGTTCCTGGCATAGAGGAAAGGAAATGCTAATGCTTCCAGTGTACACACTAGGACATAGGGAAGGAGGACATGGGGAAGCAAGAGAGAGAGAAAGCAGAGTGTGGCAACCCCTTTTGGATTCACAGCAGGGAAGGCGGGTGCTCGAGACAGGCTGAGGCCAGGAAAGGGATACTTGGTGTTGGGTCCACTGAGGCCATCTGGAGTTCAAGAAAGCAGTCATTACTTGTGCTACAGAGAGGAGGGGCAGTGGGAATGACGAGGTGATAACTGACTACTAGCTTTAAGCTTTTTTTTAGCTAATTTTAATGGGAACTATTTTATGTCCCACAGTGTTCAAACAGTAAAGTGTAATTTCCTAACCAAATAAAAACAGTGCTTCTCATTTTTTGCTTAATTAATTTTTCTACAAATGTTGTTGTAAGTGCAGTAAAGCAGTCTAGGGTGTGTGATTATAGGTTAATAATCACACACTTCTTGAGGGTGTTGTTTGGCTCGAAGCACTTGCACAGAGTGCCTCTGCAACACCTGAGAGACGTGTGTGAATTATTGCCCATAATGACACACCCTAGACTGCTTTATTGCACTTAAAACAACATGTGTAGAAAAATTAAGAAAACAAGCATTTGTCAATGCCGAATGTTTGCTTGCTGGCATTGGCATTGGTAGTGTAGGAGTTACAGAGCGGCATAATAGGAATGGCAGTGAAGTATTGAACTGAAGCCAACCCCACCACCACCCTGCAGAGACTGACAGGCATTGGTGTGTGCCTTTGGGTCGTCAGACATAATGGCCACGCCATTTCACCACACCCTACCCTGCAGACACCGACAAGTGTCACGGTGTGCCTTAGGGTCTTTGGCCCTTATGCGCACCCCATTCCATCAGGAAATATGGTGAGATGGGTGTGGTATAGGAGAATGGGGTGAACTTTGGAGCCGAAGAGTCCAAGCATACCTCGTTGCCTCTCACTGGCTGCAGGGTGTGGAATGGTATGAGCATTAGAGGCGAGAATCCCAAGTCACACCCCTGATGCCTGTCATTCTTTACAGGGTGGGGCGTTATGGTCGGAAACCCTAACGCCTCAGGCATTCATTGGTATTTTCACTCCAAATTTTCAACATGTTTTTTTTTTTGTGACCCCCACCTCATGAACAGTGGCAATATCAGTTTGTTAGCCGAAAGCTGCTTTTGCACAGCGACTACGGCATTTAGCACCACAGGTGCAAAAACACATTCCGAACAGGATGTGAAAAATGACAGCTGTACTGTTCATGGGGAGGTGTAAAAAATAGCAATGTTGAAAATCTGCACTGAAATATTAAAAAAATTGGTGAAGTTATGAGCGTGCATAGTTTGTTTGGGGATTTTTTACAGCAGATTGTCAACACAGGCATTTTGGGACCTCCAATCATGAACAGTGTCACTGTGAGTTTCTTTATCTGTCCGGAACAATGATTTCCCACGGCGACCACGCATTTCTGCGTTGAAAGTATGAAAATACATTTCGGCCATGTTGTGAAAAATGACAGCTGAACTGTTCATAAGGAAGTGTAGAAAATGCCACTGGTGAAAATCGGGACTGAAAATATCACAAAGTCATGAACTTACAAGGGTGCGTGGAAACTGCGTAATGCTCACTCATAACACAGTCATTTTATGGACTTTTTGTCACCAAATTTTCAACATAGCCATTTTAACACCTCTGCTCATGAACAGTGTCACTGTGATTTTCTTAATCTGTCCCAAGCATTGATTGCGCACACCGACTGCGCCATTGTGCACTACATGCGCAGAAACACATTTTGGGTGAGATGTGAAAAATGACAGCTGTACTGCTCATAAGGAGGTATGGTAAAATGGCAATGTTGAAAATCTGGAGTGCAAATATTAAAGATTTGCGAACTTAAGAGTGTGCGTAGGAACTGCGCAATGCACGCTCGTAAAACAGTAATTTTTAGGAATTTTTTCACCAAATTTGCAACATAGGCTTTTTGAGTGCCCACATTATGAACACTAGCACTGTCATTTCGTTAATCGGTCCCGAAAGGTGATTTTGCGCTGTGACGGCGAAATCACCCTTCGGGCCTGATTAACGCCATGATAGTTCAAGAATTCATGAGGAGGGGTCACAAAAACCCCATGTTGAAAATTTGGTGCCAAGATTCGAAAAAATGCCTGAGATATGCATTAAAGTTGAAAAAACCCTATTTATTGCATTATACAGCTTACCGGCATTTCCTCAGTTCGCGGTTGTCTTTGAAGAGTGCAGACGATTCTGGTCCACGAAGATCATCGCGCTGAGCTCCGGAGGGTAAGTATGGGGTGAGGGTGTGGGGAGGCAGGTGTGCAGTGGGTGGGCATGGGTGGGCTGGAAGACCGCCGAGGGAACGTTTTCTTGTTTACAGGTTTCTTTTTTTTTTTTTTTTAAAGGAAGACGACGCGGACATTTGCCATGCTGGGGTGGGCTCCAACGTGGCAGCTGGAAGGGTGTTTGGGGGGCCTGGAGGCAACGGGGATTGGGCACCCTGTCAGCCATACGGACTTGTGCCACGCTGGGGTGGGTTCCCAGCGTGGCAGCTGGAAAGGTTATTAGGGGGCCTGGGCCGGCGGGGATTGGGCACCCCTGTCACATATATGGATGTATGCCACGCTGGTGGGGCCCCAGCTGGCACCTGGAAAGCTTTTTGGGGGGCGGAGCCGACGGTGGATTGGGCACCCGCCGGCCATACAGTATGGCGGGGGAGAGATGAGCATGCAATGTGTGTGTGTGGAAGGGGAGCGCTGCTCTGCGTTTGGAGGGGGGAGCGCTGCTCACTGAAGCGGAGCTCTCTCTTTCAACTGTACGGCACTGCATTTTCAACTGCTGTCATTGACAGCTGCAGCATTGATTGTAGAACTGCAACTGCACCTGCAAACACACTGACTGAATTGGAAGATGGCTGACACACCTCCGAAAACTTGGATGATGGCACTTGTTTCTTGCACATGTGTGCAAGCAAACATAAAAATGAGAGACACTGTTTTTATTTGGTTAGGAAGTGACACTTCATTGTTTGAACACTGTGGGACATAAAGTAGTTCCCATGAAAATTAGTTAAAAATGCTTAAAGCTAGTAATTAGTTACTACCTTGCCATTCCCACTGCCTCTCCTCTCTGTAGCACAAGTAATGACTGCTTTTCCGAATTCCAGATGGCCTCAGTGGGCCCAACCCCAAGTATCACTTTCTTGGCCTCATTCCGTCTCGAGCATCTGCCTTCCCTGCTGTGAATCCAAAAAGGTGTTTCCACACTCTGCCTCCTCTTTCTCTCTTGCTTCCCCATGTCCCATACTGCCGCACAGACAACTGGACTACAGGAGCGGACTACGGTCACCATGTCAGGAGGCAGGCCAGGCTGCAGGCAGCTGCAGGAGGGCAGTGCATCTCAGCCAGCAGAGGGATGGCAGTGAGTTCTGGCATGCAGCGTTCCCTGTGGGCAGGCCAGGGAGCTTTCCTTCTGCAGGGGATGTGTTGCATCATTAAGGTTGTATGAAGGAAAACCACCTGAACAGGATATTTCTCTGAAATGCAAGTCCTATTCCTGGGGGCAACAATGGAGGGTGGTAATAAAATCAATATGAGGGAAAAAATGACTCTCTTCCAGTCACACACACACATGTACTTTAAAGACTGACGTCCATTGCAAAGCATCATGGATAGCAGTATGCAAATCTTCTGTCGGGCAGATTTAACTAGGATCACAAGTTACCCCAAAACATACTTTTACATTTTTTTCCAGTTCAGACTGAGAATGATGAACTGGAGACATGTGCTTCGTCCCTTTGGGACTCCTCATGTACTGTGCTCAGTTCCGGAGTGAAGAAAGGACAGGGACAGACTGGAGAGAGTTTAATGCAGGGTGACCAATGTGATTCAGGCTAATGGGGCAGATCTTAACAACGATCATCTCAAGGCACTGAACATGTACTCACTGGAGACTAGGTGAGAGAGTGGGGATATGAGAGACCTTCAAGTTCCTGAAGGGAATAAACAAGGTGAGCTGCAGAGAACTACTAAGCAGGAGTAAAGATTCAAGAACCCAGGGGTCACAAGTTGAAACTGGCAGGTGGGGGAGGTTTAGGAGGGATGTGAGGAAGTTCTATTTTACGGGAAGGGTAGTGGAGCTGTGGAACAGTCTGCCGGTACATGTGGTGGGTGTCAAGACCATAAACGGTTTCAAGCATGGCCACTAAGTAACTCACCTTTAAAAAAGTGTATGCACAAGGTTAAAAATGCTAAACTGAATGCCGGGGATCTGTGGGCTGCCTAGGTCCCCAGGAAATTTGATGCATTCTAGTACATTTGGGGGGTCAATTGAAACATAATTTGCTACCCTGTTACCCTCTCTCCCATGCCTAGTACATTGCATCCTAGTCTCCTCTTGAGAGTTCCCACAGTCCAGTATGTTGCCCAAACTCCCCTCTCCATAGCCAAGCAGCTGTTGCAGTTCATGCCCCGGCCCTCTTCCAGCATGGCAAGTTGCACCCTATCATCCTCCCTAGAGTCTCCTGCCCTCCCCCTAGCCAGCAAGTTGCTCTTTTCTCCTGCCCAGCAAGTAACAAGTTGGTCTCTAGTACAGCTCTACAGATTCCCTGAGCCTCCCTCCAGCCCACCATGTTGTCCTTTCCCATAAACAAAATTTATTTATTTATTTATTTGCTTTTGATAACCGGGTAAGTGCATTAGGCAAGAGGCCTGTTATTTTCAAGCATGACCCTGGAAATTCTTATGTAAGTCAATTCAGTCCAGTCACAAAGTGAATAACAAATGTTGAAACCTTATTAAAGCCCATCCAGTTTCTGTCCAGACCAGTGCCTTACCTTAATGGTGCCTTCAGAATACTCTGCTGCATTCAGTGCTGTGCAGAGGAGAGATACCTGCCATGCTTGTGCTCATAGTTTACTCTGCACTCTGCTGAGTGGGGTGCCTTTGGAAGAAGTTGCCATGTGCCGCCACCCACCATCAAGTGCTAGGCCAGGACCAGCCCAGCCTGGGCTTGGTTCAGTGTGAGCACTGCCCCAGCAGGGTTACAGTGCAGTCATCAGCATGACTGCCATGCTGCTTCAGTCCCACACAGTGTGCATGAGGAGAGGCAAACTGAATGAGAGCAGTGACACAGACTGGGTTGAGGGGGCAGCACACACCATGTGCTGGTCTCGGGACAGTGGGACAGACTTGGTGCTTTACAGCTCATGCACCACAATTCTATGGACACCCATAGAGAAAGAGCGAGAATGTGACATGACAGGGAGGAGCCTTGAGTCTGTGTCTGATCACAAGGAGAGACGAGAGGGTGTAGAGCCGTGGTGCTCCTCCTCCAGAAGTTATGTGTCAGTGTAATCCCTACCTGGCTGGTCCAAATGCAGCTCTTCCATCTTTCGCTGTGTAATTATGGGCACACTCTTTTCCCCCTGGTGCCAGGGGGGCCATTTCAGTTTTCAGTGGGGGGGGGGCAACAAGTGGTCAGAGGGGCTGTGGGGTGGAACCAGGAGCTGAAAATCAAACAAAAAACAATGATGGCCTGCAATGAAAGGGGGGCATTGCCCCCCCTGCCTCCCCAAATGGCACCCCTGTCTGATGCCCAGCTGGCAATTTAACTTTCACTAGCACTAGTGGAGGCTCCAGCAGCCAGCCCAGTCAGAAACTAAAAGTTTTTATACTCTGGTGCATACAAGAAGTATGCCTAGTTATGTCACTAAGCATGGCTGGCACAAAGTGAAGGGTTTTGTGGTTACTCCAGTTGGTAACAGTAGGGCGGGAGCAGAAGGGGTAGAGAGGAAAGGACAGAGCCCTATATGGACAATAGCTCTCGAGGCAGATAGGGAACTACGGGCAGACTAGATGGACTATTGGTCTTTTTCTGCCGTCATTGTCTGTTTTTCTATGCAGGCCTGCAGCAGCTATACGAGACCTAGAAGGGAGGGGGACTAATGTTATACAGCACTCTTGTTTTGGTCTTACTTATCTCCACACTTGGAGAGCCAGCTTTGTGCGCAAATAGGAGGAAACAGCTCAGTCAACATCCTGTCCCAGAAATAACTGTTCCCAGGGATGCAGGATCCAAGGTTTGTCTGTCATCTTGTCAGATAGAGAAGATAACACTGGATAAGGATTGAGTTGTAAATCACGAAAAACAGCTTACTAGAAAAAAAAAGTGAAACTTCATTCATGAGCTAAATTTCTAGTGCAAGTTGCAGTATTTCAGAGCTGCCTTGAAAAACATAACAAAATGGAGCAATGGTAAGGGTGTTCTGGAAGACACGTCAATGCCATAAACTGCCCTCTGCTGTGGCTACAACAGAACATTTTTTAGGGTCTAGCCTTACTGAGTCTGATGGCAGATGCATCAGGTGTTGGATGCATACTTCCGAAAACTACTACCAATTGCTGCAGGTACAGAGAAGCACACTGCAAGCAGCATTTCAGCACACTAACTACAGCCTAGTCATAGACCATAAACGAAATGGGCTGTAGCTAGTCGCTACATGATGAACAAGGATGAGTGAATTGAAGTCTATGAGGAGTATGTGAGAATGGAATTATTGCATTACTGAAAGTCCTATTGTTTGATTGCATTAGTTACTCTTGTGTGCTGTCCTAAATAATGACCAGCCTTTAGGGGTATTGCTGATGTTTTCTTTTTCATATTAGTACTCTTTAACATGTCTCATAAAAAGTCCATGGTTTACCTCTAGTGCTCACCACTCCCCAGAGTATAAATACATCCCCTAACTTCCCAGGAAGCATGACCCCCCCCCCCCCAAAGATCTTTTGCAATGTGGTACTTTGTCAATCAAGATGGCAGGCCAGTTTTGAGAAGGTGTCTGCTATGTAGCAAAGCACCCCTGAAAAATAAAGCTTAGAGGTCAGTGACAGGAAGTAACGTATATGATCACGTGCCCCAAGGGGAGGCAGTTTAGACTAGTGGAGATACAATGTGGTATAGTGGTTAAAGCACAGAGCTTTGAACCTTGAGCAAGTAACTTAACCTCCCAAGGGATGGATTTTCTAAAACCTGTATCCACCATGCAACCAGGGAAATTTTCTAAGGAGCTGCATCGACTCTATATTTCTGCTGACTCAGGGTTGTATCAGCTGGTAGATGGGGCTTAAAACTAAGTACACGTGTCCATCCGTGGACACATGTGGCCAGGGACTAAGTCCACTAGACAGTTTTTATAGTGTTTAACGTGACTTACTCTGATGGCAGGCATGTTCAGTGTTGGATGCATACTATTGTAAACCTCATCCGATTGTTGCAAATCAATGACTGTTAACAAAAACAACAACAAAAAAAACACCTGTTGGGTCCTAACAGATAACAAACCCAGTGGGTGGCACTGGATGTAGAGACACATGGTAGATGCCACACAGCAAAATGCTGGCGCATAGAAACTTAGGAACCCTATAATTCTAGTTTTTCTGACCATGCTGCCCACATAGGATTGGCCTCCTATCAGTCCAAACTGAAGAATTAGTGCAAAAGGCAAGGAGTTACAAGAAAATTTTGATTTATTTTGCAGTGCAGTTTAGACTTTGGTGCTTGACGAAGTGCCAGTACAGAAGAAAGCATAAGGGACTTTGCAAAATAAACCTAAAGTTTCTTTCAACTCCTTGCCTCTTTCACTAATGTTTCTATTTGAACATATAGTAAATGCACCAGTGCCCAGCATTTGGAAAATGTATTTATTTTAATTTTATTCAGAATACACCTTTGAGCGTAGAACTCATTTTCAAAGGTTCGATGTCAAATAACAATCACATAGTATAGGGGAAATTACAAACAGAATTAGGGAGGGGAACAAATGCAGCCAGAGAAGCTTTGTCAGTAAGCAAGCATAAGTATACAATCATAAGTCACTGGAAACACAGTCAGTGAGGTTAGAGAAGGTATGGGGAGGTCTGTACCCCAAGGGATCAGAGACAGTGAGACTGGCAATTTAGGGGCAGGAGGTAAGGATAGGGGAAGGTAATGCAGGGTGGGGATGTTGATCAGCAGTGAGATAGTTGGAGGTTAGAGTTCATATTGGGCAGTTGCAAGGTTCACACAGGGTAAGTGAGTCAAGGAGTGCTCTTTTGAATTGACCATCAGGTGGTACTAGAGGTGTCATCTGGCTGTTCGTTTAGCCAGGTAGGTGCCCTCACCGCGAAGGAATGTCTGATCATGCTCGTCTTCAGGAAAGGGACAGTTAGAGTCTGTTTTGTGACTCTTCTGGTGACATGTAGGGTAGGGTAGGGGACTGGTTGGAACATTGCCTGCATGGAGGCAAGAGCCAGTCCAAGCAAAGTCTTCTTCCCTTACATACAGGTCTGGAATTTGATTCTTGCAGGGTGAGTAAGCCATTTGGTCCTGAAAAAATAGGCTGCATGTATGGGTGAGTTGGTCTGCGCTGAGTGCTAGTCAACACGCTTTATTGAGAACTAGCTGGATTTGGTGGAAGGTAGTTTCTGTTACAGCCCTGTACACCGCGTTGCTGTAGTCTAGACTAGGGAGGACTGAGCTGCGGATTGCCATAGTCTAGCTTCTGGTGTGAGGCGGAACCGATGCCTGTATAGGGTCCCTAACTTTCTATTGGCAGCAGTGGTAATGGTAAGGATGTGATCCTCAAATGTATCTCAAGCTTTGGTCCTTTCTCAGTCCTGAATTTCTCTCCTGTTCACTCCCAACAAGCCCCCATCTGGACTGACCCTTCCCCCCAGCCCTGTCACCTGACTCTGTGGGACTCAGTTGTACTCTAGTGTGTTCTCCCCATAGCACATAATCCTGAGGGGTCCAGTTGTCAGTGTGGAGCCTGCAGGGGACCGGCCCATCACTCTTGTTCAGCTGGAGGTGTTTTTCCTCCATTTTTGCACCATGCAATGATGTGCATGCTCTGCCTCCATGAAGACGCCCCTGGCATTAAGGCTCTGGGTTCCTTCCCCTGCATCTATGGTTCTGCTACACTGCCACCCAGATGCCTCCAGGTGGCTGAAATCAGCAAGATGTAAATTTCCCTCCCTGAGGCAGAAGAGCTGTGCTAAGGGTGCTCAGTCCTCCCTTGCCAGGCCAGCTGCTGAGTGACCCGCATCTGTTCCCGAAGCCGGCCTCACCAGCATGGCAGGTGGTAGTTCTACCACCATGCTTCTGGGTGGCCTGAGCCCTTATTTTTAACTTCTGTCTCTCTGTCCCTCTCTCTCTGCCTCTGTCACACTCTCTCCTCTGACTCTCTCTGTCTCACTGAACCTCCTTGTGCTCTCCAGTGGCTGATGCAACTGTTTGCAGCTTGTAAAGTGCTTTGAGATACAGTGAGTGTAACCCCACCTTCCAAAATGTGGGGGCTTACCTTAGGCTTTACAGAGTCGGCATCCATTCTTGCTGCTCCCTCTGGTCCCCCAGGAGTGTCATAGGGACTGGTGCAGGAGCAGCAGAGAAGGAGTGCTCGCACATCTGCTCTCTTCACCACTGATGTATGCAACTGTGGCTGCACCCAGCTTTCAGTGCTCTGCTGCAGCACAGAAATATGGCTTTGCTGACGATGCCAAAGAGAGCGGTCGTGCATCTAAAACTGGTGACTTGCCCTGATTAGCCTTCTCAGCCGACCGGATACTAGAGAAAATATTGCACACAACGCCTGAAGGGGCACGTATTTGTTTACAGTCAGACGTCCTTCTAAAAAGTGGACTTTGGGGCCACTGCCCCACATGAAGTACTGGTTGCAGACGTCTTTGTACCCTTGGACCCCCATCACCATGGCAGCTGGGTGAGAGGGTAGTGACACAGCCAGTCAGGCTATTGGGAGCCTGCAACTTAAGTAAGAGGACTCCTGGGACACAGGAGGACCCCATTAATTCCCATAGGAGTGAGATGGCCAGTCGGCTGTCAAGGATCAGCCAGATGGCACCTCCCTTGTGACTGATGGAGGGTTCATCATATGGAAGAGCTGGATTCCAAAGTGAACAGACAAGGCTGTTCCAAAACTTTTCAACCTGCATCAGAGACAGCTTGGAGGCAGAGCTACTGCCTGGGTCTGCCAGCATTTTGGGGCCTGTCTGGAGCTTCTACGGCCAGAACAGAGGAGGTGATTGGCGGGATTCAACAGCCAAAAGGAGAAGATAGCTAAACACTAAGAGAGAGTTTGAGAGTACCTGTATCGGCTGGAGGATGCATTCTGTAAGTATAAATGGCCCAACAGTTGTGCTCCAGAGCAAACAGAGAAATCCAAAGAAGGGAAGATTGCAACACACATATGATCTGATTGAAGGGGTCTGCCCACCCAAAATTGCAGCTCAGTGTCTGGAGCACATCACCATCAGGTACTACAGCTAGGTGACTTTTCCACAGTGCTGTGTGAGGTGTGGTGATGCTGCACTGATAAGATGAGTGGATGCTTCTGGTCTCCGAAGCTGTATCCAGAAGAACAACTCTGTGCGAGGTGCCAGAAAGCTACTGGCAGAGTAAAAGTTGATCTTCCAAGATGCCTGACTGAATGGGGGAAGTCAAAGCATGCTAATCCAGCTGAGTCAGTGGGATACCAATTGACGGAGAGACCACAGAGCCATTCAGACACTGGAGTTGATCTCAAGGTAGCAGATGAAAGACAGTAAATACAGCAAGTACTTCATTGACTGGGTGAAGGCTTGTTGAGCCAGTAACTTTGACTACATGTCCTGCATCCCACCTTCTAGTTAGCTAGTTGAGGGAATAGAGTTGGGCTAACATTTCTATGTCCTAGTTTATCTGATCAAGATCACAAAATTGACTTTGCAGTTGTTATTTAACGTGCCATTACCAGCTTTCTTGTGCAACACAATCATTATCCGGCCTACACCATTTCACTGGCTGAGTATCCAGCACAGCACCAACAGCTCCCTGGAGACCTAGGAGTGTGCTGGTACCGATGTGGAGTGGGCTGGAGCCCAGACAATGCAGTCAGACAAGAGCACGGTGAAGGGTTATGTCTGTTTGCTTCAGATAGCTACTGCCTGGTGGTTATTGTTTGCTTTGCCTTATCCTGTTATGTCCATAGATCCTGATTCTGCTTCCCAGTGTACTACTTGTTGTTTTGTGTACTTCTGACTTATGAGCATATACTTGTAGAGTGATACTTTGCAGCACTTGCAGGTTCAACTGTTACTGCACTGCAGTCATAAATTGCTTTGTGATATATTGAAATTCATGAGAATCTCAAACAATGTAGTTTCCTGGATTCAGGATTATTTGTCCAGCAGTGCTCAGTCAGTTGGTATAGGCCCCAAAATGTTATCTCAAATATTAGTTACTCGGCGGGCTCCTCAGCAGTTCATTTTAGGACCCCCATTATTCTGTTTGTTCATAAACTTGATTCCAGACATATGTTCTGATCGTAAAACTATTTTGTATGCTGCTGATGTGGTTATTTTTCAAAAGCACCAAGTGTTCCTTGGAAATTACTGAATTTCTGAACCATGATTTCTGTGCAGTCAGTAGATGATTTAAAAGTAAATATTTGGTTTTAAATTCCTTCAAAACTAAATCTATGTTGTTTAGTTCTTCTGTTTTGTTGAAAAAGTGTCCCCTGTATTAATCTCAGACGTGGACTGAACAGGTTATTCTATTTAGGTATGCCCTTCTGGACTCTTCTCTTATTCAGAACATACTGGTTTTGTAAGAGCATTTTTCACAAGCTTGGAACAGTATAAAAGTTAAAAAAAAAACATTTTCTCTGGAAAAAGTATATCCTAGAGGTTAGAGGAACGAGGTGTGAATGAGCTTGGTACATCCAACAGACCAGACCTGACTTTGATTCTCACAACCTCAACTTGCATACTGTGTGACTCTAAGCAAGTCACTTAACCACCCAGTGCTCCCAGGTTGCCCCTGAAAACAGGCACTTGTGCCTAGTGGGCCTTACGTGATTACCAGAGACAAAAAAAAAAAAAAAAGATTGCTAGGGTCACATCTCCCTTTCTTTGATTGTGCATCCATCTTGTTTCTATTGTACAAGCTGAGCTTCTTAAACTACAGATTGTTTATAATAATATATGTCGCTTTGTCCTTCTTGCTTCATCCAGAACTCATCTTCTTCTTCACTCCCAACTTAACTGTCTTTCTCCTGTAGCACATATTAAATATATTTTCTCAGTAGTCTGGTACACAATGCAATTTTTTCTGCTGTTTCAGCCTCGCTTGAGGAATTAAAGTAGTCATCTGGATACTACTCTTTGATCATCTGAGTGTTTACAATTAGTTACTCCTTCGTGTAAAACTAAAATGGGCTCGAGGCTTTCTCTGTGTCTGCTCCAGGTTGTTGGAATGCTTTGTGTGTTGCCTTGCATAACAGTATGTTTATTAACTCATTTAAATTTAAGCTGCGTCAGTATTTATTCGAGACTAGTACTAGGTGCTGATTTTGGTTTTTTGTATCATTATTGTTCACACTAAAGATCTTTTGTATATCCATCATTTGTGTGCCTCTGGCCTGGGTCAAGCCTGAAAAAGGGCCATTTGTCCAGTGCTCCTTACCCGGTTAACACATTTAAATAATAACAATAACAATGTGGGAAAGCTGGTGGGTTGTACCAGTGGGGACAACAATGAGTTGGTATTACCTTTGGGAGATAGTATTAGCTTGCCACATAGCCCACTTTAATCTTCCCTGGGTGGAGGCACCATGCAATTACAACTCTGCTTCTTGGGTAATGAATTCCCACAAGAGTTATTGACCCATGCCCCTCAACCTTATCCGGGACCATAAGGCAGGGGTAGTGTACAATGGTAACCTGGTCACATGTGTATGAAAGTTCTATATAAAACCAGATTCCTTTGATTGTAGTTAGGCTAACCAAATGAAATGCTTTCCAGTTTCTTGATAAGGCTACTCTTTGAGAGCCCAGTATTTTGCATGCTATAATAACTATAATTAAATAAATTATTTATTAAATCCAGAACTATAACGTGGACCATTGAGCCAAGGAATATTTGCAGTGGCATCCTATAAATACACATGATAACACTTACAGTAAGACATTATACTTACGAATAATAAGTACTTTTAAATGCAGGCAATAAAATCAGACATTACCAGTTACCATGAGAGGTGTGCTTTAAAGTGGCAGATACTAATGGAGCCTACTGCAGTCACTGCTTTAGATATCAGCACCACACTGTAACAAAGAAGCAGCCTGCATCTCTAGTGCCTGGGAGCAGCCTTCTGTAGTTTCCTTAGAAGGGAGTGGTGGGGACTTCTACTGAAGCCTGGCTAAGAGACATCCTTTTGAAAAGAAATGTGCAGAATCTCCTGTCTGTAGTTCTGCATTTGGCTGCACCAAAGCAAAGGAATGCCCAACCTTTCTGTACGTGGATTTCATTCTGAACTACATGGCACGTAGCAATTAGATTGAAGTAGACATATGGTGACAATACAGTACCTGCTCAAAGGCTACAGCTGAGTTCTTAGGGCTAAATGTTATGCTATCATTGCCACTGCCACAGAAGCACAACTCAGCATGTGCTAATTTGCAACATGGTCCTGACCGATTACCTTATGTTCACAGTTGCTGTGTCTTGAACATTTATCTTTGAGCTTACGCTCCTGTTTAAATAAGCCTTCTGAATCTTTGAGTTTCTAGCATGCCTACATACTGTACCTCTTGTCCGCAGACCCCATGAAAATTACTTGTACAGCTGTGCCTACGGAAAAGCCCCCAGCAATCTCCTGTCCCATCTTACACCCCTGCTTTGCACTTGCTCATTGCAGACATCCTCAGCTCTGAGCTTTACCCCCAGAGTGCGGGATGAATCTGGCAGACTGGCTTTTGCCTACTCAGTGCCAGATTCCTGGAACTGGTTACCTGTGCACCTAAGATTGTTCCCAGCCTATAAACCTTTTAGGCCAGCCCTGTCCTCCACCGGAAGGAACCTTGCAACTGCTTGCAGCCTTGAATTTTAATGCAGATGCTGTTTGATATATTGTACATGCTGTATGTGGCCCCAATATTTAAATGTGCCACTCTAACCTAGATTAGAGCCAGTGCTCCAAGAGGGGCCATATTCAGAGTGCCACCAAAACTCAGCAGTGCGATCATGCTAATGATACCACTGTGCCTATGCAAATGAGGGATTCCCTTATGCATAACCATGCACCGGTATGTTCAAAAGGTTTGGGCAGCGCTAAACAGCCCAATGCGATGGTGTTTAATGCCATTGAAACTTGGCCTTAGCTGTGTGCTAAGGCTGTGTCCCCACCCCCAAATGTAGGGTAGCAGTACTGCAGCCAACCCCCCTGGCAGTCTAGTGGACCCCCTGAAACTCCCCAGTTCCTAAGTCAATCAAAGTTCCCTGGTGTCTAGTGGATCCCAGATCACTCCAGTTACTAGGTATGTTAATGTTCCCTTGCATCTAGTGGACCCCCTTCCTCCTTGATTGCCCCTGTTCCTAAGTAAATTAAAGCTTCCTGGTGTGTAATGGACCCCCTCCTCCCGATCATCCTGGTTCCTAGGTATTAGAAGCATAGATATTTGTCAGCAGAAAAGGACCCCATTGGCCCATCTAGTCTGCCCTTTTCCCCTCCCCATAGATGGCCCTGACTCTACCACTATACACAACACATCCATGACTTCCCCTATTACAATGTTCCCTAGTGTCTACTGGATCCCCCAATTGCCCCAGTTCCTATGTAAATCAAAGTTCCCTGGAGTCTAGTGGTCCTGCTCCCCATGATCACCCCAGTTCCTAGGTATGTCAATGTTCCCTGGTGTCTAGTGGCCCTCCACATCTGATTTACACCCCTCACCCACTGAGGACCCCTCCACCCCACACCTCCCTTTGCGTTAGTCACTGGGCCTGCAGCTGAAGACAGTGACCAACTCAGCCCTCCGCTCACCTCCACAACCAGCCACTATCTGACATGTCAGATAAAAATTGCCTCACCCCAGTCCTAACACTGCACTCAGTAGACATCTAAACCAATTCTGTCAGCAAGATCTCTTCTCATCGTATGAAATAGAAAGATAGAAATATGGAATGTGACAGCAGAAAAAGGCCTACTGGTCTAACCAGTCTGCCGAACCCTACTTTTTACCTGTGCAATGGCATCTTCCACCCTTTTTCCTTTTCCCATTACACCCCCTACTGCCCTTATCAGGCCCTTGTGCATTTCCCACCAGTGTTTCAATCCATTCACTGTTTTGGCACAGACTGCCTCCTCCAGCAGACCATTCCACCTCTCCACCATGCTTTCTGTGAAAAAGGGTTTAGTAAACTATAGTCCCATTTTCAGTGTGTGTACCTTATTACAGTCATCCTACCTAACATGCCAGTCCAGTAAATAAGTGTCTTTCTTACAGTCACTTCTCAGAGGCGTCCAACTCTGCTGTTTCATTGACTTAACATTCTGTGGCTGATTTTGTTAGCCAGTGACCCACATCTTTGAGCTCTCAAAACAGTAAGCATTTTGCCCACAGGTGACGAAAAGACACACCAGCAGAGCAGGAGGTGAATGATTTCCATTGCTCACAATTGACCTCTGACTGTGTTGAATTGCTTCCAACATGGCCGAATAATGTAAATCCAGTCAGTGAAGAGATGCAGCTCATGGTCCTCATAGAGCAAGGTCTACAGGGTCCGGGCAGTCATCAAATGATAATCCGTGATTTTAACACTGCAGTCAACAGCAGGGTCATGTGAGTGGCATTTGTGCTTTATACGGCCCTGTGCAGGCTTACCCAGTGGGCCCCCTTGAGTTCTTCACTGTCACAACCCTCTGACAGCTGAAAGAATTAGGACATCAGGTCCTCAATAAGGTGATAGTGTTGTCTCCTTTGGCTCCTTCCGTGAGGCCAACCATTCTGACACAGGAAGCACTGCTTCTGTTTTTAAGTTTCTCATAATAGACATGCAGATTCTCTTGGTCAATTGCAGCCATTTTCCAAGAGCTCTTGTGAGTTTCTTTAGCGATTGCGGTAATTTGGTTTAACACCCTGAGCAACCATTGGCTCTGAAATTTGATTGATCTTAAGATCCATTTCTCTCACCACTGTCGAAACAGTTTCCTGTAGTTGGGTACTTTCAGTGGGCTTAGACCTGTCAGTGCCAGCGGTATCCACGCCCTCACCAGAAATCTGATGCAGTTTTTGGCTGCTTTTGGTAGGCCCTTTCTGACATACAAATTACGAAGATTTTATATCTCCATATTCAAGAAATGTCCCCAGCGTACTGTAGATGTGTAAACTTTCCAATGAGTGTTCTATTGTTAAATAGCAGCTTTTAAAGGGAAACACTGGTTACCTACCAGTGCTCTTTGGCCACTGCCTATGCCCCAATTAGCAATTCTGTATGAAAAATAATGTTTCTGACTTCATTTAGGTAATGATTTTTAAAGAGCAGGTGTTGACTTTTAATAAATGGACAACTGACTATTTTATTTCTTGTATTTTGATGTGTTAGTAATTACTTTTTTACCTTTATTATAAAATATTTGTCAGTGCAGTGAATCAGTTGGGTTTTACTTTTGCTTTTCACGCTGGTAATAAAAAGAATTCAGTAAAATTCTGGTACTGTGATGTCAGAAACTGCAGCTACTTATGAGCCCAATGTATATCAGTGAGAAACTAAATACATTTTCTTTATTTTTCAAAAGAAATAGATGCTTCTTTCCATAGCAAACTTTACCCTTTATATTTTTGCACTGTTGTGGTACATCTGTATGATACTATTACAGCGTTTAAAATAGTAAATGGCCTCTCTTTTCTTCTTCCCAAGGAAAATCTGGTTATCAAGGCAATGACACCTGCTAAATTATAATAAAAGACAACAGGTTATCAAAAATCACTTATTGCTATTAAACAAATAATATTTTGGTGGTAGAAAGTGTTATTTCTCTATTTAAATCTGAAAACAGGTTTACAGTTTCCATTGAAATACACTGCCAACCTTGTTAGTATAACTTTTCTCACATCATAATGCAAGAATTCCTTTGGATTCTTTTTTTGCTAGTAGCTGGCAAAATACTAATAAAAAGGTAAAGCAACAAATAAAAGCAAACAAAATGATTAAGAGGCATCTAAAGACCCCAAACCTTCATTCTTTAAGATGCACATCCTTGCTAAGCATGTGCTCTTTAAGTTTTAATCAGTGCTTGCAAACCTCCATTTACTAAAGCTGCCAGCAACCATCTCGGGGGAGCCGCTCGCTCTCTCCCCAGGATATACTAATGTGTCCCCTCCAACTCAGTGCACTGCCTGACAGGGGCACATTAGCATATACCTGGTGAGAGAGAAAGAGAGCAGCTCTAGCAAGATGGCTTCCGGCAAATGGCTGCCACCAGCCTTAGTAAACAGAAGTTTGCAAGCACTGATTAAAACATAAAAATGACTACCTAAGTGAAGTTGTCATCTCTAGTGAACTCAGAAAATAACTTCTTAAACCTGTGGCAGAGGTCTTGGGCAGTCCCCTTGTGTAGATGAGACTCCAGTGTCAGCAGGTACTAGGACCAATTGGAGTCCAGGAACCCAGGCTGTACTACAGAGGGTACATGGGTCTTTCTCCCTGGTGTTCTCCCCTGTCCTCCCTCCTCTGTTGGCACTGGCTGAGCCTGCTGATGGCCTTGACTGTATGCTGCAATGTCTTGCAGTAAAAGCCATCCCCCTTGGCCCACCATAGGGGTCGCTGTGGCACCAGGTACCCAACAGCATCCTCCCCAGCCGCAGTGCAGCAGCTTCTGGGGTCCTGTCTGCTGCTTGGCAGTGCGTTCTGAGCTTCTGAACTCAGGTCAGTTGCACAGCAGAACAATGCACTGCCACTGAGCATCGAAGCAGCCTAGGGGTATATTTATGCTCACCTGGCACCCCTTGCATTCAGTTTCTTGGGCTGATTTTGTTGTTACTGTGTAGGAGGGATTCAGGGCACCTTATGTCGCTGCTAGTAGATAAATCACACTGACTCCCAAATTGTATGCTCTAAATGCAGCCCAGAATCTGTCAGTGCATGAGATCACAACAAAGTCCAGTGGTTCCGCTTCACATTAAGAGATGTCTTGCAGGTCTCTAAAAGTCCAGATTTTACATTAGGAGCATAGTGCAACCTTGCCATGCTGATGATGGAAGTTTAAAACAATTTCTCTTTCTCCTTTCTCCCTCAGGACTTGATACGAAGGGACATCCTTTACTACAAAGGTCGCATAGACATGGATCGGTATGAGGTTCAAGAGGTGGAAGATAGCAGGGATGAGGACTTCAACGTCAGCGTAAAGAATGCCTTCAAACTTCGTATTAAGGACACTGAGGAAGTGCACTTATTCTTTGCTAAGAAGCTGGAAGAGAAGCTGAGGTGGCTTAGAGCATTCCGGGAAGAAAGGAAAATGGTGCAAGAAGATGAAAAATTGGTAAGGAATTATTGCCTTACAGCTAATCTCTAACTTGATCAGAAAAAGCAGAGCCATGTAGTAATCAGTATTTGCTCTTCTCTGCTAGCTGTATCCTGGCCATGTTTTGCTACTTTCCCTTAATTATAGCCTTCTGTTATATGACACAACCTCTTTAGGTTAGAAGTCTATCCATGAATGCTTATAAATAAACAATCCTAATTTGCTAATAACTGTGTTATTCTTTAATTATTAATTAAAGTTAAATTAGACACCTTGATTTCTTTTCAAATATTTGAAAAGTGGGTTGATATCCAAATGATATTTACTTTTGTTGTAGATTGTCCCAGCTCTTTATTGCTTTTGCAAAACCCCTTCAGGAGGTGCGGATACCGCCTGCATCACTGCCATGGAAGTAATGGACATGACCCAGGGAACTGCCATGTCTAGGGTCATTTTATATGTTTATTTGTTCCCACAGAGCTTTCTTTTCTCCTGACCATGTTCGACATAGGGATATGCTGTCCCCTGCCACCAGGGATATACCCTGTTCAGGCTAGTTGATCCCCATGCCTCCTTGGTTCCTGCAACCACCCTACGCTCTCCCATAGCTTCAGCATATGCTAAGGAAGTGAGACCATTTCAAATAATGAGATACTCACATATGTATTTCCGTGCTGCTTAAAGTTTATTCACAGAAGCAGATTTCACCAAACGTGAATAAAAACAAATTGGAAATCAGATCAACACCCCATCACTTAAGTCTCAATGCAGATCTTCTTCAGGAGGCCCTCTTCCACAGCTTCCCTTCCATGGCAGTGGCACTAAGGAGGGGAGATGGCCCCCCCCCCCCAACAAGGCAATCCATTGGTGTGGACTTGTATCCTGCATTGGCAAGCACTAGGACCCAGGGGAGTCCAAGAATCCTGGCTGTCACCCACTGGAATGTGTTGAGCCTGCTAATGTCCTCAGCAGGAATCCCTGTAGCACTCCTTACACCATCCTGCCCAACCACAGAACTCTGCTGAGCAGTAGCTGCCGTTGTCGAGTCTGCCTCTTGACATGGCTTCACAAGCTCTTCCAAAACTTGGGTTGCCTGGCGGCGTGTGCCCTCCACTGAGCCATCGGAGCAGCCTAGGAGTAACTTTACGCCACCAGGAGCACTGTGTAGGTTCATCTGTACACAATGTCTTCTGGTCCAAAGACCCCAACTTATCAGTTTACCATCAGCTTTACAGTACTTAGGCTTCTCATAGTTTTCACGGATACCTCCAAACCACTTATGTTCAAGCTGTTAAGGCATGCAAATCATATACCACCTGACTACTGCAGTGAATGTTAACCCTATCTCGTTCCCAGCTGTTCTTTCACAATTAGACTGTGAATTCCTGACACACTGTGTCCCTTTTCTTTTCTTTTCTTTTTTTAAATTTATCTTTTCCCTGGCAGGACCCTGTCTTTTTCATCAGCCCTGGTCACAGCCCTCGGAGACCTCCACCACTGTCTATGGCTGCCAAGGTCCCTCAGTCACCCCCGGCTTACCCCCCAGAGGGCGGGGCTGCGGACTCCTCTTCAGTGACCACGGAACCAATGTCTAGTTGGGGACCCGCAGCAACGGTGGTGCGGTGAGGTCCTCCGGGGAGGGCTTCATGAGCACAGTGGTCCTTGCCTGCCTCGCTTTTTTCCTTCATTTTTCTTATGGAGGCGGGGACATGCAATGGCCGCCAGCGCCGCCCTGCCTCCCAGAACTGCACTCACAGATGCCTGAGTTCCCTGCCTTCCGCCAGGAGTCCTCCAGTGTGCCGATCGCTTCCTCCCCCGGGAAGGAGGCTGTCCATTGGACGCTCCATCCTTCTCCCCTGGCTGGCCCTCCGATGATCTGGGTCTGTTCCCAGACCAGGTCACTGGTGTCAAGCGGAAATCCCACCGTTGCGCCAGCGGGCCGGCTCGGCTGGGCATGGCTCTGCCCAGAAATTCTCTAACCCCCTCTACACTGAGTCCTGACTTAAATTAACTTTTTAACTATTTTGAACAAGGGAGCTTCTTCACAATGGTACTATATTATGTTATTGTGCAGCATGCAGACAGGGTGTACTATATTAAGTGTTAACTCCTTTATCAGAGCATACCATCAGGGATTGGAAGTCACATTGAATGCTACCTTCCAATCCTCCTACAACCTGACACCAGTGAAGGCCCACTGGATCATATCCCAGACACAGCCATGTGACTTAACAGGTGAACCTCTTTGTCTGCCCAGTTGTTTTCCTTTTCTGCCTGGCCAGACCGAAGTGCACTGCCTACATAGGGGTTTCCTCCTCCCTTGATTCATCTGCTACCTTACTGTCCTACCATGTGTTTAGTTGGTAACACCTTTCACTTGCTGCCTTCAGGTGCTCAGTGTCTCAGCATGCATCAGTCTCTACGGTGGTCCCCCCACCAGGATCTCCCTTGACAATCTTTAGGGAAACCTGCCACAGGCCCAAAATCCACTGAGAGGTTTCCCTGGAGGGAATACCCCTTCCCACTGGGGTTCCCACACCCACTTGGTGTTCCCACTACTTAGTAGATGTTACAGAGCGATCCTCAGTGATGAAAATAGATGCAGGCCTCTCCTGGGTCTCTGCAGGCCTGAAAGGTTGCTCCCTCAGCCTCCTCCCAACTGACTTGGCCTGGTGTACTAATGATGCAATTTTTATTCCTGAACTCCTCCCAAACAGCTACACTCTGAGACCACACACCAGACTGTCAGAATTAGCCTGTACACAGAAATGAACAAAACCACATCCACACCATTAGGAATGGGTGCTACATCGAACAAATACCAGGCAAACTGGTGGACACAATAGCACTCCAACAGTTCTGGCAATACTGAGAATAAAAAAAATGTACTCACAAAAATGTATAGTATTCCACCAAGCATTTATTCCAACTCATTTGTTGAAAGTACAGGCACAAAGACCTGTCACTTCATGTTGTAAACTTAACGCTTCGTTAGTGCCTCCTTATGAAGCATCACGATTACTACATGAAGTGCTGAAACTTTGTGCCCGTACTTTCAGCTACGGAGTTGGAATAAATGTGTGGTGGAATATTATACATTTCTGTGAACAAATGTTTTTATTCTCCGTTTTGCCAGAACTGTTTGAGTGATATCATAGTCCGCCAGTAAGTCTTTACATACACATGAAATAAACAACCTCCTCCCTGTAGTGGTAGAAGGGGTTAGTTACACATTCCTTTGAAGGCATTGAATAGCTGAGAGAGCAAAGTCTGTAGTATATTTTTGGTTTTGCATTCTCTGCCCTTTAGTTTGGAGTCAAATAAGAACTTGTAATTCTGTATTCCAGATGAAATAGACCTGTCTGAGTATCTATCCAGGGTTATGAGTTAAAGTGAACTAAACCAGAGTCCATGTGACCTTAATGATTTTGGATTACTCAGCATTTTAAGGAGACCATTTCACTTCTGCAGCTTAAAGAGCAATTAATTTGTGTAACCCCTAGGTGATGCTACCCTATGGGCTACTACCCCTACCTGCGTGACTACGCATAGGTTAAGGGGCCTGAGTTCGGTGAACGGGTGCCTTCACCCAGAGGAATGGTACTGGGGTAGCATAGCTGCTTTTGGTATAGCCCTCCAGGATGCTACAACTGCCCACCAACCCATCTACTGGCCCCACACTTGAAATTACAATAAATACCTTGTTGTGCGTTCAAGTCGCAATTAATGGAGAGTGCTAATAATATGCTCACAGTGACCACTTACCATCAGGATCGGGAGCTTGGCATGCACCCTGAGCACCTGTAAGAGAATGGCTGCCAGCAGTTAACGTAGTACCTTTCAGCAGTGTTGGAGTTACTTTTCTAGTACTTTCTACTACTTTTGAGAACTTGTTCCAGAAAGCTCTGTATAGTCACTAGCAAGAATGGAGAAGTACTGGAAGATGTAATACACCTTACAGTTACATTTACTTATGTCGTTTTATACAAAAGAAATATGTAACTTGTAACTGATTACATTTATTGGAAAGTAACTAGTAACTAACCTATTACTTTCAAAAAATGTAATCTGTTATAGTTATTTATTATTTTGTATTGTTTTGTATTAAAATAAATAAGTAACTATAATTGTAAGGTGTATTACTTTTTCTAGTACTTATCCATCCTTAATAGTGACTGCACAGAGCTTCCTGGAAAAAGTTTCCAAATGTACTAGAAAGTAATAGAAAAAGTAACTTACCCAACACTGACTTTCAGTTATTTGCATTAAACCAGCACGCAGTAATAATATGCTCATAGACCAATTTAACATTCAAACAAGAAACCAATTTATATAGGGGTTTAAATAAGAAGTAGGGGATGCAGATTAAAATTACATCAATTTGCACTTTGGGTTTCAGTAGTAGTTCCACATTTACACAACATTTCAACCAATACAGTAACCCCTTTTTTGGAATGTCCAGTTAACCTCACTGGGTACCCAGGGTAAACTAAGTTGCAGGCCTGAAGTGGTGCCACTGGTTGGCCATTGTCACAGCTGGTTGGGGCCCTTAAATAAAGAAATGGTTAAGGCTTTAAATTGTAGTTAGCTATAGAAATCATAAACACCTTTTTAAAACCCAGAAATAATTTGTAATCCCCAGGCCCAATGGCCTGCAAAAGCAGTCTAAACCCAAGTGCAGACTTGAAAAACAGATCAGTTGGAACAAGCAAATTATTGGGTGTTGCAGGGTAAAACTCTGAGGTACTCATTGAACCTTGGACATCAGGATCTAGGCTGATTTCCAAGATGGCTCTCCTTGAGGCAGGGTGTGGCTGCAGGCTGAGAACTTCGTCCTTTCTGGCAAGGACTAGGATGCAGGGACCAGAGCTGCATGACTCACCCCCTCATCAAGGTGTAACCCCCAAGGGTGTTCGCAACCCATGATGAACTTCTTTGCGGGAGCTGATTCCCTTCTCTGCTCGTCTAGCAGCTTAGCTCTTATAGGCAGCTACAGTCTATCAGGCAAATTACTTGGCATCACGGGTTCAGCTAGAATGTATTTCGGTAGTAGGCCACACAGCTTACTCACTAGCACATGGACAGTCCTTGAAATGTCAGCAGGCACACAGCAGTTCAGATCTCCCCCTGGCAAATTGACTGGAGACAATTTTGGTGATCAAAAGCAATAACTTTAGACGCAGTCCCTGAGGCAAAAGCAGCTTCTCTCACTGGATTGCAGATTTGTGATCTTTCAGCAGTTCTGACCCAAATTTCAATCTGGCAATCTATTTTTAAGAATTCTCCCTTTTTGGAGGATTGCAGGTTGTTCTGGAGACTTGGCAGTCCCAACACTTGCTCATTAGGTGTTTTGGTCAAGAAGAGGCAAAGCAGGCCTCTCCCCACGTTCCTCGAGCTGCAAGGAGCCTCCTTTCCCTTCAGGAGCTCCAGACAGACCCCTGGAACTGCTGCTTGAACTTCCTGTGCACTGACTTCAAACTAACAGTCCCTCTTTTTGTAAAGGGCAAAAATCCTATAATCCGATTGGCTGTCCAGGCTGATTATCACAATCCCAGTTCTTTAATTGGACAGCAATTTGGCACCTAGATTTTGTCCCTGTTTATCCCCCACAAGTCTCTGGCGCTGCCCCAGAAGTCCCTTGTATTGATCCTGGCCACTGATTGGTTGAGAGGCACAAAGATGGTGGCTACATATACAGTTTTAGTGCAGTTTTAACCAATGTCCCCAAATTAAAGTTCTGGTGCAGCCAGCAGTTTAATGTTTACTAATTAAATTCCCCACTGTCTTGTAGCCCCAACAGTTCTCTCTTAAACAAGTCCACTTTTAAGTTAATTGAATGTTTCCTTGAGGAGTCACAGCTCCATAACATACTGCCCCTAGAAACCTGCCTGGGCTTATGAATATTTATTAAAGGCTTCACTGCCCTGACCTTTGCACTTAGCTTTCTGTGCCCCTAGAGGCAGCACTTACGAAGTCTGCCAGTTTATTTATTTTTAAAATAATTTCTTGGCTTTTGTTGTGTCCCAGTGCCTCTTTTCCTTAATTTGGCACTGAGACAAAGAACACCATCCAGAACAACTCAGACTGTTGACCATAACGGCGGTCGGATGCAACAGTGCATCCTCCTCGGTAGTGCAAGCAGCAGCCCTAAAAACATGCTAACCACTCTCAAATGGACTTTCCAAGCCTCGCAGGGCTCACCAACACAGGGGAACACTCGGGGGGATAACCAGGAGGAAGGAGGTGCCACAAAGTATGAGCAGACGCCGGGAGGCAGCGGGAGCACACCCAGAGGTGCTTTTTAAGGTAAGCCCCATTTGGGGGGGTGTTACACTCTCCCTGCCTAGGAAAGCTTGGCATCCGTGCCAAGTCTATAATAGACTGGTAACCATCAAACACATTACTAGATATACTCTATTATAAGCAGATATATCTGAATAACAGTTTGTCCTATAACAACCTAGCCAGGCATATAATAACTATTTACAAGGTAGCATGCTATAACGTAAATCTTATTTAGCATTTGGACATCCTATACTCAAAGCATTGTCATGGCATTTTAAATTCACTTGGTATATCTCAACAGTTTAGAATTCACATTTTCACATCAGATAGAATCACACATTTAGTACAGTTATATTTACATTTTTTCATAGCATTTCACCATATTCCCCTCTTTTTACCTCTGTACCCACCTTATTCCCCTCTTTTTACCTCTATACCCCGTGTCATACTGAAAGGACGCCGTAGCTTGGGTGGAGGCTTTGGTTTGGATGGAGGCAGTGAACACAATTTTTGGCAAGGAGTTGGGCATGACATAGATTCCTTTGTGCACAACATTCATGGGCAAGTTAACAGCCTCTCCTGGGGTGTCATATGTGAGCTTTAAGATTGGTTTCACAGATCTTTCTGAGCGACGCGGCAAAGTTGGCTGGCACTTGCACTCTGACTTCAGCATCTGGGGAATCAGTCCCGGTTCACTGTCTGCCAATGAAACAGCTTCAGAAGAAATGGGTTCCACTGCTCTTTCTTGTTGTTCAGTACTAATTTCAGACTCTCTGGCTTGAGCACTGCTATCCTTTCTGGCTCTTTAGGCTCACTTTCATTTGTCAGAGGTATTTCTGCAAATTTGGAATCAGCCAGGATACATTTTTGTGGTTCTTGAACAGGATTACTATCAGTAGAATGGAACAGTTCACTTAGACCACTTAGTTCATCAATACTTGCATGGTCATTTGTCGGTTCGCTACTGACTTCATTGTGTTCAGATTCACTGATTGCCGCTAATTCCATCATACAAAGGGATTCAGCCTCTTCAAGACCCACACTGTGAGCATCACTTTCTGGAGGTTCAGGTACAATTGATAAACTGGAATCTATTGACACAGTGGGGGTTCAGAGCCATCACTGTAGTTAACCAAGGGAAATCCCTGGCACACTCTCTCAAGTTCAAAAGATGGGTAGAAGGCAGTACAAAATTCACTTTTGTCATCACTTTCAGACTCAGCATTTTCAGTTTCTGCAAGGTTTGCAGGATTGGAGACATTATTAGGAGCAACAGGCTGGGAAACAGGAGTTTGCTGATCTTGTCGCTTGGCCTTAGTAGCAGACCTAGTTACAGGGCACTGAGGAACTTCAGTCTCTTGAACGTTATTGATTACTATTTGGCCGATAGGTAACAGATGGTTTCTGTGAATGGTTTTGACAGCACGAGGGTCCCCTTCTGGATGCACTTTATACACGGGCATATCATTTAGCTTACTGACTACTATGTATGGGATGTGACTCCAGTGGTCAGCTATTTTGTGTTTACCTGGAAGTCCAACATTTCTCATTAGTACTCTGTCACATGGTTGGAGCTCTTGTGCCTTAACACGTTTGTAATGGTGAGTTTTGTTGGCCAGGTTTCTCTTTGCTGCCATGATATTTGCAAGCTGATAGGCATGATCTAATTGAGTTTAAATCTTTAACATACTGCAGGTAGTTTTCCTGACTGAACACCATCAGGAGACACTTCAAAGCACAGTGCACTGGGAGACGAGCTTCTCTGCCAAACATAAGGTGGTACAGTGAAAAACCAGTAGCATCGCTCATTGTGCAGTTATAGGCATGTACAAGTGCGTTTACCTGTTGGCTCCACTTTGGCTTATCTTTAGGTTGCAGGGTGCCCAGTATATCAAGAAGGTCTGATTAAACCTTTCTGGTCATGGTCTCCTTGTGGGATGATAGGGAGTTGTTCTGGATTTTCTTACACCCCATAGGGACAACAGTTCTTTGATAAGTCTGCTTTTGAAATCCCAGCCTTGATCTGAGTATATACGCTGGGGGGCGCCATAATGTACAAAAAACATTTCAACAAGAACTTTGGCAGGCCTTTTGGTCTTTGGTTGGGTAGGCCTTCGCATATCTCGTGAAGTGATCCGTGACTACCAGCACATTTGCAATGCCTTTTGAATCTGTCTCCAAACTAAGAAAATCGATACAGGTGAGTTCCATTCATGCACTTGTGATAATATTGACCAGAGGGGCTGTTCTTTGTCATGGAACCTTGAGCTGAAGACACCTACTGCAGGTTTTAACATGTTGCTCGATATCTAGGCCCATTTTAGGCCAGTAGAAGCATGAACAGGCCAGATCAAGGGTTCTTTCACTACCCAGATGTCCCATTTGGTCGTGCAAGGCTTTTAAGACAATATTCTTGAACTTAAATGGCAGTACTAGCTGTTTTCTTACACTTTCACCTTGGCTGTCAATAAG
The DNA here is from genome assembly GCA_016271365.2 of Neoceratodus forsteri. Lineage (NCBI taxonomy): Eukaryota > Metazoa > Chordata > Ceratodontiformes > Ceratodontidae > Neoceratodus > Neoceratodus forsteri. The sequence goes on along the minus strand of JADMNL010000023.1, from coordinate 451,256,266 downwards.
CTCTCTGTACAATAGCTGTTCTCGAAGCTTGAGTTTGGCCCCTCCCAAAGAAGCAAAATAGTCTTGGGGTCACTGCACGCATTTTGGAGATGTCTTCCCATTTCTTAAAGCATCAACTACTGGTCTGATCATTGGATCATAGTACTGTTCTTTGCAGATGTCAGCTGGAGTTAGCTGTGGTAAGGAACTTAAGTCTAAGGCTGCAAAATTACAGTAGGCAACTGGTATACAAGTCTGTGGAGGTCCCAAGCAATCTGCCAGGCAGTTTACAGTTTCAGAGGACAAGGTTTCCTCCTGATTGAACTTATGACATAGCGCTGTTATAGATTGTTCAGCAATATGAACCCACTGTTTGTCAGAAGCAGGTCTTCATGAGAGAGCATCGGTGTCTACATGATGTATACCTAGTCTTGGTACTCCACCACATAATCATATGTTGCTAGAGAGAAATGCCATATATGTCCGGTAGCATCTAGTCTGGCTGTTGTTTGGGAATATGTTAATGGATTGTTATCGGTCCTGACCAAGATTTTAGCACCATACAAGTATCCATGAAATTGGTCAACTATTGTCCACTTGAAAGCGAGAAATTCTAATTTATGCACCAGATAGTTTTTCTCTGAAGATGTCAGACTTCTGCTAGCAAAGGCTACAGGGCCCAATCCTTCCAGGTATACTTGATAGAGTACAGCTCCAAGGCCACTCAAACTGGCATCTGTATGTAATACATAGGGCTTTGATGGATCAGCATAAGCTAGAAAGGAGCATGAGTTAATCTGTATATTATTTCTTCGAAGGCAGTGTCACAATTGAGAGTCCATCTCTTTCCAAACAGCTCATTGGGTCTGAAATATTTTTTTTCAGTGTCTCTGTCAGAGCCTTTATTAAACTTTTGTGAGTGGGTAGATACCCTTGAGTTAAGTTTAGTAGGAGGCGGATCACCTTGTATAGTCTTTGACAAATCAGTGGTAATAGCCGTAGAATCCAAGAAACCTTGAAGTTCTTTTAAGTTGTTGGGCTTTGGCCAGCTGGTTAATGCTTCCACCTTACTGGAGTCTGTTTGTATGCCTTCTGATGATACAGTGGCCCACATATTTGACAGAGCAGATATCTTAACACCAAATTCCTCAAGCCTGTCCAACACTTTAAATAGGCGAGCCCATGCTCCCTCGAGAGTATTGCCAAAGACTATGACGTTGTCAAGGTAGACGAGACATTCTAAGAGATTCATATCTCCCACTGCAAGCTCCATTAATTGTTGAAATGTTGCTGGTGAACCCTGATGTGCCTTGGGGATGCAGAGGAACTCATAGAAACCCATGGGACAAATGAATGCACTTTTCTCCCTGTCCTCAGGAACCATTGGGATCTGATAGTATCCACTTTGGAGGTCAAGAACTGAGAACCATTTACTCCCATTCAGACAGTCCAGGGCATCCTGTTTGCATGGCACTGTATACTGATCAGGCATGGTTCTTTTGTTAAGAGTCCTCTAATCAACACGCATATGAACAGAGCCATTCTTTTTCCGCACCACAACAATTGGGGAGACGTAGTGGTATGTGTGACTCTTGTATGATGCCAGCTGCTAACATCTCTTGTAGGTGACATCTGACATCATCGATGTTGGCAGTAGCTAGATGTCTAGACCTCTTTCTGAAGAGTCTTTTGTCGTGCAGATGAGTGTGGTGTTCAGCACCCATGACACATCCAACATCCCATTCCTTGAGGGAGAATACCTTGGTTCTCTGAGCCAACTTGTTACTGATCCTGGTTCTCCAGCTGTTTGGGATAGGTGAATCTCCAAAATCGAACATGTCAGGTGAGACCTCACATCCTTTTTCAGTTTTGCACTTGGATGGGAGCACAGCAGTGTCAGCACAATAGGCTTTTGCCAGGGTGCATCCTCTGTGTACTGTGATGTCTCAGTCTGTAACATTTTGTATTCGGACCACCACTCGTCGGGTGTAAACATGGGCCCTGGCCAGAAGTACACTGGGTTTAATCAGCAGTCCTTCAGGTAATTTTCCATTGTCTGGGGCATCCAGCATCAAAATTTTGTTAGTCACATCTTTTCGCAGCCGCACTTCACCACTGATACTTCATTCTGCATTTGGAGGTAGCGTGATAGTAGCAGGATCTTTTTTCCAAACCATCCCAACAGGATCATCTTTGTCACTCTCCTTGGGGTGCATTTGTTTCTCATAGGCCTTTTTGATCAGGGCGTGCACACACAGGGCTCTTTCTGTCTTTTTCTTCTGCCTGTCTTCACATAACTGGGCCAGGCACCCAAACATCTGTGCATTGGTGTCAGTCAATACAGGGATACCATCATAAAGTCCTGTAGAAGGGCCAACCAGGGCTAGTGTCTCCACAGAATCTCCCACACCAGCCACATAGGATGGAAAAGAAAGCCATATTTTTAAGTAGCCAAGATATGGGTACGATGTTTCACTTAACCCCCACACATGCAGTCCATCGAGAGGTTGGAGTGGGTGGTCAGATAAATACTGCTCATACCACTCTTGGAAGATTATTGTGAATTGAGACCCACTGTCTAAAACTGCTCGAGATGGAATTCCATCTATGTGTACAGTAGTGTCCATGAAGGGCCCACCAATTTGGACCAGTCTGAGGATATCAGTAGGAACTTGAACAGACGATTTAGCTACAAAGAAATTGAATTTGAGATTGCCTGAACTTTCCACCGCTATCATTTCCTGCACTCCTCTGTAATTGTTTTGCTTTTTGGAGCTCCCCTTGTAGTTTGTGTACCACCTTTGCTAGGTCCTTCTGAGACTGGCATTCTTTCTTTATATGCTCATCCTTTCCACAACTGTGACAAATTATATTTTCTTTGGTCTGTCTTGGCCAAAACATTGCATTAGGAGCTGGTCTCCATTCACAAGTAGGAGGTTGGGAGGGGTACACATTTGGTGCCGGAGCTGGAGCACTGACAACAGAAAGTCTTGGTTCACCCTCCATCTGCGGTGTTGAAGGTGGTGCAATATGTCTCAGTAATTCTTTCATTGTAGCAGTCAATTCACTTATCTCAGTTTTCGAGCTGCCATCAGCAGGGGGTGCCTGAGCGTGCACCCCCACCCCCATAGCAGATGCGTTCTGAGAGGGATCAGGGTCTTTATCTGTAGAAGGGGCCTTGGGATAGACAGTAGCTTTCACTTCTCTGAATTCTCTCAGCAACTCTGCCCATGGTGGGATATCCTTAGCAGTCTCTGAGTGCTCGTCTGGTGCTATATTCCACCCTTGAACTTCACCCACATGATCACCCTCTGTCACCTGGGCAGCAGCAGCAGATACATGAGGAGGCCCCCAGAGCGGCATGCTATGTTCAACCCCCCTGGATTTCTTTCATTAATTTGTCATAGGAGGGAGGTGAATCTAGCCGGGCTGCAAGTCGAATTTGAGCAGCAATAGTTCAGAAAATGGGGCAGACTTAAGTATTTGGTCCAGCCTGATTCTGATCTAATTTATCTGGGGCCATGCTACCTTTCCTGAGGCATTCCTGGAGCATTTTTTCAAGTTGAGGTACATACACTGACAAGGGCTCCCCTTGGTATTGGTGAGTGGTTTTCACCCTCTACTACAGATCCTCATCTGAGTCTGGGCTCCCAAATACATTTTTCAAAGCAGCCAAATAGTCCTGTGTAGCTGCCTTGAGGTGATTAGCCCACTTGGCATGGATAGTAGCCAGAGCTGGACCTCGGAGACTTTCACTCAACCTTTTTCTGTTCTCCACCTTGGAACATTGCCATTTTGGCACTGGGGGGCAACATAGTCTATCCAGGTCTCCCAGTCATCCTCCCCATTAGGTGTGGGTAGTGTGCCAGAAAACACTCGCAGCCGCGTATAAAAGTCGTGACTAATTGTGGGCGTGTGGGTGTGCACTGGTGTGGGTGCAGGAGGGGTGAGGCAGGTACTGGAGCTGGCGTGGCTGTCGGTGAATGAACACCTCCAGGTGGCATGAATAACTTTTTGAAGTCCTCAATTGTTTTACCCTCCTCCAGTAATAATTTGGCAACTTTTCCTCAAAACTTTTGGTTAAAGGTGGGAGCTCGTTTTCCTAGGGGTCCTCACTATCTTTAATTACTACCTTCCAAATGGCCGGGGACCCATGAACGGTAATAGTTTTGGGCACCTGAGTGCAGTCTACTGGGTTACCACACTCCACTAAAGCCATCAGAACTTGGACAGTGAAGTCAGCTTGTCGGCTTACCACTATAGTTTCTTCCCAAACACCCAGTTTTTAAAGTGCCCTCTATAGTGTCTTTACTATGTGCCAGGGTATAGCAAGTATAAGCAAGGCATTCTGTGGGGTCAATTTCATGCTCCGTGCACTAACTGACTAACTAGTGTACAGCAATTTTCATCAGTACCCATAAAAATTCTATACACACTCTTTTGTTTCCACTAGGGGTGCTAATCCCATCGGTGCCTCCAAAGATGTAACTCCTAGGTGATGCTGCCCTATAGGACATTACCCCTGCCTGCGTGACTACACACAGGTTGTGGGGCCTGAGTTCGGTGAATGGGTGCCTCCACTGGGGAGGAATGGTATTGAGGTAGCGTAGCTGCTTTCAGTATAGCCCTCTGGGATGCTATAACCACCCACCAACCCATCTAGTGGCCCCACACTTGAAATTACAATAAATACCATGTTTTGCATTCAATTCGCGATTAATGGAGAGTGCTAATAATATGCTCAGAGTGATCACATACCATCAGGGTCTGGAGCTTGGCATGCATCCTGAGCACCTGTAAGAGAATGGCTACCAGCAGTAGCGCAGTACCTTTCAGCTATTTACATTAAACCAGCACTCAGTAATAATATGCTCATAGACCAAATTTAACATTCAAACAAGAAACCGATTTATTTAGGGGTTTAAATAAGAGGTAGGGGATGCAGATTAAAATTAGATCAATTGGCACTTTGGGTTTCAGCAGTAGTTCCACATTTACACAACATTTAAACCAGTACAGTAACCCCTTTTTTGGAATGTCCAGTTAACCTCTCTGGGTACCCAGGGTAAACTAATTTGCAGGCCTGAAGTGGTGCTGCGGGTTGGCCATCATCGCAGCTGGTTTGGGCCCTTAAATATAGAAACGGTTAAGGCTTTAAATTGTGCTTGGCTGTAGAAATCATAAACACCTTTTTAAAACCGAGGCATTTGTAATTCTCAGGCCCTATGGCCTGCAAAAGCAGTCTAAACCTAAGTGCAGACTTGAAAACTGATCAGCTGAAACAAGCAAATTATTGGGTGTTGCAGGTAAAACCCCGAGGTACTCACTGAACCTTGGGCATTGGATCTGAGCTGATTTCCTGGATGGCTCTCCTCGAGGCAGGATGTGGTTACAGGACGTCATCCTTTCTGACAAGGACTAGGATACAGGGACTGGAGCTGCACAACTCACCCCTCATCAAGGCGTAACTCCCAAAGGTGGCCGCAACCCACGATGAACTTCTCTGCAGGAGCTGATTCCCTTCTGTGCTTGTCTAGCTGCTTGGCTTTTATAGGCAGCAACAGTCTATCAGGCAAATTACTTGGCATCACTGGTTCAACTAGTTTATATTTCGGTAGTAGGCCACGCAGCTTACTCACTAGCACGTGGCAGTCCTGGAAATGCAAGCTGGCACACAGCAGTTCAGATCTCCCCCTGGCAAATTGACTGGAGACAGTTTCGGTGACCAAAAGCATTAACTTTTGATGCAGTCCCTGAGACAAAAGCAGCTTCTCTCACCAGATTGCAGATTTGTGATCTTTCAGCAGCTCTGATCCCAATTTCAATCTGGCAATCTACTCTGAAGAATTCTCCCTTTTTGGAGTATTGCAGGTTGTTCTGGAGACTAGGCAGCCCCAGCACTTGCTCAGCAGGCATTTTGGTTGAGAAGAGGCAAAACAGGCCTCTCCCCATGTTCCCCAAGCTGCAGGGAGCCTCCTTTCCCTTCTGGAGTTCCAGACAGACCCCTAGAACTGCTGCTCAAACTCCCTCTGCATTGCCTTCGAACTGACAGTCCCTCCTTTTATAAAAGGCAAGAATCCTATAATCCAATTGGCTGTCCAGGCTGATTATCACAATCCCAGTCCTTTTAATGGACAGCATTTTGGCGCCTTGATTTTGTCCCTGTTATCCCCCACAAGTCTCTGGCACTGCCCCAGAAGTCCATTGGCTTGATCCTGGCTGCTGATTGGTTGAGAGGCACAAAGATGGTGGCTGCATATACAGTTTTAGTGTAGTTTTAACCATGGTCCCCAAATTAAAATTCTGGTGCGACCATGCCGGCCCGGTGGCGCTGAGGGTTGAGGCACTGGATGCCACACCTTGTACCACGCTGGCGACCCTGGTTCGGAAACACATCCAGGTTGTCAGTTGTCGGCAGCTAGGGATGGGATCGAGCATCCAAAGGACTGCTCTCCCATCCCTTAGGAGGGTTGAGGGATCCCACCCCTGGTGACGACTGGGGGCACAACCAGAGTGGGGCACATGGGGGTGGAGTGTGGCAGACGTCGGCACGTTGTGTCTTTGACATCATTGCACACCCACACTCCAAGAAGGGCCATTAATGCAGGAAAAAGACTGGCTTGATAGCCGTGCTCATACTACCAAGAGGTCTGTCGTAGAATCACGGTGAGGGGGTCTGGTTTTGGCCTGCATGGGAAGGCATAGGGGGACCTCCCAGTGGGTCAGGGAGTGGCTGTACCAGACTCCCCATCGTGCGAGTGACTCTGCTGCCCTCCAGGCGGGGGGGGAGGTGGTGGCTGGATGCCCCTGCCTTATGTATTGCAGCAGCAGAGAAATAAGGATGTGATTAAAAAAAAAAGTTCTGGTGCAGCCAGCAGTTTAATGTTTACTAATTCAATTCCTCACTGTCTTGTAGCCCCAGCTGTTCTCTCTTAAACAAGTCCACTTTTAAGTCAATCGAAGGTGCCCTCAGGGAGTCACAGCTCCCATAACATACTGCCCTAGAAGCCTGCCTGGCTTATAGAATATTTATTAAGGGCTTCACTGCCCTGACCTTTGCCTTTAGCTTTCTGTGCCCCAGAGGCAGCGCTTACGGCATCTGCCAGTTTATTTATTTTTCAAAATATTTTCTTGGTTTTTGTTGTGTCCCCAGTGCCTCTTTCACTTAACTTGGCACCAGGAACCAGGGAGACACCTTCGAGAACAACTCCAGACTGTTGACCACAATGGCGGTCAGATGCAACAGTGCATCCTCCTCGGTAGTGCGAGCAGCGGCTCTAAAAACGTGCCGACTGTTCACAAATAGATTTTTTGGGCCCCACAGGGCTTACCAGCACAGGGGAATACTCGAGGGATAACCAGGTGGCAGGAGGTGCCGCGAAGTATGGGCAGACGTTGGGAGGCAGCGGGAGCACACCCGGAGGTGCTTTTTATGGTAAGCCCCATTTGGGGAGGCGTTACACTTGTTCTTTTCCAAAACATCCCCCTCAGAAGCATGTGTAACCCTTACTGGGCTCAGAGTCCAATGGTGACAGAATTTATATTTTTATGTGCCCCATTTAGGAAGGGAAGGGATCATAATTTGGCTTCGTGGAGCCGAGCCATGCTGATCCCTTCCACTTCCTGGTATCTCTTCTGGCAGTGATCTGCCCCTGCGGTGTCACATTTTGTGATGTCAGTATATGGATAGCGTGGGTGCACACCCCATAGACATGAATGGGGCTGTTTTTCAGGGTAACATTTTTGTAGTTTAGATGGCCATTCAGAAAAAATCATGGCCACCGCTTAACTAACAATGCCAACAGATGTCCAAAAGCAAAGCTCTACCTGGAAAAATATCCATTACCCTATAAACATGAAATCCTGTTCCTCTAAATAGGATTCCAATACCATCAGCTCTGTCTAGTCCGAAGAATCAAAAGGAGGGTCCCCCCACCACTCTCATTTCGTATTTTGCAATTCAGCTAAAGTTGTCATCCAAGTCGCTTCTAAAAAAATTATATCAAATCGTTCATGCAGTAACGGCATAAATTGCTTTCTGTTTATACTGGTTCTTCAAACTGCGTACATTTAGAGAGGCTATCTTTATTTGTTTCATAAGTTCAGAATAAGAAAGGAATATGCTATCGTCTTAAGTCGATTTACCCCTTTCCCTCCTCCCTTCCTTCATTATTCCCTTGACTCTCTTTTCTTTCTTGTTTTTCTGGTCAGGGGACCGTCCCTCTTTCTGGGAAATGGAATCAGATTATATTTCACAGTCCATATTATCCCGATCTGAGTCACCCCAGTTCATCAAGCTTTGTAGAACCTCATACAAGTTACTGAGTTGCAGTTCTGTTTCAGACTGAGCAAGTTTAGAGGCTCTGGTACTATGGCGTGTGGGTAGAGGCTTTGCTGTTTGCAGTGGAGACATGCTAGGCCCTTCGCCAGGTGACTGAGGTGCTTCTCCAGGACCTGAAACCATTGGGTTTTCATTACACAGGGAAGTCTGCCCTATGGGTTGCAATGCCATACTTGGTTGATCCAGTATTCTTGGGGCAGGTATAATTGTCTGTGCAGTAAGGTGGTTATTATGCTGAGGTGAAAAACAAGTACTTCTTGAGGCTGGTTCTGGGCAACTTCTACCCTTACCTTGTGTGGGAGGGGAAACTTCAGAAGTAGGTCTAATCACTGTACTACATTTCTGAACAGAATGTACCAGATCTGATTGGTTAAAGGGAGGTGACCTATTATTTGAAGCCCAGGGACAATCTCAAAAAATATGGCCTTTTGCTTCACACCGATTAACCAAGTGTTCAAGTCCTGACACACCAGGCTAACGTTCCCAAAGGCCCCACACAGGCTGCATCGAAGTTTATCACAGGCACTGGACAAATGCATTTTCTCTCTCCACATTTATAGCAAGCCTTGGGTGCCCAACATAGACGTAAACCCCCCATTCTCGGCCCACAAAGAAACTGTTAGGAATATGGCTGATTCCATGTGGCCCCAGTCACAGTCTCACTCTGAATTTCCAGCCCGCTGTCCAGAAACTGAGTCTATAATGGCTTCTGAAGGATCTAAGATATAGAGAATAATGGATGGGGAAGGGTTTGATATGAGAATTTAATGCACACCCGAGTTGTGGGATGCTACATAAACCCCGAGGGTGAAGCCCGAGGGGTTTATCAAAGCATCCCACAACAAGGGTGTGCATTAAATTCTCATATGAAACACCCTTCCCATCTTTTAATTTTTATAATAACAGACCAGCAATTTTTCTCCAGCAGTTTGTGAGACTGTCTGGCCCCACCCACATACAGAATGTTGGCCAATGAGGCAGCAGCATAGTTTGACTGGCATGGCTCATGAATGTCATAACAACCAGCCGGTTGTTATGGAAAATATCAACCTGGTCGGTACATTGAAAAAAAATTGCTGACCAGTTATTATATATATGTAACCCCCCTGCAAATTGGGGTTCCCAAAAGACTTCCAGGAGCTTGCTTGAATGCTTCAAGCCTGAATGGTGTTTGGCATTTAAGCCATTTATCAGTGAGTGTTTTTAGAACCTCTGGTACTGTCTCTTTAAGAGCTGTCTGCTTGCAGACATAATTAGTTTGTATGGGGACTGTGTGTTTCTTTGATTGAGTACCACCAAGCTGCTGCCAATTCACTTCATTTTGCAGTCACTAGGAGTGCAAAGGAACCTATCTGAAAGATGTAACTGTTTGCCAGAAATTATTTAGAGTAATAATGAAATTACAGTTTGTCTAACCTGCTTTCTTTGCAGTCAGAACTGTGTCTGCTAGTTCCCCATTCTAGTTTTGAACTGCTGAACTGGACCAATCAGTGTGGGGTAAGCTAGCTCTAAAATGGTGCCTTGGACGAATCAGAACTTGGACTCATAATCTGAGCCAGCCACAAGAGGATTATATGGGCAGTGACTCTGGGAGATGTAGTTTAGACTTCAGTGCCTTTTTGGACCAACAGCAGCAGTCTATTGTGAGTGACAGCCAATCCAGTCAAGAACTGGGAGGAACTCAAAGGAAGTGCCCGGTTTTGTCGGTTGGAGTTTCAGTTGAGCTTTGGCAGTGAAGAAGGAAGGAGCCCTGTGCTTTTCAGTGTGCAGTTTTAGTCAAAAACGTGTGTAAGGCCCAGAGTTCCGGTCTGCAGCTTGTGTAACAGCTTGTTAGGACTGAATCCATCCTGTGAAAAGAATCAAAGGATCTCTGAAGAGTAGAAACCAGGCTCACCCTGTGAAGACTGGAGGAATTGCTAAAATTGCACTCGGTCTGTCAGGAACTGAATCTGCTGTGTGTTCTCGGGTATTGTGCAGTAATTGGCGACGGATACAGATGCAGCCTGCCTGGTATAGTGCTTTCTTTTATATGGATGTGTGAAGAGGTTAGTGTACCTCAAGTGAGCCCTGCTGACATTGAAGGACCCTATCTTATTTGGAGGTCGTGAGTACTAATTCAGGGTCGCTCCTGTTGAATTGCCACATTAAATCCAAATGGAATTACTGTACTGCTGACTGTTTAATTCTCCTTTTCTCTGTGTGAAAGGGCCCCTACGAGCTGCCACGGTTTGACTAGCCACTAGGGCTTGGGTACCCAGGGACAGTAACTGATAGGGATAGGCCTGTGCACAGAGCCATAGGTAGATTATTAGAGTGATAAGCTAATTAACCTGATTTCCCCTGTCCTTGTTATATCCCCTAAATAAATCAGAGCTGCTTGTTTCAGCAAAGTTATACTGCCTGAGGTATTTGTCTATGTTAAAGTACTGTACTGTGATTGTTGCACTGTATCTCATTTCACAGGAGGTCCCAGTGCCGAACCAGACCTGGGGTAAGTGTATACTGTGAAGGTAATTTGATATATTGTGTGGGCCACTAGTGGGAAGAAAGGGGTTGCAGTGTCCCAGAGGGCTGTGACCAAGTTAGTTTAACTATTGCAAACCCTGACCTCTGGGTGGAGGCACCCGCCATTGGATCCAGGCCCCTCAACCTGTTAGTGGCAAATCAGGCAGGGGTAGTAGCCCCTGGGATAGCGCCATCTAGGGGTTACATCTTGGAGGCACCGCTGGGATTGTGTGTCCTCTAGTGGCCATATTTATGAACCACTGTTAAGAAAAATGGGTACCCGACAAGAAGTGGCTGTGCACCGCTGGTGGAGTGGTGTACTGGGGAGGGAGATCGACCCCCAAAATGCTATGTTTATCCTGGACATCCCCCTGGGTATCAATACGGACACTGTGCAGGGAGTACTTTCCAAGGTGGAAGGTTTACAAAACCCTGTGGTGGTGGGTCGGCATGCTAATCTGCTCACCCACACTTTCCTGGCCCTAGTAGAGTTTAAGGATCCCATAGATAGCTCCAAAGTGCCACAGACCATTACCCCAGAGGGAGCCCTCACTGCTTGGAGAGTGATAACTAAGGACAGTAAAGACCCGGGGGGGAATCAGCCCCCACCACTATCTGAAACTTTTGAGGAGAAATTTGCTGAATGGTTGCTGGGAGAGGGGAAAACTGTGGAGGACTTGAAGAAACTATTCTTGCCACCTGGGGGTGTTCCTTCCCCAACACCCTCTCCTGCTCCAGTGCCCGTAATGGTGGCTGAACCAAAGCAGACTCCTATTTCTGCACCTGCCATTAGTCACGACTCTTACCGAAGGTTGAGGATCTTCTCTGGCACCCTCCCCACCCCCCAAGGGGAGGATGACTGGGAGACCTGGATAGACTATGTTGCCCCCCAAGTGCTAGAATGGCAATGCTCGGAAGGCGATAAGCGAAAGAGGGTTAGTGAGAGCCTCCGAGGTCCTGCCCTGGCTACCATCCGTGCTAAACGGGTCAGTAACCCTGAAGCGACTGCACAGGCCTATCTTGAGGCCTTGGAGAATGTGTATGGGAGCCCAGATTCTGATGACATTCACTTGCCGCTGAGTCTGAGTGGTGGTTTTGTCTCTGAGGAAAAGACAATGTGACTGTGGTCCAAAGTGAAGAGTTGTGGCAGGCACATGCATGAGTGAGGAAAACCATGCATGTGTGTGTGTGTGTGTGTGCTGTTATAAACACTCCTTTAAAACAACAAATTACACCATGGTTTCCCTATGGAAAAGGCAAAACCACTTATTATATCACATTTACATAAAGCCAATAATGAATGTCACCCACATTCCGCTTTCTCATTTCTAAACATTACAGTTACCTTTTTATTAAGGGTTTAGTCAAGGGATTACCAAAATGGGATTCATAATATGTTTCAATTTATCATAAAGGCCCCAGAATCTCTCCCAACCTGCTTGGGTAGTAAACTGGTATTAAGATTCTCTTCTCCAGAGATGTTAATCAAGGCAAAGACCTCTGAGGGTATAAATTTCAGGGAATCCTTCAGCAGCATAGCACCTTCCCCACGTATACTCTGTTAGGTCTGTCTGCCATTCCACCTATATAATGTAGTCTGACTGAATTCCTCCTTGGCAAAGGTTCAGGTCTATTTTGAAAGAAATCTGCAAATTTCGGGATGGGGGGGCTGTCTCCTGGGTTCCTGTACACTGTATCACTGGAGGAATTCTCTGAATCCTGGGTGGGTAAAGCAATCGGCTGTGGTTTTTCGATTTTCTGAATTCCCAACATCCGAAGCAGAAACACTCCTGAATGTGTTTCCCTTCAGTATGGTATTTTGCCCTTCGGTATTCACAATTGTCTCCTATGAAGTTAGCTGGCAGTTTTCATGAGCCTCCCAACTATGTGCTCCCAGGCCCCATTCTGAAAATACAGTACTTACTGGCACAGTAGGTCTCTTCAACTCCAGTGAAGAATCTCGTGCATAGTAGCTGTATTTGTAGTTAGGTCCCACCAGTTGCATCTTTTCCAGTATCGCCTGATGTAACCATTCTTGTGAAGGCAATCCCATTTCTTGTGACTGCTCTGAGTCCAGTATCCATGCTTCATCACAGTTTTAATCCAGCCTGCAACTGTTAACACAAAGTCAGGGGACCATGTCTCCCTTCTTGCTGGTTGTGAAGCTATTTGAAACGCTTCCTTAATTCTTCTGCTCGCTGTCGGCAGTGTCCTTGGATCCTCAGATAACATCTGGTCAATTTCAATCAGTTGTTGTGCCACAGTCTGCATGTTGCTGTGTTCTACCACCACTGGAGAGCCTTGAACCTGTGCCAGTGTTCGACTGTCTGTTTCCACCTTAGCAGGTACAGTTCTTCACGGAATTCCCAAGCTCACCAGTACAGATTGTTGCTAAGGTAGCTGTGCTGGTTGGCACTTGTCCAATCTGAATCCCATCGGCAGTTGTCCCAGCACTGCACTAATTGTGACAAAGTCATTCTGTGCTGCACCTGGATTCAAGTTCACACTAGTAACTATTTGTCCGTCAGACAGTAACTGGCCCTCCTGGGTGACAGAAACATCAGCCAGGGGAGAGAGCACCTCCCCATCATGCACCCTCCCATCCTCCTCCTCCTCCTCCATCGGGGAGTCTGCCATCCCTGAGCTGGTTCCACAAGTACATGACTGGCCGCTCCCAGTAGGTCAAATGGAGAGGTGCAACCTCCAACCTTCTACCTTTAAATGAGGGAGTACCTCAGGGATCCATCCTGGGCCCTCTCCTGTTCTCCCTGTTCATCAACGACCTCCGCCACCACTGCGGCAGCAGCTACGTGGTGCAGTACACTGACGATGCAGTACTCTACAGAACAGCGGTGCACCTGGATGATCTCGGACCCCTGCTCCAGTCTGACCTCTCCCAGGCAGAAGCTTGGCTGGTTGAGAATCGCCTGGTCCTCAACCCAAACAAGACAAAAGCACTCCTGTTTGGTCCAAAATCCATGGGCCCATCCCGGGCGCATCTCCTGCCATTGGCCACCGCGACTGGAACCACAATCGAGGTGGTACAATCCTTTAGATACCTGGATCTTACTCTAGACCAGGGACTCACTCTAAAGCAGCATGTGGATCAGGTGACAAAAAACATCCACCAAAAACTCGGGCTGCTCTTCCATCCAAGCACCAGCATGATACCCGAGACACGACTGGCAATCTGTCAGAGTGTCCTCCTACCTACTCTCACCTATGCAGCCCCAACCCTACTTGGCATTGCAAAACTCGAGCAGGGCAGACTGCAGACCCTGTACCACAAAATCACGTGATTTGTCACAAATGCCCATCCAAGGACCCATCACTCCGAAGCCCTCACCTCTCTCAATTGGCCCACCTTGAACCATAGGCTCCAGTACCCCCTGTTAAGCTGGACCTATAAGCTACTCTCTGATGACCCTCCTGCAGGGCTCTTCGGGCTACTTGCCCCAAAGCAGACCAGCAGGCCTCTCCACTCTTCAGGCAAAACACTACTAGAGGTGCCCAGGACCAGACATGCAGCAGGCAGTAAATGCTTCACCCAGACAGCCCTTACACTGTGGAACAAGCTCCCCTGTCAACTCCAGGAAGCCCCCTCCCTAGTGACTTTTCAGACGGGATTACGCGCTCACCTCCTAAACCTCAGCTCCTGCTCCTGCTCCTGTCCTGAAGGATAGCTAAACCGCCCCCTATAGTCGGGCTACAAAACAATCTACCTGCCCTAGCCGACAGAAAGCTGCAACAGCTGAGTTTGTCTATGAAACCGGTCTCTACCAATGTAACCCTCCCCCAACGTCCTGTACCAAATTGCTTGTATACAATGCTGTACTACCTCCCTGCACCTCTACAACCTCTCATATGCTAACCTTACCATATGTTCTACACTGTACTGATTATGTCCTAAATGGTATCAGCTGCATAGTTAGTTGCACTGCTTGCTTATAATGCCTGTTTTGCCTATTGTACTATGTGTACTATATGTCTATACTTCTCAATATATTGGAATAAGCCTAGCAGGACTCACTGCTGTATACCCATGTCATCATCTTCTGTTATGAAATATGTATACTGTCAATGAACTTCCTGTATGCTGTGTCCTACCCCTGCATTATCTGTTTCTATCTGCTCAACTCTATGTAATCTAACTCCAGGTTGCCACTGAAAAAGGGACCTCTGGGGACCAGTGGGCCTACCCGGTCACCAAAATTTAATAAATAAATAAATCTTGGTCTGGTAGCCAACAGCACCCCCACACCAAGAGTAGGGTAATTTATTTTTTTGAAAATCACTCAAATCATAAACAACACAAACAATAGAACATAGCAAGCAATACATCAAGTATCATTCAATGTGTTTACACAACTTGGTATGTTCCCTCTCTCCTTAGGAAGTCTTGCCCTCCTGCCCCCTGGGGAGTATGAACCACTCAGCTCGGTGCAGGAAGGCAGCTGCAAAGGCAAACAAGATGTTGGGGTGCATCTCAAGGGAAATCTCCTCCAGGCACAGAGAAGTGATCTTACCCCTGTACAGGTCACTGGTCAGGCTGCACCTGTACTGGGGGTCATTTCTGAAGAGGGACATCAGATTGCTGGAGGGAATACAGCATAGGGCAATGAAGATGATACAGGGACTTAAGGGAAAATCCTACGAGGAGAGGCTGGGAGAGCTGCAAATGTATTCCCTGGAAGAGAGGAGGGATAAGGGGATATGATCGAAAACTTTAAGTACCTAAAGGGTATTAACAGGATAAATACAGAAGGGATTCTTTAGATCAAAAGGTTGAGGGACACGAGAGGGCATCAGCTGAGATTGAAGGAGGGGAGATTCAGGAGGGAAATCAAGAGACACTTTTTCACAGAAAGGGTAGTAGATAAGTGGAACACTCTGCCCATGGAGGTGATATCTTGTAGAACAGTGGGAGGATTTAAGAGAGGTGGGACAGAGTGAGGGGTCATGCTTATGAGGAGGGGAGGGAGGGAGGGTAGGGCAGCTGCAAGTTGAGGGTTAGCTGCACAATCGAGCAGACTTGATAGACCATGAGGCCTGTTTCTGCTGGCATTTTGTATGTTCGTATGATGTATGCATATGTGACTGAGATACATTGTGGCTGTTCACCTCTCTATCTGTGGGATATACCACCCTGTAGGGGTATGTAGGCAAGAAACTCTAGAGGAGGGTTCCACCCCTATGGGTGCTGCAGGAATGATTCCCTTGGCTAAAGGTAGCTTAGGAAGGAGCCCACGGGAAAGAGAGATGAGCCACTGGAGGAGGAGGGGAGGATGGTGAGGCAATGAAAAGAATGATCCTGGAGCAGCCAGGAGGAGGAGCAGCTGTTTAAGGCCTGATTGGGGGAGTGGTTTGTTGCTCTACCCATTGATCTACAGGTGAAGCCTTGCAATTCAGTGTGCTTACACAACTTGGTCTGATGTATGCTTATGCGACTGAGATCTGTTGTGGCTGCTCGCTTATCTATCCATGGGATATACCACCCTGTAGGGGTATGATGGCAAGGAACCCTAGAGGAGAGTTCAACCCCTGTAGGTGCCGTGGTAATGATTCCCTTAGCTAAAGATAGCTTAGGAAGGAGCCCAAAAAGAGTACCCAAAAGGATGTCGAGAATCGAAGAAGATGAGAAGTCAGAATGATATCGAGGGCAGGAATGGAGGTCGAAAGGTGTAGATGGGTAGGACAGGAGAGGAACAGGAGACAACGTGGAATATTTAGTGGATTGGAAGCTGACACGAGGCAGGAGGGCAAGACTTCCTAAGGAGAGAGGGCACAGCCAGGGCCACCATCCAACTCCATCCAACAGTGGAACCTAACCACGGAACCTTGAAAGCACCAACTCTATCTAATATTATGATCATCGGCATGGAAAAGAGGAAAAATAGCCTTTGAGGAGGAAACCTATGGGGATTCAAGGCCTAGGTCGCCTTCCCTCTAAGCTGAAGGACGTTTTTGGTTAGTGATGGCTCAGCTGCTGCAATTTAGAGTAGAGATCGAGGGAAGAGGAAAAGATTCCAATCTGGAGGAAGCTCTCGCTCTGTTCTTCTAACAGGAATGCTTTTGAGGGCTGTAGGCAACGTCTCTGCAACTAGGTACCCAAAAACAAAGGAGGAGAGAAATGACCACTGAGGCACTCAGCTGGCCTACATGAGCCTATGAAACAGACCAGGTGAACCAAAGGTGGTCAGAGGGAGAATAGCATAAAGGGTGCCACTGAACCCACTTGGGCAGCTAAAGGGGCCCTGCTGAGGAGAATCCCACCCCTCGCAGCTTGAAGTCATAAATTCTGCATCCAGAGGTGTCACTGGAATGAGGGACGATTGAAGGTCTACCCAGAGTGAACACATTCTCACTATGGGCCAGGGAGAAGGACCCCGCTCTGAGTTTTGCATATTCTAGATGTGGACTTCGGGGGTGCAGAGCGAGACTGTTGGCTACAGGCTAGCCCTGAGCCATGGAGCAGTGGACATGGAAGGCATGTCTCCAAGTGGAGAGCAGGTCAGGGCTGAGGTAGCATAAGACCCATGAGGGTTATGCTTGGATAGTCTATGTGAATAAGCAGACCTACAGAGAGGTCAGATGGAGTGAAGGAGACCCCAATGTGGGTCTGGAGGATGCAGAAAGCAAGCAATAAACACAGGAGTGCATGCCAACCGGGTCCATTAGAATTAATTGAAGTGAGATAACGCCAGTGCTGTAGCTAGGCTGGCATGGCATAGAGGGGTCCTGAACATAGGACTAGGATGGCAATATATGCAAACAGGAAAAGGAAGTGGCAGGGTAGTAGAACTCCAAAAAGAAAGGGAAGCTGGGCTGACATGCTGGGAGGTAAATATCCAGTAGGGAAATGAGTAACATAAAATGAAGACATACCAGCAACTGGAGCAGGACTGAACACCAGCAGCGGTCAGTAGGAAACTCAGAGCTAGGAAAAACAAATGGGAAGGCTGCAAGAAGGAAGCCTGAAATGTATTCTTGGTATCAAGGCAGACAATGATGGGAGCGGAGGAAGATATGGAGCTAATACAAGGGAGACACAGGTCCAAGAACTGACGAGAGAACTCTCAACCAGTGAAGAAGAAACAGAGCGGAGGGACTGAGCCTGAAGGCAGGAGGAGCAGACATGCTGTCTCCAAGGCAGAGCAGCGGGAAATGAAGAGCTGCATTCGGTAAGCGGAACAGAATGATTGGGAGCTCCAAGGCAGAGAATGGATGAAGAGGGCCAAGCAGCAGAAGGCCTAGCCAATGTTGAGTCCTCCCCGGGAGGGAAGCCACACCCCAGAAGTGCTGGCAAGGGAGGGAGCAGATTGGAGGACGCCTGTCCCACAGCAGAACAGAGGAGTGGTGACCAGGAGCGGAGGGAAGCAGCAGGGAGAGGTAGGGGTGGGGGGAAAGAAACAGAAGCACAAAAAGAAGCAGGAGAGCGAGCCAGTGGTCGGAGGCAGCCGAGGAAACACGGGCAAAAGCCGAAACCAGGAGAAAGGGAAGGGAGCGAGGAAGGGCGGTGCCTTGGGGCGCAACAAAAAGGACGATCCTGGACCAGCCAGGAGTAGCGGCCTTTTAAGGCCTGACTGGGGGAGTGGTTTGTTGCTCCGCCCATTGAACTACAGGTGTAGCCTTGCAAAAAAACAGAGAAAAGGTAAAGAAATAAAGAACCTCCATATACCTATTTTGTTAACTGCACAAAATATAAAGGAGAGAAGAGAAACAAAAAGAAAGAAACATGAATAAATAATAAACGAAATGATTAATATAAGAAATCAGCTGAAACTCTTGAATACAGATAGCAGGTTATGTAATTAAACAACTCTAATATCCACTGAGTTTGTTAAACATTATCATTAAACATGCTTTAGTTTTTTTTTATCTCTGATCAAATAACAGGTACATTGGAATCAGTCATCCAAGGCATGTTTCGCCATGTTTTGTTAAAAAAACCCACTAAGGCTTCTGTTCGCTTCAGAGAAATATATGGCTCTCAATTCATATGTAATTTTCTGTAACAATTCAACATGGGTGATGTCTTTCTGCTGCAAAACATATAGACATCTTGAGTTCCAGATATACCATTTTATAGTGATAAAAACTAAAAGAAGAGTTGATTTATCCCGCTTGTCCCAACGTCTATCAAGGTCACCATATATTAAATTTTTATAAGTTATGCTAACAAAACACGGGGCTTTCCATTGTATAGCCAGAAACTTCCAAAAGCCAACAATGTAACTACAGGAGAAAAATAAGTGTTCTATGGTTTCAAGTTGTTGTTGACAACCAAGTCTAGAACATTGTCTTTCTGCAAGTTGCTTGTGTTTTTGGTTAGCTTTGACATTGAGCTGTTCATGACAGCAAAGCCAATTTGTGCCTTTCATTTTCTCTGGGATCCATTGGTTATTTAGCAAATCTATCACGGAAGAAAGTGAAGTAACTGGACACTGTAGAAAAACTATGTCAACTTTGAAGCTAGAAGCTAAAATTTGTTTATAAAGTCATTTTCTGGCAACAGTAAGTACCATCTGACTGGTTACATACCGTGATTTTAGTTTTACAAAACTTCTCTGAGGTATATAGGGCCTGGTGTCATGTCTGTATTATCTGGACCATTGTGGTAACCAAGTAAGACAGGAGTTTCAAAAAATTGGGGTCCATGAGCAATCAGTAACTAGCAATAGAGGCCTATGGTTGGTAACTATATAGATGTTATAGTAAAACACCAGTAGGTTTATCATGTTGAGCCTGCCTTGTTTTGAGGGTAAATATAAAACATTCCTCTTGGGGTTCAGTCTGCTCCCCCAGGCAGCTTGAAAAAACGTACTGCATAAGGGAGTTTCTAAGGATTTAGGTGGTGGAAATAAGTAAATGACAAACAACAAAACTGGAATCAAAAAAGTTTTGATTAAATAAATCCTTTTTTCCTTGCTCATTTGCCACCTGTTCCATTGCCAAACAAACAGGCGTCCTTTGTCCACCTTATATCCTCAGTTAAGAATATCCAAAGGTCCTGAGCCAAATGTTATTCCCAGAATAGTGCGTGGGTTATCTGTGATCTGTATACCCTCTATGTCTGAAATAGCAGGGGCAAGAGTCCTTAGCTGACACCCCCTGCACTTTTATATATTTAAAAAGGCTCCAGTACAGGTACCGAATTCTGTACATATACTGTATGTAATGCACGTCTTGCAGAAGGTTCATCTCGTACTAAAATACAGAGGTCATCTGAATATGCCATTGCAATGTGAGGGATGGTAAAATCCTCAATCTGTATGTTTTGTAAAACTGGGGAAAAATTTAAAGCTCATAATAAGGGGTCAGTGCTAAACACATAAAGCAGGGGGAGAGAGCACCCCTGCCAAACCCCTCTTTGCACAGGCAACATGGGTCCGTTCCAGCCATTAACCTGGGGGAGGGTGGCAGTGGCCAGTTTGTACAGGCTCTGGAAGCCAAGCTATAAATTATTTTGGAATACCGTAATATTGTAAAACCTCCACAGAAAATTATGATTGACTGAGTTGAAAGCTTGCTTTTGATCTAATGACAGTACACATCCCTCTAGGCCATGTTGGTTATCGTAATTTCCCTCAATAATATAAGTTGATCAGTCATTTTCCTTTCTGATATGGAACAGGATGGTAGGCATAATCAGGTATATGTCAGCCTGTAATAATCTTGTATTCAAAATTTTGTCAAAATCTTAAAATATGCTCAGGAGACTTATCGGCCTCCATTTAAAATGTCCCTCCTGTCTCCTTTCTTATACAAATAAAATAATGTACCCCTAGCCATCTGTAAAGAAACAGAACCCAACTGAAGCATTGTGGTAAAAGGTGCAGCTAATTCATTTGAAATTACCAGTCCAAGAACTTTATACAGTTCCGGGGTAAGACCACCCATGCCTGGTGCAGTATTATTGATAAGGGAATGTATTGCTATTTCTACCTCTTGGGGAGAAATATCTTCTGTCAGGGATTTTGAAATTTGTTCTGGACAGGTTGGGGGAGTAAAATAATTAAAAACTGAGAAGCAGTAGTAGCAATAGCTGGTTGTTTAGAGAACAATGCTGTGGTATGTTGAGTGATTATCCTTAGTAAATTATGTGTATCTGAATATTGTGTCATATCTATGTCAAACAAAGTATGCATTGCTTTGTGTTTTATTTTTTCCTTATAGCTGAGGAATGGACAAATAATGTTCGCATTCCTCTGGATACCAAAGGACTGTTGTTTTTGCAGTCCATCATGTTTTTTTCAAATGGTAACATAATATTTCTTGTTTTATTACCTGGATTTGTGGTGTAAAATTGTGTTTTGTAGTTCTGGCCAAAGATTGTAATTTCTGCAACCGTTGTCTGTTATGTAACTATTTTAAATATTCTTCATCTCTACAGGCTTTACTCTTTTGTTTCAATAGAATTTGTAAGTCCCATTTTGGGTCTGTCCACCAAAGTGCAGGGGTATCAAACATCTCAAAAACAGATTTATGGATAGTTAAAAAGTATTGTATATTCTGTATAACATGTGGGTTAGTTAACAAAGAGGAGTCAAATTTCCAGTTTCCTGGACCGTTTACGTGTATAGGTATAGGGCCTAAAATAAGCCCAAGTATCTTGTGGTCCGAGAACTCCACTTCCTGCACATACACCTTGGTAAGTGATAGTGATTTAGATACAAATAAAAAGAATCAATTTTAGTCGCAAGGGAACCCATTTGGAAAGTAGGATCTGAACAGTTGTTAGCCGATAGGTAAGCATCAATTAATGTAGCATCCTGTATGATTTGTTATAGTGTAGTCATGTCGCAGAAGACTTTTGTGGTTTTGGCATTTTTGCCTCTATCTTGCAATGTCAGGCCACAGTTAAAGTCTCCACCCAAGATAACTGGGTGCTATGAGAAAAGGTATGATTGAACAGACTGAAATAGTGCTATTCTATCAGCTTTTGTCTGTGGGGCATAAATAGTAATCAATCTATAATATATGTTATCAATTTTTGTATCTAAAATTAAAGCTCTTCCAGGGACAAGGTCAATCAACTTAATTATCTGGATGGCAGCAGTAGTTCTAAATAAAAAACCCACCCTTGAACTGGTATCCGTTCCTAGTGACCAAAAGGAGGGGGCTGCATACCAGTCTTTAGTTGCCATAGTAATTTCTGAAACAACTTAGGGAAGATATGGGACATTAACTTTAACCCCTTATTTGATAACATCAAAACAATTCTGGACAGATGGAAGCTTCTTAATCTCTCTTTCATGGGGAAAATTTCAGCCATTAAGATGTCCATTTCCCCAAGATTCTTTACCTCTTTGCCAATGTTCCTTTAGTCTTACCATCCTCCTTTTTGCTAAAATTGTAAATTAATAGATAACTTTATCTGGGATGGAAACCACCCAGATTTAACTGCAACAAACTTGATTACATTGGAAAAAGGGAGTTCGGACTCCCCTGGTTCAAAGGCTACCTCTGGGCTTTTCGAATGGCCCAAACCATTAAATGGTTTCAGAAACCCTCCCCTCACTCACCACTATGGGTTGCAATGGAATCCTCATTGTGCCCAGGAGGAGTTCCCACTTCCTTCATTTTTAATCCCACTTCCTCTAAATTAAAATCTCACCCGACTATATCATCCTCTGTTCTTTATTGGGAACTAACACACACATTCCTGAAATCCAATCCAGTACCCTGGTTTTATGCCCCCTTATGGGGCAGTCCACTGCTCACTCTAGAAAACCACCCAATTTTCTGTCGTACATTGAGGAACAAAGGCATGTTCTTTCTCTGAGATATCTTGGACAAGAATTCACTCACTCTTAGATCATTCTCAGACTTGCAGGTCACATGGAAACTTCCTAAGCAGGACTTCTGGAAGTTTTTACAAATTCAGGCAGCTTATAACTCTCTCTCTAGTTTAGTGTATAGGCATACTCTTCTAAACCCATACATCTCGCACTGGACTAATTTATCAGTAAAATTAAATAGCTCCATTTACAAAGACATTATTGATAATCTACCTGATCAGTCTATACAGGCCAAAAATAAATGGAGTACTCTTCTCAACTACAATATTTCAGACACACAATGGAGTAATTGTTGGCATATTGCACATAATACCTTTAAAGATGCCCGTAGTTCTTTAATACAGACTAAAATCCTACATCTTTGGTATAGAACCCCCTCTGTGCTTCAACGAATGGGCCTATTAAATAATAATAATTGCTGGCACTGCAATTTGGCCACAGGGATCTACTTCATATCTTGTGGTCTTGCGATCCCATTAATAAGCTCTGGCATAAGTCTGTTTACTTGCCTCCAGGTAACAGGACAAAAACTACCTTTTGACCCCAAGCTATTCCTTCTAGGCATCCTTATCCCCAATAGCTCTCTCCTCTCACATGCACATTTAGATGGCTAAACATACTTTCTCTTCTGGTCAACGTCTGATTCTTATGAAATGGAACTCAACTCTGGTGCCTTCTCTTTCAGGTGTTCTTCAAAGCCTCTCTTAGTATACTTCCCTAGACCGATTATCTCATGTTACTCATAACCGACTCACTGTATATGACAGATGTTGGCAGGATTACTTCAAGTACGTCGAACCTAATTCTTCTAGACCCTAATTCTTAGGGATATTTAGCCCTCCATCTTATTTTGCTCTCAGATTAGGTTTTCTTTAAACTTTTGTGCACAGATTTCTCCTCTTTTTTCCCTTCTTCCCTGTTTTCTCCCTCTCTCCTTCCCTTCTTCCTTGCTTTTTTCTCTCTTCTTTCTTTCCTTGCACACTTTTCTCTTATCTTCACCTCCCCATTACTGAACATTGTTCATATTACCACATTTATCACTTTTTGCAATTTACTGAATGCCTTGCCATAGCCTGCCCTAGCATGTATTTCATACATGGTTGCTATTTCTGATCCTATAATACCCTATTGATTGTAACCCTTCTGCTTTCCACTTACATCCTGTCTAGGTTTGTGTTTTATAATCAATACATGTATATAAGGCTTCTCCAATATGTTTACCCTAAATATTGTGTTTTGTTAAGTGATATTTTATACCTTATATGAAGGATAGTCTTCTATTGTATTAGATAAAGACAAAGAACCTCTGTGGCAAGCATATGCAAATCACCACATAACACTATGCTGGTTCAACTTTAAACAGAAATGCATGGTGCGGAAGGCTCTCACATAGCTTGCAAAGGGTGCCAACAGAAGATATAGACACGTGTTTCATCCTACCAGGACTCATCAGTATGCCTCGTCTGTTTTACACCCCAGTGGAATGAACCAGCTACCCTAAGATGGTGTATCTGGGTTATGTAGTGGTGAACCCAATTAAAACAAAAAACAATTTAAAAGACAAAGAACCTCTGAAGCAAGCACTGAGGCAATGGTTACCCCAAAGGGCATTTGGCCGGGAAGCTAAGTTTCAAAGAAATACAAAATCACACATGCCTGCACAATGCAAAGCATCATGGGCTGCATATGCAAATCACCACAGAATATTATGCTGGTTCAACTTTAAGCAGAAATGCATGGTGCCGAAAGGCCTCTCACACAGTTTGAAAAGGTGCCAACAGAAGACAGATGTGTGCTTTCTTATACTCGAATTTCAATAAAAAGATAAAGTGGTAATTTCTGAAACTGTGTACAGCCCAGTGTCCTGTAAAAACAACATGTGCAGGAGCAGAAAGTAAGTATGAAAACACTGCCTGTCTTTTCCTGTTACTCTTAATGCTATTAGCATTGATGGAGTAAATGGAGAGAGAATTTTCCATTAGTATAGGGAAGGTGCTAGAGACCCAATTATTCTTCTGTCTAGGGGGGTTTGGATCTATGCCTGCATGACTTCCTAAGTTTTTTCTGTAGGTCCAGAAGGGTGGTGGGAGGATCCTGAGTAGAAACAGAGGCCTAAGAATCAAGATCACTTACTTCCATATCCAACGCAAGATCTGGTTGGGAAGACCACAGAGTAGAGTCCTCTGAATCCATGTCTGAAATGTCAGAGGTACTCTGTAGGGCCTCAAATCGATTAGTAAGAGAAATATCTCTTGTTTCAGGAGCTTTAGGAGCAGGTTGTTTCTGGCAATGTGACCTTCTTGGGGTCCTGCTTCTTTTGCCTTTTACTGTGGATGGGGGAAGGGTGACATTACCATAGACACCTCTGAAGCAGAGTCAGGAAGAGGGACGAGGGGATCAGGATCTACCACATCCACTGTTTCCGTAGGGGGTAACTCTGTCAGGAGCTCTGTCTGGGGCTGAACCACAGGTGCTGTAACTACAGGTGTCTGAGCTGGGACTGTTGAAGTGGTTCTAGGAACTGAAGGAAATGTAGCTCTCTGTGCTATAGGTATCATTAACCTCTATTCCTCCTCATCCATTGGGTCAGCTTAGATTTGTGCAGCCCACTTACATGTTTGGTAAGAGTGACCTTGACCACCACAAAGATTACATTTATGCTCATTAAAGGGTGACTGTCAGCTTTGCCCTCGTTTACTGTCAATTCACAAATGATGAGCTGTGGACACAAACGAGCACTAAGTATGCTCGGGAATGGCCCTGCATCAAAGTAAAAGTGATCCGTTTACTTGATTTCTAATATTTTGAATTTCTTTCTTCATATTCATCCCAACTGAAAGCCTCCATCCCCCGGAAGCAGATGCCGTGCAGAGAACACGCCGGGAATGCACGTCTACTGTGCACTCTGTGCCGAGGTGCACCTTTTAGCAAACACATCGCAGCAGATATGTAATCCAGCAGAACTGATAAAAGTAAAGTGCTGCTGGTATGTATGACAATAAAACGAGTGCTGGATTAGCTGCAAAATCCTACTGGAGTCTGGCACTGAAATCCTGTGCAGGTGCACTTGTGGTCAGAGGAAAGATCTCACGCATGCATGAGAATGTGCCACTAGTGCCCATGTGCGGGATTTTGGTGCCAGACTCCAGTACAGAGTGCACAGTAGACATGCATTCCCGGCGCATTCTCTGCACAGCATCTGCTTCCAGGGGATGGGGGATCATTTGTGAATTGACAGTAAACCGAGGGGCAAAGCTGACAATACCCCTTTAACACAGTGCCCATTGGTATGCCCCAATTCTTGACAGAAATTACATTTAACCTGGTCACATATACTGTTTATGTCCGTGGACCCATATTTATAGTAGGCTTTGAGTTGACCCATGTAGAACAGAACCTCCCAGTCTCGCCCTAAGAAAGCAAGTTAGGTAAATTTTCCAGTCCTGCATCAGTAGCTCAGCATCACTTTTATCTTCCATCCACCTATGTCCAAATATGTTCTGAGTCAAAAATTGTCTCAGGTTGACCTAGTACTGTACTCCTTTGCTGTAACTAATAGGGGAAGTCGGTGACACTGACCCCTTCATTTAGAAATAAAACTGTCATAGTTTTGTATGTTGATTTTGTCATGGGGATTGCCTCAAAAGAGACCTATAAAGGTGTATGTGTGAGTTCTTGAAATTCAGCCCAAAACTGTTGTAATCTGGAATTAACCTTGAAACTTATGTCAAATGTTGTTTCCACTGAAACATGAATCAGAGCGTAGATCTCATTTGCAAAGAATCACATAGAGTCTTTCAACAGAGTTTTGGCTACAAAGACACGGCCAGGGAGTGAGTCCATGATGCCTTCATACAGTAACATAGAAACATAGAATATGACGGCAGATAAGGACCAACCAGTCCACCTACTTTGCCCATTTCCTACTTGGTTTGCTAATTCCTACCCCTTATCTGGACTGCCGTTTCCTGCTCTGCTGCACAGCAGGGTGCCTTTTATGCTTATACCATGCACTTTTGAATCCCCATACTGTTTTCACTTCCACCACCTCCGCTGCTAGGCTGTTCCACGGATCCACCACCCTCACTGTGAAAAAAAATACTTCCTAGCATTCCCCCTAAGCCTCCCTTCCTCCAGCCTCATGTTATGTCCCCTTGTCTTTGTGCACTTTCTTCTCTGAAATATGTTCCCCTCCTGTACCCTGTTTATTCCTCTAAGGTATTTGAAAGTCTCTGTCATATCACCTCTCTCCCTTCTCTCTTCCAGTGAATAGCTGTTTAGTTCCTTGAGTCTTTCCTCCTAAGGTTTGTGGTGCAGTCCATGTGTCATTCTTGTTGCTCTTCTCTGGACTGCTTACATTCTGTCTATGTCCTTCCTGAGATGCGGTTTCCAGAACTGGACATAATATTCCAGCTGAGGCCTCACCAGTGATCTATACAGTAGCATCACCACTTCACTCCTCCTGCTGGTTATGCCCGTTCCTATGCACCCCAGCATTCTGTTTGCTTCCCCAACTGCTTTGTTGCATTGTTTGGATGACTTCAGGTCATCGGATATGATAACCCCCAGGTCTCTCTCCTGACTTGTGGTGGCTAGAACCTGCCCCCCCCCATCCTGTGTTCTTCTCTTGGGTTTCTGTGTTCCAGGTGCATAATCTTGCACTTCTTAGCATTGAAACCCAACTGTCAAACCCTTGACCATTCCTCAAGTAGTTGTAGGTCATTCTCATTTTTTTCTAGTGCCTCCTATGTGTCAACTCTGTTACAGATCTTGGTGTCATCTGCGAACAGGCATACTAACCCCTCCAGTCCCTCTGCAATGTTGCTTATAAAGACATTGAATAGGACTGGACCCAGCACCGATCCCTGTGGCACCCCGCTAGTCACCTCCCCCTCTTTGGCTTTTATGCCATTTACTACCACCCTCTGGGTCCTGCCTTTTAGCCAGTTTCCAATCCATTTTACCACTTTAGAGCCCACACCCAGATTCCCCAATTTGTTAAGCAACCATCTATGTGGAACGGTATCGAAGGCCTTGCTGAAATCCAGGTAGGCTACATTCGCCTCCCCTCCCTGATCCACCACCCTTGTCACCCAGTCAAAGAAATCGATCAGATTAGTCTGACAGGACCTTCCCCCAGTGAATCCATGCTGCCTTGAGTCTTTTGCACCACTTGACTCCAGGAACTTCATTACCCTCTTTTTGAACAGGGATTCCATCAGCTTCCCCACCACCGATGTCAGGTTTACAGGTCTGTAATCTGACGGCATTGAGGTGTTTGGCTGGAAAAATCAGATTATTAAACAGAGAAGCAAAAGAGTGAGGGTTTACCCAGTTAGTATATTATAATGGTACAGCAGAAGTTGAAGGAGTGGAAGCAACTGCTGTATGTCCAGGCAATAAGGGGTCAAGCTGAGTGGAAGAAATGGATGTCTCTGATACCTCATCTTGTCATCTAACAGTCTCCTTGTTGGTGGGGGGGGGGGTGAAACCTGCACTGTCTCTCTAATAATCAGGACTGGGCTCTGAGTCAGTGGCAACTCCTTTGGCAGTGATAAAGGTGAGCTCGCTTGGTTAATTACATGAGAACCATTTGAATGAGAAAGTAAAATCTGTACATTTTTTGAATATGGAAGCAACCTTTCCTGTATGTTGGTTTGCAGGTTGATTTAAGCATCTCGGTGGTTCGATCTGTGTGGGTCCAGTTGTAGAGGCTGCGTTCTGTAGTACAGGCATCTGGATAACTGACAGTCCTGAGACCCAAGCTCCGTTCCCTGGGTTACACTCCCATCTCGCTGCCCATAGCACTTTTTCTACTGACCAGTCCATTTGCTTAGTAGCTGCTGGCTGTGATCCCGAGTAGTGTCTTAGGCTGGGTGAAGAAACACCTGTATGTGCCATTCCCAACACATTCCCAGTGCTCTGTAAAGAATCAGTGTTGCAATCTCATGACTGTACAGTCTGTGGAGGTCTTTTACCAACTTGAGAAGAGCCTTCTGTTGCTGTCTCAAGATTTTGTCATTCCGTCTAGTCTTGTGTTGTGTTTAGTACGATCACCACTCCACCTGAGCGCATCTCCTGGACAGGTGCCTCAAGTGTTGCCAGGTCCTGATTTGGGGTATCCTAAGTCTGTTTGCAGCCTGATGCAAGTAACTTTGGGACGGGTGACCAAGATATTTGTTTGGTAAGCAACTCCTTATTCAGCCTTGTTGTAATGTAGCAATGAGGATCAGATTGCTGTTTATTGTTTGTAGAGTTTCCTTCTTTACGAGCCCTTATTGATTGTGCTGAGAAGGAGAAAACTGTGGCATTTGTTTGATCGGTAGTACTTGTTTGATAAATTGTAGAATTAGTTGCTAAGTCTGGAGAAGTGTTCACAGGTATCTGTGGTTCTGGCAAGTCTCTGGTTACTATGGGCTTACTAGAATGGGAGGCTTGGTCATCAAGACGATCCACTATGTTTTTTTCATTTTCCGAGGTTCTAATCTTATTCAGAGCGGCTGTGATTTCTAACTGATGTGCCCGAAGGCATTCTTCTTCTGCTTTCAGCAAAGCCTGTAGCTGCACTGTGTCTTTATCGGGTAAATCCTTCCTTATTATTGTTTGTATCGGTTGTTGCAAATTTTGTCATTTCTGTCAATATTGGATCTACTTACATTTCAGCCTCCATTCTGTTGTCTGTTGTTTCTTCTGCTTCATAGAATTCTTCAGTCTCTTGCAATGTCGAGGCCAGGGAGAAGACTTGCTCCCCAGCCTCCCGGATATCCATCCTCTCCAAATCCTCACCAGCACTGGACATCTTTTAGACGACCAGCGGTTCCCCCTGCAGGAAGAGTAGGGGAGTTTCCCTAGTATCTTGGTCAAATTTCCCCCATTCACTGACAACCTTTGATGGCTTAACCTGGCTCAGTAATCAATATCAGACAGTTTGTTATGGTATTCCCCACCCCCTTGGACAAAGCTGAAAACAAGAAGTGTTTTCTAGCCCTCCTTTCCCAATTAACAAAAACTAAAGAAACATTTAACTGTACCAGAATGAAAGTTAACACTGTAAGCTGTGTTTTGTATTGTTTTTTTGGGGAAAAGTTTTGTACAGTTCCAGTCATGGAACCAGGGATTTGGAGTTTTGGCTGTCACTGCGTGGACTCAGAATGCAGCTCTCAGTTTATTTATTGTTTACCTGAAAGGTGAACTGAAACTGTGTCTGGTTTTTAGCCATGTCCTGGGATCAACAGCAACAGGACAACAATAAACAACATACTACAGTAATGCCCACTTAAATGCATACCTCTTAAGCACATAGCCTGCTTTGCTGCATATGTTTCTAAAGTCCCAATGCCATTTGCATCTCCTCAATGTTAATTTGACCTGTTTAAATGCATTTAAGAACCTGTTTTACATGCACAGAGTGAGCTGCATAGGGGAAGTACTGTAACTGGTATTTCATGATCTAAGTTCTTCTTAACGTATGACCCGCTTAAATGCATACTCACATGAGCAAATAATTATTTATTGTTTTATTAATGAAATCTCAGATTACAACCTTTGAGCTGGAAGCTTGTGTACAAAGGTTCCATGTCATGACAAAACAGGGATATAGTAGTTAAACTATACAAGTCATAACAGTGTTAACAAAGAAAACAAACAGGCAATTCAGATACAGCCGTTTAACATGCAGGATTATAAAAGTACAGATATTATGGTACAGTATATGCAGCAACAAAATCACTTGTAACATAAGTGCACTAATAATGCAAGGCAGGAGAAGGTGAGAGGACCATGGAAGGGAAGGGACTGGTAGCAGGGGGTGAAGGGAGAAGATGGTTAGTGAAGAGGGATGAGGGAGGACTGGAACAGCCAAGTAGGCCTTGTCAAAATTTAGTGGATGAGAGGAATAAATAGAGGGGAGTGAGGGGGATGGGAGGGGCATGTGAGATCTGGGTAGGGAGATGGAGAGGACATGGCTGGGAAACTGATGAGAGAAATATGAGGCGGGGATGTAGGAGGGAGAAAATGGAGATGTTGATAGGGGCTAGGCAGGTTAAAGGCAGCAGTCACAGCAGCTTAGGGTTGCAAGATATCACGAAGCCTAGCTTTGAATGGACGAGTTTAGTACTGGATAGCATGTCCTTGCTGAGAGAGTTCAGCCACAGGGAGCCGCGATATAAGGGGTGCTGGCCCTGGGTAGTGGAAGCAGAGAAAATCAGGATGTTGGACCCCTGAGTGAGTGCGAATGGGTGGGAGAGAGAGGCTTTAGGTGTGCATAGAGTGTGCCTTTAAGAGGTTTCGCTGTATTAACACAATGTTGCTTTCCACTTGAGCTACAGTAGCATGAAGGCTGCCCAATCGCCAGCAACCTGGGTTCAGGAGCAGACTTTGCGATAAAGGTGTGAACAGGGCTGGGGGTGTTGCCTACAGCACCAGCCAGCCCAGGGATGGAGACTTTTGTCACACAACAGCACAACCCCTCATAGTGGACTGGGAGTTTGCTTCCTCATGCTGGTGCATGCATATGTTGCACTGCATCGAGTGACACTACCCTAGGCTGTAGCCAACATTGGGAAGGTTGGTGGAAAAACAAAATTGAGGTTAAAACCATTTTGTTCTGAAGCCAGCCCTGTACCATGACAGGTTGAGGCACTGGTTGCCACACCACCTACCACATTGGTGACTTGGGTTCAGGAACAGGTCAAGGTCTCGCAGGGGCCAGGTGGGGGGGAAGGAGGATTGAGAGTCCATAGATAGCTGTCTTCCTTCGGGGAAGGGAACAACATGAGCTGCAGCTTGGCTGCCACCCAACGGAGGCTGGGTGGTGCAGCATATGGCTTGCTCTCAGAGGGGCAGGCGCAGCCTTTCAAGTATGTATAGCGCCTTTATACTCCACACCCATGCCAGTGCATGCCAGCTGACCTCCTGGAAGAGGAGAAAATCTGAGTAGTGGAACGACTCCCATCACTACCATGTTCCGCACTGGACTACCCAGATACCACCAGCAACTGGATCCATACCTCTGTGCCTCTGCAGAGGTAAGGACCTCCACCAACCCCACTGGGAGGGCAAGCCCTGGTGGAGCAAGGCTAGTGAGGTAAGCCCACCCTGAGAGAGTTGTGGCAATGGGGTTGAAGCTGCTGGCACAATGAGGTGCTGGGGCGGAAGGAATACAAACAAATAATTATCACTGAGAGAACACTGAGGCTGAGAGCAGCTGATCGCTGCTGTGGAGGATTGTTTTTGGTTTTTCAGGCACAAAGCCAGACAGTATGAATTTTTAAGGGAATGAGGGGAGAAAGGAGTGTGCCTGGGTGCCTGTGGGTGTGTCATTGGGAAGGGGAATACAACTTGGATGGGATGTTGTGTAAGCAATAACTCACCACAGTACATTAGGTTATGGTGAGTTAATGCATGCCCCAGGTACGTTGTGGTACGAGGCCTAAGGCCAAATGTCTTCCAGCCACCTCATAAAATGGGTTAGATGTTAAAACCAAAAAAATGACAAGAAAATCATTTTTTTTAAGTGAAAAACATTAAGAAATGTATTCTGCATTGATCCAACAGGTAAAGTAGTTTGTTTTAACTAATGGTCAAAATGTCTATGAACATGAAAACTAGTGAGTATTTGTAAACTGTTGCATCAAAGCGTGTTGTGAACATGAAAGCATTGTAAAAGTTTATAAACTGTTACACAGCTCATAAATGTGTAGTTATGCTATTTTTGTTATGTAACTTTTAAACAAAGATGGAAAGGTGTTTTGTTGCCTAATGGCATAATAAATAGGAGACTTGATCAACACTTAGGTGATGCTGTTTGTCCAGTTATGTTTTTTTTTACTATCCATTTTATAAATATAGTTATTTTTTCCCCCACTAAAGGTAAATACTGTTAATTGTTGAAAGAACACCTTAGGAGGGTGGAGGGATCTGGGAGCTATGAAGGTCGGTGGGGTGGAATAAACTACTGTTATTCAGTTGGTGTGGGGGTGCTGGTAATACCGATATACACAATATTCTGCAGCTGTGAGGGTTTTTTATATGAAAAACGGGGGGTTGCCTATCTGCAAGGTATATATAAAAAGCTGCTGAAATGAGGGTGGAATTATACATGAGGTCAACTTATATGCAAGAATATTTGGTATGTGAAAGTGATGAAGAAGTGTTTAACAGCTGGCTCTGTGGTGCCGAGTGAAGGGGTTCGCTGGCACACTGGGTGCTCAGTTCATGCCTTGAGCCTGGGTGCCAGAAGTGGAGACTGGCAGGAGAATTACAGAGTGTCCATTGGACACTTCCTCCTGGGGGTATGGGTGGGGGGTGGGGGTGGGCAGGTCCTCGGCACCTTGAGGTGGACTGGGTGGCGTGGCTTGGGGCATGAAGCTCAACATGCCCCAGTATGTCCCCACCTCAGGTCACCACCACACTCTGCAAATTAGAGTGGAGGTGGGAGGGCAGAAACATGGAAATAATGCCCCCCGAGTGATCAGATGATGGCCCTTCGGTCCCCCGACACCACAAAGTCCTGGAAAGTGTCTGGTCCGACCCCGCAGCACCTAGGATACAAAGTTGTGCCTAAAGGGCACTCTCCCCACCCCTTTCGAAGAGAGGGACCCTCCCAACAAAGGGATACGTCGGGTTACCCAGGTGGCTGGGGGCGGTGTTTGGCAGAAAGGGGACGAGTGGTGCCGGGGTGCACCTTGGAGGCCCGAAGGAGTGGCCAGTCGGGGGTGCCTGGGGAGGAGCATACACAAATAACACAAATAAAAAACATAAAGTGTAACAAATAGTGTGGTCCAGTCTCTTTCAGCATCAGTCACTGTTGCTGGCTGTGGAGACAGAGCTGGCATTTGTTTCAGAGAAATCAGTGCTTCTGAAATCAAATTAATACAAAGTGAAACAGAAAAGTTATAAATAAATGTCTGTATTTTTGTTTTGTTTGTTTTACCAATAATGTGTCAGCAGGAGATACTCAAGAAAAAAGGAAGAGTGTCTTATGATTGCGTGACAAGATGCCACAAAGGCTAAGCCATGCAGCATTAATTGTTGCTTTGTCTTGGTATTTTTGCAGGGTTTGAAATTTCTGAATATCAGAAGAGACAAGCTGCAATGACCGTAAGAAAAGCCAGTAAACAAAAAGGTAGGCCTGTTTTGAGAGTAAATCATATTGCCATATCCTACCACTACAAGCTGTACACAAGGCTAGTATGATTAATCCTCTGACAGTGTTGTAGTAACATAGTGCTTGTCTGCCCCTGTTGCTACACGGAAGTGACATTAACCTGTTTTGGTATAGACACACAAGTCGGCTTGCTACGCCAGCTCATGCTGTGTAAGCCTCAATGCTGTTCTGTCTCTCAGGAATTTGTGTAGTCCTTTGAAACCCTGACTAGAGCTACAGTAGCTTCCACTACATCGCCAGGTAAGCTTTTCCACATTTTAAAAAGAACTGTTTAATTGGTTATGTTTAACATGATACAGTAGGAACTATTTTGGCCTTCAAAGTGTGGGTTTAAAATAGTTGGAAACCTACACTAGGTGTAATTAGACAACCGGTAATTCACACTTGCAAATGTGAAAGAAGATCAGGTTCACTTCACGGAGATAATAAAGCCTATAGGTTAAAAGCACTGGCTGTAAACCTGAAGACCCAACAAGGACCCGGATTTAAAGTCACAACTGTATTGCTTACTGTGTGTCCCTGAGCAAGACACTTCACCTCCCTGTGCTCCCCAGTCACATCTGTTAATATGTTTCAGCTCAGTGTGCCTTTCCTGGTCAAAACTTCCATTAAAAAAAAATAAATTAAAGTACTAATGATACCGAGAGGCATCAAGCTGTCCCAAGAAGAAGCAGGACCTGCTGAAAATGAGATGTGGCCCTTGATTGGCATATGTTGTACAGTTTTGGTGCCCACACTTGAGAAGGGACAGAGACAGGTGGGAGGCAGTGCAGAGATGATACACCAAAATGATGCAGTGGCAACAGGGTAGGTCCCAGGAGAAGCACTTGGAGGATCTAAACATGTTCACACTAGAAGACAAGAAAAGAGGGGTGACATGAATGAGGCGTTCAAGTAATTACACAAACTAAACAAGGTGGACAGCTGTGAGGTGTTCACAGTGCGTGGTAATATGGGTACCAGGGGTAAGTCCCTGAAACTGCCGGGGAGGTTTAGGAAGGCGGTCAGGAAGTATTTGTTTTTACTAAAAGAATGATAATGGACTAGAATATGCTTCTGGAGCAGGCCATCAGGGCTTTAACAGTGGGAGGTTCAAAAGGAATGGGACAAGCACATGGGAATAGTGCATAAGGGGGCACACTTGGGGGAGGGTAGGGAGGAATGAAAAGGACACAGTTCAAAAATGAGACAGGCTCGGACAGAATGGATGGGCGACTAGGTCTTTATCCACAGTCATTTTCAATAGCTTGGCTGTCATATTTAAATAAAGTATGTGACTAGCTCTTAATACTGTATGTAACCCCCCCCCAAAATGGAGGCTTACCTTATTGTCTGTTCTCCCATTTGCTCCTGTTCATGGAGTGCCTCTTGACTGCCTCCCGTTGTGCTCTGATGTTGTCCCCAAGCACCACCGCACTGGCCCAGCTCCAGAGAATGTGACCAGAGGTCCCCAAAAGCCCCTTTTTTCCTTTTTGCCCTCTTTGGGCAGATGGAGCACTGCAGAGCCACTGGCCATTTTCCCTTACTCATCATGGCTGGCCGGCGAGCTCACACATGCGCAAAAGCATGCTTCATAGTCGGACCACAATCGCGGTCAAAGGGATGGCTTATCCGGTAGTTCCAGTCCCCATAAGGTGCAGGGTGGGGGCCGATAACATGGGCTGGACCAGAGGAAGCCACCAAATATTGTAAATAAAGAGCACTGTTCGTGCTACGAATTAGCCCAGCTCTATGAATATTATGAAGAGGCATTAATATTCATGAGCGGGTTGGTTCTCCTGGGAACTGCATATTTCAGCAGCTGCAATAAGAGCAGTATGTAAATAAATAAGAAGGAAGGGGCAGCAGCTGAAAGGACACTAAAGGAGCTACTAAATGGTGGGGCTATGCAAATAAAAATGTATTGTTCTGGCAGCTCCAGACCATTATGGTTGGGACCCATAAGTTGCCTGTCAGCTGCCTATGTGCATTGCATTTCAGCAGCAGCTACAGGCTAAGGACTGCAGAGAAATGGTAATGAATAGCAGCATTTAAGAGGGCACAGTTATGGCTACTGACCAGTGGGGCTATAATTAAAATTGATGGTTTCTCCTGGCTGCAGCAGAACATTATTATTGGAATTGTCATGAACTTCAGGGGACTGTGTATCGAACAGCCATTTTGAGCAGCCAGGCGCCAATCAAGCTAGGATTTCAGCCAGGACTTTTGGGACTTTGCTGAAGGCTTGTGGGGAAAAAGCAGGGACCTAACTGAGGTGCCAAAACAGGGAGCCTATTAAGCATCGAAGGAGGCTTATGAATATTAATTGCCAGGACTGACAAGCAGATTCGCCAGTTGTTTGGGAGAAACAAGTAGATTCAGCCAATCAAAGGGCCTCAGCTCCATAAAACCCAGGGACATTGCAGGCTGAGTTCAGTTCTTCGGCGAGCCCCTCCACAGGGAGGGAGGCTCTGGCCCTCAGCTAAAGAAAATGGGCCTAGTGATTCTTCAGCGAGTCCCTCCACAGGGGAGGGGGGCTCTTGTCTCCTGCTAGAGAAAAGTGTCTGCAGGTAACTGAAATCGCTAGCCTGGGGGTTGCCAGAAATTGTCCTCCAGGGCTAGCATCTGCATTACCATATTAGGAAAATGTGGGAAAGAAGCCAGCATCCACCTGCAGTTGTAAAAAAGCTGCAAGAAGTGCTTCTGCCTCAGCAGTGAGAGTGCTGATGACATTTGCAACTTCCAGAATAGGGAAATTTCTGAATCCTTCTGAGAGAGTAAATGCGTACTTGCAAATTTAAGCAGTTTGAAAATCTGTTTGGGGCAGAGAAGCCCAGAAAGCCCTGAAGTGCCTAACGTCTGTCTGCGCTCTGCGTCTGATTAGCACCAAGGAATGGGAGGACATCTGTGCAAGTAACCAGAGAAGGGTCCAGTGTTGAGAGTGACTATGTGATTGCATGAAAGTGTCTACAAGACTGGAAGGGGAGTACCCAGAGGATGTGGCTCTTCTTGACATTGCCTGTGAGAATAGTACATGTCCAACTGGAGCTGCAAAGGCCAGCATAGCGAAGAGGGACTTTTGATATTGTGTCTAGTGCCTTGAGAAGCACCTGAAGGAGTAAATTACCTACAAGTAAAGTGCTTTTCTGCCAAGGAGTCAGCCCTTGGGCTCCTGTTCTGTTTTCAAGACAGTAAGAGATTTTGCCAAAAGAGACAGTGAGAACTTTTGGTCTGCCCTAACCGTAGGGGAAACCACCCATGTCCAGAGACTGTGTATCAAAAGCTAAAAGGACCATGCCTGCCACGCTGGTTACATGACTGAAGAGACTGTGACATGTGCTGAATGTAAATGTGCTGAATGATAAAGACTGTATCCAGATCGGCATGGGAGACAACCTGGTAGTGTGCCAGCTATGCACTGCCATATACGCTTCCCCCTGAGGGGCATAGCCTAGACATGGGGATCTAAACTGTGTCAGCCCCGGACCCATCCTGGTCTGTACCAGAAGGTGATTTCAGCCTATAAAGATGGGCACTCCAAAAGAAGCTAGTGACACTTTACAGCTGCAGAAGTTGCAAGATCCTGCAGTCAGTAAGGATGTTCTTGGCTGTAAGCCTTTATCCAGCATCTCAGCCTCGAGAGTCAGAGCCCACCTGCTGTGACCACATGAATCTACCATGTACAGCCTGATTTCGACTTTGCCAAAGATGACTACAAAACCATGAGTAGGCAGACTCACCCTCTGCCAAATAATGGGAACAATAAATAGTTAAAGTTGTTGTCAAGCTCAGTATCTGGAGTCAAGTTATCTAAATCAGAAAATGTTTAACGTCTGCAACAGTACAGTCAAGATGTATCTCAGGATTAAAGATAAGATTAACATGATTTTCTTCTAAAGGCCCCAACTCAGCTGCAACTACATCAGCCTGCAACTTAATATTTAGTACTGGGTACTCAGAGTTAAGGATGGGATTGTGAGTTCTTGTCCAGACTGGGAACTGGTATTTGTGTGGGCATTAAATATGTATTCTACCATCTATGCAACTAGCTACATAATTAGAAAAAGAAGGTGGGGGGCCAGACATCCTAAAAGGGTTTGAATTTGAAAATGAATAGTGATTGTTTGATTTAATGCCTTTAAATGCAAAATGATTATCTTGATTCTAATTGCTATGCCAGTCTAAATCAAAATGCCAATCAAATCAAACCTACTGTAAATATCTAACCTCTGTTTCCAAGTTCCCTATCCTAACCGTCACCTCTTTTAAATAAATTGTTTACTGTTTTTGCATAACTCTGTTGTCATGAGCATATTATTAGCGTGAGCCTTTAATTCGAGAAATTTTGAAATGTGGGTTTTAATTAATGGGTCATGTTTGGGGTGGCACTATGGTATTGTGGGTGGGTACAGCATCCCAAGGGGTTGCACCAGGTATTATTTAGCCCATGTAAGTATACTGTAGGTGGAGGCACACAGCATTTATGTTATCTTTGGAAAGAACCAGTTTTAAAGTAAAATGGGAACCCAGGCCCTTCAACATTGGTCAGGCCAGCTAAAGCAGGGGTAGTGTAGCCCTCAGATACTTGGCGCCAGGGTTACATGTAAATAAAAAATTGTACGCTTTTTTTTCACACTCCACACATTACCACTCACTTTTTCTTACTATATTCCGCAACAACCTCAGTTCAGACTTGCAGTGTTATTTCTGTCTCACCATTCCAACATGCACCATGGGTTCTGGGGACTGGCAGAGCTCAAACCACTTTGATGAACTGTATTATATTATCTATATCTATATTATAGATCATCAAAGTGGTTTGAGCATTGCCAGCCTCCAGAAGCCATGGTGACACAATGCAGTCATCTTTTTAACATATTACTCTGTTGTTCACCACATAGAAATGGGTAAGACACTCATTAGGGTCAGAAGTAACTTATCAGAGAAGCAGCATAATATAGAGTCCATTTCAAAGAAGAACAGTATTTAGCTTGCATAAACCATAAAAGGAGAGAGAAAATTTCCAGTTTTTTAGTTTTTGAAACTCTCGCCACAGTATATGCATAAATTCTAAGGCATCAACCCCTATGCAAAGTAACATGGGCATATAAATACTTAGATTTGTGGGGTGGGGGAAACGGTATAGGAAATTACAACTGGACTACATTCTGTAGGTCATGTCAGTACGGTACTTAGAGCTCACCACAGCTGACTTGCACACACTGAACATGTTTCAACAATAATCGTTAATAACAGTTTTCAAATTCTGCACAAAAGACTCCAGGCGATGCTGTAAGCTGTGATTGTCACCTAAAACACATTTTTTAGCTCAGTACCACCTGCAGTAACACAATGGTCTGCACTTTGTTTTCACATATGACTCTGGACAGGGCCCAGTGTAGAGGAATTATAATAACGCATACTCTACATTCAGCCAGCTGTGAACCCTCTTAAGGGAAGCAGAAAACAAGACAGTACCGATGGGCTACCTGTCCTAGGACTCTGGGAAAAACACGTTACAAAACTAGTTACTAGCACGTGACAGGGAGCACCAAAACTGGAGATTCATTAACCAGTGTTTACCACTGTAAGGCATAATTTTCTCAACAGTTTTAGAGGCATGAATGTAAGTACTGTGTATAACATGAATGTAGGAACATAACATCTAATGTGCCACTGTACCTTGTTGTATGGTCATTTTTTGTTGCAATTATGTCATTCATTTTTTTGGACCTGAACATGGGATGCTGATATACCATGTAATAGATGGTCTAACAGTTTGGACAGATATACCTTTTGAAAATAGAAGCAGGCAGAGCCTTTTGAAAATCAGAGAGGGTACATCCTTTAGAAAATAGGAACAGGTGGTTCCTTTTAAAAATAGAAACAGGTGGATTCTTTTGAAAATGGAGTGGCTCTATCCTTGTGAAATAGGAGCGGGTGGATCCCTTTCAAAATAGAAGCAAGTAGATCACTTTCAAAATAGGGGTGGGCAGATCCTTTTGAAAATAGGAGTGATTGGAACCGTTTGAAAATAGGAGTGGGTGGATTACTTTCAAAACATGAGCAGGTGGATCCCTTTAAAAATAGGATTGGACAGATCTTTTTGAAAATAAGAGCAGTTGGATCATTTTGAAAATAGAAGCAGTTGGAACCTTTTGAAAATAGTAGTTGATGGAGCCCTTTCAAAGTAGCAGCAAGCAGATCCTTTTGTGTAAATAGGAGCAGGTGGATTTTTTTTAAAATAGGAGTGGATGGATCCTTTTGAAAATAGGAGCAGGTGGAACCTTTTGAAAATCGGAGTGGGCACATCTTTTAGAAAATAGGAGCGGGGTGGAACCTTTTGAAAATAGGAGTGGGTGGAACCTTTTGAAAATTGAACTGAGCAGATCCTTTAGAAAATAGGAGCGGGGTGGAACCTTTTGAAAATTGGAGTGGGCAGATCCTTTAGAAAATAGGAGGGAGTGGATCCTTTTGAAAATAGGAGCGGGTAAAACCTTTTGAAAATTTGACTGAGCAGATCCTTTAGAAAATAGGAGGGAGTGGATCCTTTTGAAAATAGGAGCGGGTGGAACCTTTTAAAAATCAGAGTGTGCAGATCCTTTAGAAAATAGGAGCAGGTTGAAACTTTTGAAAATTGGAGTGGGCAGATCCTTAAGAAAATTGGAGCAGGTGGATCCTTTTGAAAATCGGAGCAAGCAGATCTCAGACATATCTTTTCACAAAATCCTGACCCACATCTTTGTACGACTGACTATTTTTTCTAACTTTGCTTTTTTTGGTACACTGAACACATTTTTTTAATCAGATACTGAACTGCAGCAATATACACTACCCAGCAATAACTAAATTATGCTTTAACATTGATTGCTTAATTCAATGTGCAGTAGTTTCTTGTCAAGTCTGACAAAAAATGCACACTTATTCTAGTACACATTAATTGCTGTCACAGACACTAATTTGGTAGTAGTTTTGGTGTTTGTACTCCCAAACTAACAAATTCAGTAGCAAAACCACCTCCAAGAAAAGGATTAGTTCGTTCTGAAGTTTGGGAAGTCACTTCTTGATTTTCCTTTATTATGAAGGCGAGAGAGTCTAGCCTGAATGCCTGCTTGCTACTAGTGTTGCTCATATAGCATCAGATGGAATTAGATACCGTTGGATACCACCAAGTTTCTCAGATACCAGATGGCATGAGATATCCAGTCACTCGAACCCCCAATTTGCCAGCGATCGCTTCCTTCTTGGACACTAAATGGATACGGTGCTACTAGCTTTCACACCTCCAAAGTCACAACAAACAATCATGCGTGGCAGTGAATACAAATTGCAGTGCACTTGCAATAACAAGAAAACTCCACTGGAAGACATGTGTAATGGCTTCATCTACCGCATTTCTTGTAGGTCACTTTTATTCATATTCACATTGTTGAAATTTTTTTACACGATACTGCTTTCACCAATACTTGACTATCACTGAACAAAAAAACATTCCTTCATAGCAGGTATTCTTCACGGTCTGGATGGTAGGGAAAGGGGGAGGTCTCACATGTTATGATGTCATGTGCCTTGCACATAGTTATCATTTCAGACACGCCTTCATCAGAGCCCTGCAGTTTATGCCTGCTGCTGTGAAGTATTGGTTGTTGTGATTTTGGCATCAGATACTATTGGTATCCGACTACTGGATCCTATCACCAACAATCCAGTCAGATACCAGTTATGTGACGTGACCGTCTGGGATCTGAAGGATCTGAGGCTGATGTCTAACCTCGGATGTCACTTTCTGACTTCAGATCATACTGTTCAACCTAGGATCACAAATCTGAATCGGGTCAGATAGGATCTTGGATCCAGAGTTGGATAAATGGACAGTCTGTCAGATCTCATTAGGATATTCAAAAGGAAGATCCGAACATCAGTACATAACTACCATATTTAGCTCTAGTGTGAAAATGGTATTGGTTTTGTATCTCTGCCACTGCTGTCTAATCTTTATTGAATGACAGTCACCATGTTGATAAATGTACTGTTGATGCTGTGGGGGGTACTCCATATGTTAACTGGAGCCAGCACTGCCCTACATTAGTAGCGAACCATGGTAACATAGTGAAGTTGGAAGGGACTCTAGGTCCATCATGTCCAACCCTGCTTTATCAGCAGGTATTAATAAGAATCCTATGAAAATATGGACTTATTAAAAAGTTGTTCTCTACCTACTTTACTAGCCAGGGTAGTCAGTAGTCACTATTCAGTGGGCAGCTAAGTATGATATGCTTGTGTACTGTAGGCATGATGATAGATAGATAAGGTGAATACTCAGTAATGTAGGTCAATTTGATTTCTTGTAAAATACAGATATATTTGTTTACTCTCACTATTCCCATTATAAAGACTACCTTCCTTTCCAGGTACCATGAAGACACATGAACCCTCTAAAGGAGTGTTCCACCCCTAGAGGTGCCACAGGGATAAACTGCCCTTAGACTAAAGGTACCTTAGGGAAGACGCCTACTAGGAAAGGGAGGAACTACCAGAAGAGATGGAGAAGATGGTGGAGTAAAGAAAATGAGCGTCTGAAGGAGGCTTGGAGCACACACTCTTTGTAGTGCTCGGTAGGGGTGTGGCACAAGCCGCCAGCTGTTCCACCAAGCTCCAGGCATAGCCAGCTGATTTCCTTGGAAAGCAGAAATATGTCCGTTCTAATCATAAAGGCCTGTTATATCTTCATGTCTACTGTCTCTGCTGGTCGCTGGTTCATAGGCTCAGGACCATCTGGGAGAAGAGGTGCCTCTTGACATTACCCCTGAATTTACCACCTTTGAGCTTCAGGGTGTGCCCCCCACATCCTGCAGGACAACACAAGATCAAAAATCTCTGACGGTCCTGTGGATACCCTTGAGTACATGGAAGACTGTGATCATGTCTCCTCCCCTCTGATTCCTTTTCTCCAATGTGAACATGTTAGGGGTCACCAGCCATTCTTTATAACTTTTGCCTTCCTTAACCCTGACAATGTTGTTGACCTTGCGTTGCAGATTCCCCTCCTGTTACATGACTGTAGTAGTGCAGAAATAAAGCACTAAATAGCTGCACAGAGCCCCCAAAATATAACAGTACAGACAGCATTTATTGACAAGCTGCATTTGTTTGGTTGTTTTTTTAGCCCATGAGTACTATCATGATTGTAGCCGCTGGAATGCAGACCATTTTTTGCTGCCTCTCTAATGCAAATATCAAAGGAATGGGGATGGTAATGGGGTTAACTGAGAGTTTTTTGACTGTGCAATGCATTGTTAAGAAAATTTTAATCATCCTTTTGAGAAAGCCACGTAGACAGTTTTTTTTTTTTTCGCTGACGCAGGTGCTCCGAATCATATTTGAAGGACTCTGTAGGGAGGCAGATTGCTAGTGTGTTTCTGAGCATGAAACAAAAGTAATCCCTTTAAAGTAGAATGGTGAAGACTAATTGGAAGAACTGTACTACAAATTATCACTAAAAGTGGACAGGAGAGACTGTAATGGCATTATGGCAACTGCCTTTTGCCATTGCAGGGAAAAAAACAATAACTTTTGTAATATCGTCAAGTGCATTTGGCCATCATATGCTTTCAGCATCAACTGTGTACAGCAGAAAAGTGATAACCTTTCATTTCTTAAATTATTTTATAGTATGTACTTATATTTTTATTTAGGTATGCAGCAAGCTTTGCCTTTAAATGATATCGTAATATTAAGGATGTTACTTGCAGTTCCAGCTACAATTTCCTAAATACAGTAGTGTCTAACCAAGATATCCTTTGGGCCCCTGTTATGTGGAAGGAAAATGAAAAAGGGATTAACCCATGACAGGGTATGGGTTTACTGAGCATTAATCCACACCTGGGAGAGGTTTGTAGTCACGAGGCAAAGCCGAGTGACTTCAACCACTCAGGCATGGATTAATGCTCAGTAAATCCATACCCTGGAGTGGGTTAATTCTCTTATAACATGGGTAATGTCATGTTAGAGGTTTACCTAAAGAAATAGTAAAATAAAGTCTGTGAGCATGCAACTGTGGGTATAGCTAGGTCAGGTGACCTATTTGGTCGAATCAGAAGACAGTATTTTAGGAATCTATGTTATAATACCAAATAATTCATGCATAAAGAAAGATAATCTAAAATATTTCATATAAATATTTCTGAGAGGTAAAGTAGGAAATGTGTAGCACTGCACTTTAACAGTTGTTATAGTACACTGCAGAGTTATTAAAATGTAAATTGTGTTGCTGGCTCCTTGGCACTGAGCAATGAGGGATCACTCAGGCATGCTGGCAAGCTGGGGTTGCACCCTGAGCCTGGGATGTCAGGAGCAGGTGCTGGCAGAGAGGGATCAGAGTGTCTACTGGATACTTTCCTCTTGTGGGTGGGGAAGGGTGCTTGTTGCATCACTGTAACAACAGCTCCTGGTGGTGACGTGATGGAGGTGCCATAGAAATTGTGGGTAACATGCGCCCAAGCCAGCTGCTAGTATGCCCAAGTCAGTGGGGACGACAATCATAGCAAAAGCTTCAGAAATGTCACACAGGCACACTGGATGATGGCTTTTGTTACCCTCATGCATACAGCCTTCCAGTGCACCATTGGGACACCTCCAGCTGGAACCCAGGTTAACATGAGCATCCCCTTCTCTAGGCCAGGGGAGGCTCCCAGTGGGTGCAAGGTGTCTGTGTGGGTACAGGGCTAACTGGAGGTCTGGTAAGTGCCTGACATCACCCAGCAGTGGTGTGATTGGTGTGTGGTGGCAGTTGCAGAGTCTGAAGGAGTCAGTTGC
Source organism: Neoceratodus forsteri (assembly GCA_016271365.2). NCBI lineage: Eukaryota > Metazoa > Chordata > Ceratodontiformes > Ceratodontidae > Neoceratodus > Neoceratodus forsteri. Next base: position 451,211,679 of record JADMNL010000023.1, on the reverse strand, counting down.
TGGTAGGCATGTAAGGACCACACCCATGGCTCAAATGCAGTACCTTCCTCCAATAAGTAAAACATGTCTACATGGAATTAAGCCAGAAGAAACCCAGTACAACAAAATGTAATTGAAATTCTGAATAACAATCATTTGTAGACAGAAATAATTAAAGGGGAATAGTCAGCATTAAGAGCACCACCTCCAAGAGTGGGTCTGGTCCCGATTTGAACTCTGTGTGCAAAACTTGTTTTATTACTTACTGTTTACTGCAGTATAGTAGATTGTATCAGACTGATTCTGTTGACTTGCAAGCATTGTTGGGTTGCTATGAGAAGCTGATTCAATAGCATGCAGTGCATGTTAGAACTTTTATAAGCTCTTATCACAGGTTTGTCAGCCCTGCTGTTTTCCCGGGGCAAAGTACCTTCCTCTGTGATTGTACTTAGCCCCTGGAGGCCAGCAGACCAGCAAACAAAAGATCAGCACTTATAAATTCTGCAACATGCACTGCAGGCTATTGGATCTCTCACTGATGTAGCCTTCCTCTGATATCAGCTGGAGAGGATTCTAGGATTTGTAGTTACAGAAAATATCAGCTTACAAGTCAGCAGAACCAGTTTGATGCAATCTATACTGCATTAAACAGTAAGTAAACAAATATGTTTTTTCACACAAAGTGCAAATTGGGACCAGTCCTACTCCTAGGTGTGGCTCATAATACTGAGTGGAATTGCTGATCCAACAAACTCTCACTTCTAGGGCTACCCCTGATTAGTATATGAAGTGCTTGGTGGAATGTTTCACGTACAGTACACAGTGGTCTGTAACTTTTAAAATATATCTGTTTGATCCTGCTGTCTCTGCCCCCAACATTTTAAAAATCCCACTACTCCAGAGGCATCCTACAGTCTCCAGCGACTGATGTCACAAAAACCCAGTAGGTATAGAAACCGAAGGGCACAGTACAAAATGGTTGGAGTGTTACTCATGACAATCAAGCAGGAGAGAGACCTGGGGTAATCATATCGGATGACCTAGAGGTGGACAGGTAGTGCAACAAGGCAGTCAGGAGGGCTAGTGTGATGCTGGAGTGCATAGAGAGGGGGGTTTCACCAGCAGAAAGAGGGAGGTGGTGTTGCCGCTGTATAGATCACTGGTAAGACCCCACCTGGAATACTGTGTCCAGTTCTGGAGACTACATCTCTAGGAGGACGTAGAGTAGAGGCAGTCTAGAGGAGGGCAGGTAAAATGGTGCAGGGTCTGCATCAAATGCCCTATGAGGAGAGGCTAAAGGACCTAAATATGTACACCCTTGAAGAAGGGAGGGGTATGGTAGAGATCTTTAAATACCTCATGGGGGTAAATAAGGTACAGGAGGGAAGTATTTTTCAGAAAAAAACAGTGTTCAACAAATTTCTAGTAAAAGATCTCTGCCGAGCACCAAAATCACATACCTGGATAACAAATGGAGAGCCACACATAGGAAAAGTAGATGGATATCCAGGAACAGAGATCCTTTGAGCCAGTCATTCTGTGGTGCCATACAATATGTCCAACATGCTAGAAGTCCTTGTCTAGGAAGCAGGAAATCACTTGAACACTCAAGTTCCTCCCAGGGGGAGGAGGGCTGTAAATAATCACACCAGTGGAAATACTGTCTCCCATAGTTGAAAGGCTATGCCTGTGGTTCAGTGGGTGAGCAACCAGCCATGCCTCCTTTCTGAGCTATATAAGCAGTTCCTCTCAGCCTTCTTCTGAAACATTTTTTCTTTGCTAGCTGGAGGTTCTGTTGGTCTGTCTTCTCACTTTGGGCCTGCTGCAGTCTTCCCTGGGGTCTTTCCCCCAACCCCTGCCTCTCTAGTTTGTTTGTGCTCTGGACTCTGTTTGGTTTCTGCTGGATGTGTTTGTGTGTTTCTCCTACTTTGGTTCATATTTGTTTTGCTTCCGGCTGCTGTGTACTTCCTTGTGTGCTTATTTTTCTGCTTTCCTGTGTTTGTTTTTGGTTTGCATTTTCTTTTAGGGGCTTTCTGCTTTTCTTCAGCATATTGTTGCCCTATGTTTGCACTGTGTTTCAGGCTCCTACCAAATCTTAGTTTTCCTGCAATTGTTATTGCATGGTTCAGCTCCCATTGCTGTTGCTGCATCCTGTGCTTCACTTAATTGCTTGCACCCAGTTCTGGCTCTGCTGCTCAGCTAGCTGCTACTCCCTGTTTTAACCTAACCTACTACTTTTTGTGCAAGGCCTATTTTACCTCAGCAGCCTTGTGTTCCCTTAAAGTTTCTTTCCTACTTCCTTACCTCAGTATTTCATTATTTACTCTGCTTTTCCTTACACAAGTCCTCGGTTTTCATACAGCCCTTTGGGGGATTGAAATCTGCTCTAACATGTTTATTTGCACTCACTGGGAATACAACCTGAGAATCCTGCAGTTCTATATTACTTTCTCCATTGGATTCAAGCCTGCTTAAATGCAGTTCTACCAAGCAATTATTGTTGTTGTTTTTTTCTGCATTATTGCCTATGCCTACAATGGCTATGCTTGTTTAATTGTTCAGCTCAGCTACTTTTGGAAGCTATCACTAATTACTACTGGAAGCTGTTAACTACATTCTTCTTTCTGGTATTGAGAATACCCCAGTTTGGAATTCTTCTTTCTAGTATTGAGAATACGTCAGTTTGGAATTCTTCTTTCTGGTATTGAAAATACCCCAGTTTGGCATTCTTCTTTCTGGTATTGAGAGTACCCCAGTTTGGAATTCATTTTTCTGATATTGAGAATACCCCAGTTTGGAATTCTTCATTCTGGTATTGAGGCTACCCCAATTTGGAATTCTTCATTCAGGTATTGAGAATACCCCAGTTTATCATTCTTCTTTCTGGTATTGAGAGTACCCCAGTTTGGAATTATTGTTTCTGATATTGAGAATACCCTAGTTTGGAATTCTTCTTTCTGGTATTGAGAATACCCAAGTTTGGAATTATTTCTTCTGATATTGAGAATACCCCAGTTTGGAATTCCTTTTTCTGATATTGAGAATGCCCCAGTTTGGAATTCTTCATTCTGATATGGAAAATACCCAACTTTGGAATTTTTCATTCTGATATTGAGAATACCCCAGTCTGGAATTCTTCTTTCTGGTATTGAGAATATCTCAGTTTGGAATTCTTATTTTTGCTATTGAGAATACCCTAGTTTGGAATTCTTCTTTCTGGTATTGAAAATACCCCAGTTTGGAATTCTTCTTTCTGGGTTTGAGAATACTTCAGTTTGGAATTCTTCTTTCTGGTATTGAGAATACTCCAGTTTAGAATTCTTCTTTCTGGTATTGAGAATACTCCAGTTTGGAATTCTTCTTTCTGGTATTGAAAATACCCCAGTTTGGAATTCTTCTTTTTGGGTTTGAGAATGACCCAGTTTGGTATCCTTCTTTCTGGGTTTGAGAATACCTCAATTTGGAATTCTTCTTTCTGGGTTTGAGAATACCTCAGTTTGGAATTCTTCTTTCTGGTATAGAGAATACCCCAGTTTGAAATTCTTCTTCTTTCTGATATTGAGAATAACCCAGTCTGGAATTCTTCTTTCTGGTATTGAGAATATCACAGTTTGGAATTCTTCTTTTTGGTATTGAGAATACCCCAGTTTGGAATGTTTCTTTCTGGTATTGAAAATACCCCCGTTTGGAATTCTTCATTCTGGTATGGAAAATAACCCAGTTTGGAATTCTTCTTTCTGGGTTTGAGAATACTTCAGTTTGGAATTCTTGTTTCTGGTATTGCGAATACCTCAGTTTGGAATTCTTCTTTCTGGTATTGAGAATACCCCAGTTTGGAATTCTTCTTTCTGGTATTGAAAATACCCCAGTTTGGAATTCTTCTTCCTGGGTTTGAGAATGCCCCAGTTTGGTATCCTTCTTTCTGGGTTTGAGAATACCTCAGTTTGGAATTCTTTTTTCTGGGTTTGAGAATACCTCAGTTTGGAATTCTTCTTTCAGGGTTTGAGAATACCCCAGTTTGGAATTCTTCTTTCTGGTATTGAGAATACCCCAGTTTTTAATTCTTCTTTCTGGTATTGAAAATACCCCAGTTTGGAATTATTCTTTCTGGTATTGAGAATACCCCAGTTTGACATTCTTCTTTCTGGTATTGAGAGTACCCCAGTTTGGAATTCATTTTTCTGATATTGAGAATACCCCAGTTTGGAACTCTTCTTTCTGGTATTGAGAATACCCCAGTTTAGAATTATTTTTTCTGATATTGAGAATGCCCTAGTTTGAAATTCTTTATTCTGATGAGGAAAATACCCCAGTTTGGAATTCTTCATTCTTGTATTGAGAATACTCCAGTTTGGAATTCTTCTTTCTGGTATTGAGAATACCCCAGTTTGGAATTCTTTTTTATGATATTGAGAATACCCCAGTTTGGAATTCTTCTTTCTGGTATTGAGAATGCCCCAGTTTGAAATTCTTCATTCAGATATGGAAAATACCCCAGTCTGGGATTCTTCATTCTGGTACTGAAACTACCCCAATTTGGAATTCTTCATTCTGGTATTGAGAATACCCCATTTTATCATTCTTCTTTCCGGTATTGAGAGTACCCCAGTTTGGAATTCTTTTTTCTGATATTGAGAATACCTTAGTTTGGAATTCTTTTTTCTGGTATTGAGAATACCCCAGTTTGGAATTATCTCTTCTGATATTGAGAATACCCCAGTTTGGAATTCTTCTTTCTGATATTGAGAATACCCCAGTTTGAAATTATTTTTTCTGGTATTGAGAATGCCCCAGTTTGGAATTCTTCATTCTGATATGGAAACTACCCCACTTTGGAATTTTTCATTCTGATATTGAGAATACCCCAGTCTGGAATTCTTCTTTCTGGTATTGAGAATATCTCAGTTTGGAATTCTTCTTCCTGGATTTGAGAATGCCCCAGTTTGGTATCCTTCTTTCTGGGTTTGAGAATACCTCAGTTTGGAATTCTTCTTTCTGGGTTTGAGAATACCTCAGTTTGGAATTCTTCTTTCAGGGTTTGAGAATACCCCAGTTTGGAATTCTTCTTTCTGGTATTGAGAATACCCCAGTTTGCCATTCTTCTTTCTGGTATTGAGAGTACCCCAGTTTGGAATTCATTTTTCTGATATTGAGAATACCCCAGTTTGGAATTCTTTTTTCCTGGTATTGAGAATGCCGTAGTTTGGAATTCTTTATTCTGATGAGGAAAATACCCCGTTTGGAATTCTTCATTTTGGTATTGAGAATACTTCAGTTTGGAATTCTTCTTTCTGGTATTGAGAATACCCCAGTTTGGAATTCTTTTTTATGATATTGAGAATACCCCAGTTTGGAATTCTTCTTTCTGGTATTGAGAATACCCCAGTTTGGAATTCTTTTTTTCTGATATTGAGAATGCCCCAGATTGGAATTCTTCATTCAAATATGGAAAATACCCCAGTTTGGAATTCTTCATTCTGGTATTGAGGCTACCTCAATTTGGAATTCTTCATTCTGGTATTGAGAACACCCCAGTTCATCATTCTTCTTTCTGGTATTGAGAGTACCCCAGTTTGGAATTCTTTTTTCTGATATTGAGAATACCCTAGTCTGGAATTCTTCTTTCTGGTATTGAGAATACCCCAGTTTGGAATTATTTCTTCTGATATTGAGAATAGCCCAGTTTGGAATTCTTCTTTCTGATATTGAGAATATCCCAGTTTGGAATTCTTTTTTCTGAGATTGAGAATGCCCCAGTTTGGAATTCTTCATTCTGATATGGAAAATACCCCTCTTTGGAATTTTTCATTCTGATATTGAGAATACCCCAGTCTGGAATTCTTCTTTCTGGTATTGAGAATATCTCAGTTTGGAATTCTTCTTTTTGGTATTGAGAATACCCCAGTTTGGAATTCTTCTTTCTGGTATTGAAAATACCCCAGGTTGGAATTCTTCATTCTGGTATGGAAAATACCCCAGTTTGGAATTCTTCTTTCTGGGTTTGAGAATACCTCAGTTTGGAATTCTTCTTTCTGGTATTGAGAATACTCTAGTTTGGAATTATTCTTTCTGGTATTGAAAATACCCCAGTTTGGAATTCTTCTTTCTGGGTTTGAGAATGCCCCAGTTTGGACTTCTTCTTTCTGGGTTTGAGAATACCTCAGTTTGGAATTCTTCTTTCTGGGTTTGAGAATACCTCAGTTTGGAATTCTTCTTTCTGGGTTTGAGAATACCTCAGTGTGGAATTCTTCTTTCTGGTATTGAGAATACCCCAGTTTGGAATTCTTCTTTCTGGTATTGAGAATACCCTACTTTGGAATTCTTCTTTCTGGTATTGAAAATACCCCAGTTTGGAATTCTTCTTTCTGGGTTTGAGAATACCTCAGTTTGGAATTATTTTTTCTGGTATTGAGAATACCCCCAGTTTAGAATTCTTCTCTCTGGTATTGAGAATACCCCAGTTTGGAATTCTTCATTCTGGTAAGGAAAATACCCCAGTTTGGAATTCTTCTTTCTGGGTTTGAGAATACCCCAGTTTGGAATTTTTCTTTCTGGTATTGAAATACCCCAGTTTCATATTCTTCTTCTAGTCTGAGAATACCACAGTTTGGAATTCTTCTTTCTGGGTTTCAGAATACACCAGTTTAGAATTTTTCTTTCTGGTATGGAGACTACCCCAGTTTGGTATTCTTCTTCTTTCTGGGTTTGAGAATACCCCCATTTGGAATTCTTCTTTCTGGGTTTAAGAATACCTCAGTTTAGAATTATTCTTTCTGTTATTGAGAATACCACAGTTTGGAATTCTTCTTTCTGGGTTTCAGAATACACCAGTTCAGAATTTTTCTTTCTGGTATGGAGACTACCCCAGTTTGGTATTCTTCTTCTTTCTGGGTTTGAGAATACCCCCATTTGGAATTCTTCTTTCTGGGTTTAAGAATACCTCAGTTTAGAATTATTCTTTCTGTTATTGAGAATACCCCAGTTTGGAATTCTTCTTTCTGGTATTGAGAATACCCCAGTATGGAATTCTTCTTTCTGACATTAAAAAGACCCAGTTTGGAATTATTCTTTCTGGTATTGAAAATACCCCAGTTTGGAGTTCTTCTTTCTGGTACTGAGAATACCCCAATTTGGAATTCTTCTTTCTGGTACAGAAAATACCCCAGTTTGGCATTCCTCTGTCTGGTATAGAGAATAAATTGAATTCTGTGTTCCTCCCTGCATTCTGAATGCTGCTTAGTCACGTCTGATACTGCTGGTTAATGCTTCCATATACTGCCTCTATTTTGTTTTTATTTTTTGGGGGGTCCTACCCTATCAACATTACATTTGCTGTTTGGTGTCATGGTGCTCAGCTTGTGGCTTTCCTGTTATTCCCATGGCCAGGGGTTTTGTCTCAGTGGGGCATTGTGATTTCAAGCTGCAGGAGCATGCTTTTATGTAAATTATGATTTAGCCTGCTCCTTTGCCTCAACAGCTTTTCAGTCATCCAGGCTTACATACTTTAACCTCATAACCTACATTGCTTCAAGATATCCATTGCATTCCATTATTGCATTGCAAATGCTCCTTACTGGACTAACCTAACTCCACCTTAATGTTTTTTTGAGGTATTTACTGTAATCTTCTCAATTCACTCTTCAGGCTGACACCATACCAATCAACTGCTTCTGTGTAAACGATATGATTTTGCTCCTTCATCCTGTCAAGACCAGCAAGAAACATGTATTTCAATCCCCTTGTACTACCCAGCTAATAAAGGACTACCTAATTTGCTGTGGTGGCATTCTGTAAGTTACAATATCTTCTCTTCCAGAGTAAGGAGGTGTTCCCTTTTCCTGCAGTGAGGAGGCATTCCAGTCTAAAACTGTCACTGAACAAAAATACCCCAAGCCTGGAGGGCAGGCAGTCTAGGTGTTGGATCCCCCAGAGATTTCCTTTTCAAAGGGTTTTTTTTGCTCCTCCATGCCAAAAGTCATAATACCTAATTAGGTTTAGTAGGATTCCCTAGTTTACTCAAGTATGTTCTGTCATTGGATGGAGGTGGATGGTGACCCTGCTGGCCATTCCCCTCTCTCATTAGGAAGCCCCTGCTGTCATCAGTGTATTCCATTTATCCATGCTATTCTGCTAACTTGTACTTCTCATCAATGGTTTATCAAGCTGCCTCTTGCTTCACTCTATTTCTCTACCTTATAGTCAATGATCACTGCTAACATTCTTTTGGGGGTTCCTTCCTATGGTACCTCTTGGGATTGAACCCTCTTCAAGTGTTCCTTGCCTTTGGTACTCCTACAGGGTGGTAATTCCTCATGGAGTAGAGAGTATGAACAGCCACAACAGAGTGACACAGTTGCACAAGCATAACACTATTCTGGTTGAGTATACCATTGAATTGAAAGGCTATGCCTGTGGTTCAGTGGGTGTGCAACCAGCCACGCCCCCTTTCTGAGCTACATAAGCAGTTCCTCCAAGCCTCCTTCTGAAGCATTTTTTCTTTGCCCCACCATCCTCCCCTCCCCTCCAGCAGCTTGCCTCTCTTCTTGTGGGGGTTCCTTCCTAAGGTACATTTAGCCAAGGGAACCTTCCTGCAGAACCTCTTAGGGTCAAACCCTCTTTGAGGGTTCTTTGCCTTTGGTACCCCTACAGGATGATAATTCCTCATGGAATAGAGAGTACAAACAGCCACAACAGAGTAACACAGTTGCACAAGCATAACACTATTTTGGTTGTGTAGGTCATTGAACTGAGAAATCTGCAGTGGCTTAACCATTTATGTGCTGAATGTACCATTCAGAAAGCACAGTAGTAATCACCAAATTTAACACAGATCTTCTTCAGGGGTATCTCAGTCATTAGGTCACACCACAGGAACTTCACCATCAGTGAAACAGGATCCACACAGAAGATTTTCAGCAGTACAACTGGGGCCACCCATCCCAATGTCATGTGATGACGTCACCAACCCTATAGAGGCATGAGCATCCCCGTTCCCTCCTCAGTTCTTTTCCACCATCAGCGACCTGGGGGTAGGGGAACATGAGGACAGTTTACAGAGATTTGGTACACAACATAAATTTACAGTACATTGCATTCCTATAATTTGAGCAGACTGTATAGGAGTAATGGAACAGTAGGATGCTAACAGTTTTGAACTAGATAGATACTATGCCCACACTTTTGGACTAGATAGATACAACAACACAAAATAACACTTAGGCATACTCTAAATCACACATAACTGTGTAACTAGAAAATGGCTGAATAGAATTGTTGTAGTTTGGTCTAGGGAAGTTCTAGTGAGGAGTAAACACAGGCAGAACAGATTGGCTAAGGTATAACAGAAGTGCAAGTTAACTACAAGTGTATTAGAGATTAAGGGTCAGCCATAGCTAGGGCTACATAAGGGGGAGAAAGGAAGGTGAGAGAGAGGTATGTATGTTGGTAGGCAGAGAAGCGGAGTGGTGGTGGAAGGGGATGGAACAAGGAGGTGAAGGAAGAAATAGGAAGAGAAAGGTCTGCTGGGGCCTGACCTCTCCAATATGCTGAGGACCCTGTCTGCACAAGGTAGGGGTCAAGCATGACAGGAATGGAGCAGGATGTGGCAGCGAGAGGTAGAGTACAGTAGAAGGGAAGCAGGTTGTAGGCTGCATGGGGGAATAGGCTTCAGAAGGACAGAAGAGAGGATGAAGGTGAGAGAGAAGAGAGGCCAGGATACCAGCCCTTCAGGATGTGGAGAAGTGGAGGGAAGAGTTGGGTTAATGGTGTAAGGATAGGGTTGGACCTGGCCCTTGGTACAACTTTGGATGATAGAGAAATCACAGTAAGAGAACAATGGAAAGTCTGAAGGGAAGGAATGCTGTTTTTTAGGTGGGTGGGGGTGGAGCTGCAGCAGGGGCATTGCATGGGTACTGAGAGGGGTAGGGTTTGTCAGGCTTAGAGAGGGGAGCTAGGGAAGGTTGTAGCAATAACAGCTAGGTGCAAGGAAGTTGTTAAAGTTAGAGCTGATGGAGTAGTAGGAGGATAAGTGATGAAATTGGGGGAATTCCACCATTTTTGGGAGGCAGTGAGAGTAACCAGGTTGGCTGATGAAGGTGGCTCTGTAGGGGACCGCCACAGTATAGGAGTTGGATGATCTAAGGGAGTGAGAGGGAGTGGGGGGTGTTATAAATGAGGGGAGAGGTAGGAAGGGAGTTCACCCAGCCAGTGCTTGGAGGTGAATTTAGCGCAGTGGGAGAGTCATCTGTTTGTAAGAGAGGGGAACGATAGAGCATGATAGAGATCACAGTGGTGGGTGCGAGAGGGAGCATCAAGGGCAAAATGGCAGAAGGAATTGAAGAGGGTATCCAGTCTGGCCAAGGAGGACATGGGAGCAGCACCGTAGACTACATCACAGTAGTCAAAGATGGGCAGGATCATCTTCTGAACAATTTCATGCCTAACCGTAGAGGGGATACAACTATGGTTCCTGAACAGGGCACGCGGGCGCAATTTTTTTAGATGGAGTAAATATGTCTGGAGAAGTTTAGGTATTGATCCAGCCAAACTCCTAGGTACCTGAAGGAGGAGGATGTGTCCTCAAGTAAAGTCCCATCAAAGGTGTGGAAAGTGGGCAGAGAGGGAAACCTCCCAGTTACATCTGTGTTACAGGTGGTGTGGATTACCTTATTAGCAATATAGAGAATACAGGATGGGCAGCTATGCACAACCGGTGTGTTCTGCCACAGAGAGGTTCTGATTCCGTCTGACCTTGAGAGTGAAACTTGAGAAGTCCTCTGATATACACACTCCTTGGCGTGCGTTGTTCACACGAGGCCATATACCGAGTGCATCAACCACCTAAGGCGTGCATATATCAGAGCGTGACTGCATTCTTCAGAGTGGTTCATCTATCTTATAAAATGTCAAAATTGTTTTGGAGGGGGTAAAAGTGCAGGTGTGTGGTCGCGCTCTGATATACGCAGGGTCACCTGATGGTCTTTCACCAATTGATTAGCTTCTTTTCTAACTCATTTTATAAATATATATATATATATATATGCCTAATCGTGACACCCCCAAGTTCTTTACTAGTTTATGTACAGAGATAGGTACCTGTAGTCAGGAGAAGTAATTTTTTGGTGGGGGGGGATTTTAACTTAATTTGGTATGAAATCTTAGATAAAAGTAACCAGCTAATGAAGGTTGGTAACCCCCAAGAGCAGAAAGACAGTTAAGGATCTCTTAGCAGATACTGGCATAGTTGATGCATGGAGATTGGTGAACCCTACAAAAAGAAATCACACCTTTTATTCAGATCTTCATGCTTTCCTATAGCAGAATTGATTATCTCTTTCTCTGTCTAAACAATGTTGCAGTGAAATAATTTTGGCAGACATTGGCCAGTGCATAATTTCTGATCATGCCCCAGTAGCAATCACTCTATTTAACAGTCTCACTAGATATGGACCTCCCAGATTGAGGCTTAATGTATATTTGCTTAAATCACAGGAATTCACTCAGTGGCTAAATACAGAATAATAGATGGGTAAGTGTGGTTTGTGGAGATTTTATGCCACCCTCGGTGTGTGATGCCTTATAAACCCCGGGGGTGAAGCCCGAGGGGTTTATATGGGCATCACATACTGAGGCTGTGCGAAATCCCCATTAAATCACACTTACCCATGTTTTATTTTTTTATATTTACTGGGTCTGATTTAATTAAAAGTTAAAAAAAATTGCTTCATGAGGTACTGTGGAGCCATCAAGAAGCTTGTGCCTTGCTCTGACTGTGTAAAAAAAAAAAGAGCACTACTGGATGTGTGGCACGAAGACAGCTTCTCTGGTGGCTTTCTAAGGTGCTGCTTTTGTTTTTGTGTGCCCGTGGTTTACGGAGCTCTGTAAACCATATATGTGGTTTTTGGAGCTGTTGGGTACTTGCTGGCAGTGGTTTATAACCACTAACACTAACCAGTAAATATTATGCTGTTAACTCTAACTAATCTTGTTCAATCTATTAACCAGGTAATGGAAATATTAAAAGAATTCCAACTGTTGTCTGGTCTAAGCATTTACTGGGGGAAGTCTGAATTAATGCCCAGTAATAATTTATTCTTTCATAAACATTTTTTAAATGCTAAATTTCAGATGAGGTAGAAGCCAAAGTTAATCACATATTTTGGAATTAAAGTTACTAGGAATATCAAACAAATGCAAAGGGGTAACTTTGAGCCATTCATAAAGAAAATAGAATTCGGAACTGGCTAACTGGGAGAAACTAAATCTTACTCTATGGGGTAAGATTAATGCCTTTAAACTGATTTTGTCACGTAAGATCTTGTTTCATTTGGAACATGTTCCTGTTAAGTTAAATAAGAGCATTAATGAAAAGATAGATAAACTCAAAAAAATATCTCTGGGGAAATAGGCCAGCAAGACTGGGTTTTTGAAAAGTGCAGGCAAGTTGGAGAAAAGGTGGTCTGGGCCTTCCAAATTTTAAGAAATATCGTATTTCCTATGGGCAAACAGCTGATGTGCTGGTTTCAAACATAGAGGATAATGGCTAACACATGGGTGATAACCACGGTGTAATCACCTCGAGTTGTTGCTAGGGAAACAGTAAACCTCGAGGCGTGGCTCGAGGTTTCCTTCCCAGCAACAACGAAGAGATTGTGCAGTGGTTGTCACCTATGTTAGCTATTATCTTTTATAGTGCATTTAGCCACAGTTTGTCACAGACAATGAGAAAAAAATGAATGGGGGGGTGACCATCCGGTGTGACCCGTTGAGGTCAAGGTGGCATGCATGACAGGGGAACTGTGGGAGGTCGCGTTGCATTTCACCCAGACATCCGGATTAGCAAGAGGAGCTTCGCGGTGGAAATAGCAAGGTATCTAAGCGGGTAAAAGAAAAAAGCTGTGAGCCCGATATCGCGATCGCTAGTCTCAGTGACTATAAACTGTTATGACTGGAATGCAGTTTGAATAATTTGCTGAAACTAGTGATCGTGTTCTTTGCGGAATGCTGCTTATCGATGACATTCTTTTCTGTAAACCCACTGACTTGACGTCATGTCAGTGGGTTTACAGGTTTGTAATATTGCCGATTTCAAAGGTTAATCAACGTTCTAAATACATTATAAATCTTAATTTTCCTGCTTGGGTACATTATAAAGAAGAACTGATCAAACCTAGAGGATTCTATGATATTACAGGTAATCCATTAACTGAGACGATAAATACTCATCCAGTGCTAGCTGGGGTCAAGGCAGCATATAGGAATGAATCTTCTATTTTGAAGGAATAGAACATCCTGATGACCTACAGCCACTATGGCATAACACCAGAATTAGATATGAAAACAAGATATTACTAGATGAATGATGGTTTAAGAAAGGAATAAAAGTTGTTAAAGATCAGGTGACACCTTTGGGAAAACTCTGAAAAACATAATATTTAGACACAATGCATCTTACATTTCATATACCTTCTATAGGTTTCTTATCTCCATTATTTATTACTGAAGAAGTTCCCGAAAAAACAAGATATGCATCCCTTTGGGTTCATCTGCCTCTGTAGGTTACTCCCTACTGACCAGTTAGTCTTACCTCAGTATTGGGCAAGATTATGGAGGCACTCCTTAAGGAAAGGATAGTGCAACACCTGGAATCCATAGGAGCACAGGATCCAAGACAGCATGGGTTTACAAAAGGAAGATCCTGTCAAACTAATCTCATAGATTTCTTTGACTGGGTAACCAGAGTGGTGGGCTAACGGAGGAGCAGTTGATGTCGCTTACCTTGACTTCAGGAAGGCTTTTGATACTGTTCCACATAGAAGATTGATTAATAAGCTAGGTAGGCTCAGGGTGGGTCAGAAGTTGGTCAACTTAGTGGCAAACCGGTTGACAGGCAGAAAACAGAGAGTGGTGGTAAATGGTATACAGTCAGAAGAGATGCAAGTCACAAGTAGGGTACCTCAGGGATCAGTCATGGGGCCAGTCCTCTTCAATATCTTCATCAGTGACATTGCAGATGGACTGGAGGGTAAGGTTTGTCTGTTTGCAGATGACACCAAGATCTGCAACAGAGTAGATGATCCAGATGGGGTGGGCAGAATGAGAAGAGATCTGGATAAACTAGCAAAATGGTCGGAAGAGTGGCAACTGGGGTTTACTTGCAAAAATGCGAGATCATGCATAGGAAGAAAACCCTGAAGCCACCTATCGGCTGGGAGGGAGTTGCTGGCAGTCACAAGGCAAGAAAGAGACTTGGGCATCATCATCACTGATGACCTGGAATCATCCAAGCAGACCACTAAAGCAGTAGGTAAGGCTAGGGGGATGTTGGGTTGTATTAGTAGGAGTATCACAAGTTGGAAGAGGGAGATAATAATTCCGCTTTACAAGAAACTGGTTAGGCCCCATCTGGAGTACTGCATGCAGTACTGGAGGCCACCTTCACAAAGACATCAACATAATTGAGGCAATCCAGAGAAGGGCAACCAAAATGGTGCAGGGACTGCATCAGAAAACATATGAGTGCAGATTAATGGAGCTCAGTATGTATACCTTAGAACAAAGGAGGGAGAGAGGTGATATGATCGAAACATTCAAGCATCTTAAGGGCATTAACAAGGTAAAAGAGTCTAACGTGTTTCAATATAAGAAAAATAAGACAAGAGGACATAGCATGAGATTAGAGGGAGGCCGATTAAGGGGTAATGTGAGGAAGTTCTTTTTCACAGAAAGGGTGGTGGATGCATGGAATGGCCTACCTCAGGAAGTGGTGGATATGAATACAGTGCAGGGCTTCAAACAGGCATGGAATAGGCATAAGGGAGCAATACAGATGAGTATGAATAGATAGGCCATTGACAGAGCAAAGGCCGATGGCACATTCATAAGGTAGAAAAAGAAATGGGCAGACTGGATGGGCCTTGTGGTCCTTATCTGCCATCAACTTATATGTTTCTGTGTAGTAAGGGGAGACTTACCAAATGCACACGCAAGACATGCTTTAAATTGAATGTTCTAAATACCAACTGTATATAAACAGATGCTTGACTAACACCATTCTCTATTCTGTCTAGGAGTGAGCCACTCAAAGTCAGTACCTCCATCATACCCACCACCGCAAGATCCACTAAATCAGGGACAATACATGGTAACGGACGGAATATCCCAGTCGCAGGTGTTTGAGTTCGCTGAACCCAAACGCAGCCAGTCACCCTTCTGGCAGAACTTCAGCAAGTTGACGCCATTCAAAAAATAATATATAGAGATATATATATATAGAATAAAAATATATATTTATAGAAGGACATTTTTTTCTGGAGAAGCACTGCTGCAAGGAATATAAATAACAGAAGGACCAAAAAAATTGACTTTGGGGAGGATTCTGCTATCGATACTGAAAAAGCTCAAAGGACTTCTGAGTGTATGACCTGCTATAATTTTAGCCAAAATCCATCTTTCTCCCCCTCCCTTTCTCATTCAGGATTTCTTATATGTCACTATATCATCAAAGTAACACACAAACAGCATTGTTCCGAACTTCTTGGACTCTCAAAGACCAACAACAGCAACAAGGTGTCTGTACTTTTCAGTCGTGCCAATCTGGGGTGTGCTCTGTAGTGCACTGTGATACTACTGCTAGGTATTTTTTTATTGCTTTAACTGTTTTATCAGTGTTCACTGGGGGATGGGGGAACTGTCGATATTATCATGTGACAAGTTGATTCTGTTCGATTCAGTCTTTTTCTTGCTTTTTTTGAAATATTGATTACATTTCTTCCAAGTGCTGCATGGACTAGTACCTACAGTCACATTGTACTTTTCACTGATAAAGTAAGGCAACTAGCTCACATTCTCAGAGTTTCTTCTTATTCCTTCAGATTCCATTTTTTTGAGTGACGCCCCCTCCCACCCACACCTGTTTTGTTTTTTAGACTACTGCAGCATTTGCTCACTATATTTTAGAGACTAACAGCAAATGCAGAAAATAAAATAATAATAATAATTGAAAAAAAACTCAGCTCATACAGGGGTAAATTGCTTTTTTAACTGCATTCAGTGTTAAAATTTTTACTGATTCATTTGTATAGACCTTAAGATGACACAACACTCGTAAAGTGGAAGATATTTCAAATTACCCCTTTTAAAGGTAAAGTTCTAGTCTTTCTTAAAGATGTGAATTTAGACCTGTGGGCAAAATATGGTTCATGTATTCTTGTACAATCCAGATCTGTACAGTATCGAGATGCACACCTGTTGACTTTGCAAATTCACAGATGTTCCAAGTGCCAAGTCAGAATGCTTTGTAACCGAAGCACACTTCTCCTTGACGAGTTTTTTGCCATTTCTTGATTTAACATTTGTTGACTTTTCATCCTTTATATTGTGTGCTTCAAGGAATCCTTTGCAAAAACACAAGGGTGGAAGTCGCTGATAAGTGACGTAAGAAAATGATGCCCCTCTTTTAGTACATACTGTACATACAGCTGGGGTGTCACTAGTCAGATTTATTTTCCTGCCAGCACATCACTCTAGATGAGATGGCAACAGCTTTGTCTGAACTATAGAGATTTTGTGCGCAATGCTGTAACTAGAAAGACTGGCACTTGGAACAGACATTATGCACCTCCCACAATCCGCAAATGCACTTTGCACAGGAGCTGCCTTGCCTGATAGGGGGTCCTGGTTTTACTGTCAGTTCATTTTGAATCATGAAGCCCAACTGCACGCACCTCCTGCAATCAAGGAATATGGTGACAGCTGGGCTGGAGCTGCCTAGATGGGGTGCTTGACCATCAATTTATTTTAACTACGTGGTACTAAGAACTCCTGCAACCATTCTTGCACACATCAGGCAGGATGGGTGCAATGCTATGTTTACTCTCTTTTTGTACAGGAAATTCCTGCAGTTGTGATACGTGTTGCTCCTTCTTCCTCGTGCTGCCCAGGACTGACAATCCTTTTTTTTAAAAGGAAAAAACAAAAACTAATCAGCTGAGCCAAAATGTGACCTGTTGAACGCAGCAGTGCATGTTGTAGTGGACATTTTGGACCTGTATACCTGTATTGTTTTACTCCATTTTAGATCGTCCACTTTCTCCTGCCCCACCCTCCTTCCACGTTTCGAGTCTGCTTTAGCATTGTTTGTTAGAGGTTGAAATAATTAAAGGAGCACCTCAGGTTTTTACTAGTAGTTTCAACTGTTTTTGAGCACCTTAACGTCACTTTACATTTTGTCTAGGATTGAACTAGCAAACAGCAACCACTGTCCCCTGATGATATGGTACACTGGGGACATCAGAGCTAATGTTAGGCTACAAAATTAAAACTCTTACATGGGGAGCATAAAATAAAATGTGATGCTGTGTAAATGGTTTTGGAAACAAAAATGGCAAGCTGGGATCACCATCTGAGGTAGGAATGGAGTGCGTAACAACACTGGGGGCCAGCTAGGTGGAGGAGGATTGGGTGTCCCAGAGGATGTTCACTTCCACTGGGAAGGGAGAGCAGCAGGCTCTGTTACTTTATTGCAGGCAGGAAAAATGTTCCACAAGCTGCTAGACTGTGTCCCAGAACAGAAGAACAAAGAAAACAACAAAATCTGGGCACCAGTCAAACTTCCAGTTATTTTATTGTTTAGGATACAAAATACTTACAAACACAGCTCAACAGTAAAAAGCAACATCAGCAACAGCAACAAGGGAACAGGATCCTGTTCCCTCATTGCTACTGCTGCTGTTTCTTTTGGATTGACTCTGTGTGTGGTATTTGGTATTCTAAATAAAATGTCTCGAAACTTGACTGGTGCCGAGTTATTGCTGTTTCCATTCTCCACTACTTTATTCCCAGTTGGGTGGCCACAGGTGGCAGTACAGTCGGAGCAGCTCTTAGAGAGGGAAGACATCAGCTGACACCATGCACGGCCACACATATTCATGTCCACATGGTGCTCTTGCTGCTGGTGTCCAAGAAGGAAAGGAGTAATGCAAATGGAAAAGCCCCGATAAGAGCAGGATGATGCGCAGCATTCTCTGGCCCTCCTGACTGGCCTTTCCATTCCCCCCACTAGAGAATCGAAAGGAAGCTGATAAACGAAAGACACCTTCCCCCATAGCAACCACTATAGACAGAAACTGCACAGTGGCATTGTGAGTTGGGGTAAGTGCCAGAGAAGGGAAGAGACAGGGTTATGCTGGGAGTCCGGCTAGAATGGGAGGCACTAGTAATGGGATAATAAGAAAGAAAAGAAAAGAAAGAAAGAAAGAAAGAAAGAAAGAAAGAAAGAAAGAAGCAGCACCTAATGAAGTATATTATTTTGTTGTTTGACATGAACTGCTGCTTTAATATCAGAAGGGCTGTGTGCCATGCCTGCTTTAGTTGACTTAGTCTAACTTTTCAGTTACAAAGAGAAAAAGTTAAGAAGGCAGACAAGTAGAGAAGAAATAGATGCAGGCAGGCTGGCAGAAAACACAATGCTGGAAAAGAACAAGCTGCCAAAGAGATTGTCTTATTGCTGGAATCCTTGGGATGGATTTTTGAAACCTTGCATCCGCCTTGCATCTGGACATCTTTACTTATGGACTGCGCTTTCCCCAATTTGCCTGTGTATGATTCTCCATAGGTGATCGCAGGAGGCTTTGTGCAAATTCTCAACGGGTACAACAGGGAACACCAGCACTACAATATATCAGTGATTGTAATTTTAATGTGCACAATCATCACAAATGACAAGACCATGAAAGAATTTATAAATTGAATGTAGAACTTAAACAAACCACTACCCGACCAGCCCCAGTGCTTCAAGGTACTAAACCTCTTCCTCAGGGGGCATGGCTACCATGTTGATTCCACAGACTTAATTACCATTCCTAACGTGCAGATATTTTCTAGATAATGATTAATCAGTGACTATAAGAATAGCTTCCATGGTCATATGGATTGGGAACCTTCTTTTGTAAATAATTAATTGGGAAGTTATGAAATGAAAGAAGAAAAATTAGCCCTTTAAAACATCTTTCACATTTTTAAATTTAAATTTATTATTGGATGTTTCCTATGAGTTGATGCTTTATGATAATTGGATTTTGACTAGAAGAATCATGTTGGACACTATTGTGTTTAATATAAGTGGTTTGTGTATGGTTCATAGGGAATATTTTAATCTGTGATCTATAAATGCATCTTTAGTTTGGATTCTGCAGTCATAGTACAACGAATTTTGTCTATTAGCTATTTGTACTCACAAAGTTGTAAGTTAAGAGTTGTTGTGAAAAATATTCCAAAACATTTACTTGTGAATAAATAGAAACAATAGTCTCTAATTAGGCATAAAGTGAGAACAGATGGTATATGATTGTTTTTAACAGTGTTCCACATTTCTGTTTTACACGTATCAGCACTTTAGCTGTGGCTCTACCTATCTGTTTAAGCTTCTCATGAATTATGTGGTGGCAAATGGATATTTATCTGAAAATTAATTAAAGGGACTGATTGGCAGATTAACAGCCTTGGCAACTATTCCTGTATTCACTGATTAATGTAGTCATTATCTAGAAAATATTTGTACATGTTGGGAATGGTACTTAGGTATGTGGAATCAGCATGGTAGCCATGCCCTGTGAGGAAGAAGTTTAGTACCTCGAAGCGCTGGGGCTGGTCGGGTTGCGATTTGTTTATGTTCTGCATTCAATTTATGAATTTTTTCATGGTCTTTTCTTCTTTTTTGATGATTGTGCACATAAAAATTTAAATCATTGATATACTAGCGTGATGGTGTTTCTTGTTGTGCCAGTATATAGTTTTCCAGCACCCAGTCCTGGCTGTGAGCACAGTCTTGCTTGCAGTTTCCATAAAATCCCAATGGTTGCCTGGGATTAGGTCTGCTAGACCATTTTTTAATGTCCTAACTTGACTTAGTCCCCACATGGTGGCTGCATCTAGTGTTGAAGCATGCTGCCATAAACCACATTTGATTGTCGCAGTCAGATCTGATTTTGAAAATAGTGCCCACTGCATCTAGACAGGCCACAGATGCTGCACGTGCTGCCAGACACAGACACATCACATAGATGCCTTAGGATCCAGGCCTTCACAAATCCATCCCCTTGCTGTATTTTGTGTTGTTATTACAGGTTTTGGCAATGGACCCCTTTACATCTTGGTTGGTATATAAGTGAATTGGACACCAGCTGAAGCTCCTCTGGAAAATAAGGAGCTAAATGTTTGATATAGCTATATCTCTCTGTCTGTATGTCTGTCTGTCTGTCTGCCTGCCTGTCTCTCTCTTTTTCTGTAAATGCACCACCTTGTTTTTTTGTTCTTATGTAGGATATATATATACATACATATACACGTATACATTGAGGGGGCTAACCAGATAATAAAGCCGTGAGCCCAGACTCATTGCATTGTGCTGATTATTTACTGTATTGCACTGCATGTAGATTCCAAATGTAGACATATCATGTCTCAAATGAAGATAAATGATTCCAAAAGAAGATAAATCATTAAACTTCAATTTGGAGCACTTCCACACTCAAGATAACATTTTTGTCACACACTATAGAAACTCACCCCATCGTATACACACACACACATATATATATATACATATACACACACACACACATATATATATATCAGGGATTTATTTAACTCCAAAAATTGATTAGCGTTTTGCTCACAAAAGTGCTAAAACATTGTGAAAATGTATTCAACTTGCCTCACTGTGTTTAACAAACATAACACTTCTAGAAAACCTATATAAATACTTTCCATGCATTTAGCATTGTCCCAAGAAAAAAACTGCTAATCAATTATTTAAAACCCTTATATATATATATATATATATATATATATATATATATATATATATATATATATATATATATACATATACACAGTAGGGGTTTACTGATATACTATTCTTTGTTTGACCATAAAATCATCACCATTAAACATCTAACAAAGTACATCAGCAGAGTGTGATAAAAATTAAATCACTGTGCTTACATCAGCACAAAATAAACCACTCTGCTGACGGCTCCCAATACAAACCCCAAAAGTAATGCATTAAGCACCATATCCCCCCCTTCCTCGCATCACACCAATAAATACATACCTTCTCTGCAGAACAAGGTGTCCAAGTAAAGTGAAAGACAGCAAATATAAGTGCAGAACTAAGCAAAACCCCAAAATAAAAATAAACAACAAATAAATCACACACTGAAAACCCCTGAGAACTATGAACTACTGAATCGAAATGCACACGCCCCATACGCAAACCACCCAATCAGATAAAATGAAACACACCCCATATCAAAACCACCCAATCAAACACAACCACAAGAACATCAACAAATAAAAACTAACTAGGAATGATGCCACGAGAGACCCAACCCACCCTGATAAGGAACAACCTAACCTGATAACACAACGCCAAACAGAAATTAAGTAATACAACCACTGCATAAACCTACAAAACCTCAAAAATGGGCCCCTATTGTATAAACCACACGCCGCTATGCTCTGCCACTCGTGATATAACCCGAGGTTACTAAGCACTCATTCTGATATATCCCATATTCAACATTCGCACATTATGCACATTATATATCCCATATATATATATATAGAGAGAGAGAGAGAGAGAGAGAGAGAGAGATAATGTTATGCCTAACTGTGATTGTTTCAAAGACCATCACATGACTAAACATCTTTTATGCTGTTGCCCTGAAAAACCTTAGTAGCTGTCAGTAGTTCTTGGTACTGGGCAATAGTTCAAAAACTATTGCCCACCAACATCATTGTGCATCTGCATAGGACCATCACATCACATCAAAACTAAACAACTGGCAGCAATGCCATTACATTTTTTCTGAAAGAATACCACTGATAAAACAGTTTTGCTTGATAAATATTTATACAAGGTTCAGTTGGAATCTTAGAAGCGAGCAGTGTTATTACTTTACAGTATGCTATACAATGTACTACAAGTATGGTCATGTTATATTCAGAAGTATAGACAGATAGGGTATATAAGGTGGGGCACCTACAGAAAGTGTTTACTATACCAGATATTGAATGGATAAGTATCAAAATATAGTGGAAAACAGTTGCCCCCTCTGGATGATCTGTTGATCTCCAGTAGTCTTATTGCCCTGAAGCCGAAGAGCAGGTGGTCAATAGATCCTGCTGCAGAAGCAATAGTTTTCCACTATAAAGAGGACTGTGTATGAGCAGTCATACACAACATAGAGGATAATGGCTGGGGATCAGGTGATAACCACTCTGTAATCACCTCGCGTGGTTGCTAGGGCAACATGGTAAACCTCGAGAGCACAGCTTGAGAGGTTTACTGTAGCCCTAGCAACCATGAGAGATGATTTCAGCGTGGTTGTCACCCAATCCCCAGCCATTATCTTTTATAGTGTATGGTCAAAAAAACACTGTTTGCATGCTATGTGTGAGAATTATTGAACTCTGGTGCATTCTATTTTGTTATGCAACTGTTTGGAAGTTCCGAAGTGTGGTTAACAACGTTTAACATTCTAAGCAGTGCATAACACAGCTGTGTGACTGCTGATTATGGTGGTTAATAGGCACTTACCATACATTATAAGGCAGTTGTATGATCAAGAGGTTTCCGTGGTAACCAGAGATCTCAAGAGCACAGCTCGAGGGGTCTGTTACTATGGAAACCTTGAGACTGTACAACTGCCTTGTTTGTGTATGGTTGATCATACACAGTCTTTTACAGTGTATGGGTAACCATAAGCGGCACTCCTTGAACCCCAAAACAGTAAAAAGAAGTCTTACTTCAGTGCAGCTGTATCAGTTTGTTCCAGCACTGCTCACTTCCTCTCTGCTGCGGCTCGCTTTATCGCGCATGTGTGACCACGTTCGATGTTGTTGTGCTGAACTAGTGACATACTCAGTGCAGCATGACAACATTGTAACGCACTGAGTGCAGCACAGCAATGCTGTTCCAGGCATGGATTTCCATGCAGAATAGTTTTCTACCGTACACTATGCATATGTAGAGAGAGAGAGAGAAAGATACTCTTATACACATATGGAGAGAGAGAAAGAGATACTGTTACTGAACTGTTTATAGTGTGTGTTGGGGAGTGTCGGGTAGTTTTTCAGAAGTTGGCTAAAATCAATGGATGGTGGAAAGGTGTAGAGAGAGAGAGTGGGTGAGAGAGAGATAATCTTGTTGGACTGTTATAGTGTGTATTGGAAGGTGTAAAGCAGTTTTTCAGAAGTTCACTAAAAGCAGTGAACGGGGAAAGGCATAGCAAGAGAGGTTGCAAGACCTTGATATGTAGATGCTGGAGACCAGGAGGGAGAAGGGGGCATAATAGAAACCTACAAGTTCCTGCACAGGGTAAGTAGGATGGAGCTCAGTGGCATTTTTACTTGCAGCAAGAACACAGGAAGGAGAGGGGATTTATTAAAACAGGCAGGAAGTAGGGTCAAGAAAGATGTCCTCAAGCAGTTTTTCATGAAAGAGTGGTGGATATGTAGAACAGGCTGGCTGAGAAGGTGCTGCAGGCTAAAACAGAGGGGCATTCAAAGTAAGGTAGGACAGGCACGAGGTCATAGTAAGAGGTAGGTGGGCAAGGGTAAGCAGTCAGGATGGCCACTAGGACCAGTGTAGTGTAGTTAAGTGGGGTGGCCAGACTGAATGGGCCACCAGGCCTTTTACTGCCATCATTTCTACATTTTTATTATAGCAGTGGATGAATTGCTGAGCACTAAGTCTGAAGCACAACTGTAGAAAATCTTATACATGGCATACACATACTACACATTAATGATTCTTTCCATATACAGACATAAAGGCCATCGTTTGGTCAGATAATTTATATGATTCAGTTTAGTTATTAAAGTTTCTCACTGGAAATCAAGAAAATGTTAGGCATGATCAGAGAGACAGCACCCCGTCCCTGACTGGATGTGTTTTGTCCAGTCTTGTTTGAGTTTATATGCAAAGAAACCTTAAAGAGCACCTTTCTTTATGGTCCAAAAAGGTACAGCATTTAGTCATTATATGCAGTACTAGACCTGAAAGGATGTGTGCATTTGTTATTTTTGGCTAATGTTTACTCTGCCTTCCATAATTTGGATTTGTTTTGGAGTCCTGCTGCTCTTGCCTTTGCTGTTAAGCTGCTGGGCTGCTAGCTCCTGATGACATCACTATAGGGCAGATGAGTGACTCACACTGTCCAGTTGCAACACTGCTGCAAGGGAAAACTACCAGTGTACATACTGTGTTCCCCCATCCCCAAGACACCCTGTTAGCAATGCATTATGCCAAAATCCAAATGCCTTGCCAGTCTTGTTTTTCTTTTGTTAAATTCACTCTGCTCTATAGTGATGTCAGCAGTATAACCCTGGGCCCACAGCAACACCAGGCTTGCTGTAGAAGCTCTGATACACCCTGCAGTTTGTAGCAGTTTAGAATGCAAAAACTAACTGCAGCAGACAGTAATGAATTACAATTCCAGAATCAATGCAAGAAGGGGTAATTTATGCATGAAAGTCAAAAGGACCATGAAAGGTGCTCTTTAAATTATGTAGTACTAGAAAAAAATAAGGATTCAACATTCTAAGCTTTTCTCTTGGACATGTATTGTTGAGCTTTGGGATCAAGGTCAAAGTTATGCAGATGGTTCATATGGAACGAGGTGGAGGGGATGTTGAGGAATGCTTCAGTTTTTAGGAATACAGAAAGGGGCACTGCATCAGTTTGTGAGCTGCAGACAGAAAATAAGGGGGAAAACATTTATTGTTGACTAGAGATAGGAGAACTGATTCATATAATCTCAGAAGGTTCCAGAATCTGTGACATTTTCTGTAAAGGAACATTATCAGAACTTTTTGGGGGGTTCTGATAAGGTTCTGGGATTCTGATGATTTGGGAGCTTAATATACTCCCCAGCAGTTCTTAATCTAGAAAGGCCGGTGGTGGAGAATGGACCAAGTGAGCCAGATCTGTATTAAATGTTCATACTCACAGTGGTGTTACACAAGGGGTACTAACTAGCTGTGTGGCGCTAATTATATTTACTGTAATACCACTCCAGTTTGGTTTTGATTCCTTTCCCTTTACTGCCAGTATGGGTGGAAAACAACACTTAAAACAGTTTT
Source organism: Neoceratodus forsteri (assembly GCA_016271365.2). Lineage (NCBI taxonomy): Eukaryota > Metazoa > Chordata > Ceratodontiformes > Ceratodontidae > Neoceratodus > Neoceratodus forsteri. The sequence goes on along the minus strand of JADMNL010000023.1, from coordinate 451,186,554 downwards.
TGTACCTTAAAGTAAAAGGTCCTGAAAGTTCTAATAACACTCGGATAACTATCAGAATTTGTCCTGGCTATCAGAACCTTGCATGGTTCTCACATCCCTAAATTTGGCTTCACACCTACTTGAAATAGAGAATGAAGTTATACTCAACATCTTTGACCATGGGCTTCCCTTCAGCAATTTCCTTTCTGCTGCTTATTTACTCCAGCCAGCCCAACTGAGATACTAATTTTGCTCTCAGTTGGGAGGGTTCCATTCCTACCTGGTTTCACAACTGGGAGGGATTGAAGCACAGGTAGGTCAGGGGACTTGCTCAGGGTCACATACAAAGGAGAAGCGGCTCTATTCCAGGTGGCCTGGTTCCAAAAACACATACTCTCACCACCTGATGATCTACAAGGAGACAAGTGCCACTAATCAAACTCACTTTCTGTGTTATGGATCATTCTTGAAGAAGTTCCTTGGTCGAAATGTCGATTCAGACTTTATTTTCTTTTTTCAGAGTTTATTTGGGAAGGGTATTTTTTTAAAACTGAAGTTGGTTTTAAGTGGACAAAACCACTCCAGATGAGCAGAACAGACCATGCTTAGCCCATTATTCATTCCAGTTCAGATAATCCCTGCAAATATCTGTTTTTCTCGAGTGACCAATGTGCTTATCTAATTTGCATATTAATACATTTGTTTCCTGTGTTATTTTATTTTCTTCTTGTGAGGGCATTTAGAATATGACATGTAAAATATATGATTGCTTTGTTGCAAAAAAACAATTCCTTCCTGCTCTCCTAGAAATGTTGCTTGTGTCAAAATGAGCACAAGTACGCAAGGACCAAACAAAATTGGCTCACATAGTTTTACGAAGTTCTCACATATTGTGAACATGTCACAATAATTTACATTTTCTATGCAAAAGTGCTGTTTTGAGGTTTTTAATCACACAAAACAGCAATTTCATATGAAAACCAGGAATCTGTGCAGATTTCATGTGATTTTGCCAAGGCATGAAAAAGACCAAATCCTACTTTCTTGTATTCACAAAAAGACCTACAGTATCACATGAAAATGGGGCAACAAATGTTCCCACTGTAGCAAGAGCATCTATTAAACCTGTTGCTCTTGTTCTGATTGTGTCAGCTGTAATGGTAGTAGGACAGTTGCTGACAAAACCGGGACAGACATGCTACAGTTTGGTGCCAATGAAAAAAGAACAGGAGCATGGACTCAAAGTGTGACTTTGGCACAAGTTGTCGGGATTATGACTCTTTAAGAATGACCCTAAATGCACAAGGAGGGAAGTATAATCCCTTCTACTTGCAACTTGGCTGATCTCTGCCAGGGCTCACTGTTCAGAATGGGAACATCCGCTGGTTTCACAGACTTTCCTTTGACCCAACCAGTTGGGCTAGTTAAATGAAAGTTTTACTGGCCCAATACAGACTCTACCATTATTTTGGCTGGTTCCCATTTTGGACTTTGTGAGGGGTTGGGGTTAATGTGCAGGGAATAATCTTACACACTGGCACAATCCTTTAATTATGTAGTTGTGCACCCCCCCAGCTCAAAAACAGCATAGGGAGAATATACAACAACATTCAAGAAATTGTAAAAATAATTACAAATCAGCTGATGAATGTATCAAGTGTTCTTTGTTTTCATTCTGCTTATGCTCCTTCACACATCCATTCCTTGGCCCTTCTAGGTTATGTGGCATTCCAGCCCTAGCACTGCACCATCTCCTGGGACTTACCTTCCCCATGTTATCCCTATGGCATTCCTATGGTGGGGTCCTCTGGCTGGGGCTAGGACCCTTGGATTAAATTATACAGTGGTACACAGGGTGCCCAGGTCTGCGGGTATGGCACAGTACTCATGCTGCATGGCTGGGGGGTCTTCTACCTTGTATTGCAAACCCCCTGAGAACATCTTCCATCAAGATGACATGTCCAACATGTGCATGCCTGATGACATTGGAAACATCCTACCCACCCTGCAGTCCCTGTTGCACTTCCCCCTGTGGTCACCAAGGGAGCATTGTAGTAGTGGAAAAGCTTGCACACTCCTGACCTGAGGAAAGAATCCACACGGATGCTCTACTTCCCCGCAACGGCCAGCCTTCAACCCAGGCTTGATCCTGAATCCGGGTCATCGGCGTCATGAGTGGCAGTACTACTGCTGCACTGATGGGTCGGCTCAAAGTGTTTTAATAGAAAGGATATGTTTCCTTGTTGTGCAGCTGCCTAACTCACATGTGGGATGCAGCCTGCCTCACACATGCCCTAAACACATACTGCAGAAGCTGCAGAAATACAGCATATCCCTCTTTCAGCAACTAGCAGATTATTTAGTGTGTTCTATTTCTGCCTCCAGGCTGAATTTATTCTGAGTTGCTAGGGTTTTTATTTAAGGATATATTTCACTAGTCACCCCCACCTCCACCAGCAATGTGAGAAGGCTTCAGACTGTGTCACGGTTTTCTCTTTTCTGACTGGCTGAGGCAGGTGGTATGAGAAGCTAAGTGTGGTGATGAATTATCAAAAGTAATAATATGGCAGTGAGCTGTCACTCTGCCACAGCACAAAGGATGGCTTGCTTAAAGAATAAACCCACCATACCTGCTGGCATAGCAGGCAGTGCAGTGAATTCCAACAGTCCCAATCTACGGCAATGAAAGATAGTGGACAACACACTTGTAAATGTAGTCAAAGGGAGGAATGTTATATTTTAAATGCCTCTGCATCTTTTTGGTTTCAGATGCTTGGCTCTGTCACTAACCGTAGTATATTGCTTTGCTGTACTTGGGATATGCCTGTTAACTCTTTTGTTATTGTTTTGCTTTGGTGGTGTTTTTTATTCCCAACAGTAGCTACATTTTTTTGGTGGATATGAATGGAATAAAAATTCTGCAGGTGGAATTGCTTCTTCACATGGTGGAATTTTCATGCAGGTTTTTCACAAGAGCTGTGTGAAATGTGACCATGCGGAATTTAACAGCACTGCAGGTGTAGTCCTGCATAGTGTGTCATTGCATCGGTGACTTTGGCAGAAAACTGACTGTCTTCCACATTCCACCAGACTCAATCTACACAGTTCTGCAGAAGCCTTATTCATATATTTCGCACGTACATCTCTAGTGCTTCCCTGTGGATTTCAATTCTGTACGTCCTTTCCTACATTCAAACTACAATGTGCAGGGAGTCACAAAAGGAAGGAAAACAAAAGCAGGGCCCATTTCTATCTACCCATTTTGGAGTTTACAGCAGTGTGAGAATACAACCAAATAAAGGGACTATTGTCATGTATCTAAAAAGGAAAAACACCATATGTTTGATATCATCTTGCTTTGCAGCTGGCATGTTGTTTTCCTAGCTTACGTGTGTCCAGTGTAAGAGTCCCCATGCACTGGCTTATACGGCCAATTCCACATTCCTGTTGGAGGCATTTTGCAACACAGTGCCATTACAGAACACTAGAAATGCAGCTGGATTTTCAAACATTTGCATCATGTTTCTAGTGCAATTGCACTACTTGGGACATGAGTGTTCAACACAACAAAGGGGCCTAACAGTTTATGCTCCAAGTGCTGAAAGTTGCACAAATAACATGATGCCTGCATCAAAACAAAGTATGCGTGCATCATCTCTTTCCCCATAAGATGTGAAAAGGGTTACAAATGTGTCATACATGTTTGAAAATAGCCTGCAAACCATTTGACCCATTTGTAGTGATGCAGGTTGTGCCCAAAATCGAATTATGCCTGCCTCACTTCTTTGAACATCCAGCCCACAGTCTTCAACAGGTAACTGCCAGTGAGTAAAGTAAAGATGGTAACTGTTTATTGTAATCCTCTCTTAAATCTTTTGTCTTTTGCCAATTTACTGATTCAGTGCTATGAAAAGTGTGTGTGGGGGAATATGTCATAAGGTGCGGTATATGAGTAACTATGCATATACAGTGGCGTGAAAAAGTATTTGCCCCCTTCCTGATTTTCTCTATTATTGCATATTTGTCACACTGGATGTTTTCAGGTCTTTAGACAAAATATAATATTAGATAAAGGGAACCTGAGTGAACAAATAACACTTTTTTTTTACTTATTTCATTTATTTAATGAAAAAGTTAACCAACACCAACAGGCACTGTGTGAAAAGTAATTGCCCCTAGTTAAATCAACCCAATTAAAGGGATAATTAGAGTCAGCTGATTGAACACAGCCAGGCTTGATTACAGCCAGCCCTGCTCAATATAAATCTCACTTATTTTGACCCTTACCATCAGAGTCACGTTGCCAGCGCAAAGATTCAACAAGCACATTATGCCATGATCAAAGGAAGTTCCTGAAAAGATCAGAAAAAAATTTGTTGCCCTTTATCAGTCTGGAAAGGGTTACAAAGCTATTTCTAAGGCTCTGGGACTCCATCGAACCACAGTGAGAGCCATAATCTCCAAATGGAGAACACTTGGAACAGTAGTGAATCTTCCCAGGAGTGGGCGGCCTGCCAAAATTACTCCAAGGGTGCAGCGTAAAATCATTCAGGAAGTCTCAAAGGATCCTAAAACAACATCCAAAGAACTGCAGGCTTCTCTTGCCTCAGCTAAGGTCAGTGTTCACGACTCCACAATCAGAAAGAGACTGGGCAAAAATGGGCTTCATGTGAGAGTAGCAAGGCAGAAACCACTGTTAACCAAGAAGAACATAAATGCTCGTCTCTCATTTGCCAAGAAGCACCTGGATGATCCACAAGCCTTTTGGGAAAATGTTCTATGGACAGATGAGTCCAAAGTGGAACTTTTTGGATGACATGGATCCCATAATGTCTCGCGTAAAGCAAACACAGCATTCCACAGTAAGAACACCATACCAACAGTCAAACATGGTGGTGGTAGTGTGATGGTGTGGGGATGCTTCTGCTAAGGACCTGGATGACTTGCCATAATTAAAGGAACCATGAATTCTGCTCTGTACCAGAAAATTCTTAAGGAGAATGTCCGGTCATCCTTCCGTCAGCTGAAGCTGAAGCGTAGTTGGGCCATGCAGCAAGACAATGATCCAAAACACAAAAGCAAGTCCACATCAGAATGGCTAAAAAAGTAAAATTAAAGTTTTGAGTGGCCTAGTCAAAGTCCAGACTTAAACCCAATAGAGATGCTGTGGCAGGACCTGAAACGAGCAGGTCATGCTCGAAAACCTACGAATGTTACTGAATTAAAGCAGTTCTGCGAGGAAAGTGGGTTAAAATTCCTCCACAGCGATGTGAAAGACTGATATTGAATTATAGGAAGTGTTTGGTTGCAGTCATTGCAGCTAAATGTGGCATAACCAGTTATTAAGTGTAAGGGGCAATTACTTTTCACACAGTGCCAGTTGGTGTTGGTTAACTTTTTTCATTAAATAAGTGAAATAAAAAAAAACAAGTGTTATTTGTTCACTCAGGTTCCCTTTATCTAATATTACATTTCTCTAAAGACCTGAAAACATCCAGTGTGACAAATATGCATAATAGAGAAAATCAGGAAGGGGCAAATACTTTTTCACGCCACTATATATATATATATATATATATATATATATATAAAACAAAATGGTTATATTAAATGCATGCTGAAAATAGAAAATAGAGTTAAAAATCTATGTTTCGACCTTAGGTCTTCAGGAAATATCTAAAAGAGAAAAAAAACAAGTTAGTATCCTTTTTTTTTCTCTTTTAGACATTTCCTGAAGAACCTAAGGTCGAAGCGTCGATTTTAACTCTTTTTCTATTTTCAGCATGCATTTACATTACCATTTGTTTTGCCTTGAGACACATGCTGACATAGCGCCTTGTTTTTTTTTTTTTTTATAAAATATATATATATATATGTGTATATATACATAGAAACATAGAAGTTGACAGCAGATAAGGACCAGAGGCCCATCCAGTCTGCCCATTTCTTTTTCTACCTTATAAATGTGCCATCGGCCTTTGCTTTGTCAGTGGCCTATATATTGATACTCATCTGAATTGAGCCCTTATGCCTATCCCATGCCTGTTTGAAGCCCTGCACTGTATTCATAGCCACCACTTCCTGAGGTAGGCCGTTCCATGCATCCATCACCCTTTCTGTGAAAAAGAATTTCCTCACATTCCCTCTTAATCAGGTTCCCTCTAATCTCATGCTGTGTCCTCTTGTCCTGCAATTCTTCTTATATTTAAACATGTTAGACTCTTTCACCTTGTTAAAGCCCTTAAGGTGTTTGAATGTCTCGATCATATCACCTCTCTCCCTCCTTTGCTCAAGGGTATACATATTGAGCTCCGTTAATCTGCCCTCATATGTCTTCTGATGCAGTCCCTTCACCATTTTGGTTGCCCTTCTCTGGACTGCTTCAATTTGGTTAATATCCTTGTGAAGGTGTGGCCTCCAGTACTGCACAGTACTCCAGATGGGGCCTAACCAGTGTCTTGTAAAGAGGGATTATTACCTCCCTCTTATGACTTGTGATACCCCTACTAATACACCCTAACATCCCCCTAGCCTTACCTACTGCTTTAGAGGTCTGCTTGGATGATTTTAGGTCATCGGTGATGATGTTGCCCAAGTCTCTTTCTTCCTTTGTGACTGCCAGCAACTCCCCTCCCAGCCTATAGGTGGCTTCAGGGTTTCTCTTTCCTATGTGCATGATCTTGCACTTCTTTGCATTAAATTCCAGTTGCCACTCTTCTGACCATTTTGCTAGTTTATCCAGATCTCTTCTCATTCTGCCCACCCCATCTGGATCATCTACTCTGTTGCAGATCTTGGTGTCATCTGCAAACAGACAAGCCTTACCCTCTAGTCCATCTGCAATGTCACTAATGAAGATATTGAAGAGGACTGGCCCCAGGACTGATCCCTGAGGTACCCCACTTGTGACTTGCATCTCTTCTGAATATATACCATTTACCACCACTCTCTGTTTTCTGCCCGTCAACCAGTTTGCCAACCAGTTGATCAACTTCTGACCCACCCCGAGCCTACCCAGCTTATTTATCAATCTTCTATGTGGAACAGTGTCAAAAGCTTTGCTGAAGTCAAGGTAGGCGACATCAACTGCTCCCCCTTGGTCCACCACTCTGGTTACCCAGTCAAAGAAATCCATGAGATTAGTTTGCCAGGACCTTCCTTTTGTAAACCCATGCTGTCTTGGATCCTGTGCCCTATGGATTCCAGATGTTGCACTATCCTTTCCTTAAGGAGTGCCTCCATAATCTTGCCCACTACTGAGGTAAGACTGACTGGTCTGTAGTTCCCTGCCTCCTCCCTGCTACCACTTTTGTGGAGTGGGATCACATGAACCCTTCTCCAGTCTTCTGGGACCTCTCCTGTGCTCAGAGACTCACTAAACAGTTCTGCTAATGGCTCTGCTAGTTCCACCCTTAGCTCCTTAAGTACCCTGGGATGTATGCCATCAGGTCCCATTGCCTTGTCCACCCTGAGCTTAGCGAGCTCTTTTAGGACCCTTTCTTTTGTGAAGGGAGTAGTGCTCACCTCCCTCCCCCTGTGTCCATGGTGCTGAGCTGTGGGCCCTGCCTACCTTCTCTTCAGTAAATACTGAGCAAAGTATCTATTTAGGATAGATGCTTTTACAGAGTCCTCCTCCTCACATGCCCCTTTCTCCTTTGAGCTTAGCATTATCCCCTCTGGACTTTCTCCTTTCACTAATGTATCTATAGAAAGTCTTGTCACCTTCTTTTACCGTTCTTGCTAGTGTTTCCTCAGTTTGGGACTTTGCCTGCCTTACTGCCTTCCCTGCTTCCCTTAGGGCAGTTTGGTATGCCTCTCTATCTTCATCCCGCTGTGTTCCCTTATATTTCCTGAAGGCCAGCCTTTTGGCTCTGACCTTTTCTGCTACTGTATTTGAGAACCAAAATGGTTTCCTTCTTCTTTTGCACTTCCTTTTCTGTCTCTGTCTGATCTCCTCTCCTACTGGCTTTAGCTTGGCGGTAGAATACTGGGTTGGGGGCTAGAGGATTGTGTGTTCAAATCTTGAGTCCCGATTTGGAACTACAAGGCTGTAGTACTAGGGAGTGTGCAGCACAAGCTTAATAAAGGTGACATGCTATGTTCCTGTCTGGAACATGCTGACCTGAGAGGAACATTTCCTCTCTGAACAAATTATTCCTAACTAAGTTTGTTTTTAGTAATTTACTGTTCCAACTCCACACTGTGATGGATCACCACTCTAGTGAAATTCAACCATATAAACAGATATAAAAATGTATAAGTCCCTGTTACGAGCTGAACCGTGGTCTCTTACTGACAATATGAAAACGTGTTCCTACCTAGATTCAAACCTCTGGGGCAGGATTGAAAAAAAAAACAGCAGGGCAAACAGACAATGTTTCATCCAAAATAGGGCTTAATCTCTGGTCAGCGTGTTTGTTTGCTTATGTGGTATTCACAAACTACATCCAAAACTGTGGACATAAGAAACCAGGGGGTCACTGTTTTCAAAAGAGGCCCAAATTGATGCTGGAAGATTAGCACCAGCAATGCATGTTTTCCATGTTCTCCTAGCCAAAGTGGTTGTTTATTTACAAGTGTTCCTGTTCTAGTTTTCTACTGTAGTAGTCCAAGTACAAATTCTCATGCTAAAGTACAGAGAAGGTCAGCAGTGCACCCATAATTTATCATGCTGTGATGTGCTGCTAAGAAACCAGAACCAGTGGCACTCCAGAGGTGCAGTGCTGAATGAAAAAAAGCAAAAATTCCAAGATCTGTTTAACAAGTTTAATGTGCAGCATGCAAGGTGAACACATTCAACATTAAGCAAATGCACAACTGGGAACCATTACCCAGGTGCCTTGGCACATCACTCATCAGGAGGCCTTGGGATTTTTGCTTTTCTTCACTCAACACTGCACCTCTTGAGTGCCTCTGGTTCTGGATTTTTGGTTGTTTGGGCAAGCAAAGCCCACAGAGGCACCACACCTGCACCAGAGAAAGCACTGTGTTTCTGTCTGTTGATTTTATAATGTGCTACTTCCTTATTGAAGTTTTGCTGGCACTGTGTTCTCCACTCCCAACAAACCAATGAGTGTGGTAAGTGTAGGATAAGCAGATGTTTGGAGCATGTATCCTGATGCATTAAAACAATGGTGCCATATTATGCGTCGTAGCACATGCAGAGATCTGCTACCAGTGCCATATGCTACGGTAGGTTGTTCTCTGTCAGAAAAGTGTTACCCAGTCTGTTTAGACCATCTTTTTGTGGTCTACTAGCTATGTCCATTTCACACTTAGCCTATTACTCACATTTGTGACTTGAATCAGTGAGGATATTGCATTTGTGAATCTGGATGCAGCGCCATACTTAACCATATTCACAAACTTGCATCACTTTTAACTGCCTTTTGGGCTAAGTTTGGACGTAATTGACTTGCATTTTGGATGCAGTTACCTTTGTGAATAAGGCAACCTCTTTTATTTTGGAAATTCAGACATTCATTTTTTCTCCTATCATATTTTAAGTTGTTATGAGCATAAGAGGAACCCACTAAAGCTGGCTTGGGGGAGGAGGGAGATTCAGGGGGATGTCTGCAAGTCCTTTCCACAGAAAAAGTGGTGGATAAGCAGAATGGACTGCTGGAGGAGGTGGTCTGTGCCAAGACAGTAAATGGATTCAAGCATGCGTGGGCAGGTACAAGTGCCTGATACGGGCAGGAGGAGGTGGTGGAAAGAAGGAGGGGAAAAGGGAGGAAGTTGATCATTACGGTCATTGCAAGAGTATTAGACAGGGTTGGGCAGACTGGAGGGGCCAGTGGGCCGTTTTCATATTTTAAAGAGCAAATCTTTACTTAACATTTTAGAACTATTATATTTACAAAAATTATCTTAAACTTTAGAGCTTACTATCTTTTAAAAAATATTTTCTGTTATAGGTCTAGTAAATATTTCAGGTAATTCAGTACTCATTTAATTGCACCATTCAAAAAAAAATTTACTGTCCTCTAACTTCCTCACAAGTTTGTGACTTCACAGTCTGTTGTCAGGAAGATCACTATGATGTCATAAACAAATTCATTATGAGAGCAGTCAAATACTTTTTAGGTAGGCTGTCAAGATGTGGCATAAACCCTGAAAAGGAAAACTTGGAAGTAAAAAAACATAGAGCTGAGATGGCCCGGTGAGACTGAGGGCTGAGGTGCTGGTCACCTTACCTTGCGACATACTGGTGACCCAAGTTTGGAAATGAGCTCGGGTGCTGGAGGTCGGCAGGGGGAAGAAAGGATTGAGCGTCCGGAGGACTGTTCTCCTCTCTCTGGGATTAGATCCAGGGCCTGCCTGGCACAGTAGTGGCCCCCAGTGGAAGCTGGAGGCACTACATAGCTTAGGGCTGAAGTAGAGGGGAGGAGTGTGGCAGAAATCTGCGGGCAGCCGCACTGATGTCAGTGCACAGCCACACTCCAGGGGATAAACAAATGGAAAATCCCCCACTACAGCACCGCGGAGGTAAATGGGGCTCCAGGAACAGGCTCACATCCCACCGCCAGCCCATCGCTGCGAGGATTCCATGACCAGCCTGATGTCCAGGTAAGGCCTCTCTAGTCTCAGAAAGGTTGCCAAGGGAGGGTGGACTCACCCTGGGAAGTGATCTCGGGGACTAGGCCTGTCTGGGTGATCGGGGGAGTACTGCAGATGAGGGGTTTAGGCAGGGAGTAGAGGTCTAGTCGAGCGAGCACCCCGGAAGGATGCCTGGGCTGTGGAAGGAGCAAAAATAGAATATACAAAAAAAAAAAAAAAAAATAGGGCTGGATTTTCAAAGGACACAGGGCTTGTGTCAGGCCTGCATCCAACCTGTTTTATGGCACAGCTGTGCCAAACACCTTTGCTGCAACTGCACCCAAGTTTAGTAGGTCGGGCACAGTTGTGATAGTTTACTCGCTTTACGGCAGCTTGCATCACATGTTTGCCGCAAGCCCTGTAAAGGATCCCTGGGATTGGCGCAAGTTAGACCAGCAAAAAGCTAGTCTAACTTCGTAGCAGTCGTTTTGCAGGATGACAAATCTGATCACTGTCTGAGAGAATGCCACAAGCTACATGTGCCATATGTTCGGCACACCTGGGGTTTGCGATATTCGTAAGTGTTTGAAAATCTGTCCCATATTCTCTAGTGAACCTAAGAGCATAAACGTAATGTTTACGAAAGGGCATGCTGGAGTGCAGAGCTGCTCGTTAAGTTCTATGTTGGCCACAGCTTCACCACTTTGACCGTAACTTTTGCCCTGCTCATTCTGGAGATTTGTGACTCCTGCCTTTGGTACTGCAATTGCTACCTCAGGTCACCAGTGAGCCACCAAACTGCACTGAACTGAATGGCAGCTCCTGTAGTGTATGCAAAACAGGCGACTGAGTTCTAATCCTATCAGGGTTTCTTAAACTGAAATTTATATATATATATATATATATATATATATATGTATTTATGAATTTTCCAGACAGGTACATTTCATGTCACCTAAACTATATTATCATGCCCAGCAGGAAACGGTAGTGATGGATGCCTCATAATCCCACATATAGCCAAAGGGGCATAAAGTATAAGGGGGGTTGATAATTTAAAGACAACATAAACCAATATGCTACTGGTATACTAAATGCCAGCATGACCTCAGACCAGAAAACACTCTTGAAAGTAGTTGAGAAGGGTTAAAAATAGAGTAGTTTTCTTTAAGTGTGTAAGGCTCTTGCTGTTGCACATTTAAAACATCAGTGCACACGGTATCATAAATACAGAAACAGTCCTTTAATAACACTGTTATTTGATTATACGAAACCCTAAATCACAGCAGCACTTACATCTGAGTTTTTATGCTGTGGCATGCTTATTCCACAAGTGGCAATAAGTTCACTGGTTTATCTGGCAACTTAGGTATGTGAGGGAATAGTTGTGCAACACTGATTGAATGCTTATGCAACATAAACTTTGCCGGTTCCTAACTCTGTCCCAGGAGGGAACTACCACCCTTTGAGGTACAACTGATCTCGGTCATGTGGTAAAGGAACCCATCTTGAGGAGGGTTCCACCCATAGAGATGCAACAGGGACAGCGTACCCTTACATTAAAGTTACAGTCTTCCAAGAATCAATCTTCTCCATTCATTCTCACTTATGAGTCTAAGCCAGAGGTGCTAGAACACAGCAGGAGCAAAGTCTTTTTCAGCCTATGGGACCCATGTTGGTGTCGGCAGTGCCCACGAGGCAGACATGGTGATGTAACACTTGTGGGTTGGCCAGTAACTGACACCGGTCCCCTCTCTTCCTTAGTTCTGTTTTTCCTGCCATTGAGTGCACACCATGGGAGCAGCATTCGTCCAGCTGCATCACTCTTTCCTCAGTTCATCATTGCCTAGTCTGACAACATTTTTTGACAGCACCAGATTTCTTTGGTGCTGCCTTTTTTTATTTTAATGGCTTGTTTGGTGCCAAGCTCTTTTCTTTCCTTATTTTTTTTTCCATGATGCCATGTCCAATCCTGAGGAGCCAAAAACCAAGAAAGCCAAGAAGATGAAAAAACATGCCCCCCCACCACCATGCATCGGTGCTCCTGTAGGAGTCGTAGTGCTGCTCAGGACCAGCATGACAACTGCTAGGCCTGCCTTGATGCCAGCCACAACATGGACAGATGCAATGTCTGCTTCTCTATGGACTACCACCCCCTCAAGAAGTGTGCATAGAGATGGGGCCGTGATCCATCCATCTTTGGAGGCAGGCATTATACCAGGGATGCCAAGGTAATGTTTCTGGGCTCTTCCCCTAAATCCCTTCCTAGTATTACGTGTACTGAGGAAGAGCAGAGCACTCCCTGTGCTCACCTCGCTAAGATATCAGAGGTTTGGGGGGTCTGGTGAACAGTAGGCTTCTTCCAGTGGGCCAGATGAGCACCCTTCAAGCCCATTGGCCCTTTGGGGCAGCTGATGGTCCTGGTAGTGAGACAAAAGCTATACATTCGGTCTACACTGGTGGACACTTCGGCGTTGTGGCACGGTGCTACCTCTACTTCTGGTACTAAGGCCAGTACTGATGAGCAAGGCAGTGCCAACCATAAGACTGAGCCCGCTTTTGGCACCACTTGTGGTGCCAGAAAAGGGAAGAGTTCCAGAACTGACCTTGTCGTGGACCCAGAGGTTATTGGTTTCCATTTGCCTGAACAGTCGGATGACCAGGGAGAGGGTGATGGCACCAACCTTGGGTCTGCAGATGGGGCTTTCAAGGATGGAGGCTTTTGTGGGCATAGTTCCAAGCTTGCCTTTGTGCTGAGAGTGTCCTTGGGGTTGTCTCTCAGATGGCACTGGGGACATTGACAGGAACCCCTCTGGCACTGTTCACCATGGCAGTTCAGGTTCTGATGCTGTTCCTGGTGCTGGGTTTGATTCTGGTGCCGGGTCCTCCTTGCAGTGCCAAGTCCAGAGCTAACTCTAGAGAGGACTGTGGCCTACATTCTGGACTTGGCCCTGGGGGCAGGGTCAGACCTGGTGAGGTGTTGAGGTGGAGCAGGGGGTCTGTGGCTCACCACTTGTCCAGAGAAAGTGGTAACTCTGGCAGAGGTTGCAGCACTGGCCAGAACCCAGCCTCTCACTGGAAATATCTGGCCCTATCACTGGTGTAGACCGGGGCCACCCCATGGGATGTACACAGTTCCACTGTTTCTCCTGGGGGGGGTTTCCCCCAAGAGCACCCTCTGGACTGGTCCACTGATGTTGTTCGTTCTCAGGCAGGTAAGTTTGCCAGGCCCTCCTTCTGTGCGAGGTCACTGCAGCCCTAGCAGAGGACCTGGCTGGGTCACCCATGCTGCACCACCATTATCTGATTCCAGCTCCTCCTCTCTTGCTTCCTTCCTTCCTTGCTTCTCTGAGAAAAATATTTTCTTAGTCTATCTCTTCTCTGATACTGAGTACTCCTGGTACCAGCAATTCCTATCGGAGATGATGGAGGAGCTGAGTCTTCACCACATTGTAGGTCACAATACTGCTACTCTGGCACTGTCATTCCTTGGGGAATACAGCAGTGACACCCCTGTCATTCCTCTGTGGCCCCAGCCCTTAACAGAGGCTTCCAAGAGTGTCAGGCTCCATCCCTTTGCCTTCTGTCCAGCCCCAAGGGATATCCAGCACAGATATTGTGTTCCCACAGGACCTCCAGGTACTATCCCTCATCCCACCTTGGGGATTCTGGTGCTGTAGACCCCCTCTGGGCTTAGGTACTTAGTGCACCAATGCCCTTCCATCACAGACACTGCAGAGATCGATGCCAGGCTAGGAGAGTTTTTGTGGTGGCCAGCAACGTGATGTGCATCTCTGCACATCAGGCACACCAGCCAGCTTATGGCAAGTGCCAGTGGGTAACACTGAGTCAGCTTTTACCGTACATTCCAGACTGTGAGGCAACCAAGCAGGCCATTCGCCTTTCTGCCCAGGGCCTGAAGCTGGTGAGACAAGGGCATCCTAGGACTCTAATGTGGTAGCTTCCAGGCTAGTGTGAACAGCAGTCTGCATTTGGTGGGTGGCATGGCTTCACCTCTCCTGGTTAGCAACCCATGACTAGCATAGGGTTCTCAAATTCCATGGTATTCACTTTTTCTTTTTAGGGTCACGCATGAGTTCTTGGGGTGCCCTGCTGCTCCTAGGCCATGCAAACCTCCTCCTGCCCCTGATCAGTCTCGGGTCCAAAGGGCTGAAGGATAAATTATAAATAAATGGGCATGAATGGTGAAGATTGATTCTTGGAAGATATGAAAATTACGTATTCACTGTAATTGTTGATCTTCCAAAATATCTTCAACATTCATTCACACACCCGCCCACCATCCCCCAATGAGGTAACAGTCAGGGCCTCTGGGCAGCTCACCCTGTGTTTTTGGGCACATGGCATCTTCTTGTCACTAGCCCTGTCCTCCGTATGGGAACTGGGCTCTCTTGCCACTTCCCTCTCTGTTTCTTTGCTTGTGTGAAACAAAAAAAAAAGAATGAGGGTTTCTACTTCTTTCTTCCTCAAAAAAAAAAAAAGAGAAAGAAAGGAAAGCTTTCAAAATAAAATACTTTCATTTTTTTAGATATTTTTTTGACTCCCACACTCTTTCTCTCCAAGAAGGTTCCATGGTACCCTCTAAAGTTGCGATGACCTCAGTCTCCACACTGCAAATGCCTCCAGTCTCTGCCGACTGGCAGCAGAGCCTTGCTGCAAGATAAAGCCTTACTTCCGGTGCCAAGGAGAGGCTGATGCTATAGAGGTTTATTAATATTATAAATGTTTCTGTACACTCAGTCTGTTAAGCTGTATGCCATCCCACACATAGGTGCTGGGTTTCTTTTCTTTTCTTCTTACTCTTGAGTGGCAAGAAGATAGTAGCTGTGCTCTTGGTCTTCTGCAATCTCCCTACTATATTTTATGGATTTTTGTTTAATCCTTGTGAGCACAAGACCCCCAATTGGCTTCTGCAATCCTATCCATGGAGATTCCCCTGTGTCACTCCTAGGTCAGCCAGAGCTATATGCCAGGGCTACTGCCCTCCCTCCATTTTTCTGTCCCGAGGGCTAGTAGGCTCTGGCTCTTACACCTACTACCCCAGTGCCATTTAGGCCCACCCCTTAGTTTATCTAAGTTGGTAGTCAGGTTTTATTATTGTTATAATTGTATATCCCATATCATTTTTCTACCCCTTTGGGCTAGGAGTCTATAGCCCTCTCTCTGGTTTGCTCTTCCAATAGTGTCTCTCCTGGGAGGGGACCTGCATCAGTTACTGGCTAACCCACAAGTGCAGTGTAACCACATCTACCTTGTGGGCTGTGCCAGCACTGATGCCAGTCCCCTAGGCAGCAAAAGTCTTTGCTCCCGTTGGGTCCTAATGCTTCCGACTTAGATCCATAAGTGAGATTGAATGGTGAAGATATTCTGGAAGGTCAACAATTACAGCAAGTACATAATTTTTATTTAGGGAAGTATAGTTATAAATCTCTCACAAGGAGAGAGAGATGAAGCTGATGAAGGAGATAGGGAGGATGGTGGAGCAAGGAAAATGCATGTCTGAGGGAAGCTGGAGGATAATCAGTAGTACTTGGAGGGGCCCACTGAGCCACAGACATAGCCTTTTAATATACAACAGTGATGCTAGATGGCACTCTTACATGAAATGTGATTTTTGTTGTATGTTGTTTTTGGGATCCATGCAAGTGTAATGGAGGCCGTACTATCCTTTGGTCTCGGTTAACCTCACTGCACACACCTTGTGGCTGCTGGCAGCAGTTTGAGGCTTGTAATGTGAGTTGGAATACAGGGAGTGTGAAAGCTGCCATGCAAAAACAAATTTCTTTCCTGTTAACTGGACCTACATTATATCGGGGATCTCTGCACATGATGCAGATTCAAGTAGTAGGGCAGGACGGTGGGAGTTATTGGCGAATAACCACAGCCCTTGTAAAGTCAGGCACCTGGTGCAGCCAGGTGCCTTAAACACTTGAGAAGTGCTATTATCCCACAATCCTGCACACACAGGAATTGGAGTGCATTACTACAATTATAAAATGACACCTCTGATTATCACTTTTAAAACTGAGAAGGTTCAGAGACGTAAGTATTCCTGGCTGATGCTGTTGTGTTATAATTATGTACTGTCATGCATTTCTGGTTTTATCTTACCCATTTTATAGTTTTTCTTAACGTGGGACTTGGGGATTTAGCTTAGGACTCCAGCACTTGATCAGAGCCTCAGTGGGAGTCTGTTAATTTGTGTTCAGGATTCTTAGTCGTTTGGAGCATGCAGTGTGCCCTGCACAAAGCTGTGTTAGGTGCAGCAGCAGACGCTGAGGTGCAGTACTGTGTGCTGGTACTACGTGGCTGTCTACACTGTCTGCTTTATTTTATGTTTGATGACCAATGAACTGTTGGCCATATCTAGGGTTGCACATGAAGTTTGGTTTGGTGCCTGCATTCCCACCACAGGTCTCTGTAGTAGGGGTGGTCAGATATCTTGAAATTTGATGCGTTTTTCATTTTTTGGATTTTAGGAGTATGATAATCTGCTCTGATTACTGTAATGCATCGGTTTCAAATTTTGGAATCTGAGATAGAGCTGTATACTGCAGGGTGGGCCAAGGTTGGGCTAAAGCAGTTCTTTAGCTAGATTAGAGGAAAAGATAGTCAGGGGAGGAGGAATTGTTAAGCTAACAGAGGGAGGGAGGTAGGGTAGTTGAGGAGGATGGGCAGAAAGTAGTCGTTCTCATTGACTGTTTTTGCTCTGTATTCCCAAGGGAAGGCAGAGGGCCTCAGCCAGAGAGTGGCATTAAGGCAGCTGTAAGGGGGATCCCTGAGATGAGGCAGCAAGTATTTACTAGCAAAAGGGTCTGAAAAAGGCTAGCACCCTTTAAGATAGATAAGGCCTTGGGGCAAGATGGGATGCATCCGATGGTGCTTGAGGAATTGGCAACAGAACTAATGGAACCCCTGGTGGGGCTATTCAGTAGTTCAGTTCAGACAGGGGAAGTTCCAAAAGACTGGAGGGTAGCAGACATAGTCCTGCTCCATAAGGAGGGGGAGGGGGCAAGGAGCAACCGGGTAACTACAGACCTGTCAGTTTTAACTCTATTGTGGGTAAACTGATGAAGACACTAGTCAGAGAGGATCTTGTAAACTATCTGAAGAGCAGTGGACTCTAGGATAGTACATGGCATGGGTTCATGGCAGGAAGTCTTGTGAGACCAGCCTAATAGTATTCTTCAGTAATGAGGGTAGTGGATAAGGGCCATGCTGTGGCTATACTCTGTTTCGATTTCAGCAAGGCTTTCAACTTGATGCCTGACAGAAGGTTGCTGAAGAAGCTAGAGGGTCTGGGTACAGTGAAAAACACAGATGGGTATGATACTGGTTGGAAGGGAGACAACAGAGGGTTGTGGTTAATTGAGTCAACTCAACAGAGAGGGAGGTCTCCAGTGGGGTGCCACAAGTATCGGTCCTGGGTCCAGTCCTTTTCAATATGTTCATTAGTGACATGGGAAAAGGAAATCAGGGCAAGATGTGTCTCGTTACAGATGACACTAAGTTCTGTGGCAGGGTAGACAGTGAGGAGGGGGTTAAGGAGACACAGACAGACTTGCAAAAGCTAGAGAGATGGTCGAAGGTTTGGCAATTGAAATACAATGCCGAAAAGTGCAAGTTGATACACATAGGGAACAAGAACCCAAGGACAGAGTACTGGATGGGGGAGTAAAGCTGTGCATAACCTTCCTAAAATAATCAAACCAGTATAACAAGGTCTATAGTAAGGCAAACAGGATGCTAGGATGTATACCAAGGTGTACTGACACCAGAAGGAAGGAAGGAGGTATTACTACTGCTCTATACTGTAGATCAGTGTTGAGGCCCGAACTGGAGCACTGTGCCCAGTTCTGGAATGGAATCCTCACCTGAGAAAAGATAAGGACAGGCTGGAGACAGTGTAGCATAGGGTGACTAAAATGATTCAGGGCCAGCAGGGCAGATGTTATGAGGATCAGCTCAAAGCACTGAACTTGTACATGCTGCAGATCAGAGGAGAGAGGGCAGACATGATAGAGAACTCCCAAGTTCCTGAAAGGACTGAACAAGGTAAACTGCTAGGAACTATTTAGCATAAATAAGGAATCAAGAACGTGGGGGCAGGAGTGGAAACTGACAGGGGGGGGATTCAAGAGGGAAGTTTTTTGACAGAAAGCGTAATGGAGCTGTGGAACAGTCTGCCAGCTGATGTGGTGGATGCCAAAACTACCAATAGTCTCAAACATGGCTGGGACAGAGTAAAGGGCTTGGTTGTTACTCAGGGTGATAGCAGTGGGGTGGGGAGCATGGGGTGGATAGTGGGGGTTAAAACCATGTATAGACAATAGGTCCTGGGTTTGTTAGGATTTATGGACAGACTGGATGGACCACTGGTCTTTTTCTGCCATCATTGTCTATGTGTCAATGTTTGTTTCTATCAAGTCTGTCCAGAAGCCTAAAAATGTAATACTGTGTCATATCCCTGTTAAAGGTGTCCCATTATGCTTTGAAGCCAGTTGTAGTGCCAGCATAGAACAAACAATTTTTGTATCCAACAGATCATCAGTTTAGTGGTCACTTGTGCAGCATGTGGTTTCACTAGATACCTCTGACCAAGAATGGTCAAATAGGAACTTGTTGGGGTGGGTAAGTACCTTCCACCCACATGGCTAGCCAAGAATGTGACTCGCCTCTAACAGGATTCCAGTGGTTCTACCCATTAACACTTTTCTGCCCTTTTCCTTAATAGAATGGTAGGAAAGCAGAAGGTTATGTTTATCATTTAAGGCATTGCATGGTAGAGTCACAGTGAGGTTAGGTATGGGAAGAGGCTTTCTTCTCCTTCTGGACTTGATTGTAACATGGCTTGGTTGCTTGACCAGTTTTTACCATCCCTCCTTTGACCTGGCAACATTATGGCATGGAAAATGTGAATTCTCCATACAGTCACCTCAGAAAGGGACCAAGGCTTGAATCTGAACAGATCAGAATGACAGTCTGCATTGTCATACTTGGTAAGCCAAGTTTGTTTCTGACTTCAGGTTTCTGAGCTCTGGAGATCTGTTTTACCAATATTTTAAACTAAACATAAAGACATTTAAAACCCCAGAAAGCTTTACCAGTTTGGAAACCATAGGCAACATCTTCAAAACATTTGTGTTGGTAATTTGGTTGCTCTAGCAATTCTTAAAACACTTTTTGTTCGGGAGGGTAGGTATATGGGTGTCCAGGCCTCCAGGGACATAAGCAGAATTCACAATGCTTGTAAAACATGTTGGAAAACCAGTTTCATACATGGAAAATGCAGAGACTAGGGTTCAAACAGACAGAAGTGAGAAATAAGGAAGTGCCTTAGCTGAGATTTGAACCCAGGCTGCTCAGAAATTCTGCTGTGTGGCCAGCTGTGCCATCAGGACAGCTGCATACCTTGAACTCCCAGAGATACCTGTTCTTTCTTAGATGAACATCTTGTAGCTACACAGATTTTCATAGTTTCAGGTTGTGCATCTAAGAAAGAATTCTTAGGATAGGTGTCTCTGGGAGTACCAGAAAACAACTTTGTCCTTCAGACAGTAGAGTTACTGAGAAGAACTGTTCCATGCTTGTTGCCATTGGTGGTGATGATTGTAACATTATTGCAGCCAACTTACGGCAACAGTTGTTGGGAAGATGTTCATACACTTGACCCACTAGTGTATATAACTGCACATCATATACAGTAACATAAAAAATCACGTAAAACTGTAAAAGATAACACTCCAGACAGCGCAGATCATTCCATGATATACAGTATAGGCCTTGTATTAATTCAGTTTCTTTAACCAGGCCTCATCTAATGCAACATCTAGCATAACTCTTTAATAAAAGAAATGAAAGCATTACCCTAGCCACCCAGTAGCATACCAGGGGTAGAGATGTTGCGAAATTAAATTTCGCCAGTAAAATTTACATGAAACTGGCAATTTACATTTTGCGAAATTCCACCGTTCCATGATATTTTTCGCCTGGTGCAAAATTCATTGCGAAATGCAAAATGTCACTGAATTTCGCCAAATTTCACCTGAATTTCACCATTTTGTGGGCAAAATTGCACATTTCGCGGGAGAAATTTTGTGTTTATTGGTGACATTTTGCATTTTGCACTGGCAAAATATTTCACGAAATGTGCAAATTTTGCAAAATATTTTGCAGAACAAAATTTTTTAATTTTGCACATCTCTAACTAGGGGTGAAAATTCAGACTTTACCCATCATTATTCCAAGAAGTAAGCCACCTGCTGTTTTCAGAATGTAATCCCTTAGTGTATCTCCTTCACCAGTTCATGTCCTGATGTTCTCTCACCACATTAAATGATGCCACTTTCTCAGTCTTTTTGAAAGTAAATAGCATGGACCTATAAGCTGCTTCAGTGCCACTAGCTGTGTCTTCATTAAGATGCAATAGATTTCTTCGTAACTGATGTGTCAGAATTAAATTAATCCATGACTGCAACTACATAAACTTGGTACTGAGCTATAACCCGGTATACATGAAGTCTGTGGTGAACTGAGTCACTTGAATCTAAATAGATATGGTGTATCCCTACATGTGCTGACTAGAAAGGTCACGTCTGGGTATGGTCAAGGACTCTAGAGTCTCTCCATTTCTGTTTAGACACACAAAGTGATCTGACTCACAGGAATCAGTGCACTTAAATTCCTTTGCCTAAATCTGACTGAAACTCCAATTCAACTCCAGTGCTGGAGCTTAATTCTTATTATGTTCTGCATGTAAACATACCAACTGACATCTCAAATGGTGGGGTTTTCTACCTGGGGAATAATCTTATGGCAGTGCAAAGCCTATGACAGTGGAACTTGGACACATCCCCAGTAAGAAAGTAGGTATTCAAGGGCCACTGTCATCTCCCAGCAGGTGAGGTCTGACCATTTAAACTAATGTGGGGTCTTGATTGTGACTTAAACACACACTAGTTTGTATTGCAAATGTCTAGCTGTGACTGGTATTGTAAGAAAATAAACTCCATTCTGGATGAACAGTGTAACATTTTCTCAGGCAAGCAGGGAGCCATTAGCAATATCTGTTAGGGATGGGAGGCTGTTAAAGGAAAGAAGGCCAGCAGCCCAAGAAATCACAGTAGGCACTACACTAATATAAACAGTACTCTTAAATGTGAACCTTTAGCCATTCTGTTCTTTATTACCAAACATCTCAGCCTATAAACTGGAGATTAGCCCCTTACAGGTCACTTATAGCTAACCTTATTTAGGAACTGAAGTCATAATGCTCAGCTTGTTACATACAGAATAATGAGTGGAAAAGGGTGTATTATGAGAATAATAAAAGGGAAGGAGTGTATTATGAGTTTTTTTACACAACTGAAGTGTGTGATGTCCATAAACATCAAGACCAAAGCTTGAGAGGTTTATGAAGACAACACACATGTAGTATTACTCATGTATAATCACTTGGTTCATAATACACACATGTGTATTACCACTCATGTATTATCACTTGCTCACAATACATATGTGTGTTATCACTCTTGGATTATGAGATTTCAAAGTATTCAAAATGGGGATTTATAAAATAGGTAGGGAAATCACTGCATCCTGATTGGTCAAGAGCCACCCCAAGCCATGTATTTATTGAGCAACAACCCTGTGGGTGGCACTTTTCTGGCAACCAGGATGCAGCATATACCACATATCCATGCCTGTCAGGAAGTAAAAGAAAATTCTGGCAAACATGTTAGTTAGGTAACACCCATTGCTTGACCTAACCACATGCAGTAAGTAACATTTCTACATCTGATATAAAATAAACATCCATACCCCACAAGTAGTAGACACATATGATGTTGAAAAAAAAAGGTTTTGAAAAAAAAAGCTAGCCTGCTAAAGCAGCAAACCTGGTTTTGCACCGAGTTGTTATTCACAGAAGCCCAGTTTGCACATTCAACCTGGGTTTGTGCTGGGACAAAGTGTGGAGGGGGCCGCAATACAAATGACGGGGAAGGGGACCTGCATATCAGCGTAGTGTAATACACAGAGCATTTTCTGTGCACAGGGGCCTTTTGAGGGGTTCCCTCGGGTGGAGCAAATACCACTGACTGGTACCTTGCTTTAATCTCTCACAACTCTAGTGGTTAGCAGAATACTGTGCTCCCCCCCACCAATTGCTGACCTGAGTGTAAAAATCTAAGTACTACCTGGTGGTTAGTGGTCCCCCTGATCGCTGGCCTGAGTTCAAATACAGAAGGCACCCTGGTGCCAGGCCCCCCAATTTCCAGCCTGAGTACACAAAAACATATACTCCCTGATGTCTAGTGTCCCCCCAATCACTGGCCCAAAGTCCACAAAAAATAGTTCCTGGTGTTAGTGGCCCCCCCATGATCGCCATCACAGTCATTATACTGGCTCAGTGAGTGCCAGTATAGTTAAGGCTGAGTAAGCACTTTAATAGTAAACTTCAAATTTTGCACCTTAATAACTTTGCCACCATATGATGGATTTGCCTGAAAGTTTGCATGCACAGTCTGGTACCATAGATCTCTGGATCTGGCAGGTTGCGTTACAGTTGGATGTACAGTTGCAGAGCTACAGAATGACAAAAAATGTACTTTTTGCATGTTTCTTTGCTCGCGCCCACAGCCCACACGATTTGTCCATTCGGTCCAAAATCTTCAGAGAAGATGCAGTCTGGGTCACTGATATGCATTTTGAAGATTTGGTTTAAAAATATTAAACTGTCCAAAAGTTATTCAAAACACGAATTTCCCATTATAGTCAATGGGGGAAAATATATGTGCATCACAAAATTTTTGCAAATGCACTTTCACTTTCGCAAATGGCCCTTTTACTTTCGTGCTTGGCCATCTTGTTTTCAGTTAGTGAGAAAGAAAAATTCCTAGCATTTAAATGTGGGACCCTCTAGGTAAACACTGACTGTTGGGTTTACCTAGTTGGGTCCTGAGGATGCCAGCCCTATCTTTTTTGGGGGGTAAAACCCCCCAGAAATGCCATTTTAAACATCGGGGAAAAAATACTTTCACAGATCTTGAAAGAAACAGCTGAAATACTTTTGCAAATGTGTAAGTTTCATGCTACTTTTTTTGCGAAACTTTCTTGATTTGTGAAAGTATTTAAAATAAATGCAAATATTTGCCATCCTCCTGCAACAAAATGGTTGGGTCTTTTGGGCTGAAATTCACAGGGTGGCAAGCCCTGGTCCCACAGATGTGCCTTCTGGTGGTTTGGTGCCAAAACATTCAAGGAGCAAAAAGTTACAGCATTCCGAAGTTGAGAAATTTCCCATAGGATAACATTGCAGCATCCATTATACCTTTTGGCACCCGTATCTCGAAAACGAAGCGAGATATAGAGTTTTTGCTACCAGCAGATTAGTGAACTAATCTACAGAAAAAAGTTTTGAAATCATAGATGACACCTGCAGTGGAATTTTTTTCCTACTTGCTATGGTTACAGACATATTGGCAAAACCATGTTTGAAGGGTTCCCAAGGGTGCCTTTTCAGTGCATCTCAGTGCCCGTATCTCAGAAACGATGCAAGATACGGATTCAGTCAATTTATCTCACGTGACGTACTCGTTGTCATGATTACACCAGCAATGGAATTTGTTTCCTAGCTGCTACGGTTGCTGAGATATTAGCATGTTAGTGTTACAAGGGTTCCTTGCCCTGTAGGGCTGCTATATGGCTCCACAGTTATGTTACGTGGGAGCGCAGGGCCTGGGCACAGCTCCCACTAACACACCCACTCACATTACACTTTCTCAAAAAGAAGGGAGATTCATTGCAAAACACTCCATTAATGCATCAGTTAGGGTTAATAGTACAGTGACAAAAGTTTGGAAATGTGCTGTTAGGGTTCAAAACCCTAACTCCGTATTCCCCGCCCACACACATGCAAGACACATGCAAGATTGTAAGATACTATACCACTCTGTCACATCTGTAACGATAATAATCACAACACTGTACTTATTTCATATAACACTATGTAATGAAAAACCAAATATAGTATCATCGACTCTATACTGCCAGCACAGTATGGTGACACATTATTGCTGGCATATCTTCTTCATACAATGAGACTTAGTCTGTACACATTTTCAAAATACTGACTTTTATGTGTTACTATTCAACAATTGGGTAGCTGCAGGCTACCACATGGGTATGTAGTAGCAGGAAAGATAGAGATGACACCTACTACTTTTAAGATACTACTCAAGTGTGAAGCTAGAACCATCACATGTTGTTAGACTGCTGCATTACCTGGAAATACTCATTAGCAGCATGTTATTGTTAGCTTTGGATGTTACAACTGTTGCTTTCACATGTTACTCGTAAACTATACTACAAATAATGACTTTTATTATTACTACTGTTTGTTATTAGGACTGACTCACTCTCTCAGAAAAATAAATGCAAACATCCAAGGAATGTTGGTAGGCTTATATTAACTCTCATTTCCAAGAAACTATCTGTGGATAACATACTGTGTGTTACATCACTTCTTCACTATTGAAATAGGGGCATCTGCTTAAATCTTGTTAGTGCTGTTTGTAACACAAAAATGCTTACTGTGGGGCATCACCCATGGTTGTGCAGCCTGTGTGTCTACCGCCAAGGCACTATGATGGAAACAGAACTCATACAGTTGGTGACCCATGAGGATGGATGTGTCTTGCAGTACATTTAGAGAGTTGTATGTTACTTCTGTTACCTGATGCTGGTTGGCTCTGTTTGGTTGTGCTGCCTTGGCACTTCCTCTGCTTGCATGTGTGTGTATGTGTGTGTGTGGGGGGAGGGAGGGAATGCAGAGTTAGGGTTTTGAACCCTAACAGCACATTTCCAAACTTTTGTTGCTGTACTGTTAAACCCCAACTGATGCATTAACGGAGTTTTTTGCAATGCAAAAAACTCTGTTAATGCATCAGTTAGGGTTGATAGCACAGCAACAAAAGTATGGAAATGTACTGTTAGAGTTACACCCCTACCACCCCACCCCATCCCCACCCTACACTCACCAACAGGCATTGGAGTGTGCGTAGGGTTGTTGGCCTAGCTCTCACCCCATTCCATGTGTAAACAAGCTGGTGGCGCAGAATAGGAAAATGGGGTAAGTTAGGCCCGATGACTAGCACTAACACCTGTTGGTGTGGAGGGTGAAGTGAGGTCATAGGGTGTAATCCTAACATCACATTTCCATACTTTTGTCACTGTGCTATCAACCCTAACTGATGCATTAACAGAGTTTTTTGCAATGAATTTCCCTTCTCTTTGAGAAAGTGTAATGTAACTGGTATGTGTTAGCGGGAGCGCGGGCCCTGCGCACCCTTCACATTGTCCATTTTTTGTGTAATGGTATGCGTATATGGGAGCGCAGGCCCCCTGTGCTCCCAATTACACATAAGTATGGAGCCACACTGCAGTGCCATAGTACTCCAAAGGAATCCTTGTAACATGTTTTTGGCAATATATCCATAACCGTAGCAAGTAGGAAAAAAATTCCACTGCAGGTGTAATCTATGACTTCAAAATTTCCTCATTAGCTTAGTCCACCAAGCTGCGGGTAGGGAAAAATCCTTATCTGGCACCATTTCCAAGATATGGGCACCAAAATTTGCTGTGGGTGCAGCTATGTTAGCCTATGGGAAATTTCTCAACTTTGTAGCATTGTAACTATGGGCCCTTTGAATGTTTTGGGACCTAACCACCAAAAGGCACATCTGTGGGACCAGGGCTTGCCACCCTGCAAATTTCAGCCCAAAGCCTCAACTGTTTTGCTGTAGTGGGTTGGCAAAGATTTGCTGTTTTGGGACAAAGTACTGTTGCAAATTGTGACAGTTTCTCAAAAATAGGCATGACACTTTCATGATTTGCAAAAGTGTTGTGGCTGTTTCTGTCACAATTGTGACACTACTGGGGCTCTGATTTTTAAAAAGGCATTTCTAGCGGGTTTTCCCCCCAAAAAAGATAGGGCTCTGATCCTCAGGACCCGACTAGGTAAACACAACAGTCAGTGTCTCCCTATGGGGTCCCAAATTTAAACAGCAGGCATTTTTCTCTCTTGCTAACTAAAAACAAGATGGCCACCACATGAAAGTAAAAGGGCCAATTGTGACAGTAAAATGCAGCGGTGGCAGCTTTTGGGAGACGCATATATTTTTTTCCCATTGACTATAATGGGAAATGTGTTTTTTAAATAACTTTTGAACGGTTTAATATTTCTTCCCCAAATCTTCGAAAGGCACATCAGTGATGCAGACTGCATCTTCCCTGAAGATTTCAGACCAAACAGACAAATTGTGTGGGCTGTAGCCATGAGCAAAGCAATGCACACAAATAAACATTTTTTTGTGTTTTTGGCTGCTCTGTAGTTCTGCAACTGCTTATCCAACCATAATGCAACTTGCCAGATCCAGAGATCTATGGTACGAGACCATGCATGCAAACTTTCAGGCAAATCCATCATACGGTGGCAAAGTTATTAAAGTGCAAAATTTGGGATTTAACATAGAAGTGGCTGTGCAACCTAACTATTCTATATATATATATATATATATATATATATATATATATATATATATATATATATTATATTCCCAGTGGTTAGAGGTCCCTCCTCTACCAATTGCCAGCACAGAATGACAGATAGAGTTTCCCTGGTGCCTAGCAGTCCCTCCCCCAAACCGATCCCATGCCTGGTTATACAGAAACATTTCCCTGGTGGCTAGTGGTCCTGCCCCCCACCTGGTCCCCCGTATATAAAAATAACACCATTCCCTTGTTGTCTAGTGGTCCCCCTCCTTATCCCCGAACCCCAGTAAAAGAATAAGCATCCACTCCCTGGTAGGTAGTGCTACACCATCCTGCTGTCCCCCCATCCTGACCCTGAGCCATCAACTGGCACAACCCTCCTCTTACCACCATGGGCGGTGACCAACTGAGCTGTCAAGGAGCATGTACTGTATACAGTATGCACTCACAATCAATGAGCATGTACTCTATACAGTATGCACACACAATCAAGGAGCGCGTACTGTATACAGTATGCACTCACAATCAAGGAGCGTGTACTGTATACAGTATGCACACACAATCAAGGAGCACATACTGTATACAGTTCATGCTCCTTAACAGCTCAGTTGGTGGCTGGCCATGGTGCCGACAGGAGGACGGTGCTGGGGGTCAGGATGGGGGGGGAGAGAGCGGGGTGGTGGGGCACTACTGGCCAGGATGGGGGGTCCACTAAACCACCAAGGAATGGATGTTCATTCTTTTGCTGGGTTTCAGGGATAGGGAGGGGTCCACTATACCCCCAGGGAATGGTGTTATTTTCATATACAGGGGATCGGGTGGAGGATGGGACCACTAGCCACCAGGGATACATTTCCGTATAAGTGGGCATTGGATCAGGTGGGGGGAGGGAATACTAGCGACTAGGGAAACTGTATGTGTCATTCCAGGCCAGCAATTGGCAGGGGGGAAGGGACCACTAACAACCAGGGAAGTTTTGTGTGTGTGTATATAGCACCTAGCACCAGGAACTAAGTTATAGTGTTACTTTCTACTGGGGCCAGCAATTGTGGGGAGGGGGGACCACTAGCACCAGGGAATCTTTTTTTTTGTAGTCAGGCTGGTGATCGGTGATCATGGGGGTGGGGGCGGTAGCACCAGGGAGACTGGTAACCCTACTGACACTAGCTGTCTCAGAGGCAGGGAATGGGGGCACACTAAACTCACTGCAGCCTATGTAAATGGGCTCATAATTGACATACAAATGGCCATCTAGTGCCTTGAGTGCCCAATGGGCTAATTTGCATGGCTGACTTTGTGAACTGGGAATAGTGCACTTGTGCTGCTCATTGCAGGGCCATACTCCTGGCTGCATGTCAGGGCAGCATTAGTGGGGTAGCACTGGTGGTAACAGGGTTACTGCTGCCTTAACCTAGCTCTTTTCACAGTCAGATAGCGTAATGCACTATCTGTCTGTGAATAGCAGTTTTGGACACCTGGGCAAATGCAAAGTGCAACGCAAAATTTTACATTGCACTTCATGCTTTTTTGTGAATCTAGCCCCCTGTTCTTTTGTTTGCTGGTCCTTCTGTCTTTGCAGGGCTAAGTACAGTCACAGAGGACTGTACTTAGCCATAAGAGAACAGTGGGACTGGCAGAGACCTGAGCTTATAAAAGCTTTAACACGCACCGCAGGATGTTGAATCTTTCATGGCTGTTGTCCTTCTCGGATGTCAGCTGCAGAGGATTCTGGGATTTCTGGTTACAGCAAATGTCAGCTTGGAAGTCAACAGAATCAGCCAATCTGGTACAATCTACTATGCTTGGTATAATTGGGATAAGCCTCACACTTGGATTTGGGACTCTTAGTGCTTACGGGTCCCTTTTAATTGAAATAAAATGATGTTTTTTAGCATGCACAGTTAACTTTTTCATGCAGTTTTCATAAGGTGTTTTTTTAGACAACGGTATTTTCCCTTTTCAAGGAAAAAATCTGTTTTTGTGAGATACTTCTGTTTTTGTCACGAAAGTGGATGAAGGAAGGGAAAACTTTGTGCATCAGAAACAAAAAACATTCTTTGAGCTGTAGTCACAAACACACACACACACACACACACACAAAATACTGTTAGGGTTACTTGGAATTTGTTGAATTCAGTTGGATTCATCAGATTTCTGCCTTTTTTTTAATTCAGAATTTTGTTTTTTCAAGGCCAAAAATATGAATTCCATAAATCCTATTTATCCCAAATATCGAATCCTGATCAGAATCTGATTCTACATTGAAATGTATGTTAAAGTTTTTTAAACCTCCCTCCACCCACTACAAACATGAACAAGCCCATAAGTGGGCCTCAGATAAAGCCCTTTCCCACCCTTGTCTCCTGCCCTGTGCTCCCTTACCTTAATTTAGCCACAGTAAGTGCACAATTGTGCTCTGACAATCAGATGGTGGTGAGAGGTGGGCTGTTCCTGTCGCCATCGCTAATGCCATATACGGGCTGTGGGTGACTGGGGCGAGAGGGAGAGTGTGGGGAGCAGGATCATGAGTGGTGGGTCGGGAGGGGGTGGTAACACTTTTGGGGATGTAGGGACCACTAGGGCATATGTTTAACATTAAAGGACTAGCAATCGGGAGGTGGCGGGACCAATAAACTACCAGGATATGTGACTGCATGAAAGAACAGGTGATGGTCAGGGACCACTAGACCACCAGGACATATGATTACATTAAAGGTCGGGGGTTGGGGGGTCCACTAGACCATCAGGAATTGTCAGTGCAGTACTGGATGGACCCCTCTGCCCAGGGATAAGGGCAGGGTTTTGACAGCATTAAACAGCACTGCAGCGGAGGCTTATTAGCACTGCCGAAACCTCTAAATATTTGTGCACCCTGTTTACACGGGGGAATCCCTCCTTTGCGTGGGTGCACTGATATAATCTGCATGGTCACACTGTTGTCATAGTGCACTGGGGGCCTTTGAATATGGCCCCTGCCACTTTGGTTCATACTGTTCTCGGTTAACGTGGCACTAATATGGTTAGTGCTGCACTAACTGTTTGAATATGGGGGCATAGATTTGTGTCGCCACCTCCTGCTATTAGAGCTCAGAAAATCCCACTTCCTCAAATCTCACCAGGAACAGAGCAGTTAGTCTTAGGCATGGTTTGCCCCCCCCCCCAGCACATCTAATTTTTTTTCTCTAGAAAGCAATGAGCAGTATCTTCTTTTATAAGATGGAAAAGAGAAATCAGTGCACTGTGACTAGTAGAATCCAGTCACATAACCAAGCAGTTATCTAACACAACCTTACAGATCAGTTAGCAGTGTCTTTTGAGTTTTAAGGGTCATTTTCCCATTTCATAAGAACAATGATCCACTCCATGAATTATACCTTGAATTTCACTTGCACACCGGAAGTACAGGTTAATCAAATGTATAATGTATTTTAGCTCTCTTTGCACACTATGGAAGGAATAGCATGTTTGGGGGTGTGATGGGTTGCAATAATACCCTCTGCTTCTGCGGTGCCTTGTGCTTCACACCCCACCCAGAGCAGGCAAGTATTATAGGAATACCGGGCACTCTGCCATGTGTTGTCCCCTACATAATTACCAATGACCTCCTGTCATGCATGGTTTTCTGTGCGTAACGGTAAACCAGTATTACTGAATCCAGCTGTGCTTGATAAAAAAAAAAAAAACAGGCATGCTGCTTTGCAATGTGCACTCACAGAGGATACTTCTTTGTCTACTGTACACTTTCAGCGCTCACTCCACAAACTCTAGACACCAGACACGAAGCAGTACAACAGTGTGGTCAGTAGAAACTTGGTGCCTGCCTGCATTATTTCTGCAAGCTGCACTTCGCTCCTCTTCCTGACATCCTGCCATAGCCTTGATGATGTAGCACTCCCCAGTGCATCCTGCTCAGTCAGTACTGGTATGGCAAGTGACATGTGGATGGCAACCTGAGAACCTTGGGGAGGGCGGGGATGTTGAGAAAGGAAGCTCCAGGGATTCAAGATGCCATAGCCTTCATTACATACAGTATGTGTCGGCACCAGCAATTATAAAAATAAATCATGGGGGTTGGTGCAAAACTTGATTTTCTTTACTCGCCCTCAGTGTGTGATGCTTATATACTCCTCAGGCTTCATACTCAGGGTCTGTTTAGTATTGCACACCTCAGGTGTATAACAAAATCTTGCCGTGCACCAGCCCATCTCTTCATGTTCTGTGTGAGCCACTTCTTTTACTAATTACCTCCCTATTATGTGCTATTTTCATCTGGTTTTCTTTTTATGACAGTGCAACAGATATTAGTAAGGGATGCATGCATAAGTAAAGGACTTTGACTAAGAAATATTAAAGCTTCCAAAAGAATCCTTTCTTTTTTTTACAAGGATTTACAAGTATGCAGTAGAATAGTGGACTGCTTCAAATGAGGATGGGACAGGACAAGGGGGAGGGTTAATGAAGGGGAAGGGTGGAAGGGAGGTGCAGCTGCAGAATAAGGGGTGCTAGCTGCACATTCGAGCAGACTTGATAGACCTCTAGGCCTTTATCTGCTGGCAAATTTCGTATGTTCGTAAGGATGTTTTACTTAGATTGTAAATAAATGGTTAGGGTAACATTTTGAATGGTGCCTTTTACAACAAGAGACCGGTATATTTTATACCTGCTGTCTGATTATTTTAAAAAGTACCAAAACTATATGCTTAATATACTAATTGAAACATATTGTAAACCTAGGGGTTGGCTTTACTGGTGCAGTATCCCCTTTTGAGAAAATAATACTAGTATTCCTGCAATGCCAGTGACCCTGTTTCAGGATCAAACCTAGGTCTTTCAGTGAGGCAACAGAGAGAGGAGGCATTTACCTCCTCCAGGGAGGAAAGTTGTCTGACTCAACTGCATTCACTCCTGGGTGACCACAGGGGGTGTTGTAAGTGGCAGAGTGGTTTGAGGTCATACTAACTGGCTCTATGCGAGCACACAGCATACTCAGGTACCCAGGGGAGGGACAAATCCGCAGATGAAACAGCACAGCCCTGCAGGATGATGCATTTAGCCTGCACCCCAACAGCCACAAAGACTTTGCTAAATTCAGACACTGGAGGGGATGGCATCAAAAAGGCCCTCAGGAGTCTCAGATAAGGTGGTGGTGCTGGAAGGTCACCAGAGGGTAAATGGAGGTGATGTTTGGAGGCGATGTTTGGAGACAAGGGGTCGCAAATAGTAAAATAAATGCTAGTATTTGTAATCAAATAAAAGGGTGGGCTTTCTAGCATTGAAAAAAGGTATTTTTTTCTGTGCAGTTACATAACTTAAAGAGCTACTAACGCCTCAAAGAAAACTTTAGAAAACATAATCATTAGATACAAATCTGCCTGCATTCCATTTATATTTTGTATATTTCTCCTCCCCATTATTTATTACTAAGGAAATTTGCATGAATATATGATCTTTCTCCCATAGAGTTTTGTTTTACAGTCCCTCTGCCTCTGTAGCTTACTCCCTTCCTCAAGTCATAATCTTCTGTCGTGACATCATAATCTGTTGCCATGGGAGTAACTGTGATGTCACAAGCAGTGCTGTATGACTTCAGGTAGGGAGAAAGCAGCAGGAAGAGATAAACTCTTCAGGAGCAAAGATCCTGTTTTTATACAAATGACTTCAGTAATAAATAACGGGGAGGATGAATATAGCACTAATGGGAAATACAAGCTGGACTGTGTCTAAATATTAGGTTTTGTTAAAGTTCTTCTGAATGTGTCACCAGCTCTTTAAGGGCCCCAGAGCCCCCATATTCTTTGCAGTAGATTTGTTGGAGGAAAGGAATAATTTATTCCAAATGTTATACTTAATGCAGCAGATGTGGGTGGGATTGATTTATTGGATTGTGGACCCTGCCAGACAATTGTCAGTATTGGTAGTGCCCCAGGCTGCTAGCCCATTGGATGAGCTCACTGTGGTAAACTTGCTAGATTCCTAGTTATGACTCTTAGATATGCCTCTTGCAGAGTGCCTGGAATGGAGCCAATGTCAAGCCTGGCACTACATCTCCAAAGGCAGCATAGCCAGCTGGTGCATTCTCCTCACAGTGGAGGGTAATCTTGAAAGTCCCGGTTATGTACAACATTGGTCCGCTCAAAAAAAGAATTGAAACTTGCTGTTCAGTACTGCAGTCACACTTGCCAGCTGTTCTCCAAGGCTCAATGTGGACAGATCTGTCCACATATTCTGTGTGGTGACTGCTGGCAAAAAAAAGTAACACATGCTGATGAGCGGTACATTTTGTAGTACATTTCATCTTTTTCATACAAACAAATATCTCCAGTAGGGGGCACCTCTGAGCATACAGTAGTTTTTACATATTTTTTTCCAGCTCTCTTTTAGCTGCAATTATCAACAAATTAGCACAACAATGTATTCATCCTTTCCATCTGCTGAAGTTTTTTTTTCCAATAAAAATTGTGTGTGTGTATTTTGAGGAACTGTCAGGCAGTAGCTGTGGGCACTATAGTTCCCAACAAAACATGTTGACACACTGGACAGTTTGTGCATTAATATTCTTTCACACCTTTCCCCCTTTGGTGATCACTGCTCAATACAGGATTTTTATAAAATTATATTGTGAAATGCAAAGATGTGGCTTTGAAAAATGTTGTTTGCCAGTGCACCCCCCCCCCCAGGTTCAAATGAAAGATGTTGTGTAAACATTTGTCTCACTTTACCTGCTGGTTTCTTTGTTTATTCCCAGTGACCACACTGCCGTTACATGATGCTAAATGAAGCAGCATTGTTTCTGTGTGCAGTTTGTCTTGCAAGGCTGCAGTTGCATCGCATTCCTTTAGAATCAAGCACCATGGCCACTGGTCAGCATGCAGCAGGGATTCTCAGAGGTTCACATCAGAGAATCAGAACCTTCAGGTTTTGCACTGACAATCATAAGCTACTGTTGTTGATGACTGATTGTCAAGGACAGTGGTTTGCAGTTTGTTTTTTTTGTTTGGTAAAACAGATGGAATTCATGTAGAAAATAGATTGGTCTACATTACCCGCATTGCCAAAATCCTCTTGGTGCAACATAATCAGAAAGATGGATAATGCTGGCGAAAAAAAAAAAAAAAGGCACAGAATCCCATCAAACAAAATTCTGACTTTTTCGCTGCACTGGCCCTAGCTATTCCGGGGCTTTGTGTGAACCTCCTTGCTGGGGCCCCATATCAGAAGTCGTAAAGCCCCCAAGGAACATCCTCATCCCTTTCATGGCCTCCCTGTAGCTTCATTTTTAGCTACTTTTACACCATTTTTGCACTTTACTTAAATCAGTACATGCAGGACCAGGAAGAAGGAGGCCAACTGGACAGCTGAGTTTTTTTTGGGGGGGGGCCTCTGCTCTTGGGGCCCTGAGCGAATGCACAGATTGCAACTCCCCCTAAGGCCGGCTCTGCTTTTTCGAATACTGTAAGCAGGGCCCCTGGTGTTCTGCGGCAGAATTTTCTGATTTCTGCGGCATGATTTATTCATTTCTCTGGCAGAATGCAGTCCTGTCATTGGCTAAATATGATGTGATGTCATTGATGACATAGAGGAGGGGCTTCAGGATTAACGAGGTGGGAAAGAAAGCCTGACACTATGGAAAAACAGTATATTTATATGAAAATTCACCAAAAACAATGAATTCTGCAGCACTATATATATTCTGCAGCATGATGCAAATTCTGCTGCAAATTCCGCAACCGCAGAACCGCAGAATTCCAGGGGCCTTGACTGTAAGCCAGTGGCCCTGCTGTTCGCCTACCATTCAGTCTAAGCTAGGGGTAAGTAGGCTGAACTTGAGTCATTGTTTTGCCTCATGACTGGTAGAAAGTAAGTCAGACTAGATGCAGAATCCGAATGGAGAAATGATTTTAAGATGCATAGGGGCACAAAGGCCTAGTTTCTGAGACAATGACTTGAAGTGACTGCAGTTATTCAATTCCATGGTGTTTTGATATTTCTGGGTTGCACTACCAATTGATTTGAAATTCTAGGATTGTACCACTGACTGTTCTAGAATTCCAGGATTGCACCACTGATTGGGTATCTGATTTCTGAATTTTACTGTGATGCTACTGTCTAGGATTTATTGTATGATGTAATTTATGAAATGAAAGAAAGCTACATAGACAGCAAATTAAAGTTAAAAAAAATGGCACTGGGAACATTTTACAACAAAATACTTGCAAAGTAGATACACGATGACTCCAGTATAAAATGTCAAATTCTGTAGTCCTTAACATGCAGACTCATTCCACGATTTGTAGTGTGATTGTTTTATTCAATGAAAACCATAAAGGAGCATCCCTCACCAATTCCCCCAACCCCACCCAGTAATGTTAACTATGTTTGTGTTTCTCTTACTGTACTTAACAGCAGCTTGACTAATGTAATCCCCAAATGGGACTTGAGACTAAAAAGTTCAGTTTTCATTATGGAAAATAACAACAGAGTCTCGGTTCTCAAAAACAAGAATACATTTTTGATAGACTTTTTAAAAAAAACCAAAAACAAAAAAGAAACGTTTTTAGAAAACTTTTTAAAAAAATAATGGGTTTTAGTTTTGAGCAGGGGTTTGAGTGAAAAGGCCTAATTATGAGTGCCCAAGTGGCACTGACTGCTTGTCAAATAACTCAGACCTCCGGCCGAACCCCTTGTTGTTTCTGCTCAAGTCCAAAGTACCAGAGCATTATTCTGTTGACATTGGTTAATGGATTCCGCAGTGCTTTGCATCCTTTAAGCATTACTGAATTAGCTGTTGGCTTTGTCCACCTTTCCTTCTGTAGGTTGCATTTGGTTCCACTGACCCAGGATTTGGGGGAAGGGGTGGAGCATGACCTTTCATCCCAATAAAGGGTCCCAAACCGTCATAAGTATGGTTACCTCTGGCAACGTAAATGTTATGTAAGGGTTTAGTTAAACTTTCAACTATGTTTGCGGTTTGGTTATTCAGGGTAATGGGGATCATTTGAAAGGAGGTGCTGCCTCGGTTTTTTTAACCTTGTATTATATTTCTCTATGTTGCCACATCACTATTCTGTTACTCCAGCCTTGAATACAATGCAGTTTAAGGTCCTTCAATGCACTGTCCATCTTTTTCAGTTTGCCAAGTTGCTGCTTTGCTGTTTTACAGTATTGAAACAAATGAACAAAAAAGATTTAAGAATGCCTTTTAAGTGTCGTTCTGCTTCATATGACTTTATGTGTAAATATTGAATAGGTTTTTTTTTCTGTCAATTTCAGTGATTCATTTCATGACTGTTTCGGGCATTTGTGCACATTCTTTCTGCAGGTGACTTAATTTTAATTTAGTCATTTTTATTTTGTACTTGTATTTAAAATGTTGCGTATACAATAAATGCTTTAAGCAGTTTGAAACCCTGTCTGTGTATGTATTCTTATTTTTTAACTTAAAGGAGAGTTACTGTCACAGCTAATGCAGCAAGCGCTGCTCAGATTGGGGCTTTAGTACCTTGATCACTCCTGCAGGCACAGACTTCTTTGCAAGATATTCAAATCTGAATACTCGTAAACTCTAAGATGGCTCCCATAGCAGGTACCATTTTCTAATGTCCCAGTACTCACCCCCCAAGATCGCACTGCTAACAATGCGATATGACGATGTGCCACTGCCCCTTCCTGTATTGTGCCCTTATGTACAGATATTTAATAATCTCTGTATCTTCCATGCCCCGCTCTGTTTTCACAGACTTTGCTTTAATGCTACACTATGTGTATGCCATGTATGCACATGACATTTAGGCAAAGTCTGTGAAAACAGAGCAGGGCATGCGAGATACGGAGATTATTTAAATCTCTGTACATAAGGGCACAATACAGGAAGGGACAGTGGCACATCATCATATCGCATTGTTAGCAGTGCGATCTTGGGGGTGAGTACTTGGATGTTAGGAAATGCCACCTGCTATGGGAGCCATCTTAGAGTTTATGAGTATTCAGGTATTAATATCTTGAAATGAAGACTGTGCCTGCAGGGGATCAGGGTACTGAATCCCCAACCTGTGCAGCAGTCGTGCATTAGCCGTGGTGGTAGTTCTCTTATAAAGCACACCAATCCGGCACCCTGAGGTGGTATAATACATAAGAAAATTCGGGATTGTGAGGCAGACCCCTCGACACATCATGGGCTGCTGCTCATGAAACCAGTGCCTAGGTTTGAGAAGGAGCACAGGACATCCAGGAACAGCAGAAAGGGGGAGGATGAAGCATCCCTGAGGATGCTCTCCTCCACTGGGGAGAGAAGGAGGGCAGCAGTATCTGCTGCTATACTGCCACCTGGATGACCACAGGTGGTGGTGCAGTTGAAGATGCTTGTAGGAGATGGGAATAAAGGCTGACTCCGGAATGCACAGCCACATGCCATCTGCACCTACACCTCATGGAGTCCTTATTGCCTGCTTCCTGAGGAAGGGAAAGAAACTGAAGGTGGAAAACTGTGGAGCACAACAGAATGATGTTGGCACTCCCAGGTCCTACTGATCCTGAACACGCACCAGCCTCTTGCACTTCACAGACTTCCAGGGGTTGGCAGACCTGCTTCCACAATCCCAATCAAATCCACTATGGGGAGTGAGGCTTGCTGTGGGCCCTCTGGGGTGGGGTGAGAGATGGAAAAGGGAAGACAAGGCTGGGAGGTAACCAATAGAGAGGACAGCACTGGTGATGGGAATAAAGAAAACAGGACAGGGACTCCTAGTCTCCCTGGAAGCCAAACACCTTTCAACACAGGCTTGACCTCAGCGTGGGATTCCAGGCTCACACACAAACCTTGGTTTCCCAGCAGCTGCACTATTGGGCCAGGCCAAATCCATTAGCATTTCACTGCCTGGGTCAGAGGTTAAGACCTTAATTTAGACCTGCCGACTCTTGTCCACAAAAGGCCATAGACAGAGTGACTTCAGGTACTGAATGACCTGGTCACGCAAAGACAAAGGCAGTGTGGTCTCATGCTAAGTGCACTGAACTGTTCAAACATAAGATCACAGGCTTGTGACCTTGAGCAAATCCCTTGACCGCTATGTACTTCAATCCTTTCGGCTGTAAAATTGGATAAAAGCCAGACCTCAACATAAAAGCTAGATTTACATCTTATTTGGGTTTCCTTGGCATATACTCAAGAGCTGACTATAGGCAACATGCTTACATAGCAGTGTCATGTGTGTGGGTAAAGTTACAGTGGGCCATTTAACTGGTTATGTAGTGGGACTCTTTAAATCATCAGTACATTTTGCAGGAGGTCAGTGTTTCTTTCTATGGCTGCAGTGGGTGGAGCCTGCAGCTGTTTTGCGGTAGCTCTAAAAACAAGCTACCGGATTGACACCGTGGAACACTTTTATTTTGGAGTTGCAGAACGATCATTCCACAACTCCAAAATGGGCCGACACGGGTGCAGCATTTCTTTGGACAGCAGAACACGGCATATTCCACCATTTCTAAGATGGCCGCTGGATCCCAGTGCACATGCGTGAGTCATCACACATGCGCAGTGAACTCAGGAGGCCATCTTGGACATGGCGGACTGTGTGCTCATGCACAATGACTTGCGCATATGTATTGAAGTCCGGTGGCCATCTTGGACATGGCAGATAGTGCCGTATTCCACTGTGACCTCTAAGCTTGGCTGCAGCCATATCGGCTCTGGCCAGAATTTGTTTTAGATGGTGACCACTAACTACTGTACATGCAAATGCAAATGTTCTGCAGTGCATGTACGGTAGGTTGAGATGAGCAGACACTCCAAATGCAGTGTCCAGTCTGCTTATAAATAGCATTGAAGATGGTGGTAGGGGGGAGTCAGAAGGCTGAAACTGAGAGATGTGGATAAGGGCCCAGAGAGACCACTTTTTATGGGAGAAAAACAAGCAGAATAGTGGGCCTATCCAAGCAGAGAGCACTGAGCAATCCTGTGTTCAGTGGCAGGAAAGGCCAGACTCTGGGCAGATGTCCAGGGTGGTGCTCACTCCTAAAACATCCAATCCCAGAGATGGCTGGCGGACCTTACTTGCTGGGAGGCAGAGCTAGTGCAAGTCATCAGTCTTTGAAATTGAAATTAGTTATAGTTTATTTCACTCACTGGGTCCAGCTGAAACTGCAAATGGACGGGCGTCGCTGGACTAAGCAGAAACTTCCAAAATAGCATCATGAGAAGGTGCATAAAATCTATTTTGGTTGCCATGTGGTCACTGGACTAGTGGTCAAAGCTTCTGTAATGCGGCATTAATTTCATGCAATTCTGCAGGATAAGCACCCAAAGCCTAGTAGTAGTCATTTTTAGTGGCCACTGATGTTTAAAGAGCAGCTGACACCATTAGAACTTTTATAAAACATCATATTAGACACAATTCAGCTTATGTTTCACATTTTTTTCTGTATTTCTCCTCCCCATTATCTATTATTGAGGTAATTTGCATGAAAACAAGATCTTTGCTCCTGAAGAGTTCATCTATTCCTGGTACTTTCTCACTACATGAGGTCATAATGCTCTGCTTGTGACATCATAGCCACTCCCATGGCAACAGATTGTGATGTCACAACACAGGATTATGGCTTGAAGTAGGATGTAATCTATAGAGGCAGTGGAACTCTTACGGCTACAGAGCATGTTTTCATGCAAATGTCCTCAGCAATAAATAATGGGGGAGGAGAAATCTATACAATACATATAGAATGAAAGTTAAGTTGTACCTAAATTTTATGTTTTTCAAAGTTTTCTTTGAGGCGTCAGCTGCTCTTTAAGTTGCCACTGTGTACCTTGCTCCATTATTTTTTATACCATGCATCAGAATATCATGAGGTTACTTGCCAAGGTGGTGCAACTGGGGGCACAACAGGGAGATAAATCATATTTTCAGAACTATTTTTGTGAACAAGGTTATAAATCAGCACTGGACACAGCCAAAGCCACCCACAATATCCCACTGGCATTGTACGGTAGATGTCATTTATGTCATGGAATGATTCACATACAGGTTATGTCATCAACTCTCAATTTTACCTCCATTGGAAGAAATGGATAGACTACTGTACATAACACTCAGATGATTCCTTTATCTCATGACTATTTACCTAACTGATGAACCAACTCATGTATTACAAATAACGTAAGAATGACAACATCAATCTGGGGTCAAATGCTTTACTTTGTTATTATGAGGAAAGAGGGATGTCCCCGATCATGGGGAAAAAAGTAAGTTATTATTATACACCATGTTTACAGGAGAAGGGTAAACGATTGGGTGATGTTTCAAAAAGGTTTGTATGTTTCCTCCACTGTTCCTTATTCAAAGACAGACGTGGCAGTAATCTGTAAAAAGACAGGGTATAATTAATGAGTAATCAAAGTTCTTATGTGCTGTTGCCTAAGGTAGACTATATTCTTATATGGTGTTCTTTCTTTTATACAAGATATGTTCAGTTATAAAGTTTATTTCTAGTGGTGTGTGTACAGTTTACTATACACAAATTGGCAGTTCACTGGAAGCACTGATTCATCAGAACATCTGATATGCTCCTCCCACCACCCAGGCAGAATATTCTCCAGCTCCTCCCCATGACATCAGATCTTCCTTTCCACTGGAACAATTTGATCTCCTCCTTCACAGCTCTGTGCATTGTAGGACCTAAAGTGTACCATTGGCAATTTTCTTTATTTCTTCAAAGGTTTCTTCAGCATTACTTTTTTCCTTAGTTCTGCTCCTGCCTTGGTGATGGAAGTTGGAACACGAAGAAGCAAAGCCAACTCCTGACTTCAAATTTTGCATCACGTGCTGACAGAAGATGTCACAGATGGACTGGCATGTGACGTGCTCGTGCCTCTATTGCCTAGGGATAATAACACAATGTTTTGGGTTGTGGCCCATGCTAGATGATGCTCCCCTCTTCCATGGAGGATTGCACGGTCCAGCTTCTCGTTGGCTGGCTGACCAATAAGAGACCCGGAACAATGGCTAAAAGGCTGCAAGAAGGCCTATGCAGGATCAGTGGCTCAATTTGTTGGCCTTGGTCCTGCTCCTGGCTGGGGCTAGCATTGGAGCATCCTTCTCTGGTGAAGTCTGAGAAATTTGTCAGGCCCTCCAGGCCTTTAGGGAGAGACCTACCCACCATGGTAAGAAGCACAAGAAACACCACTGGTGGTTATGGGGCCAGGAGAGATCATGCTCCTCCTGTTCCCTCAACTCTCCCTACCATTCAACACGTGTTGTGCAGTCAAATCCAGTCGAGCCTTCTTTGGTTGAAGGCCAGGTTGCAAGCTCCACAGTGCCCTCATCAGGCTTACCGACTTCAACACCAGTCGATCAGGTGGTGAAGATTTTTCTCAAACTCATTGAGCTCCTCCAACAACAAAGGAGGTTAAGGAGGAGTCAATCTCCAAGACCCCAGTATTCCTGCTGCTCACCCAGGAGGACATGAACCAATTGCTATACCTGACTGGCACCACTCAGGTGCAACCTCCACCGTGCACATTGCATACACTGCACCTCTGGTGGCTTCACCTCAGCATTGGCCCTCAGGTCGACAGTCAAGTTCGAGGTGAAGATCTACGCTGAGGTGATGCTCACGCTTTCAGGCTTGCTGGTCTGGGAGGCATCAACATTCCTCACTCTCAGATGAGGAGTGGGTCTGCCATTGCATGCAGCAGCGCTGCGAGGAACACCTCTGGCAGCAGTGGACCATGGCGGGGCATGGTAGGATTCTACCTCTGACCCCTGTGTTCAACTGACCAGTGCTGTCAAGCCCACATCAGTCACCCCAAAGCAGTTGTCTCTGACATCTGTCTCTCCACCCTTGCTGGTGGAGCCGCCTCCACCACAGCCTTTGATGGGGACCCTGACCAAGGACTCCCATGCTGCGGTGAGCTTGCCAGGTTGGCTATCAGTTGAAATCACCCAGTTGTACATCTCTAGGGTGATACATAGAAGCAAACAGCCACGGGCTGTTTTTGAGGAGACCTTGGATGACTTGGATAGCTCATCCATGCAGGCATTGAAGATGCATACCTTCAGTCATGGGTCGGTTGAGGACTTGACTACTGACCATGAGCTGATGTCATTCAGAGCTCTACTCTGACTTAGTTCAGAGTCCATGTCTGTCCCCTTGGAATATGTGCAAAAAAATGCTAAATACCTTTTCATGGACAACTTTGTTAGGGATGAATCCCCAGGGATTGCCTTTCCAATGACTGAGGCTATTTTGGGACCATCTCTAGAGCTTTGGCAGCATCCAACATCCTGCCTGGCAATGTGGCCCATCTGGTCTGAAAGTATGTGCTCCCTGCTGGCTCTCTTTCTGGGTTCTTGGACCACCCCTTCGCTGAGGGTCTGGTCTTGGATTTGACTTTCCGGAAATCCAGAAACCATGGGGGCATGGACAAGCCCCTCCCCAGCAAGGAGTCAAAGATGATTCACCATGCAGCCAATAAAGTCTACACTGCTTCCTCTCTCAGTCTCCGTCAGGTGAGCTACATCTTGATGATGGCCAACTTTGGTCACTTCCTGCTGGGAGTGGTTAACATTGTCCTCCATCACCTCCCTGCTGACAAGCAGTTGCTGGTGAAGTTTTTCAGAGTCCAGGGTCAAGTGCTGGCCAAACTCCAGCTCCAGATGACCTTAGACATGGACAACTCCTGTGCCCGTGCTACTGCAGCGGCAATTGTGATGCATTGCAGGGCCTGGCTGAGGCTTTCCACCTTTATGGTGAACACTTAGCATAAGCTGGCCAATGCCCCTTTCTTGGGCACCGATGCCTTTGGCCCAGGGGTCTCATATGGATTGAGATGTCCAGTGCCTGCTGGACTCTGTGGCTTCATCCCAGAAGGACCCGAAGGCCCTAAAAATGAAAAAGAATGCTTTTCACTTTCATTCCTTTCAACCACAGCAGCCTCAGCTCCAGAAGGGGCAATACCAAGCCTGGCACCCCATAGCCATATCCTTGGCCAGGGGCCCAAAAGAGACAGAGGTAGGGGAAATGGTTCCTCTCCAGCCCCAGTGGCCAGCGTCCTCTCCAAGGCTGCCCAGTGATGGATGAGGGGGTGTCTGCTTCCCACATATCCAGTCCCTCACCCAGCTCCTTGTGGGAGGTCAGCCTCACCATTTCTGGCCACACTGGTCCATCATTACTATGGACAAGTGGGTTCTGGAGCTGGTAGACAGATGGTTGCCTCTCAATTTCAAAGCTCTCCTGCCTTACTGTTCCCATGCTCCAAGGGAGTCCTCGGTGTTGCAGAACATACTGTCAGCCCTCAGGGAAAAATTTGCTCAGTTCCTTGTGAAAGAGGCTATAGCCAGTGTCCCAGACACCCTGACAAGTCAGGGGCACATGTCCAGGTACTTCCTGGTCCCAAAATGGACTGGGGCTGGCAACCCAAACTGAATCTGCAGGATCTTAATCAGTTAATTCAGAAGCACAAGTTCAAAATGGTCATGCTGAACCAGATCATACCATCCCTGGAGTATGGCATGTGGTTCTGCTCGCTGGACCTCAAGGATGCATTCTTCCACATCCCAGTCCATCTGTCCCACTGGTGGTACCTCTGGTTTTGTGCAGAAGAGGTTCTTTGTCAGTTCCAGGTCATGCTCTTCAGCCTCCCATCCATGGCCAGAGTCTTTATCAAGTGCATGGCAGTGGTGGCAGCCTTTCTGTGTAACAAGGGCATCATCATTTACCCCTAGCTGGATGACTGACTGATTGCTGAGTCATCCAGAGAGGCCGTAGACAAATCTGGTGATCTGGCCCTCCAGACCTGCTGAGACTTGGGCCTGTTGGTCAACCTGGCCAAATCTGAACTGAATTCTCACAGGTGATTTACTTCATTGGGGCAGAGCAATACTCCCAGCAGGGCAAGGCCTGCCTACCTGTGGACCAGACATTGGATCTTACCTTTTTTGCCCAATCATTTCAGGTTGGGTGCTCCTGCCCAGCTTGGGACTTCCTGTGGCTGCTGGGGTACATTGCGTC
Source organism: Neoceratodus forsteri (assembly GCA_016271365.2). NCBI lineage: Eukaryota > Metazoa > Chordata > Ceratodontiformes > Ceratodontidae > Neoceratodus > Neoceratodus forsteri. The sequence goes on along the minus strand of JADMNL010000023.1, from coordinate 451,142,463 downwards.
CTGCATCAGTGTGCTCCAGTGGGTCCAATGGAAGATGCAGCATCTGCAGTAAGAGTTGGGCTGTAGGACACTTGGACCAGCTGTTCATAGTGACCCAGCTGATGTGAGATACCATCCAGTGGTGGCTGATCCCCAAACATCTGGAGGAAAGAGTCCCATTTGTCTGCTCAGACCCAACCATCACTCTCATGACAGATGCATCTCAGATGGGGTGGGGAGCATGCTTGGCAGATCACAGGACCCAGGGGTTCAGGTCACCCTGGGAGTCTCACACATGAACCTGCTGGAGCTCTGTGTAGTGCAGCTAGCTCTGATAGAATTCACTCCTCTGAGGAGGGGTCAGGTCATGTAAGTCTAGATGGACAACACAATTACCAGGTTCTACCTGAACAGGCAGGACAGCATGCATTCCCTTCCCTTGTGTTGGGAGGCCCTCTGCAACTGGACCCTCATGAGAAGCCTGGGTGCAGATCTCGTGGTGATTCATGTCACCAGACAGAACAATTTATTTAGTTATTTATTTATTTGATAATTGGGTAGGTGTGCTGGCCCAGGAACCATTTTCAGACATGACCCGGGCCAGTGAGAATGGCATAGGAATACACTGTACAGGTATATAAAGACACAGGGTACAGGTATATAAAGACATTACCAGGACAATGTAAAATATAGATATTTATAAGGACACATACAAATTTTTAAAACAGTAAATAAATACAATAAGAGACACAGGAAGTGGCTGGCAAGTTGTATAAGGAGAGGTGGGGAGTAAAGAGGATTTGAGTCAGCCAGGGGAGCAGGAGCATGTGGCTGAGGACAGAAGGTGTGACCTGAGAAGAGGGTGGAAAATCCCTGGGGAATCAGTGGTTCTAAGCAAGGGGGGGGCACAGATGAGAAAGCATGCTTCCCCATGCAAGTGGAGACTTTGGAACAGTCCAGCATGGGGCCAGCAGTGAAGTGTAGCTCCCAGTGAAACTCGTTAGGCTGAAGTAGGGAGGAGAGTGGTGAAGTAGCATGATTTTGGATGGCCTTATAGACTGTGCTGGCCAGGAGATAGCTATGTCTAGCTGGAGGGGGGAGCCAGCCAAGGGCCTGATGTGGAGAGCAGTGGTGTATGTAGTATGGGGCCATAAGGGCAAATCGGCAGATATTATTATAGGTGGTGTTTAGCCAAGCCAGGTTTGTAGACGAGGTAAGGGTGTTGATAGGGGCACAGTAGTCTAGTAATGGGAAGAGGTTGCTTTGGGCAATAGCAAGGTGGGCTTCAGGAGTGAGATGCCTGATGAGGCAGTAACTGACTCCCAATTTCTGGTTTATGAGGTGTGAGGACATCTATATGACTGGTGAAAGTTAGGGTACAGTCAAGGGTGATGCCCACGTATTTAAAGGAGTGGACTGTCTCTAGGGGCGTGCCATGTAATAAAAAAAAATTGAAGATCTACATAAACAACTCGAGGAAATAGATGATGTTCCCTTGATTAAAGAACTGGACAATAAGTTAACAAAAAAAGCCAAGAAACTTGAAAACAAACGAACAAACTGAGTGAAAAAAGAAAAAACTAATTAGAGATGAAAGAGATTATTCAAGTGAGCAAATTTACAAATGGGAGAATGAGCCAAGGAGTAGATCAATGGACCGACAAAGATCAAGGGGAAGGTTCAAAAACATAAATGCACGCTCTAGTTCAAATCTGCAGTACTATCTGGGAGATCTGGGTTCAAGCCCTGTTCCCTACTCCCTCACCCAGGGCCAGAGGTGCATAGGGTATTGTGCAGAACCACTGTTTGCTGGCCCCAGGATGTAGGGTGTAGGGCCTCCTGCTGTGTGAGTGCCTTTTATGGTGGGAAGGTAAGTGGCATTGACAGCCTAGGGGAACATACTATATCCACCACCCCCACCTATAGGATGGCGCAGCGGGCGGCCATGGTCACCACAGAGGTTGGAGGGCTTAAGAGAGAAAGAATTCCCTCTACCCAGATGCACATGATGGCTAGCAGCTCTGCCCACTTCAACAGAAATGGAAATCTCCATTGGCCTGACTAGTTTCCTCTGATGTCCTTGCATATTTTATTGGTCAGCTTGGAATGCTTTTATGTGAGGTTACACCATGTGGTGCCTGCTGAAACCTGGTACACTCTAAATGGGAACCAAGCTAAAACCATGATGTATCAAATGTATATTCTACGTAGCAATTTATGGTCAAAAGTGACTCTAGGTCCATCAAATCAGCCCCTTCCCTTAAGCAGGGACCAAGTATGCTGTTGCAAACATGTACTAATTTTTAGGGATTACCCACCTGCCCTACTACCCAAGGTACCCCTGTGGTTCAATTTGGGAAGCAGACATTTGTCCAGTCTTACCTTAAAGTTCAGAACTGTCTTCAAATCTACATGTGTGGAAGAGGAAGCTGAGACCACACCTAAAGGAGGAGCAGTGAAGAGACTCGGTGAGTAGCTTGGAATAAAAAATGAATAAAAAAAAATTATTTTGGTGAGCAGCAGAGCAGTATGACCGACTGGAGAGTTCTGACCCCGAGACATCCATGGTCACAAGCAGTATGAAAGTTCCAGAGGTAGCTGGATCAGAAGGTAAGAGAAGTTCTTGGCCAATCAAGCCTTGTCATTGAAGCATAGATCAGGAATCGTAGGAAAACCAGGAGCAGCTATAAAATTCACAAGTAGCATTTTATTATTATCAATAACATATAGAATACATGGGGTGGTGTGTTTAATGAGATTTTACGGACACCTGAGGTGTTGGATGCTACATAAACTCAGAGAGCGAAGCTCGAGGGGGTTATTTAAGCATCCAACACAGAGAGTGTGTGTAAAATCTCAAGTTAAACACACCACCCCATGTTTTATTTTATATAATTGCTGTGAAGCATTTTCTCACCACAGCAATTATATAAAATAAAACAGCCATGGTCTGGTTGGGATGTAAAATGCCATCGGCGGTCTGTGGCTGAGCGGCTGCTGAAACCTTTTCTTTTTCTTTTATTATTAAAAGGTTTATCCCAGGATTACATGTTTACTTAAGAACTGAAGTTTTTAACTGCTGAAAGGCAAGTGTTTTTTTGTTTGTTTTTTTCAATTCGCTTACCTGCCGAGTGACAGCTGTGGCCAAGTGTCCAGTGCATGTGTAATGAGAGAGTGGTGACAGGTGCATGCACAGAGTGAGGAGAAACCCAGCAAGTGTTTGCTGTTATAACCCACAGGTTATAACGGTGAACTATAATTGGGTTTTCCTATGGGAGAAAATGCTCCTCAGTTATTATAGTAAAATAAAAAAAATAAAATTGTCCAGGATAGCTATTTACAAAGGTAGTACAAACAAAGAAAACAAAGTTCTTCATCCAAGGGTATCTCTGATTTGAAATATCATATTCTCTCTCTCTCTCTCTCTCTCTCTAACACAAGATTACTCTTTTTATGTAAGAAGTCTCTGCCTGGCAATTAATTTCTGCATCCTGAGCTTGTAAACAGACATCCTGTTTTTTCTCAAAATTTATCAGAATGTTATCAGTTTCTTTCCTTGCAGGTGCAACAAAATAGGACTGTGTGTCCCAGAACTAATCACCTATTGACCACTCTGCAAATGAGTTTGTGGAGGTCAAACTGCATCTCAAAGTTAATCCCCTGAGTTCCAAATAGCTTTTTGCAACCGTTTCAACAATAGAACTATATACATTTTCAAACCAGAGAACCCAGTTTCACATAAAGATCCACAAATATTTTTATACCACAGATATGCAAGGGGGAAGAAAAGATGTAAACAGCAAGAGACAGCAAGTGAAAGCAGGGAGATAGCGAGGGAGGGAATTGCAAAACCATCAGAGTGATTAGTTCCTAGGTCTCACAAGAAAATTTGACACCAAAAGACAGAAAAGGAGAGGACAGAACAGAACAGATCCTTGCTTTTAACTCTTTCTGTATAACAAATGGGACAGGGTCTTATTCAACCCTGTCACAAGCCTACAGTACATTTTTACTTATTATTATACACCTACTCATACAGCAGACAAAGGGATGACAGCCAGGATGATACAGGTTGCTCCTTTGTAGATAGGCACTACAGAGAGCTTTACTGAGTTTATTTAACATTTGGTGACTGGAATAAGCACACTGAGCTAAGGTGAGTTTCCAGGTGCAACCAAGGTGTGTGTGTGTGGGGGGGGGGAACAGGGGAGTGAAAGGATATATACTGTAAAATACATAAATGCAAATAAAACAGAATCAATAAAATGTTACAGTATTGCTTACATTATAAAGCTAGGGGGGAAAAACACTTGAAGGTTCGGGCCATACAACAGTGAGAACTACCAGAATGGAGAGCTAACTGCAGATGCAGGAGGGCCCAAAATAGAGCATATAGAAGGGGTTTGAAAGTTGCAATGTATGAAGAGAGACATGTGGAGAGCATGACTGATTCAGAGGTTTTGAAGAGAGGCAGAGAAAGCAGACTGACTACCGAAGGTTTGCAGCAAGAAATGAAAAAACAGGCATTGGAGAAGAGAGATAAGGAGGAAGGAATGGGGCAGTAGAGGAGAGCTGACAGACAGGAAGGAAAGGAAGAGAATATTTAGCAAAAAAGGAGGAACAGTTAAAGGAAGGTGGGTGGCATTCAAATCAATAACTACTGGGGGCTGGATAAGAAGGTTGTGGGGTCTGTTGGGTGGGTGTCTGTATTTAATTGTTTCAGGATTGTTTCAACATGCAACTACTTTGTTTCAGTGGATCCTAGCTGGTATTGTAAATATTTTTATGCACCCCTATCTGCTACCCAACTATATCTTTCCATTTTAATCTGAACAGGAGTTCCAGAAAGCTGTGCTTCAGCAGGCACTGTCAGAGATCAATTTGTGGATGGCTCACAGTGGGCTGAAGCTCCCGGCAAAGTGGAGCTGCTTCTGGTTCTTCCAAAATGTCTTAGGTCATCCATATTGTAGAGCCTTAGTTACCCCACAGATGATGGAGCAAGATCCAAAACTAGTCAGGCTGTCTGAAACCTAGGAGTCACTGAACGTGGCTCTGACCTTGATTTCCCAGTTGTCTGACATGGTCCAGACTGGTTTTACCATCTTAAAAACATCACTGGGTTATGTTCCTACCTTGATCGGGATGATCTGGTCACATAGCACATGCATTCAACATCTCCCATCTTGCCTGCAGCTGTGTGCTCTAGTGGGGCCTTCCAGCTAATTTGATCCCTTCCTTCAATGGATGCAGAACTCTTCCACCTGTTTATTAATTCTGACAGAGAATGTCAGAGCATATTAATCCTGCTCTGCACTCCTTGCAATGGCTACTTGTTAGGTGGACTGACTTTAAGGTGTTTCTTCTGGCATATAAAGCCCTTTACAGATTGGGCCCCCACTACCTCAGGGAACATCTTGCAACCCATAGCAGTGTCTAGTAGTTACAATCCCCTAGCTGGTAACCCTTATCTGTTCTTATCTGTTTCCAACTCATTTAAAGCAGGTAAGCAACAGAGCATTTCCTGTCGCTGCACCAAAGGTTTTTCACACACTTGCATTGGACAGTCAGACTGCCCCCTCAGTGAATTGCTTTAAAAGAATGCTGAAAATTGTTTGTTTATTTACCCAGGCATTCCTGGAAACTTGGATTCCAATGATATATGCTGTTTTATAGTGTTTTAGTTCATGAAAAATTGTATATATCTATATTTGTTTTCCTTTATTTGAATGATTTTTTATCTGTTCTTTTGGTATCCGGGTAAAGCCCACTAGGCACAAGTGCTTGTTTTCAGGGGCAACCCGGGAGCACTGAAGTGGTTAAGTGACTTGCTCAGAGTCACACAGTATGTAAGTGGAGGTTGTGGGAATCAAACCCAGGTCTGTTGGATGTACTAAGCTCATTCACAGCTTGTTACTGTAACTTCTAAGTTATACTGCCAGCCCTGCTGCATATATATACATATATATATAAGTTATAAAAATAAACTTTACTTCTAGAAGCTACTTGTTACACTATGTATCTTTGAGCTACTTTAAGTAAGTAATGTAATAAGTAGCAACAGAGTGTGCATTATAGGATTTTAATGCATGCCCCAGGGGTGCAGTAAGGCACATGGCTGAATGCAGAGTGTCTTTATACCCCTGGGAAGTACATTAAAATGCTATGATACACATCCTGGCAGGGCTTATTACACTTATTAAATGGCTTCAAGTAGTTTTTTTGGGGAGGAAAATGAGATTTGTCACCTGCCCATGGATGTATGGAGATTTAATGCATGACCAGGTGATGTTTCTCGACCAATTACATTTCTAGATTTTTTTCCTGCCATTTGATAATGTATTTATTCCGCTCTGGAATGTGGACTTCAAGAATCTCAACGTGAATCTGATCAAAAAGAATGGAAACATTACTACTGGGGGTGGGGGGATTTATGGGTCTTTATGCTGATTGTTGGAACTGCAATAGTAGGACTTTGCTGAAATGGACTCTGTTAAGAAATACAGGGAAAGTCACAAGATTTGATGCAAGTGGCATTCCTCAGGCAACTAGTAAAAGAGCCTACACATGAGGGAGCAGTACTGGACCTTGTACTCACCAACGAGGACAGTGTTGCAGATGTCACAGTGGGTGGCCACCTAGGGACCAGTGATCACCATAAGGTGTGGTTTAATGCAAGTCTTGCGGCAGGATCGAACCACACAAAGGTGAAGATTCTGGACTTCAGGAGAGCTGATTTTAAAAAGATGGGGTAATGCCTCAGGGATGCCATGGCTGGGGGGGGGAAGGGGAGTGGAAGAGCAGTGGGCAAATATAAAAGGAGGGCTAGAGAAGGCAGCAAACCTCTATGTCAGACAAGTAAGCAAGAGCAGGAAGAAAAAGCGACCGCTATGGTTCTCAAAAGAGATGGCTGGGAAGGTAAGGGCAAAAAAGTTAGCATTCAGGAGGTATAAGGAGACACACAGAGAGGAAGATAGAGGAGTGTATCAGGAGAAACACAGGGAGGCAGGGAAAGCAATTGGGAGTGCAAATGCCCAGATGGAGGAGAAAATAGCCCAGTCAGTTCAGAAAGGTGATAAGCTATTTTCAGATATGTAAGCAAAAAAAGAAAGACCAGGGGAAGGATAGTAAGGCTCAGGAAGGAAGGAGGAGGAGGAGGAGAGGGTGTGAAGGGGGACCAGAAAAAAGTGAACATCTTGAACAAGTACTTTTGTTTAGTGTTCACAAAGGAAGAGGAAGGTGAAGGACCAGAGATAAGGGCCAGGAGCATCGAAGGAAGGGAGGTAGACATTAGTCCATTTACAGAGGAGAGGGTTCTAAGGGAACTCTTAAATCTATAAGTGGAGAAGACAATGGGGCCAGATAGGGTGCATCCTACTATATTGGGAGAGCTCAGGGAAGTGCTGGCTGCACCTCTTACAGCTGTGTTCAACTGCAGACTGGAGATGGGAGTGATTCTGGAGGACTGGAGGAGGGCAGATGTAGGCCCACTTCATAAAAGTGGAAGAAAAGAGGAGGCTGGCAACGCAGGCCAGTCAGCCTGATGTCAGTTGTGGGGAAAATAGTGGAAGCACTACTAAAGGAGAGGATTGTGGAATATCTGGAATCCAGTGGCCCTCCGGATCCGAGGTAGCATGGATTCACTGGGGGGATCATGTCAAACAAATCTGATAGATTTCTTTGACGGGGTAACCAGGGAATTGGATCAGGTTGAAGTGGAGGATGTAGCCTACCTAGATTTCATTAAAGCATTCAATACCATTCCACACAGGAGACTCAGAAAAAAGCTGAGAAACCTAGAAGTGGGTCTCAAGGTGGTAAACTGGGTGAGAAATCAGTTGGGGGACAGGGGACAGAGGGTGGTGGTAAATGAAGTTCACTCTGAGGAAGGGAAGGTAACAAGTGGGGTGCCACAGGGATCAGTACTGGGACCAGTCCTCTTTAATGTCTTTATTAGCAACATTGCAGAGGGGCTAAAAGGGAAGGTATACTTCTTTGCAGATGACACTAAAATCTGTAATAGGATAGACACTCCGGGGGTGAGGTGTGTGGAAAAAATGAATAGTGACCTAGGAAAGTTGGAGGAGTGGTCAAGGGTGTGGTAGCTGGGTTTCAGTACTAAGAAGTGCAAAATCATGCACTTGGGGCACAGAAGCCCAAGGGTGAAGTACAAAATGAGGGGTAGTATTAATCACCACCAAACAGGAGAGGGATCTGGGAGTAATAATATCTGATGACCTAAAGGTGGCCAGACATTGTGACAAGGTAATGGGGAGAGCTAGTGGGATGCTAGGCTGCATGTGGAGGGGGTATCACCAGCAGAAAGAGAGAAGTGGTGTTGCCGCTGTATAGATCGCTGGTGAGACCTCACTTAGAGTACTTCATCCAGTTCTGGAGACCACATCTCTGGAAGGACATAGACATGGTAGAAGTGGCCCAGAGGTAAGTAACCAAAATGGTGTAGGGTCTGCATCACAAGCCCTATGAGGAAAGACTGAAGGACCTCAATATGTACACCCTGGAGGAAAGGAGGGAGACAGGGGGTATGATAGAAACATTCAAATACATCACAGGTATAAATAACATTCAAGAGAAAAGCATCTTTTAGGAATAAAAGATGCTCAAGAACAAGAGATCATGATATGAAGCTGGAGAGGGGAGACTCAGGGGAAATGCGATGAAATATTTCTTCACAGAAAGAGTGGTGGATGCCTAGAACAGCCTTCCAGTGGAGGTGGTGGGGGCAAAAATGGTAACGAGCTTTAAGAATGCATGAGATAAACATAAGGGAACCTTAGAGGTGGGGGGGAGGTAAAGCCAGAGATCAAGTAGGGGCTGCTGTGTTATATTAGGTAGGGAAAATGGGCAGACTATGTGGATCAAGCTGTCCTTATCTGCCATCAACATCTATGTTTCTATGTTTATATGGTGCCTAAAAAGTTTTAGTAACAGAGTTTTAAGTTGTGCTTTTAATGTGGGAAAGAAGTGATATTGAAGCAATAATAACTGAAGAAGTGGGCATATCCTGAGGATTAATGCATGGCTGGGGGTGATGATGGCTGCACATGCAGCCCAGCAAGGGAGTTAAACTTAGGAAGTGTCCACTTGTAAGACTGTTTTGGCATTTATAAGTCTAATCACTTTAGTTAAAAAAAAAAACTGGCTTTAAAATAGAAAAATGTGCTTTAGAAAAGTATGTGCCACACTACTCTGAGCTGTACCAGGCATTTCTAAAAGTTTGATGCTTGGTACAGCAGCCTATCAGAGTATGCCTTTGCCACATGAATAACAAATTAGACATATAATTATTTTAAAGTAATAGTACAATACAAATGTAATGTCCCCCCTAAATATGGGGTCTTACCTAGCTGTCTGCATCTCTCGTTTCTGCTCCCGCTTCAAGAAGCGCCTCTCTAGTGCCTATGAGTTTTTTCCCCATTCTGTCCCTATATCGCTGCCACAGTCCAGGTCTTGAAAGGTGCTTCAAGGATCTCCAGAACAGCCCCACTGTAATTTTTGCCCATTTTGGGCTCCAAAGTCAAGCTGCGACCCGCCGCTTCCTGTAGTGCCACTTCGGTGCTAGCGGAGGTTGTGCATGTGTGGACTCATGCCTTTGATCTCTCGACCGTCGACTTTGCAGTCTATCAGGAGAGTGTTTGGTGGTCCTAGTCCCTGCGTTGGGCAGGGTGGGGACCAGTGACCAGTGACCTTAACCATGGCCAACACAGCCCTCATTCTATTTTAAATAAAAAGCACCACGAAGCGCTGCTGATCGGGGTCCATGAATATTAATGAGTAGAACCCTGATCCTTCATGAATATTAATGAGGGTGCCTGTGCTGTTTCAGGGGACTGCATGTTTCGACGGCTGCTGCAACAATGAAAATAAAAAGTAAAATGCATGCAGCAGCTGCCACAGACACTAAAGAGGGCTATTGTGAAAGGGGGGAAATAAATAAAATAAATACACTGGCTACACCAGATGCTAACATTGGGACTCAGATAAATGCCTGCCTGCTGCAAAGGGGGTTATAAAATAATGGCAGCAGCGACAAGCAGAAAACTGAAACAAAATGTTTAAATTGGGCAGCGACTGGAAGGGCACAAAAGGAGCTTTTGGACTGTGGGGCAAGTAAGCATATAAAGTAATTAGTGGCTGCACCAGGACTTTTATTTTGGACTGTGTTAATCTGCTTTGGGACTGTGTGTATTAGCAGCTATGATAGTGTAGCAATAGCCAATCAGAAAGTCAGGATTTTCAGCCAGAATTTTTGGGACTTTTGCCAGAGCTCATGGGACATTGCAAAGTGTTCATAGGGAAACTGCAGGGACATAATTTCAGGTGCCAAAACAGGGAGCCTATAGTGCATTGAGTGGAGGTAATGAATATTCATTAGCTGGACTGTCAGCCAGGGTCAGCCAATCATTGTGGGAGCAACAGATAGCTTCAGCCAATAGGGAGCCTCAGAGGAGCTCCATAAAAGGCAATGTTTTGGGCTGTGCAAGCAGATTTAGTGGGAGCCCCTCACAGGGGTGTGGGCTCTGGCCCTCAGCTAGAGAAATTGGCCTAGCAATCCAGCGCAAGCCCTCCACAGGGGAGGGGGCCTTTTCTCCTGCCAAGAGAGAGAGAGAGAGAGACAAGTGGCTGCCTAAAGCAAAATTTGCTAGCCTGGGGGTTGCCAGAGGATGTCCTCCAGGACTAGCCAGAGCTTTTCCACATTGGGGAAAATGTGGGGCAGCAACCTGATGAAGCCAGCTGTGAGAGAGCTGAACCTGCCTCAGCAGTGAAAGTGCTAGTAAATCCAGAAACCTCAGAAGGAGGAAAACAAAATTCTGCAAGACACCTGAGTGAGTAAGTTGTTTTTGCCTTGTGCAACTTTGAGAAAGTCTTTAAGGGGCAGAGAAGCCCAAAGCCTTTCAATAGTGATTGTCTGTCTGTCTGCATCCTGTGTTCCCAGCAATGCTCAGAGGGTAGACATCTGCCAAGTGATCAGGAAGGGTCCACGTATTGTGTATAAATGTGTCTGATTTAAAAGTGCCTTTAGAACTGGAAGGGAATACTCAGAGCCAGGGCTCTTCCTAACTTTGCCAGGGAGGTCCAGTATTTTGTCCATGGAAGCTGAAAGCACCAGTGTGTACCGCAAGGGACTTCATGTTGTATTTGAGCTTAGAGAGCTACAGAAACCATTCACTGCCAAATGCAAGTTGGTGTTAAGAGAGCCTAGAGAGCTACAGTAAACAGTTTATTGCCAAGTGCAAGTGTTTGTGTCAAAAGAGACTACTGCGTCTGTTGCTAGCCTGCGAAGTCTGGAAAGTGGTAGTGGGCCTTGCCACAAGCCCAGTCAGGTCAAAGTATCTTAATTGGTAGTGAGCCTAGCCTCAAACTGGGTCAAATGTGGTAACAGAAGTTGCGCTTTAAGCTCCGGCTTTAATGGTCCAGGAAGATGAAAGTTGCCTAGGAGACTGCGTCCAATAATCGGTGTGGGAGCCATAACCTGGGCTCCGGTGGTTCACTCTGCTGCGTGGAGTGTGGGTGCTTGCCCCTAAAATCATTGGAAATGACCTGGTTTAAAGTTCTGGCTGACCGGAAAAAGGGCTCTGTCTGCCATGACCAAATGGGACAAACGGAAGAAAATTTCTGATTAAACTGTAAATGTGCTGAATGCATAAATGTGCTGAATGTAAAAGACTGAACTTGTCAGACTGGCTGGTCTGGGTAAAAGAGTGGTTTCAGGCCAGAAGAGGAGCCCATCTTACAGAATGTTAAAGTGTTGTTTTCCACCTGCAGATGCAGAAAGACCTTTACAGTCGGTATCGGGGGCTAGTTGCCAGCTTTGCCAGCAGTTCATTCTTCTGGGATGGAGCCTACTTGCTCAAACACTTGATCCTGACTTGCCGAAGCCTATGAAGACCTCTAACTGTAAGTAATGCAAGGCCAGCCCTGCACCACTATGGGAAAGGACCTGTAAATAGTTAACGTTGGTAAATCCTACAATCTGCAGTTAAAGTTTAAGGATGCAACCTAACTTAAGTCTCCTTAATTCTCCTAAGGGTCCCAACTAGCCAGCCAACATATAGCTGCATCTAAAATCAGGCCTGCACCTTTTTAAGAACCATAATTGCTCGTTACCCAGGTTGTGTGGGATTGTGTGGTCTTACACTGTATGGGAAGCTGATACCAGTGTGGGCATTAATGATAAATGTTCTGCTGTAATACAGCTAGCTAGTTAGTCAGGGAGCTGACTAGTTCAGAGGTTGGTGGGTGGCCACTGTGAGTTGCAACTGGTTAAAATGCAAAATGTTGATTCAAACCAAACCTAGCCAAAATCAGTCTATCTCAACTGTAAATAGCATAACCTCTATTCCAATTTACCCATCCTAACCCCCCTTCTTTGTAAATAAACTTGTTTGTTTTTGCAGATATCTATGTCATGAGCATATTATTAGTAGTAAGTCATTAAATGCAAGAAATGGTCTGAATTGGGGAAAATGTTATTGGGACATGCTTGGGATAGCATAAAGGTATTATAGGTGAATGTAGCTTCCCAGAGGGCTGCATTATCTAAAGTCCAGACCCACTTACAGGTAGACTCTGGGTGGAGGCATTGCACAATGTATTATCTTGGGAAATAATCTGTTTTAAGTTAAAAATAGGGACCCAGGTCCCTCAACCTTGTTTCAGCCAGCAAGGCAGGGTTGTAGCCCTTGGTATAGCGCCACCTAGGGATTACACAAACATTTTATTCAAAAGGCTAGTAGCAGCTATAAATGATAAAACTACTATCATACCTGCCAAATCCTTTGTTGTAGGTACTTCCTGTGTAATGTAACATTTTTTTTGTTTTGTGTTTTCGATCCTAATCCTTGTAAGGTTTACAGTGGTCTTTCCAAGCCAAATGCAGTGCCTTTTTTTTTCTTGAGAAAAAAAATTGAAACATTTATAAAATACTCATACTTTGGTGGACCTAGAACATTTTACCACCAAATAAAACTAGAAAATGCCTGAATTCTTTTATGGTAAAAAAGATAGGGTAATTTTTATTTTTGCTCAATTTCATTGCACTGCTGCTTTAAAGATTTTTTTTTTAGTCTGACCTGCTCTGTTTTAAAAGTAACTGAAACAAATCCAACTGGGGTAAACTCTCATTAGGAGTAATTAACCATATTACTGCTGGCCACAGCCCACCTAGTCAGCCCTTTCAATCCCCCATCACATTGAGACACCAGTCGGTGTTTGATATTTCTGTTTCGCTGTCTGTTCTCCTCTGGAGCTTATCGGTGAAACACTTATTGAGTGTGATTCTTGGGAAATGCAGATCTCTGGAAACGGTGTTGAGAATGTGACATATCAGATATGGGATCTCCAGAGACACTGAGAATGTGAGTTGCCAGATCCGGTCACAGGAAACTGCTGGGTGTGGGTTTCCCGAATGGAGGCTGGAGCACTGCTGGAGTGTAAAGGTGAGGACAAGTCTCAGAGCCTGCTAAGTGTAGGGTGCCAGGCAGGATCTCCAGGGGCATTGCTGGATGTAGGGGTACCAAATCCGAATCTCTATAAATACTGCTGAAATGTAAAGTACCAAACAGGAATCTCTAGAAACACTACTGAAATGTAAAGTACCAAATAGGAATCTCTAGAAACACTACTGAAATGTAAAGTACCAAATATGAATCTCTAGAAACACTACTGAAATGTAAAGTACCAAATAGAAATCTCTAGAAATGCTACTGGAATGTAAAGTACCAAATACGAATCTCTAGAAACTCTACTGAAATGTAAAGTACCAAATATGAATCTCTAGAAACACTATTGAAATGTAAAGTACCAAATATGAATCTCTAGAAAAGAGAGTAACCACCAAAGAAATGAAATAATTCTTTATCAAGGGGACTCCCAAGTTAAGGCAGAAAGGCTAATAGCATATTGCTGGGAAAATGTAATAGTTTTCCTTGTCAGGACTTCTTTCAACCAATAATATCCTGAAATAAGCAAATAAGACTCATATTAGTTATATAAAATTCTTTGCAAGGAAAAGCTTAGAATAAAAACTGGAAATCTAGAAATTATTCATGAAAACAAGAATAGAGCTGTACCGAGATGAAACAAACTGAGTTGGAAAATTGGATTGGATATTCTAGTTTTCTCACAGTTGGGGGCCTAAATTATTTGAATATATGAGACATTTTATCAAACTGTCCCAGGAAGATAATTGTTTTCTGTAGAACTTTTTGTCCTTTGGCCACCTCATCAGGGATATAGCCTGATCCCAGGGATGTACCCTTTTCAGGCCTACAGCTGTAAGGAAGTTAATTAGCATATGCAATTTGCATATGCTTTACTAATGTGCATGCGTTAACATGTATATATAAACCCTTGCTTGGCGGGCAGAAGCTCATGTTTTCTGCAGAAGTGTGTGTTTCATTCGGTAAACTTACCAGCTCACTCCATTTTGGTGTCTGCATGATTATTACATGGTGTCAAAATGGACTGCCTGCAGCCTCCCACTGCTCTCATGTTTACGTGGATGTGCACCTGAAAACTGGAGAAGATTTAAGCAGCAATTTGAAGTTTTCTTAGTTGCTAGTGGACTCACCGAAAAATCCCAGAAAATCGAGGCAATGACCTTCTTGCACATGGCAGGCCCTGATGCATTAGAGGTATTCGATACTTTCATTTGGGAAAACGAGGAAGAGAAGGGGCAGCTGAATGAAATTATGGGACAATTTGAGAGGTATTGTAACCCAGGAAAGAATGTAACTTATGAAAGACATTTGTTCAATACCTTGAACTAGAATCGGGGTGAATCCATTGATTCATATGTAACTGAACTGAGGCTAAAGGCTAAATTTTATGAATTTGGAGATTTAACTGAATCATTGATCAGAGATAGAATTATATGCAGTATACAGAGTGAGCATGTGAGATGCAGACTGTTGAGAAAAGTGAACTTAACATTAGATGACGCCATGGAAATGTGCAGGGCCTCCGAACTGAGTGAAATGCAGATACAACGCTTAAGTGGGAATGCTCAGAATGAAAGCACAGTGCAAGTAGCAGTTGCCCAGGAAGAAAGAGTCAAAGCAAGTGCCAATATGAGCAAGGGGAGTTATGTACCTTGAATGAATAAAGTCAAATGTGAAAAGTGTGTTCGTGAGCATGAGATAAATAAAAGCCCAGCATATGGACAGTTTTGTAGACTGTGCCACAGGAAAAATCACTTTGCTAGGGTATGTTGTGTTGGCAAACGCAGTAAGATCCATGCTGTTAGAGAGGGTGCTCAGGAGAAGGAAAGTACCTTCAACATTGAAACTGTGCCTACCTATAACCCAGAGACTGATTGGAAAGTAAATCTGAGTATAAATGGGAAAATGGTGATGTTCAAGTTAGACACAAGAGCACAATGTAATGTGATGCCTTTTCAGATGTATAATACACTGTCGGGAGAAGCTACTCAAAGGTCATCAGATAGACTGGGTTCCTGTTCCAGGCATAAACTGGATGTGAAAGGCAAAGTGATGCTTCTAACATGTTTCAAGCAAAAGTATTACCTGCTGCCATTTCAAGTGCTTAATGCAAACGTGACCCCAGTGTTACACCTGTCTACTTGCTTGGAAACGAAGCTTATAAAGAAGCTATTTTCAGTACATGGTGCAAATGGAAGTGCAGGGGAAACCACAGAAGGAATACTGGATGAATTTGCTGATGTATTTGAGGAATTGGGATGCTTTGAAGGTGAATACCACATTAAAATAGATAAAACAGTCAGTCCTGTGATCCAACCCCCCCCCCCAAGGAAAATACCTTTCACATTACAAGATACAGTGAAGACTGAGCTAGAGAACATGGAAAGAATGGGGGTTATTGAGAAGGTGGAGAAACCCGTGAGCTGAGTCAACTCAGTGGTGGTTGTAGAAAAACCAAAGTATGAATTTGTATAGTTCCCAGAGATCTTACTAGAGCAATTAAAAGGGAACATTACCCAATGAAAACAGTTGAAGAGGTTGTAGTCAAGCTAGCAGGGGCCAAAGTATTCACATTGTTAGATGCTGGGCATGCCTTCTGGCAGATTAAACTGGATGGGCCTAACTCTGATCTAATGACTTTTAATATGCCTTTTGGGAGGTACAAGTTCAAGCGTCTCCCCTTTGGGATTTGCTCAGCACCAGAACTCTTCCAAAAGAAAATTTCACACATTTTTGAAGGGCTCGAGGGCACAGAGGTCATTATGGATGATATCCTAATATGGGGAGCTAATGTACAAGAGCACAATGAGAGGTTATGGCATGTTCTGCAAAGAGCCAGAGATAAGCATTTATTTATTTATTTCTAGGAATTACCTTTGAGCCAAAGGCTCTTTTACAGAGGTTTCACGTCGTAGTAATACATGGGCATTGTTACATCATTTACAATGGTTACAAGTACATAAGCAGATACAAGGTGGTTCCATGCCTAGAAAGACATGAGTACATCAGGTTACAGAGGTTACATAATTACAATAACAGGGAGTACATAAGTAAAAATATACAGACACATAATTTAAAGCAGGCTAGGCTGACAGGTTGTTAAGTGAACAACGAGATTCTACAGGATATAGAATGAATCAGGTAGGGAGCAGGGGATGATATAGTCTGTAAAATAATTAATACTAAATGCAAGGAGGTGAGAACTTGATGGGCAGCAGTTCTTTTGTCTTAAGTGCTAAAGAGCGTAGTCATAAAGGAGGGCTAGACTCACTGGGGGGGGGTGCTGAGGTGGGGACCTGGAGCCTACTAGGGGAGTGTTAGTTAGTAAGAAGAGAGGAGAGGAGAGGCAAGGGTGCAAGTTAGAATGAGGGTAGCAGGAAAGAGGAGGGGAGATCGTGGGGGAGTTCAGGTCTCACAGTCACAGTTCCTGTTTGTGGCTAGGACCACTATGAGTTTATCTTTAAAGGGGCCTATTTTGTCCTCTTTTGTGATGCCTAGGTCAAGCGCATTAAGCCAAAGTGGTGCCCGGTGTTCGTAGAACCGTTGGCCTTGTGTGGTTCTACGGAAAGGGATGCAGAGAGCTGAGTTGTTTGTACCCCTAGTGCATCTGATGGAATTAGGTCAGCTAAGGAGGCTTTGCAGGCCTGGGGTGGTAAGTCCTAACATAGACTTCTTGGCGAGCATGATTACTTGATACTGGAGGTGACTGTCAAGGTTGAGCCATTTTGTCTGAGTGTACAACTAGCAGGTGTGAGTGAGATGGGGTACACCTAGGACTAAACAACATGCTTTATTTAGTGTTGCTTTGATATGTTTCAAAGCAGTTTGGGAGGCAGCCCCATATATTGCTAGACCATAGTCTATCACTGAGAGGACTGAGCTATTTACAGCAGTTTTGAGTGCCTCAAAAGTCAGGCCTTTTCGGTGTCTGTACAGTAATCCTAGTTTTGCATTTGACGACTTTGCGACTGTGTCTTCGAGTTGGTTAAATGAGAGGGTGCAGTCCAGTGTCAATCCTAGGTATTTAAATGTTTGAACCACCTCCAGGGAAGTATTCTGATTGTTCTGAATGCAAAGTAGGCGAGTGCGGTGTTTGTTATGTGATGATGCGAATAACATAGTCTTAGTATTTTTATAGTTGAGGAGCAGCTTTGATTGAAGGAACCAATGCTCAGCCACGGTGAAATTAGCCTGCATTTGCTTTTCCAGTTTGTAGGGGTCAGAATTACATGAATATAGGACTGCATCATCTGCATACAATAGTAGCTGGTCATTTACCGAATGAGGGAGGTTGTTTAAGCACAGGCTGAACAGTAGAGGGCCATGGATTGAGCCCTTGAGGAACGCCTGTGTTAACACTAAGGATGTCAGAGAATGTGTCCAGGATTTTCACTTTTTGGACCCTCCCAGAGAGGTAGCTTCTGAACCATGCTACTGTTGCAGGGGAGAGGCCGGTATTGGAGAGCTGATCCAGGAGCAGATTGTGATTGACGGTGTCACAGGCCTTGGTGAGATCAATAAATGTTGCCCCCACCAAGAGCCCTCTGTCTAGAGCATTATGGATAAAGCTGGTAAACTCTACTAGAGCGGTTGTGGTACTGTGTTGTTTTCGAAATCCATGTTGTTGTTGACATTGTAAATGATACTTGTCTAGATATTCCGTCAGTTGTTCACTCACAATTCATTCCAGGGCCTTGGAGAGTGGTGGAAGGATAGATATTGGGCGGTAATTTGTAGAGTTGCCTCTGTCACCACTTTTGTAAACAGGGGTAACCACCGCCACCTTCCAGATCTGTGGGAATTTGCCTGATACCAAGGAGAGATTTAAGATTTTGGTGAAGGGTTTGAGAGTTATGTCCAGGGTGAGCCTAACTAGTTTTAGGTCCAGTTGATCAGAGCTAGTTCTGGAATTACCTAGTGCTTTTAGGATGTACTTTTTTGCTTCCATAAAGGTGATCACTCTGAAGTAGAAAGGCGGATGGGAGTTTGATTGGGTCCCCAGGTTTCGTTCGGTGCAAGCACCTGATTGGTGTTGAAGGAAGCTAGGGGGCAACACTCCACTGAGGTCAGTAAAAGCTTTGTTGAAGACATTTTCTATGCGACTGTGATCCTGCATAGGTTGGCCTTCAATGTTCAGGAAGGTGGGGGGAGTTTTATTAGGTTTACCGGTTAGAGACCTGATGTTCTCCCAGAACCGTCTACTGTCACCCCATGAGTTTGTCAGCTCATTTTTAAAGTGAGTGTTTTTGGCTTTGCGAATAGCCCATGTGCATTTATTCCATGCTGCTCTATAGTTCTGGTAGTCTGTCTGGGTACCAGAGTTTCTTGCTTTGTACCACAAGTCATCTCTATTTTTCATGAGGGCTAGTAGCTGTGTTGTGATCCGGGGCTGTCTTAGTCACGGATCTTTCTTTTGGTGTAGGGGGTGTAGACATTGCACACTTCATTGAATTTGCTTATAAAGCATTCTAGGGCAGTGTTGACACCTGTTTTGTGGTCAACAGAGCTCCAATCTTGGAGGCTGAGGTGTGCTCTGAGAGCTCCCAACTGTCCTTTCTTCAGAAGTCTAGCAGTAATAGTCCTGGATGGTGCCTTTGGGGCCCTATTTGACTATTTACAGATTATCAGGGAGTGGTCACTGAGGGAGTCAGGGAGAACCATGATGGAGGATATTCTTTCTGGCTGATTTGTGACCACCCAGTCGATTACTGACCCTGTGCCTGTTCTGCTGTTATACCGAGTGGTGGAGTCTACCAATTGCACAAGGTTGAGAGTGGCTAATGAGTCTTTGTAGAGTACAGCTTCAGCAGAGGCTCAGTTGATATTAAAGTCTCCAACCATTATCAGCTCTGTGTTTGGTCCCCCTTCAGAGAGGCAGTTGATGACAGAATTGAAACCATTCACTTGTTCCTTGGGAGGGATATAGGCCGAGACTATTGTTAGGGTTTTCCCGTTCTTGCCAAGTATTACTTTTATGGCCATCAGTTGCGCCCCACATTTGGTGTCACATGGGTTAAGCATTTGGACCTGAATGTGGTCTTTAACGTGTATAATACAACCACCTCCTCTTGTCTCTAAATCTAAAGAAATCCAAAATCAAAATGTCAGAGGTCCAATATATTGGACACAAGTTAAGTAACAACGGGTTGTGGGCAGACCCCAAGAAAATTAAAGCAATTACCCAGATGCCTGTTCCCCAAAATAAGACTGACTTACAAAGATTTATGGACATGGTAAACTACCTGCCAAAATTTATTCCAAACCTATCAACTATAAATAAGCCATTGAGAGAGTTACTAGAGAAAGAAACAATATGGCACTGGAAGGAGCGCCACCAACAGGTTTTTCAAGAATGGAAAACAGTTGTTACTAACCCCCCCACCGGTGCTGACCTACTATGATCTAAGGAAACCTGTTGAATTATCTGTTGATGCATCCTCAGAAGGGCTGGGTGCCTGTCTGCTGCAGGAAGGCAGGCCTGCTGCTTTTGCTTCCAGATCACTGAATAAAGCTGGAAGTATGCACAAATTGAGAAGGAAATGCTAGCTATTGTGTTAGGTTGTTCAAAGTTCCATCAGTATATTTAAGACAGACCCCGGTTCCATGGTGAATCGGACCACAAGCCCCTAGAAAGCCTTTTCAAAAAAACACTGGCCACAGCCCCACCAAGAATTCAATGCATGATGCTAAAACTGCAAAAGTATGATTTGTGAGTACAGTACAAAGCAGGTAAAGAACTTCATTTAGCAGATGCCCTGAGTAGGGCTGTGGGAGAAAATTAACTGCCAGAAACTGAAAGCTGATTTCTTATCTCTCAAAACAAACATGATTAAATGGAAATGGAAAACCGAATTTGTAAACAAAACAGTGGGTGAGATGTGGGAAATCATGATTGGAAAAATTAGGATGGAGTTAAATAAACATATACTGAGAAAGCCCAAATACAGAAACAGGAATAGCACCCCAGGGTGGTTACTTCCAAAATAAAAAAGCTGGTTAAAAAAAAAATATTCAAATCGACACACAAAAGGGACGATCCTGAAGGGAAGATACTATATAGAGAAACGGTCAGAAAATTAAAAAAAAAAATTAGAAAAGCAAAATCTGACTATGAGATACAACTGGCCTACAGGATAAAGGACAACTACAAAACCTTTTATACTTATATTAACAATAAACAAAAAGGGCAAAATATCATAGATCTGTATACAAGCAAACAGGGAAACACAGCCAATACCAAGGAGATGGCAGATATCCAAAATACTTATTTCTGTTCAGTGTTCAATAAAGACATCGTGGGAATTAGAGAGGATAAAATAAACTCACTTCCCGGGCAAGTAACAATAGACCCAAGAGACACACAGGAAAGACTACAAAATATTAATATAAATAAATCACCAGGACCAGATGGTATGCATCCAATAATACTCAAGGAACTTGAAGAGTGCTTAGCCCCACCATTGACTTATATATTTCAAAATTCTCTAGACTTAGGGGTGGTAGTGCAAGGGTTGAGGGAAGCCATAGTGGTGCCCTTACTAAAAAAAGGCCCCAAAACAAAGCCCAAAAACTTCAGACCAGTGAGTCTGACATCGATTATGGGTAAAATTTTGGAAGGAACACATAATGGCACACCTAGTATCATACAATCTAATGGATCCAACTCAGCATGGCTTTACCAAGTCTAGGTCATGCCAGACCAACATGTTGGCATTTTATGAAAAGGCAAGCAGGGCTTTGGATGAGGGAAATGCGGTTGATGAGGCTTTTTTGGACTTTTCCAAAGCCTTTGATAAACTCCCCCACAAAGAATTAGTGAAGGCTCTGGGTGATACAAAACTTGAAGCAAATATAGTAAACTGGTTGGAGGCATGGTTGGGAGAGAGGAGGCAGAGAGTTACGATAAACGGGATGTTATCAGACTGGGAGAGGGTGACAAGCGGGGTCCCTCAGGACTCTGTGCTGAGTCCCTGTTTATTTAATATATATTTGTCTTCTCTCAAATGTGACTTCCCAAACATATGGTTGATGAAGTTTACAGATGTCTGCAGAGTTGGGGGTACTGTTACTAATATGGATGATAGTAACAACTTACAAGAGACCCCAAATGACATACCTCAGTGCATAGTCAAGTACAAACTAGAGCTAAATGTGAGAAAGTGTGTAATCATGCATATGGAGAAACAGAATCTGAAACACAAGTATAGTATGGGGAATAACAACTTGCCACAATCAACGGGGGGAAAGGGATTTGGGAGTCAGGGTCACTAATGACCTACAATTTAGCCCTCATTATAATGTCATTGTTAAAAAAGCAAACCAAACCTTAAATCATATTCTGTGACACATAGGGAGCAGGGATAGTAAAGTATTGCTCCCATTATATCATGCATTGATAAGGCCACATCTGGAGTACTGTGCACAAGTATGGTCACCGTACAAGAAGGGGAACATAGAAAAATTGGAGAAAATACAAAGAAGGGCCACCAAAGCAATGACAGGTCTGGGGAGGCCATATACTCAGAGAGGTTGGATAGTTTAGGACTATATACATTATACTATAGAAGAATTGGGGGGGGGGGCATGTGCATGGTGTACAGGGCCCTGCAGGACAAATCATTATGGGAGGACCTAAGGCTAAAACAGAAGAACTATGTATATGAACCTAGGGGGGCATTCGCTCCAGTTAACTATGGGAAAATGGAACCTTTTAAAGAGAAGGCACTGGTTTAGCCAGAGAATGGTACTACTTTGGAACAGCCTACTGATAGATGTGGTTACTAGTGGTACAATGGAGTTATTCAAACAAAGGTTAGACAGTTTCTACCATAATAAATATATACTGGATTGAACAAAAGTGGCAGGCATAAAGGATGAAAGTCTATGCAGCTTGTAAAACCTCTGAACTGAATTAGACAAATATGAGGTTCACACAGTGGACTATATGCCAATCAGTGACAAAAAACGGAAATTGTTTCAGTGAGAGATGGATAATGATTCAGCACTGGTCAAGTTGAGAGACACTGTTTTGAATGGGTGGCCCAGGAGAAAACATCAGTGCACCCCGAGATAAGGCAGTACTGGCAGTTTGGAAACCAGTACCAGAAGTTGAGGTGCGAGCTACATTGCGAAGGGCTCAAGAAAAACAAAAGTATTATTACAATTTGCAAGCTCGACCACTCCCAGCCTTACAGCCAGGACAGCCTGTTTACCTACGAACACCTGAGAATACCTGGACCCTTGCAGTTGTGGAATGCCATACTGAAGAGCCAAGTTCCTATGTAGTCCAAGCAAATAGGAAATTGTATTGCAGAAACAGGAAAGACCTTTTGTTCACCCCTGAGCCGCACCGCTCCTGTGGCCCATAAAACTCACACATCTGAGTAGAGGAGGAGGGACGTTAGCAGGACGACAGTATGAAGGACGATTGGATCCCCGAGGTGCCTGCAGTGGAGGTCCCTCCACAAGTGATGCTGGCACAGTCACAAAGTGAGCCTGTGGTGTCAGCCCCAACCCTGAGTAGGTGGGACCAACTGGCTGACACCAGCTCCAGCCCGAGAATCAGCCGTGTCAGTGGACAGGAGATCCGAAGGACTACTTGGCATCATGACTATATAGACTCACAAAATCTTTGAACTACATAGAACTTTAAATATTTGACTTGGGGGAGGGGGTTCAATTGAGAAGGGAGATGTAAGGAAGTTAATTAGCATATGCGATTTGCATATGCTTTAATAATGCGCATGCGCTAACATGTATATATAAACCCTTGCTTGGCGGGCAGAAGCCCATGTTTTCTGCAGTTGTTTCAAATGTGTGTTTCGTACAGTAATCTTACCAGCTCACTCCACGTTGGTGTCTGCGTGATTATTACAACTGCTCCCCCACTCCTCTGGGTCCAGCTGCCACCTGATGACTGCCACATCCTTTCCTTTGTGGATGGGGACTCTAGAGGGAGGGCTGTCTCCACCAAAAGGCAGTCTTCCAGCTGGACGGGATCCAGTGTCAGTGGCACTAGGACCCAGGAGATCCAGGAACCCTGGACAAAAAGTATGTGGGAGGTTATCACAGATTTTTCTCTTGTGCTAACTTGGCATGGCCAGAACCTACTGACAGCCTCAGATACATGCAATGACATCCTGCAGAGGGAGCAAGCTGATCGCATGGGGGTCCTTAAACTAGAGGGGGTGTTAAACTAGAGGCCACAAAGCAAGAGAGGGAACTAGGGGTTATTATAACAGATGATCTAAAAAAGGCCAAGCAGTATGAGAAAGCTGCATCAAAGGCAAATGTTATGTTGGGATGCATAGGAAGGGGTATTACCAGTAGAAGAAGGGACATCATAATGCCACTGTATAGGTCACTGGTGAGACCACACCTGGAGTACTGTGTGCAGTTCTGGTGATCACATCTTAGAAAAGACATAGGGAGATTGGAAATGGTGCAAAGCAGAGCTACAAAGATGGTGCAGGGACTGCATCAGAAACCATATGATGAAAGGCTGAGGGAGTTCAACAAGTATTCCTTGGAGCAGTGGAGGGCAATGGGAGACATAATTGAAATGTTCAGATACATGAATGGTATAAATAGGGTACAGGTTCAAAACTTATTTCAGATCAAGAGTTACAGCAGAACTTGAGGTCATGATATGAAGCTGGGGGTGGTGGAGGTTCAGGAGCAACACACAGAAATTCTTTTTCACAGAGAGAGTAGTCGATGCTTGGAACAGCCTCCCCCAGGGTGTGGTGGAGGCGAAAACAGTCGGAGCTTTCAAGAATGCTTGAGATAAATATAAAGGCAACATAACACTGAGTAGCAGTTAAGGGGGGGGAGGTAGGGTCATGGGCAGACCAGATGGATCTTGAGGTCCCTTTCTGCCATCATTTTCTATGTTTCCATGTTTCAAGCTCCCACTGCCCAGTGCAGGTGTTGCTGTGGCACCAGATTCCGGGCAGCATCCCTCCCAACCACAGCTCGCTGCTGAGCATCAGCTGCTGTGGTCTGACCTTTCTCTTGATGTGGCATGCAGAGCTCACTTCCAAACTCAGATCCCTGCAGTGCAGCATAAGGCACTGCTGCTGGGCTGTTGAAGAGGCCCAGGAAGAGAAATAAATTGTGCAATACTAGCAGATGTTCGTGTTATGGAGACAATTTTTATACCTGTCCCCGTTTAGTCCATTTTAGATCACCCTTTTTCTGCAGTCTTCTAATATTTTTACTTTCCTCTTTTTTGAGGGGAGGGGCATTTCTACTTGCCCAGCACAAGGCATACTCTGCCAAACTCTACAGGTTCTATGTGAAAATGGTGCCGGAAAAAACGACAAAAAACAGTGAACCAAAAACTGTGCCAAGGAAAACAGCACAGAGCACTACAGCGTGGTCCATGATCAGCACTGCTACACTTGCTTTTTCTGTGGGATATTGGGGTGGATGAATACCCAGTCGGGATTAGGCAGATGAAGCTCTGCCTTGACCCTTGCATTCAGTGTGGGCCCTCATTAGCCACCTCCAGAATGACTTCATGGGCCAGTACAGTAGATGGCTAGATTTCACACAACTGAGAACATAGAAACATAGAATTTGATGGCAGATAAGGACCGCTTGGCCCACCCAGTCTGCCCATTTCCCTACCTACTGGATAAGCTGCAGATCCTAGTTAACCAGCAGCCTACTTCCTCCTACCCCCACCCCCTAGAATGGCCTTATGACTGTCCCATGCATGCTTGAATTCCACCACTGTTTTTGACTCCACAACCTCCTCCGGAAGGCCATTCCATGCATCCACAACCCTCTGTGAAAAAATACTTTAAATTACCTCTGAGCTGCCTCCCATCTTCAAATTGTGCCCTCTTGTTCTTGCACACCTCTTTTGAAAGATGCTACCTCTTGGACTTTGTTGATTCCCTTGAGGTACTTGAACGTTTCTATCATGTCCCCCCTCTCCCTCCTTTCCTTGAGGCTATACATATTAAGATCCTTTCGTCTCTCTTCATATGTCTTCTGGTGCAGACCCTGCACCATTTTAGTTGCCCTCCTCTGGACAGCTTCCATCCTGTCTATGTCTTTGCGGCGATTGGGTCTCCAGAACTGCACGCAGTATACTCCAGATGGGGTCTCATCAGCTGTCTGTACAGAGGGATAATAACTTCCTGTTTTCTACTGGTGATGCCTCTCCCTATGCATCCCAGAACAGAATCTCTTTTTTATTTACTATACTTCAGGCCCCTACTTTTCTGAATCGGATCCTTTCTGTTGGCTCCCCTCCTAGCCCATCACCTGCCCTCTCTGGGACTTACTACACTTCACCTCCTGTTCTTCCCTGGTTTACTGCCATGACAGTGTCATTGGAGTACACCAGACCTCTTCAGAATTCACGTCTGGTATGAAGGTGGGTGCCATGGTCAACGGTATGGACCTGTAGATGGGTTTGGCTTTATCCTATGACTGACATTTTTTTCCCCTTATTTGGCTCAACTCCCCACAACTGCTGTTGGCTGAGGATGTCATGATACACACACACTACGCATGTTAATGCTAGAGTCAGGTAGCTTCCTCCTTTCCCAAGTGGTTCACATCTGCAGCACCACTTGTGGTCACACAGTTGGTGCTAATGCAGTGGAGGATGTATCCACATCCTCCTCCCTGGCCGGCCTCCAATGATCCAGGCTCATTCCTGACCCAGGGTCATCAGTGTCGCTAGCAGCAGGTCTTCAGCTACTCTGATGGGCCAGCCAGAAAGAATCTGTAGAGTATCGAGAAAAAAATAAGGATGATATCTATGCATGTAGGAGAGAATGACAATGCAAGCAGCACAAACACCAATACAGACCATGGGTGGACTGAGCAGTTGGGCTACCAGGCACAGACCTAGGGCCCCGCACTGCGCGGGAGGTGGGGTAGTCTCACCAAGAGGCCAGCAATTTTTTTCTGTTTTCCCTAGTGCCCAGTATTTTCTTTCAGGGCAGGGTGGCCCAAAAAGGCTGTGGAGCGGAGGGTGGAGCCGAGCCGAGGAGAAAAGGACCCATGCACACACATCACTGTCACATGACTCACATGGAGACAGCTGAGGAGAAGAGAGTGTGTGACTGCATGCTGCTGCTATGGAGCATTGACGATGATCAGTCGGTTGGGTGACCCCTTCCCTTTTTTAGTTTTTGATGGAGACGGCCCTGGGAAGAAGAAGAAAGAAGAATACTGCTGCCACCAGTGCCTGCGCCTTCCCAAGCCAGCCAGAATTTTCAGACGGGTTGGGAGCCAGCCCAGCAGGAACTGAATTGCATCGGGGATCAAGGCCCGGCACAGCAAGCAATAGACAGTGTAGTCAGTGTACTAAGGTAGCTGAGAGTAAGATAAGGTAACATAACAGTACAGAACTGGTAGGGATAACAAGAAAGTGCTCTCCTACTCCTCCTCCTCTCAAGCTATCTCTGGTTAAGAGGGAGATGTGAAAAAAACATTTGAAGGCACAGGAAACCTGAATTGTGCAGGGGGGTGTGGGGTGGGGTAGGACTATGCAAGATGATATTGAGCACAGGGTATCTGCAAAACCTGGCATGTATAGCCACAATCCAAGCACTCATGTCACGCATATTGTTCAGACTCAGCCACCCAAACTACAAAAATGGAGGATCGATCGAAGGGGTTGCTTGTGCTCTTTGTTTGTGGCAAAAACAACACAATATATAGAGGGATCAGGAGCGGTCACTGTTGGGGGGATAGGGGTGGAGCGTTAAATGAAAACTAGAGTATTCCAGTACTGCAAAGCCACATACTATAGTATCATCAAAACATGGGACCTGAATAAGGTTTAATTCACACCAGTACCCCCTTTCCAAATACCCATCAGACTGCTTAACCTATAACATATCAAACAAGTCAGCTTGTAGCATTTGCTGGTCATTGTAAGACAGCTTAGGCATAGAAATGCTGTCAGATGGGGCTCCTGGGCTTTTAGCTGCACATCGTACTTTGAGAAAAAGAACGTGTAGCTGGTCCTGGTCTGATTAGCTTTTTTTTCTGTAAAGATTTTTCTCCCGTTCTGGTAGTGCTGGCAGGCAGTTCTGGCTCCTCTGTCAGAGGGGCTTGTTCTCTGGTACCTGGTTCTCCCACACCTAACTCTCCTGGTAGGTCCCCCATGGGTTGCCCCCCCCCGTTGCAGGGCTGAGGGCAGAGGATATCAATTTTCTCTGCCCCTGGAGATGAACATTTAGACTCCGGGGGGGCCAGCATGGCATTATGGGGCCATCATGGAGCCTGTCAGCTCCTGTTTTCACATTTTCTCCCCTCTCCTTGCTGCAGTTGCTTGGAAGAGTGTGGAGGCATGTGCACACAGCAATCCGTGGCATCCTCCCTACTCTAGCTGTTCCCGTTTGCACTACCCTCTAGCCTCCACTCAGGGACAGCCTTGCAGCGGACAGGATTGGGTCGCTACCTAGGAGAGGAGAGCTGCCTAGCAGCCTCTCAATCCATCTCCCAGTCCCCCTACTGACCCAGTCTCATTCCCAAACCCGGGTCGCTACTGTGGCGTGAGGTGTGGCATCCAGCACCTCAGCACCACCAGGCCAGCCGGTCTGATTAGCTATTGTGTATAGCATCAGGGTCAGAAGGGATGTGTGTGTGAAGAGGCTTCTGCTTATGTTGATGATGGGACTTGTTCTGTGCAGAGGGATTGGGGACACACTTTGCCATCAGAAAGGGCTCTGGGGCAAGTTTATGTAAAAATCTATCAAAACACATAACCTTCCACAGATAGCTAGACATTGTTATATGTTGTTTTTTTTGGGAGGAGGAGAGGAGGACCCGATACCATATTTGAAGAAAAACAAGTTAAACGGCAGTACCAACATTTTGAGCATACTACTGCCATTTACCACACAGCAGTGAGAACCATAGTTACCCATCCAGTATCTGAGCATAGATGTCAGTGCAGTATATGTCCAGTGTGGCAGGCGTAAGAGTTCAAGTGATTTTCTTTTCAGATGCCTTTGCTGTAGCTTTTTTTTTGGTGGGGGCACAGCCTTTTGAGTCTGCTGTTGTGCAACACATATAATCCCATCATAGACTTGCACAATGTCCTCCCCGGATGGTGTTGCCACTGGCACCTGAGAAATAGCTGTTGTTGCACTGGTTATTTCTGTGTTGCCCCCTAAGATGTAGTCTGGTTTTAACAGAGAAACAGAGAGTTCCATTCTGGCAGCGATTCCTTAGAAGACGAGCTCATGGATGCTGTTGTGACCCAACTTCTGGTGGTTTGGGCAACATACTACACTGTGGGAACTCTGGGGAGGGGGCAAGGGTGCAAATTATTGGACAGGGTGAGGGAGTAACAGGATAGCAAATTCTGTTTGAGATCATCTCTAAAATGCACCAGAATGCACCAAATTTTTAAAATTTTCTGAGGGCCAAGGTGGCCCCCAGACCCCCAGCTTATAGTTTACAGTATTCATGCCAACATCAACTCCCACATCTGTTTCATGAGGGGCCTAAAACAACATTGTTGCCTGGGGTCCAAAAGGGTCTCGGGCCACCCCTGATACAGAAAACTCAATTAAAGTTGATAGAAGTGGAAGCAAAATTAAAGCAGCAATGCAACGAAATTGGTCAAAAAAATGTGACCCAACCTTTTTTCATTATAAAAGTTTCCAGGTGTCTTCCAGTTTCATATGGTGGTAAAATATTATAGTTCCATCAAAATCTGAGTATTTTATAAATATTTTAGTGTATTTTATAAATGTTTTAATAAAGTTTTTTTCTCAAGATAAAAAGATGGCCACCACATTTGACTTAGATCACATTAGGCACTTGGGTTAATATCCCAATACTGACATGGTAATGCAGCATGACTGGGGTGCTGCACTCCTGAGGTGCCATCTTTCGGATGAGACATTAAACCAAGGTCTGATCTGCCTGTTCTGGTGGTAGTTCAGTTGGATGTTATAGATCCAATGGCACTTCTCGAAAAGTGTAGGGGAATTTTATTGTAAAGAAAAGGAGTACATTACAATAAATGCATACTAAATCAGCAACAAATCATACTTACATTGGTTTTCATAAATACAATAAACAAAGGAAAAACATAAAGAAATCATAAAGAAACACAAATTTCATCCTGGATCCCAATCCTTCCAATTAATCCATAATAACCTAACTTTTTCCGTGAAGTACAAGCAAGAGTCTTTATGCTTAATTTTCTGCAAAGAAGTTTGAATATTCAGTACAACTTCTATATGAGAAATGAAACACTGCTGAGCAACCCATACACGTCTGGATTGCCATAAAAAATATCAGATGACAGAAAACATAATATACAATGGCCCAGATATTCAAAAGTGTTTTGCATGGCACAACAGTGTTGCACCATGCACAACCCACTGATGCGTCCCGGCGTGATATTCAAAAGGGAAAAGTGCTCCGCACAAATCCCAATGCGCCAGAGCACATCAGTAATGTATGCAGGCACAGGTGGGGGGGGGCATGCCCATGCATAACCTGCACAGCCCGATATTCAGCCCGGGATGTGCAGAGTCATGCATGCGTAACCCCTACCTGTGCCTGCACAAAGTTAAGCCCCCCAAAAAAGGAACAAGTGATGGCCACCCACAGGTGAGCTGCCACCTGTGGGTGGCCACCTGAGTTCCTGCCGCACCTAGCAGCGCCCCCATGCCCCATGGGGCATCTGTAATCACAGCCCCAAGTCCATTATCCCTGGTGGTCTAGTGGACTGCACTGAGCCCGATCGCAGGGCATCTATAGTCGCACCCCAAATCCAATTTCCCTGGTGGTCTAGTGTACCCCCACCCCACCCGCCCACTGAGCCCCCACTGCCCGCTCCCCCCCACATCAGCCAGCGGGCGGCAGCACCCACCCGCCTGCCACCCCACCGCCACCGACTGACAGCTCAGTAGGGCTGCGTGGGGGCAGGCAGAGGTGATTGCCACCCGCTGGCTGACGGGGAGGGCGGTGGACCCAGTGGGTGGGTGGGGGGTGACACTAGACCACCAGGATAATGGACTTGGGGGTGATTATAGATGCTCAGTGATCGGGCTCAAAAGGTCCACTGGACCACCAGGGATATTGGATGGTTTTTCTTTATCTTACAGGAATTCCTGTGATCAGGCTTCAGGGGGCATCGGTCCCTGACAGCTGCTGCCTGGCAGGGCACCAGGCGTAAGTCGTCGGGGATCGGCGCACCTGCATGCTAATGGCATGCAAATGGGGCTGTAATGAGATGCAAATGGCCCCTGTGCGCCTTGCATAACTTATGGCCCCATTTGCATGTCCCTGTTTGAATATCGCAGATGCTGTGCATGGTACTTGCCCCAGCGCATCTCCATGCTCCACTCTGGCCACTTGCGCTGGCGCAGTGCCACTATACCATGCACAGTGGGGGTGGCCAGGTGCAATATTCAGCTGCGCCATAACGCAGCTCCGTTGAATATCACCCAGGCCACACCCCTGTGCAACAAAGTTGAGCTGCGCCCAGGCTTGCGCCACAGCCTAGTGCAGTTTGAATATCCTGGCCCATGTCTCAGGGTGATACCTGCCCCTACCTCCAAAGGAGGTACCATATGTAACATCTGTGTAGGTTAAATTGTGGAACAGGGGTTCCCCCCAATAATCTGCAAGAAAGCTCCAAAAGGAGGAAGCATAAGCACACTTTATAAATAAATGTTCCTGTGTCTCAGGCCACAGAAAACAGGAATCTCTGAGACAGTATCTTTCATCCACAGGTTTATGTTTGTTATTATACTTAACGCTGATTCTCCCACAATCACCCAACCATACTAAGTCCCAAATAAAAGTTGGCAGCCTCTTATTTCCCAAATGTTGCATTATTTCCTTAGTTCTAACTGCTAAACAATAGGGAAAAACAATTTCATCTTTTCTCTCTGCCTGGAGTATAGCTCTATAAAGAGACTTCCTGTCCTGTGTTTGAATGTGTACAGGGGTTAATCTACATCTCAATAGATTTAGATGCTCTAAACTGACTGAGGATACAAAACTCCCCTAGACAGTAATCTAGGTTTATTCTGGGACCAGGGACCCATGCAAGGAGTTACTCAGGCCAAAACTAAGGGCTTCCAAAGCCTATCTCCAGGTTTTAAGGCAAGGCCAATATTAAACACTACAAAAATACTGTAAAAAAGGCCATAGGATTAACCATATTGCCATTTCCTTCCGTAATAGGTCTATAAGTAAATTCCTTCTTAACCGGATTCAATCTGCTTCCCCAAAAGGCTTGGAAAAAAAATACTAAATAAGGAAGTAACTATAATATGTAGGGGGGGACATAACTAATATATAAAATACAGGGATAAGGAGGGAATTAATAAGTGTCACCCACTTCTTTTTAGCAATCTGTTGCCCTTTCCACCCCCAACCAACCGATCTGCTTTAGCCAGACATATATCCCAATTTATTCTTGTTAAATCCCCTGCACCAAATACCACCCCCAGTGCTTTATTAGGAGCATGAGAGACAAAAAAACCTGCATACCAATTACTTGGGGGTAATAGGACATCCCCTAAAACAGTGCCTATACTTTTACTGAAGTTGATCTGTGCCTTTGACATAGATGAGAATTTAGTTAAAATAGCTTTTACCACAGATTCTGATGTGTCCGGATGTAGAAGCAGAACAATGTAATCTGCATATGCCAGTATTTTGAAAGTGGATATATCAGATCAAGGTTGCAAGCCCCTTATATCTGGTAAGTACATGATGTATCTAATCAAAATATCAATACAAAAAACATATAGCAGTGGTAGGGTCACCACCTTTGAATGAGTTAAAAACTGCATGCAAAACCACACTCCAAATTCTGCCTCTGGCTCCACCCCCTTTTTATGATTGGCGTGTATATCACTCCTCCTCCAAAGCCATTTGTAATGTTGGAATAGACATTACTAGTGATAGGAAATCATTTTTATACTGATTTTTGTTTGATTTATTCATTCAGCTAATTATTGTTATTCTTTGGCAACCAGGAATGACCCAGGAACACAGGAAGGTTAAGTGACTTGCTCAGGGTCACACAGTAAGTAAGCGGAGGGTGTAGGAATCAAACTCAGGTCTGCTGGATGTGCCAAGGCAAGTTCATCCACAGCTTATTGCATAGCCCTTTGTTAAACACTGTCCCATTTTCCTTTTCATGTCTGTGATGTATTCTGATGCTTTGACCAATTTCTGATAACTTAATTATCAATGCTTGTGGTACTCTTATTACTGCTATGTTCCCCTTTGCCTCAGCAATTACTGCTGTTTCTTTTCATATTTCTAATACATTCCACAATTTCAGATACACTATTTAATGCTGTTTATCTGGATGACCTGTAAAAATGTAGCTAATATCATGAAATGTTCAGGTAATACAAAAAATGAGAGCAAATATGGTGATAAAGGCAATAAAAGTTAGATTATTAATTTAACAAAAATGGGTCTAAAACATGCCAGAATATAGGACAAACAAAAAGAAACACTTGAGAGCATATAAAGGTGTAAAAGCTGTTTCCTGTCATAGCAGTAAAAGACCATACTTAAAATTCAGAGTGGAAAAGATTAGGTTAATTTACTGCTAATGATCTTAATGGCCATACTTTACACGGCTTATACAGTCTGGTTTTACAAACAAAGGCAGGTCTGAATGACTGTGACAGCAGAACTTCTTTGTAACCTGGACATGTAATGCAGCCAAAACAGTGAATGATTTGATACATCAGTTTTAAGAGTATATGCGCAGTCAAAATGGCCCAAAAGCCATACTGCATGCAATCAAAACCAGATGACCAGATAAGAACCCTTAAAAACAGATTATCTGGTCAAAAACCAGGTAGGTGGCAACCCTAAGCAGTGGGCTAAGGGGACACCCTTGTCAACCCCCCCCCACCCTAATTTTGTTCCCCAGCCAATCATTAACATTAGGAATCAAATTTGCCTTATTATACACAACGTTTATCCACCCTATAAACTTCTCTGGGATACCATTCTCCTGGAGCATAGAAAACAAAAAGGAGTGAACTACCTTATTGAAAGCTTTCTCCTGATCAAGACTTAAAGCATACCCATGTGCGTACCATTTTGTCCACTGGTAAAAAGCTCCCACAATATGATTAAATTATCATGTTGGCATCTGTTTGAGATAGCACAAGTTTGTGCTGGATAAATTTAGGAATCTACTACTGTAGAAAGTCTAGAAAAGAGGATTTTACTTAAGATTTTCAAATCCATTTTTAAGAGGCTGAGAGGCCACCAGTTCTCCAACAATTCCCTGTCCCCTTTTTTATACAACATGATAAGAATGACGTCATTCATAGAGGGAGCTAGAATTCCACTGTCTAATATATGATTAGAAAATGGGTAAAGGTCTTTGAGGCTTCTGATTGGCTGAGGCACTTTTCTAGCTGAGCATCTATCAGACAACAGATGCCCGGCTATTAAAAGTGCCAGCCCAGTCAGACCCATTGCCAGAATCCTGATGCCTACCCTAGTCTCTAACTGGCTACAACCCCCTCATTTTGAATTCAAATACCTGCCATTTTTTTCCTCGCTTACCAGGCAAGAAACGAAGCAGCTGACAGGATGACTCGTAAATTAAAAAAGATGAAATCCAGTGCAAAGAAATGTCATAACTTTCCCCAAAACTGCTTCTCCAACTCAAAATACGATTCAAACCTAACTGCCATTTGTTTCAGCTTGGTAAGTGGAGGAATGATTGGGAAAGTCCCCCCCCAACACAAGAGAAATCACGGCTGCCACAGTCATGTCAACCAACCCATCAATTAAAAAAATCTTATTAAAATAACATGTTTTGACACCACCACACAGTCCACTAGTCGCACAGTTAATTTGCGGCTCCCACTCCATAAAAAGCCGGCCATAGCAGTACTCGAATCAACCCAACACAGACGCTGCATATTTGGGCACCATAGTAAAGAAACTCCCGCTTCTGCTCTTCAGTCCGTGCTCCTTTCAGTATTGGTAGTGACAATTTCCTAATACCCCCTCTGGCAACACAAGAG
Source organism: Neoceratodus forsteri (assembly GCA_016271365.2). Lineage (NCBI taxonomy): Eukaryota > Metazoa > Chordata > Ceratodontiformes > Ceratodontidae > Neoceratodus > Neoceratodus forsteri. Next base: position 451,108,007 of record JADMNL010000023.1, on the reverse strand, counting down.
TCTACAACATTAGACTGCCTATTCTTTTGATATGTTTTCCAATACCACAAAAACGATCACCTGCATGTTAAGAAAAGAAATGCCTGCCCAACCATGGTCGTGCTCCCAACCACACACATGTTGTATAAATACCTGGTGCTTAAAGTCTGTGGCCCGATACTGAAATACGCTCCCTAGAGCATCTCACAGCTCAGCCTTTTCCCTCCTGGCTGCAGCGTGAATGAAGGGAGGTGTTTATTTCCCATTGTGGAGCAAGCACACAGCTTTATTTAAACTGTATTGCCCGAAGTGAGCCTGCAGCTTCTCTTGATTAAAATGTACTCCCACAAGCTTTTTCAGAGCAGCATCTTTTTTTCTTTATCCCCTGTTTTGACAGGCAGCCCCTCTATTGCGCAGCTTTTAATAAAAATGTAATATTGTCACTGCTCACTTCCCTTTTGGGCTTAAAAAGCTCTGAATCTGTGTTGCTGTAGGTACAGGGTGCATTCAGCCACTAAACTACAGACTGTCCAGCTGGACAGTCCAGAAGCCGAAGGAACTATTTTATTAAAAACTTACAATAAAAGTAATTTTTAAGAATTTCTTCTTTTTAACAGAGCCATTTTCTAAGTGCAATAATGCCCTCCAGAATTGGGCGGTATTAGGGGAATACTGGACCTTCAGGGCTATAGGAGGCCCTCCGCCTGCGGCGTCAGGCCTAATTACACCCCTGGGCGGTATTCCCCAATACCGCCCACCCTGCCTGGTATTATTGCTTGCTTATATAAGATAGCTAAATCCAGGACTAAAAACTCTGAGAAGGTTTCATAAAGACCAGTCCCAATACAATCTGTGCCAGGGGCTGCATCCTGACGCAGATTGTGTATGGCTCCCAGTACCTCCTCCATAGTAATCTCTTTAGTCAGGGCTTGTTTGTCACTGTCCTGAAGTTGGGGTAAATTAAGCTGTGAAAATAAAGCCACATCTAAGGTTACACCAGAGGGAGTGCCAAATGCACTAGAGGCATAGTCTTCTACCATTTTCAGCATTGCGGCAGATGTAGTGACCTTCTGTCCTGAAGTATTTTGAAGCCCAGTAAAAACCCTGTGACACACCCTTTCTTTACATTCTTTATATGGATCAAGAGATCCCATTATTATATTAGTGCTAAATCTCAGCTCCCAATCCAAAGATTTTGCCCAGTTATACTGAAAGGTTTTCATTTAATTTTTAAGTATTTTAATTTGAGCACTGCAATCTGTTTCCTGGGTTTCTATGAAATATATAAGTGCCTGTAACTGCCCCCTTAGTTGTAAATAGCTTAAATATTCCTTATTAGCCATGTCTATAGATTTATTTTTAAAGACTTTTTTCCAGGACCTTTTCGTATCCTCACACCAAGTTATCAAATCCTCATAGCAGGCTAAGACAGAGAGTTGTGCCTTTCATTCCCTTATCCAGGCATTTTTAATCCATTGTTTCTCTGGAATAGAGTCATTCAACCTCCAGCCATTCTTTTTACATACACTGGTGTCACCCCAGCTGATGGTAACAGTAATAGATTTATGGTCTGAAAATTCCCATGCAACTATCTGTACTTTATCTGAGATCAGATTTTTGGAAAGAAAACTAAAATCAATCCTTGTGGAAATGGGACCCTTAAAAAACATATGCCCTCCTGTAGAAAAATGGGTCCGATATGAATCAAATAGACCAGCTAAAGCAACTATATTCTGCAGAGCTGCTGAATCACAAAATAATTTAGTAGTCCGTAGGCCTCTATCTGACAACTCTATCCCGCAATTAAAATCACCCGCCCAAATCACCATCCTAGAGGTATGAAAATAGGGCTGAATTTCTTTAAAGAGAGAGACCCTCTGAGCTTTAATTTGGGGAAGTGGCAGAGCCAGGTTTGGGAGCATTTTGGAGCCAGGGGGGCCATTCAGTCAATCATAGACTCCACAGTGGGCACTAAACAGTGAATAAAGATGGTGGTGGGGCACCATTACTCACACTCAGGCAGCCAGGAGGGGCGACCACCCCCTCAGCCCTCCCTCTAGCTCTGCCACTGGTTTGGGGGGCATAGACTGAGATCACCCTAAACCTTTAGTGTCCAAAATTAAAATCCAGCATTAAAGCCCTGCCAGGGATTATATTTAATAAAAGAGAGACTGAAAACCCTTGATGAGAAAAAAGAATCCCCCACCTTCACAGGTGTCCTCCCCTACAAAAAGGAGGGACCCTTGGTCCAGTTGTTAGCAGCCTGATGAAGTTCATAATGTGATTTTAACCTTGTATCTTGAAGACACCAAATATCACAAGGGACTGACTCTAGAGAAAGGAATACCACATCCCTTTTTCTCTTAGATTTAATGCTATTAATGTTAATAGTAGGTATAATCAGAGAAGTCATAATACCTAAAAGGAGAAAGGGGTACTGACAAATGGGTTTAAGTAACACAAAGGTCTAATCAGGAGGTTTTAGACCCCTTTCTATGCCTAATACGTTTTCAATCGAGTCCTCTCTGCCCTCTTCCTCAGTGTTGGAAGTCACATCAGTAGTGGTAGAAAATACAGAGGGAGAATCAGAGTCTTCTTCACTAGAATCACCCCATTGTTTGTCAGATGGCAAGGAGACAAACCTGTTCCCCAATTTCCAGTGAGCAGGGGCCTTGCCTTTGCCCTTCTTCCCTTATTTACCATCTACCATACTAGGTTTTGTAGCCACCCCTGACCTCATCCTTTTCTTGGATGAAACTGTCTTAAAAGGAATATCATCTGCTGGGGGGGGGGGCTTGGATGACATGAATATTTCATCAGGCACCTGTGGGGGAACACCAGATTCCTTAGTTTGACCTTCTTGTTCTTGGGGAACTACAGTAGTTAAAACTGGAACCTGATCAAGTTGTGGAATACCTTGCCTGCTAATGGAGGGCCATGCAGACTGATCTACTGCAGGGTCAGACTGCCTAGCCACTTCCTCAGCTTGTTGTGTTACCCTTTTTGCTTGGGCCTGCTGGGCCATGTTGATGAGGCCCTCGTGCGAGGGGCAATCCTCCCTATTATGAGAGGCCCAAAGACAACTACCATAAGCATGACCCATTTTTTCACATAAGTTACATTTAAAGATGTTCAAGCAGTTAGCAGCCACATGCTTATATTCAAAACAAAGCATACATTTAGAGGTATCACAAGCATTACTTAGATGGGTGTGGGCTCCACATTTAAAACAGGCCTTAGGTTGTCTTATATAAAAAAGAGACCACCTATCTTTCCCCAGAAAGAAAAAAATTAGGTAGATGCACAAAGCCATTTTTAGATGTAAAAAGTTTAACCTTAATTTTCCAACCCCATTCCAGAGTTGTTCACTGTCTAGAATGGGGGTAGGCCTGTCTAAAACCTCACATCTTTGCCTTAGCCAAAACAAGATGTCCTCAACATTGACTCCTTCGTTCTTAAACATCACCGTTATAACTTTCACCACAGGTTTGGTTAAAGGGACAGCCAAAAATGGATTCCATAAAGGAGCATTTTTAGTTTGTGGTATTGTGCCCAAAACCTATCTAGACCAATAACATTTTTGAAACTGACATCAAAGTTGGAATTGCCAAAATGAATGAGAGCAAAAATTCCAGATGAGAAAAATCTCATTGAACCTTTTAATGACATTTTTGCAATATGCAATCTATCAGGTGGGTCGAGTAATCCACCCTTGTAAATTAAACAAACTATTTTGTTTGGGAGCAGGTTTCCCTGTATTATGAAATAAGTCAGCCACCCTAAACATCAGGCCAGACAGGCTCTCTGTTCATTGTTCTTGAAGGCCGTGTCAGCAAGGCCTACAGTTAGTGGTTGATCCTGAGTAGAGAGACCCTCAGCAGCCAGAGGGTGCTGTGCAATGTTCAAACAGTCAGTATTAGAATCTTGAGGTACACCAACTTGTGGAGATTCTATTACTGAGACCATACTGGGCAGTTGAGGTTTTGGGGTGGCCACCCTCTCTTTAACAATTTGGCAGTCTTTGATATATTTCTGTACAGTAGGGTCTGCTGAATCTGGTACCCAGTGACCCTCATTTGTCTGAAGCCACCCAGCTCCTGCTAAAGCCCTCTCCAGGGACCAAGTCATTTGTGCAGAGTTAGAACAATCAACATCGGTAGGAGTATTTTGCAAGGGAGCCAAAGGCAAAGAAGTAGACGGCATTACCTCAGTTCATTCTCGAAGGGGCTCTGCTAATCCCGAATTTGCAATGGTGCTTTTTGCTATGTGCATTCAGGGGCCCAGACTTTGATGAGCAGGTTTAGGTTGTTGACAGTCTATGGGGAGTTCGCACAGCTTTGGGCACACAGAAACAGGTCTGTTTTCACTGCCAACTCCGGATGACATTTGTGAACTCCCCACTACTGCAGAATCCTCAGGGAAAGATGTTACAGCTGTGACCATTTCCTCATCTTGCAGCTGATTGTCAGCAGCAGCAGGAACAGCTGTCAGAACAAGCGTGGAGGTCTGTTGAGCAGCCAGAAGCTTTTTGTGCAAACTGCTTTTTTTCCAGAAAAAGATGTTCCTTATGCAACAAAAGTTGCTGCAAATACTCAGGCTCATCTCTTGAAACTGACCCAGTCCACATGTCCAGCAAAATAACTTCAGCAGCAGGCTAATCTGTACAGACGTTTGGGAAACTGACAATTCTGTTAAATCAGAAGCAGGCACTTCATCATCAAGTTCCTGTAGGATAACAATGTTTTCTATGGCCTCTTGGCTGGTAAGGACAGGGGAGGTGGCCTGATCCCGTGCTTCAGTAGCGTCCATTTATTTATTTATTTGTTTTATTTATTTAAAAGTTTTACCAGGAAAGGCATACTGAGCAGACTACCACTCAATTCCAGATGCGTCCTGGGGTTGTTGGGGGCCGGATGATACATATCAAATACAGAAATACAAAATACAGAATATCGAAATTTCACAGATTATATAAAAAAGCTATATACAAGAATATAAACAGTACGTGCACAGCAAGCAGTAGAAAAATCTGAGTAGATAAGGCAGCAATTGGTAGAAAGTGCAATGACAACTAACTAGGTCAGGGCTAAACATTTCGAGTAAACCACAGTTGGAGCAAGCTGGAGAGCTGGCCCATTCCTAGTGTGAGTCAAGGCAGCATGAGCAGTTAGTGGAGACTTGTCCATCAGAGTGATCACCTGAGACAGCAGGACATGGACTCTCCCTACTGAAGAGTAGGGGATTTATTTTTTATTAAGGACATAACACTTTTACAAGGTAATAGATTTAAACAACAAAAGTAAACATCAAAAAATAAACCATTTAGAAGTAGATGATAGAAAATGGAAACAAAAAATTAGAATACTTCAAAGATATACAGTACAAAAGTAAATTAGGGCAGGTCAATCCACCAATTCTCACAGTTTTTCCATAAGGATATTAATCATTTTGTAGAACCATGATTTAGATCATAAACATATAGATGTTATATTTGCAATAATACAAGATGAATAACTTCTGACTGAGTCCATAAAGTCTGTTGAAAAATCCATTTACATCTTGCCAACCAAAGATAATGCTTCAAAATACCTGTAAAAATGTCCAAAGTACTGGAGTGGTAATTCAACCAAGGACCTGAATATACCCCTAAAACTAGGGTATCATAATCAATGGAACCAAATTCAGCTCTTCTTAAGGTCTGTGCAAATGAATCCCAAAAAGTGACAGCAAAAGGGCATTCTAAAAATAAATGTGATTGTGTTTCCAATAGAGTGTTGCAAGTGTCCTTAGGGTAGAACCTTTCACTCACTTGCTTATGTTTATGTGAGTTCCGCACACCAAATCTGCCATGGCAAGACAGCCAGGTTGATTCCCTCATATGTTCTGGCAATCTAGGGTCAGTTAATAATTTAAGGGTGAATTCAGAATTTTCCAGGGTTCCTAAAGGGAAATTTTGGGGTTCCCAAAAGTTTCCATCAAGGAGATTATGGTAAAATTCCTTTTTTTTTAAGAGAATAACTTCTACTTTAGTGACATTCCATTGTTTGAAATTTTTAAATATAATAATCATATGGAGTGAAATAGGTTCTTTTTTCCAAATGGTCTGGAAATGTTTCTTTCAGTTCTCCCACAAATTTATTAAGGAACATAAATATGTATGGAGCCAAATATGGCAAGTTTCAGTATGAGGTCTAAAGATGGGTCTAATATTATAAAAAATAAAATTAGTCGTGAAAAAAGCCACAGGGTTCACCACCCCTAGCCACCTTTTTCACTAGGGAAATAGGTAAAATTTATTTTTACAGGGCTTAACCTGTTGCCCCAGAGGGCTTGGAAAAAGTACTATATAATCTTGTTTCCATATCCCATGGTAAAGGAAAAACTACACTAAAGTACAAAAATAAAGGTAAAAGTAAAGTTTTTGTAAAAAAAAAAACATTTTTTCTTTGAAATATGCATGTATTTCCATTTCTCTATTAATGCAAAACCTTCATTAATTTTTAAAGTCCAATTTAGTTTTTCTACATCAGGTTACCCAAAATGGATACCTAAAAGTTTAAGTCAACCATGGACAATGGGGATGCGTGCCACATAAGTTTGTTGTAAAAATGAAATGCCTAGCTGTAATGCTTTACTTTTGTGAGCATTAATTTTAGCATTAGATGCAGTGGAAAATTCCTGCAAAAGGTGCTGTAGATGTAGCCCAGACTGTAAATCAGCTAAAAATAAACAAAGATTGTTGGCATAAGCCAAAACTTTAACAGGGGGAGTATCATCTGACATGGAGATTCCCACAATGTCTGGAGAGAGATACATTTTTTGAAGCAATATGTCAATGCCAAAGACATATAAAATAGGGCTTAAGGGACACCCTTGCTGGGCTCCCCATGTTTGTTTTATTATTTTGCCCTGAAACCCATTAATCATTATTTTAAACATGGCATTTTTATATAACAGTCAAATCCAAGAAATAAAATCCTCTGGTATTCCACGATGTCTTAATGCTTTATAAAGGAACTCATGTGACATATCATCAAAAGCTTTCTCCTGATCTATAGAAAACAGAAATCCAGGTGACCTGCTAACTATGCTTTTATGGAAAATTTCTCTAATTTGTATAAAGTTATCTGTAATATTCCTCTGTGGAACAGAACCGGTTTGAGAGGAGTATATGTGTTTAGGTGTAATGACATTAACCCTTTGAGTCAGTATTTTTGTCAACATTTTCTGGCCTGAATTTAGCAAAGAAATGGGTCTCCAGTTATTCAGATCTGAAGGGTCACCTTTTGTATATAATAGAATCATGCAGTCCTGAAGCCATTCACAGTTTAAGCTGTTAGTTTCAAGAATGTTATTAAATAATTCTGTTAGGACAATTGAAACAATGTGTTGGAATGTTTTATAAAATTCTGAATTAATACCATCAGGCCCAGGAACCTTATGTAAGGGAAGGGCTTGAATGGCATCTGTCACTTCAAGTGTGGTTATGGGTTGTGTCAAGGAAGCCTCCTCTGAGGGAGTTAAAGTAGCTGATGCCAGATCTTCAAAAAAACAATTATGCTTACCGGTAGTGATATCAGGTGAAAAAAGTTGTTCATAAATAATTTCCACATATTGTAAAATCTGATCTCTTTGCTGTAATAAAATGCCATGACTATTTTCATACCTTCAATGATTTTTGTTCTATTCAGTTCTTGGTTATATTTAAAAATATCAACGGATCCTTTCTTTAAACAGAAGCCAAATCTCTGCTCGGTTAGTAAAGTTTTAGACCTATCATATAAATAAAGTTTCATATCAGATCAAATACAATCTATTTGTTTTTTATAGGATTGCTTAGTAGTAGATTGCAAGTTGATACATTTAAAGAATTGTGCTCCCAACTGTAAATACTGTAAATAATCCTGATTTCCTTTTTTTTCCTTTGAAGAGAAAAATAATTGAAGTTACTGTTTTGTATCCAGCCACCATTCCAATACAGTGTCATAATAAATGACAATAGATAATCTAGCCTGCAGTAATTCTGTACAATATTGACATACATTAACTTCACTTAATAAGGAGGTGTTTAGCTTCAATAACCTTTTCCCAGTTTTCTGGTGCCCAAGAGATTCAGGGACACACGTAATTCAGCATGGTCAGAAAGTGCATTAATATGGGTCTTTGCTCTCTGGACTTTACCACAACTGGATATAAAAATAAAATCAATTCTAGTAGATACAGAATTTCTAAAATAGGTGTGACCTCTTTTCGAATGAAGTTGACTGAAAGAATCTAACATACCAGAAGTTTGGAAAATAGATTTCAAAGCAGTTGTGTCACAAAATAATTTGGTTGTAAGATGAGTCTTATCTTGCAAATCCAAGGGGTAATTAAAGTCTCCCCCTATAATAGTGAATTTTGCTGTATGTAAATATGTCCCCTAAGAGAATGTCAAGCAGTAAAATTCTGCCGGGCTCAATATCCATGACTCTCATGACCATAACCTGAAGAGATTTAAATAAAATTCCAAGCCATGAGTAGGGTTCCACCCCCAGAGACCAAACAGACAGTCCCCACGGCCAGGATTTTTTGGGCATGTAGGAGGTCATGTGTAGTTCTAAGTCTGGTATCCTGTAAAAAAAAAGATATGTGCATCTGCTAAATGTAGGGATGAAAACATTGTATGCATATGAGCCACATGTCAGAGACTATTAACATTTAAGGAAAGTAAATTTAAATTAGCAAGTACCAGGATGATTTAAACAAACTATGTTTTTTTTTTTACAGGTCTTTTTGTAAGTTTTCTCTTTCTGTACCAGTGTGTCTTCCAAATCTGATACATCTTTGAGAGAGGAGGCAACTGAAGATAAATCAGACTCTTCTCCTTCGTCCTCGGTATTGTTCTGTAAGACAGCGTAGCTATTCTTGGTTTTGATGGAGTCCCTTCTTGAGATCTCAGGATTTGGTTGCTGCTTATCTTGTTTCCTTTTACCTCCCATGATGGTAAAATCATCTGGAGAGGCTGCAGGGGGAGGTATGTCAGGTAGAACATTTGTGGAGGGTGTTGCGATGTTGGTTTGTGTGTTCAGAGATACTCCAGGTGCTGCAAGGGATAGCAGGCTGCGGTGGGGTGGGTACAACTTGTGCAGTTACTGTAGTGGTATTTTGAGCTGTAGTAGGAATAAGGGATTGAGACTTTTCTTTATGTTGTTGGACTTCCAAGACCAATCCTCTTGATCATAAAAGGAGCCTTTGTTATGAGCCGCCCAGGGACACATTTTGTAGGAGTGGCCTTTGTAGTCACATAAGTTGCAACAAACTGAATTAGTGCAAAAGTGATTAGAATGTCCAGTTTCCAAACAGAAATCACAAACTTGAACATCACAGACATTACTTAAATGTAACAAAGAGCCACATCGGTTGCAAGATTTTGGCTGCCCAGGATAAAAGCAGAAACCTGTAGCTCTTCCGATGTAAAAACTGCTCAGCAAGTGCTGGATTCCTGAGTCAGAATTTTTAAGGTTCACTTTAATACGCCAATCCCCCATCCAGATATTCTCAGAATCCAAAATAGGTTGAGGCCTTTCTATTGCTCCCACCCTTTGTTTGACCCAATGCAAAATATTAGAGATTTCCACACCCTCATTCTTGAATAAGATATTAATAATTTTCCAAGTAACTTTGGTCAAGGGGATAACTATAAAAGGAGACCATACAGGAGAATATTTGATAGAACTATATTTCAGCCAGAATCTGTCCAGTAATACAGAAGATCTGAAACTAACATCGAATTGGGAGTCTCCAGAGGTATGGATCAGGGCAAAAACTTTCATTGCTGTAAAATGCATAGTTTCTTTCAGGAGTGTTCTGACAACATAAGCCCTATTGCATGGGACTTCCAGACCCCCAACAAATTTTTAACAAATGGCATTTTTTCATTTGTCTGGCTCCCCCAGATTAGAAAATAAATCTGATACCTTGAAAGTATGAGATGAAGTATTGTGATCCTTCCGCCTGCCTCCATCTATAGCATTGGGGGGGCATCGATTGTAATTTTTCTGTATTAGGTGAAGTTTGTACTTCCATAACATCAACCCAAGACATGGAAGGGAGGGCAGGAGCATTAGTCTTTAAGCCAGGTAAAAGGATCGTAACTTTTGGTAGATCTGTAGAACATGTAGAAGCAGGTTCTGACACAGATTTAGCTTTAGTTTGAGAAACAAAATCATGACTTACATTTCTGGAGTCAGACTGGTTCTGCAAAGCTGTAGAAGTGGAACTGACCTGCTGTGAAGCAGGGTGTTGCTGTGTACATTGCAGATCTGAAGTCGTTTGGGTCTTGGGTGTGGTCACTTCTTCCCCGCCATTAGAGGTCTCCGTGACAGTGTTTATAGAGTCCGAGTAACAAACTGGCTTATGTATATGACAAGAAGCAGTGGCAAGTGATGCTTTGTGAACTAAACCTTGAGTTTCTTTCACTGTCGGGACAGAATCAGAAAACCATGTAGTCCGTCTGCAGTTTGTTTCTAGCCTGCAGCGTGAAGAGCTTGTTCTGGTGTCCATTGCTAATCAGCTGTAGAGAAGGTAGAATCACGACCTGGAGATGAACACTTAGAAGCTTCTGCATGTTGGGTTTCCAGCGGTGCAAGCGGAATATTACCCTCGACGTGTTCCAGGTGTTGTAAAGTATCTTCCTCTTTTTTCAACAATTGCAGAAGTTTATCGCGCCGGGTTTTTACTTCCGTGATTTTCTGCATTGAAACTAACTCTGGTTTTCTACTTGTAGCTCTTAATGGGGTCCTCAAAATGCTGTTTAGCAGCAAGAGCAGTAGCTGTCTGTGTCTGAAAGGCTAAAATTTCAGGATTTACATGTACTTCTTGGATATTAGGTGCCCCCACAGGCTGGGGGATTTCTAAAAGTTCAGGTATTTCCATATCCACATCTTCTGGCTCAGGAATATTTGCACACAAGGCATCTTGGTAGTCAGAATCCACCACACAGTCCTCTCCTCCTGCACACCCAGCTCCCTGGTCGGCCATCTTGCCGATCAAGAACTGGAAAAGTGTTCCCCCTACAGCAGAGTAGGGGAAGTTTTATTGCAAAAAAGAGATATAAAAACACTGGTACAGAAATCATACATATATCATAAACATGGGAAAAATTCAACAAATTAAGCAAAATGCAGAATAACATAGAAACACACTCAGGATCATCAGAAAAGCAGGGCAAAAAATAAAATAGGAAACATCAGCATTTTACATCACATAAAAAAAGAACACTACAAGACATGCATCCTGAAGCAACCCTTGAAAGTTATACAAACAAACACCCAGAGACTCTGCTAGCCTGCCACCAGTGAAACTGCATACCATATTCATCATATCATGTCCTGTATGGGAACTCCCTTCCAACACTTTTTCCACTGTTCCTACGTCAAAGTTTTCTTAGCATAGTACACCTGAGAAACAATCTCTTTTTCAATCATGCGGACCAGGATTCTGGGCAAAATCAATTTTTGCTGCAAAACATATTTACAGCACACCTGCCACATCAGGAATTTTGTGCAGGTAAACAATAAATGAACAGTGCCCACTTCAATATCAGTAGACAGTTGGATGGTACCTGTGATCACATTCTCATACAAACCGCATCACCCCACCACTGAGCAATATCTGCCCATATATCTTTAGCATAACTGCAGCAAATAAAAAAATGTTCCACTGTCTCAGTCTGCTGTTGACACTGTTCACTGGAGCAAAACCTTTCCTCATCACATTTGTGTTTCGCGTTCCCTTTAACTCCCAAACAGCCATGGGCGCACAACCAAACCATGTCCCACATTCCGGGGGGGGGGGGTGCGCTTATCTAACAGATATGTTTCTAATAAATGATAGCTACTTGGGTGAATGTGGGTATACTCTATAGGGATTTGATTAGATCCAGTCTATATTGATCCGCACAAAACTTTTCGGTGGATTACACTGACTTATGTCTTAGTTAGTTTCCACCTACACAATTTTTCCAAGGAGTATACCACATATCGTTGCCATTTCTCCTGTTTACGCACTACAAGGGGTCCCTGTGTCCATTGCTGCAACAAAGGAATCAACCAAAGGGCAACCACCCGTTTCCACTCTGCAGCACCTATAACATGTAAGCCAAAATGGGAGTATAGATGAAAAGACTATGCAAATAGCTGATTGGATTCAATAATGTTAATACCCCCTCTTTATAGTCCCAGTACAGGACCTCCCATTTAATAGGGTTCAATCTGCTGCCCCACAGCACTTGAACATTTTGACTTAAAATGGTGACATCTAGAGAGCCCGGGGATGGAAATATTGCATCCACATAAGTCAGTAGAGATAGAAAGAAAGTCTTAATTATAGACAGTAGAGACAGAAAGAAAGTCTTAATAATATACACTTTTTTCTTTTTAGTCTGCTGCCATCTTTTCCAAATTTGTACTTTGTCATTACTATGCGCCAAAGCAGTCATCTAGCTTACTTTCACCATGTCTATGTTGCCAAACATAATCCCAAGGCTTGTAATAGACGTGTCTGTCATATGGCTAGTCTATATTTCTGCCAAAGGTTCTGTTTTTGCACTCAGAATATACCCACTGCATTTCTGAAGATTCAGTGCAGAACCCAAAGTCTTGAAAAACACCACACCACATTCAAGGCACAAACAGCCAACTCCTTATTTGCTATCAGGAGACAGACATCATCCGCATATGCCAAAGTTTTTGTAAGACCCACGACCCCCGGAATCTGAACACAGTCAATTCTTCTATTCTGTTGGACCAGTTTCAATAAAGGATCTAAGCAAAATATATATATAAAATGGGACTCATTGGGCACCCCTTGCGTACTCCCCTGTCAATATGGACTGCCCGTCTCAAATTACCATTTATTAACAGATTCGAGGAGGCAATGGAATACAGCCACATGGGCCAGGCAATAAATGGACCAGGGACACCATATTTTTCCAGGATCATTTTCAAATACTTATGTGAAATTTTATCATAAGCCTGTTCTTGATCTAGGCTTAACAAATAACCACTCAGATTGTCACATTGTCCTTGTGTGACAACCTCCATTAATAACAATAAATTGTCCATAATTTTCATCCCTTTAACAGTACATACTTGACAGGGGTCTGTTACGCGAGGTCCCTGCACCCTAATTGGTACCCCCACAGGTACACCACAGACAGCTAGCATTTAGGTATATGTTATACTAACATATAGGGCTAAGGGCATCTACTGTATAAGAGTAGATGTCAAGATATGTATGCATACTACTGTTGTACACTTTGCTTTCTAATATACACATGTATTTCTTGCTTATAAGATGTTAGGACATCTGTGTCCTTGTAATAATTATGATATATGAGTCGGCATTGCCATCTTCTGATGATTTGTATTATTACACGGCTATGTACAAGCTGTACCTCTTGGTTTCTACAAAGTGATGACTACTACAAAATTGCATAATGTTATCTTGGACTGAGGCACCACCTTTAATTTAGCCAAAAGGGCTCAACTCTGTAACTAGAAATGTTTCTATTGTGCAATAACCATGGTAATTATCGTAGGTATATAATGTAAGACATTATGTTTTCTACCTCAGAGACCCCAGCAGACATGGAGATTCCTTGAGGTATAGGGAATGCTTAGCATTGGCTCCCAGTTCCTATTGATAAGAACTGCTTAGGGCAATTGTGATTATCCTTTTGGTAGTAATAAACAAGATTTATTACTTTTATGCAATGTGTCTGTGATTCCTTGCATGCCCATTATTGCCAAGAACCGGAGAATGAGGTTTAGACCTCCTGACAGGTCAATGACACAAGGGGCCATGTTCCCCAAATGAAGAGCTAAAATATTCATCAAGATCTTAAGATCTGTATTCATCAAGTTCAAGGGACGCCAATTCTTTAATAATTGTCTGTCTCCTTTTTTGTTAACAAAGAGCTACACTGAGTGGCCAAATTGTGGGGCAATGTCTGGACTGTCCAAAATCATATTATATACAACCCATAAAACATCCACCAATTCAGTCAGTAAGGCCACCAGAGCCAGGGGTAGTGTTGTTATTCAGGACGTGTATCACACCCTGCATCTCCAGGTCAGTAATCGGGTTAACTAACTCAGTCAGCAAATCCTGCGGGAATGTCGGTACCTGACAGGACCCTAATAAGGCAGTAACCATCTCCGCCGTCACATCCAATACAGAATACAGATGTTCCATATGTCCAATCACTTCTCTCATTATGTCACCATTTTTTCATACAGTAACCCCCCCTTGGGTCGAAAGTAAGTCCTTGGACCCCTGCCGGACTCTTGCTTTACAGCTTTCATATATATCCCCAGTAGTCGCCTTCCCAGGCATACCAATCCCGTGTTCATACAACAGAGACGAAGCTCTGTCATATTGCAAAGTCTCCATCTATAACTTTAAGTATTGCATCTTATCAAAATATTCACCTTACCCACCATTAATCAAGGAGACAATCCTCATGTATTGCCCTCTCAATGTCAAGTACCGAAGATATTTTTCTGAATTAGCTTTGTATACCCATGATTGCATAGCTTTTTTAATGTCTAATTTCATCTGTATCCACCATCTGCTCACATTGTTCTCCAGGCATACGACAAACTTCCGTGCTCTCAGCAGGTCAGAGACCCCTTCATTGCAAAAAGCATCCATGAGCACTGTATTATTAAGTTTCCATATCCCCCAGCCTCGACTAATATCCTCCCCCATGGTAAATCGGACCTTCACCATTATATGGTTTGAGGTCTCCATGGGGACTGTTACTGCTTGGACACATTGTAAGGTGGGAGAAGAAAAAACATGGTCTATTCTAGTAGCCAAAGTAGCCTTACAAAAGGTATACCCCCCCCGTGGCATGAATATGGTGATATGCATCTATCATACCAGTTTGTTGCTAAATGTTTCACAGGGCACCAGTATCACAAAAGGTTTTGGGCGTTCTCACCCCCCCATCCTGTCCAGACAGGCCACAATTAACATCTCCTGCCCAAATCACTAGGCGGGATATGAACAGGAAAGGTTTAATTACAGAGAACACATCAACCCCCCCTTTTTTGTCTGTAGAGCGTGCACTGAAATCACGCTCCACTGTCTGTGGTGCTGCATGAAATCAACTAAAAGTACCCTTCCTAGGCTAAGCTCTAGCACCTTGGTGATTAAAATGTCCCAGTCAAAAAATGATATCCCCACACCCCCACATCATTCCAATGTTAAGGAAAAGAAAGTAGACCCCCTACGCCATAACTTTTTAGCATTTTCAATATCCTGCATGTTATATAAGTGAGCATCTTGTAAACAAGCTATGTCAATGCAATAGTCTTTTAGAACAGAGAAGGTGACTAAACATCTCCGACCATTTCTGATATTCACATTGATGGTGGCAACATTATAGCTTAAAGGTTGAGCCATTCAGTTAAGAAAATGGCCAAGCTGTTCCCAAAACAGTGAAAAATAGACATCAATCCGGTCATAGACTGCTAGTCCAATCGCTGGCTCCGTCTGGGAATGGTCCATATGGGTTTAGGTTTTGTCCATGCCACTTGCACTTTAGCAGTGGTACATTCATCATCTGAGTCAGTAGATAGCCCTTTTTGGAAAGAAAAGGTCGAAGAAGATTCAGAATCCTCTCCTCGATCTGAATCCTGTGGTTGTAAAACATCATAGGTGTTGGAAAGTGGCGCCGTCACCTGAACCCTTCCCATGCATTGCGCTTTTGCTTTGGGCTTCATATTTTTCAAAGGCCTTTTTTTTAGATGCCACAACCATGGTGTCTGGTGGTGGCATGCCTTGTGGGTCCAGCTCAGGGAGTGCCTTTGAAGCACCAGCTGTCAAGAGCTGTGCTGGCCTGGTATCTACCATAACATCCATCATATCACGTGTTTTCATATCCTGGACCAGGAGTTTAACGGGGTCCACCACTGCCATGTCACACACAGGGAGGAGGGGTGGAGTACTGGGACCTGGATCTGCAACATCCAGATCTGGGAGAGGGTCCACAGGCTGTACCAGCTGTTGTTGCTATGCCTCAGCCTCATTCTGTTCTCTAACCTTCCATTGTGTAGCTATACTGGCAGTTTGTGCTTTCTCAACCATTACTTCCTGGTTTGGTCTGTCAGATCTATTATGGGTAGCCCATTCACAGTTCCTGTACACATGATCCAGGAGGTCACAGAGATTGCACATTTGTGCATTTGTGCAATCATTGCTGGTATGTCCACACTCCATGTACATGGTACATTTCACTGTATCGCACACATTAATGAGGTGCATATGGGACCCACAACGAAAACAAGTTTTCGGCTGTCCCTGATAAAAACAATGGCCTTGCTCAGTACCCAGAAAAAAAGCACTCGGGAGGTGTTTCGGGCTCTGTGGGCCAGATAGCAAGTGCACTTTAAATTTCTATCCTCCTGTCCAGATGTGTCCATCATCAAGGATCGGGGAAGGATCACCTAGAACATCACACTTGTTCTGGAGCCAGTAGCGAACATCATGCACTGCAACCCCCTCATTCCTAAGTAAAATCATGATTTGTTTAATGGTAGGTCTAGTGATTGGGAGAGCCCGAAAGGGAACCCATAAGGCAGAATGTCGTTTTTTTCATATGAGGACCAGAAACGATCCAGTCCAGCAGGTGTCTTGAAACTAATATCGTAGTTTGTGTCCCCAGATGCATGAATCAACACGTATATTTTGTTAGAAAAAAATCTTAACGAGTCCTTTATCAGTGTTTTTCCAACATAGATCCTGTCTGGTGGGTGTGGCAAGCCTCCTAAGTATTGAATACGGACAGCATTTTTTTGCTGGGCTGGAGTGTTAGATGAAAACACATTATCCCTTCTATGGAACTGCTGCCACAACAATAAAGGTTGTACCCCCCTGTAACTGCCCCAGGGACAGGAGTAACTTTGTCAACTTGATCTCCCTATGTACCTGCCTCTGTGTGGGGTTCAGTCACACTAGGAGGAGGTTGTTCTAACTCCATAACTTGGGGGGTCCCTCATTAACATCAACTATCACAGGTGGGACTATCTCAGGGGAGTTCAGTTTTGTATCTGTGGCTAGCTCCGTATGTAAGGGGCCCATGTCTTTCACCCCCGGAATAAGCAAGTCTGTTGTGTCAGAAATTCATCCCCACCTCCGCTTTTTTCATTCCAGCTTTAGATAGTGCAGAGACAACAGACCATCCCTCTGGTCTACCATGTCCCATAGCACTGGGATTGTTGTCTGGTGTCCTCTCCGGAGTCATAAACAATACGTAAATCTGTCCTGTACATGTGTCCCAGCCGCACTAGCATGTTCCATTCCAAAAGACACATTACAAGTACTGTGGTCATCTGCAATAGGCAGGGCTTCATTACTGTCTATAGTACTCACTGTGGGTGAAATAATTTTGATATTCACAGGGATTTCCATCGTCCCAGCAGGAGCCTCCGACTGAACATCTCCCTGTCTAGATTTCAATATTTGGGGCATTGTCTTCTCTGTATCAACACTCCAAGGAGTTTCTGCATCATACCTCTTTTCAAGACATACCAGCCCAGTCTGTACAGTAGCACCCACTCCTTCCAATACATTCGGCAGTTCCACATCCTTTGTTCTCTTTACACCCCCTCTCCCTAGGATTGAAAGCACCATCAGCAGCTGTTACTGCTGCTCAGTACTCAAAGCTTGCACAAATTCTACTTTGTGTTGCAGGCCCGCCACCTGCAAATCAGTATATTCATCCTCCGACTGCACAGCGACTTCCATCAGATCACCAGCATCCTCTTGAGACAGATTTCCAAAAACAATCTCCTGTGCTGGACCTGCAGGGAAGGAGATCTGCTCCCCTGCAGGTCTACCAGCCATCTGAGCATGATCCAGATGGTCAACCACTACTCACCATTGCCTCCTACTACACAGTAGGGGAATTTTTTATTAATGTCACATCAAAAAATGAATCGATAACAAAAAGTGTTAAAGCACATGACAAATTATACAAATCATATGATAAACAAAATCAAGTAAGTATTACGATCATACATTATCAAAACCAGTGTATAAAGAACTATGTATCAACCTCACCCCCCCTTTTCCCACTGAAAGAGTAGGAGTGTTTTGTGTTAGAATAGTCATTATTAGAACCTATAACCACAGTGTTTCAAATCATTTATATTTAAGAAACATTGGAAACCCCTTCCACCAAATCGATACTTTTTGAGAAGAAGCAATTTCGTGATCAGATAAAACCACCTTAAACATAGCAAAATGTATCAACATTTCAACTGTTTCTAAAGGCCATTTTTTCTGGTACAATACCCACTGACATATAGCTTGCCAGAGATAAAACTTCAAGCAACAACAAAAAATGACCAGTGTACTATATCTGTATGATAATGATTTCCTAGATTACCAAATAGTCTTAATACCAAATTATCATAAGTCATAGTTCTCAACCAAATCATCTTCCATTTAACAGCAAGATAGCTCCAAAGGGATTTAGCGTAGGAACACTGAAATAAAAAATGCTCCATTGTCTCCTCTAAATTTATACACTCCTCATAAGGACAATTTCTTTCTATGTTGGCTTTATATTTCGCATTTCCTCTTATGTTTATTCTACCGTATACTGCTAACCAAAGAAATTCCCACATCTGAGTAGGGATCCTCTTATTGGTCAGTTGTGACAAAACACCTGGAATTTGGGAGGAAGGACAATTCTTTAAACATGGTGTAGTTGGATAAATTGACTCAATTACTGCTTTGTACAGGTTAGATCCAGAAGTTCTTATAATTTGTTGTACTGATAGACCCCATTTATATAATTTTTGAGCTGCAGAAATAAACCATTGTGGAAGCTGAAGGTGAATAGAATATTTAGGAGGACTGGTATGCCATTTGGAAAAATAGAGAGCCAAGTTTATTTTAATCCAATAAGAGTATGGTGTATCTCCTGGAATCAAGCCAAATTTAAGTGTTTGTGAATAAAACAAAGTGTGGAAAAAAAGCACTGGGTCAATCATACCCAAACCTCCTTTATCTTTAGACAAATAAGTATATTGTCTCTTGATGGGGTTCGGCCTATTGCCCCATAACATTTAAAAAAAAAAACTATATATTCTAGTTTCTAAGTTTGTAGGGAGTGGGAAAATCATTACTGTATAAAGAATCATAGGGATTACAAATTGTTTAATAATTTGAATGCGTTTACATTTTGTCATTCTCCAGTGCCTCCATTACTGTAGCTTTTGTTCTACTCTATCTAAAGTAGAATTCCAATTAAATGAGGGACCATTCTGTGCTGCAAAAAAAAAAATCCCCAAAAGTTTTAAGGGTTCTGTAGAAATCAAAATCCCATCAATAATTTCAGGAATGGGATGATTAGAAACATTAGACCTTTACTTTTGGATTTATTTAACTGTGCATTAGAAAATTGAGAATAAACATCCATAAGTTCCAAAAATAAAGGTATTTGTGTAAATTGAGAAAAAAATAAACAAATATCATCTGCATAAGCATGCACATGAAATTGAGTAGTACCATCAGGTCCAGATAACCCCGACCATTTGGCATTATCTGTCAATAATTGAATCAGGGGATCTAGAGTGAATATATAAAGGAGTGGACTAAGAGGACATCCTTGCCGAACTCCTGTTTTAACAACAAATCCTTTAGTGACCTGTTGTCGAATCACTGGATAAACTATGGCATTACGATATAATGATTTAAGCCAACTGATTACTAATAATGGAACTCTGTATTTTTCTAATGTTAAAAAAAGAAACGGGTGATACACCCTATCAAATGCCTTCTATTGGTCTACAGAGATAATGCACCCTGTGCTCCCTGATTGTGGAACGTAATCAATAATGTTCCTAATAATTATTAAGGCATGTTGAATTTTTCTGTTGGGGAAACCACAAAACTGTAAGGGAGGCAAAACCAAATTTTCATATTGCTTTAGTCTATTGTTGATGACAACAGCCAATATCTTATAGTCAGAATTTTAAAGTGTAACTGACCTCCAGTTTTTAATAGAAGTTTTCTCTCCAGACTTAAAGAGGAAAATCAAAAGACCTTCTGTAAACCAAATAGGAGTTGTAAATGTGGACATGAAAAAATGAAAGACTGACTCTAAACAGAGCGACAAGGGTTCTGAAAAAGATTTATAAAATTAATTTGTCAAACCATTGGAACCAGGTGAAGTGCCAGTTCATTAAAGATTTAATCGCATATTCTATTTCTAGAGCCGTGTTAGGCTTTGTTAAATCAGAAGTGTTATGTGAGAGATCTAAACCATTATTTTTTTTAGAAATTGCTTAATAATATCCTCAGAAGGAGGGTGCAAAGGAGTATGGGAGGCAATAAAATCCTTGATAACTTTATTTAGCAATTCTATAGAGGATACTAAAGTACCATCCGTATGGTGTTCAAAGAAGTAACATCTGTAAATTTTTAAAAAGCTTCATATGGGTCTCCGTGAGGGGACTTCTTGGTTCCATTCTGAAGCAAGGCCTTCATAGTATGTGCTCGATTATATTGAAATGCAGCCATTTCCTTTTTAAGCATATCAATTTGATTTATATAATTTAATTTAGAAGTATTTTCTACAGAACATAAATTCTGGAGTAGTTGTCTTAATTTTAAATACTGCAAGAAATTAGTGTTTTCCTTATTTCTCCTATATTGCACAAAGAATTTTTTTAAATCCACTTTGAAATCAGCCCACCACTCTCCCTGATCATCATACAAAAAATTAACAGATAAACGAGCTTGTATCAGATTTATTATGTGAGTAATCACCCCTGGATCAGTTAAAAGAGAAGAATTTAATTTCGATCTTGGCCTTCTCTTTGGAAGGTCAGGAATACCAGACGCGGAACAAATCAACAATAAATTATCAGAAAAATCAGTAATTAGAGTTTTAAACTGAAAATTTGAGAAGGGTTTAGAAATGAACATGTGATCTATAGTAGAAGTAAATTTATTTCTCCTGAATGTAAACCTAGGTCCAGAAGTCTGAAAAGAATTACGATGTATTAGCTCTGCTACATCAACTAAGTTCCTTAAAGCATTGGAATCACAATACACCTTTTTCCCTTGGGGTGGTGTACCACCACGGAAGGATTGTAGACTACAATTAAAATCTCCACAAAACAAAACTATATAAGAAGTTAATAGGAAAGGCCTTATACTATCAAATAAAGCCACTCATTCAGATTTTATTTGTGATCCATATACAGTATATTAATAAATCCATAATGTATGTCTTTTCATAACCCATCAAGTATTAATACTCATCCTGGAACCAAATCAACTAATTTAATTAAAGTTATATGAATTAAATAAGAGCCCAACACCATCAGCTGTTGCTGTGCCAAATGACCAATAAGATGACCCCCAAACCCATTCCCTTTGGAAAAACCTTGCCTGATCACTATTGTACATACAGGTTTCCTGTAAAAAAAAAATCTCAATAGCCTGTTTGTGAAGATAATGATAAACAACAGATCTCCTTCTGGAATTAAGAAGGCTGTGTACATTCAATGATCCTATGCTAACAGAGGCCATCAAGCATTCTGGCAAAGAATAAATTTACATTACAACAATAGCGGCTCCAGAACAGGTTGTGCCAGTGTGAAAAAATGGAATAGCAATCAAAAGAAACACAGCACCAACACTTCTTTGAAGAACTATATCTGTATTAAACTCACATACAATTGATGGACGATGATAAATGCAGTGGCGCCATACAAGGTAACAACAGCTCCCAGACAAAAGAACAGCCCCACCGGTTTCGAGCCAAAAGCACCTCCTCAGGGACTGGTTTGGTAATTACAAAGAACCCTTTAAATAGGAAATGCAATTTAAAGTGACAGAGCAACAAAAAGGTAATTTGTGAAAAACCCTAATAGCACCAATAACACCAAAAAAACAAGTTCATAATAGTATTCATACAATGATGAAAGATAATAATAATAGTAATGAATTTAATTTATCAATATTCATACTATAAATCAAGAATACTACTAAATTAGCAAGTTATTCATCCAATGGGCATATTCAAAAAAAATGCTACAAGAAATATTTATATATGTATATTAAAAAACGGTAATACATTATATACCAGAATCATTGAAGAAACTCCAACCTAGAGGGAAGGGAAAAGGACATACTGTAAATGGCACATAATACTACATCTTTATATTAACTTCTTAATACATTATTTAGAATATTTAAGCCTTAAAAAGGGGTGCAATATCAAAAGTGTCATTTAGTCCTGGATGTTCCAAAGCACCCAATGTGTAGATCCAAAAGGACTCTCTGCACAATATTTTATTCTCTAGATCCCCACCATGTAGTCCAACATTTACTTTCTCAATACCACAGAATGTAAATATATGTTTAGTGTCATAATGGTATGACTGTAGATGTTGTACTAAGGCATTCTTATCGTTATGACATCTAATGTCACTAGTATGCTCACAAACCCTCAATTTTAATGCCCTCGAGGTTTTGCCCACATAAAAGGCACCACAGGTACAGGTAGCAAGATACACCACCCCTGTGGTGGAACAGTTAATAAACTGTCTCACATCAAACTGTTTATTAACATTAACAGAAGAAAACTGTTTTTTCTGGTCCATGATATTACAAAACTTACAATGACCACAACAATAGAAGCCCACTGGTGGTGGAGGTAACCCACTGGTATTAGATTTATTCACCGGTTGGTATGAATGTACCAATAAATCAGAAATGTTCCTGCCTTTTCTATAAACCATCCTAGGCTTATTTTTTACTACATCCTTTGATGTGGTATCTGTGCTTAAAATGGACCAATGTTTGTCAATAATGTTCTTAATTTCTACTGTATTTTGGCCAAAAGTAGTAATAAAATTAAGATGTTCTTCATCTTCTGTTCTAACTTTATATTCTAGCAATTCACTCCTGGGCATACTACAGACTTGATCCATTGATTTTTGCAACACATCAGTAGCATACCCTCTACTCTTAAATCTCTCTACCATTTTGCTCATACAGGTTTCAAAATCCTCAGGTTCACTACAATTACGCTTAACTCTCATAAACTGCGATTTTGGGATGTTACTGATGGTGTGGCGGGGGTGGCAGCTGGAAGCATGTAGGACTGAATTTCTATCCGTAGGCTTACGAAAAATAGAAGTACGAATAGTACCATCCTGTACTTTCACAATATCTAAATCCAAAAAACTAACATGCCTAAGATCTGCTTGTATTGAGAATCTTAAATGCGGATTTGATAAATGTAAGTATTCCACAAAACTTTCTAGCTCACCAAAAGTCCCCCGCCACACCATCAGAACATCATCAATAAAGCGTCTCCACAAGTCAATCTTGTCATAGAAAGGATTCTTATCACAATCATAAATCACCTCCCTTTCTCATTGTCCCAAATAAAGGTTGGCATAATTAGGAGCAAATGTAACTCCCACAGCTGCCCCTTTAATTTGGTGATAATATTTCCCCTGAAAGCTGAAAACATTAAATTTGAGCACAAACTTGGAGAGTTTAACCAGAAAATCTTTTTCACATGCATCCAATGTGGTAGTGAGGTCTAACCAAGCAAGCATTGCCTCAAGTCCACCCTCATGTGGTATATTCGTGTATAAAGACTCAATGTCCATGGATACTAAAAACCATGACTGTTCAATTTGTAAGTCCTCCAGGATACCCAGGGTTTGTGTAGTATCCCTCAAGAAGGAGGGCAATAATCCCACTATCTCCTGTATGTGTGCATCTACATACTGGGAGAGGGGTTCAATAAGTGAACCAATCCCTGAAACAATGGGTCTACCTGGAGGACTTTGTACACTTTTGTGGATTTTTGGCAGAATGTAAATGGTAGCCCTTACTGGATGTTGCACTGTAAGAAAATCAAGGGAGCTTTTAGATATCATACCATTTTGGAATGCCTGAAGGAGGTAAACATCAATTTCCTTCTTAAAGTCCAGGGTAAGATCTTTTGTCAAAGGTCTGTAAAAAATACCATTATCCAACTGATGATGTACTTCCTGTATGTAGTCCTTAGTATTAAGAACCACCACTGCTCCTCCTTTGTCTGCCGGTTTGATAGTAATTAGGCAGTTATTCTCCAATTCAGTTAATGCTAACTTCTCACCATTACTCAGATTACAGAATGAATAATTATTCTGTTTCTTGAATATAGAGTCTATGTCATTCAAGCAAGCAGTTTCAAAAACCGTAATTGCAGCTGAGGGTGGTGGATTAAAAGTGGATGGACCTTTAAAGTGCTGTAGATGTCCCTCTTGTTGTTGTATCTGGGTTGATATTATTTCAGACCTTTGCGATTGATCAACCAGGGATTCATTATGATGTCTATTGAAGAAAGATTTGATACTCAATTTCCGAGTAAACCTTTTAACATCCAAAAAGATATTAAACTTAGAAGTACTACACGAAGGTATAAATTTCAATCCTTTCTCCAACACAGAAATCTAGTTATTAGTAAGTAAAACATCAGATAGATTCACAACATTCAGTGTATCGACCTCCCTCTTAATTTCTGTGGAGTTTTCTGCATCATAGCTGGATGCCGTTTGCCTCTGGAGACTTTTATCCTTGTGTCTCCTTTGCCCACCTTGCCGTGTCTTTGATCCACCTCGAACCTCACTAGTCGTTCTGAGTGGCGCGGTTGGCTGTTGTTTACCGTGCCGACCTCTTCAAAAGGGTCTTCAGATGAATCTGATGTAGAATAAAAGCTACTTTCAGCATTGGTATTAGCATTGGAACGTAGAATTTTATTTAAATTAAGACTTGTTTTTCCATCTTTTCTTTTTCTTTCCCTTATATTCCGATGGGCGGTGAGTCAGTGCTCTAGTTTCAGCTTGCGTTGATTGGGAGTCTGAATCTCCTAAATCCATTTCTGAGTCCCCCCATTGAGGTGCCAAGACTAAAAAAGGATTTTTAGAGTCCGTGTCTATGGGTGGTGGGATAGAGTCTGATTTCAGATTTCTGGTTGATCTCCTTACTAGTACCTGAGTAAAGGGTATCTTATTCAGGGGAAGGAAGTATCTTCTGTGGGGTCCATATAACAGATTGGTATCAACGGATCAGGAGGTATAGGCAAGGGTGGAGTGGGGCTAACACTTCCTGATCTTCAAGAGGAGTGTGAAGTGGGGAAGGTGATACAGAAATTAGTTTGTCTAGGGGCTTTGAGGATGTCTGGTCAGGGTCTAGAGAAGAAGCAGTTTAAGAAGGTACAGAATCCTGAGCTTTCTGTATAAGGAGGTCTGGACTAAGACAAGTGGCTTTATTTTTGGTCGCCCAAGAACATTCTGAAAAAACATGTCCTGTTTCTTCACATAAGTCACATTTAGTAAGGTTTGCATACTGAAAAGCAATATGTCCATTCTCTCCACAGTTATCACACCTGGGCTTATCACAGGAACTAGAAAGATGTGTTCTAGATCCACACTTGTAACAAGCTCTGGGCTGACCAGCATGAAAACAAACTCCCCTATCATGCCCCTGTAAGAAAGAATTTGGGATATGTTCAATGCCAGCCTCGGTTTGTAGCAATTTTACTTTATAGCCCCGACCCCCTGTCCAAAACAGTTCTGTATTTAACATAGCTTCAGGGGGACTCATAATATCACATTTCTGACTCAGCCAGTAAGTTATGTCCTCCACATGTACCCTCTCATTCCTAAACATTACAGTGACATATTTAATGAGTGGTTTACTCAAAGAAATGACTAAGAAGGGGGTCCATGTGAAGGAAAACTTCACTTGATTATATCTTTCCCAAAATAAATCAAGAGCATACGTAGATCGAAAACTAATATCAAAATTGTCTTTTCCCCAGATGTTAATAAACGCAAAAACTTCTCTTGGGGAGAAGTGTAATGAATCTTTTAATAATAGTTTGCCCATATGATATCTATCCGGTTTGGTCTCTAAACCTCCTTTATATGTAATACGAACTGCATTCCGTCATGGAGCAGCCTCTTTTTTAATTTTAGTAAAAAGTTCTGAGAGTAGTGGCTTCTGGTTGTCAATTGGCACTGCTAAAGTATCCTCAGAAAATAGGGTGTCATCAGATGCTTTGGTATTTGTGGAATGTTTCTCAGTAGCCTTTTGTGAGGTAATTATAGGATCGATCAACACAGGCCCTTTACCCTTTATAGGAGTAGCTGGGGAAGTTGAAATTATGGCAGGGTGTTGAACATCAAGGCGCCACTCGGGTGAGGCCTGAGAAAAATTCAATGTTGGATCCCAATCAGGAGTAGGGATCCATATACCTTTGTTATTTTGAGTCCAACCAGCTTCACTTGAAGCTTTCTGTGGAGACCGAGGCTCCCCTGCAGAACTGGGCAATAATGTTTGTCTCTCATGCATTTTCTCAGAGGGAAGGGTAATGTCAGCTTGTTCCGAATGAGCATGCTGTGCTGCAGTAAGCTGAGAAGCATCATTCATATGACTATTAGCTGTTGTGACAGCTAGACATTTTTCTTTAATATCCTCCTTTAGACCATTTCGGGCTGTGAAGTTTTTTTGAAAAGTAAACTCTGTTACCCCGGGTTGTTTGGAATCAGATACTTGATAAACTATTTCCGAATTATCAGTAGAGTTTGAAGCAGTCTTAGTAGTTCCCTGAAACACAACTCCAGCCGTTTTTGAAAGCGGTAAATTCCGAATTACCGTGGTGCCGTCCGAGCACTCCTGTGCTTTCAGCCCCACAGACCCAGTTTCACCTATAAAGTTAACATTGTGTTCGGGGTTTACTTGAGGAGTAATTTTTCCCAGAAAAGTGGTAGAATTAGGTGATGTCGGCTTTAGGCATGAGTGATCTTGCACTGCTAAGCTGCCAGCCATAGAATCTAGAATGCTGTCAGATGTTTTGTGTGAAATCAAAGGATCTGACTCACCCAGCACAGCTTGGCTCCCTGGAATTGCCACGTCATGATAGAGTGTAGGCCCGATGACAAGCGAGCCGGGAGTCTTGTCATTCACATCGTTGGACTGTGGTCGGGCAAGTTGCTCTAGTAAACGCCCTTTCTCTGCTGAATGCCTTTCGTTTTCTTGCGTGATTAATTCCTGAAGGTTGTTTTGTAAGTTCACATCCACATGAACATCATTAGACGTATCGACTATAGGTTCTCTTATCCGTACATTCTCCTTTATAGTAACACATTCTGGCAACTGAAGATCTTTAAGATCCGAAGCAACATCCATGATTATATCCGAATCTTCTTGCAAGTCGTCCTCCAAACAGGTGTCCTGCTGTGCACACTGAGCATCCTGCTCCTCCAGAACTCCATCTGAAGTGGCCATGGCTCACAGTCAGAGAGTACCCCTACTGCAGAGTAAGGGAATTTCCTAGGTGCCCTGGCCAAATTTCTCCCCATTCACAAAAATACCACCAACAGCTTAATCTGGTTCAAGGTCAGTAGGCATTCATCTGTATCCCCCTTCCCCAGGCCATGCCTGAAAATAGGCAGAATTTGTCTAGTGCACTTACCCAGTCAACAAAAACTAAATAAATAAATAAATATAACTAGCACTGTAGACTTGGCAAGGGCTATGGTTGAGAAAATAAATCGAGGTACATAGCATAGGAGGTACCTAGAAAAGAAGATTTGACAGATATGTTAACATTTTTATTAATTGTCACTGAAACTAGCTTTTTTTTGGAAATAAAAAAACATTTCTTGTTGCACTGCTGCTTTAAGGTGTTCAAGCACTGACTGCACAAAGAAGGTACACTAGTCCAAATCACAAGATGAAAACAAAAAGGAAATAGTGAAAAGACAAAACCAAACTAAACATAGGGCACAGAACAATGGAAATCTTCTAGCCCCCATAGAAAATACATTTCAATAGACTGATAAAGCAAGGAAATAAGGAAATATATGATGATGCAACTGACCATGCAAGCCAAACACTACCACATGCAGCTAAACACAGGAAAGCAGTGGCTGTGGGCGAGCCAGTCCTGAGTTTTGCAGCCAGAACAGTGAACCGCAGATTCTATTTGCTTACCAGGAGACACAATTTTATTTTTGTTATACTATTAGGTACGCTAAACACAGTGCCCATTTTTAGGAATGACCGGAGTAAAATGGCAAAATAAGTGGTATGACAAGTTGCAGTAAGAGCCATACAGGATAATTGCTGAGAGAATTACGTTAATGGAGCCCCTGGACACTAAAACCACTGGTATTAGTACAGACAGGGAAAAATGACACCGGTAGCAGCAAGTATTTTTTCAATGCCAGATGTTTGCTTGCTTGTATTTGTTGATGGTAGCCAAATTAGACATACTTCTTGGCAAAAACAGAACAATAGTTGGGTAGCCTTTTGTATGTTATGATGCAATGAAGAAGCCTGATATAGCCATGAAGTGCTATCCAGGAGGTAGTGCTTTTCAGTGAACCCAGTACAGTCCTCATAGGTTGCATCATCACATTTCCCCATAGAGCCCTAAAAAGAAAGATGATCACCCTCGCCTTGCGGTCTGCAAAGGTTTTGTGCATCTCCTAGTTCAAGCATCATTCCTAGAGGCAGAGGCATTCATAACTCTGATATCAGGAACTGCACTCAACTGTGGGAGGGATTGTTTGGTGCAGCCAGGGGAATCGGGAGGCAGGTGAGATCAGCAGCAGGAGGGATTGTTCAGTGTAGCTGGAGGACTGTGGACCAGGGCACTAGGTGGAGTTTTCAAACTCCTGTAAGCAAAGCATTGATCTTGTGACCTTCAGGGAGGACATTCCTGAGTCATGGCACTAAGTGGTTCCATCAGGTCAAGTCACACTACCCTATTACGACTTGATGCATTGAAGTGACCCTGGTCCCCATCTGACCTATTTTTATATCACAGCCTGACCAGGTGACTGAACTCTCAAAAGTTACAATAGGGTAGTGTGACGCGACATGATAGAACCAGTATAAGTATAGGGGTTACACCTCCTCCTTACATTTGCCTCTGTCCTGTCTAAACATGGTGTAGCTGGGGACTGTTAGATCCTAGTCTTTATTTTCTGTGGCCCAAGTTGCTTTGATGGCTACAAGATCTGTCTCACTGTCTGTCACCATTGCCTGGTGCTCACTAGTTTTATTTCCCAGACTCCTAGCATTAAGGCAGACTGTAGAGGGGTTGTGGGATAACAGATGGACCTGACACTGAACTTCAGTTTCGAAACACAATCTCTGTGTCATGTTTAATGAAAATACAGAGGATTGCCTTCAGCAATGGCATATCCCTTCTTCACTATATTTGTTTGCAGCAACAGACTGTGCTTGTCCTTCCTCTGCACTTAGCCAGCACCTACTGACTCACTGATCTCTGATCTAACTTAGTTGAGATTATGCAGGCCTTGTTTGCTTGGGTGGTGGGGGCTCAAATGAAAAAAAAAGCTAAAGACAAAGAACCTCAGTGCAGAAGCACTGAAACAAGGGTTACCCCAAAGGGCATTGACAATAAGCCAGGTTTCAAAGAAACACGATATCACACATACTTCCATAATGCAAAGCATCATGGGATATATGCAAATCACCGTGACATTTCAGACTTGTTCAGTTTACAGCAATAACTAACTTAATTTTTATCATACAGTCCCCTAGTAACTTTTTACCTTTATCAAAAACACCTAATGCCATGGTATGTTCAATATTTACAGGTTTTATACACATAAGGGCCCAGATATTCAAACTACGACACAAAGTAGCGCAATAGCAGGAGCAGGCGCAAGTCCAGTGCACCCATGTGCAACACGCGTGATATTCAAATACTGCGCAGGTCAAGATGTGCCTGCGGCACACGACTGAATATCGTGCCAACTGCGCCATGGCGCAACCAGAGATGTGCAGTGGTGCAGGTATGATGTGCAATAGCACAACCAGGGATGCTCAGTGAAGCAGGGTAGCAGCGCATCATCACAACCAGGGATGTGCAGGGACAGGATGCAGGGGTCCACCACCCATGGTAGATATAGGCAGATGAGCACACAACAGAACAGACATTGCCCCCCACACCCCATGCACCACACAACCTGAGGAGAGCTGGAAGAACCACTGGCCTATGGACACCGGCAACAATCCCACAGCCTGGGCATGGTGCTCCAGCACTCACCCTGGCAAGCTGTGACCGGCACACAAGGATGCCCAGCCACCCCATGCCACACCATCCCACCAATGCAGAGCACACCCTGCACCACGATCCCCATACACCCTGCCCAGGAGTAGTGCCCAACAGTGCAGGACACCCCATGCATGCCACCACCCCACTGTGACAATGCAACCCTGTGTACCATGGAGCCATGCAAGGCAGCCCCACCGCGAGCACCCTTCAGTGGGCGGCAGGAGACAGTGATGCAACAACTGCATATACACAGTGCCGCCCTGCACGTCCCCCCCCGAGGTACAGCTGAGAGAACGACCTGCGTCAGCACACGAGGTACCCCACATGTGACAGGGCATGCCCTGGACCCCACCACCAGTGGTATAGCACCCTGCACACCCTCCCAAGGATACACCCCATCCCAGCACTGGCCACAACAGCCAGCACAGACACCCACAGTGTTGCATGGCAGCATGCGCCACACAGGATGCAACACGGTGCATGGACAAACACCCACCCATACCCAAGGGCACACCAACACAGGGACACAGTAGCGGGTCAACCAAGCCACTGGCATGTGGCCACGGCAGTGGTGTACACACGGCCAGCACCCCATCCACCCTGCGCAGGCACCATGAAGCTGTATGCCACCAGCATGGGGCCAGAGCACAAGTGACAGACAGTGGAGCACATCCCCTGCAACAGACACAAGTGACAGCATGGAGGTGGGACAACAACAGCGGAGGCCACAGTGCCAACCAAGGCAGATGTGCACCATACCAGTGGCAGGAGGCAACCCAGCATTGTGCTGGGTACAGTGGTTGTCCAGCATGGACAGCCACCACTGACATGCTAGCAGACCGTGCAGATCACAGACATGCAAGGGTGTCAGCTGCACAGGCCATGGACGGTCTGACAGGGGCACCATGTACACAGTGCATGCACCATGGACCACTGCACACAGTCATCCAGTGCACATTGAACAACACACAAACCACAGACAGTAACTGATAGCTACACCCACACCATAAGTGCTTCCCCTACGGACATACACAGGCGCCCATGCCTGCACCACCCCTGATGCCATGCACACCACTGCAGCTGAGCACCTGTAGCCCGCTGTAAATCAGAGACCACCACAGTAGGCATAACAAAACAAATGTATTTTTACAAGGTACAAAAAACTATATACAGCTATATTCAAAAGGGTGGGTGAGGGCCACATACTAGGTGGGGGTGGGTAAAGGGCAGGGGTGAACAAATGGGAGAGGGAAGAAGGGGTGTGAGGGTGGGTCCAGGGGGGGTAGGGTGTGTCTTGGGGCATGGAGGGCTTAGCGGCCACCCCGCTCCCTGCTCCTGTGGCACCTCCTGGTTCGCTGCCTCCGGACACTGTGCTGGTCCAACCTCTGGTGTACCTCCAATGATGCCCTCGCAATTTGAAGGGGCTCCTGCACGGCCCTCTCCAGTTGCATCAGCCGCTGTCCACCTAGGACAAGGGAGCAGAGTCAATAAGTGTGAACGTCCATCCCCCTGCAGCCCACCCATTGTGCATGGCATACAGCCATAGGACACACCCCTGTGATGGTGTGTGACCATCCACAGTGATTGTGTCCACATGACTTGCCTACCCAGGTGCACACAGCCATGCGGACCACTGCACACACCCACCGCCCAAGTCCTGAACAGCACCACCATGGCCGTACAGTGACATGGCTATGCAGTGCGAAGGCAGTGACACAGCCATGTACCCAGTGCACGCATGGACCACCAGCGATGCACACACCCACACATGCAGTGCCACAGGACAGAAACATAGAAACATAGAATTTGATGGCAGATAAGGACCGCTTGGCCCACCCAGTCTGCCCATTTCCCTACCTAATGGATAAGCTGCAGATCCTAGTTAACCAGCAGCCTACTTCTTCCTACCCCCACCCCCTAGAATTGCCTTATGACTGTCCCATGCATGCTTGAATTCCACCACTGTTTTGACTCCACAACCTCCTCCGAAGGCTGTTCCATGCATCCACAACCCTCTCTGTGAAAAATACTCTTACATTACCTCTGAGCTGCCCCCATCTTCAAATTGTGCCCCTTGTTCTTGCACACCTTCTTTTTGAAAGATGCTACCTCTTGGACTTTGTTGATTCCCCTGAGGTACTTGAAAGTTTCTATCATGTCCCCCCTCTCCCTCCTTTCCTCGAGGCTATACATATTAAGCTCCTTAAGTCTCTCTTCATATGTCTTCCGGTGCAGACCCTGCACCATTTTAGTTGCCCTTATCTGGACAGGATTCCTGTCTATGTCTTTGCGGAGATTTGGTCTCCAGAACTGCACGCAGTACTCCCAGATGGGGTCTCACCAGCTGTCTGTACAGAGGGATAACAATTTCCTGTTTTCTACTGGTGATGACTCTCCCTATGCATCCCAGCATCCCCCCTGACCTCCTTGCTGCCCTCTCACATTGCTTGCCCACCTTTAGGTCATCTGATATGACTACCTCCAGGTCCCTTTCCATTTTTGTTGTTGTTAGTATCTCACCCCCCATTGTGTACTCTTCCCCTGGGTTTTTTGTTTCCCAGGTGCATTACCTTGCACTTCTTAGCATTGAATCTAAGCTGCCATACATTTGACCACTCCTCTAACCTTGCCAAGTCCCTTCTCATCCTTTCCACCCCACCTTGTGCATCAACTCTGTTGCAGATCTTTGTGTCATCTGCAAAGAGACATACTTTTCCTTCCAGTCCCTCTGCAATGTCGCTTATAAAGACATTGAAGAGGACCGGTCCTAATACTGAACCCTGCAGTACTCCACTAGTCATCCCGCTTTCTTCAGAGTGGACTCCATTTACTATTACTCTCTGTGTCCTATTCTCCAGCCAATTCTTTACCCAGGCTGTCATCTTGGGACCCACTCCCAGGCTGGCTAATTTGTATATTAATCTTTTGTGTGGGACTGTGTCAAATGCCTTGCTAAAGTCTAGGTAGGCCATGTCTACAGCCCCTCCCTGATCTACTACCTTGGTCACCCAGTCAAAGAAATCTATTAGATTCATCTGGCATGATCTTCCTGCGTGAATCCATGCTGCCTTGGGTCCTGTGCCCCTCTGACCTCTAGATACTCGACAATTCTTTCCTTCAGAAGTGATTACATCATTTTCCCTATCACTGAGGTTAAATTAACAGGTCTGTTGTTTCCTGCTTCTGCCCTGCTCCCACTTTTGTGAAGGGGAATCACATCTGCCCTCCTCCTGTCCTCAGGTACCACCCCATCCTCCCATGATTTGTTAAAGAGGGTGGTCAGTGGTGTCACTAGTTCTACCCTTAGTTCTTTTAGAATTCTGGGATGAATCCCATCAGGCCCCATTGCTTTGTCCACTTTCAGTTTTAAGAGTTCTTTCAGAACCCTTTCTTCTGTAAATGGGCTGGTATCAACTTCTGTATCCAGAGTGTTTCTATTGTTTGTTTTAGGTACCTCCCCCTCTTCATTTGTAAATACTGAGCAAAAATATTTGTTTAGTATCTCTGCCTTTTCACAGTCGCCCTCTGCCCACCCCCTCCCTTTATTAAGCCTCACTATCCCTCCCTTGGTCTTCCTTCACTCCTGATGTGCCTATAAAAGGTTTTATCCCCCTTCTTAACTGAGTTGGCTATCTTTTCCTCAGTTTGGGCCTTTGCTGTTCTGACTGCCTTCCCAGCTTCCTTTTGCTTTAACTGGTGCAATTCCCTGTCCTGTTCCTTCTGTGATTCCTGTGTACAGTGTTGAGTGTACCGTGTGGCGTGCATGTCAGTGGTGTCAATGGATGGTGGCCATGCCCCACCGCCTACCCTGCAACACAGCATGCACAGAATATCCTGGAAGAAAGGCACTCACCTTCATCGGCCTGATCTGGGTGCTGTTGCAGGTTGGGGCCAGCAGCCCGTGGCTGTTGCCCAGCATCCCCCTCCTCCTGGTGGTGCCATTCCTCCCTGGTTCTGCGCCACTCCACAGGGCCTAGGGTGCAAATGTGGAGAGAGGAACATCAGTACAGACCAGTAGCAAAGGCCCCCCCCGGATGTGTGCGATCCCGCACAGACCGGCCATGCTGCGACACCACCACCACCACTACCCACACTGGATGGCCCACCTCCCCTGTGTGGTGGACACATGCCCACTGTGATACCCATATGGATGCAACCAGTGTATGGATGAGGCACCTACCTGGATGTGGCACTGCGCCTCACCTGGCGCGTGCCCGCAGGCGGGTAAGCCTGTCCGGGTCCCTCTGCTGGAGGTCCCCGTAGCGGTGGCAACACTGTTCCAATGTCCTGACGATTCCTATGGCCTCTTCCAGTGCCACTGCCACCTCCTCCCAAACAGCACTTCTGGCCCTGTCCAAGGGGTCATTACCAAACAGGGCCCCAGCATGGGGCTCCACAATGGCCACCAAATTGGCCAGCTCAAGTGGGCCCCAGACAGCAGCTCTCCTTCTTGCCATCTCAGCTTCAGTTTGGAAAGCAAAATGGCGCTCTGTAGCGCATGTCCACCATGTGCAGATGCTGCACGGTACAGCACTGCCATTCCCCATCGCACTGTCACCTAGGGGGTAAAGGTAGAGCACAGGGTCAAGGGTCTCTCATGCATGGACCGCCACAGCACGATTGGTACTCCCTGCGTGTAGCGCAGTTGGGTGCCTGTGTGAGATGCCCTGCAGTGGCCTACTACACTGTGGCACCATGGCACCTACGGCAGTCTAGAGCGCGAGCACCGTACATGTGAACAGTGCACTAGCATAGCAGGTGTCGGCGTCAGCACCCCGGGCATGTGCGATGTGGTGCCTACTGCGCACATCACAGAGCTGCGCCTGTGCCTAAGCACGCTCAACACAATTGCGCAAGGTGCAACAGCACAATATTCAGCCAGCATATGCAAATCAGCTCATCAACAATTCCATGGTGCAGCTACTGCATTAGCATCCACTTAAAGTTGCACCTCACCTCATTTGCATGCCTTGCACCACATAAATGTGACATGGGGCTGCAGAGGCCATAGTTTGGTATTGCAGTCTATTGTGGTGGATTGCATGCTGTTTGGAAGTGTGGACTGTGGTGTGTGGGAGATGCATGGGAGTGCACATTGAAAGGTAACACCTGTCATTCCCACAGGCTCTATAATGACCGAACGTGAGGAACAGCAAGAACAGGGATGTTGGAGGAAGAGGAGGCCCAGCTTCACATGGGCGGAAACAGATGCCCTGTTCGAGGCATACCTCGACAGGGAACCGCTGCTCAGCGGAGAGCAGGGAACACCACAGGCCCATGCTGCGGCATGGGATGAGTATGCGCATGCCGTGAACCAGCATGGCAGCCACCAGCGGTCCGTGCAGGAATGTAAAAAGAAGGTCGGCACGGACAGGAGGAGAATTAAGGACAAGGTGGTTGCCATCAGGGCAGCATGTGCTGCAACCGGTGGTGGGCAGCCGGATGTGCCACATCTGATGCCACAGGAGGAGCGGGTGGCCAGCAGCATGCAGTGTTGTGCCATAGAGAGTGTTCTAGGTGGTGGCTTCCAGATGGGCGGCAGCCCGTCACTGCATGGCAGATCCTGTGCTGTCACTGTGTGGGAGACGGCGGGAATGCCACAGGGTAGGGTGGAGACATTAACGCTACTGTGTTCCCTTACAGCTCCTGAGCATCTACATGGGTCAGCGGTGGTGGATGTGTCCAGCGTGGGTGAGACCCTGGACACAGAGGAGTGCCCATCCACCTCCACAGATGTCCAAGGGTCAGTACCACTGCATACCTGCCTGTCTATCAGGACTGAAGATGATGGTGCTGGTGCGGACGAGGCCCTGCCTGTGTCCAAGCATGACAGCGGCCACAGAATCCAGCATGCTGGGACATGGACTAGTGCTGGATCAGACACCGATGATGATGGATCACACATCCCAGACAGTAATACGTGTGGGACTCAGGATGGTCCCACAGCAGGGAACGGCATGGGCGTAGCCATGAGTGGTGCCGCCGTGGAGGCCTGCGTGACATCACAGTCCCAGCCTGTGCCTGTATGCCCCAGTGGGGCAGCACTGGTGTGCGTCCAGGCTGGTGGGGCTGTTGCAGCCACTTCGGTGGCACAGGCAAGCTCTGGCAATCGGTGGCTGGAGGGGCAGTGCCAGCAGTCTGAAAATGGGGATGGGGGGACAGTGTTTGGGGGCGGCATCAGGGCACTGCATGTGGACATGCCCAGGAATGGCTCTGGTGTGCAGCGCCCAATTTCAAGGGGTGCTGCACGGCACAGCCATGAACACCATGAGGGACAGCATGCCAATCAGGCTGATGACCTCTTTGATGAGCACAGCTACATACTCCAGGATTCAGTGTATCAGCAGTTGTGGCTTGTGATGGTGGTGGATACACTCAGTGCGGTCCTGCGCCAGGCAGGGGAGCGGTGCAGCAGGAACAACGGTCTGCTCCTGGCAGGGATGGACCAGCTGCGGGAGGATGTGACCTCTGCCATTGACAGGCAGACACATGCATTCACAGCTGTCATGGCCACAATGGGCACCCAGTTATTTGCCCATGAGCAGCAGACACCACGCAGTGCCATGTCCACCCTCCATTCCCGGCATCGTGCAACACCTTCCATGTCAACACTGGGTTCGACTGTGGGCATACCGAGCACACCAGGTGCAGGCATGTTCGGTGAGCTGCAAACCCCTGCGCGAACATGGTCGCGTTCCCTCAGTGTCACCCCTGGGGGACCATCTGTGCCACCCCATGAGGCCAATGGTCAGCCTGGCATGGCTAGCAGGTTTTGGCGGGGCCGCCCATGCATCCGTGGCGGCTGTGGCACTGTGCTGTGTGACTGACCTGTCTCCCTCCATGGCCACTGTTTGCCACTGCCCTGTGTGCAGTGTGTTGTGCACCGTACGATGCTTGAGTGGGGTAGCCAGCCCTGCACACACACACAATCCATGTGCACACCCTCCCAGCTGCTGGCCACTGTGGCATGTGCATGATGATGCCTGCATTGCGCTGTCCACCAGTGTGCAATGGTGCCCAGCATCTGAGACATGCACAGTGATGGCCACTGGGTGTGGTCATGTGTGGACCTGTGTGTGGTTAGGGATTGCAGTCATGGTCGGCGTGCCTTCTACCCCTTGTGCATGTCTTGTGGTGTGTGTGTGTGTGTGTGTGTGTGTGTGTGTGTGTGTGTGTGTGTAAGTGTGTGAGTGTGCACATGTCGTGTTTGGCCATGCCCATCCCTGAGAGCTTGTGCAGATCCATGCTCAGTCCCATTCACTTGCCACCCTCCACCCCTGGGGTGATCAAGTTAGCCAGCCTGGGAGTGGGTCCCAGGGTGGTAGCCTGGGTAGAAAACTGGCTGCACAACAGGACACAGAAGGTAATAGTGAATGGAACACATTCTGAAGAAAGGGGGGTTACTAGTGGAGTACCTCAGGGCTCAGTACTGGGTCCAGTCCTCTTTAACGTCTTTATAGGTGACATTGCAGAGGGTCTGGAAGGAAAGGTATGCCTCTTTGTGGATGACACAAAGATCTGTAACACAGTTGATGCACAAGGGGGGATAGAAAGGATGAGAAGGGACTTGGCAAGGTTGGAGGAATGGTCAGACATATGGCAACTTAGATTCAATGCAAAGAAGTGCAAAGTAATGCACCTGGGAAATAAAAATCCAGGAGAAGAGTACACAACAGCAGGGGAGGTACTAACAACAACAGAAATGGAAAGAGACTTAGGGGTAGTCATATCAGATGACCTAAAGGTGGGTATGCAATGTGAGAAGTCAGTAGGGAAAGCCAGGGGGATACTGGGATACATAAGGAGGGGCATCACAAGTAGAAAAAGGGAAGTGGTTATCCCTCTATACAGACAGTTGGTGAGACCCCATCTGGAGTACTGCGTGCAGTTTTGGAGACCTCATCTACGCAAGGACATAGACAGGATGGAAGCAGTCCAGGAGGGGCAACTAAAATGGTGCAGGGTCTACATCAGAAACCATATGAAGAGAGACTGAGAGAGCTTAATATGTATACCCTTGATGAAAGAGAGGACGGGGGCATGATAGAAACTTTTAAGTACCTCAAGGGAATCAACAAAGTCCAGGAGGGTAGCATCTTTCAGAAAAAGAGATGTGTAAGAACAAGGGGGCACAATTTAAAGTTAGAAGGGGGACGGCTCAGGGGTAATGTGAGGAAATTCTTTTTCATGGAGAGAGTGGTGGATGCATGGAACCGCCTTTCTGGAGAGGTTGTGGGGTCTAAAACAGTGGAGAAATTCAAACATGCATGGGACAGACATAAGGCAATTATAGTGGGGGGTTGCAGGATATAGGCTGTTGGTTAACTAGAATCTGCAGCTTATCCAATAGGTAGTGAAATGGGCAGACTGGGTGGGCCAAGTGGTCCTTATCTGCAGTCAAAGTCTATGTTTCTGTTTCTATGTTCATCCATGCCTGTCTGTGGGTTGTGCCCTTGCCATTGGTGGTTGTACATGGCCCTGTGACCTACCTGTGTTGGCCGAAGTGCTCCTCTGTGATGGTGTCCCGGTGCAGTTGAGCCATCCTGAACAGGCGGGGGTCCCTTCTCCCAGGGGGTGGCTGCCCATCACTGTTTGGACCGGTGTCCTCATCGTCCCCATCTCTGTCTCCCTCTATGACATCTACAGCTATCTCACAGTCATTGGCCATGTTGTGCAGGATGCAACTGGCCAGGAATAACCCACAGGCCTTCGAGGGGTTGTACTGTAGGGCACTGCCAGGCATGTCCAGGCACCAGAAATGTGACTTCAGCATCCCGA
The DNA here is from genome assembly GCA_016271365.2 of Neoceratodus forsteri. Lineage (NCBI taxonomy): Eukaryota > Metazoa > Chordata > Ceratodontiformes > Ceratodontidae > Neoceratodus > Neoceratodus forsteri. The sequence continues at coordinate 451,069,081 of JADMNL010000023.1, read as the reverse complement.
ACACCCGCTCGATTATATTACATGTGGTGGCATGTGCCTCATGATACCGTTACTGCGATGGGGTCGCGGGGCGCCGGTATGGTGTGAGCAGCCAGGGAAGGAGTGGGTATCCACTGTCACCTGTGTATAGAGGGTGTGCAGTAGTATGGTGGTCTGCATCACTCTGCCATGGGCCATCAAGGCCAGTACCCATGGCACCTCTGACTATGCCTCCCCCCCATATCTGCCCATGTCATCCTGCGTGTTGTGCATACTCACCCACTAGGTGGCCAGTGGGGATGTCCCCATTCTCGAACCTGTGGCACAGTGCAGTCTGGTGCCAGATGAAGGCATCATGTGCTCCCCCAGGGTGCGTGGCACAGACATTGGTTATGCGCCCCCTGGCATCGCACACCACCTGGCAGTTGATGCTGGAGAATCCCTTGTGGTTCATGTAGGCTATGCCATCCAGGCCAGGTGGCATGCGGATAGCCACATGGGTGCAGTCAATGGCCCCATGCATGCCAGGCATACGTGCTACCCTGTGGAACTGTTGTATGTGTGCTGTGCACTCCACCTGTGTGCTGGGGAAATGGATGTACTCCACAGCATGTGGCAGCAGTGCACTGAGGAATTGTGTGAGTAGGTGTGACGCAGCCAAGTGGGTTATGCCTGTTGTGCCCCCTGTTGGTCTCTGGAAGGTGCCCATGGCAAGCAGGCACATGACAGCTGTCACCTTTGTCTCCACTGACAGAGAATGGCTCCGTTGTGTGGATGCCTGCGTCTCATCACTGCACAGTTCACAGAGCCGCCTCAGGATCATCCGGTTCAGGCGGTACCAGCCCACAATCTCTGTATCAGTATACTGCTCGAAGGTGATGCAGGCTCGGTACCCCCTGTTGGGGGCATACCACTGACGGGCCCTTCCATGGCTGTGCCCCCCTGCTGCCAGCCTTCTCACACCCCTCATTACTGCCTCCATCTGTATGGTGGCACTGGCCATGTCCCTGGCTATTGTTCCCTCCTGGCAGATGTTGTCCCGTTCCCCCCGTTGTCCTCTGTTCTGCTCCTCCTGCACCGGGTACACCTCCGGCCTTCTGCTGTCCTGCCTTCTGCCACTGCCCTGACTGCTCTGCAGCACTACCCTGTCTGTTCTTCACACTATCACAGGCTCCCCACTCCTGTCCTGTGTGGTCACAGGTGTGCCCTGTCCTGCTTCTTCTATGTCCCACACTCTGCTTCCCTCTTAGCTCTTGCTGCCAGCTCGCTCCCACCTCTGGGTTCCCTGTAGCATTCTTGCACCTCTCTCTTGTTCCTTTTTATTTTGGATAATTTCTGCTGTCATGCAACTTCCGATAGCTCCCCTTTTGCGCATGGCGCATGCTGTTGAATATCGCACTGCGCCATTTATTCACGGTTCCTCCCCCTACGGTTGCACATGCATTCATTACCATTGTGCTCTTGCGCATTGCAACTTGAGCGGCACAGCTGCCTCCAGCTGAATATCGCACAATGGCACATTTTTGGACTTGCGCTGGCACACCCCTGTTGTGCATGGCGCAACCCTTTTGAATATCTGGCCCAGGGTATATACATTAAGTATTTTATAACATAGTGCCATTGCATACTAAGTCCAACAACGAGGAATACATCCTGTTGTTTTATATCAGCTTGGAAGTCACCACAATAACCTCCCTGTACGAGTACCTGAAAGGGAAATGGAAAATTAAAAAGGGCACTATAGCATAGTCAAGAAAGAGGAGAGGGTGCCCATAGGTGGCCAACCTTATGGACTAGAAATTGTAAAGTATAGATTAGGCTAAGAAATAGAAGAGCTGTTGCAACAGGTTTAAGAAAAGGACTGTCCTCAAGAGTAGCAGGAGCTCCCTGTCACATATCCCCCACCTTAAGAGGGAAGCAGTTATTGCAGACTGCTTACCACTTTCCTGTCTCAGGAAGGGATGAAGCTTCCACCCATCCATCTTCAAAAGTTATGTCTCAGGATCCCTATTAACAATAAACATTCCATCATAAACATAGTGGATATCATCATTCTTTATCCTGAGGTATTAACACATTTCTCAACACAGACTAGTGGTACCTTCCCTGAACTATCTCCTTTAAGAGAAAGTACGTCATATTTCTTAACTGAAAATCTGAACGGCTGTAAAGTCCAGTACCATAGAAAGACTTTCTCTAGGGTGAGTAATTACCTGCTCCAACCCCACCAGACATGTCAGTTTTAAGCGGAGGCCCAGTTCTATATCCAACCCCTCTACATAAACCTACTATGTCTCGATTCATTCATTTCACTTGCTACTGATACAGACACCTGAGGGTAGATACTCTTTTGGTGTTACCCCAACACAGGTTCTAATCTATTTTCCACCCACATCCTCCTTGGTAGATTTTCCCTCAGAAAAGAATAAAGCCCACGCACCACCTCAGACTCCTTGTGTACCCTTGGGTACTTCTTTCTTTGACATCAGTCCCACCCCCTGACCAAACATACTACACTTTTACCTACAGAAAGAGACCATTGCAGAGCCACAACTGGCCTGCAACTAACTTGACACTTCTTTCTTATACAAAGTGTCTGCAGGAATATGGAAGGAGCAACAGTAGCTTCTATTCTCCTATTTCGACCTATGATAACCTATGATCCCAAACCTTTGGTCATCCTATCCCCAGGTGAGTCTCTACAGAAACCTACAGGAAACCAAGGAACCTCCCATGCTGAATTTCCTGCAATGTTAAACAGCAGGTTCCAAAACCTTTTACCTCTGGGGTGTGTTAATAAACATCCCTATAATGGTTGTGCTGTTTTCAGCCATCAGTTACCGTCTAGTATCATGTGATCTGTGTGAGAGTTTTCCCTTTTTCCAAGGGTGCCATTTTTTTCTTTAATGACCTCTACCCTTTGGGACACTCTTTCCACACCCCAGGTACTAGTTCCTCTGCTGTCCCCAGTAGGTACCTCTATCTGGTTGTACATAAGACAGGTCTTAAGATAGGCTGTCACCCTGGTCAGTAATCATACGTGGTTAATCGAGCTAATACCCCACCATGGCTCAGATGCCCACAGGGACTAAAGTGAGCAGCCTCCATCACTTGTTGTCTGTAGGCCTCAGGCACCACTACTTGGGCATCCACACTTTTTGTACGGTACAGAACACCCTTCTTCAGTCCATATCACCAACATCGTTTTGCCCCCACACCACCATTAATCTGCATACCCTCCTTAATGTACTGTAACAGTTTGGCAACATTAGCATCTTTAGCTTGCAGTATACCTCAGTCAATACTGTTAGTAGATTTAGCTGTAGCCATACAAGGAAAAAGTCCCTTCAGCCTCATAGGCTTCTTCTTGCTTGCTTGGAGTTTTCAACCCCAGCAAAATATCACTAGGCACAGTCTTACCTGGGGTCTCACATTCAAGTTCCATACTTGCATCTCCAACCTCCAACAGGTAACATCCTGGGAACACAGGCAACAAAGGAACATCCTGCTCAGTGAGGGAGTCCTCCTTCAGCTGAGTCCATGAAAAATTCTCCTCCGATTCTTTATCCAAACTCTCTGGCAGGGACCTCTTGAGCACCTGGCACTGGTGTTCCACCTCTCTGCCTAGTTGGTCTGCCTCTAGCCAATGCCCACTCATCCAATGGATCATCCTCATCAGGGTCTCCACCTCCTGAGTGTTGTCTTTACACCTACAGTTTGTCTCAGCCCCACGGTAGTTCCTCGTCCCTTTGCATCTCCTCATCATCTTCAGGCTAGGCCTTCCTTTGAGCTCCCAGGTCCAGTCCAGGCAGTCGCTTTTCTCCCAGTCTGTCAGCCATGGTTCTGGTCAGAACTCCACGGTCTTTCTTCTCAGGGTTCCCCCCTGGCAACTCCTGGTGCATCAGTCCACCTGGGATGGGATTTTTTTTTCCTGTATGTATAACTGTATATATAAGTGTATTGATGTATCTGTTGTGTATCAACTGCTGAACCTTGACCTTATCAGGTCCATCTTGTAAATGAGCCTTGCTCAATGATGCTCGCCTGAATAAATAAAGATTTGATTGATTGATTGATTGATATCTAGGTGATATCCACCAGAAAATGCCCCTCTTTGGCCAGTCTAAATGCTGCCAGCAAGTTATCCCACTTCTGACGCCAAGTCTGTGGAGGGGTTGTAGGATAACAGATGGACCAGACACCGAACTTCAGTTTGAACACACAGTCTCTGTGTGATCTTTATTCAAAATACAGGAGATAACCTTCAGCAATGGCATATCTCTTCTTCAATACATCAGTTTGCAGCAACAGATTATGCATCTCCTTCCTCTGCATTTAGCCAGCACCTATTGACTCACTGATCTCTGATCTAACTTATGAGTTGAGATTTAGCCTTCCCTATGTGGGCCTTGTTTGCTTGGGTGGTGGGGGCTCAAATGAAGACAAAACAAGCAAAAGACAAAGAACCTTAGTGCAGAAGCACTGAAACAAGGGTTACCTCAAAGAGCATTGACAATAAGCCAAGTTTCAAAGAAACACATCACACATACTTCCATAATGCAAAACATCATGGGATATATGCAAATCACCATGAAATTTCAGATTTGTTATGTTTACAGCAATTTAAATGCATTTTAAATAGCACAACTAACTTACTTTTTATCATACAGTCCCCTAGTAATGTTTCACTTTTATCAGAAACACCTAGTGCCATGGTATTTTCAACATTTACAGGTTCTATACACATAAGGTATATACATTAAAGTTTTTTATGACATAGTGCCATTGCTTACTAAATCCAGCAATGAGGAACACAGCCTGTTGTTTTATATCAGCTCAGAGGGCACCACAATAACCTCCCTATACAAGGACCTGAGAGGGAAAAGAAAAATTAAAGAGGACACTATAGCATAGTCAAGAAAGGGGAAGGGGTGCCCATAGGTGGCCAATCTTGTGGACTAGTAATTGTAAAGGATAGCTTAGGCTAAGAAATATAAGAACTGTTACAATAGATTTAAGAAAAGGTCTGTCCTCAAGAGTGGCAGGAGCTCCCTATCGCACAGACCCTTTTCTATCTTTCTACTGACTCCCTCTTCCTTTTTCCTATTCCTTCTCCCTCATTCTTCCCTAGTCCCTTATTTTCTTTTATTTTTCATGCTGAATGTAGGCTTTGTCAGCCCTCCCTCACTGGTCACTTCCCTAACCTAATTTGAACTTCAATCTTACTGTTACCTACCTTGCAGCTACTAGTCACCCACTTTCCCTTCTCAGTGGTTCCACTAGCCTTCCTCTCCCTCACAGTAAGTTTAACTGTCCCTAGTAGACATCAGTCTTCTGCCCCAGAGCACTGGCCCCTCTCTCATCAGGTGAAGGCCAACACCTTTGAAGAGCCACCTGTCTCAGAAGCCCCCTTAGTCTCCCACAAAATGATATCTCTCCTCCTACCACCATCCCTTTAACCACCCCTTAAACTCCTCTCTATCATTCCCATTTCCCCTATTACACACAGAGAGTACCTTGAAAAAGGCCAGGAAAGCCAAGTGTGTCTTCAGTCGATCCCTCATCCTCATAAAGTTCTGTGTCACTGCCTCCACATGCTAGTTTACCAGATCATTGGTACCCAAAGGTACCAGCATTCCCCGTGCTCCCCCTCCTCCTTCCCCACCTTCACCATCCTCCCTATCCTATCCTATCTATATCCTGGATGGCTAATGCACCAGGATGGTATCTGAACATTTCACTCCCCTTCCCACCCCTGCCCACCACTCTCTAGTCTCTCGATTATTGAGTCCCCAATCACTAAGACTCTTATTGCTGACTTCCTTCTGCTCACCCACCAGATGCCACCCAGTCATCCTGACCATTTCCCCTGACTAACTCAGAGTCCCCTCTCCCAATGAAGTCAGGTACCTAAGCCTTCTTCAGGGGTGCAAAGCAATTTGCTGTCTGAATGACGTGAGATTAGTCAAACTCCTTGTAGATGCCCATGCCACTGTTTCCCCTCCATTCCCCTTTTCCACCACCCTCCAGCCTCCTGGGTTAGTGGGCCTCTGGAGAAGTGTGCCCCAGCTAAGCCAGAGCCACAGCTGAAATGTCTCATTTCTAGCTGCTACCAACTGTGCATGGAGCTGCACAAAGGTCCTGCAGATTGGGAAGTGCCCCCTCCTTTGGAGTATAACCCTGGAGAAGAGCACCCCACAGTCCCCACAACTGACTAATTACCTGCTGTACCTCATCTCCATACTGATCCTCTGATAACCCATAGACCATTGTTAATTGCTTGCCAAGTGCCCTTAGATTAGAACCAAAAATCCTACCCTATATATGGAGTTCTGTTATATATGGAGCACTTTCTACACCTCCGATACTAACTCCCTTAACCTTGGTTAATTTCAATTATATATTTGTATTTGTATAATATACTTAAATATAAATACACAATAATATTTAAATAACTGTTTTACTTGTATTATCCAGATGTAACATTGTATCACCCAGAAGTAAATTAATGGAGCAGGGTGCCACATTAATATTCCATTTATTAAACAAACATTTACAGAATTCCTCAAGTTAATGAAACTTCTTTTTTGTTTTTTCCTCTTTTTTTCTATATATCTTTTTGCTTCCCTGCCGCTACCTGTCACCTGCCATTGAGACCTTTTATCCTGCCTCCCCCAGCCCTGACTGCCACTCCTCCCACTGTCCAGCCAATGGAGATTTGCACGGTGCAGGGCCCGAGAGACCTGGGGCCATCTTGAAGGGTGGCAGGAAGGCTTTGTTTTTTCAGTGTTTTTCTTCCTCCCCCTCCTCAGCCATCCTGGGACAGATTGTGTGTTCCCATGCAAGGACCCTTGCGTGCATGTTGGGATGCCTTGTGGTTGAGATGAGCTCTCTTGATCCACTGCAGGGGTCGCTATGGGGCAGAACCTGGACACTGCCATCTCGGACACTGCCATCTCCTGTCTGGGAGCACTGCTGTGCTGCCACAGCTCCTTGGCTGCCTGACTTGACTTCCCGAGTTTGCTGTCGAACCCAGGTCATCAGTGCAAGAGTGCATAATGCTTTTGCTGGGCCATCGGGCGGCCCCAGTTAATGGAATTTCTCAATCCCCATCTTCCCCAAGTATGATTTCAGTGACATTGGTTCTTGTCTCTTTGTGTGGATTGGTATAAACAGCATTAAACTTACACACCAGCCAATTACAGTACAGGAAGACAGAAGTCCAGTGATATTGAGTTTGAAAAATTCCACAAACCAGGGAAATGATTAGTTCACTAGCACCCAACATGTAAATAAACTCTAAAATTGTGAAACAAAATAGCATATTGGCATAACAGCGTGTGCTTTACACAGTATGTTAAAAAGTTTATACTTAATTTTAATCAAACAGCACAAATTCATGTTATACTGTTGTTAGGGGTTCCTCACATCCAGAATCCAAAGCTAAAATATTTTTCAGTATTACACAAGTGCTGAAAAACATCTGCAAAGGAAATACATCTCTTAAGCTTTTGCCTATTTGACTTCTCCCAAGTGATCACCAGATACATTTTTATCATACAGTGAATTGACATTTGCATCTGTTTACACAGGAAGCAGACCACAAGAAATCTTTTTTGGGAATCTACACTGACACCTAGTGATACCCTCAGCAAAAGTACTACGATTAATCTGCAATAAAGACCAGGAAAAAAAAATAATTTGCTGTATCGATTTTGGGCCACAGAAGGAATGCTGATAATCCTTGGCAGTTTGTTAAAGAGTTATTTTTGTAAGGGAATATAATATATACCCCCCCATCTTCAGCTACATTATCAGGATTCCCATTAGTCAAAGAGTCCATGTCCTCATAATCTGTTACTCTATCTCGGCATCCTCGTCCTTCTCCTCTATTTCTATTTTATAGGCACTTGACTCATAATGTCAAGCTTTCTGAATTGTGAAAACTTCTAGAAGTTCACAACCCGAGGAGGAGGTGCAACAGCTGTGAAAGAGTATATCAATGCACTTGATGTATGGAATATATTCAAGGGTAGTGGGTTGAATGAGAACTTGACTCCTATGGGATGGACTTTAACATAGCTCTGTGGGAGCTAATAGTAAACCAAAGAGTCACAGCTATTTATAAGGTTGCCCACAGGAAGTGACATAAAAGGTTCCACAGAAGCTACACAAGGGTACAGGGGAACTGCTGAAGTGTGTACTGACTTTGCCATATTGAATGCACAACCCGAATTATTGCAGTGTGCACTGACTTTGCCATATTGAATGCTCAGTCCATGTTACCATACCGTACGCTGACTTTGCAATACTGAAAGAATAGCCCCTGCACCACAGCCTAAATGGTTTTGCCATATTATGTGCACTAGCACTGTTGCTGCAATTTAGGGTGACTGCTCAATATTTTGTGACCTATTCCCTTGAACTACCACTTAAAGTGACTTTAAACAACACTGCTCAGATAGCGCTTCGCTGTAAGAATCTTCCTAATGGGTTGACTACCTAACTGCTAATGGGCATGCACGCTCTAGATAAACTGGGTTAACTCGATTAACCTGTAAAGTGAATGCCTGTATCAAGATACACTAGTGTGCACAAGAAAGGGATAACACCTGTTTCTCAAACAACATTATTATACTGGCATGACCTTCTTCCTCCATCATGTTGTACACTTCTGTTCTGTGGCTGGCCGTAGAGAAAGAAGCTAGGGTGGTAGTCAGGCAAGGTCACCACATTTGTTTCCACATTGCTTCAACCTATCCCTGTTAGGAAGTGAAGGCAGCTTAGGAGCCACACTGGATCAATAGCTAGGGATACTGACATATAGTGTGGTGGGACTTCCTTTTCAGTAACAATGAAAGTGGCCAGATCTGTGGAATACAATTGGTGCTTCTTATGAAGACCCTGTCTGGTAGTCTGCTGGCCTTCTTCACGCAACCTGTTTGGCAGTCTATGATCCTGTATTACAACCTCGGTAACTCCATTGAAAGAGTCAATGAATTCAAGTACCTTGGCTTACTCCTGGATAGCCACCTCAATTTCAATGCTCACACTAGCCTCACAAACAAAAAAGGCCACCAATGCCTTGGTATCCTCCACAGAACCAAGCATTACCTTAACAGGGAATCCAAATCCCTCAGTCTCCAGCTTCCTCCTTCCTGTCTTCGTCTATGGTTCACTTGTCTCCCTCCCCCCAACTGTCCATCAAAAATGTCTCCAGACTTCGAAGCTCCTACCACAACACTATCTGCTTTGCCTCTGGTCTCCCTAAACTCACACACCACTGTGACCTTTATAAGCTCACCAGTCTGCCCTCCCTTGAGGCCTGCCTCAACTGCAAGATGGCCACCTTCTTCAAACTCTCCAGTGGACTGCTCCCTGATTGCCTCACCTCTCTCTTCCAGACAGCTAACACTACCAGGACCACTAGACTGTCCTCCACTCTCTCTTTCATTGTTCCTTTCTGCTGGATCACTCAAGGCCAGAAAACACTCTCCTTTATGGGACCCAAGCTCTTCAGCTCTCTCCCTCCGGAACTAAAACTCTGTCCCTCCACAAATGCCTTCAAACAAATATCAGGAGATATTTCTCCCTCACATGCACTTGCTCATAGCCCTAATCTGGCTCCCCTTCTGCACTCTTTTCCCCTCACCCTCTGGTTATCCATCTCTGGCACTTAACCTCTCTTTCTAATGCCTGTAGTATTGTTTATCCACCTAGGCTAGTTTTTAGATTGCACTTAAAGTTTTTGTTTCTCACTGTTATATTATTGTTAAACCCTCACTGAATGCTTAATGTCACCTTGTATTTGTTAATTCACCAAGGCTAGTTCATGGTTTGCCTTTTCGTCTATATTATCCTGATTTTATGTACCATTGTATTAACCCTCACTGTAAGTTAAATGTTTTAGCCTATGTCATGTCTCATGACTGTTGTATGTAACTGGATGCTTGCGTAAATGGGCAGCAATGCTCACATGCTTGTCATGGAGGCACAGGTCAGGAAGCATAGGAAAACCAGCAGCAGTTGTAGAATTCAACAGAACTATTTATTTGTAGTTGCAGTAACATAAAAAAATAAACTTATTCAGAGTAACTATGTACAGAGAGATTAAAAAAAATCTTTCTTGTAAAACTCTCTCTCTTGTTCTTCCAAAACAAAAAAAACTATCTCTGCAATTGCAGCTTAGCCTTTCCAGTATAACCAATAAAAATTATGAAATGAAATGACTTCTTTGATGGTGACCAGAGGGTCTGACAAAAACAAACTGGTTTTGCTACACCCTGTCTGGCAGTCTGCAACAACAACTTCACCAGCGACCAGAAGGTCTGACCAAAGAGTTTCAAATTGTGTCTGGCCTGGTGGTCTGACACAGCCTTTTACAGGTATTTAAGTTCTACTAACCAGGGGATGAGGCAAGTCCTCTTGCAATCCCCACCTTGTACAGCAAAATTTCTTCTAGTCTCTCCTGAAGGCACCTCCTTTGAACTCCAACTAGTGCACTACTTCACACACAAAGGTGTCCTTATTTATGTCTGTTCTCATCCACATCCTTGTGAATTCACAGCAGGTTCTGGAGCATTCAAGCACCATGAAAGTTAACAAGACCAACATTTCAGGTTACCTTTGGCCAGAGTCATTAGAGCAATAGAGAATTTATGTATAGCATGTATACCAATTTAGAGTATATTGAATTGCTCAGTGATTGTAGCTGTTTGCAACAAGAGTATGAATCTTAGAGTATAGCAGTATTGCAGCTTTTATTGGTGATACCACTCATCCAGTGGCATTGCTTGATTTGTTGGGAAGTCACACTTGCATTCCCATTCCTACAATAAACATCTTTAACTGCATTTGAAGTCATGCCTGCCTCTCCTTGTACTTCCAGACTAGTTTCAGGCCTCAGGTAATGGAACACACTCAGTAGCACATCTGATCCTGGCATAACAGGTGTGCTCACCACAGTAACCTAATATAGCCTGTCAAGGGAACTGTTAGGAATAACACAGCATTGGTCCTGATTCTTCATCACAAGGAAGACCTGGTCACAGAAGTGGAATTTGGAGAAACACCGGATAACATTGACCATAATAGAATCAAATTTACGATTGGCAGGAACAGATAATCAAGGGAGTAACATGTACCAGCTTCTGCACGTGCAGACTTTGAACATATGAGACTGCTTTTAGCAGATGTACACAGGGAAAACGAGCTTAATAAACCTGTGACATCTCTGAGAAAATTTGAAAAATGCAATATTTATTTACCCACAGGTCTGATGATATTTTGTATATTATCTGTATTCCCTCCTTTCTCTATTAGTAGGAACAGCTGCTTCAAGACAGGCTCTTTGTCCCTCAAGCTCCTACTGTCTGTCCACATGTGATGTCACAGTTCTGTTTATGAACCACAATTGACTGCCCTGGCAATAATATTGATCCCACAGTTACATAGTCACTGTGTGCCTGCAATGCAATGTGGATGCATATCTGGCTTGACTCTTTTCTACGGATTTCCTCCCTCAGAAGAGGTGTCAGAGGCTGTTTATCAAAGTTAAAGGCAATAAGTAACAATAAAGAGCCACATCAGAGAAAAGATCTGAAGAAGAAGGAGAGTTGGAAGGTGGCATGAAAAATACTAAGTATTGATTGTATGGCTGTTTATGTAATGCTGGGCAGGAGGTGGGATCCTCGCAGCTTTCTATCAAACCAAAAGCTAGCCTTTCCTCTATGTGCAGCTGCCAGCAATGTATGTGCTTGTGCAATGTGACGTCGATGTTTATTTGTCTTGACCTTTGTCTTTTGGATTTCCATTCTTAGTAGAGGTGCCAGGAGTATTTCTAAAGGCTGTAGGAAATAGGTAGCTAAAATAGCCAAAAGGCCAAAGTGAGTATAACAGAACCCACCTCCTCCAACTCACAGAATAGGCCCTATATCATCATCATCATCATCATCAAATCTTTATTTATTCAGGCAAACATCATTGAGCAAGGCTCATTTACAAGATGGACCTGATAAGGTCAAGGTTCAATAGTTGATACACAACAGATACATCATACACTTATATAAGACAGTTATACATACAGGGGAAAATAACGTTTATAAACACAGTGATGTACAGTAAATTCACATGATAAAAAATGGTTACAGGAAAGTTAAGCTAATATTTACAGTATTTACAGTATATACATATCCCAGTGGGGGGGCATGGCAGACTCTCAACATAACATAATACTAGGATGGTGAAGGTATTACTGGGTGCCATAAGATGGGGTGTCTGTCTGGAAGGAATATGCCATATATGGTTTGGAAGGGAGATTTGTGAGATGACAATGCTAGCTCTAGTGGTAGCAATTGTATTTCTCTTTGAAGAAGACTGTACAATGCTGTTTAAAGGAAGCAAATGGAATGATATTGGACAGTTTTAGGGATTTTTGTAGGGTGTTCCATGCTATAGCTAGAGAATAGCTGATTGCTGCCCTCCCTAGCCTGGTGTTGAATTTGGGCAATTTGAGCAGGATGATGTTTTTGCTTCTTAGGGCATAGGAGCTAGGAGAGGTCTGGGTGAATCAGTCCAGGATATAGTTTGGAAGTTTTTTTGACAACGCTCTAAATCCATAGTGCTGTACTTCTTGTTCCTTCTGAGGTGAAGGAAACCCACCCAACTAAGCATAAAGAGAGCAATGATGAGTATTAGATGGCAGTTCTGTAATGAACCTTATTGCTCTATGATAAGGTATCCAACTTGTGATGGTAGGAGATGGGGCAGTGACTATAAAGGAAGTCTGCATAGTCAACAACTGATAGAAAAATGGCCTGGACTAACCTCATCTTTGAGTCTCTGTTTAGGAAGGGTTTTAATCTATAGAGAAGACAAAACCTTTGGCGAAGCTTTTTTAACAGTTCTTCTAAATGATGAGTGAAGTCAAGTCTGTTGTCAATCCACACACCTAGGTATTTGAAGTTTTCTATATACTCCAGATTTTCTCCAAGTATAGTGCATAGCTGGGGGAGAATGATTGGAGAGGATGTGCTGGTGGAGCTTTGATTTGTGAACATCATTGCTTTAGTTTTCTTTGCATTTAACAGAAGCTTTTTCTCGAGTAGCTGATATTGTAGCAAGGAGAATTCTGTTTGTAGGATTTCACGAGCAGCTGCAGGCAAAGGGTTGCTGACATACAGAACAGTGTCATCAGCAAAAGGTGTACTGAGGACTTGGTAAGGGTTGAATCAATGTTATTTATATAAATGGCAAAAAGGATAGGACCCAGAATAGAACCTTGGGGGACTCCTCTTGACAGTGGTTTTAATGGGGATAGGTCACCTTCAACTTTTACCTGCTGTGACCTACCGGTGAGATAGCATCTGAACCACTTAAGGGAGGATGGATCTAGGCCAATGGACTACAGGGATGAAAGTAGTAGCTCGTGGTCCACAGTATCGAATGCTTTGCTCAGGTCCAGGAATACTACACAGACATTATTCTTTTTATCTAATTCAGATTGCCAGTCATTTGTGACCTTGGCCAGTGCAGTAATAGTGCTATGCTTGGCCCTGAATCCAGATTGAGCTGGGTTTAGGAGGTTAGCATTGTCAAGATACTCCCTTAACTGATTACTCACTAATTTCTCCAGCATCTTGGATAGCACTGGTAGAATGGAAATGGGCCTGTAATTATTAAGATCCATAGGGTCCCCTGATTTTAGAAGGGGAATCACTTGGGCTATCTTCCACAGTGTGGGAATAGAGCCAGAGTTTAGGGATAGGTTAAAGAGGTGTGTTAGGGGGACTGCAAGTACATGGCATGCAATCTTTAGAAAGTAGGGGTCCAGAGAGTCTGCCCCTGTGCTTTTTTTGGTATCCAGTTGCCATAATAGATCCTCTACTTGTTTCCTCTACTTGTTTCAACAGTATAGATTTGAAGCTGAAGGAAGAGTCAACTCTCTGATCACCAGTGTAATGGGAGCTTAATTGTTCCCTCAGCAGGTTAGCTGGAGAGGTGTCAAAGGCAAGGCCAGCCGTTGTGAAGTGGTTATTGAAGGCGTCCAGAATTTCCATTTTGCCAGTGATAGGGCCATAACTGTTGTGTAATTGAGTTGGAAGGGGGGTGTTAGCGTCCTGCCCCACCATACCCTTGATGGTGCCCAAAACCTAGCAGGATTATGGTAGGAAGAGTCGAGTTCGCCAAGTAGAAGGCAGCCTTTGCATCCCTAACTTTCTTGGTGCATCTATTCCTGGCTTTCCTAAAGATCATCCAGTCATTTGCATTCTTGGTTTTTCTTGCCATTTTCAGAGTTTGTCTCTCTCCAGCAGTGCAGCTTTGAGGTCAGCTGTAAACCAACGACAGGATTTGTTTTTATTTGGATACTAGAGATTGGGGCATGGGTGTTCAGGGGATTTATTATAATGTTACTTAGCACTCTGCTGAGCTTTTTTCAACAGAATGGGCAAGATAAAACTCTTGCCAGTGTGGAGAGTAAGCTAGATCAATGCAAATATCCTTCAATATTGATGTTTTCTTTGATCTCCTCATGAGGAATTTTGCAGGGCTTGTTGTTATGCTGGTGGATCTTACCCCTGCGATGGGGCAGTGATCACTTATATCACAGAGAAGCACTCCAGCGTGTGTGAATAGATGTGGTTTATTCACTAGCATGATATCAAGTAGTGTGCTGTTATTACTATTCCTTGCATTAATTCTTGTTACTTCATTAATTAGCTGTGTGAACCCTATGTATCACAGAATGATACCAGAGGTGCAGCTTCCTGGGTAAGCCAGTTGAAATTCAGGTCACCTAGAATAATGACTTCTTCAGTGCTGGGTTTGAGCAGGTTCCCCAGATGGGATAAGAGCTTTTGTTCAGCAGAGGGGGGGTCTGTAGCAACCAACTAGCTGAAAAGCTGCTGTATTGGGGTGAGAGACTTTTAAGGATAGGCATTCAAACTCCTTGGGCATAGATGTTGCAGCAATACAGGATACAGCTATACCAGATTTTGCATATATGGCTACTCCACCTCTCCTTGTTTGGTGATCAGCTCTGAATAGCTGGTAGTTAGGTAGGTTAACATCCCTGTCTGCTGTGGTGGGTTTGAGCCATGTCTCAGATACCACAAGAAAGTCTGGCAAGGTATCGGCAGCCCAGGCTTGTATCAGTGTGAGTTTTTCAGCAGACTGCATACATTATGCAGGAAACTAGGTCTTTAATTGAGGTTAGGTCTGATGGAGAGGTGATACATTCAGGGGTCCAGGGTTGATTTCCACGTTACCAATACAGAGTAATAGAAAGGGCAGGAGTTTCGTGAGGGCTGCCAGTGATAGGGAGAGGGGGCTGTCTTTGGTCCTCCTTCTTTTATTCTGTTGCCACTCTTTTGGGGTGCTCTCTGTGGGTTTAAGAGATTGAGTTGAGACACCAAGTAGCAGTTTGGTGGTTAGGCTTTGGGGGGATCTGTATATCCAGCAGTGGAGCCTTGGTTGAAATACATGTGTGGTGGTATGTGTCTCTTTATGGTGATCACACCACTGTAGTTGATGCAGCAATGGTAGAGCATATGTGAGGGTTTGGCGTCAGCCAAAGGGATGGTTCAGAGACTGGGCGGATGGATCACCTAGTTTGTGTGACAGGACATCTTCTTTGTGGAACCCCATGGCTGACAGTTAAAGAGTATCAGAAGTAAACTCCCCATTATGAGAGAGATATTGGTAGTTGGCTATCGGGGAGTAGTGAAGTTGCTGATTGGTTGGATCAGCAAGAGCCTAAATGCAGCTGCCACACAGTGAATCAAACAAATGAGCTCACTTATAGCTACCAAAACAGGTTTCAAAATTCCAACAGCCCCAAACAATTCCTACTAGCCCCTTAGTAAGAAAGAAAATAAATAACCTTCTACCAAGTAGAATCCACGAGAAACAATGTAAAACAACAATAAGCTATTGTACTGTAGATCTGATTCTGTCCCCCTTCTAGTTCCTTCTGAGAAGCCAAAGCACTGAGTTCCAAACTCTGTGATTTCCCTTGTGCTGCTTTCAAAATCAAACAGTTCCAAACTCTGTGACTTCCTTTGTGCTGCTTTCAAAATCAAACAGTTCCAAACTCTGTGACTTCCCTTGTGCTGCTTTCAAAATCAGACAGTTCCAAACTCTGTGATTTCCCTTGTACTATATAACAGAGGAGAGGAAACACGTTTGTGGAGGAAATCTCTTGGGAACCAGTGTTACTGCCTAAGTCTTCCTTCCTGGATTTTAAGACTTTATGAGGCTTGCTGTTGATAAACTTGATGGAGTGCAGAATTTGGATCTCTAATGCACATTTCAAAGCATGAAGAAGTCTAGCAATCAATGAGTTTGATGATGTTAGCTGGACTGTTCTTTCTGGATGCAGAACAGCCTGCCTCAGTCCTGAAGGAATGGCTGTAGAATTGAACTGAGTCAAGGCTCAGGCTTGATAGCAAGAGTGTGACATGATACACCAGGCTGTAGTCATCATGGTATTGTTTCAGTAGTCCAGAAAAGGATGTATGATATCAGGATGCCTGTCTGTGATCTGGAACTGATTCAAGATTTTAAGAGGACATCATGATGAGTTTGTTGCATGATATGATATATGGATTGCTCTGTTACTCTGGTACGTTTTTGATCATCTTGATAGAGAGAGAATAAATTAATCTGAAGATACTTTCTTGAGATTTGCATATGACAGTTGGAGAGTGAGATCAAATACAGCTGAGGAAGATGTAAATTCCCCAGTTCTTATGAATCTACTGCTTGTAAGCATTGATTGGTTTGTGAACCAAACACTCTGTCCTTTTAAAAGATTTATTAGGCTGCAAAACAGAGCATGTTCTATAGGCCTCCTTGGGGGGTCCTTGTAGAGTAGATTTTCCTAGGCCTTGAAATAATGCTTTAATTGTTGGATAGGATAATTATGACCTAGTGTAGCACGGGTAGATGGACATTGACATAAACTGAATGCTCGATATGTAGTGTTTGATTTTTTTTTTTTTTGCATTTTTTTGTATCCTCTTCTCCTCTCTCTAGCTCCCACTTCTTCTGGAGCCCCAGTGGAGTCTGCACCCACTTCAGCTACCTACCTTACCCTCCTGGAGTCCCCCAAGGAGCTGCAGTTCTACCCCCCTGGGTGGGGACGAGGTGGGGCTCTGCACTCTGAACACTTCTTGTTTCATCTGGATCCAGGAATGTCCAGGCAGGTGCAAGCCATGAAGGGTCTGTGGTGGAGCTCCATCTACCCGGGGCCTGGAGAGTGATTTACCCTATTCTTGCAGGCATGACATGCACCTGACATCAAGGCATGACTGCTGACGTCCATCATGTCTACCCCTTGTATCTGACTCAGTGCTTGTTATACCCCAGGCCTGTGCCTGGGGCCAGTCAAGCACCGAGTTGCTGTCCCCTCTCCCTTCCGGAGAAGACAAGCAATCCTTGGGATGCTCAGTCTTCTACCTTGGCCGGCCCTCTGACTCCGCAGTCTCATTCCCGAACCCAGGTCATCGGCGCGTTGAACATTCCACTTGTTGCTTCTACTGTGAATGTTATTGGGGCCCTTCAACAGTTAGGTCTAGCATATGCCTAGCATCCTCTCCCCTGGATCTGGTTGTAAATAAAAAGGTTCATTTTAGTATGTACTCCTACCCCCAATCCTCTAGATATGAGCCTGGTATACACTCCAACACTAAGGGTGGTACCATGAGTGTAGTTTGCCAAAAGAAAATTGTATGCCATGTAGTACCACTAGTTCTTTTAAGGGAGGTGTCAGCTAGCCAAAGGTGGTGTGAGGGTTACATACAAATGTAAGATACTCGTGCATGCACACTTTAAGTCAGTGCCACCATGTTGCACATGGTTGTCATCACTTCTGCCTTTGCAAAAAGGAAAAGTAGTACACCAGAAAGTGGGTATGTTTATGTGGCCCATAGAGGGGAAGGGCTACATAAACAGAAACACTGGAAACTATGCTGGAGCACTGTGGCAGAACATCAGACAGCAGTCATATTACATGCTTCCACAGTGGTCTTATATAAATCTGATGATGACATAACATCTGTGGAGCTTGGCCCACACAGTCATAAAAATCAGTCTCTGGAGGAGACTATTAACAAAGTAGAGATCTGATCTGGGATTTGCTCATCATCACAGTCACTTTTCTCATTCTTTTGTACACAGTCATTTCTGGTAAATGTGCCTTAACCATATTGATCTCAGTGCTGGTAAACTACTTCTGGTTTTCCCCTGATTGTATTAGGTGGGGGTAGTAGCAGTCTTGAAGTGGTGGCATGTTCTGAAAAAAAGTGGTCCCCATGCTTGTCTGCACATTTTAGAAATGACCCCTTTCCTTGTTTTTGCTGTAAAAAAACCTGATCACTTTAACACTGAAACAGGGAGTGGGTTTTCGCCTCCACCCCACCCCCACCCTTTTTGCTTCAAGTAAGGAACATGATTTTGGGTTTGCATCAGATGTACAGTGGCATCCATAGAGGCATAATATTGTTAAACAGTAATCAGCTGTATGTAAAAGGTTTTTTTTTTAATGTGTGCTTTCTTAATGTTGTCAATACCACTCCACCCTTTTTGTACTCTGCCCCTGGATTTCTGTGCCCCAAGTGCATTATTTTATATTTTTGTGTTCAGGACAAAAAGGCCTTTCAGCTGAGGGTAGTCATTAATCTAAATTCTTTATAGTTCTTTTTTAATTGTCATCAGAAACGTGAAATTTGTAAAAACCAAAATGGGAACACAGGTAATAAGATGGCCATATTTTATAAAATATAAGGAATTCAAATTAGTGGCTACCCTCATTTGAAAGATCTTTTTGTCCTGAACAACTTACAGACTGGCTATTTTTGTGCACCTGGAATAGTTTTAAATATATTTAGATTTGTTTGGAATGTGTGCACATTTGCTATGCTGCAGTGTTTTAGAAAGATTCTCAGTGAAAAGCAGTTTGGAAGTCTGTCTCCAATGTTCTAAACACACAATGGGTCTGAATGAGTTAAAGGGGAAAGGGATTGATTACTTATGTGCAGGTGTTTGAAATGTGTCTATTTTCATAAATTATATTCAGACCTCTAAATGATCCCTATTTAACTGTGCCTGAATAAAAGGTGAAGCTGTCAGTTGTGTTTTGTTTTGGTTTGAGATTTATAAAACTGTTACTTAATACAACATTTAGGTACATATGGACACATGTTGATAATACATGAACAACTTTTATACTGATAGTTTATGTGAAACGTGTGTACTTTTAGAGATATTTATATTTGTTTGGCATAACTCCTATGAAAAATGAAAATTGAGGTAATCAGATGGCCATAGTAAAAACAATATAATTAGTGTAGCTTAATAAATAGGTTCATTTGAAATGTCTTTTTGTCCAAAACAATTTTCATACTGTTTTTTATCTGTAACTTGTAAACTTTTAGAGATATTGACATTTGTTTAGCATAACTCCTATTGCACTTCTAAACAGCCTCAGTTTTGCAAATAACTACATCACTCAAGTGAAATTCTAAACCAGACCACCTTTTTCATCTCTTGTCATGCCTAATTTAAAGTGGGCAGAAATTGTTAACTTGTGTGCAGCTGTTTGAAATGTCTCTGTTTTCATAAATTACATTTATACCCCTAAAGGATCCCTATTTAACCCTTAGACTGCCAGCATAATTAGAATGTATAGGAATTTGGGACTGATATATCAGTCCATGGCACAGCAAGGGTTAACTATGCCTGACTAAATGCTGAAGCTGTCAGTTGTGTTTTGTATTGTTTTCTTTGTATTGACAACATTATGTGCAGTTTCTTTCATGGAACCAAGAATTTGGAGTTTGGACTATGTCACTTCATGGTTTCAGAACTGTGGGCACTGCACTGTTAAGTTCCTGCTAGCATTTCTGAAACCATGAAGCCACAGAAAAACTTGTTGCCATATTGATCCTTGTAACACAAGATCCACAGAAACATATGCTTTGATACCTTTTATTGGACCAACAAAGTTGTTACACAAGAACACAGGTGCTTTTAGCTTTTGGATTACACAGAATCCTACATCAGAAAACACAGGCAGTTATTTTTAGAAGAACATACTTTTTCAAAACCCAGATCATACAAAAGAAAAACAGATTGAAAGTTGTTAAGGACCCCATTGGTTAAAACTGCATTCGAAAAAACAATATACCCATATAAAGACAACAAAAGTTCCATCAAAAGAAAGCTATCCCAAGGTCAAATGACACTGACTTGAAGGTTCACTCCCTGAGAAAAGCTATAAACCAATGGAAGGTTCATTTTAAAACCCTCTGTGTATGTCTATGCTAGCATTAGTAAATGACAATGATTAACAATTACAAGGAAAAATAAGCTTAAAGAGCAGATGACAATTTCAGGAGAACTTTAGCAAAATATAATATTTAGATAAAGTTCAGCTTGTATTTCACATTAGTTCTTCATTCCTCCTCCCCATTATTTATTGCTGAAGTCAGTTGCATGAAAACAGGATTTTTGCTCCTGAAGAGTTCATCTATTTCTATTGCTGTCTCCCTACCTGAGGTCATCATGCACTGCTTGTGATCACAGATACTCTCATGGCAACAGATTGTGATGTCACAACAGAGCATTATGACTTGAAGTAGGGAGTAAGCCATAGAGGCAGATTAATTTTAAAGTAATTGTAAGAGATAAAAATAATGTATTCATGCACATTTCCTCAGTAATAAATTATGGGTGGGGGGGAATCTAAAATATATATGGAATACAAACAGAATTTTACCTACTTATTATGTTTTTCAAAGTTTTCTTTCAGATGTCGGTAATTCTTTCAGCAATACATAGTAAATAATGTTAAAGTCTTATACATATGAAAATAACTATGTGTTAAGTAAAAAAATAGGTTAGTAGACAACTTGCCCTAGTGTAAATTAAGCATACACTAGCTGTTTCATACAGTGGTATCAATTAAATTTTACACAGCGTACTGTTCAGATACATTTTTCTTAAACTCTATGTACAATAAGTCCATATTACTCATGAATAATCAAACGTATACCCTCTTAAACATGATATAGCTGCAATTCTGTAACAAGTGACTAGTGTATGTGTATATTCAAAACCCAAACCTAATAAAGACCCCCTTGTAATTGAAATACTGTTATCCTAATATGTCCATACATTTTTACAATTCTTTTTTTATTTGAACTTTATTCTCCTGCCACTCCCCTTCAACCCTCTTCTGCTGTCAATTCCCATCCCCATCCCCACTCTTGCAGAACTTACACTATCTGCTTCTTGCCTTGTTATGTGAATGGGTGCTATGGATGGTGTTGGTGCTGTGCCTGCAAGGTTGTAGCTTCATCCTGCCAGTGAGGGTTCTTTTCTTCCTGCTACTTCCCTTCTGTCAGAGGGTGTGCACTCACTCAACACCCACACATTTTGGTGACCACTGCTGTGCTACTTAGCCTCCACTAGGTGGCAGACAAGCAGCTGTACACACTGTCCCCCACTCTGAAGGAGAAGAGCCATTGATGGATGCTCAATCCTCCTTCCCTAGCTAGCCCGAAAGCGACCCTGTTCTGTTCCCAAACCCAGGTTGACAGTGTAGTGGGAGTTGATGAATTCAGCACTTCAGCTCTCCACCCATTGGACCAGCTGAAAGTTTACTGTAGCTCAGATTTAATTAGGCAATATTGTTTGTTGCTTTGAGAGGGACTGAAACGGCTGCAACTCACTGTTTTGCAATTCTGTGCTTTTACCTTCAGTACCATTCAGCTGGAATTATTATTTTTTTTTTGTAATTATTTCCCCTTTTTCTTTATTACTGAGGGAAGTGACATTAAAAGAAGATGACTGTCCTTTGGACATTATTTGCTTTAGCTTCCTGTCTACACACGACATCATGATTTCAAATACCATACTTAGCAATGTATCCCATACTTAGTAATGTAACAGTAGATTATTCTCATAGTGATGGCTTTGTTTTTGACCGTATCTCAGCTAGAGAGGTTCAAGATATCTTGTTAAAACCAGTTACTAGAAAATCCGGGGGTCTAGATAGAATATCAAATATCCTCCTAAAATATGCAGCACCTGTTATATCACACCCACTGGCACAATTAACATGTCATTGCATCTTGCACAATTTCCACAAGAATGGAAAGTAACAAAGGTGGCTCCAATTTTTAAATCAGGGCAAAAAATAATAATAATTGCCCTATTTCCCTATTGCCAATGGTTGTTAAGGTATTTGAGAAACTGGTGGCCAAACAAATAAGAGATTTTCTGGAGAAAGGAAACATTTTAAACAAGTACCAATCAGGCTTTAGCCCACTGCATGGTACCACCTCTGCTTTATTGAAAGTTATGGGTAACATACTTGAAATGATGGACAGGAGAATGTCTATTGGGGGTGAGTTTTGTTGGTTCATCCAAATCATTTGATACTTTGGACCATGACACCCTCCTGTCCAGACTGAAAACAACTGGAATGTTGGAAAGAGTCATGAACTGGTTCAGCTCATGCTTAATAGGCAGGCAACAACTAGTATCTATAAATAATTGGGTATCTAATCTGACTACCATTGTCTCTGAGGTCCCACAGGGATCCATCTTAGGCACTATTCCTTTTAATCTCTATATGAATAATTTTACTTTGACTAATACTTGCATAAGATATCACTTGAACACAGACAATGGTATTACGAATGTAGGGGGGGTCATCTATAACCTAAATTTAAACTTTACTCCAGGAAGCATTTGGTGAGTTACACGATTATCTTCTTCAATCCAGACTTGTGTTAAACTCAAAAAAGTCCCAAGTTATATTACTCACTCGGGGGGAAAAAATTTACACAAAACAATCATATGAACTGAAACCTTCAAAAACACAGTGCTTGAACAGGTTCAAAGTTATAGGTGCTTGGGGCTTTGGTTGGACAATAAGTTCAAACAGAATTTTCATATAGATAATCTAACCCAAAAAGTAGGAAAATGTACCGTATCAGGCACTGTATGACAGGGGTAGTCAGGAAATGTAGTTAAAACATTGATGCTACCTCTATTGGACTATGGAGATCTAATATTTGCTGGGGCATCATCTATGGAGATGTCTAAATTAAATGCAATATATAATAAACTGGCTAGGTTCATCATTAATGTCCCAAGGAGAACTCACAGATGTGAACTGTATAAATCCCTAGACTGGTTACATCTTAATAACAGGAGATCTTTTCATATATTAACGTATATGGTTAAATGTTAAAAATCAATGGTCCCAGATTATATACTGGAAAGAATACAGCTCAGGAATATGAAAAATGGATTAAGATCAGTGGGAGGTGTAACATTTATACCTCCAAGATGTTGATCTGGATTAGGAGATCTCACTTTTTTGTATGGGACCACACCTTTGGAACATCATGCCCCTTTCTCTAAGACCTCCGAATAGTAATACCCAACTAGGTGCTATAAAAATGGTTTACTTTATGGGTAAATAAGAAGCTAGAGTGCCATGCTGATTTAAAACTTGTTCCTGAAATGTTTTGTACTGAAAAATGAGTTAATGTATGTATTCATGTTGCATAATCCATTTTACATTTAGTTTAATCTGTGTGTTATTATGTCAATTGGATGTTTGTGTTATTATGTTATATTTACATTTATTGTATTGCTGGCCAAGGCACCTAGCTTCACCTGAGCTTTTTCCTTCTAAGACTGCTTGAAAGGCAGAGTAGAGAAACTTACCAGAGCAAGGGAGAAGGATTAAGATTTAGTTTGGCTAAGCAGATTTACTGTGTGGTGGTATTTTTATTTTTTATTCACAGGGATTGCTACTGTTTGTTGCTAACATTTCATTGCTTTATTTTTCTCTGATTCAAATTGTTGTTGCTGGTATACCTTCTTCTGCATTATTACAAGGTGTGCCTACAGGTGATATTCTAACAGATTATATCCTGTAATCTTCTGATTCAAATTGTCTTTGCAAGGTATATCTTCTGTTACTGCTTTATTTTCTCTGGAGCAAAGTGTTTCTTACAGCTATATCTTCTCTGAAATTATTACAGGTGGTGCTTTACAGGTTTTACAGTTTTATCTAACATTAGGATAAGCTTTCAGGGTTACTGCATTTGTTATTGACTGATTGTTTCTGCTCTTACCTCCTTGTTCTTTCATCCGTGGTTCTTCTTTTTAGGCAGGGGAAGGGCCCAGCCACCCACCCCCATCCCCAACCACCCCACGCTACACTCCTTTTATAGGGTACCACAGTTGTGACATTTCCTGTGGCAGAGCAGGAAGGGGCGGATCAGTGGAGCCCACAAGGTGATCTCATTTACAGGGCACTAGTAATTTAACTTGTTATAACAAGTTAAACAAAGCACAATTAAACCATTACTTGCATTTTTTCCTTCTAATTACTCTGACTAGGTTACAAACCCAGCAACTTATTTGGAATGGATTTCATTAACTGCAGGTACTGTGGAACAATTTTCAGAAGGACAGTCTTACAGGATTTAGGACACTGTCCTACATGCTGGGCCTTTGGAGATCTTAGGGCTCAGCTCCGGGCAGCATGGGCAGAGATTGCACGCCTCAAATTTCATATTGAAGAGGAAATACATTATAAGAACCACCTGCCATTTCCCCAGCATCCAACAGAAAAACCTCGACCGCAGAGGGTAGTTGATCCAGGAGGTTGGCAGGTGGTTAGGAGGAGCAAATCAGGTGCCCCATCACTCTCTGCTCTCCAACATATTACCTCCAAAAACCATATAAACACTACAAACAGGTATCTGCCTCTATCTCTGAAATCAAATAAAGAGGCAGAAGACACTAAGAGCAGAACACTGCGGCACAGGAGCTAGCACAACAAAACTCACCCAAATCAGGAACCAAAACTAAACAAGCACAAAGGAAATCCAAAAACTTCTGATCATAGGAGACTCCATGATTCGGGGAGTTGATACCCATCTCCAGCCAGGGGTGATGGTCAGATGTTTCCCAGGTACATCAGCATGGAGAGACACTGACCGCATTGCTAAAATTGTTCACAAAGCAGGAGAAAACATTGATGTCCTAGTACACATAGGGACTAATGATCTCGCCAGCCGGTCAGTTGTGGAGACCAAGGAACACCTGACTAGGCTGGGTGACAAACTATTATCTATTTCGTCCGGCATCTCCTTCTCTGAGATCCTGCCAGTCTGGGAGAGGGGAGCAGATGGACGGAAGGTCAGAGAAGGGGAGATAGGGGAGCTAAACACGTGGCTCAAGGACTGGTGCCAGGAAAAAGGACACAGATTTGTAGGGAACTGGCAACAGTTCTGGGAGCGAAAGTTCTTTAAATTTGATGGACTGCATCTGACTAAAGAGGGAGTCAGTGCATTGGGGCAGAAGTTTGACGTCTTTGCAGAATATTTAAACTAGCAAATGGGGAGAGGGGTGCAGCACCCCATACGTCGAATGGGAAGAACACCCCTCCCCCCTCAGCTAGTGGTCAAACAGGAATTCAGCATGTTTGCCGTTCATTTGCATCACCAGGTAAGAAAAAGGTTTGTCTCCCATACGATGCACAGGAGTAATGCCAAACTTCACCCAACAACTAACACACCAAAATCTGGCCGATGGAAAATCATGTACACAAATGCTCACAGCCTGGGAAATAAGATCCCAGACCTGCAGGCAATAATGTCAGAGGCTAAACTGACATAGTAGCAATTAGTGAGACGTGGTTTACCAGTAACCACACTTGGGAGACTTCAGTACCTGGCTATGTATTGTTCAGAAGAGACCGAGGGCAAAGGGGAGGAGGGTCTGTATGTTAATGAAAATATCAAAGCTACAGAAATTCAGAATACACATAAGGAGCCAGAAGAACTGTGGGTCACCCTGGAAACAGAAATGGGACAGCCATAAGAACTGGGGTTGTCTACAGGCCCCCAGACCAGAGGGAGGACATAGACACATTACTATTAGAAGATATACAAAACATGACAGCCAAAGGGAGGTTCTGATAATGGGAGACTTCAACATGCCAGATACAGATTGGTCAATACCAGCAGGAACATCTGCCAGAACTAGACTCATAGTGGATTCCCTGCAGGGGAAGGCCTCAAACAACTGGTACAGCAACCCACAAGAGACAGGGCTATCCTAGATCTAGTACTGACTAACAAAGAAGGGATCACAGATCTCCAGGTAGAAGGTCACCTGGGCCAGTGACCATCACATGGTATGGTTCAATTTGCTACTACATCTATATCATCCCATTCCAAGGCAAAAATATGGGACTTCAGAGGAGCTGACTTTGATAAGATGGCCAACAGAGTTAAGCTAGCCCTGGCAAAAAGAAACACAGGTGATGGGGTACAGGCAAAGTGGGCAAGCATTAAGGATGCAATACTTGAAGCAACATCCCATTGTGTTAGACAGAAAAGGAAGTGCAAAAGAAGAAGGAAACCACTTTGGTTCTCAAATACAGTAGCAGAAAAGGTCAGAGCCAAAAGGCTGGCCTTCAGGAAATATAAAGGAACACAGCGGGATGAAGATAGGGAGGCATACCAAACTGCCCTAAGGGAAGCAGGTAAGGCAGTAAGGCAGGCAAAGTCCCAAACTGAGGAACACTAGCACGAACAGTAAAAGAAGGTGACAAGACTTTCTATAGATACATTAGTGAAAGGAGAAAGTCCAGAGGGGGTATTGCTAAGCTTAATGGAGAAAAGGGAGCATGTGAGGAGGAGGACCCTGTAAAGGCATCTATCCTAAATAGATACTTTTGCTCAGTATTTACTGAAAGAGAAGGTAGGGCAGGGCCCACAGCTCAGCATCATGGACACAGGGGAGGGAGGTGAGCACTACTCCCTTCACAAAAGAAAGGGTCCTACAAGAGCTTGCTAAGCTCAGGGTGGATAAGGCAATGGGACCTGATGGCATACATCCCAGGGTACTTAAGGAGCTAAAGGAGGAACTAGCAGAGCCATTAGCAGAATTGTTTAGTGAGTCTCTGAGCACAGGAGAGGTCCCAGAAGACTGAGAAGTGCTCATGTGATCCCGCCTCCACAAGAGTGGTAGCAGGGAGGAGGCGGGAACTACAGACCGGTCAGTCTTACCTCAGTAGTGGGCAAGATTATGGAGGCACTCCTTAAGGAAAGGATAGTGCAACACCTGGAACCGTGGGGCACAGGATCCAAGACAGCATGGGTTTACAAAGGAAGGTCCTGTCAAACTAATCTCATAGATTTCTTTGACTGGGTAACCAGAGTGGTGGACCAAGGGGAGCAGCTGATGTCGCCTACCTTGACTTCAGCAAAGCTTTGACACTGTTCCACATAGAAGATTGATAAATAAGCTGGGTAGGCTCGTGGGTCAGAAGTTGGTCAACTGGGTGGCAAACTGGTTGACGGGCAGAAAACAGAGAGTGGTGGTAAAATGGTATACAGTCAGAAGAGATGCAAGTCACAAGTGGGTACCTCAGGGATCAGTCCTGGGGCCAGTCCTCTTCAACATCTTCATTAGTGACCTTGCAGATGGACTAGAGGGTAAGGCTTGTCTGTTTGCAGATGACACCAAGATCTGCAACAGAGTAGATGATCCAGATGGGGTGGGCAGAATGAGAAGAGATCTGGATAAACTAGCAGAATGGTCAGAAGAGTGGCAACTGGGATTTAATGCAAAGAAGTGCAAAATCATGCACATAGGGAAGAGAAACCCTGAAGCCACCTATAGGTTGGGAGGGGAGTTGCTAGCAGTCACAAAGGAAGAAAGAGACTTGGGCATCATCATCACTGATGACCTAAAATCATCCAAGCAGACCTCTAAAGCAGTAGGTAAGGCTAGGGGGGTGTTAGGGTGTATTAGTAGGGGTATCACAAGTCGTAAGAGGGAGGTAATAATCCCTCTTTACAAGACACTGGTTAGGCCCCATCTGGAGTACTGCGTGCAGTATTGGAGGCCACACCTTCACAAGGACATTAACCAAACTGAGGCAGTCCAGAGAAGGGCAACCAAAATGGTGCAGGGACTGCATCAGAAGACATATGAGGACAGATTAACGGAGCTCAATATGTATACCCTCGAGCAAAAGGAGGAGAGAGGTGATATGATCGAGGCATTCAAACACCTTAAGGGCATAAACAAGGTGAAAGAGTCTAACATGTTTAAATATAAGAAAATAGCAGGACAAGAGGACACAACATGAGATTAGAGGGAGGCCGATTAAGGGGAATGTGAGGAAATTCTTTTTCACAGAAAGGGTGGTGGATGCATGGAATGGCTTACCACAAGAAGTGGTGGCTATGAATACAGTGCAGGGCTTCGAACAGGCATGGGATAGGCATAAGGGAGCAATACAAATGACTATGAATAGATAGGCCACTGACAGAGCAAAGGCCGATGGCACATTTATAAGGTAGAAAAAGAAATGGGCAGACTGGATGGGCCTTGCGGTCCTTATCTGCCGTCAACTTCTATGTTTCTATGTTTCTTGTGTCTATGTATTAATCCTATTTGTTTATGAAACATGGATTATTCTGTACTAAGTACCTCACTGGAAACGAACATGTCTCAGATGAGTTTCTGATTCATTACAGAATGAATAAAATATTTTATTACTATTATGTACTACTACTAATTTTGTTCATGACATCATAATTATCTCCACAGCAGCAGATTGTTGCCATGTCCTCCCTTGAACTGTAATGCACAGTGGTCATGTGTGCATTGCTTGACTGATAACATGTGGATGACGCTGGGCAAGCTGTGACTGTTGGACATTTTGCATGCAAGAGCTGTGCCAGTGGTCTGTCAATTAGAGCCACACCACAGGAGGAGCAAGATAAATCCCACAAAATGTGCCCTTAGAGATGGGCCAACATGGGGAAGGCTGGCACTGTGTGGGTGATGTGAGGGGCGCACAGTGTAGTACCCCCTACAAAACGCACACTGAAACATGACACAGGTTATACTTCCAACCACCCTTGGAGCCTCTCCTTTCCCTTCAAGTGGACACAGTCAGCTAGCTCAGGTCCCACACCCCACATAGCCCCACACTGCCCACCTTCCACCCTCCTGGGCCCTGACAGTACCATCCTGGACCCCGTCAGTAAACAGACTCCCTTCCCTCACCCCATATAGAACCCTGATGCCCCGTCCTCACCCAGGATCCCTGTACTAACCTATGCCCCCATGCCCCGACCCACATATTGCAACTTGTCCCTCCATTGCTGTACATATATTCAGTGTTGGAATTACAGGGGAGCTTTCCAGGGCTTGGCCCTGGTAGCTCTGAAGTGAACCCTGGTAGCTCACACATCACTGTCATTGACTTAGAATGGGAATGGGGACTCAATTTAGAGATAGGGGCTCAATTTAAAGATTGGACCCTTATGGGCCCCCATAGCTCCCAAAGCTCATAAAGTGTAATTCCAACACTGCTTATATCCACTTTGACCAGCCACATAAACTCCCAGCTCCCACCCCCTGTCCAATTCAGATCATCACATTTCACTCCCATCTCAAGTCCCACAAGGCACCCCAATGGCCTGCTCCACCACTGAGTGCACCTACACTGATGGAGGTACAGACACTGGGAGGGTACTGTACTACAGTACATAGTAGTTTCAGCTCAGTGTAGGCTGGATATTCCTCTGCTAGGCAGTAACAGCTGCCTCCATCAAACCCCTCCCATGCACCACTCATTTGGTGTACAGGAGTGGCTGCGGCAAATCCATACGAAAATCAGGCGCAGGGTCCCAGGGGCACCAGGATCCAATGCATGCTGTTGTCTGTCACCGCTTGTATCGATCTAAGGGCCTGTTAGACAATCAAGGCCATTGTGTCTAAATATTATATTTTTCAGTTGTTGCAACAACATCAGGGGTTCCTTAAAGCCCTATGATCATTGTTTATATGCCTGTTGTTATAATAAGTAGCATTTTCCACATTTCTCATAATCTTGGCTGTATATCTATCTTATTTGATATCTGAAGATCAAACAGGATGGTGTGTGCCATTGCTTTTTTTCCGTTTTTGTAGTTCTTATTTGGTAACTTATTTTCAGGACAATCAAAGAAAGAACAGGACATGAGAACATACAAGCAGAAGAACTTACAGATTCAGTGCTTCTCTCCTTTAAGACCATGGAGAGAGTCTGTAGGGGTGGGGGAGGTTGTGGTTAGTGGCAGCTGTTAAAAGCCTAAACATTTCTTTCTGAAAACACAGATAGTGAAAATCCATCCCTTACAGAACTATAGGTGTGCTGTGTACATGCAGAATGCATGCCACATGCTTAATTGCACAGTGTTTGTATGCTGTTCACAAACACAAAGTGAACCTAAGCAAACCAGGTCTAAAAAGCAAATCAGGTTTGCATGCTACAAGCTTGATATGTGTGCAGCAGGTAAGCTAGTGTGAACATATTCTAAAAATTATATCAAGTTCGAGAATTGCACGCTTGATACGAGTGCAGCAGTTAAGCTGGCGTGAACATCATTTAAATATCACAGCAGGTTCACATGCTGCACGCTTGCCATGTGTGCAGCAGCTAAGTTGATACAAATCTCATCTGAAAAACACATCAGTTTCTATTTCTTATACTACTGCTAGCAATTAGAGTAATTAAAATACACTTTTATTTGGATTTCCATAAAAAATAGGTAAACTCATTAATTCTGATCCTTTTGCAAGTTGTTTAATGACTTTTGATTTTTGCCATTAAATCACCATTAATTTGTAAAGTATTGTTTGCTTACTGCATTAAATGCCTAGGATATAACCAGTCAACACCCCCCATTCCAGATGCATGCAGAGGGGCCTCTGTGTTGTGAAGCCTATCCTTTTTGTTTTGGACCATGCAAATCCCTTATTCATATTTAATGTTACAAATGTGTTTCTTCATGACTGTTTCATCTCACTTACTTTCCCTTTGTCATTTTGTACTGAGCATATACACTATAGCCATGCTCAGCACTCTTTGTGCTGAGTAGGGTCTTGGAAGCTTACACCATACCTCACATTTTGTCACTGAAATGAGGGACATGGACACTCAAAATTAGAGACAATGAGGGACACTAACCCTCACGATAATCAGGACACATCATGAAACATGGAGATACAGTACCTCAGAATACAGTGGAAACCATTGCATTAGCATCTGAGAATGAATATCTACCATTAAGCAGGGGTGGCATTTAGGTAGAGCAGAGGGGGGAACATGAGTCTTGCTAGTGTGGCACTGTCTTTCCTGCCACAGAGTAGTCAGACTGCACACTACAGCTTGGAGGAGTTGGTGAGCACTGAACTCTCAATAGCAGTGTTGTGGCAGCATATTTTTTTGGTTTGATCTTAGTGAGTCTCCATCTCCCCTGCTGGAGGAAGGGGCAGAGGGTGAGCTAGAAGCTAACATAAGACTAGGCTACCTATTTACTCTATTAGGCTTGACTTACAAAAAAAACAGCACAGACCCTCACGGCAGCAAGCTAGGCTTGCCTGCAGTGGTGACAGCAGTGTGAGTGACCTTCATAGGCCTTGATCAGTGCAGTGCAGCAGCAGCCACAGCAGTAACCAAGCAAGAAGCAAGCAACCCAGGTTGGGTGGGTTCGGTTGGTGAGGTGACTTGGTCGCGGACCACGTTGGGAGCCTGTGTTGGTCAGTTCTAGCATCCAGCTTCTGGCAGAAGAAGAGAGGTGAGTGGACTGAAAACTGGGCTGGTGGCACACTGTGCCAGGCAGCAGGTTCTGGCCTTATGGCCGGGTAAGTAAAAGTAAATAATTTTTTTTTACAGGGGGAGATGTGTTTTCACATTTCTTTACCTTTGGGCAGCTTCATGACCCATAGGTGATGGGTATTGAATGGAATGGAGTCAGGGAGAAAAATCAGGACAAAGTTCTTTTGGGTGGGGGCAGAACTTCAGCCAGGAAAAAAATTGGTTAGTAACTGGGTGGATTTAAGCCCAAATCTCATGCACTGCTCCTTGGTATATACAGATGAATCTTATACATTTGAATTTTTCTGATCTGAAAATCACTTTTCAGTCAAAACAAATAAGTTGTACCTTTTAGAGATGTTACAGACATTCTAGAGCTGTGCCTTGCATTCACAGACAGTTGAGCGGTATGGTATGCCCAGACTATTGGAGCCCCACTATAGTCAGGCTTATGCCCCCCCAGTGAAACTGACCTCCACAGCCCCACTCTCAGGCACATTGTGACATAGGGCATTGGAGACTGCAGGGGTGTGCACCATTGAAATGAATGGGGTATTATTTTTATTATTTTATACATTATTAATGGAGAGTTGGAGATTAATGAAGGCCACTGCTTGACTAACAAGGGCCTTGTTAGTATAACGGTGGCCTTCATTATTCTCCAACTCACCATCATAAAGTAGAAAATAGTAATAAAAAATACCTCCATTCATTTCAAGGGGTATGCCCCAGCACTCTGACCCATGGACATCATCTCTTAAAGATTCCTGCCTATAGCTCCCTAGTATTCAAGTAAGAGACATTTTACTTATATCTATACTTGGTGGGTTGTCTGTAGCAGCATGGCCATACTCACTACAGTGTGTGTGCATGAGGGGACTGGACATGTGGGTGTGTGTCAAGTTATTGCTACTTTTGTGTTTGCACATTAAAGTCTATTTGTGTGGAAGCATTCAAAACTATGGAGAGAAAATAGTAGGATTACAGGCCAAACAGAAGGAATTAAGTGGTTTTGTGGGAAAATTTGTGTATTGGGGTTGGGAAAACACATTGTTTCCATTGGTATGTGTGCTACAGTTCAACTGTGGAACTGAGATGAGTAAGATGAAAAAACTGAAAAGCATAACAGTGGCTACAAGTATGCCGCATGCATGCAGATGTAGTCAGACAAAGTATGTATTGAAGTACAAATGAGTGATATGTGTGCAAACAGTATGGCTTAGTGGTTAAAGGCACTGAACTGCAAGCCAGGAGATTTGAGGCATGAGGACCTGGGTTTGAATCTCATCAACCTCTACTTGTGCATGGTATGAACCTGGGCAAGTCACTTAACTTTCATGTGTGCAGTTATCAGTAACCACTTTATTTTTGCTTGCATGCAGTCTTTCCCAATTTAACATAAAAATCATGGTTTCCACACTTGCTTGCTGCACGCATGCCATATGCATGCAGTTGGTTCCAATTTAACATTTAAATCATACTTGCAGCATGCATATCACTTGGGCAGTTTTATGTGTGCAGCATGAAAACATTTCATATAATTACTTCTGTAAGGAATGGTGGAAATGAATGCAAGTCTAGACAGCTACAGGTCAGCAGTACAAGGGGTGGGAAAAGAAAACCTCCATGTGGATATTGGCAGAGCTTACTACTATTCCTCTTAAAATAACATAAAAAAAGGTTAACTTTTGCAGGCCCGGTGGCACTGATGGTTGAGGTGCTGGACACCACACCTTGTGCCATGCTGGTGACCCGGGTTCGGACATGAGCCTAGGCCACCAAGGGTTGGCAGGGGAGGGATTGGATTGAGCTTCTGGAGGACTGCTCTCCTATCCTGGGGAGGGATCCAGGGAGCCACCACTCTATAGTGGCCCCTGGTGATGACTGGGGCACTACTAGAGTGGTGCTGCAAGGGGGGTGTAGTGTGGCAGATGTCGGCATGCTGTGCCTGGACATCATTGCATGCCCGCACTCTGCAGGGAGAAAAAACAGAGGAGAAACTGGCACAGATCAGGCAGCATTATCTTCCAACATCTGCTGCCCAACTCAAATGGTGCCTCCTCAGCTGGATCTGTTCTGGGTGAGTTGAGCTGTGGGTAGCTCCTTGCCACCCTGCCATGGGGGGGTAATCTGTGTAAATATGAGGAGGTGGCCTGATCTCGGGTTCGGGGGCTCAGTCAGGATGATGTGCCGACCATGCCTAGGAGGAGAGAAAAATATACACCCAAAAAAAATAATAGTTAACTTTCATTCTTCAGAGCAGCTGATCGACAACAACACATTCTTGTTTTGGACAAATAACTGTTCCATCAAACAGTATGATTTTACTAGATGGAATAGTTAAGGAATTCTGTGAAAGCCTTACGTTTTTTTCCCCCTCCTTCCATCTCATACCTTGTCAAACATACAACATAAGCAGCATTTCAGATGTCTTTGAACTTTTTCACTTGTTTAAACCCTTCCATGCAGGTTTGTGTTTCATTCCTAAAGATTAGCTTGGTAGCAGTCTGCTTGCAAGGGCAAATGGCGATGCCCTAGGGAACACCTCTGTCAGCTGGCTAAAAAGTAATGTCCCAAAAGTTAAACATTGTCTTGTGAAAACATTACATCCAAGGCTTCAGTTAAGTCCATTTTGGGAGAATTTGACTCCAAAACATAAGGCGAAACCTTCCAAAATAAGGAGGAGGAGGTCACTGACTTCAAATATAAAAAACAAAATTGGACAGCTTCCTGAACTGAAGGCGCAGAAGCTAAGAAATGACAAATTTGTTTAAAATAAATTGTATTTTACCACAAGTGTTTACATGAACATCCATAAAGTGATCCTTCCTAGAATACTGGCTTTCAAATTATGGGATCTGGGATGTATTTTGACTTCCAAAAATTGGAATGACTTCTAGAGTTTGACTCATGGAAGTATTTGACTCCCACTGAAAATGAATTAACTGAACCCCTGATTACATCATCTTGGAAAAAGCTACCTGTTTTCAAGAAAGTTTTTTATCTTTCCTACTATTATTGAACATTCACTTTTGCTAATGTTTTTCTATGGGAGGATTTTTTTTATGTGGTGGTTGAATGCTACATCTAAGTAGGTGTACATTTTCTCAACCCAAAACAATAATCTTTAATTTATTGTAGTTAACTCTTATCATCATGGGAAAGAGTTGTGTTGCCAGAAATATGGACTTTTCCTAGCCTGGTGGCGTCAGCTTTGTTCCACCATAGGGGTGACCTAGGATCAATCCTTGGTCCAGCTTCCTCACCCAGGCCGTTTGGGTCTGATGCTTGATGCAGAGGCATCATACGCTGACCCGGGGGGGGAAGTTGCTGAGTGTCCCACTCTCTCAGCACCAGCTGCAGGTGCGAAATGGGACTGCCTTGGTGCTGTGGGTGACCATGCAGCGGTGACAGTGCTATACCTATTCTTACTGGATAAATGATGGGGAGGTGAAAGGGCACAAAACAGAAAAACCCTTGAAGTGAGCAGCAAGATAGTGGGCATGTCCAGGTCCCACTGTCCACTACCAGCCACTCCAACCTTGCAGAGGGTGTCACCCACTGTTTTAGCTTTAGCAGTGGGGGCTGACACTTGGTAGTAGTGAGGCCCCTCTGCTGGGGGGTGGATCCAAGGGTGCAGAGATAAGTGCTGGGGATGTGGAGAGATGTGGGATGCTGGGCCCAACTGGAGGGGTGGGGAAGCTGTGCCAAGAGGGGATAAAATAAAAAATAATTAAAAAAAATAAAGATGGCTTCACAGTCCAGCTGCTGGCACAATGCCGAACACAATAATGGGGTTGTCCCATTCCTGTTCTAGACAGTGCCAGTTGGAGTGTTGTGGGTGGGCATAATTCCAGCCCACCTCTTTTTTTAAGTCAATTTTTTTCTGCAGGCCTACAAGCTCCAGTAGGGCCACTTGCCACACCCCCACTCTACCAGCAACTGCCTCCCCCAGTACCTAACTTGTACCCCTGAAGATCCCCCCACCAGCAGAGGGGCCAGAGGAGGGAGGTCCATGCTCCCCACCCTGGAGCACAGTCCAGTTGGTCACTCTGGGTGCACTGCAGGTTGGGCAGTGGGCTTGGCTTCATTTGCCAGAGCCAGGCTTTTTTCCATTTTTCAGTTACCCCTTACGCCAGTGGCATGCTAGGATGCAAGCACACGTACATGCAGAATCACACATGCATCATGTGATGGCCATCAGATATCCCTCTCTGAGATGTGTCAACTTCCCTGACACCATGCCTCTACATGGTGGCAGTCTAGGAGCAGCGCATCGTGTCCCCCCTGCCCAGGAGAAGAGAGGAGAGCAGTACTATGGACCCTCCATTCTCCCCCACCCTGGCTGACCCACAGAGGCCTGAGTCCACTCCTGAACTTGGGTCACTGTCATGATGGGAGTTAAGCCATCTAGTACCTTAGACCTGCACACCACTGAGCCTACATCCCAGCCCACTTCTAACTGGATAGAAAGGTCTCGCTTCTCAGGTTGTGCTCTGGGGAAGGGAATAGGTGGGGGATGAAAAATGTGGGAGGGCGGCATAGGTGGGGGATGAAAAACAGGTGGAAATATGGTGCCACTCACACCAATGATGTCACGATATAATCACCAACAAGGTAAGGCACCTGGATGGACCTCCGGGTTCCTATACTCCCTCAGATCAGGAAAGTTCTGGCTAGCTCTGCTCCTGGTCAGTCAGTCCCACCAAGAGATATACATCTGGGAAAGTATAGGAGGTGGCAGGCAGGGAGTATGTGGAGGCTAGTTTGAATTGTTTCAGTAGTGCTAGTGGAAGGGCAGTAAGAGAGCTCAACCCACTGTATACACCACACAAGGAACATAGAAAATACAGTGAAAAAAATAAACTGTCATTATGGAGATGAAGATCCTTCTGTAAAACCTTTTCCAAGCAAGACTGTATTCCTCATGTTGTTTCTAGCTTCATTGAGCAGTTAGTAGTAACAAAATTCTTCTGTGCATAGATTTGCATACATTTTCCTGGGGAAGGGGAAATTCCACTGTTATTGGGAGATGCTGTAATTAAAAAAAAGTGATAATTTAATGTGTTACCTGTTGTGTATAAACAAAAGAGCCAAGCGAGTATTCTAATCAGTGTTCGGGTAGAGAATATGTTGAAAGATTCTACCCCGGAAATGTCAGTGGCCCCACAGAAATACTGCAATTTATGAATCACATCTAGGGAAAAAATATTTATATGATAATGTTGGATACAAAACACATTTAAAAAGTTAGGATGAAAAGTAATATTGCTTATGCCCCTATTTATTTGACCGGCCCTCTTCTGCTGGTCCCCTGATCCCCATCCCTTGTCTTCTCCCTTGACTTACACCCACATTTTTCTTCTGGGGGTTACCCTCCATGGTAGGGCCACTGGTGGAACTCTGCTCCCCCCTAAGGTGGAGACTGAATTCAGATGAAGGGACAAGCTGACATCAATGGTGTGGAGCCTGTGGATGACCCAGGACTACCCTGATGTGGTGGAGGTTTTTCCCTATTTCTTCCCTGGCCCCTGGGATGCTGACACTGAGGGTGCGTAAGTGAGTGCATACAAGAGTGCAGCATGCAGTGTCAGCTGGTGTCCCTCGCTCCATGCAGCTCCACCTCTGGTTAACCTGGTGTACTCATATGGTAGTATCGGACACCTGCCCTCTCCAGAGAAGAGAGAGTCTGCAGGGTCGCTTGATCATCCCCCCCCAGCCAGTCCCCCACAACCCTGGCTTATTCCCTGCACTGGTGGGCCAACTCACAGAATTATGCTTGTAATCAGACTTCAGCTCCTCTCCTTAGAGTCGCTTGTAAAAATCTGGGGTCCTGGGGCTTTTACTGTGGGGTGGACAGAAGCTCTACTCACAATCAAGAGAGCCTTTTCTATATAGCTCCAGTACAACGGTTAGTATACCTTTTCTGGGGGGGGGGTGATTGGGTCAACCCTAGTGTTGTTGGGAGGCAATTAAACATTGAGAAATCAATGTGATATCTGTTGTGTATGTTCAAAAGAACTATTGGACTAACATGCTTTTTTGTTTCCCATACAGTAAGTCAAAAGACACCTTGTGCATTGCTGCTTTAATTAATGTATCTCTTAAATCATTTGCTAGTCTCATGTCACTCTACTGTAGACTACTGACAAAACTGTCAGGGCAGAGCACAACAGTGACAGGACACCAGCTTGTTAGCAGCGGAACTCTACCACAGACCAATACTCTGCTCATTTAGCAGGAGGGGACATTCTGTGCAAACAAAAAATGTAATGGCAAGACAGCCTTTAATCCTGGTTATGACAATGGCTAGAAATGGAGCCTTATTTTTGTGTGGCTTGCATTCTAAAGCATTATGTGATAATGGGTGTCTGGAAAGCCCCATGTACAATAAAACAGTTAGAATGTAAGCAAAGAAGTGGAGAGAGGATAGCATGCTCTATATCAGCACTGCTACCTGGAGAATCACCTATGGTAGTGCAGTCAGATGGGTGGGCCATGACTCCATCAGTGTGCCAGCATACACACACACCCATAACTTCCTCAACAGCAGTGTCCCAATGGTCAAGAGCAATCATGAAACAGCCCACTGTAGGAGAATGAGAACCCGGGTACACTCAGACCAACATCCCTTCCCCGCTGCCTTGCGCTCTGCCACAGGTGCGGGGGGGTCTCCCCTTTGGGGAGGGGGTTATCGAGAAGATGTACCTGCTTGCTGTGGCAAATGTGGCAAGGTAAGGAATAGGGTGATTGGGAATGACAAGGTTGGGTAGTTGCCAGAGGGCAGGAAGGGGTTGTGGTGGTGACTGGAAGCAACATCAAAAGTTAATATTTTTGTGGGGCTGCTCTATGGGCCCAGTGGCACTAGCATGCCAGTGACCTGGGTTCAGAAGTGAGCCCTGTATGCTATCAAATGGGTACCAAAAGCCAGGAAGTGCTGACTGTGGCAGCGCATTCACAATCATTCAGGAGATGCCACGCTTCTGTAGCATCAGCAGCCAATGCGGTCAAGCCCTGGAAGGTTCCCCATCAAGTCACAGGGGAAGCTACATGCTGGTGAGGCCCCTACTGGCTGTGCATGTGGTGTCATAGTGGATGGTGAGGGCTGGCAGGGCAAGGGGAGACAACCAGAGGAAAAAAAATCTAACCCAAACACTGCTGCCCCAGTTGCCAGTACTCTTGGGTCCCATGCTAGAATGACGCAGTGGAATTTATCCAGTTGGGTAGTGGTGATGAAGCTGGTAGGTCACTGTGGAACTCAGCCTGAGGACTGGGCAGACAGTGGTGGAAGACAAAAAGCTAGATAAAAATATATACATATAACTGGCTTTCGTATTTTCCCATAGGGAAAATGGGTTGTAATTTTGTCATTATAACTGGCTGGTTATAACGACAAACATGCACCCGGTTTCCCTAGCTCAGCACTTGTGCCAGTTGCGATCTTCCTCTTCTCTGTGCCATTCCCTGCCATCCCGCTCAACACTCTACAGTTCGCTGACAGTAGGAGTCGGCGGTAAGTTCTTTTTTTTTTTAAACAAAAATAAGACTAGGTACAGGAAATGTTTATTTTTGGTCAGAAACAAAAAAATAAACACTGCTTTACTTTGGGAGCTGCCACGGACTTCGCTAAAACCCAGATGGTCTGTGGCTCAACTCCATAGAGATTTACATTTATTTTGTATAATTGCTGTGGCAAAAAAACGACCTCCAGCAATTATACAAACTAAAGACTGGGTAGGTGGCCAAAACTTGGATTTTACAGACCCCCCTCAGTGTGGGATGCCTTAATAAACCTCTCAAGCTTCACTGTAGGGATTTATGTGGCATCCCACACCTCGGGGGTCTGTAAAATCCTCATTATAGCCATCTACCCATCCATTAATCTCTGTGTAATATACGGATACTCCTAATAATACTGTTGAAACTCATACAAAAAATTCCTCATAATGCTATCATAGAAATCCATTGATATTATTATGAGATCTCATAATACTATTGATAGATTGCCTAATACAGTGCTACAAGACAACTGGTTTTCCTTACGCTACACATACACACCACAGCTGGGCGCGAGCCAGGTTTTACTGTAACCGTCGAGTACAGTAAAAGCCAGCCAGCGGGGAGTGTTACATTGATTTATCACTTGCTTATCACTGATAACTTCCTGGTGCACTGTGCAGTATGACCCATGCTCCTAGTTAGTGCTGTTACTTTTTTTCCTTGACAATTTCCACTTGATATAAAACTCCTCCATGAAAAAGCTGCACACATTCTTGTGGTCAGCATGAAATACCTTTTACTGCAACTGCCAAATACCGTGAAAACTGACTTGCCACTGACTACAAAGGTGGAAGTAGTGTCTCCTTGGATCCATGTACTACAAAAAATAAAAAATTGGGGACTGTGTATCACTTGGCTGTAATCCCATCCCGATGTTCTGGTGCCATGCTGGAACCTCTCGAGCTATGGTCTCGAGGTTCACGTGTCCTCAGAACCTCCTGATGGTATTATAGCCTCATAATACAGAGTCCTCTATTTATTATTCTATTTATATGTAACCCCCATGTTACCCGGGGTTACTAGAATCCCAGTAAGACCTAGTGGTAGGCAGGGAAGGCAGCTTGTGAAACTCCAGTTAAATGGATTTCACACTGTCTCACTCTGTTCTCAGTC
Organism: Neoceratodus forsteri; assembly: GCA_016271365.2. Lineage (NCBI taxonomy): Eukaryota > Metazoa > Chordata > Ceratodontiformes > Ceratodontidae > Neoceratodus > Neoceratodus forsteri. Next base: position 451,028,733 of record JADMNL010000023.1, on the reverse strand, counting down.
TCAGCTGAGACTGAGAGATGACATCACCATAGAACTTTTGCAGCTGCATAAGCCACACTGGAATGTTGTAGTTGGAGGTTAGCATAGAACGTTGAGAAATTTGAAGTCAGTCTGTGTGCAGTCTTGGTGAGAGACAGTAGTACAGCTGTCTGTGTGCAGGCTCTCAGAACTTTAAGCTCTGTTTTAGAGCTGCTGTTAGGAAGGTGTGTGTTTCCACCTAAAGAGGAACACAGGAACTGGTAGTTAAGTGGTGGAGACCGCTGTCAATGGTTCAAGAGCACCATCCCTGAGGGGATGGGGGATGGTTTGCCTGTTTTCCAGGGGCAGCCCTCCTGGGTCTGGCTAAGGGAAAGAAGCTGCCTATTCAAGTTGTACTGCAACACCAGAAGCTCTGAGAGAGAAATTCCTGTGGAGGAATCACCTGTGGAGCACCTGCAACCAAAGGGTGAGTTCGCTCTGAAAGAGGGCCAAGTGTTTTTCACCCGAACAGAAGGAAACTAAAGGGACTGTTACTGTGGGGTCAGGAAAAGACAGCCAAATACAGTTGTAAAGTGGGGATTGGACTGCTTAATCAGTGGGAGGTCTAGAGTAATGGATTATGCCACTTAAAAGTATGTTCAAGTCCAGCACAAATGGGAAGCAAGACAAGTAGATGGAATGTGCCATACATTTAGCAAGAATCTACATTGCCAAGCTTTACAGGATGAGATGTTTACTGTCCAGAGAAATTGCCAGGTATGAATTGTGGGAGCAAGAGGTGGGAGACCTCTCATCAGTAGTAACCAAATTCACCTCTACGGATTTGCTCTGAGGCACCTTTTACTTTCTCTCAGGTACTTGACCAGTGCCTGAGGAAAGTACCCAGATGTGGGATTAAAAGGAAGATTCCCTGATGGAGCTGAGGTGCTCTTAGGTGGTTTAGGGAGCCACTAGAAAATGTTTCCATGACATATGGAAGGTGTCCGAGTGGCAGCAGGGGAGGCAGCCAGGAAAACCCAGAACAGTGTAAGAGATTCGGGCTGTACCCAAAGCAGTGTGCAAGTCCGGGCTGTATGCCCGGGGGGGGGGGTTCAGAGCCTGAGGGCTAAAGTGTTAAGGAAGTGTTCTTGTTTCTTTTAATCTGCACTACCAGGAGTGTAGCCCCGTGGGGTCCATCTATGCATTGTTTATTCTGTTTGGATGTGAATAAAAGCCACACTTTAGAATCCCACTTCTGGTATTGGACATTACAGTTATTGCTTCCTGTGTTTGGAGTTACTTGGGTGCCCCTGTGCAGAGTATCCAAACCTAGCCTTTGTGCCGAGTGACCTATTCCTCCCCGAACCCAGCCAACCTGGTATTGCTGTCAGATTCAAATGGCATACCAGCCAGTTGTTACAAAAATGGAGGCACCGCTGAGGATTTGAGTTTGAAATTAAGGGAGGAAAGGTGCTCGGGCAAAGGGCTAGCATTTTGGTTATCTGGCAGTGGGTAGCCCAAAAATCTGAAGCAAGGTTAACTAATGTGCTGCTGTGTGCTGTTGTCCATGTGCTGCTATTAAAATGCCAACTGTTTACCAAGGAGCAGTAAAGCCTGAGCGAGTATGCCCTTGTCCTGCATCAAAATTACAGCGTTTTGCCAGCTTTTAAAACTGTTGTGACAAAGAAAAGTGTGGAAAACTAGGGGTAGCAAAAGGAAAATTGTGCCCTGTACATTGGAAATGCTTTCTGAGTGAACTGAGAGACTTGTTGTGTTAATGGCCATGAAAAATGGTTGAAATGGTCTCCCGGCATGGAGTCAGTTGAGAAAAAAAAAAGTGTGGTTTTGCAGTTTAAATTTGCCTGATCGATGATTGCCGTGAGGAGAAGAGCACTCGAGAGGAAAGAGGCTCATTTGCATGGCGTTGTGTAATTGGTGAGACTGCAATCAGTCCTACCCCCAAGCCAGCTCTACAGTGACTACCCAACATTCGAGAGGGAGTATGAGTGGAGTGTGCATACTGGCTTACAGGAGGAGCATCATGGTGACTGAAAGTGTTGTAAAAGTTTAAAAAACTGACTTTTCTGTCTAAATTCGGACTCAACCCACATCTCGATTGACTGGACTGTGAGTGTGGTGTTCAGAGGGACGATCGGCAGGACTGCAAACCCGCTTCTGTTCAGAGGCCTCCAAGACTGGCTGCAGGCCATTTTCCATCGCAGCAAACAGCTACTGATAACAGTGAGTACCAACAGAAATAATTGCTCAAACAAGTGATTTTTGCCAAAAGCCAGCTGAATCTGTGTGCAGCAGTGTAGTCGCGTTGCAAACAAAGACTGTGTTAAGTTTTTACCAGCAAAAGCAAGCCTGTTAAGCCATCGACTGTGAGCATAGTTATGGGTTCAGTGTCAGTAAAGTTTCAAAGCCATGAGAGAGACTGTGAGTTGTATCACGATATGCAACAAGAGTTACAGGCAATCCTGTGCTTGAAATACTGAGGCTTTAAGAGACTGTGAGCTACAGCAATGTTTTCAGCAAGTGAAAAGTCTGTGGTAAATCATATAAATATGCTAAGAAAAAGAACAGTGCAAGTTTATGCAGTTTGAGCAAAGTTGTCAGTAGAGTGTGTAAATCGGATGCGCAGTGGCTTGACCCAATTTCAGAATGTTGATGCGTAAGAGTGCTGCTGCTGCCATTACAGGGTGGGGTAGTACTGTAAACACAGCAGCAGATGACCCATTTTGAAAGTGAAAGAAAGTGTTCAGTGATGTGGGACTTTCAATAACAGTGAGTGTTTGTTTTTCTCAGCAGTCATGGCCTCAGGACCAGCCCGCTACCCAGATCATGCCCGGGCTGTGGTAGCAGTAGAAGTAAACAAGTTAAGGGACATTGAGAGGTGTTACTATGGCGGATGACTGCCTCCTCATGTGGTGATTCCTGGATATCCAGTGCAAGTATGTTTAATGTGCTTAAATGCTGGAAGGGACGTCTTCATGGTACCTCACTGTTCTGGGTGCCTAGAGAAATGCGGTTTGTTTAAAGCACCCAAGATTCATTTGGCTCCTACAAGGACAAAAGTTAAAGAGTCTGCAGTTGGCAGCACACAGCACCAGGCGGAGCCTGTTGGAGAAGGCCCCTCGAGGGCGTGTGGCACAAAGCTAGAGAGTGCAGATTTACAGACAGAACAATGTGCTGATGTTTTGGATTCTGGGTCACAGAGAAACAATTCAGGAAGAGCATCAGTAGACCCTTGGAGAGGGGGGCCTAGCCCAAGTCTCATAGGACAAGACGAGATGAGGGAGGACTTTGAATGGGAGGTTTCAACCTCCGCGCCCAGCGAAGAGTGGATAGTCTCAGGAGTGAGGATGACTGCTCACTCCTGGGCACAGATTCTCAGTGAGGAAGAAGAAGAGGGGGAACCTATGTGGCCTTGTGAAAAAGGAACTGGTACAGAGCCTCAAGCTCTTGCCTCAGAGGAATGCATGGAAGAGATTGGTGATTCCACTACCCTGGCTGTGCAAAAAGAAGTCAGGGAATCATTTTTTGTCTCATTGAGAATGCGTAGCTGGCAGAACTAGGACTGGCCTCCCCCAAGCCAGGCCAGAGGTCTCAGATTGACCAAAGCTAGTAAAGAGGAAAGACTGGTTCATAGGAAGGTGAATGAAATCTATGGGATGTCCTTTTTTTACCTTTCCTCAGAGAGTCTGGGAGGAGATTGAGAACAGCAGGAAATCCTGGATTTGGGCAGAAGCAATGAAATGTGTGCATCCTGGTGCAAACAATCATGTCAGGAACAGAATGTTTCATGACAAATACAGCCAGTGGAAAAGAGGCAGGATGCTGTTAATGGACACTGTTCGAATAGTGGATGGAGAGGGACGTGAAACCTTTCACAGTGTGAATTATGTGCACCCAGACAGGGTAATAATTCAAGCGCCTGACCCATTGGGCTATTGGCCACAGTGCAAAGACCTCTCTGCAAATGTGCCCATGCCTACCAAATGGAAAGCAGAGCAATGGTAGCCAGTGCTACCACTCCAGCTATTGCAGTGCCTTTGTTGTTTCGCCAGTACGGATGCCCAGGACTCAGGTGCCCCACATTCATCAGTTCTACAGTGTACTGACTTTCCAGAATCCATTGACTGGCCCACCAGATGACTTCAGATTTAGAGAGGACACCAGTCCAGTTGTATCCTGATTCATCACCTGGTAACCGGATGATGTCAGACCAGCTGTTTTCATTTTTGTTCCTGTTCCAAGGTTCCATCTCCAGAGATGACATCACCCAGCAGTTTCAGATGTGCCCTCCTGTTGTTCCTGGAAGATGTTGGCCCAGTTGTATCAGAAGAATGCTGCCAGGGAGAGTCTTCAGCTGAGGACCAGGTTGGTGCCTTGTCGTTCTTCAAGGGACTGGTAAGTCCAGACTTTTCTATTCTTATGACACTGCAGTACACATCCTACACTAGCAGACACCAGATGTTTGAACTGTCCTCAAAGACTCTCCCCTTCGGGACTTTGGCCTGCTAGAACTGTGCTTCACTGGACTCCAGCCCAGGAGAGACTCTTTAATGGACTAGCCTTCTGGCACTGTGGTCACTAGATGGGATTTTTAGGGCACTCCATCCCCCGAAAATGTGTATTGTAAATAATGTCATTGTTTTCTACTGTTTTCTAATGTTTATACTGTTTTTCTACTTTTCTAAAAAAAATCTTTTTGGGATTCTCCAGTGTTTTGATGTTAGGGGTTTAGATAGACTGTGTGTGCAGATTAGGTGTGTGTGTTGTCTTTGTTTTTTCTTGCAGGTGTTCCTGAAGAAGATAAAAAAGAAGACAAGAAGAGGAGGAGGGACTCATCGGAGTTCCTCACTAGTACTTTAGACTGTAGTGTTTGAAGTACTGTTGTTGTTGTTACTATGTGTAACCTTTTTCTTCCACAGGTATGGTTGTGGGGGAGTGAGAGAGTAATGCATAGGTATGGTATTAGCTCCTGGCGTATGGTTGCATGGTGTCCAAGGTCGGGGAGGTCCCCTGTTTGTTTTGTTTTGTTTTGGGATTTGAGTTAAAGGCAGACAGGTTTTCCCTAGAGGGCTGGGGGGATAGACAGGCTGTGGCCTGGACCTGCAGTAGGGGTTGCAGTGCTGATCTATTAGGGCTATGCTCTGGACAGTTCTACCAGAGCCACTAGGCACCCGTAGTTAGCAGGCAGAGTAGAGGCTGATATGTCAGCCAAATGCCTCTAGACCCTTAGTGTTGCCTGCCTGTGCTAGCACATGGTAGGAGGGGGCCTGATCACCCCCCTCCTAGGTAGCACATAGGGCGAGATGGCCTAAGCCAGGTAAATAATGACTCCGGACAGTCATTTTCCTGGCCCAGGGTGAGTGTAACCCCCATTACCTAGGGTTACTAGAATCCCAGTAAGACCTAGTGGTAGGCAGGGAAGGCAGCTTGTGAAACTCCAGTTAAATGGATTTCACACTGTCTCACTCTGTTCTCAGTCTCAGCTGAGACTGAGGGATGTCATCACCATAGAACTTTTGCAGCTGCATAAGCCACACTGGAATGCTGCAGTTGGAGGTTAGCATAGAACGTTGGGAAGTTTGAAGTCAGTCTGTGTACAGTCTTGGTGAGGGACAGTAGCACAGCTGTCTGTGTGCAGGCTCTCAGAGCTTTAAGCTCTGTTTCAGAGCTGCTGTTAGGAAGGTGTGTGTTTGCACCTAAAAAGGAACACAGGAACTGGTAGTTGAAGTGGTGGAGACCGCTGTCAATGGTTCAAGAGCCCCATCCCTGAGGGGATGGGGGAAGGTTTGCCTGTTTTCCAGGGGCAACCCTCCTGGGTCCGGCTAAGGGAAAGAAGCTGCCTATTCAAGTTGTGCTGCGTCACCAGAACTCTGAGAGAGAAATTCCTGTGGAGGAATCACCTGTGGAGTACCTGCAACCAAAGGGTGAGTTCGCTCTGAAAGAGGGCCAAGTGTTTTTCACCTGAACAGAAGGAAACTAAAGGGACTGTTACTATGGGATCAGGAAAAGACAGCCAAGTACAGTTGTAAAGTGGGGATTGGACTGCTTAATCAGTGGGGGGTCTAGAGTAATGGACTATGCCACTTAAAAGTATGCTCAAGTCCAGCACAAATGGGAAGCAAGACAAGCAGATGGAATGTGACATACATTTAGCAAGAATCTACATTGCCAAGCTTTACAGGATGAGGTGTTTACTGTCCAGAGAAATTACCAGGTATGAATTGTGGGAGGGAGAGGTGGGAGACCCCCTATTAGTAGTAACCAAATTCTCCTCTACGGATTTGCTCTGAGGCACCTTTTACTTTCTCTCATGTACTTGGCCAGTGCCTGAGAAAAGTACCCAGATGTGGGATTAAAAAGAAGATTCCCTGATGGAGCTGAGGTGCTCTTAGGTGGTTTAGGGAGCCACCAGAAAATGTTTCTATGACATATGGAAGGTGTCCGAGTGGCCAGAAATGTAGCAGAGCCAGGGAAAACCCAGAACAGTGTACAAGTTTGGGCTGTGTACCCAAAGCCACATGCAAGTCCGGGCTGTGTGCCTGGTGGGTTCAGAGTCTGAGGACTAAAGTGTTGAGGAAGTATTCTTGTTTCTTTTAATCTGCATTACCAGGAGTATAGCCCCATGGGGGTCCATCTATGCTTTGTTTATTCTGTTTGGATGTGAATAAAAGCCACACTTTAGAATCCCGCTTCTGGTATTGGACATTACAGTTATTGCTTCCTGTGTTCGGAGTTACTTGGGTGCCCCTGTGCAGAGTGGCCAAACCTAGCCTTTGTGCTGAGTGACCTATTCCTCCCCGAACCCAGCCCACCTGGTATTGCTGCCAGATTCAATCGGCAGCCACCCATGGGTTACATATATATAGTCTTGAAATGTACAGAACTGTGTCTCCCCACATGCTGTCAATAACCTGTAGGCCTTGCTTGAAGAAAACATCACATGTCACCCTATTTGGTCATAGAATGGGGTAAGCGTTAGGGTTTTGATCCCCAAGGAAGACACCACCCCTGATTCACCAACAGTCAGGACAGTATAAACCATGATGTTTTGTCCTTTTCTCAAACTGGGGTGTGGGGTGGGGAGTTAGGGTTGGAAACCCTAACACCACATTTCCCCACATCTATCAGTTTAATCTGAATCCTATCTGGTGCATTAACACAGGTTTTAGCGAAGAATTTCCTTACTTTTTTGAAATAGTACAGCCATATCCTCATTCACACAGGTGTGTGAACATATCCCTGTGGGCCGTGCCTTCCCATTCATCTATATATGCACACATCACTCTAGGCCCTGCGGTTCCATGCCTCCAGAAAAGCATTTTATGTGCTTGGTTGTAATTGTTTTTTGTAGGGTGCAGTTCAAAGGAAAAAATATATTAAGTGTCCCTCTCACCTGCCAGTTGATTGTGAATGGGCAAAAATGTTTTTTTTTTTTCAGTTTTTTACCTCAAAGTCAGCAAATTTTTGTCAGTTTGCTCTGAAATTTGCTATGATTGCAGTGGAAGATGAGATACACCTTTGGTGCATGTTTGAAGATCGTATACCATTGAAACAAGGATGAAAAATACTGCGAAAACCATTACAGCGACAAAATCGGCAGTTCGCTGTACTGGTCCATGGTACACCGACACTGCTTTCTCCAATGATTTTGCCCCCTTCCTGACTGTTGATATTGTGCCATCACTGTAATGCCATTCAACAAATTTACTGTTGAAGCAGTTTGGTGGAAGCTTTGAAGATGATCAGACTTCCCTTTTTTTAGGGTGCAGTGCATACCCCATGAATGTTTTGGGGGAATTATGTGTTAGTGTTGTAGTAGCCATTGCAACCTTTTTTTATATATTTGCATTGTACCTTAACTCCAATTATTGATGGAGTTATGGTTTGTTATCCTAAAGGAATGTTTTATTTTTTTTAATTTTAATGTTTTTTTTAATATAGCCACTATTTTTTTTGGGGTATTATGTGTTACTGTTATAGTACTTATTGAGACAGTTTTTGATACACAGATGGTTCCTTAACTCCACAGAGTGATAGAGTTATGGCTTATTCAAGTTGCAATGTTATACTATGGACATTTTCATTTGTTAATTATAATTGTTTTTTATATGGCTCCTAAGTTTTGGGGGGTTATTATGTGTTAGTGTGGTACTACTCCTTGAGACACTTTTTTCATGTATAGATTGTCCCTTAACTACCAAGACTGACAGAGTTACAGCTTGTAAGAGATACAATGTTATCCTATGAGAATTGTAGTTTTTACATTTTTATGTTGTTTAAATGGTCCTTGAACTCTTTTGTAGGGTATTATGTGTTTGTGTTGTAGTAGTCATTAAGACCTTTCTCCTAATATATAGGCCGTCCCGTAATTGCAAATATTGACAGAGTTATGGCATGTTAAAGTTGAAACGTAGGGGAAAAAAGTCAAAATTCTTTTTTCATATGAAGGAATCCTTTTTCATGAGATTCAATGGGCTTACACAACTTAGTGTAGTGTTATGCTTGTGCCACTTGATAAACCTTTTTGGCCATTTGCAGTCTCTGTTCCATGGGGAAATACCACCCTGTAGGAGTACCGAAGGCTAGGAACCCTCGAGGAGGGTTTCATCCCTAGAGGTGCCGTGGAAAGGATTCCCTTAGGCTAAAGGTCCCTTAGGAAGGAGCCCCAAAAGAAGTGTTGAGCAGCAAGCATTGATTACAAAGGCTGAGGAGCACAGTTTGACAGCAACCAGTGATGACTGGAAACAGATACAGATTGAGACCCGATAGGTATCGAGACTGAGCAGAGGGCATGACTTCTATAAGGAGAGCAGAAATGGCAAAAGAAGAGTCACCATCCAACTCCATCCAACAGCAGAACCTACCTAGGCAACCTAAAGAATATACTACAATGTGAACTAACTAGCTGTTATGACCTTCAATATGGAGGAGAGGGGAAAAAACCCTATGAGGAGGAAACCTCAGAGGATCCAAGGCCTAGGTCACCTTCCTTTCAGGCTTGGGACACATTTAGTGATGGCTCTGCTACTGCAATTTAAAGACCCAATTCGAGGGAAAATTCAATTTGGAGGAAGGCTCTCACTGTATCCCTCTAATGGGAATGCTGTGAGGGGCTGCTAGTAAACTCTGCAGCAAAGGGAGATTCCCACGTGGGAGGCCCTCCCCCAAAGTGGGAGGAGGAGGACAGCAACAAGTGCTGAAAGGCACTCACCCAGCCATCACAAGGGAGGCCTAGAGAGGAAGGTGAATGATTGTAAATGGGCTGGGAAGGGAAGCCATGTAGACTAGGTGAACCTTAGGTGGTAGTAGGGAGAATAACTTTCAAAGGTGCAGCTGAGCCCAGTCAGCACAGCTAAAGGAGCCTCCTTGGGCTTAAAGGCCTCACCCTTCAGCAGCTGCAGTCTTAAATTCTACATCAAGAGGTGCTGCCAATACATCTGCATGGCTAAAATTCTTCCCGGAGTGAGGATATTCCCAATTGGAGAAAGATGAGAAGGACCCTGCCCTGAGGTTCACATCCTCAAGATGCGGACTTCATAGTGCAGAGCAAGACTGTCAGCTGCAGGGCAAGTCCAGAGCCATATTATGGTGTGGGTGTGATTGGTATGCATGTGATGAGAAGTAGTTGGTGGTACTGTGTATAGAAGACCTGCATGAAGGCCTGAGTGATGAAAATATGAGTAGGCGAGAGCTGCATGTAGGTCGAAGTTTGTATACTGATACTTCCATGTAGATATGAGCAATTAGTGTGAGGAAGAATTTGATTGGCTTATGCTTGAGACCCTCACATAGGTCCAAGGTAAAAACTGAGCTGTAATTTAGACAAAGATTGATAATGTGAACTCCTAGAATAAATGGACTGCGCCTCCATTTCTGACCTCCACGTATGTATGAAGCAGAAACTGAGTTAAACACTGCTGTTGAGCTGAATTAAAATAAACAATTCAAAGTGCCAGGAAGAAGGAGTAATGAAAACTGCAAATTAAGGAGCACGCTCTTGCACAACAACATAACACAGAAGGATGTAGGAGCCTAGCTAGGTGCCAGTTGTAAACTATCAGGGATTGTAGTTGGAGCTGCAGAAAATACAGAACACAGAATGGTTGCCAGACTAGGAGTCAGGTGTAATCAGTTAACAATTGTAGTTAGACTGAGGGAATGCTAAATGTAAGGAGCATCAGTATGTAAACTTGGATAGCACACAAGCAATTGGGACACAGGATGCTAAAAGACTAGAAAGCCCAAAAAGAAGTAAAACTAAAGGAAACACAGGCACAAAAGCAGAAGCAATCATAAACAAACAACAGAGAGGGAAGCACAGACTGCAACCAGAGGAGAAAGCAAAATACTGACCTAGAAGAAGAGGAGGAGAGACACAAACCAAGCAGAAAGTCAACAAAAACAAGCAGAAGTCCAGCATAAACCAAGCAGAGTCCAAAGCACAAGGGGAGAAGGGAGGAAAAAACTAGAGAAAAGTGTGTGTGGGGGGGAGGCAGGGCCAACCAGAGCCTCCAGCTGCACAGAAAAAAGTGCTTCTGGGTGAAGCTGGAAGTGGTGTTTGAGTATTTTTTTCCAAAAACTAACTACAGAATCCAGTTAATGGGACCCAATTAGAAAGAGACACATGTTAAGTGTCTTTCCATAATATGATTGTTTTGGGTTTTCAAAAAAATTCTTTTTTACAAAAAAACAGATACAAGATGGCATCCATATGAAAAAAATAATGTTTCTTCTTATGAAACAGGAGTATCCCCATACGAAACAGAATCATTTTTTTCATATGGCCAAATTCTTTTTTTTTCTATGAAACACATATTCAAAAGAGCATACTGAACATGCTCAGAACCAAAATTTCAAATCATTATGACACTGAAGCAGATTGATATTTTTTCACAGAACCAGCAAAAGGCACCACTCTGGGCCAAGCCCTTCCTACCCTGAACATTTCAGACCAAAATTATAAGTCATCTGGGTGCTAGGCAATGACAAAAAAAATACAAAAACACGGTTTGTTTCCCTATCTGGATCTAAAAATCAACACATCTAACCAGAACGAAACTTGGCACATCAAGAGATCTTGTCCCCAAGAATCTGCATGCAAAATATTTTGCAAATCTGCTGAATGGGGGCAAAGCTATTAAAGTGTAAAATTAGGGGTTTAACATTAAACAGCTTACTCAACACTAACTATAGTGGCACTACCTCTATATATCTATCTATCTATCTATCTATCTATCTATCTATCTATCTATCTATGTTAATATTTTTCTTAAGTAGACTGGGGTGCCCACCCCCGGCACTGCTTCTTTCACCCTCTCCCATCCTGGTCACCTGCCCCCCCACAATTTTTTTTTAACTAGTAAGTAGCTACCACTTTTCTTCCACCCCAAGTCACCCTCACTCTTCCTTTAATTTTATATTCTATACATGGCAGCACCAGGGTCTCCACCCTCTATGCTGCCAATGATGATCCCAACACTGGGGCACCGAATCCCCAGTGTCAGCTATGACCCCCCTACAATAACGAGAACTATCCATTGTTGATCTTTTTTTCTTTTCTAACCTCAAAAAAAGATAATGATCCATCAGCAATCTACCCCAATACCCCAACACCCCACCCACCACACCTTACCCCTCACTGAGCACCCACCACCCCACATCCCCAAACACCCTCACTCACCTGAATGTGTCCCATGATGTAGATCCACTCTCCAATGGAAAACACATCTTGTTGCTGGAGCTGACAACTGCAGTATGAAAAAATAGGGTAAGTGCATAAGGAATAAAAGTTCAAATGTCACTGAAATACATGAAACTGCGATTGCCTTATTTTCTTGTCACTTTTCAAATGAGTTTGTTTCTCTCCAGGGGAACATTTTATGAGTTTTCAGATTTTTTTTTTGCCAAGATGTCTTTCATGTGAAAGAAGAATTTTTCTCATGAAGGAATCATTTAGGATCACGAAAGAAGATTCTTCTTTCATGAGAAAAAAACAAGTCTGAATTCTTCTTTCGTATCAAACATGCAAATGAAAGACCCCACTGAGGATGTACCTGGATGTGTCTCCAGGGTTGGTGATGGCCTTCCCACTCCCACCCTGTAGTGAAGTAAATCCATGGGGGATCAAACTCTCAGACCCGAGGAGTTAAAGGATGGCTGCCAAGCACAGGGACAGGCCTGACAGGAGGATAAAAACCTTTGTGGCAAAAAAAAAGCAGCATCTGACTGTTCCCAACGGATGACATCATGGTACCTTTGTTTATGACATCACAGTTCTTACCATGACAGACAGTGATGTTACAAACAAAGCAACTGTGGGTGGGTGGTGGCAACAGCACATCATGGTAGACATACTTCAAGTGGAGTTCCTGCTTCAGTTTCAACAGAATTCAGCTTAATTAGTGGCAAACATTTTTTTCAGGTGGAAAGTGCATAAGCTAGTAGAGACTGATAAGATTTACTGCACTACCAAAATTGGGAAAACCTAAGAACACTGCTATGACACAGCAGGATTTCTTTAATGCCGGGGCAGCAAACAAGGGAAAGGAGAAGGTAGCAAGCTTGACCTCTTCTCAGAGTTTGAGGAATGACGCCTCCTTACCATCTCTACAAGTTTTTTTCCCAGACTCTTAGGCCCTGTTTACACTTTCTCCACGTAATGGTGATGTTTTTAAAAACGTTTTTGAACCCACCTCATAACTCTCATTCACAATTCTTTTAGTAAGCATGTTTGAATTAAGCAATAACGCCCGACAGGGTGTGTGTTGAGCTGGGATAATGTCACGCCTCAGGTGGTTGGGCACGAGGTCGCAGGCAGAGTGTGTCCAACAAGTGAGGCGTGATGTTATCCCAAACGACACACACCCTGGAGGGCATTATTGCTGTTATACAATGGCTCATTGTTATATATGAAATAAAAAAATAATTTTAAAGAATGTTTTTATTAGTGTGGAAAAATATTTTTGTTTCTTAAGCGGAGATGCAAAAAAAACAAAGCTCTAGCTCCAAAAAAACATCTACAGGTTCACAGTGAGGCTGAGACTAGACCCATGATGTTGTATTGGGATAACATCACGGGTCCAGTCCAAGACTGACCGATCAGAGTCCAGGATTTTTTCTTGCAATTGTATAATTGAGCTCATCACATTCACAATTCGGATCGGTAACATTACCAGCATCTTGGCATCAACACGGTTGTTGAGTCACTTCTGCCATTCCCATATGGCAGCAGGTGTCATCCCATAATGCTAGTGGTCCCTCAGAAAGTAAACAACATGGCGGCCCCCCCTACATTACATTACGGTAAGAAAAAATATTTTACATTAAGTAATGAATGTTTTTGAGATCTGATATATATTGCACACATAAAGTGCAAACATCCACAAGTGAATTCCCATGCTCAATACGATAAATTGTAGCCTAATTGCGATATGCAGTATTTTATGTCAGTGCATTCTTTCAGCACTTTTTCATTACTTGCTTACCAGCATGTACTGTGGCTGTATTGTCATGCAGGCTGGTTGCCAGGCAAACTGTTGTTTTAATATGGCCCTCCCAGTCTGACAGAAATGACAGCTGTTTTATTTTGTTTGGCAGCTTACATTCGGGTGTTCAACGGGGCACTAAAACAATGCATTAAACATATGAGGATGGCTCAAAAGAGAAGACTGTTGAGACTGCAGATGTTGAGGCTTCAGGTTTTGAGATTACTTATCATGCACCGAAACATCCTGGCTGCTGTTCATACAGTCACTTCAGGCTATAGAACAGTGTGGAGTATGAACAGGTCGTCATCCTGGTAGGATGACATAGTGCTTCAGTAGTGGGGAGATGAGATGTGGCTTTCTAATTCTAGAATGAGTAGATCCACTTTTATGCATATCTGTGCTGAGATTGGACCATCTATAAAAAGACAGGATATCTACTTCAGACAGGCCATTCCTGTGGAGAAACATGTGGCAATAACAGTCTGGAGGTTGGCCACTAACACTGAGTATTGAACTCTAAACCACCTGTTCGGCGTGGGAATGTCTACTGTCTGTGAGACAGTAAACAAAGTGTGCAGGGCGATTGTGCATGTCCTTCTACCAGAAGTAATAACTATGCAAAATGTTTCTGATATCATTGCCGGATTTGAAAAAGACTGGGGTTTTCCTCACTGTGCAGGTGCTATACATGGTACACATTTTGCTATAATCTGTCCACCAGGGAATGCCACTGAATTTTACAATTGAAAATGTTTCTATTCAGTTGTTATGCAGGCACCAGTGGATCATAAGTTCAGGTTTCTAGACATCAATGTGGGCTGGCCTGGCGAGGTCCACGATGCCAGGGTGTTTAAGAATAGCCAATTGTACACCAGGGGTCAGAGTGGTACACTGTTTCCTAACATCGCTAAGGAAATTAATGGTGTAACTATGTCAGTTGTCATCCTCGGAGATGCTGCCTACTCCTTACTCTCATGGCTCCTGAAACCATACCCTGACTACTATGATGCCATAAAATGCAATTTTAACTTTCGCCTAAGCAGAGCTAAGATGGTAGTTGAATGTGCCTTTGGGCAGCTGAAAGGGAGGTGGAGGCGCCTCCTTAAAATAAATGAATTCAGCCTAGAAAACATACCATTTGTGATTGCCTCCTGTTGTGTGCTACACAATATATGTGAGACTAAAGGAGAACCATTTGAATCCATTTTGCTAGATGACACAGACATGGGAGACTCAACCTGTGAGACTATCCATGCAGATGATTTCAATGCAGCTACTCATAACATTCCTGGCAACAGGATTAGAGATGCATTGGCTGATTACTTCTCATCTCAGTTAAATATTAGTGATATTTAACATCCAGTAGCAGAGAAGCATGCAACCAAACTATCCAGTGGTAATGTAGATTACTATTATAACTGCGGCATGATTCAGTGTGTGACACATGACTAAACTGACATACATTCATGAGACCATTGTGTGGCAGTGTTTCTCTTTTCACTACCTGTCTGAGCAGGTTTGTTAAACTGGCCACCTTCTGTTCTAAGAACAATATCTTCGTACCATACAGCTTGTTGTTTTCTTATACATGGATACTGTAAAACAAGATGAAAGCAACTGTCATAAGGTTAACATATTTTATTGTGCACAAACATTACTGTTTTTAAAACATAGTTTTATGAATGTTATAGAAATTAATACAAATTGCAACTTTTCAATGTTAACTTGTTAAAAATTAATAATAGGAATAGTTGTTAAAATCTCATTGTACAATGGCAAGAAAGAATCTTGAACTGTGATTGGTCAGTTTGGGGCAGGACCCATGACATTATCCTAGCACGTCGACACAGGTCTAGTCTCAGCACTGAGAACCTGCTGTTGAGCATCTGATTGATTGTTTTGCTGAGGATCTGATTGATTGTTTTGCTGAGCATCTGATTGATTGTTTCACCTTCTCTTAAAAACAAAAAATATATTTCCACACAAAAACATCTTTAAAATATTTTTTTTTTATTCTGTATAACAACGAGCCATTGTATAATAGGAATAATGCACTCCAGGGTGTGTGTCGTTTGGGATAACGCCACGCCTGGGGCATTGGACGTACTCGGCCTGCGGCCTCGTGCCCAACCCCCCCAGGCGTAGTGTTATCCCAGCATGACACACACCCTGTCATGCATTATTCCTTTATTAACTACTAGGTTTAGTAACCTTACAGGCTTCAGATTTTCATGTTATTCGACTTAATTAAACTCACTGGCAAGTTTGTAGATAAATTAACACTTGTTACGAACAGATCGCTTACTAACTTTCTGTTTATTCATTAAAAATGATAATAACTATGGTACTTAATAAACTTTGAAGTTAAAAACATGCCCTTTAAAATGACTTTGACTACTTCTATTTAAACTTCAATGCAAATTCATGTGACAGGTCCTGGCCAAGCATCAACTTTGTGTGCATAACTCAATCAGACATAAAGGCAAACAAGATAAACTATTGCAATTTTGGGATAAAAAAAACTCATTTAAGCCTTTTGCAAGTAAAGATTACAGGTCTATCTATGTCACATCGTCAGCATGTAGTTGTCCCACGAATGTGGCTGATGACATACAGTACTATATGTGACACAGATCGATTGTGGCCATTTCTGTCACCACTCCCATGATTTCCTGCCATGCTATACAGACCAGATGTAGACACGCTCTCATCATGTTCCTGCAACACGTCTTGCAGGATTGCCAGTCACACTGTGCTGATGCTGTGATACACCAGATAGCACCAGTTGGTTGGTTGGAAAATGCACAGCACTAGTACTAGGTGCAGTATACTGAGGCACAGTGTTGCCCTTGCTTGTCACTTGTGCATGACTGCTATAGCAGGCAGCAGATGTCTGTTGCATTGCGCATGCAAAGACTGGTGCAAACATCTTGCTTGGGCTTTCAAAAAACATTTTCTGCTACTCAATTTCATGATTTCACATTGGCTCTTCTAATTCTAACTCTGCCTAGGCCCTAGCATTCTCTAATTGTATCAACTGGTTATGCTGCTCTGTGAGCAGCTTTCTAGTGGGATCAAACACAGCTTCAGCTAGCTCTTGTGTCCTATTTACTCTTATTTTTTTAAGCAGGTTCGCTAGAGCTTCACAGCTTGTGGGCTGCTTTCCAGGCACAGAGCTTGATGTTGAAGCCTCGACACCACAGGAATGTCCATTGCATGAAGCACCATTTGTAGATGGGTCTCATCACATGCAGCAAATGCAGAGGCCTCACTCATGCCAGACACATCATGAGTATCCTCTTCTTCTGATAAACAAAATAATAACAGAAATAATCATCATTGCCATAAGTCACTCATGAAGATAGAGAGAAAATGACAACATTTTGAATGATTTGGTTGATTCACAGGTAGTAAAATTTACACAACTTGTAATAAACTTGTGTTTTCTGGTTAAAGCATTACCAGGTGCGACTAAGAATTCATAGATATATTTACACAAAAACGTAAGCAGTTACCTTACTTAGTAAGCGTTTACTCAAAAATTTACATAGTAAACCCAAAATGGGACGTCTGAGGGGGATAATCAAAGCTGGCAGAACGGAATGGATGAGTATTGGGCTGGGCAGCAGGAGAAGAACGATAAGCAAAGACTGCACAGGCTTAACATTAGTAAAAGCAGGCCACTGTCATGTTCTGTTACATACAGAATGTTCTGTTCTGAATGATATCATAAACACTATTACTCAGGTACTGCAGTTGTGAGTTTGTGATTGTTACTTCTGTGCCATCATAGGGACATGTACAGCAGAGGATCATGGAAGCATACTTGTTGTAGCAATGTGAGTGGCAGTGCCAGTATACACAGCAGCTTACTCTGCTGATTGAAATAATTCTCAAACTCTGCTGTGACCGTTGGTGTAGTGCCCCCACACACACCTCCACCATCATTGTCAAAAAATATATTTTCCAAACATTGCATTGCAAGGACAGCTACGTAATACTGTATAAGCATTACTACCTGACTTCAGAGGCTCTGGTTCAGGGTAGTCCTCCTGCTCGTTCATGTTAGGTGGGTCAACAGATGATGACTCAAGTACTAAGGCAGGGTTTGATGTAGGCCTGGTTCCTAGGATACGGTCCATCTCATCATAGTATGGACAGGTTATCCAACCCCCACTTGACTTTCTGTTTAAATCTTTTGCCTTGCTGTACCTGACCTTCATTTGCTTAATTTTCTCTCTGCACTGTTTGGCAGTATGGTCAGCCCCATGCTCTGCTAGAAATTCAGAAACCTTCTGATATATTTCTGTATTCCTTCTAAAATTTGCAAGCTCTTCCTGCACACATTCTTCTGACCAGTACTCAATCAATAATTTGGTGGCCTCCTCAGACCAAGTTGCTGAACGATCCGTCCTTGTATGTGATTACAGCAACTTTTTTGACAAGATAATGAAGTGACAATCACTTCAGCCCACACAGCAACACAGTATCAATTACATATGACAGGCTACTCTACACTCTCGCATTACAGACTGCAGTTTCCCACATATGCCACAGAGTGTCACTCTTCACTTTCAGCAAACTCACTTCACACAAGCAATTGAATTCTGGGACACTTCCCTAAAGTGCATGATGGGGATAAGGAAGACAAACATCACGGTGAGAAGGGACACAGACAGACACCTGTTCAGACGGCCAGTGAAAATGTTTTTAATAATGATACCATTTTTAGAACTGTTGCTGAGACTAGGTTACAAACAAGGTTCAATAACGTTTTTGGACACGGTAAGAAAACCATGTCAAATGTGAACGTGAACTGTGTTCTTCACTTTTAAAATGTGACACGTAGCTGGCTCATCAGTACAGCAGTTGGATTTCCACTTGCGATGCCAGTGACCAGGGTTCGGGAACAGACCTGGATCATTGGAGAGTCAGCCAGGGGAAAAGGATCGAGCATCCCATGGACTGCTCTCCTTCTCTGGGGGGAGGGTGCGGTGTGTGACCAGTGTTTGATGGACCCCTGGAGGAGGCCGGGGCACCACAGCAACTGGCACCAACAAGACTCTGAGGGGTGGGATGGACATTTTTGTCATTGCATGTTCCCACCCCTGCTTACAGGGGAAAAACCTAGCTTCAATCAGCCTCCAGGATGGCCTCCTTGACCTATCCCATCATTTGCGGCGCCGTATAGTGGGTCGTTGCCACGGCCCTGCCCTGGGGGTAAGCCAGGGGGTATCAAGGGGGATGCATCCAATATGGAGGTGGAAGCAAGGGTCCGGGACCTGGCTAAGGTACTGGGTGACTGGCAGCTGCAAAAAGTATAATAAATGAAAAAATATAACATTACACATATCCTGTAACATTTTAAAAGTGAAGATGTGAACAGGGCATTAATCTGTTCAGTAAATCAATAAGAAGGTGAACCTATTGACTGATCGGCTTGCAGTCTATGAGCATTCTCATGAAACAGTGAAAACAAGAGCAGAAGGGGGCCTTATCATGTCCTGATATGGCCCTAGCAACTGCAACAGAACTTGTCAAAGATAACATGAACACTACATTTTGATTAGAGTATATGGAGTATCAAATGTGTGCAAAGAATGTCTGGATTCTGGGGGTCCCAGAGGGCAAAGAGGGAGAGGACACATTTATGTTCTTGGCGACTTAGATCCCCTCTTATTTTAAAGCTTAAGCAGGGTCCACAGAACTATTTATTGAAAGTGATTACTGCATAAGATTAAGACAATTGCAAGGCAATCATCCAAGGACCATCATAGGTACATTTATGTGTGTATGTATATGTATATTTTTTTACTCTCAAAAGGTTTAACAGGAAACATATATCGAGTTGGAATAGCTCTTTTTCAGCTGTGTCCCTTGTGAGGTCTGACTTTCTTGTAGGCATACTGTGTAAGGTCACTGCCCTACACCAGACATTTGAAGTCTTGGTTGCAGCACAGAATCAGGGAGAAATGGACATGGACAGAGAAAGGGTCATGTCCTTTCTAGATTATTTTTGGTTTTATTTAGTTTTTGTTTACCGGGCAGGTGCACTAGCCAGAAAGACTATTTTCAGGCACGACCCGGAAAAGTACTGAGACAAACTTCAAAGAGACATCGTGATACATAGTAGAGTTACATGTGGATGTTTGAACATAACAGCAGCAGTGTGACAAAGAATTGTGGTAGTGAGACCAAGTTAAGCATACAAGTCTACATTAGACAAATACAATATACTTATTTCACCAGACAATAGCATAGGAGTTTTGACCTCACCCAGGAAAAGCTTTGGGATATGGAGGTCGATCACACATTTATTCCACCAGGAAATCTCCAAGTCCTATATGGGGGGGGGGGGACATATATTTATGTAGATCCAAAGGATGTTGGTCACTTTGGTGCTCAAGGTACTGCCTGACTGCTGCTGTCTGTTGGTGGATGGCTTCCCTCTGCTACTGCTCTGCATTCTAGTCCCTCTATAGGCCCAATGTTGCCTTCTGATGTGCTCTGTATACATTGCACTACTACTGCAGTTCTTTCTGCCTGCTGGTGTGCTCCCTGGGCATTCTCCACTCACTGCAAGGCTTTGTTCCTGTCCACCACTATTATCCACCAAGGGTCCAGCTGTCGTCCTGTTCTCCTTATGCCCTTCAGGGGTTGCAAGGGCTGCCTGTTTCTTCCTGTCTATTGCTGCCTGTGGCTTCTACTGCTCTGTTGTGGGCTTTTATACTGGGTTCATTGGCTGTACCTTGCCCTCATGTTGGCTCTTGCTTTTGGCTACCTGTCCTGCTCTTTTCCCTGCTGCAGTTCTGGTTCAGCCTCTACTGGCAATATGTCTCCCCTCTACTTGATTCTCTTGCTTCCTCCTGAACTTCTCTCACACTCTGGTGTTCTCCCTGCCCAGACAGGCTCCCTGCCTGTTTCCTCTCCTGTGCTGCACCACTGTCTTCTGCCCCCCCACACCTCCTCCTGCATCTTCCCTTTTGGGTTACCTCTGTGCTCCTCTGCTTACCTTAGCCCATCTGGCATGGCTGTTTCCTTGATTCAGTGCTGCCTGCCCCTCTCTCTCTTTTTGCCTGTGCCCTGTCTTTCTACCACTGTTGTGGCCATGCTCCATTTTTTTGTGTTTTTGTTTCTGGTTTCTCTGATTGGAGCAAGCCCTCAGCCTGCTTCTTTGCCCTTACTGCTGTTTGCACCCACCTGCATAAGCAGTTATTCAGGCCCCCTGCTCAGGGCTCAACACTTACACTATGTAACCAATACTGCTTTACAATCTCCTTTTCATATGCCTACCCAGGCATTCACCATCCCCCTTATCATACTTATCATACTACTGTACCTTATTAAACAGAATCCAGTGCTGCCCCCTCCTCCAGTCCCAACCTTGCTGCTCCAAATGCCTGCAGTTCTTAAAATGTATCACTGATCTTACTTACTGTGTTCTCAATTTTTAATATTCAAGTTGGGGTTCTTGGTTGCACTTTTCAGCTGTAACATGAATAAGCCCAGCCATCAGACTCCATGGTAATTGTTAAACACCTTGTTTATTTTGATTACACTTATCTGAGCTAAACTTTTGCTACTTCTCTCTTATTTTATGTGAGATGATATTCAAGCTTCCAGTTTTAATCTTTACATGACAGTACCCACCCAGAGACTCACAGGTAGCCAGTGGGGGATTGGTAGGAAGGGAGGACCACTGCTTCCTAATCATTAAGTAAATGCAAGAGGTAGCGAGTCCTGTCCTGCTCAGTCACTAAGTTGACATTATAGTTCATATACAGTAGGTACTAATTTGCAAGGATTGCTTCTGATGTGTGGCCAATTCAAGCAGGAATCCAGTGCTGCCCCCCCCCCCCCAGCCTTGCTACTCAAAATGCCTGCAGTTCTTAAAATGTGTTATGAATCTTACCCACTGCTTGCAATTTTTGACATTCATGGGAGGTTTTTTTATTGCACGTTCAGCTGAAATGTGACAAACCCAGCAACTGAACTCTGCAGTGAACCCCTTGGCTAGGTCCTGCACTAACATTTTATTTTTAACAGAGCTGAAATCTCACTGCTTCTCTCCTTTTTATGTTGATTGCGCACATGCACAAGAAACATATTGCGGCAGCTTTCCAAAAGCAGGTTGTGGAGGCGCAGCACTGTTGTGGCCAATGCCCCCATAGCCTTTAAAGGCTTGGCTCACTTTCTCCAATGCCATGGCATGCTACTGCTGACACCAGTTCAGCCAGCATGCCACAACCTTGTAAGGTTTCAGCCGCTGCAATCATTGGCCACCTCGTCATTGCAGTGTAAGCCATTCTCTGCAATGAGGAAGCGACCTGTCATTGCTGGGTGAAACCTTGTTACAGTGATACTGTTTGTGAACATGGCGGTGGCTTGCTGCCATGTTCACAAAACAATGATAGACCCAGCCGAGGGGTGCACAATCCTTGGCGGTGTGTGCCCCCCACCATGTTTGTTTGCTGACGGGGGCCCCATAGGGGGCCCCAATCCCTGTTGGCTTCAGTGCCCCATGGTTGATGTTACTGATGGGGGAGCCCACTCCCCGTCAGAATTATGTAACCCCTGCACTTTTGTTGTGTGCCGACGGGGTGCCCAATCCCTGTCGGCATAATGTCACCCCCCCGCTTTTGTTGTGTGCCTACGGGGGTGCCCAATCCTCGTCAGCATAATGTAACCCCCTTTTTGTTGTGAGTCGACGGGGTTGCCCAGTCCCCAATCAGGTACAGCTGCGCCCCCAAAAGACTCCATTGGCATGCTGGGAGCCCACCCCAGCGTGCCACATGCCCCTGTAAAAACAAAAACGGTCCCGCAATGTTTGTTTGTTTTTTCCCTATGGAAAAAGGAAATGGCCCCTCGGCAGTCTCCCTGCCCCCTTCCACAACCCGCACCCATCCACAAACCTATAAAACAAAAACAGTCCCGTGGCGCGTCTCCCGACCCCCATCCCACAACCCGCACCAACCCACTGCGCACCCAGCCTCCCCACACCCCCCCTCACCCCATACTTACCTCCGGAGTCCGGCGCGACCATCTTCAGAGTACCAGGAACACATCTACACTCTTCAAAGCCGACCGCGAACTGAGGAAATGCTGGTAAGCTGTATAATGGAATAAATAGGGGGGTTTCAACTTTGATGCATATCTCAGGCATTTTTTGGAATTTTGGCACCACATTTTCAACATGGGGTTTTGGGGACCCCTCCTCATGAATTCTGGCACTGTCAAGGTGATTTTGCAGTCACTGCGCTGAATCCCCTTTTGGAACTGATTAACAAAACTAAAGTGCCAGTGTTCATGAGGTGGGCTCTCAAAAAGCCTATGTTGCAAATTTGGTGGGAAAAATAAAAAAATGACTGTTTTACGAGCTTGCGTTGCGCAGTTGCTACGCATGCTCGTAACTTTGCAAATTTTTAATATTTTCATGCCAGATTTTCAACATTGCCATTTTTCCAGACCTTTTTGTGAAGAGTACAGCTGTCATTTTCCACATCCTGGCTGAAATGTGTTTTTGCACTTCTGGAGCAGAATAGAGCGGTCGCTGTGGAAAATCAGTGTTTGGAACATATGAAGAAAATCACACTGACACTGTTCATGAGCAGAGGTCCTAAAATGCCTATGTTGAAAATTTAGTGATGAAACTCCATAAAATGACTGTGTTGCAAGCGTGTGTTGTGCAGTTTCCACGCCGCCTTGTAAGTTCGCAAATTAGTAATATTTTCACGCCAGATTTTCAACACTGGCATTTGTTCACACCTCCTTATGAACAGTACAGCTGTCATTTTTCTCATCCTGGCCGAAATGTGTTTCGGTGCTTCCAGCACAGAATACCGCAGTTGCTGTTGGAAATCAGTATTTGGGACAGATTAGGATCGAGTGACTGAGAGAGGGGGGGAGAGTGACTTGAGCTCAACTGAGCTCTGTCAGGACTGCTGTGGATTTCTTTGTGGGCAGGAAAAGGAGCCAACGCAGGCAGGAGCCCAGTACAAAAGGGCAGCTTGCAGCACCGGGAGACACAGAACGAGCGAGTGAGGGAGGGGGTGAGTGAACTCAACAGAGCTCTGTTGGGACTGCTGCAGATTTCTTTGTGGGCAGGAAAAGGCAGCAATGCACGTAGGGGCCCAGTACAAAAGGGCAGCCTGCAGCGGTGGGAGAAACAGAATGAGTGACTGAGAGAGGGACAGTGAGCAAGCTCAATGGAGCTGTATCATGACTGCTGTGGATTTCTTTGTGGGCAGAAAAGGGTGGCAATCCAGGCAGGAGCCCAGTACAGAAGGGTAGCCTGCAGCGCCGGCAGAAACGGAACGAGCGAGTGAGACAGGGGGAGTGAGTGAGGCCAATGGAGCTCTGTTGGGACTGCTGTAGATTTCTTTGTGGGCAGAAAAAGATGCCAACAGAGGCAGGAGCACAGTACAAAAGGGCAACCTGCATTGCCAAGAGAAACAGAATGAGCGAGTGAGACAGGGGGAGTGAGTGACCTCAACGGAACAATGTCAGGACAGCTTTGGATTTTTTTGTGGGCAGGAAAAGGCGGCAATGCAGGCAGGAGCCCAGTACAAAAGGCCAGCCTGTGGCGCTGGCAGAAACAGAATGAGTGAGAGAGGGGGAGTGAGCGACCTCAACGGAGCTGTGTTGGGACTGCTGCAAATGTCTTTGTGGACAGAAAAAGCCACCAATGCAGGCAGGAACCCAGTGCAAAAGGGCACCCTGCAGCAGCGGGAGACACAGAACGAGCGAGTGAGGGAGGGGGAGTGAGTGAGCTCAATGGAGCTCTATCATGACTACTGTGGATTTTTTTGTGGGCAGAAAAAGGTGGCAACACAGGCAGGAACCCAGTACAAAAAGCCAGCCTGCAGTGCTGGCAGAAACGGATCAAGCGAGTGAGAGGGGGGGAGTGAGCTAGCTCAACGGACCTGTGTCAGGACTGCTGCAAATTTCTTCATGGGCAGAAAAAGCTGACAACAGAGGCAGGAGCCCAGTACAAAAGGGCAGCCTGCAGTGCCAGCAGAAACAGAATGGGCGAGTGAGACGGGGGAGTGACTCACCTCAATGGAGTTCTGTTGGGACAGCTGCAGATTTCTTTGTGGGCAGAACAACGTACCAACACAGACAGGAGCCCAGTAGAAAAGAGCAGCCTGTAGCACCAGGAGAAACAGAATGAGTGAGTGACACAGGGACAGTGAGCGAGCTCAACAGACTGACGCAATCAACATTCGGCATTGACAAATGCTTGTCTTATGTGGGATGACCCTCAAGTTTCCATTTTTAATATTTGTACAGAATGCACCTACCCTGAGGCTCACATGTAGCCAGTAACAGATCCAGAAGCAAATGGTTTGATACCTTTTATTGGACCAACATAGATGTTACAAACATTGTTTTATTTTGTAACATGTATGTTGGTTCAATAAAAGGTTTCAAACCATTTGCTTCTGGATCAGTTCTTACAAGGACCAGTATGGCAACTAATCTATTTTTGTATGTCATGTAGCCAGTAAGGAACTTGCTAAAAAGGGAGAAGCACTGCTTCCTAATCATTAGGTAAATGCAGGAGCTATCAACTTAGCAAATCCTGTTCTGCTCAGTCACAAAATGTACTTATTTATTTGCTTTTGGTAACCGGGTAGGTGCACTAGGCAGAACCTGCCTATTTTCAGGCACAACCTGGGAGAGAACAAAACAAGTACAGATCAGGCCATCAACTACAAGGACGACATCAAAATGAAATACAAAGGAGTTTCAGGTACAATGGAGCAAGTACAATAGTAATCAGGACACTAAGCTTAGCAACAATCTGTTTGACAAAACAATACCTAGAAGGAAAGTGCAGGAATCAGGAGCAAGCAGCCAAAAACAGTAACAAGTAAGAGAATGGTTTAAGTCAGGAGAAGGACCAGTGGCGAGCGATGGTCAGAGTGTCAAGCAAGATTAATTAAGTGCTAGAGGGAAAATAAGGTCTGCGGTTAATGGAAGGAGGAAGGGAGAAAGTTAACAGGTACAGGCATCAAGGCAGGTGAGGTGGGAGAACAGGGCTCATTTGAAAGCAGCAAGCGATTTGGTACACTTGAGGTGTAGAGGAAAGGAGTTCCAGAGTTTGGGTGCATAGTGGGCAAAGGATTGTTCCCCCATTTTAGTGAGGCAGGGGAGCACAGAGAGTGGGGCTGAGGCAGTGGATCAAAGTTTATGAGGTTGAGCCATGGGAGTGAGTAGCCCAGCAAGGGAGGTAGGCTGGGAAGATCAGATAATGTTGTTAACTAGGCAACCAAGGGCGTATACATGCTAAGATGGGGGGAGAGCCATTGTAGGTCCAGTATAAAGAGCAATGGTGGGTAAGGCGAGGGGAAGACAGAATGAATCTGCAAATATTATTGTATGCGACATCCCACTTTTGAAGAATGCCCACTTGGCTGTGTCCAAAGATGGGCAGAGCCTGGGTAGCAGGAGACCTTGGGCCACCGAGACCCTAGCTGCGAGGCTAAGGGGTAGAACACGGTAGGCTAGGTCCAATTTAGCATTGACAGATTTGCAAATGGCATTAACATGTAGATGGAAGTAGAGGGCTGGGTCAAGTGTAACCCCAAGGTATTTGAAAGATGGAGTTAATTGGATGGGGGACCCATAGAGACAGGTAACGTGTAGTGAGGCAGTGGAGGGGGAACATTTCCTATGAGAGCCAAACAGCATGGTCTGTGTCTTGGCCACACTAAGGAACAGATGATTGGAAGAGAGCCATTTTTGGATGAGGTGAAGGTCTGAGGAGAGGAGCGAACTGATCTCCAGTAGTGAGCTGGAGGGGATGTAGAGGACCAGATCATCAGCATATACCAGGGTACTACAGCAAGGGAGATGACAGGCAGATTATTAATGAAAATAGAGAAGAGCAGTGGCCCAAGTATGGACCCCTGTGGGACACCCACGGTGATGGGAGCTGGGGAGGAGAGGACCTTGTGAAAAGAGACAACTTGGGAGCAGTCATGCAGGTAGCCAGAAAACCAGGTAAGAGTGGTCTTGGAGGCCCTGAGGTAGCTGAGACATAGCAGGAGCAGGGAGTGGTCAATTGAGTCAAAGACCTTGGACAAATCAATGAAGACCGCCCCAGTAAGTTGACCGTGGTCCATGCTGGTTCTGATGTCATTGGAGGTGGTGGTGCTATGGCTAGCATGAAAGCCATGTTAAGCAGGTGAGAGGAGGCTGTGTTTGAGCAGGAAGGTGGATAACTGGCGTTGGACGAGTTTCTCGAAGAGCTTGCTGAGAGTGGGTAGGAAAGCTATGGGACGGTAATTTGCAGGGTTTCTGAGGTCGTCTTTTTTTTTAAAGATGGGAATGACTCTAGCCAACTTCCAGGAGCAGGGGACAATGGATGAGCTAATGGAGAGGTTAAATAAGTGAGTGAGGCATGTGGCCAGGTGTGAAGCGCCGAGCTTGAGGATTCTAGGTTCCAATCCATGTGGACCTGCACAGCATTGAGGAGGTATCTCTTTGAGGAGCTGTAGAACATTTTTCCTAGAAATGTGGACAAGATCAAGAGGAGGGAGGGAGAGAGAAGGGGGGGAGAGGAAGGATGGTCACATGGTGGGAGGTAGGGCCATAGTGCTCGGGGGGGGGTGAAGAGGGAGTTAAGGTGGTTGGCAATAGTAGTGGGATTGTTGCAGGAGGTGTTGTCAGTTAGCATGACAAGGGGGGCTTGGGTGTGGGAGTTACCCATAATATGGTTAATTTGTGACCAGTAGGCTTTGAGTTTCCCGGCGTTGGCCTGCAGAAGGCCTCTGAAGTAGCTACTCTTGGCAGAGTGAATCTCTTTTTTACATTGGTTGCATGAGGTGCGGTAGGCCTCAAAGTCAATGCGAAGAGAAGAGGTCTTACAGGTGGCCCAGAGCTTGTCATAAGCTTTAATCAGCTGGAGAAGAGGGTGGTATAGCCACCTAGTGTGCAAGCCCTGGACCTGCCGCCTAGTGGTGGGGATGTGTTTTGCCTAAAGAGCAATTAAGGTCTTTGTAAAGAAGTTTGTGGCAAAGTTGAGGTTGCTCGTATTAAACAGAGATGACCAGTCAATCTGCCAAAGGTTATTTAGGAAGGCAGGTGGGATGAGGGCAGAGTAATCCAACATCGTGATGACCCTGTGGGGGTAGGAGGGTGGGCATGCATCCCAGGTGCAGAGGACAGGGCAGCGCTCACTCATGGAGTCTGCCATGACAAGGATATTGGATACTCTGTCAGGACTGTTAGAGAGGACCCAGTTGAGGAGCGAGTGGCTGGATCCAGAGCTGTAGTGCCTAGTGGGTTTGGAGACTATTTGATTGAGGTTGGCCTTACAAATTTGGGTGGCAAGGAGGGGGGAGTTTGGGCCAAGCCAGTCCTGGTTAAAGTCCCCAAGACGGACAACCTTGTTGTTCTTGGTAGTTAGAAGTAGGAAGTTCAGGAATTCATTGAGACCTTGTTTGCTGACCTTGGGGGGAATGCAGCCACAGATAACGTGCAGCTTTTTGGCTCCACCAAGCATGATGAGAGAGTGAAGCACCTCACAGTACATAAACTGGGGGCACAGCAGCAGGGTTAAGTTAAGATGAGTCTTGGAGTAGATGGCCAGGCCACTGCCCCTTTTAGAGGATGGCAGATCGGCGTGGACCATGTTGTAGCCAGGGATGGTGAACAGGGAGTCAGGAAGGGAGGGTTTGAGCCAGGTTTCTGATATGCCAAACAGGTCAAGTGCATAGTTATCAGCCCAAGCCTCAACCTTGGGGTGGTTGGCTACCAGGCTTCTAACGTTAATGTGGGCAGTTTTCAAGCCCCTCCCCTGGGCAGTGACTGGGGAGCGAGGGGAACTTGTAGTGGGTATAGATGTAGTAGGGCCTGGGTTGGTCTAAGTTACCCTCCTGCCACATATTTTTTTGCTGACCCCATGATCGAATTTTCACTATGTTATGTATCTTTGGCTGAATGTATCTTTCACTGACTGTTAGTTCTGCACTTTATGTCATTTTTGCGTAATGGTTTACCTTATGTTACGTTGCTTGGCTGTATGTATAATCTCTAGGACTGCATGATTTGACCCATATGTAATTTTCCTGTACTTATGCAATGTATTTGTCTCTTAATTGTTGTACTCTCCCAGGTCATGCCTGAAAATAGTCATTTCTTGGCTAGTGCACCTACCCTGTTAACAAAAACTAAATAAAATGTCACCAGAGAGGGATAGAGCAATGGTCGCAATCCAGGGTGTCGCTAGGGCAAGAGACATGGACACTTGGACAGCAGAGGGCCGTTTGGGTCCACAAAAATAATGTACAAGAAGACCGAAAAGTTTGGGACTAAGATACTCCTGTTTGGGATGCTGCGGGGAGGCACACAGAAGAAGGTTAGAGAAGGTAAAGTCATCCTGATCCACCAACGGAGGGTGCAAAGGATAGAGGGGAGGGCATACAAGGATATCAAGGGCAATGAGACAGCCCAGGGAAAACAGGATGGTGAGGAAGAGGGTAGGGAGAGACATGGCAGCCAGTGGAGTAGTGGGGAGGGATGGGAATAAAAGGCGAGATAAGAAAGAAGGGCATGGGGGAATCCAGTAAGACGGGAGAAAAATTTGTGAGTAAAACTCACTATATGGAAGAGGGCAGAATAAGGTAGCTAGCAGGGCAACAATGTCAGGCTGTGAGACTGAGGGTGGCCCAGAGAAAAGAGAAGCTAAGTCTCTGAGAGCGAGTAAGCGTTGTCAAGGTGAAGGTTGGATTGCAGTGGTGATCAGAGGGTCCTGAAGTGGAGGATGCTGTAGCCTGAAGACAAACCTCCACAGTGAGAAGGGAACAACCAGAGAGCAGGAGGTGAAGCTACCGAGCATTTAATCAAGGTGGAGGAGGGGGTGGCTGGGTGAGCCATAAAACCTCGGAATGCAGCAGTTATAGGATGAGCAGCTCTCTAGGAATTTCAGGTAAAAGAAAGACCCAGCACAGTTTTAAAATCAAAATTCAGCAAACTTAAGGCTCGCAGCAGTCAGTAGCTGCTCTGAGGGCAGAAAGAGGAACCTGCTGCCTGCACATTAGGTTAAGCACACAGTGTGGATTAATAGCAGCAGGAGCCTGAGCCTTGAAATCAGATGTAGGCTGCCCCAGGTTAGAGAGCTGTGAACAGCCCGCTACACCAAAATTAATTAAATTTGCAGGGTAGGAATAAAATATAAAATGAATAAATACACAGCAATCTAATTTGTAAAATAGGCAGAACCTTGGCAGTAGGTAAGCAGTCTTCACCCCACAGAGGGACTTGCCTTCACCCACCTCACTGGGTAGGCAGGCCGTCATCTTCACTCCACCTAGCAGGTAGGCCAGCAGTTGAACAGGCAGGCAGGACTTCAGAGCTTAGGTCCCCTGGCAGGAATTTCAGTCTCTTGTGTCAGGACAGTGAGGCAGTGGGTTTGTCGCCTCACACAAGCACAAATGAAAGATTTCTTTCAGCAGTCACTGATATCTGGATTGCCAAATACCAGCAGTTTAGTCCAGGCAGAGGTAAATCCCCATGTCTCTGGGATTTACCAGGCAATTAGGAACAAGTTCAGAATATCCTTAGTTCATTTTGGCACAGACTACTTCAGTTTTGTTCTGACAGCAGCAGGAGCTGACAGAATCAGTTGTTTCTTCCTCAAAACTCTCAAAGACAAGACCCAGGGGTCAAACTGCCAACCCCAGAATGTTTGGTTTGAATCTCGACATCCCATTGGTCCACACTATTCTCAAGTTCTACATCCTGATTGGAGGTACTGCAGCTACCAATAGGATTCCATGCTGTCTTCAAACAACCTTGGCAAAGATGGCCACTCCCAGACAGTACTTGCTCATCAAAGTCCATTTTCAATATAGGGATACAATTCTGGCAGCATCTGGCTGCATGGCTAGGACCCTCCTGGTCCCTTCTGGTGGTCACTAGTCCAGGGGCACTTTTGGGGAACATGAGCTCTGTTGGAAGCTCCGTTTTATGGGCTCCCCGGGATGAGCTGTGTGGCAAAATGGGAGTTCTGGTGTTAGGCATCATGGGACTTGTAGTCCCAACAGGTGCCATGTTGTCCCCTGACTCCGGACCCACTGGAGGCTTGGATCGGGTCGAGAGCCTTTTGCTAAGTCATTTATTTTGTTTGCTTTGTTCCTCCCAGCTCCCTTTGCTGTCCGGTGGGCTGGGGAGAGGCTTCCTACAAATGGCGCTTCTGCTGCATTCCTAATGCCTGCCTGAGACACCAGAACAAATCTGTGGCTTGTCCTGCTCCCCGCCCTGCTGTGTGGCAGTTCTGGGGGTGGTGGAGCAACACTAGTGTGCAGCTGATTGGCCACTTTTCCTTTTGAGAGCATGATGTGCCGAAACAGTCTGTTATGCTCCTCAGCCTTGGTGGCAGTTCAGGATCAGGCCGGGGGAGCGAGGGTGTAATATATATATATATATATATATATATATATATATATATATATATATACACACATGTACACACACCAGAGCTATGCAATGAAATCTGAATGGCTGCAGGGAATGGGGAGACAGTTATAGTAGGAGATTTTGATCATGTGACGTAGATTGGTGCACTCCACATGTAGGCAGCAGTAGGGGCAATATGATCCCTGAGGCAATTCAGTATGGGTTCTTAGCACGGGAAGTGTCAGAGCCAACAGGAGACACAGCTATTTTGGACTTAGAACTAGCAAATAGTGATTGGATCACAGATATTAAATTAGAAGAGTCTTTGGGCAGCAGTGATCAACAGTCAGTGTAGTTTTACATGGATGCAGGAAAAGAATCACTTAACACTATGACATGGATTCTAGACTTCAAGAAGCAGCGTTTCATAAAATTGGGTGTAAGTTAGAGTGTGTACTTAATAATGCTCAGAAAGCAAGGCAAGGTGGCAGATGCAAAACACTTGGGAAGACAAAAGCCAAAAGGAGGCGGAGTGACAATGTCCAAAGAGAGACTTGGCTCGCCACAAAACACAAAGTCCATTAAACTAGGACACAATAAATACTTTATTTTAGTAACAGACAAACATGGAAGTGCACCCCCTCAGGTGTCACGTGGTCGACGTTTTGCATCGCTCTGATGCTTTGTCTTAGACATGGAAGTGCTGACACAGCCTCCTTTTTATACATACAAGAATATTAATGACCACCTCTCTCCTTAAAGTGATTACCTTAAAGCATAAAACCTGATATCAAAAGGGCACATGCTCATTTAAAAGGATGAACAATATATCAAATTCATCAATAAAATTACCTTCACAACCTGCTATTAAAATCCCCCAGTACATTAGTGCAAATATTGCTTGTTACTATTAGTTAAGACTGTATCTTAAGTCCCCAAGTGCTAGTGTGCAAACAGTGCATGTTTTTATGTGCAAATGCTTGTATCTATAAATATATTAAATTCCTTGGGGCAAAAAAAGCATTAAATACCACTAATAATCCTCATAAAGTGCTGTTAAGCTCACCAAGTGTCTTTAGTGATACAGATACACATGTTGTGTGAAATTTGGGGATAGCAGAGAGAGCACACACCACTGAATGCCGGAGAGAGCACACACCACTGAATGCCCCCTCTCACACACACCACTGTGATCTTTATTGTGCCCTATCCTTCCCCTCTCTTACAAATAGGTGACTCTACCACTGCGCTTAATGTACCTCCAGGCACTGGTTGAGTGAGCTCCCTTCTTACCTCACCTACTCCTTTATAACACCCTCCCATCCTCCCATTCCCTTAGATCAACCGACTCCCGCACCCTGGTAGTCCCCCGCAGATCCACCCAAATTGGTCAATGCAGTTACTCTCACTGCCTCCCAAAAATTTGGAATTCACTCCCCCCTCAAATCCAGCACTCATCCTCTGCCTACTCCATCAGCTCTGCTCTCAATAATTACCTTGCACCTAGCTGCTCCTGCCATACCCCCCCCATTCTCTCCTCTAAGCCTGGATGAACCCTACCCCTCTATCAGCACCTTCATTTTACCCTGTGCACCCCCACTCCTGAAATTTTATAGCTCTCCTCCCCTTTCCTCGAGTTGCTCCCCCTTACAGGCCTCCTTTGATATCACAGAATGTAAGGGACCCTGAATGTTCTCCAAGGGTCCCCTCTCCTACCCCCCTCAAGGGGCTTGTATCTCTCATCTACTCCCATCCCCCACCATCCCTCCTTTCTCCTTAGAGTTGCAGTCCTCTTGCAGGGTTCTTAGCATCCTTAAGGGGCCCTACTGCATCTAGACTTGTCTCCTCTCCTCCCCCCCCCTCCCATCTACCTATCCCCTAGCCTTTGCAATCCCCTTGCAGGATTCTCAGCATCCTGGAGGGGGCCCTACTGCACCTAAGCATGTCTTCTCTCCTTCCTCTCCCCCATTCTGCCTTTCTCCTTAGTCTTCTCAGTCCTCATTGTAGGGTTCTCAGCATCCTGAGGGGGTCCTACTGTGCCTAGTCTTGTCTCCTCTCCTCTCCTTCACCTCCCCCATCTACCTTTCTCCCTGACCATCACAGTCCCCTTGCAGGGTTCTCATCATTCTGAAGGGGTCCAACTGAGCCTAAGCATATCTCCCCTCTTCTATCTAGTCACTAACTTGGCTTTCCATGACTGCTAGCAGGGTCCAATGCATCCTGAGGGACTATTGATTAGGCACCATCCACTCCAAAGGTGCAAATTCTCTTCCCCTCAAGGGTTCAGTTCTCCCTTCCTCTCTAATCATTTTCTTAATCCCCGTCTACTGACCTTCCCCAACCCCGTTGCAGGATAACCTGCATCCTGAATGGTCCTCTCTTGAGTTAGGTCCTATTGCTCCTCCTAGCATTAAGTCCCACCTCCTCCTTCTCTCTCTCCTCCCGCTTTAAATCCCTACAGCGTTGTTCCCTTTCCATCTAGCCTCATAGCCCCCCTGCAGGGTTCCCCACATCCTGAAGGGGGCTCTCTAGGACACTGCCTTATCCCCTTCTCTCTGGTCCCCCCAGTCCCCTTGCAGGGTTTCTCACAGCCTGAAAGGATCTCCAGGGACACAACTCTTCCCCCCATCTCCTACCTCACCCCGTCCCTCTTCTTCCCCTCTTTTCTTTCGCATAAGCATTTGTTTATTTATTAACCTGGCACTTATACTTATTATTGTCCACTCTTTCTAACTATTATGCGCAACACTGTTGTAACACTGCTTGTAACACCTGCCTTATAACTGTACGTTAATGTTGATCTTGTAACTTAAATGTTTAATGTCTCATTCCTACTGTACCCCTTCCCACAAGGTTGCACCAGGAGATGAGCAATGTGTCACTCAGTGTGCCTTCCTGGTGAAACATTTCAATAAATAAATAAATAAAATGAATGGAAAGGGACCTGGGGGTAGTCATGTCAGACAACTTAAAGGTAGGCAAGCAATGTGAGAAGGCAGTAAAGAGGGCTGGGGGGATACTGGGATGCATAGGCAGAGGCAGAGGCATCATCAGTAGAAAACAGGAAGTTGTTATCCCTCTATACAGACAGTTGGTGAGACCCCATCTGGGGTACTGCATGCAGTTCTGGAGACCCCATCTCTGCAAGGACATAGACAGGATGGAGGCAGTCCAGAGGAGGGCAACTAAAATGGTGCAGGGTCTGCACCGGAAGCCATATGAAGAGAGATTAAAACTGCTTAATATGTATGCCCTCGAGGAAAGGGGGGGGGGGGACAGGATAGAAACTTTCAACTACCTCAAGGGAATCAACAAAGTCCAAAAGGGTAGCATTTTTCAGAATAATAGATGTGCAAGAACAAGAGGGCACAATTTGAAGATGGGAGGGCACTCGGGGCAACGTGAGGAAGTATTTTTTTCACAAAGAGGGTGGTGGATGCATGGAACGGCCTTCCTGAGGAGGTCATGGGGTAAAAAATAGTGGGGGAATTTAAGAATGCCTGGGACAGACATAAGACAATTCTAGTGGGAGGTAGGTGGAAGTAGGCTGCTGGTAAAACTAGGATTTACAGCTTATCCAGTAGGTAGGGAAATGGGCAGTCTGAGTGTGCCAAGCAGTCCTTATCTGCCATCAAAGTTTATGTTGCTATGTTTCTACTTAGATAGATACTTTGTTTATAAAAGCGCCCATTTCCTGAGAATCTGGGTGCTGCACAATATATACATTATAATTATAAAACACACAAATTGTATTTCAAAAGAAAATATTAAATTAATTGAGAGCACATTTAAAATACTATCTATCTCAAAAAATCACAGTAAAATCAAAAGCATTAATACTATTAATTTATAAATGCTTGCTGGAACAGGTAAGTTTTTAGGCCCTTCTTAAAGACTTCTACCAGGGGAGCCTCCCTCAAAAAAACAGGCAGGGAGTTCCACAGGCTAGGTGGGACCACCGAGAATGCCCAATCCCCGGAATGCCCAGGGAACCACCAGGAGGCCTCCCCTGTCAGAACAGAGAGTCCAGGGTGGGCGATAAGGGACAAGGAGATCTTGCAGATAGACTGGTCCCCGTACATGTAGGGTCTTGTAGGTAAGGAGCCCTACCTTGAAGACAATCCTCCACCTGACTGGCAACCAGTGCAGTTCGCAGAGGACCGGGGTAATATGTTTGCATCTTCTTACCCCCCGTAGTAGTCTCACTGCTGCATTCTGCACCAGCTGCAGCCTGCGGAGATTGCCTCCAGATTACCCTAGGTACAGGACATTACAGTAGTCCAACTTGGTAGTGATGAAAGCATGTACCAGCATGGTCAGGTCCTCAGGTGGGATCAGGACTCAGATTCGGGCAATGTTCTGGAGATGAAAAAAGCTGCCCTTAACCACTGCTGACACCTGGGCATCCAGAGTTACTTATTAGTAGTTTCTAATTTAGCCAGCACAATGTGTTGTGCCTGTCAGACTGGTTTAACCTACATTCAGGCTCATCTATGTTTTACTCTAAATGAATATGATCATTTTACCAGAGCCAACACTTCCACCCCTAGTAGGAATTAACACATATAAGGCCTCTATTAAAACATATTGTAAAGCAGACACTGACAAACAGCAGTGAAGTTACCAACATTACAACACTAGCAGCAATACAACTTCCTAACTGGCACAGTAGAGTAGCGTT
The DNA here is from genome assembly GCA_016271365.2 of Neoceratodus forsteri. NCBI lineage: Eukaryota > Metazoa > Chordata > Ceratodontiformes > Ceratodontidae > Neoceratodus > Neoceratodus forsteri. Next base: position 450,993,186 of record JADMNL010000023.1, on the reverse strand, counting down.
CCAAATGGTTTCAGCAGCCTGGAGGCATGCTGACTTAGCATTCAGCAACCATTGAGAAAAGGACCACAAAAGGCAATATAAAATACAGTTTTGCCAACTTTGTTACAAAACCTGAAACATATATAGTTTTTATAGCAATGTTTTTTGAATGGTGCTGCCTGTTTTACTTTAGACAACTATTGCACATGATCTTTAAAACTTTGGAGAAATGAGTCCTATAAGCGAGCTGACAGAGAATACTAGACTGTGAGGCCCTGAGATGACATCATCAGCAACTTTTCACTGAAACAGGTTGTTCTGAACAGGTAGTGAAATTAGGGTTACAAAATAGCTCATAACTTTAAAATGAAGCATCACAGAAATCTAGCTTTTGGCATAAGATTTATTGGGGGGTATGCTTATTTGGTTTCTGCAATGTAGCACTTTTCGCATCAGCAGCTCAATAGCATGAGTAGTATGTTATTCATTATTTGGACACAGAATAACAAATACTGTATCATCCCTGTTCATATCTGGATCATCATACTCCTAACAGAAAAAAAAAATAAAAATACAAAAAAAAACATTACCCCTCCCTAGGTGGCCAGGGCTAGCCCCAACAATTCCATCACCACAGTCATCTCTTGCACCGCCACTTTTTTGGCCTTCTCATAGTTTATTTACTGATTTGCTACAAAACACATTTTGGGTCAAATAACGAATAACAAACATTTTAAGGTGCTGAATATTATGCAAATATTTGCACACTCAGACAGTTTGATCTAGTCAGTAGAGGGCAGAGCTGTCAACCTGGAAACTCAGGTTTGAATCCCATAACAACCATTTCCTCACTGGCTGACCCTGAACAGGTCACTTAAAGGAGAACTGCATTTTAACCAGAGTAAGTGATTTTTTTTCCCCTGTAGAAGCTGTTTTATTCTTAAATGCGGGTTCCAGTGCTGTTATTGTTCTGCTTTTTTGGCCCCTTAGTTAACTCAGTGGATGACTCTGACCTGTTCGCTGCTAGTGAGTATGTTAGAACTTTGTGATATATGTAGTTTATAGTCCCCTTTAACCATAGAGTTAGAACTTAAGGTGCTTTTACATTTATTACTCAGCTGGAGTGCTGAAGTCTGAGTCGGCTTCTTCGCTTTGTTTGCACCACTGCCCTCTTCTTTTTAAATGCTGCAGCTATACAGTGTTCCCCGTGGTCTCCCTGTGTTTTGGAGGCATTTCTGACGCAGCGGTCTGTGAATGGGAGTGGCACTGGTGCAGACGAAGCAATGTTTCACACGCTTGCAAAAAATGCCTGCATCAGTGCACTCTGCTCCATGTTCTCAACAAACCAGGGAACACGTTTTGCTGCAACGCAGCACAATGTAGCAGCTTGTATGCTCTGCCAGCTCTTTACACTGCTGGATCTGCACTGGTGCAACTGATCTGCACTGCTGGCTCGGGTACATATCTGGTAGTGTAAAAGGCCCTATAGATACATTGTGACAACAATGCTCAATCTTAAAAAGAACAGAAGGTACATCTAACAGTTCTAAAATGGTCCTTACCATCAAAGTGAAAACCAGGAAAACACACTGAAATTACTGAAAGGCCAGTAAAGATGGAATGACAGAATGTGGGCAGTAAAGCCCAGAGGTTAGAGGAACGAGGTGTGAACGAGCTTGGTACATCTAGCAGACCAGACCTGAGTCTGATTCTCACAACCTCCACTTGCATACTGTGTGACTCTGGGCAAGTCACTTAACTGCCCAGTGCACCCAGGTTGCCCCTGAAAACAGGCACTTGTGCCTAGTGGGCCTTACCCGGTTGCCAAAGACTAAAATAAATAAATACACATTAGAAAAACAGTTTTGACATAAAAATATTGTCCTGCAGGGTAAAACACCCTTGCTTTAACCCCTTTGAGGTAATCTGTCCCTGTATCACTTTAGTATCCATAAGTGGCAGCAGTCTTCTCCCCCTTGCTTCTCCAGGATTGTAAAGTGTTCTTTGATACAGTGTGAATGAAAAGCACTTTATAAAAACAACATTCCATCCCTTAAAGATTATTTTACTTGCATTTCAGCAATGTATGATCTGTATTGGTTCCTGTCTTGATGACTGAGTACTGTAACTTTGTAATAGTATGACCTGCTGTTCCCAGCTCCCTCACCCACAGACCCTTATGTAATCAAGATGCTACATGTCACAGGCCTGTCCTGGTAAAATAATCTTAAATAAACAACAAGTAAATCAGAAGCCATTCTGGACAATGGATACATGCTGAGGAAAATGTCGATCAACAAGCATCCCATAGATATTGGAATGAAGGTTGTCTTAATCCATTAATATCTACAGTATTCCCTGCCTAGAGCCAGCGCCAAAGGCTCTGACCTGCAGAATCAACAGCCATATAGACAGAATTCCTTTTTCTTCCCATCAAAGGTCCGCATAAGTGTTGCTGCAGTACATGGGAGGTCAGTTTATTATTCCATGCTGACAAAGGAGAAGTCCCACTCATAATCCTGTAAGCAAAGTACATTCCATGCCCTTAGGCATCAGCTGAGAACACTTCACAGACCTCCAAGTTAGTTACCATATACTTTTCTTTTTTTTTTTTATTTATTTTCACTTCCAAAGATACTGTGCTCAAAAAACTTGTGCTGCCTCCTTTTGATAACTGATTCCATTAAACTCATGCAGTTGCGTTGTGCAGTCTGATTCCATTAAACTCATGCAGTTGTGTTGCGCAGTCCGATTCCATTAAACTCATGCAGTTGTGTTGCACAGTCTGATAGCGAAATTAATAGCATATTTATTTCCTTCAGTTCTCCATATGTTACCCTGATGCGTCTGATTCTGTCGCTTCTCCAAGACCTCCCACCACGTCCTGTTCATTGCTCATCTGTGGGGGGGGGTTGGGGGAAAGGGGGTATGACTCAACCCTCCTCCATCTGATGCAGTTGCCTTTGGTTGACTGAGTGAATGGGATATTCAAGGTCTTGCTCAAAGGCAAGCCTCCAATTTTGCAGCATACTGTGCTGCTACTGAGCCACTGGGTCAGGGTATACAGCAGTGATGCTCAGATAATCCATTGAAAATCATTTTCCGTGACCTCCATGGTTGCAACTGTTTAAAATAATTTACATTTCTGTACTCTCCTCATAGTTCACTGCTGTGTAGTTTGCACAGCACATTTTATCTATCTATGTATCTATCTATGTATCTATCTATCTATCTATCTATCTATCTATCTATCTATCTATCTATCTAAGGGGAGGGAGGGTGGGCAGAGGGAGACTGTGAAAAGGCAGAGATACTAAACAAATATTTTTGCTCAGTATTTACGAAGGAAGAGGGGGAGATACATAAAACAAACAGTATTAACACTCTGGATACAGAAGTTGATAACCAGCCCATTTACAGAAGAAAGGGTTCTGAAATAACTCTTAAAACTGAAGGTGGACAAAGCAAGGGGGCCTGATGGGATTCATCCCAGAATTCTAAAAGAACTAAGGGTAGAACTAGTGACACCACTGACTACCCTTTTTAACAAATCATGGGAGGATGGGGTGGTACCCGAGGACTGGAGGAGGGCAGATGTGATTCCCCTTCACAAAAGTGGGAGCAAGGCAGAAGCAGGAAAGTATGGACCTTTAGTTTAACCTCAGTGATAGGGAAAATGATGGAATCACTTCTAAAGGAAAGAATTGTCGAGTATCTAGAGGCCAGAGGGGCACAGGACCCTAGGCAGCATGGATTCACAGCGGGAAGGTCATGCCAGACGAATCTGATAGATTTCTTTGACCGGGTGACCAAAGTAGTAGATCAGGGAGGGGCTGTGGACATGGCCTACCTAGACTTTAGCAAGGCATTTGACACATTCCACACAAAAGATTAATATACAAGTTAGCCAGCCTGGGAGTGGGTCCCAAGATGACAGCCTGGGTAAAGAATTGGCTGGAGAATAGGACACAGAGAGTTATAGTAAATGGAGTCCACTCAGATGAAAGGAGGGTTACTAGTCGGTACCGCAGGGTTCAGTATTAGGACCGGTCCTCTTCAATGTCCTTATAAGTGACATTGCAGAAGGACTGGAAGGAAAAGTATGTCTCTTTGCAGATGACACAAAGATCTGCAACAGAGTTGATGCACAGGGTGGGGTGGAAAGGATGAGAAGGGACTTGGCAAGGTTAGAGGAATGGTCAAATGTATGGCAGCTGGATTCAATGCTAAGAAGTGCAAGGTAATGCACCTGGGAAACAAAAACCAGGAAGAGTACACAATGGGGGTGAGATACTAACAACAACAAGAATGGAAAGGGACCTGGGGGTAGTCATATCAGATGAGCTAAAGATGGGCAAGCAATGTGAGAGGGCAGCAAGGAGGGCTGGGGGGATACTGGGATGCATAGGGAGAGGCATCACCAGTAGAAACCAGGAAGTTATTATCCCTCTGTACAGACAGCTGGTGAGACCCCATCTGGAGTACTGTGTGCAGTTCTGGAGACCCAATCTCTGCAAAGACATAGACAGGATGGAAGCTGTCCAGAGGAGGGCAACTAAAATGGTGCAGGGTCTGCACGGAAGTCATATGAAGAGAGACTTAAGGAGCTTAATATGTATAGCCTCGAGGAAAGGAGGGAGAGGGGGGACATGATAGAAACTTTCAAGTACCTCAAGGGAATCAAGAAAGTCCAAGAGGGTAGCATCTTTCAAAAAAAGAGGTGTGCAAGAACAAGAGGCACAATTTGAAGATAGAGGGGGCAGCGGCTCAGAGGTAATTTAAAGTATTTCTTTACAGAGGTGTGCTGTGGATGCATGGAGCGGCCTTCGAGAGAGTTGTGGAGTCAAAATCAATGGGGGAATTCAAGCATGCATGGGATAGTCATAAGGCAATTCTGGGGGGTTGGGGTAGGAAGAAGCAGGCTGCTAGTTAACTAGGATCTGCAGCTTATCCAGTAGGTAGGGAAATGGGCAGACTGGGTGGGCCAAGCGGTCCTTATCTGCCATCAAATTCTATGTTTCTATGTTTCTATCTGTCTGTCTGTCTGTCTGTCTCTGTCTGTATGTCTATCTAACTATAATGTATCTATATCTATATATTATTTGATACCCACTATTACATTGAATATATATACATAGACTGACTGACTTGAACTACAGCGACTGACTTGTATGACTGCTCTCTGGTTACCTTATTACTAATTGATTGTATTATTCTCATGAACTGCTCCTCCCCCTTGCATGGAGGTGTCTGGAAACTACTGTAGCTGTTCTGAGCTCAGTATGCCATTCCTGATCAAACTTAAAAATTAATAAATAAATCCATGATTGTAGGCCTAGAGTTTTTGTCTTAAGTAGATACTGAGATATCCAGTTCATTATCTGGATAAATTACCTGTTACCTGGGTCTGTCTTCCCAGATACGGATACTTGAGCTATCCATGGATAGTGATACAGAGCTGTTATTGTACTCTTCAAGAATCTCGAATACACAGGACATCCCCTGGATGTGCGTGCAATGTCCTTTGAGGCCTGCGTTAATGCGGGTGCTAGTAGAATTCTGCTGCCTACCCCTCCCCAACCAGCCCCATTTCCCAGTCATGCATGTAAAGGGCTTCTACATTGCGGCCACCTTGGTGAGTGAAAGATGTGAGAATGCTGTGCATAAGGCTGCCTACATGGCAGGATGGGTGCCCTGTACAGCATGCAATGTACCACACCAGCACAGAGAATAAAGACATTATTGTCTGTGCTTATGACGTGCACTATACAAGGCCCCAGCAATCACTGGCATCAGCAATAACTGTGAAATAGTCTTGGTAGAAGCCAAGAAAATGATTAACCAGAAGTGGCTTATACTGGATCCTCCTGCACTGCTAGAGTGGATCAGACAACTGAATGACATTTATTTTACTGAGATAATATAACATGTCAACTCAGATTAATGGTGAATCACAGTACTCAGAACTGGTTCAGATGGAATCATCATATTATGCTTACAGATGTGGATTTCAGAGCTGCCCCAATGGCTCATGAGCAGCAAGATGCTGCTAGAATGTGGACAACCCAGGTTCAGAAGAGCAGTCTGTTGGTAGCCCATGGGCTGGTCATGGTGCCATACTTGTGAGGGGCAGGTGTTGCCTTACCATTCCCATAGCAACCCCTGTGGCAGGCAAGAACAAATTACTCACCTTAGTAATGTTGTTTCTTCTAATGGAGTCTTGCTATATTATGACAGTAGCAGTTTGTTCCACCACTAGAACTGCTCCGGAGGTGAAATGGTTAATACCATTCCAAAATAGAACTTTGAGCACGAGCTCTAAGAAGCAGCTCTATCTGTGTAATTTCAAACCTGAACTGTCAGATCTTTACAAGCAAAACTCACTAAGGTCTGTGTGGAAGCTGTAACCTACACTAGCCAAATGGCTACCTAAATATTAACAACCATTGCTGGTCCCAACACCCAAGACTCAAGTCAGGGGACCAGAACTACTAACACAATTCTAACAACATGAGAATAAAACAACAGTATAATAAAACACACACACCCCAAACTCCCAAAAGGGAGAAATGCTAAAGGGCATAAAATAGTGCCCACACTAAGTTGCCGCACCCACCCAAGTAGAAGTTCTGAGAGGGGCAGGCTGGGAGGTAGCAATATAGCAAGACTCCATTAGAAGAAACAACATTACTAAGGTGAGTAATTTTTTCTTCAAACAACATGAAGTCTTGCTATATTATGACAGTAGCAGACTACACAGCAGTACCTCCATGGAGGAGGGGCAGAACCTACTTAGGGAATAGGCTCTGAAGAACAGCTGTGCCAAACAGAGCATCTCTCCTGGCCTGGACATCCAGGGAGTAATGCTTGGTAAAAGTGTGTACCGTTTTCCAAGTAGCAGCCTGGCATATCTCTAATATAGGGATGTCTCTGGCAGCAGCTAGAGACGCAGCTGTACCCCTGGTAGAATGAGCCCTCAAGCCAGAGGGGGGATCTCTGCCCAGTTTCTGATAACAAAATTGGATACAAGAGACAATCCACCTGGCAATTGATCTCTTAGTGGCAGGTTTGCCTTTCCCAACTTCACCATAGGTAAGGAAAAGTTGGAGGGATTCGAACCTGTGACCTTTGGTACGCTCTATATAGTAACTAAGAGCTCTCTTAACATCCAGGCTGTGCAACCTCCTCTCACAAGAAGAGGAGTGATCAGTGAAAAATACTGGAAGGGAGATAGATTGGTTAAGATGGAAATCTGAAACCACCTTAGGTAAAAACTTCCTATTAGTCCTAAGGACTACCTTATCCCTGTGGAAAGAAATAAAGTCAGTTTCACTGACAAGGCTTACAACTCACTTATGCATCTAGCAGAAGTGATAGCCAGAAAAACAGTTTTCCAAGTTAGATACTTAAGCTCTGCAGAAAACAGAGGTTCAAGGGGTTGCATTAACTGGGCAATACAAACATTAAGGTCCCAGGCAGGCGGTTCCCGAAAGGGTGGATTAGTATGGAGTAATCCCTTTAAAAACTTGGAAAACACAGGGTGAGTGGAAAGAGGGGATGACTTTCCTGCTGACATAAAAGCAGATACAGCTGCCAAATGGACTGTCAGGGTAGCTGGTCTGAGACCCAAGGAATTAAGATGGACCATGTAATCTAATACAATGGGCAAATCAGCTGATTCTGGGGAAATATTTTTCCCAGCACACCAAATGGAAAACCTTTTCCATTTAGAACTATAAGTAGCCCTAGTGGAGGGCTTTCTGGAAGCCTTTAGGATTTCAAGAACACCTTGAGAGAAGTGTAAATCAGCAAACTCTAACTCCTCAAGAGCCAGGCCTTGAGGTTGAGGGATTTGAGGTCCGGATACCAAACCCTTCCCTGGGCACAAGTTAACAGGTTGTGAATCCTGGGGAGGCAAAGGGGAAGATGGATTGTCAGTGACAGAAGGAGTGGGTACCAGGGCTGCCTGGCCCAATCCGGGGCAATCAGAATCACCCTGCAAGGCTGAGATCTGATTTTGACTAATACTTTGAATAGGAGAGGGAAGGGAGGGAAAGCATAAAGAAACTTCCCCTCCCAATCCAGGAGAAGGGCATCCAGGGGGACTGAGCCCAACACTGGAGGCCTGCAACAGAACAGAGGAAGTTTGTGATTGTCTGGGGCTGCAAAAAGATCTATCTGAGGGGTGCCCCATCTGGCAAAGACTATCCCCAGCACTTGAGGATCCAGGGACCATTTGTGATGGCCTGGAAATCCTGCTGAGAGCATCCGCTAGGACATTGTCCTTCCCTGGAAGATGAACTGCTATGAGGGAAGTGTTCAGGGAATAGGCCAGAGACCACAACTTCATTACCTCGGTGCACAAGGCCGAAGACCGAGTGCCCCCCTGTTTGTTGATGTACCACATTGTTGTGGTGTTGTCTGTTCTGATTTGTATCACCTTGTTGTGGACAGATGCAGAAAATGCTTGAAGAGCTAAAAAGACAGCTCTGAGTTCCAGCAAATTGATGTGGAGCAGAGATTCCCGGGGGGACCACACTCCCTGAGTGGAAAGGTCGCCCATGTGGGCTCCCCAACCCAGAAGGGAAGCATCTATAGTGAGAGTCAAATTGTGAGCAGGGGGAATGAAGGGGACCCCCAATCTTAAATTGCTCTGATCCTGCCACCACTGGAGGGCCTGGATCAAGGTTCGAGTCACTGGGACCAACTTGGAAAGGGGGTCTCTTCTCTGAGACCAATAGGTTCTCAAGTGAAACTGAATGTCTCTCATCTGAAATCTTGCTCCCTGCACAACAGCTGTAGATGTAGCCATGTGTCCCAGGAGCTGCAGAAAGTGTCTTGCTGGTCGAGAGACCTGCAGGGTGAAGGAGGAGGCCAGAGTCACTAAATTCATCACCCTTTCTAAGGGAAGAAAGCTCTGGCTAGCTTTGTGTCCAACTCTGACCCTATAAAGGTGAGTACCTGGACTGGTTCCAGAACCAACTTTAGTAGATTGTAGAAAGCCCAGGGAGGTGAGAAGCTGCTGGGTAACTTGCAGGTGAGATTTTACCTGTTCTGGGGACTGGCCTACAATGAGCCAATCGTCTAGATAGGGAAAAACAGCAACCCTTTGCCTCCTTAAGTGAGCCACTGCCACTGCTAGACACTTTGTGAATACCCTTGGGGCAGAGGTAAGGCCGAAGGGCATTGCTCTGAACTGGTAATGAACTTTGGTTTCAAAAGATGCTTGTTCAGATATCTGAGGTCTAATATGGGCCGCCATTCTCCTGTCTTTTTTGGGGTAAGGAAGTATCTGGAATACAGACCCCTGCCCTGGTGCAGGGGAGGAACCCTTTCCATTGCTCTGAGAGCCAACAGGGTTGAGACCTCTGCTTCCAGAGCAAAGGTCTCTGAAGCACTTGCAGGTAGAAAAAGTCTGGTTCTCAACTTGGGAAACTTTTTGAAGCTGAGAACCAGACCCCGGCTACTACTTCCAGAACCCACTTGTCTGAGGTTAAAGAAGCCCAGTTCTGACTGAAGTAAGCCAGCCTGCCCCCTACCGGTAAAGGAGAATCGGCCCTGGGCACCCCATCAGGGTGCCTGCTTAGCAGGAGCTTTAGGCTGAGGGGTGGGAGCAGGCCTGCCCACCCCTCGTCTGCCTCTGCCTCTGAAGAAGCCCCTCTGAGCATAGGCAGGGAGGCCTGGAGGTCTGGTAAAGGCCTGTGAAAAGGCCTACCCCCTACCCCTGGGGGTATGCCTCTGAGGAGTGGCTTGCCGCTCCTTAGCTTCGGCACTTTTGTAAGTAGTCCTATATTCATCCATCTTTTTCATGTAATTCTCTGTCTGCTCCCCAAACAGAGAATTTCCCACCACAGGAAAATCCATAGCCTTAGTCTGGGTATCCTGTGACAGACTAGTACACCTGAGCCAGGCCAACCTACGAAAAGCTACAGATGTGGCCATGACCCTAGAGGAAACATCATTAACATCCACAGCAGCATGAAACTGTACCTTAGAAGCCTCAATGCCATCAGCAGCCACCTGTTCTAGTTAGCTAGCCAGCTGGCCATGGGCTCTACAGCTAATTCCATAACAGTATCCCATCTAGATTTCTGATACCTAGCTACATAAGCCATATAATTTGCTTCCTGAGTCCCTAGAGGCTGCCATATACTGTTTTTTATGCCATGGCATCAATCTTCCTGGAATCCTTGTCAGGAGGATGTGAAGCCAGGGGATATTAACTTTATCACAGGCTGCAGCCTGAACTACTCAACATGACTGCATTGCTGAGAAAGGAATTCTGTATCAGGACCTGACAATGTGCACCTTCTGTCCATCTTTTTATCTACAGGAGGCACAGAATTAGGAGCTTTTAAAATTTTTATTGTTTGCTTCCTAAAAGACTTATGCAAAGGAATAGACAATCTTCTAGACTCTGGAATATCCATCATTTCTACAAAATCAGGCTCCTCTTGTTCATCCACAGCTTCTTCCAAGGGAAGCTGGAGGGTTTCAGCAACTTTTTTGTAAAACATAAAATGAGATGGGGACTCAGATAGCATAGGGAGATTCTAGAGGTCTGTCTGGGAAATGTCGGTTCAATGGGCACACCCAGACCTTCCAGCCACATTCATACTGTTCATAATCATCCTCCCCTCCTCTGGTTCATAAATTCCTCAACATCATATTCCTGAACCACTGGAACGGACGAACCGACCTTTTGCCAGATAGTGGCGGTTCGGACGGAACCTGAGACAGTGACTGGACAATTTGTATGGCTTTTGCTATCTCTGCAGCAGTTGGAGAAGGGGTTTTGGACTCCAAACCTGCTGACTTTCTAGTTTTCTTTACTGGAATTGGTTCCTCAGAACCAGCTTTTCTTTTGCCCGAGGAAGTCTCGCCCTGGTCAGAGGGCACTCCCTCAACCGAACCGGGCTGGCCATCCGGGTCAGCGGACTTTTTGGCCTCTCGTTCCCTGAGCCTGCCCAATCTCTTTTCCAGGGTGGCTGCAGGGAAATTCTTACATATCTGGCAGTCTGACTGGAGTGGTCAAACCCCAGACAATAGACACATTGGTGTGGGTCAGCCTTGGCAAAGACTTCCCCACAGACATCACAGTGTTGAAACCCAGTGGGCCGGTTTTTCTTTTGGGTTTCTCAGACATAATGCCAGCCTAACCAGAAAAACTTGCCGCTAAGCGGCAGTGCCAGGCAAGACACATTTATCGGTTCCTAACGTGTCATGGTATTGGAAAAAACGAATAAAATCCGTTTTTTTTAGAACCGATAAGAACCGGGAACCGCACTCTAAAATGTTAAACTTTAAAGTTAATAAGTTTTAAACCCAGCTGATCGGTTCAAAACCGAACCGATAAACTTAAAAGTTCCACACAGACAAAACCTTTAATTTACTTACGATTACCACAGACAGAGCTTGAACCGAACGGTTTTGCGGTTAAAATAAAACTATTCTCGGTTGAATCGAACCGAGAAAACACTGTTTAAACCGAGAAATGAACCGAGCAGTAGGAGAAATCTCCGGAGCGACTGTTCACTGAGACGGAGTAAAGAATCTGACAGTTCAGGTTTGAAATTACACAGATAGAGCTGCTTCTTAGAGCTCGTGCTCAAAGTTCTATTTTGGAATGGTATTAACCATTTCACCTCCGGAGCAGTTCTAGTGGTGGGACAAACTGCTACTGTCATAATATAGCAAGACTTCATGTTGTTTGAAAGGAGTACTTTCAGATGCATGATGCCCTACTTCCATTTGACTGGGTGACCAAAGTAGTAGACCAGGGAGGGGCTGTGGACATGGCCTACCTAGACTTTAGCAAGGCATTTGATACAGTCCCACACAAAAGATTAATAAACAAATTAGCCAGCCTGGGAGTGTGTCCCAGGGTGGTAGTCAGGGTAACAAATTGGCTGGACAACAGGACACAGAAGGTAATAGTAAACAGAGTCCACTTTGAGGAAAGGGGGTTTACTAGTAGGGTAATACAGGGTTCAGTACTGGGACCAGTCCTCGTAAATGTCTTTATAGGTGATATTGCTGAGGGGCTGGAAGGAAAAGTATGCCTATTTGCAGATGACACAAAGATCTGCAACAGAGTTGATACATGGGGGGGGGGAGATGAGAAGGGACTTGACAAGGTTGGAGGAATGGTCAAATGTGTGGCAGCTTAGATTCAATGCAAGGAAGTGCAAAGTAATGCACCTGGGAAACAAAAACTCAGGGGAAGAGTACACAATTGGGGGGGGGGTACTAACAACAACAAAAATGGAATGGGACCTGGGGGTAGTCATATCAGATGGCCTAAAGATAGGCAAGCAATGTGAAAAAGCAGTAAGGAGGGCTGGGGGGATACTGGGATGCTTAGGGAGAGGCATCACCAGTAGAAAACAAAAACTTATTATCCCTCTGCACAGACAGTTGGTGAGACTCCATCTGGGGTACTGCATGCACTTCTGGAGACACCATCTCCACAAGGACATAGACGGGATGGAGGCAGTCCAGAGGAGGGCAACACAAATGGTGCAGGGTCTGCACCAGAACTGAAGCCATATGAAGAGAGACAAAAGGAGCTTAATATGTATACCTTAGAGGAAAGGAAGGAGAGGGGGGACATGACAGAAACATTCAAGTACCTTGAGGGAATCAACAAAATCCAAGAGGGTAGCATCTTTCAGAAAAAGAGATGTGCAAGAACAAGGGGGCACAATTTGAAGATAGAGGGGGGATGGCTTAGGGGCAACATGAGGAAGTATTTTTTCCCTGGGTGGTGGATGCATGGAACAGCCTTCCAGAGGAGGTAGCAGGGTCAAAAAACAGTGGAGGAATTCAAGAATGCATGGGAAAGACATAAGGCAATTCTAGTGGGGGTAGGAGGAAGTAGGCTGTTGGTTAACTAGGATCTGCAGCTTATCCAAAAGGTAGGGAAATGGGCAGACTGGGTGGGCCAAGAGGTCCTTATCTGCTGTCAAAGTCTATGTTTCTATGTTTCTCTGTTCCTACACAGGGTCGATGCAGTCTGTGCTGGCCACAGCACCAGTGGGAGGAGATCAGATGAGGAGAACAGAAAACAATATGCCTGGATGTGGGATGATAGCCTCATTGCTCTCGGGCCCTGTACCACAAGCCTCAGGCACTGGAGGACACTTATGTTTTCCAGTGGCAACTGCCAGTAACTGATCTGATGGGGGATGTCCAGCAGGAGGAGTTACAGTGGTGCCAGCCTGTTGGCACAGTGAAAGGTTCACCACTCCCAGTGCCAGTGACCCAGGTGTGGGAATGGGCCAGGGTTACCGGAGGCAAGTCACAGAGGGGGGATCATGCATTCTAGAGGACCCTCTCCTCCTCCTCTGCTGTGCTCCACCACATTACTACCACTTGGGTGACCACAAGTGGTAGTGTTCTCAGAAGGCAAACCAGAGGACATTGCTGACATTAGTGTTCTGAAATGCATTGCATACAGATTCACTTCACATCCTTATCTGCAACATCCTGTGGGGCAGGGAGAAACAGAGAAAATGGCCCCAGTGTCCAAGAAAATGGACCCTGGTATATTTGGGTCCTGCTTCAGCAACACAGACCTCCTGACATAGAAAACTTGGGGGTATATTCCCCTCAGCCCATCCTCACCTGATGGGAAGCTATGGCTCAATGGAGGATGGAGATCATAGGTAGGGGAAGCAGGGGGTCAGTTGTGCCTTGGGAACTCCTGAGGGAGACAAGTACTGGAGAGACAGAAAGGGGGCATAAACAAAAAGTGTGTGTGTGTATATAGATATATATATATATATTTAGACTGGGTGGGCCAAGCAGTCCTTATCTGCCGTCAAATTCTATGTTTCTATAATTCAAGCATGCATGGGACAGTCATAAGGCAATTCTAGGGGGTGGGGTAGGAAGAAGTAGGCTGCTGGTTAACTAGGATCTGCAGCTTATCCATAGGTAGGGAAATGGGCAGACTGGGTGGGCCAAGCGGTCCTTATCTGCAGTCAAATTCTATGTTTCTATGTTTATATATATATATATATATATATATATATATATATATTTATAAAATGCTTGAGACAATCATGGTCAGCAGGAGCAACAGCACTGGACAAACACCATCACATGACTGTGCGTATATCAAGCTGGCGACCGCACACCTGCACTTTACCCCCCAAAACAATTTGACATTTTATAAGATAGATATACCACTCTGAGGTGTCTTGATTCGGCGCTCTGATATCGCTGCGCCTTGGGCGGTTGGCCGCACTTGGCCTTGCTGCACCCTCGTGCGTACAATGCACACCAAAGGCGTGCGTATATCAGGCGACCTCTACTTACATCTATTATATATATATATGTGTATATATATATATGTGTATATATATATATATATATATATATATATATATATATATATATATATATATATATATATGCAACAGGTGTCAGGATAAAAACTGACACATAACTTCAGTTATCTGAGTCACTGTGTAGATAAATGAGTGGTGATGTAAACACTATGTGAATAACTTCAGGTTATCCACATAGTGATTACATCATCACCCATTTATCCACACAGTGACTACATCACTAACCACCACCTGTGCTGCCTGTTCAGCAGTACTGCCTCCCAGTTTCACTTTCACCTTCTCACAGTGCCCTTTACAACCCAAGCTATCACAGATCCAAACACTCACAAAATGCCCACCCTAACCAAATCCTCCCCCCAAAACCAGAACCAAATTTTAAATAAAAACACTCTTAAGAAAAAAAGTATTTTTTTCCTTTTTCTCAGCACAGCAACCCTGCAAACCAAACAGAGCAACCAGGCACAGAGAAAAAACATGGAAAGGAATTTAAGAAAAAAATAAAATGTAACAAAACTGAACCAAAAAAATCCTGTTGCATAAATCAAATATGCATGGGGCACCTGTGAGATAACCAAGTTATTTGTACAGTAGCCTGTGACCTCGAGTAACCTCACGAGTGGCAGTGAGGTTACAGGATACTGGTCCAAATAACTTGGTTAGCCCACAGGAGCCCCCTGCATATCCCTTATTTATACATTGGGGGTGAGACATATTCCAGTGAAATAAATCATGTTATTTTTATTGCAGTGAAATAAATCCTGATGATGTCAGCAGAGTTAAAATAAATACTGTTTATTACACCCTGAAACCCACGCTAAACCCATGCAAAGCCGCGCAAACCCGCACAAAACCACGCAATCACGCAAAACTGCGCAAAGCCACTCAAAGCTGCGCTAAACCCACGCTAGTCCCGCGCAAATTGTACATTTTGCAACAGTGCCTCATTGTATAAATAGGATACATGATGGGCACATTATGGAATATGAAAAATATTTTCACTCCTGCCTCGTGAGCACTGTATATTCCACTCATGCCTTCGGCACTTGTGAAATATCCAGGCCCACTCTGCAGGAGTGAAAATATTTTCCATATTCCACTCATGCCCATCTTGTATCCCCTATTTATATATATACCATATATATATATATATATATATATACACATATATATATTTATAAAATGGGTAAGAAAAAAGGAATCAATGGTATCAATGACATTGGACAAACACCATCAGGTGACCATGCGTATGTCAGAGCGCGACTGTACACCTGCACTTTTATCCCCCTTCTAAACAATTCTGCCATTTTATCAGATAGATAACCCACTCTACGGTGTGCTGTCGTGCTCTGATATAAGCACGTCTTGGGTGATTACCTAACACCAAGGAGTGCGTATATCACAGCACGACCACACACCTAAGAGTGGGTTATCTATTACTGATACATATGTGTGTATGTATATATACATACACACACGTATGCATGTATATAAATATATATATATATATATATATATATATGAGACAAAGAACCTCTGTGCGCAAGCACTGAGGCAATGGTTACCCCATAGGGCATTTGGCCGGGAAGCCAAGTTTCAAAGAAATACAAAATCACATATGCCCCCACAATGTAAAGCATCATGGGCTGCATGTGCAAATCACCACAGAATATTATGCTGGTTCAACTTTAAGCAGAAATGCATGGTGCCAAAAGGCCTCTCACACAGTTTGCGGTATGAGAAAGCAGATTGAGCAACAGTAAATTTTCAAGCCGCTAATATACACTTATTCGTGGATGATACCTTACTATATACTGTAAACCCCTCCTTAGATGTGGCACAGAAGAAGCTGCAACATGACTTTATTATGCTTCAACATAATCTTATTGTACACAAACTTCTCCTCAGTGCCAAAAAAACAAAAGTTATGGTTCTCGCACCAAAAGCTGGCCTTGGATTGACATCCACTTTTCGGATTCTAACGCGCCTAGATGAACCTCTAGAGTTAGTCAAAACCTTTAAATACCTAGGATTCTGGTTGGACAACAAACTGAACTTCCAATGCCACCTGAATGAAATCTCGAAGAAACTAAGGCAGCGGTTGGGCCTATTTTATAGGCTTAAACATCTCCTAACTCTAGATGCTAGAAAGAGGCTAGTACAATCTACTTTCTTACCTATTTTGGATTATGCTGATTTCATGTATTCTCATTGTCCACTAATGTTGCTCAGTAAACTTGACAGCTTATACCACCGGGCACTCAGATTTATTCACAATATACCCTAATGCACTCATCATTGTCTACTATACCAGGAATCGGGGTTGCCGTCTCTATCAGCTAGCAGGAAAAGAAATGCTCTTCTTTGGCTTCACAGAGCACTCTCAGACAAGCTCCCTTCATACATATCTAGCTTATTTGGGTGCGTCAAGGGTTTTTATGGACTAAGACGCTTCTCTATGCTCTGCTTTCAGATTCCTAGAGTGAATACAAACTATGGCTTGTCACCAATCAACTTCTCTCTTCCATCCGTATGGAACTCCATGCAAAGCACACTAAAACTGCCATCACTTCCAGGCCTAGCCACATTCAAAAAGCTAGTTACTACCTTCCTGAGTGAAAACTGCAATTGTTTCAGACAAAGATGACCATCCATACTTTTTTTTTCCCTATTAATCTGAAACCAGTATGCTCTTGTACCTAACCTGGCTCTTTTCTTTCTCTCTCTTTTCCATCCCTCCACAGCTGCTTCTTACTTCTCCTATCCTGTCTACTAACAGAGGGGTAGTTGAGACTTATTAACTTTCCACACGTTCATATACTTTAATTGCCTAGCTACAGGTTAGCTGTTGCTGACCGGTTTGTGTACATCCTGTAAAATTACTGTATTCATCCTGTAAAATTACTGTATGCTTATGTACTTATTGTACTGTATGTAATGTTCTTTGTTTCTTGTCCATGACCACCTTGAAAATGAGCTTGCTCAATGGTGTTTATGCCTGGTATAGTAAAGTTATTGATTGATTGATTGATAGAAGGAATAGTGAGGGAATGGGAAGTATTATTACACAGCAGATAGGAGGAAGCTGAGGGAGAGGATAAGAGGGATGTAAGGTAGGAGGGAAGGAACCAAACCAGAATTTAGATATAAAGGAGGCACAACTGGAAAGGCATCTGGCATCAAGAGAGGGGAGTGAAAGAGCAGAGTAGAGTAAGCAGTGGTGGGTACAAGGAGAATAGTCTAAAGCAAAGTGACAAAAACAGTGAAAATAGGGGATCAAGTCTGGCAAGGGAGGATTTGGGAGCTCCACTACAGACTATGTCACCATAATCAAAAATAGGCAGAATCATCTTTAAAACAGTTTCACAGCAGACAAGAAGAGGAATGCTCACTTTATTCCTGTACAAGGTTTGGGAGAAATTTTTAGTGTATAGCATCAGTATGAACCTAGAATTCAAGATGACGGTCAAGCCAGATCCTGAAGTACTTAAAAGAGGATACCTCCTCACTAATAGCACCATCCAGGGTGTGAGATGAAGGGAGAGGGGTGAGTCTGGAAAGCCTCTGATGGGTATGAAAAGTCATGGAGACTGTTTTTTGGGCATTGAGTGATAATTGGTTAGACTGGAACCAGCGCTGAATATTGTTGAAATCCAGCTGAAGCTGAGGTAAGATCATGGGAAGAAGAGCCAGATGCAAAAATAACTGTGTCATCAGTGTACGTATGAATGAACGCAGAGTAACAGACAGAGTAGATAATTCAGGAATATAGTCAAGACAATGGGACCCAGGGCAGATCCTTGAGGGACACCTGAGCAGGTAGAGAAAGGTGATGAAATGGAGCTACCTATCTGGACAGCTTAAAACCCACCTCTACAAGAGTGAAACCAGTTGACTGCAGTCAGAAAGACCCATTGATTTCAGCTTGGCCAGAAAGTGGAGATGTGCCACTTTGTCAAAAGCTTTAGCAAGATCAACAAAGATGGCAGACACGATCAGACCCTGATCCATACCTGTAAGGATGGAGTCATTGAGCCATAGGAGGGAAGTGGAGGTGCAGTGGTAATTCCTAAAACTAGGCTGAAAGAGGGTAAAGAAGGAGGAAGAGTCAAGGAAGGTAGAGAGTTGAGACAGTACAAGGCATTCCTGTAACTTTGCTAGAGTAGGAAGAAGAGAGATAGGACGGTAGTTACCAGGAGAATAGGGATCACCTCCTTTAGGGATGGCTTTATCTATCTTTAGTTTATTGAGTTCAGTCCATACCATCTCTACTGTGAAAGGGCTTGTGTCTACTTCCCTTATGCACTTATGAACTCCTTTAGTGATGTGCCTATTTCCAGGCTCCTCCTTTGTAAAGACAGAGCAAAAGCTGTCATTTACAGGTAAGACACCTGCCTTCTCTCTGTCTTCTTCTACCTTCTTTGCATCACTGCTTATTAGTCTAACAATACCCCCCCCCCAATTTTCCTTTTGTCACTAATGTACCTGAAGGGTTTTTTACCTCCTTTTTCCCCCTGTGCAATTTCCACCTCAGTTTGTGCCTTTGCCACTGTAATTACCCTAGAAGCTTCCCTCAAGCTGCTTTTGTAAGCGTCTCTATCCTTTTTGCTATTTGAGCCCTTGTATTTTTTGAAAGCTAGCCTCTTTGCTTTTACCACAGCTGCCACCTCTCTTGTGAACCAGAGAGGAGTTTTCCTTTTCCTTGTCTTACTGGCCAGTCTGGAAAATTTATCAGTATCCTCTGCTGTTGCCTCTATTTTATGTTAGTCCAGCATATTTCCACCCCCCCCCCATTTGGTTTACTCTTGTGGATATCTCTAAAGCATACTCTCATCTAATCAGAATCCATCCTTCTGAAGTCCAGGACCTGTGTCTTAGAGTGATTTGTTTCCTCCTTGGTATTAACCTTGAACCAAACTGATTCGTGGTCACATGTCCCCAGGTGGCACCCCGCCTCCACTTTCTTGACCTTGCTACTGTTTGTGAGCACCAGGTCTAGGACTGCGTTTTCCCTAATGGGGGCTGTGACAGGTTGATTGAGTCCAGTACCTTGCATGGTGTCCAAGAAATCTCTGTTTTTGGCTGTGGATGCCATGCAGGAGGACCAGTCTACATCTGGGAGGTTGAAGTCCCCCATCAGTATGACTTCTCCTTTTTCTGCCATTTTTACTATGCTTTCCAGCAAAGCTTTGTCTGCCTTTGCCCCTTGTTGGGGGAGGGGGGCCTATAAATCACTCCCAGTATGAGGGCTGTGTTTGTGCCAGGTTTGAGAGTGACCCATATAGCCTAAGTTTCTCCTTGAGTTCTTTGGATTTCCATGGCCTTTATGTCTTCCTTTACATACAATGCAACCCCCCCACTCCTGTGTCATCCCTCTCTGTCTTTTCTGAATAACCTATAACCCAGGATAGCAACATCCCACTCATGGTTCTCATTTAGCCATATCTCAATTATTGTGACCCAGTCCAGTCCTGCTTCCGCCATTTTGACTGAGAGTTCTGGGACTTTGTTAGCTAGACTCCTGGCATTTGCTACTATTGCCTTCCATACACTGGCATCTTCTTCCTTTGCTCCCGTGAGTTTTGTTTCCCATGAGTGACATTATCATGTTATTTTTTCTTTTGCCTTTGTGGCCAACAGGATGGGTCTATGCCTGTCTCTGGGGGTGGTGGTGTCAGGGGTTCTGCTTTCTTTCTCCCATCTGACCACCACCTCCCTACTTTCTAGTTTAAACTACTAGTGAATGCATCAAATTTTTGTCTAAGTGCCCTTACACTCTCCTTGGTAAGGTGAAGACCGACAAATTTAAAGTATGCTCTTTCCCAGAATTCCTTGCAGTCGCCGATGATTCTGTGCACCACGTGTGGAGCCATGCATTTAGTTCTTTGATTTCAGTGACTCTAACTTATCCCTGCCCTCCTCCTTTCTCCCATACTGGGAGTATCTCAGAGAAGGCTAGGGTGGACAAAAAGGAGGACAGTCTATTACTCAGTTGTGAGATGTGCTCCTTGACTTGTTTGATGGATTGTCTGCAATATCGTTTGTGCCTAGGTGAATGACAATGGCCCTCATATCTTCCTCTTACAGATATATTTCTAAAGTTGGCCTGCTGTGGCCCCAGGGAGACATCTGACCATGATCTCCAATTGGTTGGCCCGTTTAGGTGTGATTCAACCCCTTGAATCATGGAGTCCTTTCAGAATAAGCAGTTTCTTTTTTTCCCCTTATAGCAGCGTTTGCCCTTGTGGGTTTGTCCTGCTGATGTGGGTGGTGCAACAACTCCTCCTTTCTTGGGCCTGAGTCAATGTTCTTACATAAGTGTGACTCAGACCTTTGTGTGTTCCTACTACTTACATTCTGCTCAGGTTTTGGGTTGATGCGTGGCTTGTATTGTTGCATCTCAGACCCTTGGCTTGAGCTGCAGGTTGATTCCTTGTATATGCTTGCCAGCAGGGCAAACTTGTTTCGAAACTGAAGCTTTGTTTTATGACTACTGTCCACCTGTTGAGCTCTTTTGTGGTGGGCATTGCCCCTTTGCACTACCTTCCACCCCCTCTGGATGAGTTGTCCTCTGAGGTAGAGGGACAGCATCCGGGTGATGGAGGTGCTGGGGCAGTGACCAAGCTTCTGTGGTCTGGTGCAATAACAGATTCAAGTAGGATATTGTTGTCCATGCCTATTTGAGATGGGCCTGGAGGCCATTTATGGCCCAGCATGTGGGGCAACGACCTACTACCTGGACCCAGGCCCTGTAATACACTATGCCACAGTGATTACAGTGCACTATGTCCATGCCTGTCCATTTTGATGTTATGCACGCTAGGTAAACACAAGGATGATGTTACTTGCTGAGTTTCAGGGTAATTGGAGATGATGAAGGATGTGTAGGATGAAAGAGAAGGTTTTATTTTTATTTAGAATATAACTTTCCTAGGTATAGCCACAGGGCACGATGAAAGAGAGAGAGAGAGAGAGAGATTTTTTTTAAGAATATAGCTTTCCTAGATATAGCCACAGTTCCACTCTGGCTGGTGCCTGTAGAGGACAGTGGATAGCTAATAGTTGCTGATTGTATTCCAGAGTAGTGTGATTTGGCTTGATTGGGGATGCTGATAGATAAATAAAGCCAGGGGGCTGGACAGCATCCACCCACGCATACTGAGAGAACTTAAGGATGAATTGGCAGCACTTTTAGCAGATCCTTTTAGCAGATCGCTGAGAGAGAATTGTTCCACAAGACTGGAAAAGGGCAATAGTGGTTCCCATACATAAATGAAGGAGCAGGGAGGAGGCGGGTAACTACCACCCTGTCAGTCTCACCTCAGTAGTAGGCAAGATGATGGTAACTATGCTAAAGGAAATAATTTTAACTTTCCTGGAAGAGACTGGGCAGCTGGACAGCAGGCAACATGACTTCACAGTGGGAAGGTCCTGCCAGACTAATCTGAGTGAGTCTTTCGACTAGGTTACTAAGATAGTGGACCAGAGTGAGCCGTGGATGTTATCTACCTCGACTTTAGCAAAGCCTTTGACTCAGTCCCACACAGAAGGGTGCTAAATAAGTTTGATCATACAGGAGTGGGACAGGAAGTGATATCATGGGTTAGGAGCTGGCTTAGTCAGAGGAACCAGTCGATGATGGTTGATGGGGCAGCATCAGGGGATGGGGGTGACCAGCAGGGTGCCACAGGGGTTCATCTTGAGTCTTTTACTCTATAATATTTTCATAAGTGACATCACTGAGGAGTTGGGTGGGAAGCTGAGTGTGTTTGCAGATAACACAAAGATCTGCAACAGAGTGGACACTGCTCCTAAATGCACCTGGAGGGGGAGCCCTTGCTTTGACAGACAGCTGAATCAATGAATCAAACCTTTTGGACCGAAGGGAAATTCCCAAGCTGCTTGCTGCAGTGATTCAGTCTGTGTGAGGACTTGAAAGAGTAAACAGCTTGAGAGATTCGAGCACTCTGCTACTGCGTCGTTCGCACAGGAGATTGGTGGAAAGGCTGAGTTTGGCCTGTCTGCCTGCTGTCCCTGTAGAGGGAATCTGTGAATAATCCAGGCTGTATCTGAATTGAGTGAGAGAAAAGCCACTGAATTGTGACTGGGCTTAAACCAGAAGAAGACCAAAGATTTGCTGTATGCGATCGGCCTGTCAGGACATCCATTCACCATAGAACTCCCGGTTTAGCTCAGAGACACTGATATTGCTGCCGGACTGCATCCGCTTTGTGGTATGGCGATTGCTTTACTGTAAATGTGCTGAGTGCTGTTAGTGGGTCGTGATCTGGTTTCCCACTGTTTAATTGTGCCACGTTTGCTGGAAGCTGCATCCAGCCTTCCTGGACTGATTTCTTAACTGTTTTACCCAGCCTGGGCCCTGACACACTGGCCCAGTCAGCTACTTCAGGTGCAGAGAACACCATCAACGAGAGACTCACCTGGGGATCAGCCCCCTGCTCAACATCTCAAACAGGAATGACACCTCGGTGATTCATGTGGGCCCTGCTTCTCCTGGCATACCAGTTGTCAGCCTGCAGTCTCCAGTTCACCCCTCCTGTGTCTTGCATTGGGTAGTGTGGGTAACAATCAGGGTAGCTCCCTGCAACAACAGCTAAAATCACAAGTGTTGTCATCTGATTGCATTGTTGTCTTCCTTTCACGAACTGAGCCTCCTGGCTCCGGATTACAAATTGTGTGTGGTTGTGCATGCCTTTTCTTTTCATCACAGAGCCCCAACTAGCCTCAATGCCGGCCTACCCTGGGCAACGTTCCAGGCTAGCTCACCTTACTTCCAACTGGGTACCAAGAGTGTGTGACTGTGCAGGGACTAAAAGTGCATGCATAATTGCCTGACCAGATCAGTTTTAGAATCAATCAACCTGATTGCGCCCCTCCCTTGTTCAATTCCCCTGAATAAATCAGATCTAACTCTTTTTGCATTTAATTTGACTGTGGTTCCAGTTTGGACCAAAAGCACTGCACTGTTGTTATTTGCTGTGTCTAACCTTGTTTTACGGGGGGTCTCCAGGGTCAAACTGGTGGAACGAACCCTGGGGGTAAGTGCAAACAGTGTGGGGATTTGCATGCTGAATAGGGGCTACTGTGAAAGTGTTTGTTGCATATCGTCTAGGCCACTAGAGGGGAAAGGGGGGGGTTACAGTGTCCCGGAGGACTGTACCCAGGTTAGCCTAGCTACTAACAACCCTGTCATCCAGGTGGAGGCACTCGTTTCAGTACCCAGGCCCCAAAACCTGCAACTCACCAAGCAGGCAGGGGTAGTAGCCCTTGGGATAGCGCCACCTAGGGGTTACATCTTGGAGGCACCAATGCTGGGATTTGTGCCTTCTAGTGGTCAGAAGCGGGTACTACAACCTCATGCTTAAAAATTTTTATAAAATGGAGGCACTTGCTACGCCTAAGGTAAAGATTGCCCCCCATAAGCTGTTAGTGCACGGTATGATGGGGTGGATCGAGGCACAGGAGGTAGACCCTCAACAAGCCATTTTGTTAATGGACATTCCGTTAGGGACCACTAATGCAACTATTATAGAGACTGTTGAACAAGTTAAGTGTTTGGGGAAGGTTGAGGTGAAAGGAAGGGATTCCGACCAGTTTGATCAAACTATGGTGGTCCTACTCTCCTGCAGACTGGCCATTGAATCAGAGAAGGTACCCCCTGTCATTTTGCCTGAAGGGTCCCAAAAGGGGGTGGAGGGTCATTCACTTACATTGCGACCCGGCTGCTCCTGAATGGTCCCCCCGCATAGAGGGGTTTTAAGACAAGCTGCTTAAACTGTTAGCCTCTGAGGGGTGCTCTGCTACAGAGCCAGTGAAAATGTTAGAGCTTTCTGAGGATGTCACTCCCATGCAGTCCCCCATAGCCTCTCCCACCACCCCTACAGCTGCTTCCCCCATAGTGATACCCACTGTGCATTTAGACTCATACTGCAGACTTGGGGTCTCCTCAGTCCTGGTCCCGGTGCCCATGGGTGAGGACGATCTGGAAACGTGGATGGACTATACCACCCCATTGGTCCAGAAGTAGCAGTGTGCTGAGGTGCAAAAGAGGAAGCGGCTCATGGAAAGCTTGAGGGGCCCTGCACTAGAGGCCATTCGCTTCCTACGATCCACCATCCTGGAGGCCATGGCCGCTGAATACCTCTCTGCCTTGGAATGAGTATTTGGTAGCACCAAGTCAGGGGATGATCTGATGTGGAAGTTTAAATCTGCAAAACAGTGGAAAAATGAAAAGTTATCAATGTTTGTCATCCAAATTGAGTAAGCTTTGCAGCAGGCTCACAGGAAAGTAGGGGTGCCTGCCAGTGAATTGAACAGGGTCAGGCTAGATCACATCTTAAAGTCAGCAAGGTACTCTAGCGTGATGTTGTTAAAACTTAAACTGCAGGATACAAGGGGTAACCCCCCTGAATATTGCTATCTAATGAAAGAGATCCGTGAGGCTGAGAATGATGAGGAGGACTGGGAGCCCTATGCTGGGGTTGCCCTCACCTGCCAGGCCCCTGAGAGAGGTAAGGAGGCTGAACTGCAACAGATGAGAGAACTGATCAAGGAGTTAACTGAGTTGAGAGTCAGTCAACAACCTGCCGAGGCAGCCAAAGAGGCTAATTCCTATCCAGTCACCCCCGAGACAAAGAGGGAAGTCCTGCCGGGAAGGATGGGGGTACAAGTCATTTCCTCTGAAACCTGGCCTGAAGACAACCTGAGGGAAGAAGTACGAGAACTGAGTTATGGTGGGAGACCTGCTCTGAGCTACCAGAAACACTGACCCTTGGGGGAGCTCATAAAGCCAAGAGAGCAAACCCCTGACCAGAGAGAGACCCCGAGACTCCCCCACTATGTTCAAGCAGGGGAAGAGCTCCTCTTCCCTAAGAGACTCTAAAGAACCTGTTTTCTGTTACTACTGTGGAGAGGATGGGCACACCCGATTCACCTGCCGTTCACCTCAGAATCTGAGAAAAGTTACTACTAGGCTGCTGGCATTGATTCGATGGAGCAACGTACAGCCACAAGGTGGGGCTGCCTGAAAAAGCTATTCATCCAAGGCTGCTGTAAAGTTGACGCCCCAGTCCATGTCACTTGAGTGGTCTGAGGTGATGGGCCCTTCAATGGAAAAATCATTCTCTACCATCGTGGCTGGGGTAGATGAACAAGTTGAGACACTTGCCCTGGTATGGCCCCCCCACTGGACTGTATGATGAGGTTCCTCCGTTAATTGGAACAAACGCCCACATGTTTGGGAGACTAGCACAACTCTGCCAAGAGAAACAAGGGCAATGGACTGGATGGGCCCTAAGAATGCCAGCATTACTCAAAAGGGCTTATGATTTGCAACAGAAGCACAATGAAGTGGACTGAGATGAGCCAGTGGGGATAGTATGGAAAAAGGATTCTGGCTCTTTGGTGTTGGCCCCCAACACCCAGTGTACGATCCATGGAGAAGTCCACCTAAGAAGAGATGTAAAGAACAGAATATTGATGATAGATGCCCCTGGTGCAGGGAAGCTGCCCGAGGGGTTGATGGTTAAGCACAGTATACTATCTGCACGTGCCCATGCCTATGCCCACCGAGTGATGGTGCAATTGAGAAACATGTCGGACAGGGAAGTTCGTGTGAACCGGGGATGTATGCTGGCTACAGCACACTGCGCAGACACTGCAGTATTACCCAGTAACAAGTACTCTGGTGAAAGGGAGAAAGTGCCCCAGACTTATTTGACTTCAGTGATTCCCCCTTGTCTGCCGAATGGAAGACCTGAATTAGCAGGAAACTTGCTCAGACAGACCAAGTGTCCTCACTAAAAGAGTGGGACATGGGGTGTGTCCATGGTGCTGAGCATGGTACGCCTGCTTGATGACCGACCATTTCTAGAGAGGTCCCAACACCTTGCCCCAGCTGACATAGACGATGCTAGGAGGCACCCATTTCAATACCCAGGCCCCTTAACCTGCAACTAGCCAAGCAGGCAGGGGTAGTAGCCCTTGGGACAGTGCCACCTAGGGGTTACACAAATACAACTACAGTACTTTCCTATCCTACCATCTGCTGTCATATACTATTTTTCTCTTATATATTACCTAACCATTATGTGCCTATAAACGTATGCCAAATTTCATAAAATGGCTTTCATTATTCTCAATTTTGTAAAGAGCTCTCTCTGTTTTACTTAAATCATACATTAGCTTAAGCCACACCAGGAGCTCAGGTGGATTCGCACCCTTCCATTGAAGAAGTATTGCTTTTTTAGCCACTGTTAAACTTAAGTTAATAAGTATAATATGATTTTCCGATGAATCATTGTCTGACCAAAAACTGAAGTTTGCAATTCCTGGATTAAAGGGAAAATCATTCCCAAAATCTTACAAGCAATTGCTAAAATCCTTTTCCAAAAGTCTTTTAATTTAGAGCAGGTAGCCAGCATGTGCTATAGATTGCCCCTATCGGTTTTGCACCTCTGACGTAATTCAAATGGGATAGTTCCCATCCTATTCAGCCTAACAGGGGTTAGATATGTTTGATGGATGATGTTTACAAGAATTTGTTTTAATCTATTAATTTTTTAACCCAAATTCCTCCAAATCAATAATCCTTTGCCTGTCTGCTTCTACTATCAGTTCTGCCCTATCTTTCTACCAGGATTTGTTTTTAAATTTTATCATCTCAGTTTCTTTAACATTCTGAATAATACATCTATAGAGGGCTGTGATTACAAGATTGTTTATATTCTTGTTGAATAAGAGATCTTCTAACTTAGAGAGAGGTGGAATTGTCAATGTCTTATTATTTTGTTTTAATAAATAACTTTTATCCTGGAGATATGGATACCTTGCTCTGTTAGGAGGTAAGTTTGTTGTAGAGTTTCAAAGTTCATAAATTGCCCCCATCAAACAAATTATGTATTTCATGTATCCCTTTTTCATATAGTTCTGTCTTCAGCAACCCACTTGCCATTGAAGGCGGGAAATGTATGTTATTTATTATCTGGGTGTATCTAGAGATAGGGTTTATATCCCCCAGTAGTTTCTGTGTTAAGTTCCTAACACGATTAGTTAGTTTAGTAGTAGATAAGACTTGCCTATAGTAACCAGGCTTACTCAAATTAACCATTAAGGCCTGCAGAAAACTAGTAAAAGGAATTTTGGACAATTATTTATTGAAGCACAGAATATCTCACACATCTTCTCTGTCCCAATGAAAAACACATCTAGCTGTGCAGCTATATAATAATATGAAACATTTGGCATTCCCAAACCCCTTTTCTCTTTGGGTAATTGTAGTTAGGAGAAAGCAATCCTAGGAGGTTTCTGATTCCATAAAAATTTCCAAACTGCTTTATCCAACTCATCAAAAGATGACTTAAGCATTATCACAGGGTGAGCTTTGAATAAAAACAACACTCTTGGCAGGATATTCATTTTTAAGATGTTTACCCTCCCTATCAATACCAATGAGAGA
Source organism: Neoceratodus forsteri (assembly GCA_016271365.2). Lineage (NCBI taxonomy): Eukaryota > Metazoa > Chordata > Ceratodontiformes > Ceratodontidae > Neoceratodus > Neoceratodus forsteri. The sequence continues at coordinate 450,965,379 of JADMNL010000023.1, read as the reverse complement.
GACTGCCAGCTCTCTAAATATTGTTTAATTTTATATAATACAGAATAATAATTTAAAGTACAGAGCAATTTTTTATCTACTAATATTTGTTCTCCTAAATATTTTAAAGATTGTTTACAAAGTTTCCACATGGAAGAGTTTCAGCTAACTTTTTCTCAGATAGAAATAATGCTTCACTTTTTCCCCACTTGATTTTGTAACCCAATATTTTCCCCAAATCAGTAAATAGTTGTAATAAAAAGTGGATATTCCTTTTCTGATTCAGATATAAACAACAGAATGTCATCTGCATATAATGACCCTTTGTGAAGCTGGCTGCCTATTTCAATTCCCTGTATGTCTTGATTGGCTCAAATTTGTATTGCCAATGGTACAACCTATCTGGTCAATACCATGCATGTAAGACAGTGCAGTAATGATCGTGCTGTACATTGAGCGCCTGGTACTACAGCGACAGGGGTAGAACAGTGGTAGGGGAATTCTGCTACCCGTGTTGCAGCATGTAGAATGCGAGGGTGGATATGTTACCATGTGCTGGGTGCCTGGTCGAGCTCCCCCATGGAGGAGTGGATAGGACACCAGCACACAGCACCGATGGGAGAACTGGGACCATGGTTTGGTCCCTTCCCTGCTACAACATTTTGCAAGATTAAAAAAAAAGTACCCCCCCTCCTGAGTCTCTCCCAATCCCTGAGGTTTCTCCCTCTCAGAGTTAGTTATTTTAGTTCAGGGGGATTCAGGGGCAAAGACCTCCCCCCAAAAAAACTACACCCATTGTCTGCAATGGGTGTGGTGCACAGAACAGGTCAGCATTTTGCCCGACTCTGTTTTGATCTGATGTTGTTTTGCTGCTGCATTATCAGCTGTGATGTTTTCATGTGTACGGTTATGACCCCATGCTATGGTACAATAAATAATGTAAACAACAAAGGCGAAAGGGGGCAGCTTTGCCTGGTGCTCTGTGAAAGTTCAAAATGGTCTGAAAAGTGTTGGTTGGATTTAACTTTTGCTCTAGGTTTCTGACAAATAATTTGTATCCAGTCCAGGTACCTTCCCCTGATGCCGAAAGCCCTCAAGAGTTCAAATAGAAATTCCCATTGTACCCTGTCAAAGGTTTTTTCAGCATCGAGGGATAGGATAACCTTATCAGAGCCCTGGGAAGCTTCTGTTACATTTAATACTCCTTTGATGTTGTGCTGAAGCCTTCTTCCTCCCACAAAGTCCGTTTGATCAATATGAACTAGTTTGGGGTTACTGTAGCTATTCTATTTGCTAATATTTTTGCAAATATTTTATAATCATTGTTTAACAATGAGATAGGCCTAAAAAATGAACACTGATCAGAGGGTTTATCCTTTTTAATAGTAATGAGATGCTGGCCTCATTAAAAGTAAGGGGCAATACACCCCTTCTCCAGATATCCTGCAAAAGGTGTGACAAAACTAGGACCAAAACATCTTTCAAATTTTTATCAAATTCTGCCGAAAATTCATCTGAGCCTGGGGATATTCCATTAGGCAGATTTTTAATAACTTGATAGATTTCTATCTCAGTGATTTCTTTAAGACATTCTCTATTCCTGGAACTTGGGGTAATTTGGTTATGTTTAGATAAGATTTAACACTTTGTGTTGAAATAGAATCATCTGATTGGTATAATTTAATATAAAAATCTTTGAATTCTTTATTAAGTTCAACTGGATTGGTAATCCTTCTACCTTCTACTGATGTAAGTATATAAATTCTATTTTGATTTTGTTCTGCTTTTAGTTGATAAACTAATAGTCTAATCTGGGTATTAGTGAAAAAAATAATATTTCATCCTTGATCTGTATATTTGCCTTTCTGTTCTATTGTTTACTAAGGTCTACATTTTTTCCCTTAGGTACATAACCTTTATTTTGTTTTCTTCAGAGTCCATCTGTACCTGCAGTGCCTCTGTTGATAGCAGTTCTGCTTCTAGTCTTTTTAAAGCATTGCAGTGTTTTTCCTTTCTATTGTTCTCAAAAGAAACAATACACCCTCTTAGAAATATTTTGAGTGTTTCCCATATTAAAAATTAGGAAAATTCTTCTTGGATATTTCTGAGAAGAAAAATTATATCTCTCTTTGCAGCATCAGTGCACACTATTAATCTTGCCATGAAGAGCTGTCCAAATTCCATCCCTTTGGCTGATATCCAGTATGCGCAAGGTCAGTTTCCATATACTAACATACTACAATGCCAGCAGAGTAGGCCAAAAGATCTATCAAGTCTGCTCAAAAATCAGCAGCCGGGTAGGACACTGCTGCTGGCCTTTCCACCTCCCCCACAGCCCCCCCATTCCCACCTCCCAATCCAGCATTCTTCAGATTTACCCTCCCCCATATCTGTCCCAGCCCCTCTTGAACCCCTAACTGTGTCCACAGCCACCAACTCTCCGGGGAGAGCATTCAATGGATCCACAACCCTCTCAGTAAAGTAGTGTCTCCTAGTCTCCCCTTAGCCTCCCACCAACCAGTCTCATGGAATGGCCCCTGGTGGCCAGCTTCCCCCTCAGTTGGAAGATCCTGGTTGGGTTGATCCTGTTCAACCCTTTCAAATATTTAAAGACCTTAATCATGTCCCCTGTATCCTTCTTCTCCTCCAGGGAGTACAGATTTAGCTCCACAAGCCTCTCCTCATTGGTTCTCTCCCCTAGACCTTGTATCGTCCTGGTAGATCTCCTCTGGACCCTCATCAGGAGTGCAATGTCCTTTTTCAAGTATGGTCACCAGAGCTGCACACAGTACTCCAGGTGCAGTCTGACCAGGCAGTTGTACAGAGGGAGAAGCACCTCCTTTTTCCTCAAGTATATCCCCCTGGCTATGCACCCGAGCATTTTGTTTGCTTTTGCCGTTGCCCTCCTGCATTGCTCCAAGTTGTTCAGCTTGTCATCCACAACCACTCCCAGATCCTTTTCCTCCCCTGAAACCTGCAGTTTCTCCCCATTCAAAAAGTACTCATGTTCCGGGTTGCTTACCCTTAAGTGGAAAACCCTGCACTTCTTGGTATTGAACCCCAACCTCCAAGTACGTGACCACCTCTCCAAAGTTTCCAGGTCCCTCTGAAGGGCTCTTCACCCCTCCTCCCCTCCTCCTACCAGCGCCCCCAACTTTGAATCATCAGCAAAGAGGCTCATCTCACTCCTGATACTGACCCTGATGTCAGATATATAAGTGTTAAACAGGAGTGGGCCCAACACCGACCCTTGAAGTACCCCGCTAATGACCGTCCTAGGGAATGACACCTCCCCCCTGACTACTACCCTCTGGAACCTCCCAGTTAGTCAGTTCCCTGTCCATCTCACCTTTATTTCCCCCACCCCATCCCCCCAGTTTGTCCACCAAACCAGGGTGTGGCACTGAGTCAAACACCTTGCTGAAGTCTAAAAAGAGGACATCAACTGGCTTACCCTGGTTCAGTGCCCTTGTCACCCAATCGCAGAACTCCACAAGGTTTGTCTGACATGATCTGCCAGGAACAAAGCCATGCTGGTGATCATCCAGATGGCCCTGTGCCTCCCGGAATGCCTCCAGTTTCTCCCTTAAAATGGTCTCCATCATCTTGCCCACCACAGACGTCAGGCTAATAGGCCTCTAGTCACCCAGTTCCTCCTGTGAGCCGCTTTTGTGCATTGGTGCTACATGAGACATCCTCCAGTCTTGAGGGATCCAGTCTGTCTGTAGGGAGGAGTTAAAAAGATCTGTCAGAGGTGTAGCAAGGACATCTGCTATCTCCTTTAGGACTCCGTAATGGATGTAATTCTGGCCCGGTACCTTATCCATTCTCAGGGACCTGAGGGCTTCCCTTACCCAACTGACAGGGATTTCAAAGTTTGTGAGCTCCTCCCATACCTCATTCTTGCTTCCCCCCTCCCACATGATGATGTCCCCCCATCATCCCCATTGAATACCGAGGCAAAGTATTCATTGAGCACCTCTGCCTGCTCTCTGGCAGCCTCAGCCCAACCATTCCCTGACCTCATTCTGCTCAACTATCGCCTTGGTTTTCTCCTTTCCCTTACCAAAAGAACCCTGTTCCCCATTTCTAACCCCTTGCACCAGCCTCTCTTCCGTCCTCGCCTTGGCCATCCTAACCACCCTGGTCACGGCTTTGGCTATCCTATCATACTCCACCTCATTTGTTTCAAGCCTTGAGTGCTTGAATCTTCTATAAGCAGCTCTTTTCTGCTTAACCACCTGCTGGACCTCCCTGGTCCACCAACTCAGATTTTCAGCCCTTCCGCATTTGCAATGGACCTTTGTGCAGGCCTTTGTAGCTTCCAGGAGCCCACCCTTAATAATTTCCCACCTGCCACCAGTTCCCGTATCTGGGCTGATCCCCTCTAAGTGCCCCCTGAGGATCTCTCCCATTCTCTTATAATACGCCCCCCTAAAATCCACCACCTCCATTATTGTGCAGCCCCCCCCATAGAACCAGGGAAAAAAACAGACTGTGGCATGATTGCTCCCTGCAGGAGGATCCCCTGTGACTAGGTTCCTAACCAGATCCCCATGTGACAGAACCACATCCAGGATGCTACCATCCCTCATCGGGCCGGTCACCAGCTGGGATAGGAATGCGTCCTGGAACACATCCAGCAGGTGCTGCTCTCTAGCCGATGCAGATGCCATGGTACCCCAGTCAACCCCTGGCACGTTTAGGTCCCCTAGCACAACAGTTTCCCCCCACAGTGATTCCTAAGGTTCACCACCAGTCCTTTCTTGAGTTCCTAGCCTGCACTGGCGGCCTATATACCACCCCCAGGTTAACCCTCAGGTGCCTGCAAGGTAACCCATAATGCTTCTATGTTTCTGTCTGTCCCCTCAACCAGCTTATATCAATGCCATTTCTAATAATGAATGCCACCCACCACCCCTGCCCACAGCTCTGTCCTTCCTGAATATGGTGTACCCCATCAGGTTGAGATCCCAATCATGCCTAGGAGTGGCCCAAGTTTCAGTGATTGCTATCACATCCACATCCCCCTCAGTTAGCATTGCCTGAAACTCGGGCATCTTATTTGTCATGCTCCTGGCATTTACCAGGATCACCCTCCATTCCAGCCTCTTGTCCTCACCTGAACCCCCACCCCGGGTTCCCCCAGCAAACTGCATGCACTCACTCCCTTGCTCACTGTCTACTGCCCTTGGTAGGCCCCTCATTCCCCCTGCTGGGGGCAGATGGCCAGGATCTTTGTTAATGTGCCTTCCATAAGTGGCCCCCAATACCAGCCCTTCCCCCTTCACAAGTTTAAACCCCACCTAGTGTCAATAAACTCAGCCAGTTTTTGTTTCAATACCTGCATGCCCCCATGCTTAAGTGGAGCCTATCCCTAGCATATAGCCCTTTATCCTTCCATGATGCATCCCAGTCCCCCACTAATCCAAACCACCTATCCCCACACCATGCTTTGAGCCATTTATTCACTTCCACAATTTGTTGCTTGTTACTCATGCTCACTCTATGCACCAGGAGGACCTCAGAGAAGGAGACCATGCATCCCACCGTGTGACACACTCTGGCTAGCTCTTGAAACCATGCCTGTATCTCCTCCACACTATGCCCCTCAATGTCATTAGTGTCCAGGTACACTAATATGTTAGGGGATCCCCCACATTCCCTTACCAGAGCATAGACCAGATGCTTGGCCTCATGTACAGTCAAGCCAGAAATACTCTTAACTTTGACTGTACCTCCCTGCCCACCACTCCCCCTTCCCACTTTATGCCCTTGATCATGGAGTCCCCTAGTAAGAACACCTTTACTTCCTGTTTTTGCCTGAGCCTAACCCCCCCCACCTTCCCCACTCTACCATCTCCCATGCCCGCAGCATTTATTTGGCAATGAACAGATGCCTTTAGCCTTCTGTCCTCACCTCTTCCCTTGTTTGACCATTTATCACCCTACTTCCCCCCTTCCTCTCTTACCTGGTTCATCCCAGTGGCCCCCTCCTGAGCATGTGGCCCTGTATACAGTAGGGCTGTGCGAATACCTTTTCCCAAATATTCGGCCGAGTATTCGGTATTCAGGTCCCAGGTATTCGGTATTCGTTATTCGGCCAGAAAAGGTGTTTTTTTAAGGAAACTTTAAAAAAGCAGTTTAACAACACCATTAATCACCCATTAAACCTGGTGTAGCATATACACCTCAGTGAGACTTCAACCACCACCGCAGAGCTCTCATTAATGCAACACAAGCTACATGCGGCACACTTGATCCACAACACACCACACATATAGCACTCCAAAAACGATATCAAGCATTGCATTGGGTCAGCACTGGAGGGTGTTCATCGTCACAGACACGGTATCCCATGACATGTGCATCAGCGACTGAGTGCTTGCAATAATGGCAACTCAATTCTGGTGCATGTCGAAGGGGCTACTGCTGAGGAAGTGTGACCGGATGGGGGAGGTGGGTGCATATATTGACAGAACATCACTATATGTGTGCATGCGGGGGGGTTCAGCATGATGGAAGGGAGGGAAGGTTGGCCTGGTGTGGTTGGTATGGGGCTGCCAAGCTGGTCCCATAGTGTGGTTGGTGGTTGTCAACCTAAAGGTGCACGGGTTCCAGGTCTGGGTCCGGGCACGCCTACATTTTTGTGTGCCCAGCCCCCAATTTTGTTTCTCCAGATTTTGCACTCCCCCTGACATGCACCCCCCTGGAGTTAAGAATTCTTTAGTAGGGGAGTGTGGGGCAATGCAAGGAGTACAGCCCACTGCATGAACATTCACAATTTAAGCCCTGGCACTGTTTTTCTGTGTGTTGGGGGTGTACATCACTGAAATAGATTTTTGGTGATATATAATTGCCCTGCCACCAATTGTGATTCTGCTTTTGTGGTTATCACATAAATCCACAGACACAGGGTAGACAGTGCTTTGGCCATGCGCATAAGAATAGTGGTAACAGTGGCTGCCATGGTGGTGACAGCTGAAAAGGTGTCTGCTGCATGAATGGCACCAGTGGTGGTGGGAAGCACACTGACTGTAGATGTAGCAGCCATAGTGATAGCAGTGGGAGCACTGGTGGTGGTTTCTGCAGCTTCCTGCACAAAGCATGTATGCACTAATGCCCTCCTACTACTGCACAAAAGGATGTGACAGTGACTGTATAGATGGAACAGGTGGTGACACCAGTAGTAGTAATAGTTCTGCCAGTGGTATTAGTAGTAGTAGTACTATTCCCAATGCTACAAGAACTAAAAGGCTTGCTTGGGGAGAAAAATATTTGAGACCATCTAATAAACAGACATCTGTCTGTCATCGTCCATGTAGTCTATTTCATCACCTTCTCTGGAATTGTATTATGTATCAGTAGTATACAGTGAAGCAAGACAAGATGCAATTCAGTACTTTGCAGTAAATGCTGTCACAAAATATTGGATGACTAGAGATTAACTGCCATTGAATTACACTGCTTCTTGCACATACTGCAGCACTTTGCAATAGTTTTGCAGGCATGGAAAATAATTGAGACTGGTGATGCCACACTGGTAACCGGAATATTTCAGGCATGTGAAATACTTGGGACTGAATATGCCACACTGGTAAACAGAATATTTCAGGCATGGGAAATACTGGTGACTGGAGATGCCATACTGGTAACTGGAATATTTCAGGCATGTGAAATACTTGAGAATGGTGATGCCATACAGGTAACCAGAACATTTCAATCATGCAAAATGCTTGAGACATGCGATGCTATACTCGTAACCATAATATTTTAGTCATGTGAAATACTTGAGACAAGTAATACCATACTCATAACTGTAATATTTCCGTCATGTGAAATACTTGAGACTGGTGATGCCACACTTGTAACTGCCATATTTCAGGCATGGGAAACACTGAGACTGGAGATGACACATTATTAGCTGCCATGTTTTATGCATGTGAAATACCTGAGACTGGTGATGCCACACTGGTAACTGCCATATTTCAGGCATGGGAAACACTAAGACTGGAGATGACACTCTATTAACTGCCATATTTTATGCACATGAAATACTTGAGACTGGTGATGCCACACTGTTAACTGGCACCTGGAAAGCTCTTAAAGGGATCGATGGAATATGGGCATGAGCAACACAGGGGATGAGAGATGTAGCAACACCAGTTGAGGATTTTTTATTAGGAACAGCAGTCAATAGGTGGGTGGCAGTTTTAGGCACTGGGAACTGCAGGGCATGTTCATTCAAAAGAATACACCATGACAGTGGAAGTAACAAAGGATAAGGGTGCTGGTCACAGATTTGTGTTAGTATGACTTTGAATATAAATGTTAACATGTGCTTATTTGCTAACAGAACAATGATGGTTAACACATAATGGCTTGTGTATGGGTCAATGCTACAACACACAAATGTTGTAACCAGTACAAGACAATTATTTAATGCATTTGTTAGTGGCCATATGTGTACCCAAGGTGAGTAGATTTATTTTTATAAACACAAGTTGTTCCACATGTGCTGGGTCAAGTGAGGATCAATGAGGTTCCACCACATCCCCAGCAGTGCTGAACATTTATTCAGATGGTACGCAGGTAGGGGGACAACAGATATATTTAAGGGCCAACTGTGCCAAGTGCGGAGATGCTTTCATCCTTTTGATCCAGTACTCCACTGGATTTTCGGAGAATGACTCCAGAGGCTCACTGAAGTAACTGTTCAGCAGATTGGGTGCCGACTGTGGCTGCTGTTCTGTTCTCTTCCGCTGCTCAGCCTGTAGTGATGAGCTGAGTTCAGTCCAACAGTCACCCTCCTTCTCAAGGTTTTCCATACTGCTTTCAGTTTGTGATTCTGAGACTGGTTCATCAATAGGGTTACCTGCTGGTTTCATCGACCCAAGGATGCAGAAACTAAGTTCTGAGCACATCTGCTTCTGAAAGCCTGTAACCCTGTGAGTGGGCATTATAAGGTGTAGTACCTCACTCTTGAAATGTGGATCCAACACAGTGGCAAATATGTGCTTTTTATTGGAACAAAGATCAGAAAATCTAACTTCTAGTTCTGTGGGTGCCACATCACCCCCTCGCCTGCCCAGCTGTTTCCCAGACTCCCCCATGGCACCTAATTTGTCCTTTCTGCCCCCAGCCCCTTCCTGTCCAGCAGATTTACTGCTCCCAACCATCCCGGCCCCTCTAGTGTTTCACCAGGCGGGGGGGACAGGATCCCTGCAGCAATTACTGCAGAAGCACCATGAGTTTGGTGCTAGCCTGTGGCAGCTCCTGGGTTTTGGGTGCAGGGAACCCACCTTTTATAAAATTGGGCATAGGATCTCTGATGAATACAGAGTTCACTGCAGCCCTAGGTCACTGAAACTTGTGGTGATCGAAGGGCTCTTTGAAAATCAAGCCCACTAACTCATGATATAGAGCACTACTTCCCTATTCTGAGGGTAATGTATTGCATATCCTCTTTGCCACCATTATTTATGTCCCCCATGCTTGGGCAGATACACCAGTGTCCCTTGCTGGGAATCACACCAATGGCCCTGAGCACAAAATGTACCCATTGTGATAAAGGGAAATTTCTTCTAACTGCAACATCAGAGGGTATGCTGTTGCTATGGCAACAAATTTACCGCAACCAACAGAACAGCAACAACAGTGACAGGTCCCTCTAGTGTCGGTGCGGGACTCCAGCACTGCTTTCTGGGGGCCTTGCACCATCTCCCCAAATCAACTCTGGCTTGGAGTTGACTATTTTACTTATGGGAGGTGTGGGGGCAGAGACCCCCCACACATGGGGGGTTCAAGGGCGAAGTGCCCAGAAGAAAACCCAGTCAAGTGACCTGCTTTATACCGACTGCAATTGTGGTCGACATAAAGGTGTTGCTGTAACGTCAGTCGACAATAAATTTGTCGACCAACTGTCAAGGATCCAAATTAGAGCATGTCTTTGTTTTTCATATTTGCACTCTCATGGACTACCACCAGAGGTTTTGTTTCATGTTACAATTGCTCAGCACTGCTGCGACTTTGTTATTTATTTAGTTGTCATTTTTTATCAAGAAAGGCAGCCTTAGGTGTGACAGCTCATTTCCAGCCATGCCTTGGGGAAGAGGCCTGTTTTAGTGATAGGAAATGTTGGCCAGAACACCAGAGAAATTCCCCTGCTGTTACGATAAGTGCCATGGAATCTATGACTTCCACTTGGAAAGCCACCAGCGATGGGCAGAGTGGACCTTGGTTTAACATCACAGCAGGATGGCACCTCAGCAGTTCATCAGCCTCTAGTGGTACACTACAGAATCATCAGCCCATGTGCCTGGTGTGAGACTAGAACTCAGTCTTCTGATCTACCAGCCCTAGCAGCAGGGGCGTCATTTCAGAAAAACCATAGGGGTTGTAAGGTGAAGTATAGGCTGGGGGTCCGAGCCACCCTCTCCAAAACATTTCACCAAAACCATAAGGGTTGCAAGAATAGTTGATGGCAATGCCCATTTTCACATCAAGTTCTTAAGTCCCTGGTTATTTTTTATATTCAACATTAATAATCAGCTCACTGGACACCCCCATTAAGTTGGGTTTACCTTTATTACTCTTAGAAATATTTACTAGTGATGTCTTACCTTGCTTGGGTCTTGCAAACTATACTAGAAGCTGACTGGAGACACTGCCTGCAAACTGGACTGGCAGCTGACTGAAGACACTGCCTGCAAACAAGACTTGCAGCTAACTGAAGACACTGCCTGCAAACAGGACTGGCAGCTGACTGAAGACACTGCCTGCAAACTGGACTGGAAGCTGCAAGCTGACTGGTTACACTGCTGGCAAACTGGACAAGTAGCTGACTGGAGGCACTGCTGGAAAACTGGGCTGGTAGTTGACTGTAGACACTATTGGCAACCTGGCTGTAGACACTACTGGCAAACTGGACTGGTAGCTGACTGGAGACACTGCCGGCAAACTGGACTAGTAGCTCACTGGAGACACCATTGGGAAGCTAGACTGGTAGCTGACTGGAGACACTGCTGGCAAACTAGACTGGTAGCTGAGTGGAGAGACTGGTGGCAAATTAGTCTGGTAGCTAGCAACCTGACTGTAGACATTGCTGGCAGACTGGACTGGTAGCTGACTGCAGACACTGCTAGCAAACTAGATTGGTAGCTGACCTGACTGGAGACACTGCTGGCAAGCTGGACTGGTAGCTAGCAACCTGGCTATAGACACTACTAGCAAACTGGACTGGTATCTGACTGGAGACATTGCTGGCTAGCGGAACTGGGAGCTCACTGGAGAAACTGCTGGCAAGCTGGACTGGTATCTGACTGGAGATTTTGCGATTAATTCCTGGCTTGTGTTAGCATGCAGCTCCTGAGTGTTACAAAGAAACATAGAATTTGACGGCAGATAAGGACCACTTGGCCCAGCCAGTCTGCCCATTTCCCTACCTACTGGATAAGCTGCAGATCCTAGTTAACCAGCAGCCGACTTCTTCCTACCCCCACCCCCCAGAATTGCCTTATGACTATCCCATGCATGCTTGAATTCTACCACTGATTTTGACTCCACAACCTCCTCCGGAAGGCCGTTCCATGCATCCACAACCCTCTCTGTGAAAAAATACTTCCTTAAATTACCTCTGAGCCACCCCCATCTTCAAATTGTGTCCTCTTGTTCTTGCACACCTCTTTTTTTGAAAGATGCTACCCTCTTGGACTTTGTTGATTCCCTTGAGGTACTTGAAAGTTTCTATCATGTCCCCCCTCTCCCTCCATTCCTCGAGGCTATACATATTAAGCTCCTTGAGTCTCTCTTCATATGGCTTCCGGTGCAGACCCTGCACCATTTTAGTTGCCCTCCTCTGGACAGCTTCCATCCTGTCTATGTCTTTGTGGAGATTGGGTCTCCAGAACTACACACAGTACTCCAGATGGGGTCTCACCAGCTGTCTGTACAGAGGGATAATAACTTCCTGTTTTCTACTGGTGATGCCTCTCCCTATGCATCCCAGTATCCCCCCAGCCCTCCTTGCTGCCCTCTCACATTGCTTGCCCACCTTTAGGTCATCTGATATGACTACCCCCTGGTCCCTTTCCATTTTTGTTATTGTTAGTATCTCACCCCCCATTGTGTACTCTTCCCCTGGGTTTTTGTTTCCCAGGTGTATTACCTTGAACTTCTTAGCATTGAATCTAAGCTGCCATACATTTGACCATTCCTCTAACCTTGCCAAGTCCCTTCTCATCCTTTCCACCCCACCCTGTGCATCAACTCTGTTAGCAGTGCATTTCAAGTGTCATCTGTGGCTCTGAAGAATTGTCTTTCTTGGCATAAACACTTGATTAAATACAACAGGCTCAAAGCAAACTTATCACCTTACTAAACTGTCAGTCTAATGTGGAATAAATAAGTAGAGTGTGGGATGCCTAGATCTGAATTTCCTCTGTGCCCCTGATCTGTGAATCTTTTGCAGGCTATTTTAAATGCCGACCAATATATCTCTACAGTTGCAAACTTCTGGCTATGTTAATACCCATTAATATGCCACTTGAGAAAACTCATTAAAGGAACATGTTCTGCTCCATGGAAGTACACAGAACAGGTGAGGTTTGCGGCTGAAAAGTGAAAGGTTCTGAGCATAACCATATTAAAGGCCTCCAGCCTTTCCACATAACTTTTGTCTCCAATACTGCTGATCATTTTGGTGTCCCTGTTCTGCACTCACCCAATTTCCTCAGTATTTCTTTTGGGTTGTTATATATCTGTTAATCGATACATATCATATCACATCACACTGTGGTCCCCTTTTGGCATCATGGTACCACTTACTTTGCTTCATAGACTCCAGTAAGGTTAAAGGGACACTGTCAACCTTTTTGTATCAGATTATTTCTAGGTAAAAACCCACATTTAATGATTGCTTACCTTCTCTAAAATTCATTGATGTTGCTGGTTGTTTAATCTGCTTCTTTGCTTATTAGAACTGAAATGCATGGGAATGTATAGTTATACACAACCTTGTTTTGCTCCAAATTGTTTACCTAAGCTTACTGCATTCTTCCTGAACATTAGAAACACCCTCAAACATTGCAGCCACTTATGATACAATGGTCTCATCTACTCCCACTGCATAATGAGTAGCTAGATAGTGTTGGGGGTGTTCCTGAGTCCAGGAAAGATGCAGCTGTAGTTGGTCAAGAAATGTAAACAAACATGTTTTGGTGTGGTAACAACAGTATAGTTGACACTCAGTTTTTTATTTTTTAAAAGAATAAAGGAGCCTGAATCAAGCAACCAGCTGCATCAGCAGTCTCAATAGAATGAGAATAATTATAAAATGTGTGTTTTAAACTAGGGACACTTTGAGGCCAAATGGGGTTGACAGTATCCCTTTAAGTGGCCTGGGTCATCAAATTCCTGTTGAGGTTCGTTATCCAAAGTTGAAAATAAATTACTCAATACAGTTTCTCACTGCCTCCATGCAGAGAATGGTAAGTGAGCTAGATGACAAGTGTAGTACTCTTTCCCTGGAAACAATACTATCCCACTATGGCCTCACAGGCAGGTTCAACCCACCCAGTGCCCACACCATACAATGCAATGTAAACACAAATGCAAGTCAGATTCAATAGAAATGCAGTGAATACCACAGTTAAATGCCCCAAACAATAAATGATGTTGGGGAACAAGATTCAAGGATCTATGGTGAGGGGTTAAATTGGGCAATGAATTTGAGGGAGTGGGTTATTCCAGTTCCTTCTGTGCTCACACAAATGAGTGGGTGGTGACCATTTCATTCAAAGTTTCATACAAAGTAATGAGGAGCTTAGGGGGCTCTAGTTGACCCATGCCTGCTCCTTTACTTTCACCCATAATATGTCAGCTTGAGTTCCTTTAAGATATAGGCATCCAAGTTTATTTAGAACTGAGCCTTATTTGCAGCCTATACAATTTCTTCTGGTAACCCATTCCACGGAACCACCACTCTCTGTGTGTAGAAATCCATCCATTTACTTGTGTTACACTTCATATGTCTTAGCTTAAGGTGGTGTCCTCTAGTGCCCAGGTTATTATTTTTAAACTGTAGATTCCATTCATTTAATATATAGTTATCCTGCATTATATCATAACACAGCAACAAGTCCCCTCTCATTCTTCTAGTCGCCAGTGACATTAGCCTTAGATTAGCTAGTCTATGCTCATAGGGCCTATCCTGCATACCATGCACCATCCTGGTGGCCCTCCTCTGCACCCTCTCCAATCCATTTCTCACAGCAAAATGCTTAAGGGATGGGAGATGTGGAAGGTATTGTGATAGTGGAGAACACTGGACCACTGCAGACCTATGCTATTAGCATAGCATACCGATGTATGTTGTGTGGCATAACGTCTTGATGCACGGGTCTGTCTTGCAGCTATTTATTTTACAGTTACATGTTTCCATTATTTTCTTCTTAATTTATCTGAGTTGGGGGGGCTTTACCCCTACATCCCCCATGTTAAAAAGACAAAGGGGTGTTGGGGTGGAGACCCCTAACTCAAACAGACAAAATCTAAGCCAACAGCAAACAAGCGACTACTTTATTTGAGTTGGGGTGCTTTGCCCCCCCACACTCCTCATGTTTAAAAGACAAGGGGTGTGTGGGTGGTGGAGCCCCCCTACTCAAACAAACTAACAAAGCCTAAGTCAACACCAAATACATGACAAAAGTAGCCTAGCGCAGCTACAGCACAATGCAGCAACATGCAACACTGTAGTCACTTTAGCTATGTTAGTTGCGGTGGTCCAATGTTCTCTACTATCACCAAAGTAATGTGGCCCAAAAGTAATGGGTGCTGTGCGATTTGTTTGTTAACAAATATGTTAGAGCAGAAGGGCATTTATCTGTGGTGAAAAGGAGTGACTAACATGTAGCAAACCTCTTTAGAACTAGTACAGTGCACACATGCAAGCCAGGTTTATTATTCTTAATTCAAGTTTCTGACTGTAATGTTGTTCTCTACACTGACCAAGCAAATGAAACAGTAAGAGCAGGACTCTTTAAGGTGACTGTGGTGCCTGGACAACTACATGCCAGTCAATCTGTATATGTTTCCTACTTGTGATCTGGTTTATACAGAGGGTAGGAAAGACCAAGGACTAGAGATAAAAGCTAACTACTGTCGGTTGACTGGGAACTAGTTGACAAGCAGGAATCACAGAGCTGTAATGAATGGCAAATTCTCTGATGGGGGTGTCACAAATGGTGTGATATTGGGGTCCGTTCTGTGGCTGTTATTTTATACATATAGAAGCACCATTGAGGAGGGGGCTGCAGCACAACCCCTCCTCAGTGTTGCTTTTATATGTGTAAAACAACAATAGCCACACTGGAGATTAATTTTACAGTTAGCAGCAGTCTCTGATGATTATACACAAAACTTTGCAGGAAAGAGCTGTTCCAGCCAAATTCAGTCCTACATTTCAAAGACTTTATTTTACTTTTATAAAATGGCAGGGTAAAATCATGTAGTCTGATTGGCTCTTATTTATGTGTAAAATATGGTTTAGGACTAGGATGACTGTGCGTATATAGAGATTTAATGTACAGTTAGCTAATGTATCTTGGTCAATGAGATTTCTAGATTTTTTCTTGCCATTTTATAAGTAAATAATAAGCCATGGCAGGGTGTGCATTAAAGTATTTTAATGCATGCCCAAGGGGCATGCTAAGGCATAAGGCCAAAGGCCGAGTGTCCTTACACCCCTGGGATGTGCATTAAAATCCTTTAATGTACACCCTGGAGTGGATTATCACACTTATAAAATAGGCCACTATTATAAAATAATTAGTTTGATTTACTCTGATAGAGATTAAAATATATTTACTATTTTCAAAAGAGTGTACAATACATTACCTCTACAACATCTAAAATCTGAAAAAAGTAGTCCCTATTAATGAATAAAATAGCATATCCCAGCAATAGGTTAACTAGTACAGTACTTTGCAGTAAAGGTATTTATTAGTAGAGTTGGTTGACAATAAATATTTTCTGTAACATGTAAATTATCATATAAATGCACTGTAATATCTGTAAATGTGTAAAACATAAGCAGTTTTTAAAACTTAATTTTCTTTACACTGTAGCTATATAGTTTCATTGAAGGCAGCCTTCTCTTTATTTTTGTTTTTTACTTATGTGTTGTGGTCTAGTACATAAAAGGAAAACTGCTATAGGATTGAGGTGAAAGGTTAGTAAGAAAAAAACTTTAAACCTGCCAGGTTGACTTTTTTGGTGGTGGTGGTGGAGGGGGGGTAGATTTTACCTGAAAACACCTATATATTATTAAAATGTATGTGCTTTTATAAACATCAGCAGTGTAGTTGAGCAGTTTGGATCTGCCTCTGCCTATGTAACTGTGTTTTCCCACCTTTTCTCTTTGTTTTTGAAGCATTACTGTATTGCCTACTTTCTGCATCCTGTTTTTTTCTGTTTTTTCCCCACATTCAAGACATAGAATGTATATCATGGAATGTTAACCATGGAATACAGGGATTCAAAATTCTGTTCAGTTCCACTGGTAGAATGTTACTCTCCTAACATACTGTATACACAGACAACAAAGGCCTGTTTTAGAGCCAGAGACTCAATTATCTGACTGTCAGGGCAAGCGGAAGACATTTCCCTGATGAGCAGGTAAAGATAGAAGAGGGATTTTTCACTGTTAGTAAATAAACAGTTGTAATGAAAATTATAAACAATACTTAATGTTTCTAATTTGTTTATGTGTGTAATAAGAGTGCGATGATCAGGTAAACAACATTTAATTAATTTGTTTTAATTTTTATTTAAGGTAGTTTTATTTTTAGGGCCCAGTTAAAGGTTTTTACAATGTAAAGGTAGCAGCCATGTTTGTGACAGAAGATCCGTTCTGGTTGCAAGGGGACTGATAGAAGATAGTTCTGGTTATAGGAGGACCGATTTGCTCATTGTGTGATGTGGTTTAGGACCAGGATGACTGTGTGTATATAGAGATTTAATGTACAGTCAGCTGATGTCGCTTGGCCAATGAGATTTCTAGATTTTTTCTTGCCATTTTATAAACATGGTTAAAAAAAACAACTGCTCAGCAGTGAAGAGTCTGCAGCACAGATCAGTGGGCATTTGGAACAGGCATTTCAGTTAGCTCTCTACTGCTAGAACTGATCTTCTACCACAAACATGGCTGCTACCTTTACATTGTAAAAAAAAACTTCAACTGGGCTCTAAAAATAAAACTACCTTAAATAAAAAAAAACGAATTAAATGCTGTTTCCCTGATTATCACACTCTCCTTACATACATAAACAAATTAGAAACAATAAGTATTGTTTATAGTTTTCACTATAACTGTTTCTTTGCTGACAATGAAAAATCTCCCTTCTATCTTTAACTGCCTATCAGGGAACTCTCTTCTTCATCTTGCCCTGAGAGTGAGATAACTGAGTCTCTGGCTGTGTGTTGGGAGAGAAACATTCTGCCAGTGGAACTGAGCAGAATTTTGAATCCATATATTAAGTGGTCAACATTCCATGATAAACATTTCATATCTTGAATGTGGAGAACAAGAAAGAAAGAAAAAAAAAACAGGAAGAAGAAAGTAGGCAATAATACAACTACATAATCAGTGACATCACTTGCAGTGGGCGGAAGGACTATTTTATCACAAATGCACACAAGTAAATCTATTTTTTCTACATAAAAACATGCTTCTCCCAAAAGTAAAAAAAAAGGTGTCAATTTTATAAGCACATAATAGCACTTTGGGTAAACTATATTTTACAGCATGGCTAGCAGCTGGAAGTCACTCAGCCTTCAGCCTCGTGCCTTACTATGCCGCTGGCCATGCTGTAAAATATGGTTTACACACACACACCCCCCTGAGTGACTTATTGCTTACATATCACCTATCAGTAAATGGTGGTCCTGTCCTCTTCACCAAGCTCCTCCATGTTACAATACATAAGGTCACAAGTTAGCTTGCTTGCTGTAAGGGTTCACTCCATTGCTGTCTCCTGACCTGTCTGACTGACTGACCGCAGGAATGTAGTCCTGGCTCCTGACTCACTACCTAGACCAATGCTGACCAGACCGTGTCTCCATCCCAGCCCGACTCCCGAGTGATAGTCCTCTCTCTCCTCCGACCCTGCAGCTCCAAAACTCATTCTGTTCCTCCTCAAGCCGACTACGACTGCCTGCTGGACAACTAAACTGTCACTACACTACAGCACCACACTCACTCTTCAAGGGTCACTCACATGTTAAGTGTAAAGCTCCAATGTTTTGGAATTGGTACCTCAATGGAGCACACTCACACCATCCAATAAGGTAATGACTGCAAGGGAGAAAAAAGTTTCAGGAAACCTTGATTGGTTGGGACTGAGATGGGAGGAATGAGTCTGGTTGCCGGTGGGGGGAATTAATGAGGGAGTGGTGGAGGGACCAGGGACCAGCCATCAGACAAAAAAAAACAAAACACCAAAGCTAGAGCAAGGAAAATATGAGCCAGGAGTGACAGGAGCCAGCCAGCACAGGCAGCAACAGTACAGGGGTTGCACAAATTTCATAGGGGTTGCAAAACAAAGCATAGGGGATGCAGTTGCAACCCCTGGCAACCCCTAAATGATGCCTCTGCTTGATACCCTTGACAACGTTCAGCTCTGCATCTGCCTTTGTAGTTCTGATCAGCTTCTTGATCTCCTTCGGCTTACTCTCGTACTGCCCCCACACTCCTCCTCCCCTTGATTTTTCTTGTAACTGGACAAGACTCTGGCTCTCACCTCACCCCTTAATTCTTTTGAGAGTTAGTTAGGTTTCTTATGCTTGTTTCTACATTAAAATGAGGAAGCAGTATAGGGTAGTGGTTAAGTGCACTGGGCTGAAAAAACCTAAAGACCTGGGTTTGAAGCTCACAGCCCCCACTTTGCATACTGTGTGACCCTGAGCAAATCAATTAACTTTCTTTTGTTCCCAAGTTGCACCTGGAAACAAGCTTCAACTCAGTGTGACTTCCTGGTTAAACAATTTCCCATTTCACTTAAAATACAATACAAATCCTGCATACTATGTTGGAGCTATTTCTGGACATGTAAACTATTGATTAAAAGAACTTTATCATGATAGCACTAAGCTGATAGTCCTAACAATTTTCAGTCTATTGTAGTCTATGAAGTAAGAAAATGCTATGCAGCATGGGCACTAAGTCACATTGTACAGACCAGTGCTAAACATTTTATTACTAACAGGTTAAAAGAGACTTTACTGATGATCCAAGCTGTAAATAAGTCCATTTCCACATGCCTGTCTTCAGGGCATGTTTGGGATTTTTTTCCCAGGACATTAAGAACTGTAACCTAAGTTCTTTTCAGCTGTTTTACTGGAGTCACTAAATGACAGACTTCAACTACTCTTTTACCTGACCAGACCCGAGTTCCATGGGCTGACTGGCTTATTCCTGAGTTCCACATGCAACACACAGAAGACACTGTGAAATATTTAATGTCAAGCCCTGCAAAAGATGTATGGATGATATACTGTATCATACTAAAGAAACAGCTACTGCAATAACTATTCACCCATTCTAATAGCCTCGTGGTGGAGAAACGGATGGAAACCCTGCTGAAAGAGTGAAAGGAGAGACTGGCAGGGTACCTAGAGGAGGAGGGTCTCATTGATGACAACCAACATGGGTTCACAGGTGGCAGGTCTTGTCATACCAACCTGATCAAATTCTTTGAGGGGGTTATGGAGGTAAATGATCAGAGAGGGGCGGTGTATGTGGACTATCTGGATTTCAGGAAGGTGATCAACTCTGTCCCACATAGAAGGTTGGTAAGCAAGTTGAACAGTCTGAGTATGGGAGCTAGGCTTACAAAGTGGGTGGAGAATTGGCTGGGTGGGAGGACCCAGAGAGTAGTGGTCAATGGGAAGCACTCCAGGGAACTATGAGTGAGGAGCGGGGTGCCACAGAGGTCTGTGTTGGGGCCCACACTATTTAATGTGTACATGAGGGACTTAGCGGAGGGTCTAAATGGAAAGGCGTGTTTGTTCACGGATGACACAAAGATATATAACAGGGTGGACACTCTGGGGGGGGGTGGGGAGGATGAGGCAGGATCTAGCCAGGCTGGAGGAGTGGGCAGAAAAGTGGCTATTGCAATTCAATGCAAAAAAGTGCACCTAGGGACAAATGACCTGGCTAAGAAAGGGATTAGAGAAGTGCAGGAAGAGTTTGTGGAATTGGGGAGGGGACTTAGACATGTAGCACGCACGGTAACCTTCTTGGAGGTGCTGCCCATCTATGGCATAGGAGAGGCTAGGGTGCTCCACACCATGGGATTCAATCAGTGGTTGAAAAACTGGTCTGGAGCTCAGGGATTTGGCTTCATTGGGGACTGGGGGTCCACCTGGGGTGATGCAAGCCTATACTGGCATGATGGGCTGCATCTGTCCAGGAGGGGAACCAGGATCCTAGGTGATAGGTTTAAATGCTTCATTGGCAAGCATTTAAACTAGCCAAGGGGGGAGGCTCTGGAAAGGAGCAGGAAAATCCTAGCCCCCAAAAAAATCATGGTAGTAAGTGTGGTAAACACCAACATAGAGGTGTCGATAGGGAGAAGGGCAGGGGTAAATGCAGAAAGTGACAAAGGCAAGAAGGACAGGGATGGGGCAAAAAGGAGTAAGGACATCAGGAAATGGAGGGTAATGAGTACCAATGCCCATAGTCTGGGCAACAAGCTCCCTGAGGTGGTGGTCTTGATGGAAGAGGGATGCCTGGATATCGTAGCAGTCACAGAAACATGGTACACAGAGAACCATGACTGGGATGTTAACATACCAGGGTACATAACCTACAGGAGAGACAGGCAAGGGAGAGGAGGGGGAGGAGTAGCTCTCTATGTAAAGGAGGTGATAAAAGCAACTGAACAAAAGAGTAAACAGGGAGGAGAGGAGGCACTGTGGGTCACCTTGGAGACTGGAAAGGGCACCACAATCCGCACAGGGGTTGCGACAGACCCACATGTCGGGGGAGGGAATGGACAAGGATATGATAGAAGGCATACTTAGAATGGCAGAGAAAGGGGAGATGCTGTTGATGGGAGACCTGAATATGCCAGATGTTAACTGGAGCACATTTACTGCAGCCACATCCAAGAGCAGGACCATTCTTGATGCCCTGCAGGTGGCAGGCCTCAGACAGCTAGTTTCAGAACCCACTCGTGAGGGAGCAATCTTAGACCTCATACTCTCAAACAGGGGCAGTGAGAGGATCTCAGATCTAGAAGTGGGTTGCCATCTGGGAACAAGTGACCATCAAACAGTGTGGTTCACGTTAAACTCAGCTACAGAGTCAAGCCATACAAAAGTGAGGGTACTGGACTTCAGGAGGGCTGACTTTGGCAAGATGGGAGAGTGCCTCAGAAAAGCACTAGCAAACAGACTAGAAGGAGGGGTGGTGCAACAATGGGGAATCGTCAAAACTGCCATCACAGAGGCAACAAGCTTTTCTGTGAAGCAAATAAACAAATCAAAATGAAAGAAAAAGCCTCTATGGTTCTCAAAAGAGGTGGCTGTGAAAGTCAGGAAGAAAAAGATAGCATTCTGGAAGTTTAAGGAAACACAGAAGGAGCAGGACAGAGAGCTGTACCAGTTAAGGCAGAAGGAAGCAGGGAGGGAAGTCAGAATAGCAAAGGCCCAAACTGAGGAAAAGATAGCCAACTCGGTTAAGAAGGGGATAAAACCTTTTATAGGTACATCAGCGAGCGTAGAAAGACAAAGGGAGGGATAGTGAGGCTGAATAGAATGAACGGTGGATGGGCAGAGGGGGACAGTGAAAAAGCAGGGATACTGAATGAATATTTCTGCTCAGTATTCACAAAAGAGAATGGGAAGTGCCTAATCCAATTAACAGAAGCACTCTTGATAGGGGGGTCGATCGCAGTCCTTTCACAGAAGAAAGGGTTCTGCAAGAACTCCTGAAACTGAAGGTGGACAAAGCATGGGCCTGATGGAATTCACCCCAGAATTCTAAAGAATTATGGGGGAACTAGTAAACCACTGGCTACACTTTTAATAAATCATGGGAGGATGGTATGGTATCCAAGACTGGAGGAAGGCGGATGTGATTCCCCTTCACAAAAGCGGGACCAAGACAGAGGCAGGAAACTACAGACCTGTCAGTTTGACCTCTGTGGTAGGGAAAGCGATGGAGTCACTTCTGAAGGAAAGAATAGTTGAGTACCTAGAGGCCAGTGGGGCACAGGACCCAAGGCAGCATGGGTTCTGTGGGGAAGGTCATGTCAGGCAGATCTAATAGATTTCTTTGACTGGGTGACCAAAGTAGTAGACCAGGGAGGGCTGTGGACATGGCCTACCTAGACTTTAGCAAGGCATTTGACACAGTCCCACATAAAGATTAGTAGTCAAATTAACCAGCCTGGGGTGGGTCCCAGGGTGGTAGCCTAGGTAAAACATTGGCAGGACAACAGGACACAGAAGGTAATTGTAAATGGAGTCCACTCTGAAGAAAGAGGGGGTTACTAGTGGGGTACCACAGGGTTCAGTATTGGGTCCAGTCCTTTTTAATGTCTTCATAAGTGACATTACAGAGGGACTGGAAGGAAAAGTATGCCTCTTTGCAGATGACACAAAGATCTGCAAGAGGGTTAATACACAAGGAGGCGTGGAAAGGATGAGAAGGGACTTGGCAAGGTTAGAGGAATGGTCAGAAGTATGGCAGTTAGGATTCAATGCAAAGAAGTGCAAAGTAATGCACCTGGGAAACAAGAACCCAGGGGAAGAATACACAATGGGGGGGAGGTAGTAACAACAACAAAAAAGGAAAGGGACCTGGGGGTAATCATATCAGATGACCTTAAGGTTAGCAAGCAATGTGAGAAGGCAGTAGGGAGGGCTGGGGGTATACTGGGATGCATTGGGAGAGGCATCAGCAGCAGAAAACAGGAAGTTGTTATCCCTCTGTACAGACAGTTGGTGAGACCCCATCTGGGAGTACTGTGTCCAGTTCTGGAGACCCCATCTCTGCAAGGACATAGACAGGATAGAGGCAGTCCAGAGAAGGGCAACTAAAATGGTGCAGGGTCTGCAACAGAAGCCGTATGAGGAGAGACTAAAGGAGCTTAATATGTATACCCTTGAGGAAAGAAGGGAGAGGGGACATGATAGAAACTTTTAAGTACCTCAGTGGAATCAACAAAGTCCAAGAGGGTAGCATCTTTCAGAAAAAGAGATGTGCAAGAACAAGGGGACACAATTTAAAGATGGGGGGGCGGTTCAGGGGCAATGTGAGTAAGTATTATTTCACAGAGAGGGTAGTGGATGCATGGAACAGCCTTCCTGAGGAGGTTGTGGGGTCTAAAACTGTGGGAGAATTCAAGAATGCATGGGACAGACATAAGGAAATTCTTGTGGGGGGTAGGAAGAAATAGGCTGTTGGTTAACTAGGATCTGTGGCCTATCCTGTAGGTAGGGAAATGGGCAGACTAGATGGGCCAAGTGGTCCTTATCTGCCGTCAAAGTCTATGTTTCTAAAATAATGCACATGGGACGGAATAACCCAAGAGCCACTTACTGCCTGGGGGTGAGAGTGGAAGCACTGCAGGTCATAAAACAAGAAAAAGACCTGGGGATTTGGATCATGGACACATTAAAGACTAGGAGTCAGTGTGAACTAGCAGCTGGGAAGGCAACAAGAGTGTTGGCATGCATTGGAAGAGGCTTCACTAGTAGAAGGAGGGAAGTGATCATGCCACTATATAAAACATTGGTCAGACCACAACTGGAGTATGGAGTTCAGTTGTGGAAGCTCCATTTGCAGGGTGACAAGGATACGCTGGAAAGGGTACAGAGAAGAGCGACCAAGATGATCCAGAGGATGCAGGGGAGACGATATGGGGATAGGCTGGAAGAGCTTGGTCTTTATACACTGGAAATGAGATGGGAGAAAGGGGACATGGTGGAAACCTTCAAGTACATGAATGGAATAAATAAAGTTAAGGGGGATATCATCTTCAGACTGAGCAAAAACAAAACTACCAGAAGGCATGTATTTAAGCTGGAGGGGAGCAGATTTAAGGGGGACATGAGAGGGCTTTATTTCTCAGACGGGGTTGTACAACCATGGAACAGGTTGCCGGAGTGGGTGTTGGAGGTGGATACTGTGGAGAAATTCAAAAGAGCACGGGATAACTACATGGGACTAGGGAGGAGAGAGAGAGGGCAGAAGGGAGGGAGGTAAAAGGGGGGTGGGGGGCTATCTCAGGCAGACTCGATGGGCCAAATGGTCTATTTCTGCTGGCACAATTCTAGAATTCTTAGAATCTAATGGTTTACAGGACAGTGAGCAACATGGGTTCACTAGGGTGAAGTAGTGCAAGATAAATCTAACATCATTTTTTGCTGGGTGATAAGGGAGGTGGACGGGGGGTGAGCTGTCAATGTGGCATATATGGACTTCAGTAAAGTCTTTTACACAATGCCATGTGAGACGTTACTACAAAAGTTAAGAGGCTTAGTGGTAGGTGACAAAAAAAAAAAAAAACAATGGGTGGGAAATTGAAACATAGAAAATATCTGCACAAAGTGCCACTTGGCCCACCCAGATTTTCCCTCCCTATTCTGTCTCTGCAGACCCAACCTGGTGTCCATCAACCTTCCCCCTCCCTATCTATTTATCAATATTCCCCTGTGCCTATCCCATGCATATTTGAAGCCACCCCACTGTTTTTGCTCCCACCACCTCTGCTGGCAGACTATTCCAGGCATCCACCACTCTTTTAGTGAAGTAGTACTTTCATACATCCCTCTTAAACTTCCTCCATTCCAGCTTCATTGCATGCCCTCTTATCCTGGTACACTCCTCTCCTGTACCCTGTTCACCCCCATGAGGTACTTGTAGGTCTGTATCATGTCCCCCTATCCATCCTCTCTTGTAGGGTGTACATGTTGAGATCCCTCAGTCTCTCTTCAAAGGGCTTTTAATGTAAACCCTGCACCATTTTAGTTGCCCTCCTCTGGACTGCCTCCACCTTATCTATGTCTTTCTGAGATGTGGCCTCCAGATTCAGAACTTGACACAGTACTCCAGGTGGGGTCTCATGAGCTTTCCGATACAGTGGCAACATCACCTCCCTCTTCCTGCTGGTGATGCCTCTCCATATGCTTTGCAGCATCCAATCAGCCCTGCCCACTGCCTTGTCACACTGCCCCACCAATTTGAGGTCATTAGATATGATAACCCTAATGTCTCTTTCCCGCTTAATGACTGTCAGTACCTCCTCCCTTTTATAACCAACCCCTGGATTTCTATGCCCTATGTGCATGATTTTACATGTTTTAGCATTGAATCCCAGCTAATAATCATAACAAAGGGTTAGCAAGCTCTACTCCTGCTCATTCATCAAATTTAATCACATTTCTTCTGAAAAAACTCTTAAAACTGAAGGTGGACAGAGCAATGGGGCCTGATGGGATTCATCTCAGAATTCTAAAAGAACTAAGGGTATAACTAGTGACACCACTGACTACCCTCTTCAACAAATCATGGGAGGATGGGGTGGTACCTGAGGACTGGAGGAGGGCAGATGTGATTCCACTTCACAAAAGTGGGAGTAGGGCAGAAGCGGGAAACTACAGACCTGTTAGTTTAACCTCAGTGATAGGGACAATGATGGAATCACTTCTGAAGGAAAGAATTGTTGAGTACCTAGAGGCCAGAGGGGCACAGAACCCAGGGCAGCATGGATTCAAGTTAGCCAGCCTAGGAGTGGGTCCCAAGATGATAGCCTGGGTAAAGAATTGGCTGGAGAATAGGACACAGAGGGTAATAGTAAATTGAGTCCACTCTGAAGAAAGGGGGGTTACTAGTGGGGTACCGCAGGGTTCAGTATTAGGACCGGTCTTCTTCAGTGTCTTTATAAGCGACATTGCAAAGGGACTGGAAGGAAAAGTATGTCTCTTTGCAGATGACACAAAGATCTGCAACAGTGTTGATGCACAAGGTGGGGTGGAAAGGATGAGAAGGGACTTGGCAAGGTTAGAGGAATGGTCAAATGTATGGCAGCTTAGAGTCAATGCTAAGAAGTGCAAGGTAATGTACCTGGGAAACAAAAACTCAAGGAAAGAGTACACAATGGGGGGTGAAATACTAACAACAACAAAAATGGAAAGGGACCTGGGGGTAGTCATATCAGATGACCTAAAGGTGGGCAAGCAATGTGAGAGGGCAGTAAGGAGGGCTTGGGGGATACTGGGATGCATAGGGAGAGGCATCACCAGTAGAAAACAGGATGTTGTTATCCCTCTGTACAGACAGCTGGTGAGACCCCATCTGGAGTACTGTGTGCAGTTCTGGAGACCCAGTCTCTGCAAAGACATAGACAGGATGGAAGCTGTCCAGAGGAGGGCAACTAAAATGGTGCAGGGTCTGCACCGGAAGACATATGAAGAAAGACTTAAGGAGCTTAATATGTATAGCCTCGAGGAAAGGAGGGAGAGGGGGGACATGATAGAAACTTTTCAAGTACCTCAAGGGAGTCAACAAAGTCCAAGAGGGTAGCATCTTTCAGAAAAAGAGGTGTGCAAGAACAAGGGGGCACAATTTGAAGATAGGGGGTGGCTCAGAAGTAATTTAAGGTAGTATTTTTTCACAGAGAGGGTTGTGGATGCATGGAACGGCCTTCCGGAGGAGGTTGTGGAGTCAAAAACAGTGGTGGAATTCAAGCATGCATGGGATAGTCATAAGGCAATTCTAGGGGGTGGGAGTAGGAAAAAGTAGGCTGCTGGTTAACTAGGATCTGCAGCTTATCCATTAGGTAGGGAAATGGGCAGACTGGGTGGGTCAAGTGGTCCTTATCTGCCGTCAAATTCTATGTTTCTATGTTTCTTATAAATTCCTGCATTTTTCTAGAGGTGTGCTACTGGTTTGTGGCCCCTATCAAACCAATCATTATAAAATTGGTGAAGAAGTTCAAGGAATCTGATTGGTTGTTAGCCATGCATTAGAAGTGTCTAATGCACAGCTAAAACTAGAAACCCCATGTAAAATACACAGACCCATTTTATAAGCGTAATAAGCCACTCTGGGAATGTGTGTTAGACAATTCTAGGGGAATGAATGCACTCGGCCTGCAGCTTCGTACCTCACTACGCCCCCTAGCCATGTGTTAGAACTAACACACACCCCATCATGTGTTATTGCTTACTCAGTGTTCAGTTCAGTTCATTCCCCCCAGCTGCCATGCCCCTGACCACTCCTCAAGTTTCCCAAGGTACCTATTTACTCTCTCCACCCCCTCCTACTGCAGTTATCCACCCTATTACAGATTTTGATGTCATCTTCAGAAAGGCATACCTTCCCTTCCAGTTCTTCTACAATGTGACTTATGAAGACATTGAAGAGGACCAGTCCCAATGGTGAGCCCTGCAGCACCCCACAAGTCACTTTCTCCTCATTAGAATGAATGCCATTTACCATCATCCTCTGTCGCCTATCCTTAACCAGTGATCCCTCAGTTGGTTAAGGAATAGAACCCAGAGGGTTGCACTAAATAGAGAATTCTCGGGGGAAATTGGGGTCATGAGTCAGTACTTTGCCCGTTCTCTTCAATATATTCATAGGGGACATAAGGGTGAAGCATGAAGGAACAGTCTATCTATTTGCAGATGACACCAAGATCTGCAATAGACTGGACATAATGGAGGGAATGGAGGCCATGAGGTGGGACTTGGAAAAACTAGAAGAGTGATCCAGAATTTTACAGTTCGGATGCAATGCCAGAAAAGTGCAAAGTCACGCACATCAGACACAAAAAACCCAGAGCCGAGTACAAGATGGGAGGAGAGGTCATGGCATATACCTCGTAGGAAAGGGACCTCAGGGTTATCAGTCAGGATGAGTTGAAAGTAGTGGCCCAATGTTCAATGGTGGTGGGGGAGAGCAAATAGGATGATGGATTGCATAGGGAGGGGGATGGCAAGCGGAAGGAGATAGGTTATGCTCAGTAGCATTATTTCACTAGAATCACAGGGGTTGCAAAGTCCCATTTCAGCAAAATCATAGGGGTTGTAAAACTCCCCCAACTGCCACATTTATATAAATAAGTGCTAGGAAAACCTTGTTTTAAGGTTCTTAGGGGTTGCAGTGGGCATCATAGGGGTTGCAAAAAAATCATAGGGGTCTCAACCGCAACCCCTGGCTACTCCTAAATGCCTAGTGGTGAGCATGCAATCTATGGAGCCACTGACACTTTTTAGCTTTCGCTGCTAGATGCTACTGCTTTGAACAGATGGCTTTTCACCATATACTTTACAATGGGCACATACTTGAAAAAAGTGTGAAGAAATAGGTCTAGCTCGTCAAACAATCATTAGAGAGAAAACCACAGATGCCAACAACAGTCATGAAGCAGTATCCCTGATTTCAGTTGCTACCTATTTCAGTGTGAATTCTGTCGGTGGCTGCTAAAGTAGGCCTGTGCATGTCAGTGCCTGGTGATGTCATGGCGTAGAATTTTCATGTTAAACTGGTAATTATTAGTAGGCCAGCTGAACACTGATTTTATAGGGGTGGGGAACTGAACATGGGGCTACATTTATGATTTGTGTACTGTATGTTTGTGTGTACACTCCAGTACATGTGCACATGTCTGTGAGAGAGGCTTACTGAATTAGGGATGGGTAAAGCTGGGGCGGGTTTGGATTTGGTTTTGGATTCACCAAATCCAGGCTGAGTCTGGATTTCATTTTGCAAAGGATTTGCATTTGCCTGTCATACACATGAATCAAATAACATTTCTTTCACTTGTCTTAGGCTTTGTTTTTGTTAAAATTTATTTTTGTAATAAACTTTCTTTTTCTTGCACTGATTACGTGCCTCCCTTCAGCACACACACACACTGCAGTCCCCTCCCCCCTTCAGTCCACGTCCCCAACCCCATCAAGTACTCTCTCACTAGTCTCTTAGGCTTTTTTTAATTTTATTGTTTTCTTTTCTTGCACTGATTGTGTGACCCCCTTCAGCACACACAACCCAGTTCCGATTCCTGTCCCTATGATCACTAAAGTCACATATACTGCTGCCCTACCCCCAATCCCCAGTTTCCCTTTTGTTTGCTCTGCCTCAAATGCTTTTTCTGTCCATTTCTTTTGTTTTTCTTTTTTGGATTAGTTTTCTACTCCCACAGTCAGACACTGCAGCACACACAGACCCCGTCCCCCCAGCACCCACTCCCACCATCAGTAGTTGTGCATGCTGCCACCCCCCAGCCCCCACTTTCACTTTTCATTTCTGTCTGCTCAAACTTTTTTTTTATTGATTTTTCCATTTCACATCTTCTCTCAAGTCTCCTGCCCCTCAGTTGCTTTCCCAAGGTTTCCACCCTCTGCTCACAATTTCTCTCTCTCTGGCCAGGCCCACACTGGCTCTCCTCCCACCCTGTACTGGTCTGTAGAACAGATTTCTGAATGGCACCAAGCTGTAGCACAGACTGCATTTGTACCCCGGTTTGCATATGTCAAACTGGGTATTGGAAGAGCAGCTGTTAGCTCGGGTGCCCTTTCATCTCTCCCCACAGCCTAAGAAAGCCTGTCACATGACTTGCAGACAGACAGAGGTGGGGAGAGATGAAAAAAAGGAAGTTAAATAAAAAAAAAAGAAATCCAAGCCAAATTGGCAATGTTCGGCTCAAGATTTGAAGAAACTGAGCCACACGAGTTTGAAGTAGCTCAGTTTTGGGGGTGGATAATATGTGCCCATCCTTCTACTGAATATGGGGCAACTGTTGAACTTTATTTATATTCCCATCTCTCAAATTCCTTAAATGACTGTGAAATTTTAATTATAGTGGCACAGTATCACCAGTATAGTTAGGGCTGAGTAAGGTGTTAAATGTTAAACTGCTCACTTTGCACCTTAATAGCTTCCCCCGTTCAACAGAATTGCATGAAATTTTGCATGTGCGGTCTGGGGAGCAAGGTCTCTTGATCTGACCATTTTTGTTCCAGTCGGATGTGCAATTTCTGAGGGCTGGATAGTGTCAAAATTGGAAAAATCTTTTTTTATTTGTTTCTTTGTTCTCGCCTAAAGCCCAGATGGTTTGGTATTTTGTTCTGACATTTTCAGGGTAGAAAAAGAAAAGGCTTGCCCTAGAATGGTGCCTTTCATTGGTCTGGTGAAAAAATATTAATCAGTTGCCAAGTTACACAGATTTGAAATTTTAGTTCTGAGCATACTTAGTAGGGTCTTTCAGATACATGATTGATACAAAAGAAGAATGTCTGCTCATGGGAAAAGATTCTTGATTTGTGAGCCAAAATTCTTCTTTTATGAGAAAAAATCCTTGTTTTGTATGGTGGTCATCTTGTTTCTATTTAAAAAAAAACATTTTTTTGAAAACCTATGCAAAATAATGCCATGGAGAGGCACAACCACATGAATTTAACTAAATGGGACCTGTTTAGCTCGGTTCTGGAGTTAGTTTTTTGAAAAAAAAAAAAAAGACCCTGAAATGTGTTTTTGGGACATCCAAAAAATCTTTAATGAGATTTGTTTTGTGAGCACATTTTCTTGTCATTTGAGGCTCAAGAAAGAGGAAGAGGACATCAAGAAGCAAAAATGTTGTCTAACAAAACAGGATTTTTTTTCAGATTCTTGTTTCATCAGAAGGCATCTTGTTTCGTGAGCTCATGAAAATCTCACAAAATAAGGTGATGTCATGAAACAAGATTTTGGACTTAGTTCTTTCACAATCTTGCTTTGTGAGAAGGCAAAATATCTCACAAAATAAGAAGGTAGGCTCACAAAACAAGATTTTGGACCTAGTTGTTCTCAGGATCTTGCTTCATTATCCAACAGTCTTATTTTGTGATCATTCATGAAACAAGACTGCTGGCTCACGAAAGAAGAATTTTATAGTCAAAGAATCAAGACTTTTGCTCATAACTCTGCTGTTTTTGAAGATTTCAAAGCCAAATTGTTAACATATGTTTTTCATGATTCCGCCTCATGAGCAACTGTGGAAACATACTTGATTCATAATTGAAAAGGTGCATCTGTAGCCATACAGAACCACAGGGCCTCTTCTGTATCTAGACAAACTCCTGCACATCTGCATCTATAGCAACATGTAAGTGCAAGGCTCAGAAAGCCCTGTACCTCCATGTCTACATGGATTCCTCAGTTGGTGCATAGCCTGGAGGGCCCTGTGTGTCTGCATCTGTAGGCACCCATAACTGCATGGCCCATAGAGTCCTGCACTTGTAGACGCATGGAGAGCCCTATGCTTCCACACCCAGACAGTCTGTGACCTGCGGGAATGAGGTTATCATTCCACTATCTCAAAAAGAAAGGAAATTCATTGCAAAAGACTGCATTAATGCACCAGTTTGGTTTCAGCTTAAAGCAGCAAAAGCAGGGAAATGAGGCATCATGGTTTCCAACCCTCACTCCCCACCCTCAACCCAAAGCAGCAAAAGGAAAACACATTAGTGTTTTGGCTCTCCTGAGTCTTGATGAATCAGTGGTGGGGTCTTCCTTAGGGTTGTCACCCCTAACACTCATCCTTCCACCCCAAGCCCATAATCTCCTGTCTGCACCACAAGGTACAGCTCCAAGCTAGTGCCTCATACTCACTTTTCAAAGATACAGAAGTATGTCTTGTCACATGTTGCCAGCAGTGTGTAGGCCCTGCCCGAAGAAAACAAATCACATCTGACCTTGCTTGCTCAGGGTAGAGGGTAAGGAATATAGAAACACAGAACTTGACAGCAGACAAAGACCGCTTGGCCCATCCAATTTGCCCATTTCTCCCTACCTACACTGTTATCGCAGACCATGCCCGATTTACATCTCTTTCTCTCTCCCCCCTTCCTTTCCACTATGATTTCCTTGTGCTTTTCCTATGCATTCTTGAATGATCATCATTGTTTTCACCCCCAAGACCTCTGCTGAAAGGCTGCTCCAGGAATCCACCACTTTTTCTGTGAAGAAGTACTTCCTCACATCTCTCCTGAATCTACCCCCCTCCAGTTTCATAGCATGTTCCATTGTTCTTGAGCACGAGCTGAACATTACAACCCCGAGGAAGACCTCACCACTGATTTGCCAAGACTCAGGAGAACCAAAACCCTAATGTTTTTTCATTTTGCTGCTTGGGAGGTGGGGTGGAGAATTACTCTAACACTACATTTCTCTACTTTTGCTGCTTTAAGCTGAACCCTAACTGGTGCATTAATGCAATTTCTTGCAATGAATATTTACATGTACACTATCTTATTTTGTTCAAGAAAGAGGACTGTGTCATTGGGAATGACTCTTATGTTTCAGTGCTTTCTTAGGAGGAGATTTATTTGTGGTAGCAGCCAAAAATGTAATTAGTAAGATTATGGATTTTGAACAGGGCGCCTTCTGTAAATGAGTGGAAGCAAGAAGTTTTAGAATCTCTGCAGTTAGAGAAGTTGGCTCATGGGATTATGCAAAAAATAATGTAGGTTTTGACTAGAAATGGAAGATGCTTTATTCATTTATCAGCTCCCTAACAATATAAGATCTTAATTGATATACACCCATCCTCCCCACCATCCAAAGTCCTCGAGTGGATTGTAGCAGACCAACGAAATCACTGGCCAAATATGATATTCAGTGCCCCCAGCAGCACAGTTTTAGAAAAGTGCACAGTATAACGACTGTCTTAATAGAGTTCACCAACTACATACATAGGGCATTTGATCACAGCCAATTAGTGGGGTCTATATTTATTGACCTCACTAAAGCCTTTGATACCATTAACCACCCTCTTCTGCTCACTGTGCTACCACCCCTTGGCCCATCAAGTGCAGTCACCAGCTGGTTCAAGAGCTGTCTCGGAAATCACACTCAGCAAGTTGAAATTTATGAAACCCTCTCCTGCAGCCTCCCTGTGTGCTCCGGTGTTCCCCAAGGATCTATCTTTGGTCCCTTATTCCTCAGTCTATTCCTAAATAACCTCGCCCAAGCCTGCAGCACAAACATGGTCCTTTATGCTGATGATGCCATTCTCTTTGACTGACACTCACAACCCTCTCCTCTTTCAAATGCCCTGCAAGCTGACTTTCTGTCAGTTGAAACCTGGTTCGCCCAACATAAACTTCTCATGAATTACAAAAAAATGAAAGTGATATTCTTCTCAGACCCGCTCAACAAACATAAATCTGCCTGCCTAAACATTCTTAACAATCTCAACTAGCCCCTTGAACATGTCAATGAATTTAAATACCTTGGCATCACTCTTGACTGCCCTCTAACTTATGCGCTGCACGTTAATAAGATCTCAAAAGAGGCTAACACCAGAATATGAGTCCTGTATCGACACAGGCATTGCACGACCCCAGAGGCCCTTCGACAAGCAGTTGTCAGTTCAGTCATTTCCATTCTTGACTATGGATTAGTCATCTATGGTGCTGCAATGGATACTACCCTTAACAGAGTTACACTTGTGCTAAACAAATCCTGCAGACTGGTTTCTGGTGCCAACAGATGTACATTTACATGCAACCTTAAGGGCAGGACAAACTGGCTCAACCTTAAGGGTAGGATTGCCTACCAAACCTGCCTGTTTGCCAAAAACATGAACTTGGGCCTAACTCCTCCCACTGCTTTGCCTCTTGCTAAGCCTTCTCATAACTTGTGCTCTACCTGCAGTGCTTCCAAACAAACAATCCTTGTCCCTTTCTGTAGAACCTCACAAGACCAGCATGCCTTTAGCTACAGGGCTCCCACCTGGCTTAATGCACTTCCCCCTGATATTGCGTATGAGCCTAAATTAGGCCTCTTCAGGCTCAAGCTTCACAAGCACCTTATGGCTCGTAGCTGCTGTGACTGTGTCCGCTAAGTAGTGTCACCCCTTTGTTCTTCTCAGACGTGCTTCCCCTCCTCTAATCACCTTCCCTTTAATATATAAACTACCCCCTGTCTTCTGTCCCCTCCCCGTACCCCCTACCATTTAAGCCAATCCCCTCCCTGCTCATCCCACCACCTCACCCTCACCCACCTCTCCTCCCTCCTACTGCAAGCACTCTACTCCCCCCCGCTCCTTTGGCCTCAAAGTCTTTCCTTGGACCGCACTTGCTATCCTCTCCCCACCCCACTCCTAACACCCAACGCCTGTTGTTCTCTTTCTCTCTCACCCGACAAAGTCATCTTTGACTGCATTGCTTTCTTTCCTTTTTATGCCCACCCCACTCTCAACATCCTAACCCTTGCTGCTTTCTTTCTCTCTCACCCAACAATGTCATCCTTGACTGCATTGCTCCTTTCCTATTTATGCCCTGGCCTCTAATCCTAGCCATGTGTTCTCCCCCTGCCTCCACCCAAGTTGCACCTGTTCTTTATGTACCCTACCTTGTCTTTATATAGTGTAACATGCTCCTACTTTGCTCATGACTTTTACCCTGTATAGCCTATGTAATCATGTTTAACGCTTGCTCTTGATTTATTTACTCTGTATTATGTATT
This sequence comes from Neoceratodus forsteri, assembly GCA_016271365.2. Taxonomy (NCBI): domain Eukaryota; kingdom Metazoa; phylum Chordata; order Ceratodontiformes; family Ceratodontidae; genus Neoceratodus; species Neoceratodus forsteri. Next base: position 450,930,875 of record JADMNL010000023.1, on the reverse strand, counting down.
TTTAGCTGCTAAGTTGTATGATGCAGAACCTTTGTAAAAGAACCCTTGGTTCAAAGGTAATTGTAATCCTAACTATCAATAAATAAATACATGTATCTCAGGTGATAGTATCCTTAGGTTCAGTACCCTCTATTCTTCATCATTTTCTTTCTCTGTCTGTCTGTCTATCTATCTATCTATCTATCTATTTATCTATCTATCTATCTATCTATCTGTATATATATCTCTCTTTTCTGTCTATCTTTTCAAGCATGATTCTTTTTGCATCATATTCTGAAATGATTACAAAAAATCTTATCCATTTGGCAGGGGAACATATCAACGTAGATCCTAGCATTTGGTTTTCTAATAACTGATTAGACTATAGTTTCATATTATATACAGAGTTATACTAGTATGATAGTAATATTTTCATCTTGTTACTTATTTTTATCATTAGATTGTCCAGATTTGTTCTGTACTAGGAACACCCCTTCTAATTATGACCATCTGCCTTGCCAAACCTATTTAAAAACTACCAACTGAGTTGGTACTTATCATGCACTCAGATAGTTTGCTCCATTTATCTATTAACCTTTTAGTAAAAAAAAATATGTTTATGAACAACTTTCTTCAACCTTCTCCTGTTAGTTTAAGGGGGTTTCCTGTAGTACTGTAACTGTATTTTTGCTTTATGAAAAAATTACCTTATAGTCTACTTTATTTACTCTGGGAAGGTACTTGTATGCTTCTTTCATGTCACCCGTCTTCCATCTTTTCTCAGGAGTGTACATATCTACATTTATCAGTCTACCCTCATATGACATGTCCCCAAAGCCATGAATCATTTTGCCCACTCTGCACTGTATTGCCTCAATCTTATCGCAGTCCTTTCTCAGGTGAAGTCTCCAGAATGTTGTACAGTGCACTAAGGGTGGCCTTACCAATGATTTGTAAAATGGGAGGATTACCTCCCTTCTTTTGCTACTTATTCCCCTCCCCATGCATCACATCATCCTATTTGCTTTATTCACAGCTCTTACAGTGAGTTACGGTTTCAAGGTTATTCAATATAGTGACCCCACATCTCTGGTTGAAGTCTTGTAACCCATCTCCCTCCATAAAATCCACCAGTTTTTTCCCTTAGGATGGTCTCCATTACATTTCCCACTATAGCTCTTGGGCTAACTGGTCCATTGTTTCCCAGCTCATCCTTCCTACCATTTTAATGAAGAGGGACCACCCCTATGTGTATTGAGCAGTTAAAAATATCTGCTAGTTGAGCCACTACCTCTTCCGCTACATCCTTAAGCATTCTGGAGTGCAATTCATCGAGTCCCATAGATTTTTCCACTTTCAGCCTTTTTAGCCTATCTAACACCCTTTTCTCAGTTATTTAAACTATAATGTTTTGGTTCCCTCCCCCTACTATTCCCATCATCCTGCATTCCAGAAAGGCCCCTCTTTCTCTTTGGTAAATAGTGAATTAAAGTATTGGTTCAACTCTGCACCTCAATCACCTTCCTCCTATCCTGCCTCCTTTTTAACCCTTACTATCTCCCCCTTTTACTTTGTGTTTTCCCATATGTGCCAGAAAATAATTCATTTTCGTGTTTTCACTCCCTTTGGGAGTCTGAGTTCCAGCTCTGCTTTACACTCCCTTATTTTCTTACTAGCCTACTTAACCTTAGGTTAAGAAAGCAATAAGCTATGACAGGGTGTTCATTATGGCGAAATAATCGCATGCCTAGCCGGCCCGGTAGCGCTGAGGGTTGAGGTGCTTGACACCACACCTCATGCCACGCCGGCGATCCGTGTTCAGGAACGGACTCGGGTCAGCTGGGAGAGGGAGGATTGAGCATCCCAATGGATGCTATCCTCCCTCAGGGGTGAGATACCAGGGGTGCAATAGGTACCCAACACCCTAAGAGATCCGGTGGGAACACATGCTCTCAAGGGGGACTGGCGGCTCCATTCATGGAGTCAGGGAGGGGGGACACTGTCGGGTGCTTGAGAGAGATGTGCGTCAGCACGTCACCTCTCTGGACATACGTCCTTGCGCTGGCATCCCGGAGGCGGGGTTGAGGGGAGCACAGAAAATGGATAAGCCCCTCGGTGGTCCTAGATGAAGACGGCTCCACCCAAGACCACCAATTCTGGGACAGACCCTGCTGTGCAGATAGGAGGGAGGAGAGAAGCACTCTAGAGGCAGATCCTGGAGCAGTGGCACAAAGGGTATGAGCAGTCCTAAGGAGTGGACACCGAGGTAGGGAAGGTGGATAAATAAGAGCGTTAAAAAAAAAAATAAATAAATAATCACATGCCTCACATGTGTTGTTAGGCACGAGGCACAGCAGAGTGCCATTAAATGCACCTGACAAGTGCGATTATTTCACCATAATGGCACCCCCCTGGATTGTCTTTTTGCTGTTATAACATGGCAGTTAAATATATGATTTAAAGATGAATGAAAATAAGAAGAAAGTATTTTAAAAAGGAAAAAATGGACCTTACATTGAAATATGCTTCCATTTTAACTCTGAATACATAATATAGTCCATATTCTGGTAACTGTGGGGTTAGCTAAAAACATAAAACATAATGAAAACTGTGTGTACCACACATTTTTATAAGAACAAAAATGATACCTTGCATTTTAAGTCAATTCAAGTACTGTTTCTTAATGGAAATGTGCTCAAAACTTTAAACCTGCCAGGTTGCCTTTTTTTTGGGTGTGTGTGTGTGTGTGTGTGTGTGTGTGTGGTGGTGGTGGGGGGGGTGATAGATTTTTCCTGAAAATACCCATGTATGATTCAAATGTATGTGCTTGTGTAAACTTTTGTAATGTATTTCAGCAGTTTGGATCTGCCTCTGCCTATATAACTATGTTTTCTCCCCTTTTCTCTTTGTTCATGAAGTATTCTTTCCTCATAAATCTATTTCTGTAGTGTGCTGAGTGAAAGTTTTGCAATTTCATTAGTGCCACGCTAATTTTCTATTTTTAGCACAACCGCATTATTTTGACTTTATTTTTTACAGCGACTTTTCATTTCTTATGTGATTTTACCGTGGGTGCTTAATTTTGATTATTCCTCCCTTTTTTAACCTGATTCTTGAAGGAACCATCGAATTTGGGACAGTTGCCTTGTTTTTTTACCTCAGACCTCACGGGTTTTACCCCGGGGCACTCATTTGGAATTCAAACTTCAACAGTGCCTGGGGGGTTTCTCTCAGGATTGGCAATTACAGAGAAACCCATTTATGAATAAAAACTGGACCTAAGGTATCATCTGTCACAGGACTGACCAGTGGAAATCAACAGAAACCTGTGCACAGTTGACCAGTATTACTGGGCTTTCTATTAAGATTGGCACTGGTATAGATACTAGTACTACAAAAAAAAAAAAAAAAGGCACTTAAAATTGACAGAGTTAATTAACTGGGGCAGGACTGGCCAGTGGCATTTCACAAAAACCTGCACTCAGTTCATAAGGCCCAGGACTTGGTTTTGCTTTGCTTAAATTGACAACATAGCAAACAAACCTTTGATTATTATGGCTGAGTATAAATCAAAGGCTTCCGATGAGGGGCCATCTAAAAGTACTAACAATAAAAATATAAGCAGAGGTGTTGAGGAACCATCCAGATCCCAACCAAAAAATAAAGCTTCCGAAGATGAAGTTCCTCACAAATTGAAAAATAATAAAAGTGATGAAAAAATGAAGCTTGATCAAGCCGCCGACGAAGTGGCTAAAAAGAAACTCTGTCAAAAAAAGCAGCCAGGTGCTGTTAAAACTGTCTGAACTTTTGTGTGGTGCTTTTTGTACCTACTAGTGTGTGTTGAGAGTTAACATCTAAAATCTCTGTTGCCTGAGTCTTTATAGCGGTCACTTGAGCCCTGCATAAAAAACGGAAGCAGGAAGAGGAGCTTTGTAGTCCATGTCAGTGGTTCTGAGGACTACAAACCTCATTATTTAATCTTAAAAACATCAGAAAATGTTGGGCATAGTGTGTAGTGGGAATTATTCAAGCAGACAAGTAAATAATTTAGCAATTAGTAATTTTAAAGTGCTTTCAGTGCAATTGTTGGTCCCGTGACCTCTGCAGCTCTTCTAGGGTACGGGAGGGTATTTTAGCACGCCCTGCAGTGAGCGGGGTGAGTGCGCGGCATCGCACGTGAAGACGCGCACTAAGACACACGCATCTAAGTGTGTGTCAAGCGTGTCAGGTGTGTATTAGGCAGATTTACTATCATACACTTAGAAGGAAGTGAAGGGATAACGGACCTATCTAGGGTAAATATAAGAGCATATGTTGTTTGAATTAGTATTGTGTATACAATAGTTGGACAGGTTATTTACCGGGTTAACTCCTATGGTATGTTGGTAGTAAGGAAAATTTGTAATACTTCCACCAAAAGTATTGAAACAATTATATAAACTATACTTAGGGGATTAGTTGTTTGACCCGACAGTATTACCTTCCTGGTATATAGTTTGATTAGGTTACTGTCATCCAAAATGAATATTAATGAGGGTATTGTTACCTTAACTACTGGGGAAATCACAATGACATGTATCCTGTGTCAAAACTTTTGCTTAGAAACAAGTATAGGATTTGAAGGTTTAAAATGTGCTCAATGTATCCAGAATGCTGACCTGAAAACTAAGATTGAAATACTAGAACAAAGGATTATCGATCTAAATAAGCAAAATGAGGTTTTACATTTTGATTTGAATGAGATTAAAAAATCACAGTTAATAGTCCCTATTAGCCAGCATATTATAAAGGATGACTCCTTGAAGAGGGCTAGAGAAGAAGAAAGTGGAGATAGCAGCGAGGATTGGAGTCCAGTAATCAATAAGAGACAAGTAAAGAAGGGAAGGAGGGCAATGGAATTTGAAATTCCCACAGAAAACAGATTTCAAATTCTAGATGATGTATCGCAAAATAAAGGTGTTAAGAATGGGATTGCATTAAATGGAGAGGATTGTAGCAATACTATAGGGGAACATTATAAAATCAGTCAGCAGAATATTATTACTACTACTGCACAAGTACACAATGAGGAAAACTGTCCAGTTTCCATTAATAATGCCCCAATGGAAAATCATTTAATTGAGCCCATATTAGAATCTGAAAATTTGATTACTCCATTAGAAATGAGTGAAACATCTGACCCAAGACAGGTTATAGTATTGGGAGATTCAATAATTAAATACATAGATGGTCATATCTGTAAAAAAGATAAACAGAATAGAATGTGTTCTAGTTTCAGGGGAGCTTGGATTAGGGACATTGAAAGAGTAGTTCCTAAAATTATTGAAGATGCAGGTATAAATCTCCTAGTAGTAGTTCATGTGGGTACAAATGATGTAAATAAATTTACAACTAATGATATTAAAAACAGTTACATATCCCTGGTCAACACCCTAAAATCATTAAAATCAGAAATATGTCTTTCTGAAATTCTACCCGTACCACAAGCCTCTGTAAAAACAGAAACTAAAATAAAAGAAATTAATGAATGGCTAAGAAAATGGGCATTAAATAATAATATAACATGTATTACCCACTGGGAAAAGTTTAATGAGGATCATAGTTTTTTTAGCTGGGATGGCTTAAACCTTAGTAAAAAGGGAAGTCATGCACTTAGTAAAGATTTTTTGACAGTAATTGAACAACGTTTAAACTAAATACAGGGGGGCAAATAGGGAATGATACATTACAGTCCTTGCCCTCGAGTGAAGAACTTACATTCTTTATGTGTAATGCTAGGAGTTTGAATAGTGTTAAATTAACAGAACTAGCGGGGAGAATGAAACAAGGACAGTTAGATGTAATAGCAAAAACTGAGACCTGGTGGAATGATGCTTCCCAGTGGTCTAATGCCATCCCAGGATATAATTTATATTACAAAAACAGAAGCAATAGAAATGGTGGAGGGACGTGTATTTATATAAGGAATACACTTATATCAAAAGAAATATCTATACTAATTGAAAATAAGGTGGATATAGAAGGTTGTTGCATAGAGTTAGAATACTTAAAGAAAAAACTCATCCTAATAATATTTATCGTCCTCCTAATGCTGATTTAGCTTTTGATTCCGCTTTGATACGTCTATTAGCTGATCATTCTGAAACATCAGATGTTATTATTATGGGTGATTTGAATTTGCTAGGTATTGATTGGCATAAATTCACGGCTTCCACTAATACAGAACAAAATTATTTGGGAACTTTTATAAATCTTGGTTTAGAACAAATGGTCATGGAACCAACTCGAGAAAGTAATATTTTGGACTTAATTCTAACAAATATTTCTGATAAATTTAGTATTATTAAAGTAGTAGAACCATTAGGATCTAATGATCATAATGTAGTTATATTCTCTATTAAACAGTTTAAAAATAGTAATAGGAAGAACAAATACTGTTATAACTACTACAAGGGGAATTATAAGGAAATTAATGATAAACTGTTTAGAAAAAAATGGAATTTAGAATATAAAAATAAAAGTGTAGATGAATGTTGGCAGCTTTTGAAGGGAACAGTACATGATTTGGAACAAATATGTATCCCTAAGATTAAAATAAATAATCACAAAGGTAAAATTCCTGTTTGGTTAACAGTTAATATACAAAAACAGATAAAAATAAAGGAAAAGGCATATAAAAAATTAAAATCTGACCCTAGTATAGAAAAAAGAGATAGTTATAAAAAAGAACTAAACATCACTAAGTCCTTAATTAAGAAAGAGAGGAAACAGATTGAATATAAATTATCTACTTCGGAATATAACCCCAAAGCTTTTTATGCCTATATAAATAAAAATAAGAATTCTAATTTACCAATATCGACTATTGTTGATGAAGGGATAGAATTGGATAATAGATTAGATATAAGAAATATATTTAACAAATATTTTGGGTCTGTGTTCTCAAGTAAAGATCATATAAATGAGATAGTACATTCTTATACTAGTACATATGAGGAAATATCTAAAGGGGAAATAAGGGATGCAGTTAGAGCCTTAAAGGAAACATCTTCACCAGGACCAGATAATATAAAAATATTCTTCATAAAACAAACCATAGATTCACTTTTGTGCCCATTACATTTGATATTTAATAAATCATACATGAACGGAGAGGTTCCTGAGGACTGGAGATTGGCTACTGTGATACCAGTGTGCAAGAAGGGCAATAAAAGTATAATGGATAATTATAGAATTATTAGCCTGACATCTGTCCTGTGTAAAATCATGGAAAGAATATTAAAACAAAAAATGGAACAGGAGTTAACATCAAAGGGTATAATGGATAATTCACAACATAGATTTAGAAGAGGTAGATCATGTACGACAAACCTGGTTACCTTTCATGAAAACATCAGTGTTAGCCTGGACAGAGGCATTCCAGTGGATGTTGTCTTTCTTGATTTTGGAAAGGCATTTGATAAAGTGTCACACAATTTAATAATAGCGAAATTGATTAAGTTGGGAATTAACAGTTATACTGTTAAATGGGTTGAGACCCGGTTAAGGGATAGATCTCAGAGTGTAAGGATAGGATAAGGATAGGAGATTCAGTCTCTGCTAGCATTTCAGTCATAAGCGGAGTGCCTCAGGGCTCTGTTTTGGGTCCTACTCTGTTTGGTTTATTTATTGGAGACTTACAATCGGGGGTGTCTTGTCAGATCAGTAAATTTGCCAATGATACTAAAATCTCATCAGAAGTGGACACTGAAATGAAAATTAATCTCTTTAATAAAGATTTATTAATTATTGAAAATTGGGCTAAATATAATGGTATGTGTTTTAATATAGAAAAGTGTTTGGTTATGCATTTGGGAAAAAAGAACCCGAAAGCTGATTATACATTATATGGGAACAAAATTAAGATGGGATGCTATGAACAAGATCTTGTAGTAATTGTAAATAATAAATTTGACTGGAGCAATCAATGTAATAAAGTTATTCAAACAGGGAATCGTATTATTAATGCAATAAAAAAAGCTTTTATAACACGTAATAAAGAATGTATTATTAAATTATATAGATCATATGTTAGACCACACTCAGACTATGCAGTATCTTTTTGGGCACCATATTTGGAAAAAGATAAAAAAAATGGTAGAAAGTCTTCAGAGAAGAATGACTAAATTAATACCAGAAATAAAATATTTACCATATCTAGAAAGGGTAAAATCATTGGGATTATACGATTTACAGACTAGACGTGATAGAGGAGATCTGTTGTTACTATTTAATATTTTAAATGATGAATGCCTTATGAAGTTAAGCGGATTAAAGTATTTAGATAAAGTATACGGACTGAGGTGTAACAATAGGCAAATAAAAATACCTAAAGCATTTACCAACAAGAGGAAATATTACTTTACTGTGAGAGCTGCGGTACTTTGGAACGCCATGCCACAGTATATAGTGAATCAAACATCATGTAATCAGTTTAAATTAGAATTAGGTTCTTGTTGGGTAGTTAAATTTCATATCCCCCACTTGTGTGGGGAAAGTGGTCTCGATGGGCCTAGTGCCTGCTTCCACTTTATAATACCGAGAGTAATACCGAGAGTAATACCGAGAGTAAGACAAAACTGCTCTTGCTGCTCCTGGGAAAGCTAATAGTGAGACAACAGACAGCTTAAAGCATACAGAAAAAACAAAACACATGCAACCAAAGCCTGCACAGGATCTTCCATCTGTGCAAGATATGGCAAAAGCATGGCAACTGTTCCAGACCCTTCAAAAGATGGGTCCTATCTTTACTGGGGCTGGCAAGCACTCTTCCGCAGTTCTCTCCTCTGCATACTGTGAGGGTGACACAGATGATGAAGAACATTTTTATGATGCCCCTGACATGGATTTTGAGGGCCTTGAGCCCTATGAGTCCCTGGACCCTCCATTCAGGGACTCCCCCAGGTGACCAGGAGGATCCCTCCTCTACGTTTACATTTATACAAAATATGCTAGACACCCTGGACCTCCCTACACAGGAGACCAACCAGAATGTCAATGAAGATGAAGATTATAGAGAAATGAGAGGTCTTTCAACCCCCAAGACCCTGGTCATCCCTATCTATAATGCGTTCAGAAGAAATACCATGAAAATGCTTCAAAACCCCACTTCGGTGACAGGGGTTGACAAGCGGATTGAGAGAAAATATAAACTGTCTAGAAATGATACTGAGTTCCTGTCTGCACACCCTAGCCATGAGAGTATAGTGTAGAAGGCAGCTTGTGAGAAAGTTGGAGTCTCCCTGCCCCCCTTACTTCCGGACAAGGGCTCCAAGAATATTGACTTTATAGCAAAGAAAATGTATGACACATCCTCCCTGCTTCTCAGACTTTCTTCGTACATGGCGTTCACAGTCAAATATCAGAAAGCCCTATGGAAGTCTGTCCTGGCCATTGCCCACAGAGGGTCAGATTCTAAGATGCAGAAGCTGGTGGATACCATAAAAACTGCCCTGGAAGCTACCAAGTACCAATTCCACATGGCAGACGACAACAATGATGCAGCCCCTAGGGCGATGTCCCATGCCATTTCTCTGAGATGCTTCACCTGGCTTAGAACAACCAGTCTAACCACAGACACCCAGACCAAGGCCATGGATTTTCCCTGTGACCAAAACATGTTGTTTGATTACAGAACCACTGACTACATGAAAAAGGTTGATGAATACAAGGCCTCCTGGCAGAACCACTCATCCAAATGTAAGCCTACTACCTCTCATAGATCCTGTCCCAGGGGCAGTAGGGGCAGAAGTTTTGTTCCCAGGCCTTACAATCCCTATCCCCAATCTGACTTTGGTCAGTACAGGGGGTCTTTCAGAGGCAAGGTCAGAAGGGGTCAAAGAAGAGCTACCTCTACCCAGCTGACTGCCTCGCAGTCTAAATCCTGATGTGAGTGTCCAGGTCACCTCCCCATTTCTGGTGGAAGGCAGACTCTCTCACTATCTTCAACACTGGTCCCTCATTACGTCAGACAAGTGGGTGCTGGAGATAGTGGAGAAGGGTCTGCTACTACAGTTCAAGCAGATGCCAGACCTCAAGTGTACCCAGGTGTCAAGACCTCTGTCCTCTACATAGGTTCCACTGTTGGAATTGGAGGTACAAAACCTTCTGGCTTTACAAGCAGTGGAGAGGGTCCCCGCCCATGAGAAGGGCAAGAGCCTCTATTCCAGGTATTTTCTGACACAAAAGAAAACTGGGGAGTGGCGACCTATCTTAGATCTCAGATATTTAAACAAACATCTTAAAAAAAAACAAATTCAGAATGCGCACTCTGTCACTGGTCATACAGTTTTTATAGCAGGGAGACTGACTAGCCTCCCTGGACTTAAAGGATGCTTACTTCCACATACCCATAAGGAGATCTCACAGGAAGTTTCTCAGATTCAAACTTCCTTCAGTCTGTCCTCAGCCCCAAGAGTCTTTACCAAATGCCTCGCAGTGGTAGCAGCACACCTCAGGAGACTGGGAATTGCTCTCTACCCCTCTCTGGATGACTGGCTCATAGTAGCAAAGTCCTCTTGCCAGGTCAAGGAGTCCCTTTCCCTTACAGAATGCACTCTGGAGTCTCTGGGCTTCCTGGTGAATCTAAAGAAATCTTACCCGGAACCAACCCAGCCTCTCATATTAATAGGGGCCCAGCTGGACACTCAGAATGGATATGCTTTCCTCCCACAGGAAATAATTCAGTTTCCCTTCAGTGGCAGATTTGTTCATCTGGGGACAGCCAAGACCAGCCAGACATTTTCTCAAACTCCTGGGACACATGGCTTCTATGACTGCAGTGGTCCCAGGAGTCAAGTACAGGATGCGACTCCTACAAGCCTACCTCAGAGTTCAATCATATCATAGAATCATTGAATCATAGATGCTTGTTGGCAGAAAAGGACCATACCAGCCCGTTTGGTCTGCCCTTTTTTCCCCCTACACCTCCCCCTTCCTGCCAGCCCTGGTCTCAGAAAAGCAATAACTTTTCAAAGTTGATACCTGTGATAGAGCAGTTCCTCCAAAACCTTCTGTGGTGGAAGAACCCTGCAAATTAACCAGCAGGGGTTCCCTTTCAGGCTTTGCTTCCCACAAAGTGATCACCACTGATGCCTCCCTCTTGGGGTCAGGAGAACATCTGGACAGTGCCTCAATAAGTGGTACTTGGACTCTCGAAGAGTCACAGTTGCACATAAAACTCTTGGAACTCTGAGCAATCTTTCTAGCTCTCAGAGCTGTCATTCCCAGCATAAAAGATCAGGTGGTTCAAATTCGGACAGACAAGACCACTGCAATGTTTTACATAAACAAGCAGGGTGGTACCAAATCAGGAATACTCTGTTCGGATGCTCAGAAACTCTAGTCTCTAGACTTCTCCCTAGGAGTCAGTCTCTCAGCTATTCACCTCCCAGGCAAGCACAATACCCTGGCAGATGCTCTGAGTCACATCAGTCAAGGCCAGCGCAAATGGACCCCGAACAAACAAGTACTAGCCACAGTGTTCAGGCAGTGGGGCACACCAGAAGTGGATCTGTTTGCCTCGCCCCTCAATTTTCAGCTTCCTCAGTACTGTTGCAGGCCCCAGTTCTGGGGATGCTTCCTCTGGATGCCCTGATCCTAGATTGGTCAGGAAGGTTCCTATATGCTCTCCTTCCTTTTCCCCTGATACTCAGGGTTTTGCTGAAACTCAGACAACAGCTTGCATCAATGATCCTGGTGGCTCCAGATTGGTCCAGGCAAGCCTGGTGCCCTCTCCTTCTCTTAATGCCCTGCAGCAGGCCCATTCACCTGCCTCCAGCTCTCTCCCTGCTGACCCTTCCTCAGTCAGGAGTGCAGTACCCAGACATACACTCTCTTCACCTCAAGGCCTGGTTCTTGAGGAGTTAGAGTTTCCATCCTCACAGTACTTTGAACAAGTCCTTAAGATACTGAGGATGGCCCTCTGGTGCAAGAGCCAAAGGGTCAAACCCCTTTCAGCTTCAGACCCTCAGCTGCTGGATTACCTGGTACACTTACAGTTGTCAGGCTTGAAACCATCTTCCTTCAAGCTACACCTGGCGGCAATTTCAGCCTACTTTTCGGTGGGAAAGAAAAAATCATTTTTTTCCCCATGCCATTTTTAAACAGTTTTTCAAAGGCCTCTTGCACCTCCAGCATCCAATCATGGAGTCTGTTCCTCCTTGGAACCTGAACCTTTGCATAGACAGGCTCGTGAATCCACCCTTTGAGCCTATGTCCACTGCCCACATCAAGTTTGTAACTTGGATGACAGTCTTCCTGGTAGCCATTACCTCTGCCAGGAGGATTTCAGTGCTACAGACCCTGTGCCCTGAACCAAATTAAATCATCCCTCACAACGATAAAGTTGAGCACAGGACAAATAGGAAATTTCTCTTGAACCATCCATTACTCTGCTTGTCTTCTTTACTGAGCAATCCACTCCTGGTGAGCAAAAGCTCCACAGCTTGGGTGTCAAAAGGGCCATCTTTCACTACCTACAGCATACTAGATAGTCCAGAGGCTCTTCCACTCAGTTGTTCCTCACCTACGGGGATGTAGGCAGAGGAAGACCAGTTACCAAGAGAACTATTTCTCATTGGTTGGTCTCTTGTATTAGACTCTGCTGTGAGAAAGCTGGTCACCAACCTCCAGTGGGACTTGGGGCCCATTCCACCAGGGGCATTGCAGCCTCACTTGCAGCAGCAAGAGATAGTCCCCTCCTGGATGTCAGCAAAGCAGCTACCTGGAAATTGGCGCACACCTTTGTGAAACACTACAGTTTGGATGTGCAGACCAGATCTGATGCCAAATTCGGCAGGGCATTTCTGCCGAGTCTCTTTCCTAAGTAGGTTGTCTGCCCACCTCCCACTCGGTACTGCTCTGTAGTCTGCTAAAGTTATTGATGCTAAAGGACTCCTGGGGTAAGAAGAAAAAATTACTCACCGAAGAAATCTTCTTTCTTTCAAGGGGTCCAATAGCATCAGTAAGCTCCCACCTTTCCTGCCCGGTTCACCTGTCGGAGAAGGGTGCTTTATCACATCTCTTACCAAATTTGGAGTTTCTTATTGGTTAGTTTTTAACTTGTGTTGTTGTTGTTGTTCCTATTTCGACTCTTGTGGAAATTTGCATGCTTTTTGAATCCTGTTGATTCTTTTTTGGATCATGTGCCCTTTTTTTCTTTCGAAAAAGTTCTGAAGCCTTCAGCAACTCTCCATGAGCTCACCCCCCTCCTGCTTTTTGATTCGCTATTGCCCAAAGCTCATTTAAATAAAATTCTCTTAAAGGTATACCTCTGGGGCAGTTGCACCTAGCCAGCAAACTGCTAAAGTTGCTGATGCTAAAGGACCCCTTGGAAGAAAGAAGATTACTGCGGTGAGTATTTTTTTCTTGTAGAGCCACAGACTCAATTATCTTATTGTCAGGGAAAGCAGAAGAGATTTCCCCGATGAGCAGTTAAAGACAGAAGGAGGATTTTCATTGTCAGCAAAGAAACAGTTGTAATAAAAACTATGAAAAATATTTAATGTTTCTGATTTGTTTATGTGTGTAAGTAGTGTGTGATGGTCAGGGAAACAACATTTAATTAATATGTTTTATTGTTAATTTATGATGGTTTTACTTTTAGGGCCCAGTTGAAGGTTTTTTATAGTGTAGAGGTAGCTGCCATGTTTGTGATGGAAGATCAATTCTGATTGTATGGGGGACTGATGGACGATAGTTCTGGTTGTAGGAGGACTGATTTGCCCATTGTGTGATGTGGTTTAGGACCAGGATGACTATGCAATATGCTGTTATATTGAACGGTCACCTGACTGATTTTAATCAATTACTGTTTTTTATTTTTAGATCCATTTTATAATACCTTTCTCTTAACACTTACCAATTTTTTCGCATCTGCTGTCAACCATAATGGGGCTCTAGAACTTTCAGCCTTTGATACTGTCTCTATGCAGGGTGCTGCTGCTTCTTGAATTTCTGTCTTGAAGGCTTTCCATTTCTCCTGAACCCCCTACTAACTGCCCTACTCTCTTTATTCTTCCTCTCAATTGCTCTCATCTTTTTAACATTTGTTTATGTCTGTGAAGATTTTAAAAATAAAAATGTTATTGATAAAACAAAATGAAGAAGAAAGAGACAATAAATATTAGACTGCACAGGCCTTACATATTATCTTACGTCCTCCCCCACTCCCAATGCAACACACTACACCAGTTTCTTGCATACACATACAGTACTTTAATACTCATGAGTAATATACATATTTGCAATAAATATTCAAAACCAACTGACATTATACAAAGACATTCTAGAAACCGAGAGGGGAGAACATGACAGTGGGCAAGTGATCCCTCAACTGGGATGCTGTCCCTAAAACATGCACTTGCTATCTCCCCGCTAGAGAGTGGAAACCCGGCAAAGAATAAACCCAGCTGAGCCTGTCTATGGGGACAGAGCATGTCCTCAATTATCCCTACTGACCTTATCCACGATGGAGTTTTTTTCCTGCTATAAATGCCTACATAGAAACATAGACATTGATGGCAGATAAGGACTGGTAGGCCCATCCAGTCTGCCCATGTACCCTACAGGTATCCGAGGCCATTGACCCTACTTGGTCATGAGCTTTAGATCTTCTTCCCACCTCTGGGGTTCCCTTATGACTGTCCCATGCATGTTTGAATCTCACCACTGTGTTCGCTCCTACCACCTCCTGAGATAGGCTATTCCATGTGTCCACCACCCTTTCCATGAAAAAGAAGTTCCTCACATTACGCCTTATCCTGCTCCCCTCCAATCTCATATCGTGCCCCCACATTCTTGTACCTCTCCTATAAGGAAAGATGTCATCCACTTGCATCTTGTTTATGCCCTTAAGATACTTGAATGTTTCTATCATATCTAGACATTCCCTCCTCTCTTCCAGTGTGTACATATTGAGGTCTTTTAATCTCTCCTCATATGTCTTCTGTTGCAAGCCCTGCACCATCTTAGTCACCCTGCTCTGAATCGCCTCCATCTTGTCTATGTCCTTACAAAGATGTGGCCTCCAGAACTACACTCGGTACTCTAGGTGAGGCTTCACCAGTGTTTTGTACAGTGGTATCACCGCTTCCCTTCTTCTGCTAGTGATACCTCTTCCTATGCACCCCAACATGCCACTGGCCCTCCCTACAGCCTTTGTACTCTGCTTTGCCACTTTTAGGTCATCTGAGATGACAATCCTCAAGTCTTTTTCTTCCCTTATGACTGTCAGCAACTCCTCCACCCATCCTGTAGCTCTCCCCAGGGTTTCTGCACCCCAGGTCCATGATTTTGCACTTATTTGCATTGAACTTCAGTTGCCACACTTCAGAACAATTTTCCAGCTTTCCTAGGACCCTCCTCATTTTTTTCCACCCCATCTGGAGTGTCTACCCTGTTGCAGATCTTGGTGTCATCTGCAAACAGGCAAACCTTCCCTTCCAGACCTTCTGCAATGTCATTAATAAAGACATTGAAAAGGACTGGCCCCAGTACTAATTCCTTGAGGTATCCCACTGGTCATCCCCCTTTCCTCGGATTGGATCCCATTTACCACCACCCCCTGCTTTCTGTTCCCCAACCAGTTTCTAACTCAGTTCATCACCTTGTGGCCCATATCCAGGCTACTCAACTTGTTTACCAGTCTTTACAGCCTAGACTGTCAGTCCCTGAAATCTGTAGTACAAGGGCCCAAACAGTGTACTGTGTCAGAACCAGTGAGGTCTCAGTCACAACTGGATATTGGCAGCAAACTTTCCTAGTACTAGTCCTCCCACAGTTGTCACGTCTCCCCAGATAAGATTTACAATCATTGATTCCAAAATACCTTGCAATTCCAGCTTACAGATATATGACTTTATGCCAGATAGGTGAACCCTGTCTTTATGGTAAAGATTGGGGCATGTCATGGATATCTGTGGGAAGGAGATCACAGAGCCACCAGTTCTTTTTGTTTTCAATATACTTTATTTCTCCATTGGCCCCTCCAAGCAGTCCTCCTTCCAGCTCCTCCATACAATTTTTCTAACTGTGGAGCCTTCATATGGCCTTTCTTCTGTGGTCCCCATGACCACTGTGGCCCTGAAGATCTTCCCCAGATGCTTTGGTGGTGTGGTCCTCTTCAACAGCACTGAGTCAGTCTAGTGCTGACAACACTAGTGTGGTCAAGAACCATGCAGAAAAAATAGCGCTAATTTTTTTTCTGCCCTCCACACCACCCAGACTAAAGAATTCTCACTCCAGGAGGGCCGGGGGAGTGGATCATGGGGAAAGTTAAAATTCTTGGGGCCATAGAATACTGTTTCCATGGCCCCATGTAAAAAAAAAAACTAAATCCTGAGTGCAGAAAAAAGTTGGAGACCAGGATTATAACCCTGGTCTCCTATGCCGCTGGCCAAGCTGTTCAATGCCCCAGCCCTTCACACCACAGAAGCAGCTTGGCCATCCTCCTGGATCCTGGTAGCCAGCCATCTGGATCCTGGTGCCCTTGAGTGCCTTAAGCACCATGGACAGCAATCGGGGGGGCGCTTTCTGAAAGCGTTGTAAATCCCCTCTTGCTGTCAGTGTTAGCGCTACAGGGACTTGTGCTCTCTTGACTGGCACTATTCCTGTAGCACTAATCTAACTAGGTACCATCTTCAGTAGCTCACTGGTAGATATTACAGCCCCATTATACCAGGCCAGCTACTGTAGTGGGGGCAGCCAATAGAGACTCTGGTCTGAGAGGCCTGTGATAGCAGGATGGGCTTCATTTATAGCACAGCAACCTGCCCCTTCTTCTCATTTTCTAGTTCTTTCCACTAAAGGAAGCATGTAATACATAAGGTACAGGCAAGCCTAGCACACCATCATCCACTTGCTATACCCTCCCACGTGCCTGCATTCCTGCTGCATTTCTATTTGTGGTCATCAATGCTAGAGGCATCACACTCTTCAAAGGAGGATGCTTAGTCCGCCTTACACTCATCTTCAAGCATTCCCCAGTTTGGTTCCATGTCATAATAGCAATTGCAAAACAGTAATCGCTATTATGGAGAGTGTATATTGCCGAAAAGCAAATTGGCGATATACACTTCAGGCGACGAAATTCAGAAAACTAAAAAGTGTTTTGACGAGGCTGTGCCCCTGTGTCCATCATGGAAAAGCTTTTGACTTTTATCACCCTGAAATTAGATTCTCAACTCCAGGGGTGGGTGCATGTTGGAGAGGGTACAAAATTCGGATTCCGAAAAAATATTAAGTCCTGTTGCCATAGACAGCAGCAAAATTTCCATGCTCCCGGCCCCAGCCCCAAACCCAGTATACACAGCTAGCTCAGCAGCAGCAGGCACACCAGTTCCCTAAAACCCCTTCCCTGTCCCTCCCTTCCCCCGCTACCCCCCTTCCGCACGCCCTTCCCTATGTCATTTTCATGTAGGGTCACTACCCTTGCAGGGTAGCCCATGAGGAAAGCATTGAAAATGAGTCGCCATTTTCACAGTTGCCCATTGTCAGTCGCTATCCTCACTGGATACCCCCCAGTTCAGAAAACCTGGGTCACCAACATAGTGAGTGGCACCTCTGCTGCTGCACCAACAGGGCCAGAGTCACCCAGTTAGGATCAGTTATTGAACGTCTTGCTTGAGGCAACACAATGAGTACACAAAGAGTCCAGTAAGACATAAGAATATGCTGCTAGGAAAGACAAGCAGAGAATGAGAGTTAAAGAGAGAGCAAGAAAGTGAATGTGAGCAAGTGAAATAGAGAGAGGGAATGATAGAGAGAGAGAGAGAGAGAGAGAGAGAGAGAGAGAGAGAGAGAGAGTCCGAGAGAGAGAGAGAAGCTCTATTGAACAAGACATGCAAGACTTTTAACTTATGCTAGCAATTTTTTTTCTGTCAAACATGTTCTCCTACTTGAAGCAATGACATGACTGAACCAAGAAAAGCAACAAGTGCCCTCCCCATGTCAGAGAACAGGCCCTAGCACACCCACGACAATCTCATCATGCTTTACTGCTCCAGTACTCCTACAGTACCTCTTATATTGTATGTTAATTACTCACCAGCAAGCCAGAATAGCAGCCCGATCCTTTCCATTTCTTCGCCTGCCCACACACTTTTAGCTTTTCTGACAGTTTCACTTAATAAAGCAGCAAGTTCCTGACTTTGCTAACCAGATTAGCACACAGAAGTCCACTTCTGATCTTGTTTAAAAACCCCATCACTTAAATACCCTGCAGCCACAGTGACATGGTTGACTTGTTAGTCATATGTGCAATTATGTAAATTTGAATAAAACTAGGATTCTTTGTCAGCCTAGCTGAATAGTCACTAGACCACAAGATATTATTTTCATCAGTATATAAGACATTTGACAACAAAGTTCAAGTGCTTAAAAATATACACACATACAGCTGTGAGTATTTAAAAAAAAATTGCATCCCTTTACTCACTGTTTTTGGTAAATATGTTGTAATTTAAGGAATCATTCTACATATGTGTCAGTTTTCATTTCATTGTGGCAAAGGTGGATTTAAACTAGATTAGGGGGTGGCAAGTGGACAGCAGGTAGACAGGGATCTGATACAGCGGAGTCACAACCTACCCCCCAGGCTAGCTGGGAAGGACTTGGGGTGGCCGAAAAAGGAAGGAGTAGAAGGAAGGAAATGGAGGCCAATGAAGGGAAGGGGGCAGGATGGAGGGTGGTCTCGCTGAATGCAAGAAGCTAAGGCAACAAATCTGCTGAGTTACAGGCACTCTTAACAGTGTGGAGAGTGGATATTGCAGCTGTCAGAGAAACGTGGGCATCTGAGCACCGGGACTGGGATCTGGCAATCCCAGGATACAAAGTATACAGGAAGGACCAAAAGGAAGGGAGGAGCAGTGGGGTGCCAGTCTATGTGAGGGGTGGGATCAAATGCACAAGGGACAAGGGGGAAAAGGAGAACAGAGGCAATCTGACTGCAGCTCCTAGACTCAAGGGGTAGGAAACTGAGGTTTGGGTAGTATACAGGCCACCATCCCAGTCTGAGGAGCTTGACAGGGAATTAACAGGACAAATCAGAAAGATATGTACAAAAGGGACGGTGTTCATCGTGGAGGATTTCAACTTGCTGGGGGTTGATTGGAGCATTCCGGCCACTTCCAGTGCTAGGGAGTAAGTGCTCCTGGACACAATCCTGGAGGGTCTCCTGACACAGTTGGTTAGTGTACCTACTAGGCTAAAGAACACTTTAGATCTGGTGTTGTCGAATGGGGAGTAGTGAGGGAAATAAAGGTGGAGGACCCACTAGCCGACAGCGATCACCAAATGGTGTGGTTTAATATCACGATGTGTGGGGAGCCAGAGAAATCAGTTACTCAGGTAGTAAACTTCCGGGGGGCAGACTTTGGGAGGATGCAGGAAGTACTTAAAGAGAAACTAGAGGGCATAAGGCAGGAGATAGATGCAGAGCAGAAATAGGATATTGTTAAAAGGGAGATTACAGAGGCAACAGAAGCCTGCACCAAGACACAGAGTAAGAGGAGCAGAGCAAGAAAACCATGCTGGTTGAACAGTGAGGTAGTGGAGGTGGTGAGAGCAAAATGAGAGGTGCACCAGAGGTATAGAAGGATAGGGAAGGAATTGGACAAGGAGGAGTATGCAAGACCATCCAGGGAGGTGACCAGAAAAGTGAGATAAGCCAAGACCCAGAGGGAGCTGAGATTAGCACAGGGAATTAACGGGGGGGGGGGGAGAGAGACTTTTTCAGATATATCAGGGAGGAAAGGAAGTGCAAGGAGACAATTGTGAGGATAAAAAGGAGTGGGGAATGGACAAAAAAGGGTGAGGAGCAGGCAGAAGCACTGAATGAATACTTTTGCTCAATGTTCACGGAAGAAAAAGGGGGACTGCTACCACCATGGGCTGGGAGGGTGGGGACGGGGAAGAGGAGGCAACAGATGGAAGAATTGAGGCAAGTAGAGTCCTAGAGGGACTGAGGGCACTGAAGGTAGGCAAGGCACCAGGGCCAGATGGTATCCACCCCAGAGTGCAGAGGGAGATGGTAGAGGTGTTGGCGGAGCCGCTGGCAGATCTGTACAGCACCTCACTGGAGTCGGGATGTGTGCCACTGGACTGGAGGATGGCACACGTAGTACCATTACACAAGAGTGGACCAAGGGATGAACTGGGTAATTATCACCCAGTAAGTCTCACCTCCATAGTGTGCAAACTCATGAAGACATTACTAAAAGAAAGACTGGTGTCCTACCTGGAGGACAATGGCCTCCAGCATGTGAGGCAGCATGAGTTTGTTTCAGGAAAGTCTTGTCAAACCAACCTGATACAATATTATGACTGGGTGACAGGTGAACTGGATAAGGGTCATGCGGTGGATTTTCTTTACTTGGACTTTAGCAAGGCCTTTGATTCTGTGCCTCATGGGCGGCTTGGGGGGACGCCAACTGGTGTAGGGGTTGGGGCAAAAATGATGAACTGGATTAGAAGCTGGCTGAGTGGGAGGCTGCAATGGGTGGTGGTGAGAGGGAAGCTCTCAGCTCCAAGGCCGGTGACAAGTGGGGTGTCACAGGGCTCTGTGTTGGGGCCAGTATTGTTCAGGCTCTTCATATCAGACATTGCATATAGGGTGGTGAGCAAGATAAGTCTGTCCACTGATGACACCAAAATTAGAGCAGTGGTGAATGGAGAGGAGGGATGAAAGCAGCTGCAGGGGGACCTAAGCAAGCTAGAGAAGTGGTCAGAGAGGTGGCAGCTGGGGTTCAATGCAAAGAAGTGTAAGGTTATGCACTTCAGGGTGAAGAACCCAAAGAGAGAATACTGGCTGGGAGGGGTTAAGCTGGGGATCACTGAGGAGGAGAAGGACCTAGGGGTAGTGATAACAGGGACCATGGACAACACTGCCCAGTGCAGGAGAGTGGCTGCAAAAGCGAACAAAATGCTGGGGTGCATAGCCAGGGGCTTTTCGTCCAGTTGAAGAAAAGTGATCTTGCTCCTCTACAGCTCGCTGATAAGGCCGCACTTAGAGTACTGTGTGCCGTTCTGGAGGCCATACCTAAAGTGTGATATCAGGCTACTGGAGGGGGTGCAGAGGAGGGCAACAAAGATGATATGTGGAATGGAAGGGACAGACTATGACAGCAGGCTGAGAGACTTGAATATGTACACCCTGGAAGATAGAAGGGCCAGGGGGAATTGATAGAGACATTCAAGTGTCTGAGGGGAATCAATAAGGATGGGGCAGATGGGGTCTTTAAGTTAAGAAGGAGGAGGGTCACCAGGGGGCATGCGCTAAGAATAGAGGGGGGAATATTTAGGAAGGAAATGAGGAGACACTATTTCACAGAGAGGGTGGTAGCAAAATGGAATGCCCTACCAGAATGGGTAGTATCATGTAAATATGTGAACCGTTTAAAAAGGGCATGGGACAGGGAACAGGGAGAGTGAGGTGGGAGAGGTGGGGTGGCAGTGGGATGACAAATGGGAGGGGGTGGGGCAGCTGCAAACTAGGGGTGCTAGCTGCACACTCAAACAGACTTAAATAGACCGGGTGGTCTGTTTCTGCTGGCACATTCGTATGTTTGTATGTTCGTATGTAACTTCTGATGGACAAACAACTTAAGCAAGCAACAAAACATGACAGGGTGTGTAGTTATGGAGACATGATTTGTTAGTGTCAGTGGCTCAGCAGGTTGCACACTCACCTTTGAGGCTAGAAGATCAGAAGGTAATGGGTTCAATCCTCACCCCAAGCACTTGGGAGTAAAATCCCAATACTGACACTGTAGTGCATTATGAGGGGGATGCTGCACTTCTGAGGTGCTGTCTTAAGGATGAGACATTAAACTGAGGTCCGTTCAAGTGGATGTTAAAGATCCCATGGCACTTCTTGAAGAGAGTAGGGGAAATTTTATTAAACATGATAATATCAAACAATACAGGTACAAAAGGGAAAACATCAGGTCAGAAATGCATTTAACATAAATCAGGGAGCAATGAAAAGAAAAGCATTGAAAAATAAAGGAGAAAACCTAGAAAAAATCAGGTCTTAGGGAAACATCTCCCATTGCTGATGTGACATCTCGGCATAACGAAAAAAAGCAGGAAACTTTTCTTTTTTAAATGAAAGAAACAAGTATTAGTGATATATAAGACAATCAAAACCATTATTGCATATAAAATAAAATGGGGGGGGGGGGTAAACAAAAGGAAAAGGAAAAATAATTACAGGAGAGCACTTCCCCTTGCTGACAGATCCGCTCAGCAGAGAACTGAGTAGGTGTGTCACATGTAGTCAGAGAAAAAAAAGGACTATGCAGGGGAACATCTGCAAGAGCTAATGCAAAAAATGCTGATGCATGTGTTAAGTTAATGAAAAGCGCCATGAAAACCCTTCCAAGCTGTGAAAAACACAGGAGTAGGAAAAGAAGCTTTATCTGTTGTGTACAATGATTTCAAAAGATTATATACCATATGAGCAACAGTCTTAGGAGCAATGTTTTTTTTCTTGTAATGTGAAAGCACAACTGGACTTAATCCCAACCAAGACATGGGATAAAGACCCAACACAACAATTTCACAAGTGACAGCAGAAAAAAGGGGGTTACGTAGGACAATGCTGAGCTGCATCCAAAAGTCCTGGCTATGCGGGCAGTCAAAGAAGAAATGTGATTGAGATTCACTGAGGCCTACACAGGTGTCCCTAGGGCACATGTGTTCCATCACCGCTTTATGCTTAAGTGAATCTTGTACTGCTAACCTCCTGTTCAAGCAAAGCCAGAGGATATCCCACCTATAAAGAGGAACAGATTTGTTCATCAGTTGTGATAAAGCAGTGTGAACAGCTGTGGGTGGGTACAATTTTAATTATAAAATGGCAAGAAAAAATCTAGAAATCTCATTGGCCAAGAGACATCAGATGACTGTACAGTAAATCTCTTTATATGCACAGTCATCCTGGTCCTAAGCCACATCACACAATGAGCAAATCAGTCCTCCTACAGCCAGAACTATGTTCCATCAGTCCCCATGCAACCAGAATTGGTCTTCCATCACAAACATGGCCGCTACCATTACACTGTAAAAACCTTCAACTGGGCCCTAAAAATAAAACTACCTTAAATTAGAAACATTAAGTATTGTTTATAGTTTCCATTACAACTGTTTCTTTACTAACAGTGAAAAACACCCCCTCTGTCTTTACCTGCTCATCAGGAAAATCTCTTCTGCTTACCCTGACAGTGAGATAATTGAGTCTGTGGCTCTAAAACAGGCCTTTG
Source organism: Neoceratodus forsteri (assembly GCA_016271365.2). Classification (NCBI taxonomy): domain Eukaryota; kingdom Metazoa; phylum Chordata; order Ceratodontiformes; family Ceratodontidae; genus Neoceratodus; species Neoceratodus forsteri. Next base: position 450,907,596 of record JADMNL010000023.1, on the reverse strand, counting down.
TTGTCTGTGTGTATAGTATGTTAGGAGAGTAACATTCTACCAGTGGAACACAGCAGAATTTTGAATCCCTGTATTCCATGGTAAACATTCCATGAAAAACATTCTGGGCCGGATATTCAAACTGCGCCCAAAAAGTGCGCAACAGCAGGAGCAAGCACAAGTCAATTGTGCACAAGCGTAATACACGCGAAATTCAAACATGGAGCAAGACAAATTGCGCAACCAGCCAACGTCTGAATATCGCACAACCTGCGCCATAGCGCAACCAGGAAGGGGAAGCTGAGCAGAGATGATGCACCATAGCACAACAAAGGCAGCCCAGCTGAGCAGTCCAGAGGCGCCATAGTGCAAGCAAAGAGACCCCCAGCAGCAGAGCAATGGAACTGCACAACCAGGGAGGTAGGCAGGGGCCCACCACCCATGCCACAGATGGGCACATGGACACACTGCATAAACAACAATGTACCCCCACACCCCAAGCGCAGCATAACTGGGGGAGGGATGGAACAGCCACTGGACCATGGGGACAAGCAAAGAAAGCACATCCCAGCCGTGTCACTGCAGCATACCCACTGGCAAGCTGAGAGTGCCACACAAAGAGGGCGGACCACCCCAGTGTCCAGCAGCCCCCCCCGTGTGCACAGCACACCCAGCACTGTGACCCCAAGACTCCACCCATGTGCAGTGACCAGCACTGCAGGAATCCCCAGGCCCCCGAACACTGCAACCTCGTGAACCACAGAACTATAAAGCCAAACCCACCATGAGCACCCAGCAGTGGGTGGCAGCACATGGCAATACTGAGTGGAAGCCACACCCACACAGAGACACCACCCCACACACGCACACACATCCAGACCATACCACCCAGATGTCCGTGCACACCACTGCAACTGAGCACCTATAGCCAGCTGCAAATCAGAGACCACCACAGTATTCATATCAAAATATAAATGTAATGAACAAGAATAACAAGAACAACAAAGCAACTATGTACATATATACAAAGCAGGGGTTGGGGTATGGGTATAAGGTAGGGGTGGGTAAGGGGCAGGGGTGAACAACCAGGAGAGAGAAGGTGGGGTGTGGTGATGGGCAGCTACCAGCCGGCAGCCTGCCCTCCTTCTGCCTGGTGCTGTGACCGGTGCCTCCTCCGGTGCCATATCCCATGCCGCTGCATGTCCAGAAGTATGGCGTGCGAATCCATGGCCACCTGTGTGAGCCTCCGCAGTGCTCACTCGATGCGACGCAGGATCTGGATACCTAGGACAAGGGATCAGAGTAAATGGCTGTGACTGTCCACATCCCTGAATCCCACCCATCATGCATGGCATACAGCCATGCCCCGCTCCTGTGATGGACTGCACCCACCCACAGTGACCATGCACAAGACATGCCCAACCAGGCAGCAACAGCCATGTGTACCACTGCACGCATACACTGCCCATGTCCATCACAGCACAACCAAGGCTGCCCAGTGACGTGGCTACGTGGTGGGATGCTAGTGCCACAGCCATGTGCCCAGTGCATGCAGGGACCACCAGTGACGCACACACACACACACATGCAGTGCCACTGGACAGTGATGACTGTCACATGTTGTGTGCATGGTAGTGTAGTCCATGGACGGTGGCCGTGCCCCACCCAGCATGCAATAGCATCCATGATGTAATGACACTCACCCTCATCAAGCTGCAGCTGTGGCTGCTGCTGCTGTGGCTGTGGCTGCTGTTGCTGCGGCTGTGGCACACCACCTCTGCCAGCCACCCTGGCACCGCCATCCCATGCCTCAGCCTGGGCCCGCCTCCACTTCTCCACGCCTGTGGGAGACAAATGAAGAGAAACACATCAGTGAGATCCCAAAGCAGACAGCCCCTTGCCCCAATGAGTGTGCCTGCCCACACAACCAGACCCAAACAGCACACACCTGCAAACACCTTCACAGCAAACCATAGCCCAACCCACCCCCATGTGCAGGTCACATTAAACAGTGTCACCCATGCGGACAATACCGGTGCATACCTAGCACACCCACCTGGCCTAGGCACAATGCCTCTCCTGGCACAAGACCTGAGGCGCTCCAGCAGAGCACGCTCCCTCCTTTGCAGGTCACTATAGCGGTGCCTGCACTGCTCAGGAGTCCTCCTCTGCCCAGTGGCCTGCTCTAGGGCAGTTGCCACCTGCTGCCACACATGGGTGCGTGCCATCTACAGGGGCACTCCCCCAAACAGTGTCCCATGGTGAGGCTCCACCACAGCCACCAGGTTTGCCAGCTCCAAGGCCCCCCATTGTGGAGCTCTCCTGCGTGCCATTCTAGAGATGTACAGTGGCAATATGGCACTCCGCAGCGTGGCAACGCCACGTGGAAATGTTGCGCAATACAACTCCATGAGTCCCTATCGTGCTGTTCGTACAGCGCCATTGGTCCACATCATGCTGTCACCGAACAGCGTGATAGAGCCGTACACATGCCAGATGTACAGCGCCAGGGGGCAAAGGTCAGGCACAAAGTCATGGGTCAGTGGCGCAAGGCCACGCACAGCGCCATCGGACGTCTACACATCTTGTGCGATCAGTCACCTGCGTGCCAGTGCCACAGTGGACTATTGTGCAGTTGTGCCACAGCGCCATTTGGTGACCAGCGCTGCAGCCCCACTGGCACAATGGTGGCCATGTCCGGAATTGCTGATCGCGCACAGCACGTCATCAGTGCGGCTGACGCCTACGTAAGCTACCTGGGCATGTGCAATGCGGTGTACTACGCAGTCACAGAAATGCATCATTGACTCAGCCGGCTCAACCATATTGCGCAAATCGCAATGGCACGATATTCAGCTGACACATGCAAATCATCTGATCAGCCATAAAAAGGCGCAGTGGCGCGATTAGCATCTCATTACAGTTGCTCCATTCCTAATTTGCATGCATTGTGCTATAAATATGCGACAGTGGACTGCGCTGGCCAGATTCGGGTACTGCAGGTGAGAGGTGAGTTGCAAGCTGTGTGATGTTCTGGGCAATGGTCATGGGATAACGCTGTAGATTGCACAGTGACAGGTGTCCACTTCCACCCATACAGACCGACATGAGCCGAGCAAAGACCAGGTGACGATGAAGATGGTGGGTGAAGAGGCCCAACTTCACCAAGTCAGCGACAGAGGCACTCTTCCAGGCCTGCCTGGAAGAGGTCACTACTGAGTGGATGGCGGGGCACGCCTGAGGCCCGTGCTGCTGCATGGGAGGGGGTAGCCCGTGTGGTAAACCTGCACGGAAGCCACCAGCGCTCCGTGCAGGAATGCAAAAAAAAGATGGGGACAGACCGGAGATGGGTCAAAGAGAAGGTGGCAGCCCTCAGGGCGGCACGCGCTGCCACAGGCGTTGGCCAGCCAGAGGTGGCAGAGCTGAGTCACGCTGTGACTGTGGCTGTTGCACGAACCTGCACCATTGCTGATGCAAGGACTGCAATGGGCAGTCCCACGTGTGTGTCTCATAATAAGGACCGTCTGGCTGCATCAATGCAGTGTAGTGCTATAGAGGGCGTACCAGGAGGTAGATTCCAGACCGGTGGAAGCCCATCACTGCACGGTATGACATGGTGGTGGTGTTGGGGGGGAGAGGTTGATCACATGCACTAACATGTTCTCACTTTCTGTTACAGATCCTGTTCATCTGCAGGGGACGGTGGTGGTGGGACCATGCAGTGTGGAAGACCTGCCAGTGTTGGTGGAGGGTCCATCCACCTCTGCTGCCAGCCGGCATGCACTGCACCAGCATGCACGCCTGGCTGCCACTTCTGTTGTCGGTGAGTCAGGTGTGGGGGGGTGCACAGCCTGTGTCTCCGCAGTCTGGCATGCAAGCATGCCAGCATGCTGTGACTGTGGCTGTTGCACGAACCTGCACCATTGCTGATGCAAGGACTGCAATGGGCAGTGCCACATGTGTGTCTCATAACAGACACACAGCAGGCCAGCACGTGCCCTTGGACCTAGCTGGTTCCAAAGTGTGTGCCAGCACGTTAGCACAGTCCCAGGCTGTGCCTGTCAGCACTGGTGGGGCAGCACCAGTGGCTGTGCAGGTCTCTGGCACTGTTGCGGTCACAGCAGTGGAACGAGTGGTCCCTGGGACACAGCAGTTGGAGGGGCCGCAGCAGCAGTCACCCACCAGATCTGGGGGTACAGGGTCTAGTGGTGGCACATGCACACCACCTGTTGACTTGCCCACACCTGGTCCTGGTGAACAGTGCCCACCCTCAAGGGGTGTTGAGCATCAGGCCCTTCCATACCCTGGGGGACAGAATGCCGATGTGGCACCGGACCCACTGGACAAGCACACCCGCCTGCTGCGGGCATCAGTAGAGCAGCAGATGCGGGTTGCAACGTGTGTGGAGGCACTGTCCGTGGCTGTGGAGTGGAACAGCAGGGACAATGCATTGATCCTTGCAGAGATGGTCAGACTGCGGACGGATCGCCGCCATTGACAGGCTGACCCAGGCAGTGGTCTCTGTCGTGGCCGCATTGGGCACACAGTCAGGTGCCCCTGTACCGCACACCCCACACAGTACGCTCTCCACTCCCCATTCCCAGCATCGTGTGACACCCAGACTGTTGACGCCGGGTTCTGCTGTGGGCATCCTGAGCACACCTGGTGCAGGTATGTTCGGCATGCTGCACACCCCTGTGCGGACAAGGTCGCGATCGTGCAGTGGGACCCCGGTGGTCCATCGGTGCCACACCATGTGGCCCATGATCAGCCTGCCAGTGCTGCTGGGACACGGTGGGGCCACCACACATCCGAGGTGGCCGTGGCACAGTGCCACCTGGTGACCTGTCTCCAGTGCGGGCCCTGTCTGATGCTGCCCTGTGTGCAATTGTGTGTCATGGTGGGCAGTGCACTGGTGGGTCCCTACTCCAACCACGCTGACACACGGACCACCTGCACACCCACCCGACTGCTGTCCACAGGTGCTGTGCATGATGATGCCTGCACATTATACTGTACACCAAGGTGCAAGGTGCCCAGCATCTGACACGTGCTGACAGTACAGGTGGTGGGGGTGGTCATTGATCCTTGTGTTTGCCATGTCTGTTCCTGCTCTGCTGACCTGCCCATGTATGCTTTGTGCCTGGTGTGTGTGTGTGTCCATATGACTATTCACCCCTCCTGATGGTGTGTTGTGCACCTGGACCCTACCACTCCCTTGCCGTCATGCACCCCTGGTGTGTTACCCTGTGTGCCTGTGGGTTGCGCCTAGACAGTGTTGGTTGCACATGGCCCTTGACTTACCTGTGTTGTCGCGAAATGCTCCTCCGTGATGGTGTCCCGGTGCAGCTGGGCCTGCCCGGATCAGTTGGGTCCCGCGCCGTCCAAGGGGCTGCTCATCCCCATCATCACCGCTGTCCCCCTCCTTGACCTGTACAGCTATCCCACAGTCTTTGGCCATGTTGTGCAGGATACAACAGGCCAGGAATATCCCACAGGCCTTTGAGGGGCTGTACTGTAGGGCACCACCGGAGGTGTCTAGGCATCGGAAGCGTGATGTTGCGTGTGGCAGCATTTGCCTCATTATAGCGTTGCTGCAATGGGGTCATGGGGTGCCGGTAGGGTGTGAGCAGCCAGGGACTGAGTGGGTCTCCTCTGTCACCTGTGTGGAGATAGTGGAGATAAGTATCATGTTCAGGTCCATATTGCCCATATCCCTGTGTGCCACTACCATGGCACCTGTGGCTTTCCCACCCTTGCCCCAACCTTGCAATTCCTACATGCATACTCACCCACTAGATGTCCTGTGGGGATGTGCCCACTCTTGAATCGATGGCACAGTGCAGAATGGTACCATATGAAGGCATCATGTGCTCCGCCAGAGTGTGTGGCACAGACATTGATGATCGCCCGCCATCACACACCGCCTGGCAGTTGACACTCGAGAAACCCTTCTGGTTTGGTATGCTGCCCCATCGGGGCCAGGTGGCGTGTGAATAGCCACATGGGTGCAGTCTATCGCCCTAACGCCAGGCATACGTGCTACCCTGTGGAACTCCTGCATGTTTGCTGCTACGCTTTGCGCGGTGCTGGAGAATGGATGTACTCCGCAGCATGTGGCAGCAGTGCGCTGAGGAATTTGGTGAGGATGCGTGACATGGCCGACTGTGTTATGCTTGTGGTGTCCCCTGTTGGCCTTTGGAAGGTACCCGTGGTGAGCAGGCACATGCAGGCTGTTCTTTGTCTCCACTGACAGAGCGTGGCTCCGTCGTGTGGGTGCCTGCATCACATCACTGCACAGCTCACAGAGCCGCCTCAGTATTGCCCTGTTCAGGCGGTACCGGCCCACAATCTCCACATCCGTGTACAGCTCAAAGCTGACGCGGGCACGGTACTGCCTGTTGGGGGCATACCACCGATGGGCCCTTCCACAGCCACGTCCCCTGCAGCATGCCTTCTCACCCCTCATTACAGCTTCCATGAGGAAGCTGGCACTATCCATGTCCCTGGCTTGTTTCCTCCCGGCTGTTGTTGCTCTGTTACCCCCGCTGTCCTGACTGCTACCTCCACTGCACCGGGTACACCTACTGGCCTCTGCAGTCTGTGGCCCCACACACCCTCCCTTGTCCCTCTTCTCTCCTGTGCACTCCCTGGCCTGCACTGTTTGTCCTCTGGCCTTCTCTGTCTCCCTACCTCATGTGGCTTCCCTGTAGCGTTCTTGCGCCTCTTCCTTGAGCCTTTTTATTTTGGCTCATTTCCACCGTGGCGCACCTTCCAGCTGATCCGCTGTTGTGCATTACGCAAGCCTTTTAATATCGCATTGCGCTCTTTATGCATGGATCCACCCCTTCAGTTGCACATGCCTTCATTTGCATTGCGCTGTTGCTCAGCATGTGTTCAGTAGCACAACTGCTTCCCGCTGAATATGGCAGGATGGTGCATTTTTGGACTTGCGCATGCGAAACCCTATTGCGCATAGCGCAACCCTTTTGAATATCCAGCCCTCTATGTCTTGAATGTGGGGAAACACAGAGAAAAAAAACAGGATAAAGAAAGTAGGTAATGCAGTAATACTTTATAAACAAAGAGAAAAGGTTGGAAAACACACTGTACATAGGCAGACTCAAACTGCTCAAATACATTGCAGATGTTTATAAAAGCACATACATTTGAATCATATAGAGGTATGTTCAGGTGAAATGTACCCCTTTCCCCACCAAAAAAGGCAACCTGGCAGGTTTAAAGTTTTTTTCCTTACTAACCTTTCACCTCAATCCTATAGCAGCTTTCCTTTAATGTACTAGACCACAACACAGAAGTAAAAAACAAAAATAAAGAGAAGGTTGCCTTCAGTGAAACTATATAGCTACAGAGTAATGAAAATGAAGTTTTCAACACTGCTTATGTTTTACACATTTACAGATATTACAGTGCATTTATATGATACAATTTACACGTTAGAGAAAATATTTATTTTCAACCAACTCTACTAATAAATATTTTAACTGCAAAGTACTGCACTAGTTAACCTATTGCTGAGATATGCTATTTTATGCATTAATAGGGACTGCATTTTTCATTTTTAGATGTTTTAGAAGTAATGTATTGTACACTCTGAAAATAGTAAATAAGTTTGAATCCCTATCAGAGTAAATCAAACTAATTCTTTTATGATGGTGGCCCATTTTATAAGTGTGATAAGCCACTCCACGGTTTGCATTAAAGGATTTTAATGCACTTCCCAGGGGCATAAGGACACTCAGCCTTCAACCTCATACCTTAGCACACCCCTGGGGCATGCAATAAAATCCTTTAATGCACACCCTGTTGTGACCTATTACTTACATGTAACATGGGGGTGAAGTTACAGTTGATGATGTGGTGGCATAATTGTTTCCTCAACAGGATGGCACATAAAGTGTGATGAATTCGCCATTGGAATAGTATATGAATGGCCACTAATATATAGGAAGGGACCCATGAAGCACAATAGCGGCCCAGAGGTTGTGCCCCATGCATGTTCCAATATGTTAAAAAGGAAATTAACTACTCTTCACCCAAGGGGGGAGCACCCGACAATTAGCTCCCGCTAAATACGCTCCCGACAATTCGCCCCCATGTCAACCCGCTCCCATGACAACCTGCTTCGTGATAATTCACTCCCGTGATTTTAAGAGACCTGTACTTTAGTGAACTTTAATAAACTAACAAGTAATTTGTTCATTATGGATCAGCAGCATGCCTTCTTGGCAACTCCCAAGTACCCGGGCAAAATTACTGGAGAAAAATATGCAAAAGTAAAATATTAAGAGGTCACCATACATAAGTGTACTAGGACCGGTCGTCTTTAATGTCTTTATAAGCGACATTGCAGGGGGGACTGGAAGGAAAAGTATGTCTCTTTGTAGACGACACAAAGATCTGCCACAGAGTTCATACACAAGGTGAGGTGGAAAGGATGAGAAGGAACTTGGCAAGGTTGAAGGAATGGTCAAATGTATGGCAGCTTCGATTCAATGCTAAGAAGTGCAAAGTAATGCACCTGGGAAACAAAAACTCAGGGGAAGAGTACACAGTGGGGGGGAGGTACTAACAACAACAAAAATGGAATGGGACCTGGGGGTAGTCATATCAGATGACCTAAAGATAGGCAAGCAATGTGAGAAGGCAGTAAGGAGGGCTGGGGGGATACTGGAATGCATAGGGAGAGGCATCACCAGTAGAAAACAAGAAGTTGTTATCCCTCTGTACAGACAGTTGTTGAAACCCCATCTGGAGTACTGCGTGCAGTTCTGGAGACCCCATCTCCACAAGGACATAGACAGGATGGAGGCAGTCCAGAGGGCAAATAAAATGGTGCAAGGTCTGCACCAGAAGCCAAATGAAGAGAGAGACTAAAGGAGCTTAATATGTATACCCTTGAGGAAAGGAGGGGAACATGATAGAAACTTTCAAGTACCTCAAGAAAATCAACAAAGTCCAAGAGGGTAGTATCTTTCAGAAAAACAGATATGCAAGAACAAGGGGGCACAATTTGAAGATTGAGAGGGAATGGATTAGAGGCAATGTGAGGAAGTATTTTTTCACAGAGAGTAGTGGATGCATAGAACGACCTTCCTGAGGAGATTGCGGGGTCAAAAACAGTGGGGGAATTCAAGACTGCATGGGACAGACACAAGGCAATTTTAGTTGGGGGGTAGGGGGAAGTAGGCTGTTGGTTAACTAGGATCTGCAGCTTATACAATAGGTAGGTAGGGAAATGGGCAGACTGGGTGAGCAAAATGGTCCTTATCTGCCATCAAAATCTATGTTTCTATGTTTATTCTCCTGAAGATGGATCTCCAAGGAACACACAAATGTCATCGTAGTATGCTAAGACTCGAATTTCCGAGGTGTCTGGAATGAATTGTACACCTCTAAGAGTTGTACATGATTGGAGTAACCACACAAAAAATGGGTAGATGGAGAAAATGTACAGCAAAGGGCTGAGTGGACAGCTCTGTTGTAACCCTGCTGTTTGTATTACTGGGGACCCCCATGCTAGAGTTCACCAGGGGAAGTAAGAGCGCCATATTGTTGGAAGACTTTGAAAAGAAAGGGTAAGGCAACCTGATCCTATGCTTGTTCTTGGTCAAGTGAGAGGATGTACCTACTTGTATCATACTTCTATAAAAAGGTTCGCATAACAAAATGAGATTATCAAAAAATGTGTTGGCAGTGAACAGCGCAACACTAAGCCTCTGAGATCAAGGAATCAGCTGCCATTGCTAGATGTTTAGACAGTGCTTTCACCAAAATGTTATAGTCCATGTTCAGGAGGCATAATGGCTTCCACTTTGTCAATAGGGTATGGTCATCTTTCTTACACAAAAATATCAGAAATGCCTCTCCTATACCAGATGCCAGGGTGTGGGAGCCAATAATTGCATGTAAAATACCTGCAGGGTAGGAGCAAGATAGTCAATGACACATTAAACAAATTCTGTTGGGGAGGGGAGCATCAGAATCAGGGGTGATGATACTGGGCAGCCCTTTTATTGCCTCTCTGACCTCTTGGACTGTGAGTGGGGAAGTCAACTGGTTCCTAACTTTAAGCTTGGGACTGTCATGGACAGGAGAGGGAAATGGGGAGCATCCAGACCCAAGCTGGAGCCAAATTTGGAGTCGACATATGTCTGAACAATGGACTGAATGTCAGTGGGATTTGAAGAAGGAGGATCTAGGTCCGTGGAGTGAAGGGCCCACATATGATGATGGTTAAGTCTTGCTTTGCAAGCTTTACAATCATCTAAAGATGGATTCTGACTCTGAGTGCCATATTTGGCCTCCTGTGCCAAGGATTTAGCCCTGCCATACTGGAGCATGAGCATGCGGGTCTTCAGGGCAGCAATTGACTCTGTATAGTCCTTTCCCATGGTGTGGGCCATCAAGATCAATTTCTGCAACTTAAAACATAAGTCAAGATATCTTTAGTGCCTGTTAGAACTCAATTGACAGGTATGGCATCAAAAGAAGGTTTGAAACACCTGTTTTGAATCAAGCCACCATGTCATGTAGTCATCATATGCAGCTTAAACAGACCAGTGGGGGGAGAAAAGAAACATTCAACCAACTGGAGATGAAAGTCAGATCACGAAGAAGACCAGTATTTAGCCTCCAGGGTCGACATCATGGGGGGGAAGTGGTGTCCAACGAGCAAGTGAACAGCAATGTCGAATGGTCAGAAGATGAACTATGGTCCCAGCATTGGTTAATCCTAACCCAGCTTTAAGATATACTATAACTGCTACATCAGAGATAGGAATCTCAGCAGTTTTAGCTGAAAAATACAATGGACACATCAGACCCATTGCTTATGCATCCCAGATGCTCACCCCAGTGGAGCTGAAATACAGCCTTTGTGAAAGGAATTTTTTGGCTACATACTGGGCAGTGAGATATGTTATGTACATCATTGGATATGCACCCATTGTGCTGCATTCCAATCATTTGCCAACTAACTTTCTGTTGTCAGACAGAGTAAAAGATGACTGTATCCAATGCCAGACTTACACACTGGTCTCTCATTTTACAGAATCATGGCATCACTGTCCTTTCTATCAAAACTTCATCCTTGTTGGTCCATGGCCCACAATTTTACAGGAGAGACCCATGATTGTTCTCTCCAACCCCCTCACCTACCTGTCCCAGGGCCGTTTCTGACAGAACCTCAGAAAGTGTTAAAAGACACCACTGTGTGTCATGTTTTGACTGATGCCTCAGCCACACATACCAACGAGGGTCAGATAACAGGCTTTGGAATTCTTATTTTATAGTCTGGTGATGACGGAGTGTGCATGACAGAATGTACATTATCATATCTGTACAATTCACAGGCATTGTTAAAACACATCTGGCAAATAAAATGAAAAGCAGGAAGGCGAGGATTCTCCTTATTACTGCAAATGTTTGTGGATGGTTTACAGAGCTGGTAAGTCCTTGAGAAAGATGCTGCTTGTGCTAAGAGAGGAATACAGAATTTTTCTTTACATAAAATGATACCAGCATTCATTGAGAGGGTTGTGCTGCAGTCTCACAAAATGTCCTTGAAATAATTACAGAAAGCACTGCAGATACTATGTTTTCATTATAGATTCTAATTGGGTCTGTTTCTCTCTAAACTGAATTTCCTTGGAAGAAAGCAAACTCCCAATACTCTGATATTACTTCCGTGAAATACAGAAACTTGTTTGTGTACATCACAACCTAACCGGTTTAAATACAAACTGTACATTCATAAGGTTCGAGCATGTTGTAAACATGAACCTTATGCTCCCAAAGAAGGACCCTCATTTGAGGGCAGTGTATATGTTTCTTAATAAAGGAATTGAGGAATAGCTTCCAGAAATAAACCCTTATACCACAATTGTATTGTCTTATAAGAAAGTGAAAATGACAGTCACCTATCCAGTGATGACCTACCCATTTGGAACATCACTGCTGTAACACTCATGAAAAGTTAAGGGTAATTTCTGAACACCTGAGAGTAGATTTTGTCTACTGTACCAAGTACATGATACTCCAACTGGTGGACATCAGGGAGACAGTAAAACCCTAGACAGACTGACATCCTCTGTCTGGTGACCACACATGAGATATGATGTAGAACACTACATTAGTAACTGTTTGATCTGTGCACAAAACAATCCTTTACTAGCTAGGAAACATAAATTGTTACCCCAGAGGCAATCAGGCCCCTGGAACAACATCTAGATTGACTACACTGGCCCTATGCCAACCACTAAGAACAGCCAAAGTGACTGCAAATGTCTTGATAAACCAGCTATTTACCAGGTGTGGGTTACCCCTAAAGGTAAATTCTGATTACAGAGATCCAGCTTGATAGCCTAAGTAATGCAGAAAATTCTGGATTTGTTATGGGTAGAACAAAAGTTTCAAATTCCTTACCTCCCACAGTCATCAGGACAGGTGGAATGGGCTAACAGGCAGATCAAAGTTATGTTATATAATAAACTTGTTCAGGAAAAACCCCAAAGGACTGGAATTCATTATTGCCTTTACTCCTTATAGCAATAATAGGGACATCCTCTGCAGATACACAGTGTACTCCATTTTTGAAAATATGACTGGCGGTCCTCGAGACTCCCAGAACATTTACTTCTGAACCTGTGTACTGCCACTGCTGATGGAGCATCAGTAGATAAATATGTTAACTCAAACAAGACATCTAAAAGGTACACGTGTTTACTTCACAATGTATGGGCAAGGCCCAACAACAGGCTCTATCCCATTGTAAACAATCTCAGTCCAGCAGTCTACCAAGTTAGACTGCCTCACAATAACAATCATTGATAAATAGCTACATGCCAATCAAATGAACCTGTTTAAGGGAGATTAAATTACTTTCCCACACCCCAATGAGCAGAATAGTACTAAACTAGCTATGTTTTTCTTTTCTCTTTCCTTTTAGGTTCCAGAAAAAGAGAGAGAGATGCTTGCTTTTACGCTTAATATTCTTTTTAGAAGTATGTGTCTTCTTACAAGCCCAAACTGCACACTTTATTGCAGATAAGAACCAGTGACCTAAACCTAAACAGTTTATTGAGGCAGAGTACCTCTCAAGCTCACATGAACTAATTGCATCCTGTGGAATTCACACTAAAGTCCTAAAATACATGTTCATCATCCAGAAGGGTAGTGAGGCCCTACTGAATATTATGATCATTGCTTTGGATCAATCCTAGCAGCTAGACTTGATCTGGACCCCTGTTTACATTTGATTGATAATCAGGAATTTTGCATCCCAAATGTATATGGCAATAAAAGCCATTAGATCTTAAGGGTTACCCTATGATGCCCCATAATTTGTGACACTTAATACTGAGTGCCCAAAATAGGACCCTGACTCACTCAGTGGTCTAATAGCCACTTACCATCCAGGTACCCTAGTTAATAATATGCAGTTCATGTACATCCCAGTGATTTTTCAATCTCATCCTTTAAAACTTGGAATGATTTGTTATATGTTTCACAACAAACATTTCCCACTTTTTTTATTAATAATGATGTTATTGGATACCCTGGCAGCATACCATGTACTCATTAATGACTCCCTATACAGGGACTCATAGCACGCATGCACCACATACACACACTTAGGATTTTCACATCCTGATGGCTAGTGGTATATCTTATGACTGTAAACCTACCCAAATGCACTAGGCATTTTGTTTTTTCTTTTTTATTATTTATTAAAAAAAATGAAAAAAAACACAGGTTTAGACTCAGACTTATTTGGCTCTGACATATCTATTTGAAATAGGGCTGATATAGCCATTATTCAAGCACATATGTTAAAGGTTCATGATAGTATGAAATATAATATCATAACTCCCCATTGCACGGTATACATGATTTTACTCACAAAGTGTGATTTACATTTACAATATTAAGGATATTGTGAAGGGGTTTGATCTAGCTAGGGAAGTTCTTTGCACTGCCTACAGCTATTATGTTCTTACAACCCTTTGATTATCTCTTCCGGGATCTGGAATTAGGACATATCCTTGATCTCATACATGACAGATGTATGGGTCAGTGGCATTGCCATATTTTGAACTTCTATTGCATGTGTTAACAAAAGTTTATTTGAATCTAGCACTATTCCCTTGCTAATGGCAAGGAACCTTGGGTATGTCACCACATACACCAGTATTGCTCCATGTTTTGAAACTTATTCCTGCACAATCCTGGAAGCCATGTTTGTGACTCTCACAGTGTCATTGCCACATTTTCATCCAGCAACATCCGTCTCTGATCATCTGGCAACTGTCCATTCTATTGGTCAACTTGATGGGAACTTTTATTGTGGAAAGGTTGAAACTACCTCCTCTCTTTGTTTACCATGAGGTCTTGGAATTGTGACTGACTCTGAACTTTGACTGTTGTACCGGAAAGGAACACCACCTTTTATGCAGATGTGACATCTTCCAACTTATCTTACCAACTTGTGAATACTGGCCTAGTAACTGAAATTAGGCTTCCTCTTGTGAACTTTCAAATAAATTGTATCAGTCCAGACAATTAAGATTCTACAATCAAGCTCATCATTATGCATACTATGAAGCAAGTCTGGGGTGGGGGCAATCCCATAACTTCAGCAAGAAGACTGTCCCTCATTTGATCTACAATCAAGACATTAATTTTCTTCACTGCTTGTTTTCCAAGCCTGGCTGGAACCTCATACAAACTGAGTACTGTCATAAACATTTTACACTTTGTGCAGCCGTGTGATTATCTTCCACTGAACACTGTTACTATTCCATTGTAAAACTCAGTGTGCAATCTAATGCACGCCCTGCTGAGGCCTCTGAAAATACTGCTGCCTCCTGAACATTTGGATCTACCTTTGGAAAATCTGAATGCATTGAATTTGAACTATGAATCTTCATCTAATACTTAAAGAAACCCTGGATTTATCCCTAGAACTGTTCATAGTTTGTGCCTTGGGGACACTGACATTTTGTGTCCTGTCCGACTTACCAACTGAAAAATGTCATCCTCCAAGATGGTATATTCTGCTGATGTGGAACATTGTGTGGTGACCAACTATACATTCTTCTGATATGGACTAAAAGTTATGCAAAGTGAACTTTTCTAACTTCTATTTTTACTCCCTAAACAGGTAATAGGTTATATGGTATTATACCATGGACATAAGAGAACAGCCAATGAAATGGTCAGACTGGTAGTTTACCACCGGTGTAAATCCTCTGATAATCACTAGCTGTTGAGGAGCAAATGCTGGTGGTCATCTAAATCCTAATCATCTGCAGCACAGGAATAAATACAATAAAAATAAAAAAAACAAAGCCACCTCTTTAAAAGTTGTTCTTTATTATAGTAAAAAAATTAGCCTTGGTATAATCGCAATAAGCCACTCAGAGGATGTGGGTTATTGGGGGTCTTACCATGGCTGGCGAGGATTTACCCACTTGGTTGCGCCTCATGGGCAAACCACTCCAGCTGTGGTAAATCCCCTGATAACCCACACCCCCTCGTGGCTTATTGCTTAAATCACACCTGTTCCCATCCTGGAACCAGGTATCATTGAGTCTAGTCCTAACTATCTTGATGCTCTATCTCAATTTTTACTTATTTTTAATATCCATACAGGCAACTTAAGTTTGTCTCTTCAATTTCTTCCCAATAGGACAGATACACACCTGATACATATCAGTATTTGCTGATTGTTGTGATATTGGAAAACCCCATTGTGAAGTGTTATTCCAAATGTATATAGTAATACAAGGTTTACTAACATTTTCCCTTATAATTACATTTTGTTTTTAAGGAAAACCCTGAAACACCACCGTGACCAGTTAAAAGTCCTCTATCAGGCTTGTGCCTCTGGCCTGTAGATGAATGATGCCTAACCGTCATCTTTTTGTTGTGTTGCCACTTTTGCAATTAGGGCAACAAAGAGGGGACTGTTGCACCTGGGTTATGCCCCTATCATCCCACATACACCTCATATACACCTTACACTGTATTCCTGGTCTATTACACTGTGATACTGCTATTTTGCACTAACATGTAGATTTTAGGCACCCATCATATAAGCATGAGTGCCAGGAATGTGCTTTGTTGCTAATACATGCCAATGTTTACATCCTTTTATAGGATTATATCATGCATGATTATTATACCTCACTATAATGCATTATGCTTGTCTTTTACATATATTCTAAATATAATCTACCTAATCACTAATAAGATGACTCTGAGGGATCATCAGTGATTATTGCATACTTATATTCTCATATAATTATATGTAGTGTGTGTTTTACACTCAGGCAGATATGACACATGTAATAGAGCGCTGTCAGCACTCCTCTTTGTCTCGTTAGAGAGAAATCCTTTGTTATGTCTTATACAGTACAAAAGCAAGGAATGCCACATGTAATAGAACCCATCAGCATTTCTTTTGTCCAAGCTATAATGCTAACCAAAACATATTCACTGTCTCATATGATATTCATTAGTAATTTTGTCTCCTAAGTCATCATCCAATGGAGAATGACTTAGGACAAATCCATATTGTTTCTCATATCTGTAACTATGAGGTAATCTCTGATGCTATGCTGTTATCTGTAGTATATACGTCTGTGTATCCTAGTTCCACGGGGGGGGGGGAGAGAATGAGATCTTGAAGAACCTGAGATCCTACAATCCTGGAGATTATGTACATTCTTCAGGAGAGTGGTGAGAAACACATCTCCCTTGCGATTTTCTTTGTCACATGCTTAGCGTAAGTAGTATAAAAAAACATTTATTAGTACTCTTGCTTGTTTACAAATGTTTCTTGGCAGACTCTGAAGACATAAAAATCTGTATTATTAGTATTATTACTATTTACCCTACACACTAAGAGTGTTTAAGGCAACAACTGTAGTCCCTGGGCTATTCCTAGCCTTTGAAAATTTAGTCTCAAAGATCAGCTCAGATATTGCAGTTTGCAGCCCTACTATGTATCCTGGTGATCACTAATGCTGTTTCAGTTTATACAGTTTTTACTGTTTAACCTCACAATTTTTTATGCACTTCGTTTTCTTCAGTTTGATTGCTGCTGCTCAGATTTCTGATTCTAGCTGACATAATTATGTAATGTACTGTACTTTGCACATTAGTTTGTATTGCACTGATTAGTGTGGCTGCTCAAATGGTTAAGGTTTTTCTATTCTTGCACCTTCTGTATTGTCTACTTACCTTACTCCCACCCCCAGGATGCATCTGGAAATTAGCTGCTAGCAGCTCAATATGTCTTTACTGGTACAAATATTGAAATAAATCAATACATTAATAAATACATATTTATTACAGCATCATTCACTATTGTCAGTTCCTATGTACATAACTCATGCTGTGTGTTAATACAATTTTTGGAACTACTCTGAGCTACATAAGAGGTAGTCTCACCCAAGCATTTTTCAGGAGAGTTTGTTGTTCTGTCACCAGTAGAATGCAAATTCATTTAGGAAAATGGAGAACAGGATGGGGGCCAAGGACAGAGCCTTAGAGTACACCAGAACAGATAGGGAGAAGAGGGGAGATGGTGTCATCAATACGGACAGGACAGCTTGGGTCCTAACCTCAAGGTATGATCGAAACCACTCAACAGAGGAGGAAGAGAGGCCAGACAGTTTTAGCTTGCTCCTGAAGATGGGGTGGGTAACAGTGTCAAAGGTTTTGGTCAAGCTGAAAAAGATGGTGGAGGTGACCAGCCACTGCTCCATGCCATGCCAGAAAGGGTGGAGTTGGTGAGCTTAGGGAGGGAGGTGGTGGTGAAGTGGGATTTCCTGAAGTCAGATTAGAATGGGGTGAAGAAGGAGGAGGAGTCTTCAAGAAAAGGGGTGAGTTGGAAATGATCAGGTGTTCCTGCAGTTTAGTCAGGGAGGGATGGAGAGAGGGAGATGGGATGGTAGTTGCCAGGGAGGAAGAGGTCTCTCCCTTTAGGAAGGGGGATGGCAGTGGTCTGCTACCACAGAGCAGGGACTGGGGCCAATGACAAGTAGCAATTGAGGAGGTGGCCAATAGGAAGGGCAGTGGCTGGGGCAGAGAGAAACATGGGTTTGGGGATTAAGGTCATTGGGGCTCTTCCTTTGTGTTGGTTAAGAACAATGAGGGCCTTGAAGGTCGAGTAGGGAGTGGTAGGGGAGAAGAAGAAGGAATGATGTGGGGAGGAGTTGTTTTTGACAGAAGGAGAGAGGGTGTTGGGGTGGTGGAGGGAAGAAGGGAGAGGGCACAGGTGGTGAAAAAGGACTTGAAAAATGAGGTGATTGCAGCATGATCTGAGATTTTAGTGTTTCCCACCTTGAGGACAGGGAAGGGGGTGGGAGGGCAAAAACAAGAGGGTTTGGATGACCTTCCAGAACTCTGAGGGGTGATTAAGGCTGTTCTGGAGTGTGAAAGCAAAGAAGTCAGCCTTCACAGACCTAGTAACTTTGGTACAGGCATTCAAAAGAGACTTTTATTTAGCAAGGTCATATGGGGAGCCAGTGGGCTTGAGGGTCTGCCAGGCAATGTCACATTCCATGGGAGGTGGAAACCTCAGACCAGAGTTTTCTTCGGGTGGGCGGCATGATGATCCCAGGCTGACAGGAATTTGGAATTAAAGAACTCAAGAGCTGTGTTAATGTTGCTGACTGTTAGTATGGGGGACCAGTCAGTTGCCATCAGGTCAACAAGTAATGGAGATAGAACCAGGGATCAGAAGGATCTAAGCAAGAAGAATTTAGGGGAAGCTTTGGGGTAGTGGATCTTGCACATGCAGTAGACCATATGATGGCCACTAAGGGGGTCATGGAGGGTACTGGCATCTACAATGTGGTGGGGTGGGAGGAGAGGACCCAGTCCAGAAGGGAGTGGTTTTGGGTTCTGGGGTTGAGTTTGGTGGGAGCTGAGATAAGCTGGGTAAGCTGGAGCAATTTTACATTTTGACATAATTTAGGATGGGAGGATGAGAGCCAACTGAATTGAAGTCACCTAGGATCAGCAACTCACCAGAGGAGGCATGGGAGGACACGGTGGTGAGGAGCTCAACACAGAGGGCGGGGATATGCCAGGGCAGCAGTAAACTGCAGCAATGAATATGGGGATGGAAAAGAAGGGAGAGTTTCTGGAACAACATCTCATAGGCAGTAGGGAAGATGATGGATAGCACAGGTTCAAACTGGATGCCAGAGGACAGATAGATGGCTATGCCTCCACCCCTCTTAGTATGATCCTGTTAGATGATTGAGCAGCCAGTGATGGCTATGGTAGTATCTGGGAATCTTGGGAGAGAGTCAAAACTCTGAGATCATCAGGACATCAGGGTTGGGGTTTACCACCAGGGGCTGTAGAAGGTCCTTACCACCAGGGGTTGTAGGTCTGGTTTAGAGAGGAGACTACAGATGTTAACATGGGCTATTCTCAACCCTTCAGGGAGAGGAGTGGCAGTAGCTGGCTGAGCAGGACAGGTGCTGAGTCCAACTTTACCTGCTATAATGAGTAGCAAGGAGATGAGAAGCTTGAGGGAGCCAATGAAATGCTTGTGCGAAATAGAGGGAGGGGAGGCAGAGTGAGGGATAGAGAGGGAACGAGAGGGAGCTAGAGTGGTGGAGTTTCCTTATTTGACCAAGGTGGATCAAGGTGGAAGGAAAGAGGAGGCCAGGGTGAGTGTTGGAAGGGTGGAAGGCTAGCAGAAGAGTGGGTGGTAAGGGGAAGGAGGAAAGGGAGATGGGAGGGAGAGTGAGGGGAAGGAAGACTGGAGAGGAAGAAGTGTGGGATTAGAAGGGGGAGGAGAGTGAGGGTGATTAAGAGCACAGTGAATAGGTTGTAAGCAGTTACCCGGAATAATAAAGTGGGTGTATGGAAGCTGTAAAACCAGGGAGACTTGCAAGAGGTGGGAGAGGGCATAGCAAATTCAGTAGAGAGAGAGGGGATCTAGGGGAGAAGGAATATGAGAGCTACACTCAGACAGGGAGTAAGCTAATATTAAGGAGTATACCAAGGAGGGCAGACAATACAAGTACTTCTGAGAGGATATGAGCTGCACCTAGACAGAGAGGATAATATACAGTATGTAGCACTACAGGAGTGGCAGTAGAGTAGTATAGTAGCACAACCAGCAAGAGACAGTATGATATGAACAGTAAATTGAAGGGCTGGATTATACTGACAAAAGTAGCTCCCAAAGTCATTATAGATCAGGATTGTTTTTACTTTAAAAAACATGTGCAAGAAAAAAAAATCAGACTGGCTTTCCCACTGGGCAGCCATATATTACCATGGCACTGTGTGTGGAACACACATCAGAATAAGAGTGTCTCACACACAAATGAAAGCAGTGCTGTAATTGGTCACTCAGTTTGTAATGATAAGTGTAACCCCCCTACAAATGGGGGTTCCCAAAAGTCTTCCAAGAGCTTGCCTAATTGCTCACAGCCTGGTTGGTGTTCGGTGCCTAAGCCGTTTAAATGCGATTGCCAGTGAGTGCTTTTAAAGCCTCCATGTACTGTCTCTTTAAGTGCTGCCTGCTTGCAGTCCTAATTAATTTGAATGGGGGGAACTGTGTGTTTCTATGCCCGAGTCCCGCCTGGGCTGCTGAATAATTGCTCCATTTCTGCCATCGCTAAATGTGCAGAGTGAGCCCTTTTGAAAGATGTAACTGATTTTTGGTAGATCATTTAAACAGAAGTAAAAATGTAGTTTGTTCTAACCTGCCTTCTTGCAGCAAGGACTGTTTCTGTTTAGCTCCACCATTTTGGTCCCGGACTGCCGAATGGGACCAATCAGTACTTGGGACTCTCAAATGGAGCCGCTGAAATGGGGCTGTGTGGAGTGAGACTCTGGGAATTGTAGTTTTTGGACTGTTGGTGCCTTTTTGCACCTATAGAGGGAGCCCTGCTGTGACTGACATCTGAACCGACCAACCGAACCTTTTGGATCTGAGTGAAAGCCCCTGAGCTGTCTGCTGACAAGCGAGATCCATGTGGGAAGCTGAGAGAGAAGGAACTCGTCTAGTTCGAGCGGCCGTTCTGCGCAGTAGTTCACGCGGGAGAACCGTGGAAGGCCTGAATACTGACCTGCTAGCCTGATTTCTGTCCTGAGAGGGAGAAGAGGACTTGTGTCAGACTAAATCTGAATTCTGTGAGAATAAAACAAGCTGCTGACTTGGGACCAGGCTTAACCTGTAGAAAACTGAGGATTTTGCTGAATGCGATTGGCCTGTCAGGAATTTCAGTTACTTCTGAGCTCCCAGTGTGTGCAGAGACTTGCGATCGTGACTGGGGAGCATTTGGCCTGGTACAGGTAGAATTTTGGTGTACAAATGTACTGTGAAGTGAAAGAGAAGTGCAGTTTAGTTTGGCTGTGTGCTGCTGGCTTGTACATATGAATGTGCTATGTGCTGGATGGGGATCGCGATCTAATTCCCCTTTTTCTGAGAACTGTGTGCTAGTGGCTGGAAGCTGTTTCCCAACTAAAGTCGGACTGACTCCATTGTTGCCTTATGTAGATAGGCCCTGCCATGAGGGCCTGGTCACACTACCTTGCTGCACAGAGAAGATCCATCGAACAGGGACCAGCCAGGGAATCAGCCCCCTGCTCCTTGCCTGAATAAGAACAACGCCGAAGCAACTCGTGTAGGCCCTGCTTCCCCTGGCAATCCAGGATGTCCATCCATCAGCCCTCCTGTGTTCAGCCTGGGTACCATGAGTAATTATCAGGGTAGCTTCCTGCAACATTTCCTAATCAAAAGTGTGTCACCTGATTCTTCTGTTATTTCATTTTCTTCACGAACTGAGACATCTGTCTCCAGATTACAAATTGTTTGTGTGCATGTTGTTTTTCCATCACAGGGCCCCACCCAGCTGTGACGCCGGCCTACCCTGGGCAACGATCCTGGCTAGCCCATGTGCCTTTTACCTGGGTACCTAGTGTGTGTGTGTGTGTGTGTGTGTGAGACAGTGTGGGGGAATTCTGTACTGCATGCATAACAGTGTGATTATTATAGAGAGTAAGCTAATTAACCTGATTGCCCCTATCCTTGTTAACCCCCCCCGAATAAATCAGATCTTACTGTTTCTGCATTTAAACTGACTGTGGTTTCCATTTGTATTGGGGGTACTGTACTGTTGTCATTTGTGCTGCCTAACCTTGTTGTACAGGGGGTCCTCAGGGTCGAACTGGAAAAATCATCCCTGGTGGTAAGTGTCAATTGTGAAGGGACTCATTGTGTATTATGTGGGCAACTAGTGGGAATTGAGGGGGGTCACAGTGTCCCAGAGGGCTGTGCACAAGCTAGTTTGACCACTACCAACCCTGACCTCTGGGTGGAGGCACCCGTCTCCGAACCTAGGCCCCTTAATCTGCTACTAGCAAAGCAGGCAGGGGTAGTAGCCCTTGGGATAGCGCCACCGAGGGGTTACATAAGTATTCTGCATGCCTATATTTTCCTGTACTTCTTCAGTCATCCGCACCTCATTCCACAGTTTTATTGATAGTCATTATTTTATTATTATTATTTGATTGTATCTATTGCTGCTATTTTGATTGCTGTTGTACCCCCCCACCCCATCCCTGGGTCACACCAGGATCTGAACCTTGGTTCTGCATATCTCTTTGGGTCACCAATTTTTAAAAAATAAATTAATGTAATTACATTTTTACAAACACTTTAAGCAACTAGATAGGAGAATGCTATCAGAAACAATTACATGCAACTTGAACTTAAAGTGTTAAGTTGATGGGAGTCTTCCTGACTTTACTTTCTTTCTTTCTTTCTCCTGAAAACAGCAGAGCTTCTCTAAAATGCAGATAGCATCAATCATAGTGATTGTAGATGGTGGGGGTGGGGGTGGGGGTCGTAGACTGGGAGCCAGGCAAATTTTAGTCACTAATTATTCTACCCCAAAAAGTAGTCACTCAAGTATCCAATTAAAATAAGGTGAACAAGGACTTGTGAAGAGATACAAACAAATGAGAAGTAGACAACAGTACAATAATTAAGATTCCTTGAAGTGACTGTTTTTAATAATCTGTACATACAAAGTTGGCATTAAAAACAGACACACAGATGGAAATAATAAAAGAGCCTAAAGCATACAGCGTATCAGTACTCAAAGCACATAAAAGTAACACACATTCCTTAATCTCAGAGCAGCAAACACAAAATATTTAAAACAAGAGTTGGCATGTGGCAACAAAGGCTGGCTGCAATCATTGTGTATTTTCCATATGGCACACAGGCACCCAGATACTTTCAAACAGACCTAGAGACTGATTCAGTATTGAATGGGAAAGGATCCCAGTGGGATTTCCTGTGATATACTGTGCTATATCCTAATATATACAGAAGAAAGGATGGGGAAGTGTGTGTTACAACAATTTAATACTCACCCAAAGTGTGGGATGCTACATAAACTCCAGGGGCGAAACCCGAGGGGTTTATTAAAGCATCACAAACTGAGGATGAGCATTGAAATCGAGTATGACACGCTTCACCATCTTTTATTTTTCATAATTACTGATCAGCAATTTTTTTTCTGCTTGACTTTAGTGTCCATATGGGACACACACACACACACACACACACACACACACACACACCACATAATTCTTTTCTTTTTTTTTTATTTTGGTTGTTTCTGTTGCTTTTTTTTAACTTACAATTTGCCTTTGCAGTGAGATCATGCCTGTCATGCTCCATTGCAGCGCGGTTTGTTTTGTCCCGTTACTGCTTTTATTTAACTTACAGTTTGCCTTTGTGATGAGATCATACCTACCATGCTCCGTTGCAGCCTGGAAAGGGCGAACGGCAGGATCAACCAAATATATATGTTTAGTGGAGTAAAAGGTTGGCTCATCCAGATACATTTAGAAAACATAAAAAAAGGATGGGCACATCTTGTTATGGTGGTCTCTCGATAAGCAAGAGACAGAGCTGCCATGCTTGCGAGAGTGTTCAGCCCGCCTACACACAGAATGTAAAAGAGGGAGTGGCACAGTTTGAGTGACAGAGTGCGTGAATGCCATAATAACCAGCTGGTTATTATAGCAAATAGCAACTGGTTCAGCCCATTGAGAAAAAATGCTGACCAGTTATTATATCTGGATATATGTCAATTGTCAGAGGCTGCAATGGCTGATCAGGGATATTACCCACTGAGACAGAATGTCACATTTTCAGTGTGGCCCCAAGCTGACAAAAACTGTTAGAATATACAATAACATGATAAATACCTGCTGAATATTATTTAATTTGAACTACAGAAAGTACAATAGGTACATTTAAATTGCAATTAAATTATTTCACAAACTGTATCTAAAAGAGCCCAGGGACTGTAACTGTTTAGAAAGGGGGACTGAGTTCCAGAGTCCAGAGCAGAGGAGATGAAAGCTTTGGTGTCATATTTTAAGCTAGTTTGGGGAACTGTTAAATGTTTCTGATCAAGCTGGCCCATTGGAGCTGAGGGTTGAGGCACTGGTTGCCACACCTCACACCATGCCGGCGACCTGAGGTCAGGAATGAGCTTGGGTTGCTGGGGTCGGCCGGGAAGGAGAGGAATGAGTGCCCAGAGGACAGCTCTCCTCTCCTGGGGAGGGTTGGCCAGCAATTCCCCAGCAGCAGTGACTCCCAGTGGAGATTGGGGGTGCAACAGCCAGGGTCACGCATGTACAGGGTGGAGGTGGTTGGCAGATACCCATGAGAAGGGTATGAGATCTTCTCTAGCTCATGCTGGGTGTCATTACATGTTCACACCTCCAAGGGATCATGATCATTCAAGAAAATGAGAAACACCTCACAATCTGAGAGGACAACGATGCACTAGTGCACCCCACACCCACCATTGGATCCTGCCAATCAGAGTCCCTGATATCCTCCGACCCTCTCCCTGCCTGTAGTCCTAGATTTCATGGAGCACCAAGGATGTGGAGGTGACCCCGCTCTGGGGGGTGCAACCAGGGTGCCAGCTGCAGGTAGGGAGTATGGAGTTTGGAGCAACAGGGGGGACTCATGATGGGGGGGTCTCAGACTGGGAAAGAGCTTGCCTAGGTGACATCTGAGGGAGTTCCCAGATAGTGGCAATCAGAGGGAAAAAGAAGTGTGAAAAATGTTTTCTGATCAATGCTCCTTAAACCACAGGAAGAGACAACTAGAACCATCATGTTATTTAAAGGGACATTGCCAACCCCCTTAGACCTCATAGTGTCCCTAATATAAAAAAAAAAATGAGTGGTCACATTCTGTAGAGATTGCAGATGTAGGTGGTAGTTTCATTCTGATTCCTTTTTTTCCTTTTAAAAGTGAAAAACAGGTTGCCCACCATACTGGTGTTACCACACAAAAATGTGTTTGTTTAGTCCTTGATTAGCTCCCACTGCATCTTTCCTGGACTTGGTAACATCCCCAACATAGTCTAGCCACTCATGGTGCAATGGGTGGAGAGGAGATATTGCAGTCATGAGTGACTGCACAGTTTGGAGTGTTCTAAGGTAAAAAAGTGTGCAATAAGAGTAGATCAAGGATTTGAAATAAAACAAAGTTGAGTATAAATACACCATTAGCATGCATTTCAGTGCACTAAGGAAGGAAGCAGATAAAACAACCAGCAACTTCAATAAATTTTAAAGAAGGTAAGCAATTATAAAATGTGGGGTTTCAGCTACAAATATGATGCAAAAAGGGTTGACAGGATCCCTTTAAATACATTGCAGAGTTTTGTTGAAAGCAATTGTAGAACTTGAATAAGATGTGGAAAACATCTTCTATAACAGAGTGAAATCCAAACTATTGTTTCCTTTTTTAAAAAAAAATACCTATTCTTTATTGAAAATGTTTATTGTTTCACACAGAGTCAAAAGAAAAAAAACAATTACATATTAAATATAAATAATCAACAATAAACAACTACAATGACTTGTACATATAATCACTATAACTACACCCCCACCTATCAACCCTCCCTCCCTCCCTGGGAGCAGTACAACCACAAATCAAATGTAGCTAATGTTCTATAAAAACAGGCTAAGCATATGATTAATTAACCACATGATATAAAAAGAAGGAAAAGCTACCTTCCCACATAAAAATACAGTAAAAGTAAACAAGCAATAAAAAAACTAATGCATAATAAATAAATCCTGGTTATATAACATTACCAGAAAAATGTATAATTATATCCTTATGAGTTTGTGATCGAAAAAAAAAGAATCATTCATTTTAGGGCCTCATAATGTATCCAAAAGCTCTGAAAGCTTCTGCCATTGCTTTTTAAAAGAAAGTTGGTTATTATGGAAATAAGAAATAATATGAATCACTGATAAGTTACATCTTAACTGAGCAGTCTATTCTTTAAAAGTGGGAGTGGACTGCTCTATCTAGTGTTTAACAACCAACTGTGAGGCTGTGGTCCCAAGTAGGGCTAGAATAAATTTATCTACAAAAGACAAATTTGTTGAAAATTCCCCAAAATACGGTTATGGAGGTTGAAATCATAAGAATGGATTATTTTACCTAAAATTTTAAACTTTTTCTCCTGCTAGAGATTTTGGATATCTTGACATGACCATAACATATGGTCTAAAGTACCCACTGCTTTCCCACATTTGGGACAAATGTCATTTGTATCAGACCCATTTTATGTAGTCTCAGGGGAGTTAAATATGTGTTATGTATGATTTTGTATCGAATAAGTCTTAAATTGTCCAAAGATATCAGCCTGTAAATAGTATTCCATAAATGTACCCAACTTAACGGGTGTGATGAGGAGTAATTGTCCCAAAACTGACCATTGAAAAGGTTTAGCATCACATTTTAAACTTAATAAGTGTATGTATATACCTGAAATCAGATGTTTTTTTTTTAAATCCCACCCAGTCTGACAAAATATTTACTTCATATTTGAGGGACAGAGAACTACCATAATTGGATTTTAGGATAATTTTTAACAGATGGAAATTTAAAATGTATTTCCTAGTCCACCCCAGTTTTTTTGATATATCAGAAAAGGGACAAAATGCAGCTTTCATCCAATAGGGGATTTATGCACATATTACAAGAGTTGGCAGAAAGCTGGGAGAAAGGATTTTCCCATGCAAACAAAAATTCAGGTTTTGTACAATAGGTTGAAATATACTCTGGGATATAATAATATAAAAAATGGGAGATTTGGTTTTCAATTTTTAAAGACGTACCTACAACCGTATCTTTAAGAGCTTTCAAGATGTTTTTTAACTAATTATATAAAATGGCCTCTGGGGAAATATTATGTTTCTTAATTAACTCTCTTTCCAATAGAACCCAAGTAGGAAAATATAAAGAAGGGTGTTCATCAATTGATAACCACTTTAAATATTTGTTTATATGAGAAGCCATATAATAAAGTAAAAGATGAGGAACTTTTGCCCCCATAAATTTTTAGGCAACATATGTTTTTGCAAAGCTATTCTAGACATACTATTTGACCAGAGAAAGTTATTAATTATTGAATGAGGTCTAGAGAACCAATTTAGAGGAAGAAATATATTAAGCATGTTAATATGGAAGAAATTTCTAGGGAAAACATTTATCTTTATAATACTAAACCTGCATTGGAAGGAAATAGGTAAGTTCACACATCTTTTTAGGTCTTGAGTAATTTTCTAAATAGATGCTTCTAAGTTTTGTTTTATTACTTGAGATTCATCTTTAGATAGATTAATACCTAAGTATTTAATCCTTGAAAGATTCCATGATAAGCCTAGGGGGCTTAATCTCTTCTTTGCAAAGGCAATTCGACCGCGGCATTACTACAGTTTGTTCTCTATTGAATTTATAATTGGAGACCTGACTCAATTCCTCTTTAATTCTTAAAGTAGCTTTAATCGAAATCAGAGGGTCTGATATTGCAGTAGAATATTGTCAGCAAAGGCTGATAGCTTTAAATGAAATGTTGTAATAGAAACTCCCCTGCTAGCTAAATTTGAGTTCAGAAAATACGTATGAGGTTCTAAACAGAAATTAAAAAGGGTGGGTGATAGGGGGCAACCCTGTCTAGTATCTTGGAGAAGTTTAAAAGGAGGGGATAACAAATTGTTACAGTTAATCCTAGCAGTTGGACTTGAGTATAATATTATTAACCAATTAATAAATTTTGGGGGACAGCCAAATTTTATTAGTGTAGCAAATACAAAATTGTGATGGACTCTATCAAAAGCTTTTTCTGCATCCAGCGGCACCAAAGCTAAAGAATGTTTGGTGTCCCTGGATGCTGAAAGAATATGGAAGCTTTTATTGAGATGGTCAGATGCTTGCCTGGATGACATAAAACCTGCTTGATAAGGGCTAATCAGTTTTTGCCAGATTTTCTTTATTCTTTGGGCTAAAATATATGTCAAAATGTTAATGTCACAATTAAAGAAATTGGATGATAGTTGATAACCTTTTATTTTGATTTGTTCAGCTTTGGAAGAAGAATTATATGAGCTTCCAGAAGAGTGTTATCAGTAATACCTTCCATTAAAATGAAATCAAATAATCATTTTAATATAAGAATTAAAAGTTTTATAGAAATTAGATGTAAGGCCATCTGAGCCAGGAGGCTTGTTAATAGTAAAATTATTTATAGCTTCCTCAATTTCTTTTAAAGTAATAGGGGAAACTAAAGTAAAAGTTTCTGAGTTGTTAATAGGAGGACATTTAAAGTTACTTAAGTATTTATCAATCATTTCAGCTGAGGGCGGATTTACCATAGGGCCATATAAATGATGTTTATTTATTTAGGAAATCGGAATTACACCTCTTTGAGTCATAGACTCATTTCCAAAGACTCCACGTCAGAATAAAACATAGACATTCATACAGTACATACATAGAATAAATGTGGGCCAACAATCATACAGAGTATAAATACAATGTGCATGGGTTAATGCCTATACATTTGGTAGCTAAAACAGGGCAGCGCTATCAACATATTTACCTAATGAGTGGTTAAGACCTATACAATTAGCAGCTAAAGCAATGCATGATATGAGTTGGTAGTAAGCTGCCTCAGGGAGGCCTTGTCTTATACATAATACAATGCATTCATAGTCCAGTGCAACTATATGGTAATCTGACCCTAGGCACCTTCCAGATAGTTTTTGAGGCAGACCGTGTGAATGCTGAGATGGTGGCTGCCTGAAGAGAAGCCAAGACACCAATTGGGAGTTTAACACAGGTGGATTTTTTTGGTGAAGAGACAGGTCTGGTATAATAGTCTTTCCTCAAGGGAGAGGATATTGGTGAGCACGTATAGGGTGCAGGTATGTGTATTTCTGTTGGCACCAGAGAGGAGCCGGCAGGTCTTATTGATGACTACTTGTATTTGATGAAGTGCCGTAGGGTCAGTGGCAGCATAGATTGTGAGGCCATAGTCCACCAGTGATAAGACTGAAGAGGTAATGGCTAGACGAAGTGCTTCAGGTGGCAGGCAGTCTTTATGTCTGTAAAGGAGACTAATGCAGGTGTTGGTAGAGGAGGTATAAGTTCGAATAATACTTGTAAAATTTGTTTAGCATGTTTTTATAATCAGTTCACACTTTATTTGGTCCTCAGAAATGATCGATTCTATATGCTTAGACTGGTCCATCATTTTGATTCTTTGGGCAAGAAGTTTACTAGATTTATTCCCCTAGATCAGCATACATGGCCTTCGACCTAATAACAGTAAACTCTGTTTGTTCTTGAGATTAATTATAATTCCTCTTTAAGGGATTGAATTTCTTTAGATTCCTGTAGTGTAAGCAAGTTTGGATCTTTTACTTCTAACTCTTGACATTTACCAGTTATTTCTTTGAAACATTCAGATTTTGTTTTTTAATTCTTAACTCCAATCTAATACATTCACCTCTTAAATAACATTTACATGTTTCCCAAATCAAATCTATTTTTTTAATTGAATCAAAACTTTGCTTCCAAAGAGTTATAATGGCTTCACTAATGTAATTAGTTATATATTCTTGTCTCAGAAGGTTTGAGTTGAGTCTCCAAGAAAAATGTTTTATAAAAGAGACATTCAGTCTTACAGTAAGATGTGCTATATAATGATCAGATAACGCCCATGGTAGAATCTGGGGATCTTGTATTACAGGTAATAAAATATTAGAAATAAGAAAATAATAAATTCTTGATAAAGAATTGTGGGGTTGAGAATACAAAGTAAATGCTTTTTGGTCTGGGAAATGAATTCTCCAAGGATAACATAGGTCATGCAGCCTATCCAAATCATTTGGCACTTTAATATCTCCTGAATAAATACAACTAGAGGGAGACAATTTATCTAAATGGGGGTCAAGAGGTAAGTTCCAATCCCCGACTAGAATAAAATATTAATTATAGTAAGATATACAAACAAGGGTGAGAAAGAATAAGTGCCTCAGGTGGGACTTGAAACCAGGCTGCCCGAAATACCATTCCTATTGCACTAACCAGCTGTGCCACTGAAACAACAGAAACCTGGGATGCCCCTGGGCACATTAGTCTTTCTCCAATACACATCCCAATGGTAACACAAATATTTACTTCTAACAATCATACAGGAGTGTGGTGTGCATATTTTATGGAACACATACAAACGAGGGTGAGAAAGAATAAGTGCCTCAGCTGGGATTGATATTAGCTTAGTATAAAATAAAGAACCATAAATGGATCCTAGAACATATTTAGTTTGGTAGATTTCACCTATAGCTAAAACATAACCTTCTTCTTGGTCTAAGATAAGTTTTGAAAGTTGAAAATCCATAGAGTGGTCTAAGAAAATTGCCACCCTGATTTAGCCATATATTTTCCTGCGCCATATACTAATCTGAAGTTGAATCTTTTTAAACAGTCTATTTCAGATCCTAATAGGTGCATCTCTATAATTAAGCATTGATGTGCTTTTAGTTTTCGATCACAGCTCCCTTTACATTCCATGACGCTAATTTTAGGTTTCTGACACTCATAATATAGATATTAACATTAAACCAGGTATCCACAAAAGGTAGCTATATTTAAGTTTCCAACATAAATTGTTAAGCTGTGCTCCCATACTAACTTTACTGAACCCAGAACCTGTATATAGAAAGATTAAGGTGAAGTGACTGAATAATATCTGGTATGTAACACTCCTATCAACCTTTCCCAAATCTTCCCAAACTCCCCCCAAGAAACTATTTACAAATAAACTATACGGGGCGGATATTCAAAAGGATTGCGCCATGCGCAATAGGGTTGCGCATGCGCAAGTCCGAAATTGCGCCATTCTGCGATATTCAGCAGGAGGCAGTTGTGCCACTGAAAACAGGCTGAGCAACAGTGCAATGCAAATGAATGCATGCTCAACTGTAGGGAGGAACCATGCATAAACTGCACAGCCCGATATTCAGCCGGCTTTGCAGAGATGTGCAGAGCGCAACCCCAACCTCGCCTGCACAACTCTGAGCCAAAAAAAGGCTTAAGTCGGGGCCACCACAGGTGAGCTGCTGCATTGCGGGTGCAACACAGCAGCTGCCTGGCTGGCTAACCCAATCCCTGTGCCTCCCCGCAGCCTGATCGAGGGCAGACAACTGTGAATCCCCCACCACCTCCCACTGCCCTACTTGGGCATGGCTAATCCCCCACCAGCCCAATCTTGGGCGCAATGTAGCTCCCCAATGTATCCCTGGTGGTCCAGTGGACCGTAAATCCCGATCGCGGGCAGTAGCTGTGTAAACCCCTCCCGAATTCAGCCCTGGTGATCTAGTGGCACATCCCGATCGCGGGATGTAAATGTTGAACAAATCCCCACAACATAGCCCTGGTGGCTAGTGTCCCCCCCCCACCCACCCACCCACGAGCCCCACCACCCGCTCCCCCCACGGCGGTGAGGCGGCAGCATCCCTCCGCCTGCGCCCGCCGCCCGCCGACTGACTGCCGGTGGGGTCACGCCGACTGGTGCAGAGAAAGAGCCAATGGGCGTGCAGCTATACGTATGACAGTCAGATTTGTGAATGAATCATTCACAAATCTGGACTGTCATCTCTGAATATGACTACTGCGCCCAATGGCTCATTCTCCACCAATGGCGTACAGCTACTGAGCAGATCGGCATGAGCGGCAGCAGGTGGGAGGGATGCTGCCGCCAGCCAGCTGTGGGGGCGGGGTGGTGGGGCTTCGTGGGTGGGTGGGAGGGACACTAGCCATCAGGGCTATGTTTGAGGATTTGTTCTAACATTTACATCCCACGATCGGGATGTGCCACTGAACCACCAGGACTGAATTCGAGGGGATTCTACATTACTGCCCGCGATCAGGCTTTTCGTCCACTGACCACCAGGGATACGCTCGGTGGGGAGCTACATTGCTGCCCGTGATCGGGCTGTTGGGGGAATAAACCATGCCCGCGATCGGGCCAGTGGGGGTGGTGGGGATTCTACACTGTTTGCCCACGATCGGGCTGCAGGGGCGCCAGTCCCTATGGCTGCTGCAGGGCAGCGCCAGGCGCAAGTCCGGGATCGCCACCTACATGCTAATGGCATGCAAATGGGGCCATAATCAGATGCAAATGGCCCCTGCGCTGCATGAATTATGGCCCCATTTGCATGTCACCTTTTGAATATGGGTTTTGCACATGGCGCCAAAGGTACTTGCGCCACTGCAGATTGAATGCTCCACTCCTGACAACTAGCGGTGGTGCAAGTTCCCACTCGCATACATACGAAAATAACACAATGGCTGGGGGTGATATTCGGAGAGTTGCTCAATAGCGCAACTCCTTTGAATATCACCCCGGCCACACCCCTGCGCAACTATTTTGCGCAGCGCAAGGGCTTGCACCTAAGAATAGCGCAGTTTGAATATCCAGCCCTACATCTATAAGAACTATAACCCAGTCACAAGGACTGACCTCCTAAACTATCTGACTTAGTGAAACACCCTGCTACTACTCCTCATCTCCACCATATTACAACAACAAAGGTAGTACTAAAGCTTGAATAATGAGTTGGAAAACTCCAAGAGGCATAAAACTCAAAAGAAGGTTAAAGATGGGATCAAAAAGGATAAAACAGGTACAAATCTGCAATGATCCTACATTAGTTGTCAATATACAAAAAAAGGTTTATTTAGCAGTAAGGCACTTGAAATTAATTATGAATCCCCCTGCTAGGGGATTTCTCCCCCTATAAAAAATTTATATCCCTGGCAATAAGTAAATAAATTGTTTCATTAACCTTTTTTTATACAAAAATAAACTTGTTAAAGTGAGGACATTTAATCTGCTTGCCTAGGGAGAGAGAGAGAGCATAATTTACATGAGCCTAAATATTGTGTAACTCCCCAAATGGGATGCCAAGAACAGGACTTGTTGTGCAGTTAGTTTCCTTACCCTAAAATGATACATTGCAAATCCCAGTATGGACAGAGAGGATGGTCACTGAAGTGTCTGATAATCTCTGCAAAGGAGTCTGTAGTTTTACATGAACTCATTTTCTCCTTCTCTGTCATAGTAACCTTATGGAAAGTAGGTAAAAGGAGGGATAACATACAAGTCGGTTCTGGAACCCTATTTAATGGGACAGATCCTTATATTGCAATATATGGGGGTTAAAGGTTCTCCTAGTTAACAGAAAAATATACCTTTAGCATCCCAAAGAAAGGTTATTTCCACTATTTATCAGTCAGCCTGTCAGGATCTCTGATGTGAAGAATACCATGATTTGGAATTTAACCCCTATCTAACGGGGAAGAAGGATGATATGTGTCTACTATCTGGGTCCCTAAAAAAAAAACAGAACCCAGTTAGACTCATCCAGTGTAAAATAAACTCTGGCAGCAGGGGACTTAGGGAGAGGTCAGGAGAAGGTGCTAAAAAGGGAGAGCAGGTAGGGACAGGGAGAAGGAAGTGGGATGGAGGGCGGTAACCCGGAATGCTAGGAGTCTGGGAACAAAACAGCAGAGTTACAGGCTCTCATTGTGGTTGGGGAGGTGGATATGGTGGCCATAACTGAAACGTGAGCCACCCATTACCATGACTGGGACCCAGCGGTACCAGAATATAGGATATAGGGCAATCAAACCATTACTTGCATTTTTTTTTCATTTTATTTGCTTCTAATTACTCTGACTAGGTTATAAACCCAGCAACTTATCTGGAATGGCTATCATTAACTGCAGGTACTGTGGAACAATTTTCAGAAGGACAGCCTTACAGGATTTAGCACACTGTCCTACATGCTGGGCCTTTGGAGATCTTAGGGCTCAGATCCGGGCAGCATGGGCAGAGATTGCACGACTCAAATTTCATATTCAAGAGGAAATACATTATAAGAACCACCCGCATTTCCCAGCATCCAACAGAAAAACCTCGACCGCAGAGGGTAGTTGGTCCGGAGGTTGGCAGGTGGTTAGGAGAAAAATCGGGTGCCCCATCACTCTCTGATCTCCAACATATTACCTCCAAAAACCATATAAACACTACAAACAGGTATCTGCCTCTATCTCTGAAATCAAACAAAGAGGCAGAAGACACTGCAGAGCAGGACACTGCAGCACAGGAGCTAGCACAACAAAACTCATCCAAATCAGGAACCAAAACAAAAAACAAGGGAAATCCAAAAACTTCTGATCATAGGAGACTCCATGATTCGGGAGTTGATACCCATCTCAGCCAGGGTAATGGTCAGATGTCTCCCAGGTACATCAGCATGGAGAGACACTGACCACATTACTAAAATTGTTCACAAAGCAGGAGAAAACATTGATGTCCTAGTACACATAAGGGACTAATGATCTACGCCAACCCGGTCAGTTGTGGAGACCAAGGAACACCTGACCAGGCTGGGTGACAAACTATCATCTATTTCGTCCGGCATCTCCTTCTCTGAGATCCTGCCAGTCTGGGAGGGGAGCAGATGGATGGAAAGGTCAGAGAAGGGAGCTAGGAAGCTAAACACGTGGCTCAAGGGCTGGTGCCAGGAAAAGGACACAGATTTGTAGGGAACTGGCAACAGTTCTGGGAGCGAAAGTTCTTTAAATTTGATGGACTGCATCTGACTAAGGAGGGAGTCAGTGTATTGGGGCAGAAGTTTGATGTCTTTGCAGAATATTTAAACTAGCAAATGGGGAGAGGGGTGCAGCACCCCATACGTCGAATGGAAGAACACCCCTCCCCCCTCAGCTAGTGGTCAAACAGGGATTCAGCATGTTTGCAGTTCATTTGCATCACCAGGTAAGAAAAAAGGTTTGTCTCCCCATGCGATGCACAGGGGTAATGCCAAACCTCACCCAACAACTAACACACCAAAATCTGGCCAATGGAAAATCATGTACACAATGCTCACAGCCTGGGAAATAAAATCCCAGACCTGCAGGCAATAATGTCAGAGGCTAAACTGGACATAGTAACAATTAGTGAGACGTGGTTTACCAGTAACCACACTAGGAGACTTCAGTACCTGGTTATGTATTGTTCAGAAGAGACCGAGGTGCAAAAGGGGGAGTGGCCCTGTATGTCAATGAAAATATCAAAGCTACAGAAATTCAGAATACAAGTAAGGAGCCAGAAGAACTGTGGGTCACCCTGGAAACAGGAAATGGGACAGCCATAAGAACTGGGGTTGTCTACAGGCCCCCAGACCAGGGGGAGGACATAGACACATTACTGTTAGAAGATATACAAAACATGACAGCTAAAGGGGAGGTTCTGATAATGGGAGACTTCAACATGCCGGATACAGATTGGTCAATACCAGCAGGAACATCTGCCAGAACTAGACACATAGTGGATTCCCTGCAGGGGGAGGGCCTCAAACAACTGGTACAGCAACCCACAAGAGACAGGGCTATCCTAGATCTAGTACTGACTAACAAGGAAGGGATCACAGATCTCCAGGTAGAAGGTCATCTGGGGGCCAGTGACCATCACATGGTATGGTTCAATTTGGCTACTACATCTAAATCATCCCATTCCAAGGCAAAAATATGGGACTTCAGAGGAGCTGACTTTGATAAGATGGCCAACAGAGTTAAGCTAGCCCTGGCAAAAAGAAACACAGGTGAGGGGGTACAGGCAAAGTGGGCAAGCATTAAGGATGCAATACTTGAAGCAACATCCCATTGTGTTAGACAGAAAAGGAAGTGCAAAAGAAGAAGGAAACCACTTTGGTTCTCAAATACAGTAGCAGAAAAGGTCAGAGCCAAAAGGCTGGCCTTCAGGAAATATAAGGGAACACAGCGGGATGAAGATAGGGAGGCATACCAAACTGCCCTAAGGGAAGCAGGGAAGGCAGTAAGGCAGGCAAAGTCCCAAACTGAGAAACACTAGCACAAACAGTAAAGAAGGTGACAAGACTTTCTATAGATACATTAGTGAAAGGAGAAAGTCCGAGGGGTATTGCTAAGCTTAATGGAAAAATGGAGCATGTGAGGAGGAGGACCCTGTAAAGGCATCTATCCTAAATAGATACTTTTGCTCAGTATTTACTGAAGAGAAAGTAGGGCAGGGCCCACAGCTCAGCATCATGGACACAGGGGAGGAGGTGAGCACTACTCCTTCTACAAAGAAAGGGTCCACAAGAGCTTTCTAAGCTCAGGGTGGATAAGGCAATGGGACCTGATGGCATACATCCCAGGGTACTTAAGGAGCTAAAGGTGGAACTAGCAGAGCCATTAGCAGAACTGTTTAGTGAGTCTCTGAGCACAGGAGAGGTCCCAGAAGACTGGAGAAGGGCTCATGTGATCCCGCTCCACAGGAGTGGTAGCAGGGAGGAGGCGGGAAACTACAGACCAGGCAGTCTTACCTCAGTAGTGGGCAAGATTATGGAGGCACTCCTTAAGGAAAGGATAGTGCAACACCTGGAATCCATAGGGGCACAGGATCCAAGACAGCATGGGTTTACAAAAGGAAGGTCCTGTCAAACTAATCTCATAGATTTCTTTGACTGGGTAACCAGAGTGGTGGACCAAGGGGGAGCAGTTGATGTTGCCTACCTTGACTTCAGCAAAGCTTTTGACACTGTTCCACATAGAAGATTGATAAATAAGCTGGGTAGGCTCGGGGTGGGTCAGAAGTTGGTCAACTGGGTGGCAAACTGGTTGACGGGCAGAAAACAGAGAGTGGTGGTAAATGGTATACAGTCAGAAGAGATGCAAGTCAAAGGTGGGGTACCTCAGGGATCAGTTCTGGGGCCAGTCCTCTTCAACATCTTCATTAGTGACCTTGCAGATGGACTAGAGGGTAAGGCTTGTCTGTTTGCAGATGACACCAAGATCTGCAACAGAGTATATGATCCAGATGGGGTGGGCAGAATGAGAAGAGATCTGGATAAACTAGCAAAGTGGTCAGAAGAGTGGCAACTGGGATTTAATGCAAAGAAGTGCAAAATCATGCACATAGGGAAGAGAAACCCTGAAGCCACCTATAGGCTGGGAGGGCAGTTGCTAGCAGTCACAAAGGAAGAAAGAGACTTGGGCATCATCATCACTGATGACCTGAAATCATCCAAGCAGACCTCTAAAGCAGTAGGTAAGGCTAGGAGGGTGTTAGGGTGTATTAGTAGGGGTATCACAAGTCGTAAGAGGGAGGTAATAATCCCTCTGTACAAGACACTGGTTAGGCCCCATCTGGAGTACTTCATGCAGTATTGGAGGCCACACCTTCACAAGGACATTAACCAAATTGAGGCAGTCCAGAGAAGGGCAACCAAAATAGTGCAGGGACTGCATCAGAAGACATATGAAGACAGATTAACAGAGCTCAATGTGTATACCCTTGAGCAAAGGAGGGAGAGAGGTGATATGATCGAGGCATTCAAACACCTTAAGGGCATTAACAAGGTGAAAGAATCTAACATGTTTAAATATAAGAAAAATAGCAGGACAAGAGGACACAGCATGAGAATAGAGGGAGCCGATTAAGGGGGAATGTGAGGAAATTCTTTTTCACAGAAAGGGTGGTGGATGCATGGAATGGCTTACCACAAGAAGTGGTGGCTATGAATACAGTGCAGGGCTTCAAACAGGCATGGGATAGGCATAAGGGAGCAATACAAATGACTATGAATAGATAGGCCACTGACAGAGCAAAGGCCGATGGCACATTTGTAAGGTAGAAAAATAAATGGGCAGACTGGATGGGCCTTGCGGTCCTTATCTGCCGGTCAACTTCTATGTTTCTATGTTTCTATATTTTGGAGGGATAGGGTAAAAGGGAAAGGGGGGAGGTGATGCTGTATGTGACGGAAGGTCTGAAGTGTGTCAGGGAGGAAAGGTAGGAAGGCAACACACGTATGACGTTTTGACGTATGAGGACAGACTTGAGGAGCTCTGCCTATTTTCATTGTAGGAGAGGAGAGACAGGAGGGATGTGATTGAGGTCTTCAAGTACCTCAAGAGACTAAATAGGGTAAACACGGAGGGGATCTTCAGACTAAAGCAGGGAGGTATCACCAGAGGGCATGGTTTGAAGTTGGAAGGTGGAAGGGTGAGGGGGGAAAAGAGGAGGAGGTTTTTCACTGAGCGGGTGGTGGATCCTTGGAACATGCTGCCTGGTGAGCTGGTTCAGAGATCCACAGTGGAGGACTTCAAGAGAGGGTGGGACAGACACAGAAAGTGGATGTATCAGATGATGGTCTGGCCCAGGGGGGTGGGGATGGATGATAGGGGTTTCTGGAACACAAGGGGGGGCCTCGGTACCCAATTAGGGATCTGAGGTTCGAGCAGACTCGATAGACCGTAAGGCCTAATCTGCTGGCAATTAGTATGTTAGTATGTTAACACAGAGTCACTATGGGTGCAGCTCCAGGACTCCAAAAATAGGGCCCTCAGGATGGGAGTGGTGTACAGGCCACCCTCTCAGACTGAGAAGTTAGAGTTCTAGCAGGATGGCTCAGAAGGACCTGTGGGAAGGGCAGTACAGTGATAGTAGGGGACTTCAATCTGCCAGGAGTAGACTGGGGTACCCCAGCCACCACAAATAGGAGGGAGTAGGTACTTCTGGATGCCTTCCAGGGCAGTTTCCTGTTACAGATGGTCAATGAGCCTACCAGGATAGGGAACACCCTTAACCTCATACTGGTAAATGGTGAGCTTGTGAGGGAGCTGAGGGTAGAGGAACTGCTGGCAGGGAGTGACCACCACTCAGTGTGGTTCAAGATAGACATGGGGAAAGAAGGAATAGGATGGGGCACAAGGGTGACCGACTTCAGAAGGGCTGACTTCAGGAGGATGAGGGAAACAGTACAGGGGTATCTGGCCAAGATCAGTCCAGATATGGACATTAATCAGAGGTGGGAGGTCATTAAATGGGATATAGAGGAAACAACCACAACATGTGCAAGGGTCCAGAGTAAGAGGGCTAGAGCCAAGAAGCCCAGCTGGGTGGGCAGGGAGGTCATGGAGAAAGTAAGAAAGAAAAGAGCAATCTGTAGAAGGTACAACAGAACAAGGAATGGGGTGCAGAGAGAGAGAGAGAGAGAGAAAGACCTGAAGGAGTCAAGGGAGGTGATAAGGGCAGTCAGGGCAGCCAAGGCATCCCAGGAACTCAGGCTGGCACAGGGCATTAAAGTAGGGGAGAAGGACTTCTTCAGGTATAAGAATGAGAAAAGGAGCTGCAAAGACCAAATAGTGAAGATTAAAAGGGAGGGCGGTGGGTGGATACTAGGGCAGAACAGGCGGAAGCATTAAATGAGTACTACTGCTCAGTATTTACTGAAGAGAAAGGGGGAGCAGTACCCAGGGGGGCTGGGGTGTGGGCATGGGCAGGGAAGAGGTGACAGACAGAGTAATCCCAGTGGGCAGGGTACTGGAGGGATTGAGGGTACTGCGGGTGGACAAGGCGCTGGGGCCAGATGACATACACTGCAGGGTGCTAAGGGAACTAGTAGAAGTCCTGGCCGAACCCCTGGCAGACCTGTTCAATGCCTCCCTGGACTTGGGGAGTGTACTGCAGGACTGGAGGATGGTGCACATTGTGCCCCTCCACAAAAGTGGCCCCAAGGATGAGCTGGGGAACAACAGACCAGAAAGCCTCACATCCATCATGGGAAAGATGATGGAGACAATCCTGAAGGAAAGGCTGGTTTCCCTCCTAGAGGCTAATGGGCTGCAGGATAGCAGGCAATATGGGTTTGTCTCATGCAGATCCTGTCAGACCAACTTGGTGGAGTACTATGATTGGGTAACCAGGCAATTAGACAGGGGCCATGCAGTGTATGTCCTGCACCTGGACTTCAGTGAGGCATTTAATTTGGTGCCGCACAGGAGGCTAGGTAGAAAACTGGAAGGCACAGGGGCTGGGGTGAAGATGGTGGGATGGGTAGTGAACTGGCTGCAAGGGAGACAGCAGAGGGTGGTGGTGGGAGAGGAGCTCTCATCACCCAGGGCAGTAACAAGTGGGGTGCCACAGGGCTCTGTACTGGGGCCGGTGTTGTTTGAGATCTTCATAGCAGACATCTCAATAGGCATCAAGAGCAAGATCAGTCTGTTTGCAGATGACACCAAGATGGGAGCAGTAGTAGAAGACTTAGAGGGGTGGCAGGGGTTACAGGATGATCTGGCAATATTGGAGGCCTAGTCAGACACTTGGCAGCTGCAGTTCAATGCCAAGAAATGCAAGGTGTTACATTTTGGAGCAAAAAACCCAAGGAGGAGCTACCAACTAGGAGGGGTTCAGCTAGCCAAGACGGAGGAGGAGGAGAAGGATCTGGGGATGATTATAATGAGAGCAATGAACAACTCTGCACAGTGTAGAAAGGCAGCTGCAAAGACTAACAGGATGCTGGGTTGTATTGCCAGAGGCCTATCCTCCAGGAGGGGGAGGTGATCCTGCCACTGTATGGGTCACTGGTTAGACCACACCTGGAGTACTGCGTGCAATTCTGGCAGCTGTACCTGAAGAAGGACATTAGGTTACTGGAGGCGGTGCCGCACAGGGCAACAAAAATGATTCAGAGGCTAGAGGGACTTGCCCTATGAGAGTAGGCTAAGGGAGTTGAGCATGTACTCCCTGGAGGAGAGGAGGGAAAGGGGGGACATGATTGAAACCTTCAGGTACCTGAAGAAAATAAATAAGATGGACACACAAGGGCTTTTCCAGTTAAGGAGAGGGAGGGACACCCGAGGGCACAAGCTGAGGTTGAAAGGGGGAAGTTCAGGAGTGAAATGAGGAGACACTTTTTTACTGAGAAGGTGGTGTCAGGGTGGAATGTATTACTAGAGGAAGTGGTAGCCAGCAATAAAGTGGGCTGCTTCAAAAGGGGATTGGACAGGATAAGGGGGAGGGTCATTAGAAGAGGGAGGGGAGGGAAGGGCAGCTGCAGAATACTGGCTGCTAGCTGCACAATCAAGCAGACTCAATAGACCAAAAGGCCTTCATCTTGCTGGCAAGTTTGTATGTTCGTATGTATCCACAATTTAAAATGTCATGCCAGATATATTTAATAAAAGTTAGGGAGACAGC
Source organism: Neoceratodus forsteri (assembly GCA_016271365.2). Taxonomy (NCBI): domain Eukaryota; kingdom Metazoa; phylum Chordata; order Ceratodontiformes; family Ceratodontidae; genus Neoceratodus; species Neoceratodus forsteri. The sequence continues at coordinate 450,866,137 of JADMNL010000023.1, read as the reverse complement.
AGCACTAGTTAGCAGGCCATATAGACCTCGATGACATGGAGTGTTAATTCTTACCTAAGAAGAGGAAAATCTATGTGTCCCATTTATAACTCCTATATAACGGAGTAAGACATCTAAAAACATTAAAGCATGGTGAACTGAATACAGTTATAATAAGGTGGCACTGTGGAGGCCTCCTTATCCATCAAACCGGCAATGCATAAAATTCAGTTATACAGGGTCCAAATTTCTTAGAAAGCCGACCCTATTTAATGGGTGATTTGCATTACCTAACAAAATCAAAGAAATTTGAAAGTACAAACAAGTCTGATTCCAAGAAAACTCTCCAGAGAGTAATTTAAGTATGGTTGAGAGTCTTTAAAATTCTTCCACTTATGAGACCTCTACATCTGTTCATGATCTCTCTCCATTAGTAATACACTTCTCACCAAAAAAAAGAGAAAAATATAGTTTGGTAATACAAATGTGCCAATAACTTGCTCCTGAACTCTGTTATAAGACACCTATCTTTTACGACATAGGATGATTTTAGGTAACATCACGACAACGATTCCTATGTAGCCCAGATGACATTTTAAAATCTAATATTCAAGCTTAGTATATAACCAAAAATCCAAGCATCTTGCTTTCAGACCAAGAAAGTTCACTTGATCACTTATTTGAAAAAAGAAAAAAAGAAATTCAATCTGCACACATCAGCCACTCCAGTTTTCAAAAACTCAAACAACAATGATCATGTGCATAACGATGCCTCCCACCACAGAGAATGATTGAAAAGGAATCGATGTGTGCAAAGCCAAACTCCATTTATAAATAGGTTCTGAACAAAAATAAATCTATGCTGTTTGTCCGCTGCATGATTGGAGCAATGCAAACACTGTAAAACAATAGCATAGTTATTAACCTGCTCCAAATTCTAAAGAGTAAAGTAAAAAAAAGACATTTAAGCAAGTAATAATACCTGACAGTGTGGGTGGTACTGGGCAATACCGGAATGCCCAGGGGCGTAATGAGGCCCGACGCAGGAGGTGGAGGGCATTATAGCTCCTGGAAGGTCCGGTATTGCCCATACCACCCACCTGGAGGGTATTATTACGCTTAGAAAATGGGTATAAGTAAGATTATGAAAATTAAATACAATTTTATAAAAAAAAGTATAATAAATGTAAAGAAAAAAAAAAAACACTTTTGTTGTTAAATAGTCCCATTGCTTCAAGACTTGGCCAGTACGCATGGTTTTATGGGACTTGTAGATTTTACTGGGAACAGCAAAGCGGGGTTAATGCAATGAGATGCAGCCCTCCTTCCCTGCCTCAAGTTGTCATTTGTCTATTTGCAGGTGCTCCGGTATAGGGAGAGAATTTTTTTTTATTAAATGATGAGTTTTGATCAGAAGGGTGCAGCATGGATAGTCGCCATGACAGAGTCTTGCTATTTAAAGAATGTGGTGTTGAGTGCTGGCCGTGGGAAGCAGGCGGGTGTGGTGTCGGGTAGTGGCTACGGGAAAGCGGGCTTCTAGACAGCAGTGTGGAAGAAGGATTTTTCATTATGTGACTGTGGTTTGCAGGTAACTTTCTGTTTGGGGGGGCATAGACTAGTAAGGGAGGGGAAAATAACTATCATGTGGATTATGGAATTATTACTTGCTTATGTCATTAGGGAGGCAGCTCGTAAAGTACTGAGGGCCTGAATATGTTGCTAAGCGAGAGACAAAATGGCGGTATTTGAAAAATTGTTTTCTAGTGCTTCAGCCAATGATGAATGAGGCTGGGCACTACGATAATAAATTTGAGACTGGCAAGGTTGGCATGGCTGGTACTTTTAACTTACCGGGCTCTCACTGTAAGTTAATGTACCCCATGCCAGCCAATTAGGTTGTTTTATTTTTTAAGTCCATTTTCTAACCATATATAGAGACATAAAGAATAAAAGTCCAGTGTAACCCTGACCAATGGAGCTGGTGCAGCCTCTGCTTATTTTCTTTTAGTTGAAAATTGTAGAGGTAGCCCGGTGCCTTAAAGCTACTGTACAGTCCCCAAAATAAAAATAAATGCTAAACGTTATCAGCATTAAGGTAACTAACAACCATCCAGGAAAAAATAATGATGCTAAAAGAAAATATTCTAAATATTTAGTAACCTAAACAGTCCGTTTTCAATAACTATGGTTACCAAGCAAAACAGGCCGAATTATTTGTGCATTTTGCCATAAAAAAAGATCAAAACTCAGAGCTATCCAACGAAACAAACAGTAAAGTTCCAAATGAAAAAAGTTTTTCAGTCGAATATAAGAAAAAAAATCAAGTTTGATTTGCTATGCAGAACACCTCCTTAGGGTAAGTAAACTAAGAAAACAGTCACAACTTCAACCTTTTTTAAATAAATCACGTAGTAAAGCTTCAAGCTGAGCCTGCGCTTGATCCACGGAATCAAATGTAAAGGATTTGCTGTCTCTGGAGATTGAAAGTTTTGCCGGGTATATTATTCTAAATTTGATTCCCGCAGAAATTACTTTACTAATAATTGGGGTAAAATATCTCCTCTTTTGACGGACTTCCTCCGGGAGATCTTGTGAAATTCTAATCTTGGTAGCATCCCAGGACAGATTATTTGAGTCTCTGGACATCTTTTAAACATGGACCTGATCCAGATAATTTAAAAATCTTACTATGAAGGGCCTTGGTGTTTCACCCTTAGCTGGAGGTGGTCATAGGGCCCTGTGTGCCTGTTCAATAATATAAGAAACATCATTAGGGGACTTGCCAGCAATGATATCACAAAGAACCTGAGCCAAGAGTAGTGGAATCCGATCCCTCGGAGGACTCAGGAAGGTTGTAGATCACAATATTATTATGTCATGATCTACCCTCCAGGTCCTCAAGTTTAGACTACCCGAGACAAGCAACTTGTTGCTCAGTGTGATTTTCTGGTGAAACTCTTCAATAGATAAATAAATGGCGAAATTCTTGTCTCAGCATCAGATAGCCTGGATGAAATTTTGTCGATCGCTCCCCGTGTGGCTTTTGATTCTGTGACCAGTCAGGCAATGGTCTCTTTTAGTTCCTGCATTTCTTCCCTAAAGGTGTCTTTGGTTAAAATATTTCTGGGATTTGTTTTGCTCGGAGTTTTATTGGCCACTTGTTTAGATTTTTTCAAACCACCAACCCTGTCTTGTTTCTGTAGCGGAGTATGCCATATGGGGTTCCTCATTTTAATATAGATTTTAACTTAATTCCCAGATCAGTCTCGTGAACCAGACTTACTGACACTAAAATAAATGGCTTTGTCTACAAACAGACCAAAATAAACACCACTTCGGTAAGGTAAGGCTGGTATAATTATCTGGTAAGATGGAGCTTCCACGATACGTCTTAATTCCGCAGAACCATCACCGGAAGAGGGTGAAATCCAATCTAATTCAGAATAATTGGGGGCAGGGCAGAATTACGGGAAACAGTAAAAAAATAAAAACTAATAAAAAAAATATTCCACACAAAGGGTGTTTATTAGCTAACATATGGCACAGTTTACCCAGTAAGGTTGTGGAAGCTAGAACTGTTCAGTCTTTCAAAGCATGACCAGATTAGATGGGCCAAGCAGTCCTTATCTGCCGTCAAAGTCTATGTTTCTATGTTTCAGGCAGATTCCTGGGGCAGAATGGCAATCATGGTCACACAGCCTGTGTAGGGTAACTCTGGCTGTTAAGCTGAGATGAGTTCTGTACTCAAACTGGGTATAGTCACTACCATGCAGCAGGAGGACAGGGCAAGATGGACACTATGCCCCCTCTGTCAAAGTGTCATCACAGTATTATACATGTTATTGTAAGCTGTCCTTGCTCTGGTCCCACAAGGCACGTGACTCCAGCCTCCAATGACTAGGACTAGGTTTAGGCATTTTAACCATTGGGCAGAGGGACTTGGGTACGGGTGTTATAAAGTAGGCAATTAACTAGTAACGTGGTGCCTCTACCTGGGGTAGTGTCTTGAACTTTTAGTTGGCACTCAGGATGTCATCCCTTAGGAAGTAGTTAACATACATGTCCCACACAATCCCACCCTACAATGCACTAATACTGACTGAGAAATAAACAGTAGTGCACAGACGTGAAATACAAAACAAGGTACAAATTTATTTAGGGAAAATGGGACAATATACAGGGAGGGAAGGGAGAGGACTGAATAGGTGATATAGGAAAATACTGTGCAATTGTAATTTGTCAGTGCCCTCCCCCATAAGTCCTAAAATGTCTCTTAATTGGTTCACTGGATTTAGCCCTCAGTGCTCATGGAGTTCCTGTCACAGTTAATGTGGTACTACCACTTAGTTGAATTGGTGCAAGCCTGTTGCAATGAAGTGGATGCTGCATGCAAAGTTATTAGATGCAAAGAAATACACAAACAAAACAATTTGTAATCTTAAAAGGCCAGAGGACCTAATGCCAGCCTTCTACCCTAGTTATCTCCAAATTTAACACTATACTATCCTGGAGCGTCCAACACCCTACATGCTCTATTTTTTTAATTCTTTGGTAACTGGGTAAGGCCCACCAGGCACAAGTGCCTGTTTTCAGGAGTGACCTGGGAGTACTATGGAGGTTAAGTGACTTGCTCAGAGGCACACAGTATGACAGGTGGTGGTTGTGGGAGTCAAACCCCTGCTGTTGAATGTAACAAGCCCATTCATAGCTCATTACTCTAACCTCTAGGCTATACTGCCAGCCCCAAAAATACAGAATAAGTAGACAAACAAGTGGCTGCAGAGCCTTAGCCCTAATGCATATATTTCCTGTACCTCAGGAACTCAGATACTGGTCACCTCGGAGACACTGATTTGACTCCCTGCTCCTTTTTCTCTGACTCTGGCCTCCAACTTCTTTGTTTGTTGAGCATACCTAGAGGAGAGGGTGGACTGAAGACTTGTAGGGTTCTGCAGTTCTTGTTCCCAGGCTTCTCATATCTTAGGGACCCTACCATGCCACATAGCTGAGCTCTCAACGGCCCTTACCTCACTGTCTTGGTACTACTCCCCAAAGCCTAATACTGGCCTTCTTCCCAGGTTATCTCCAGATTTAACACAGACTGAACCTGGGGTTTTCAGCGCCTTGTAGGCTCTGTCTAACTAAACAAACATGTAGCTGCAGAGCCTAAGCCCTAATCCATACTCACAGTTCCCGTATCCTCAACTCAGATACTGGTCATTCTGGAGCCACGCTGCTTTTAACTCTCTCCTCTTTTTTCACTGACTCTGACCTCCATCTTCCTTCTTCCTCAAACACACCTAGAGAAGAGGGTTTCTGAATACCAGTGACTTGCAGGGATCTCTAGCTCTTGTGCTCGGGCTTCCCCATGCCTGAGGAACCCCACCATGCCACACAACTCCCTAAAGCCCCCATCTCACTCTCTTGGCACTCCTTCCTCAAGGCAGGACCCAGTCACATTGCTTACTGTTAAGCCATGCAGCAAACTCTGATCACTCACATGGTGCTCCCTCTGTCTCTCTCACCACTGTGTAACCACGACACCATGCAAATGCTACAGGTGTTACCTCTCCCATACTACCACTGCCTTGTGCCGGTGGGGGCCAAGCAAGGTTGAGCGGCCTGAACTCGTTAAACTCCTCATGTGGGGTGAAGGTTTGGAAGGGAATCAAGGGGAACAATGTGGTGCCTCCACCCAGAGAAGGAAATAGTGGAACTGATAGCAAGTAAAATACTTCCCCTGTGATGCAGTACCAACCCACCTCCTCAATAACTCATGAACACCACTCTGAGACCTATCAGTACCAGTTCCCACACTTTATTTTTAATCTGAAGTACTTTAGTACTAATTAGTGTAGATTCTTAATAATGTACGAACACATCAAATTTTCAAAAACTAATAACAGGACTTTATTTTTCTGGAAAACAGGTCCTGTGAAGAAATAGGGGTTGTGCAATAAATGGTTTGGCAATTATTTTTGGCAGTAAGCACATCTCAATGCTTTCAACAGCTACCAGTGTGTCATCCCAAGTGAATGGTCTCTAGAGTTTGTCTGACCTCTCCACAGAGAGGCTTCCCCACATCCACACACAAAGGTCTCTGGCAAGGCACATCGTACCAAGATTAAATTTTAAAATTTGATAAACAGCAAATGCCAATATAATACTTAATGCCTATACAATATTTATATGTTATTTGGCTCCCTGTCTCTTTATTAATTCCCTGGACTGTTTAATGCCTATGCTTTGCTTGCTACAATTTGGGTCATAAATCTGAATGGCCTATGGCAGTATTCACTTTTCTGATTTTGCAGTTCTCCCATTAGAACTACTGAAAAACAACATCTTTCATCTGTCTCAGGCAAGACTGCAATTTGGGATCTTCATTTTATGTATTCCAGCATCAAGGCATTTTGCCAAAAAGATGCCATATTTATTCCCCCTTCCCCCTTGAGCTTCATAATCCCATGCTTCCCTTTCCTTCTGTCGCTCACATATCTGAAGAACCTACCTCTTGTCTCCCCTTTTTGCCTGCCTTGCTATATGCTCCTCCATTTCTGCCTTTGCCCATCTGACCACCTTCCCTACTTCGCTCAGTTTTTCCTTATATAGCTCCTTGTCTGCCTCCCTCTGAGATGCTTTATACATCCTGAATGTCCTCCTTTTCTCCCTGACTGCTTTCCTCATTTCTGGTGTGAACCAAAGTGGTTTCCTTCCCCTCTTTCTCTTGCTCAGCATCCTAAAGCATAGTTCTGTCACTTTCAAAAATTCCTCTTTTAATTTCCCCCATAGCTCTTCAACATTTTCCAAGTCATCCTACTTCACTAGTTCCTCCTGGACCATTGCCCTCATCCTCCTAAAATCTGCCTTTCTAAAGTCTAGCACCGTAGTGTTGGAACTGTTCTTAACCAGACACTTTGTAATACTAAATTTTACTGTTCTATGGTCACTGTCACCCAAATTTTCCCCAACCTCCACCCCCTCGACACCGTCCCCATTTGTCATAACCAGGTCTAGTATGGCACCCCATCTAGTAGGTTCCCATACCAGTTGATTGATGAACACTTCCTACAAGGCTTCCAGCAGCTCCCTACTCCTTTCTGTGGATGCTGCTGGAATGTCCCAATCTACATCCGGTAGATTTAAATCTCCCACCACCATGACTTCTCCTTTGCTGGCCATCTCCTGTATCTTCCTACCCATCTGTCTATCGACCTCCTCCCCCTGATTTGATGGTCAGTAGACCACCCCTACCCTTACTGTCCCCCCCTTTTGGTTAAAGTGATCCATAGGGTTTCTGCTGGTCCATCCCCACCCTCGTACACCATTGCTCTAATCCTTTCTTTAACGTAAATGTCAACCCCCCCGTCTTCCTGTGTGATGATGTCAGAGATTCCCCTAGTCCATTTTTTGGTGCCATGCACCCCTTTTGTCGATAGCATAAAACAAGGAAAATACTGAAGCAAACTGCAGTCCTCTTCACCTGGCCTCCACCACCAGTTCCAACCAGAGGATACAGGCATCAGAAGGGAACCTCCCTGAGCCTCTGGTGGCCCAACAGGTAAGCCCCATCTTTAGGGGGGTTGCACTCTTCCTCAGCAGGAAAAGATTGATATCCCCATCAATCAAAGGTTGAGGTGAAGATTGAAGTCCAAAAGTCTGTATATACACATATATACACTCTGGCTAAATACCTGATTCCTACCTAGCAACACATGCATACAGTACATCCCATATATACAATGGTCCCTTCCTAAATAACAGAAATCCAGACTGACAAATTCACAGTTCAGTAGCATTTGTCTAACTAGGCAAATGCATGCTAACTAAGTGTAGTTTAAGATAACCACATTCAACATTTAATACAGCATTTCACCCATGAGCATTACTGAATTTGATCTGGGGCAAAGACCCAGGGGTAGTGTACAGTCTATATCTTTTTTCACAACATGCATGGGCAAATCAGTGGAGGCACCAGAGGTATCATACAAAGCTTCAGTATTGGCTTGACAGAGCTTTCTGAACATCTCAGTTGCAAAGTCATCCCTTCAATGGCTCTCTGTGTGCTCCTATCCTCCTTGTCTGTAAAGATAGAGTCCTCGTACTGTACTTCCTCAGGTGCACTGAACTCCTCCACAGACTCTTCCATGGCTTCCCTCTCATCTGCAAGCTAAACATCCTCTTGAATTTCTGATCTTACATCCTCAGGAACAACTATCTGCTGCTTCATGCTGGTGTGCATTAATTAACTTAACTAGGCAAGGAGGATTATTTTAGCCTAGTTGTCTTTTGCATATTGTAAAGTGAGTAGCACTGTGTTTATGTTACTAATAGTTAATGTAATGTACTAAAGCTTAACAAGGAGTCACTACTTAGTTAGAGTAGTAGGTAATAACCAAGTAGGATAGGCCCAAAGCATCTCCAGGTAAAGTGTTAGGGAGGTCAATATTAAAGTGTACGATATAGGATCAGACAAAACAGGAACAAGTAAGAGATTTAAACAAGCATTTGCCAATGCTGAGTGTTGTCTTGCAGGTGTTGGCATTGGTAGTGCAGAAGTTAGAGAAATGCATAATAGGAATGACAGTGAAGTATGGAACTGACTTCAACTCCACCCTACCCTGCAGATACTGACAGGCATTGAGGTGTGCCTTTGGGTCATCAGCCATAACGCTCATGCCATTTCACCTCACTCTGCCCTGCAGACTCTGACAAGTGTCGTGTTGTGCCTTGGGGTCATTGGGCCTTACACTCATCCCATTCCATAAGGAAATATGTTGAGATGGGTGCAGCATAATAGAATGGGGTGAACTTTGGGGTCGAAGAGTGCAAGGCACACCTTGATGCATGTCACTGGCTGCAGGCTGGGGGTGGAGGTGGAATGGCGTGAGCATTACCGCCGACAATCCAAAGGCACACCACTGATGCCTGTCAGTAATATTCATAAGGAGGTGTGCAAAAATTGCAAGGTTGAAAATCTGGAGTGAAAATATTAAAAATTCTCAAAGTTACACGCATGCATGGAAACTGCCCAATGCACACTCATAACACAGTCATTTTGTTGAATGTTGTCACCAAATTTTCAACATAGGCATTTTGGGACCTCTGCTCATGGCCAGTGTCACTGTGATTTTCTTAATCTGTCCTGAACATTGATTTCCCACAGTAACGGCGCTATTTTGCTCCAGATGTGCAAAAACACATTTTGGGCAGGATGTGAAAAATGACAGCTGTACTGGTCATAAGGAGGTGTGAAAAAATGGCAATGTTGAAAATCTGGAAAGAAAATATTAAAAATCCTTGACGTTACGAGCATGCGTGGAAACTGTACAATGCACACTCGTAACACAGTAATTTTTTTGAATTTATTCACCAAATTTTCAACATAGGCTTTTTGGGAGCCCACCTTATGAACAGTGACACTGTCATTTTGTTAATTGGTCCCAAAAAGTGATTCTGCACAGAGACCACATAATCACCTTTCAGGACCAAATAACAAAATGATAGTGACTGAGTTCATGAGGTGGGGTCCCAAGAACCCCATGTTGAAAATTTGGAGCCAAAAGTCTCAAAAATGGCCGAGATATCCACCTAAGTTAAAACCCCCCACTGATGCCATTATACAGCTTGCCATGATTTTCTTCAGTTTGTGTTCAACTTTCAAGAGTGCAGACATGTTCCCGCTCCACTGAATATCACCGTGCCAGGCTCCAGAGGTAAGTATGGGGTGAGGGGGATGTGGGTAGGTGGGGTGTGCAGACAGTGGGTGCAGGTTGAGGGGACACCGCACACAATGAGGGACCATTTTCCATTTTACAGGTTAAATAAAAACTGGAACATCATGGGAAGGACATTTTTGCACACTGGGGTGGACTCCCAGTGTGTCACCTCTGTTTTTTTGGGACTGAAGCTGACAGGGATTGGGCACCACATCAGCTAAGAAAGTGTCTTTATGTTTGTGGGGGGGGGCATGATGTCATGGGGGATTGGGCACCCCCTCAGCAAACAAATAAACCTTGGGGGACTTTATACCAACTGGGACTGGGCTCCCTCATTGGCAAATGAACTGGGGAGGGGGCATGCTGACAGAGGATTGGGCACCTCCTTTGGTAAATGAACTGGGGATTGGGCACATGGGCACTGTAAGAAACAGAGAGTCAACAGCCGATGCCATGTTTACTGAAATGTTACACCAGGCAAGGCATGCCCTGCAATGACGGGTTGCTCCCTCATTGCAGGGGCAAAATTGTTTCAAGTTGGTGGCATGCTTTTGCAGTGCTGTCATACACAGTGTGCTATTTCATTCATGCCACAGAGCCCAGCCCAAAAAAGCAGTGGTGCCACTGGCCACAACACAACCACACCTCCAAAACCTGCTACTCCACCAAGCTACCACAATATGTTGTTTGCGCTGCACATGTAAGACAACATAAAAAGGGAAAGCAAACGACATCCAATCTAGGGTACGGTTATGAAATCCTTTCAGAGAAGCAAAGGAGTGAGGTTGAAGTAGCACAGGAGTAGAAAAGAGATAAAGGGGTTAACCTAATTTGCACAGATACTAAAAAACGGAAGGTAAAAATCATGGGAGTGTTGCAGTGCAATGGTTGTGGTGGTGTAGTCTTTTGAAAGACCTTCTGGAGACTGAGTTGCTGCCCCATATGTACTTACCCCTCTGGCTGCAGTCACTGGTTGTTGGACTCTGGGCCAAACTGGTAAGGGTACAGTTGGCCTTCAGTCACAACAAGGGGCCAGCTAGTCCACCACCACTCCCCAAGAGGATGCCTAGAAAGAGACAGAGTGGCTGGACCATGGTGGGCTCTGGGGGATGGGGTGAGGGAAGGGTGCATGCTTTTCTTCCAATACCACTGTGTAACACCTTCACTTAATGGCAGAAAGGGACAACTGAGAGGAGGTACTGATGACAGTGGGAAGTGAGGAAGTGATGGTCCTCAAAACATGAGACCTCAAGGAGGGAGGGAGGGTCCCCCAGCCAAAGAGGAAGCTGCTGCTAGTGGTGGACTCAATTGTGAGGGGGATAGAACTGGGAGCTGGGTGGGGAGACAGGGAGGTGAGGTGCTTGATGGGTGCCTCAGCTAGGAGAGATGAAGTGTGGATCCTATGGATCACTGAGGCAGCAGGAGTTTGGAGGGATCTGGATATCATTGTCCATATTGGGACACATTATATAGCATGGAAGAAGGTAGGAGTAGTGAAGGGAAACTTCAAGGAGCTGGTTAGGGGCCTCAAGCAGGTAGCATGCACAGTAACTTTTTCTGATGTGTTATGTGTTACCTGTGTACGAATGAGAAGAGGCAAGGAAACTCCACACCGGGACTTTTAATGAATGGTTGAAGGCATGTGGGGAATAGCTCCTCCCACAACCTCTCTATAAGCCCTCCTCTAACATACCTTCCTTGCTTAGAGAGTGTTTTTCCTGAGCTCCCTGCATGGCACGTGGCTGTGCTGGGTTCTGTTCATGCTCCCTTGTACCCTCTTTCCTCTCTGTCTGTTGTGTTGCCCCTCCTATTCCTTTCTGCTGCCTTCCTTATCTTCCCATTTCTCCTCCTGTTTCTTTTGTTTGTTCCCTGCTGCCTTGTGTGTTGCTTCTTTCTTTGTGTTCTGGTTGCCTGCCTCCTCCCTTTGCTCCCATTTGTCTTTCCTTCTTGCCCCCTGGCTGGCCTGCTGGTCTGCTCCAAGTGACGTTCCCACTGCTCCTGTCCTCCACCTCACTTCTGTCATTTTCCTTTTGGACTTTTCTCACACTCCACTCCCTGACTGCCACTCCCTAACCACTGCCACTGTGCACTATTGCTGTTCTTCCTCCTTCCTGCATCATCCGCGGAACATAGCAGGCAGCAGGAGTACATCAGAATGGACTCCCCCATGTCCTCCTTCAATTCAGATCCATTGTCTCTCTCCCCTGCCTCATGCACTTCCTTGCAGCTCATTGATACTAACCCAGCCTGGTGATAACATTGCAGCAGCAATCTTTTGTAGTAGGTACAGTATGTCCTTCTCACCTGTTACCATTCTAATTACCTCCCATTACCATAGTCTTGTGGCCGCACATAAAGAGGCTGTTTTGTTGCATTTAGAATTAGTTGGGGCCACAACAGTGCAATCATGTTCTGATATCTTGCCCTGTTGGGTACATTACTATCATTCTGAGCCATTCCAACAGCAGCTTACTCAATTTGTTCATTTATTTTGAAAGCAGCTTTAAGCACTAGCACTCATTTACAAAGGTTCCACATCAGGTCAATGATGTTCACTAAAGAAACCTAACAGCAGCTTCAGCTATTCTACTCTACTGGGACTAAAGAGCTAGAATTCTACTACAGGGACCTTCAATTTAGGGTAAAAACAACAACAAAAAAAGAGGTAGTGTGTTTGTCTGAGTTGGGTGAAGTGAATTGTTATCAGTACAGTTAGCTAGGTGTAGAAGGAAACGATGAATTGTTATCTGTGCAGTTAGCTAAGTGTAGAAGGAAACTGTGAATCAGGGGAAGTGGCTTAGGCAGAAGGAAGCCAGGTGTTCTGGATTTAAAAAACTGCCCTAGATCGCTTGAGGCACAGAACAGCAAGAGGAAGGAGGTGGCGTTAGAACTATGCTACTCTACTGGGACTAAAGAACTAGAACTCTACTACTGGGACCTTCAATTTAGGGTAAAAACAAAAAAAAGAGTTAGTGTGTTTGTTTGAGTTGGGTGAAGTGAATTGTGGCATGCTTTTGCAGTGCTGTCATACACAGCATGCTATTTCATTCATGCTACAGAGCCCAACCTGAAAAAGCAGTGGTGCCACTGGCCACAACACGACCACACCTCCAAAACCTGTTACTCCACCAAGCTACCATAATATGTTGTTTGCGCTACACATGTAAGACAACATAAAAAGGGAAAGCAGAAGACATCCTATCTAGGGGTACGGTTATGAAATAGTTTCAGGGAAGCAAAGGTGTAGAAGGAAACTGTGAATTGTTATCTGTGCAGTTAGCTAGGTGTAGAAGGAAACTGAATTATCTGTACAGTTAGCTAGGTGTAGAAGGAAACTGTGAATTAGGGGGGAGTGGCTAAGGCAGAAGGAAGCCAGGTGTTCTGGATTTAAAAACTGCCCTAGATAGCTTGTGGCACAGAACAGCAGGAGGAAGGAGGTGCTGTTAGAACTATACTACTCTACTGGGACTATATTGCCCTCCTTCCCTCTCCTCCACCCCCACACCCTTAGCCAGTTCTACTTTTATAGGCACAGGATTAGAATGACAACAGGAACTTCTTGTTTGGAGCAGGAAGGGAGTGAACACAGAGGCACAAAATACTCACCATCCTAGAAGGAAAGGAGTAGCTTTCCATCCCCCAACCGCTGGAGATCTGACTCTGAACAAGTAAGGAGACTACTGAGGAATATAGGAACTTTCTGTCCCAGAACAGGAAGACCAGAAGCTTTAAGGACACAGAGAAACAAGGAAAGTAGGGAGGAAAAAATAAAATAAAAAATTATATATATCAAAAAATAATAAAGAGAGAGAGAGGAAAGAGTAAGTATACAAAACAACAGTTAAGGGGCCACAAATAAGACACAGTGGAATTGGTGTAGTGCAGTCGCTGTGGAGCAGCAGTCTTCTGGGAGATGTTTTGGAGAATGCAGTGTTGTTCCATCCGCAGGCACCTCTGTGGGCTGAGGGAGGAGGTTGCTCATGTCTAAGCTGAGTTGGCCAGGATTTGGGGAACCTCCTCTCTCACCCAAAGACCACCAGGGCCACCACCTCTGCCTCAGAGGTTGCCAAGAAAGAAGAGTGGTTGGACCACAGTGGGCTCAGGGAGGGTGAGGGTAGTGGAACAGAGGTGCATCCCTCCAGTTGTACTGCTTCACAATTCATGTGCCATTCTGACAGAGTGTGGTTTCTCTATAGAGGCACCCATAGTGGAGACCAAGGAGGATGCTGGGAACCTCTGTAAAGGAGATCCACATGGTGGCATGGACCCCACAGGGGAAGGAATTAACTCCTGGTGAGAGACTCCTTTGTTAGGAGGGTAGAACTGGGGGAGGGATGGGAGAGGGAGGTAAGGTGCCTGCCTGGTGCCATGGCTTGGAGGGACAGGAAGCGAATCCTTAGGATCGCAGGAGTAGCTGTGCGAGGGAGGGAGCTGGATGTCATTGTCCACTTATGGACACATGACTGGGCTGATAAAGGGATCAGAACAGTGGAGGAGGAGTTTGTGGAGTTGGGGTGGGGCCTTAGACACGTAGCACACACAATAACCTTCTTGGAGGTGTTGGCTGTCTATGCCATGGGTGAGGCTAGGGTGCTCCACACCATGGAATTCAATCAATGGATAAAAATCTGGTGCAGAGCTCAGGGTTTTGGCTTCAATGGGAACTGGGGGTCCACCTGGAGGGATGCAGGCCTATACTGGCATGATGGCCTGCATCTGTCCAAGGAGGGAACCAGGATCCTAGGTGATAGGTTTAAAATGCTTCTTTGGCAAGCATTTTAACTAGCCAAGGGGAGAGGCACTGAAAAGGAGCAGGGAAATCCTAGCCTCCCCCCAAAAAGTCAGGGTAGTTAGTGAGGTAAACACTTAGGTAGAGAAGTCCATAGTGAGATAGGCAGGTGTAAATGAAGAAAAAGTCAAAGGCAGCAAAGACAGGGATGGAGCAAAAAGGGGTAAAGCCATCCAAAAATGGAGGGTAATGAGTACCAGTGCCCGCAGTCTAGGTAACAAGCTCTCTGAACTGGTGGCCTTGATGGAAGAGGGATGCTGGGATATTGTGGCAGTCACAGAAACATGGTACACAGAGAACCATGACTGGAATGTCAACATACCAGGATACACAATCTACAGGAGAGACAGGGAGAGTAGAAGAGGAGGAGGAGTAGCTCTCTATGTAAGGGAGGGGATCAAAGCAACAGAACAAAAGAGTAAACAGGGAGGAGAGAAGACACTGTAGGTCACCCTGGAGACTGGAAATGGCACCACAATTCACACAGGGGTTGTATACAGACCCCCATCTCAGGGGGAGGAAATGGACAAGGAAATGACAGAAGGCATCCTTAGGATGGCAGAGAAAGGGGACATATTGTTGATGAGGGACCTGAATATTCCAGATGTCAACTGGAGCACCTTTGCTGCAGCCACATCTAAGAGCAGGGCCATTCTCAATGCCCTACAGGGAGCATGCCTCAGACAGCTAGTGTTGGAACCAACTCGGGAGGGAGCAATCTTAGACCTGGTACTCTCAAATGGTGATGGCGAGAGGATCTCAGATCTAGAAGTGGGTAGCTATCTGTGAACAAGTGACCACCAAACAGTGTGGTTCACGATAAACTCAGCTGCAGCATCAAGCCATACAAAAGTGAGGGCACTGGACTTCAGGAGGGCTGACTTTGTCAAAATGGGAGAGCACCTCAGAAAAGAAACTAGCAAACAGGCAAGAAGGAAGGGTGGAGCAAATTGGGAAACATCAAAACTGCTATCACAGAGGTAGCAAGCCTTTGTGTGAAGCAAATAAACAAATCAAAACAAAAGAAAAAAACACTATGGTTTTCAAAAGAGGTGGCCGGGAAGGTTAGGGAGTAAAAGACAGCATTTAGGAAGTATTAGGAAACAGAAGGAGCAGGACAGAGAACTGTGCCAGTTAAAGCAGAAGGAAGCAGGGAAGGCAGTTAGAATAGCAAAGGCCCAAACTGAGGATAAGATAGCCAACTCAGTTAAGAAGGGGGATAAAGCCTTTTATATGTGCATAATGGAGCGTAGAAAGGGAAGGAGGCTGAATAAAGGGGATGGTGGGTGGGAAGAGAGGGACAGTGAAATAGCAGGGATACTGAACGAATACTGCTCCGTATTCACAAAAGTGGAGGGGGAGGTACCTAATCCAATCAATAGAAGCACCCTGGATTGGGGGCTGATCCTAGTCCTTTTACAGAAGAAAGGGTTCTGAAAGAACTCCTAAAACTGAAGGTGTACAAAGCAATGGGGCCTGATGGGATTCACCCCAGAATTCTAAAAGAATTAAGGAGAGAACTAGTGACACCACTGACTAGCCTTTTTAACAAATAATGGGAGGATGGTGTGGTACCTGAGGACTGGAGGAAGGTGGATGTGATTCCCCTTCACAAAAGCAGGAGCAAGACAGAGGCAGGAAACTACAGACCTGTCAGTTTGACCTCAGTGGTAGGGTAAATGATGATATTACTTCCGAAGGAAAGGATTGTTGATTACCTAGAGGCCAGTGGGGCACAGGACCCAAGGCAGCATGGATTTACAATGGAAAGGTTATGTCAGATGAATCTAATCGAGTTCTTTGACTGTACGACCAAAGTAGTAGACCAGGGAGGGGCTGTGGACATGGCCTACCTAGACTTTACCAAGGCATTTGACACAGTCCCACACAAAAGATTAATAAACAAATTAGCCAGCCTGGGAGTGGGTCCCAGGGTGGTAGCCTGGGTAAAACATTGGCTGGACAATAGGACACAGAAGGTAGTGGTAAACAGAGTCCACTCTGAAGAAAGGGGGTTTACTTGTGGGGTACCGCAGAGTTCAGTACTGGGTCAGGTCCTTTTTAATGTCTTTATAGGTGACATTGCAGAAGGACTGGAAGGAGAAGTATCCCTCTTTGCAGACGACACAAAGATCTGCAACAGGGCTGATACACAAGGGGGGTGGAAAGGATGAAAAGGGACTTGGCAAGGTTGGAGGAATGGTCAGAAGTATGGCAGCTTGGATTCAAAGCAAAGAAGTGCAAAGTAATGCACCTGGGAAACAAAAACCCAGGGGGAGAGTACACAATGGGGGGAGGTAGTAACAACAACAAAAATAGAAAGGGACCTGGGGGTAATCATATCAGATGACCTAAAGGTTATCAAGCAATGTGAGAAGGCAGTAGGGATGGCTGGGGGGATACTGGGATGTATTGGGAGAGGCATCACCAGTAGAAAACAGGAAGTTATTATCCCTCTGTACAGACAGTTGGTGAGACCCCATCTGGAGTACTGCATCCAGTTCTGGAGACCCCACTCTCTGCAAGGACAAATACAGGATAGAGACAGTCCAGAGGAGGGCAACTAAAATGATGCAGGGTCTACAACAGAAGCCATATGAGGAGAGACTAAAGGAGCTTATTATGTATACCCGTGAGGAAAAGAGGGAGAGGGGGGACATGATAGAATCTTTTAAGTACATCAAGGGAATCAACAAAGTCTAAGAGGGTAGCATCTTTCAGAAAAATATGTGCAAGAACAAGGGAACACAATTTGAAGATGGGGGGCGGCTCAGGGGTAATCTGAGGAAGTATTTTTTCACAGAGAGGGTGGTGGACACATGGAACAGCCTTTGTGAGCAGGTTGGGGGGTCAAAAACAGTGGGAGAATTCAAGAATGCATGGTACAGACATAAGGCAGTTCTTGTGGGAGTAGGAAGAAATAGGCTGTTGGTTAACTAGGATCTGCAGCTTATCTAGTAGGTAGGGAAATCTGCAGACTAGGTGGGCCAAGCAGTCCTTATCTGCCATCAAAGTCTATGTTTCTATATTTCTATTCCAAGGATTTCAGCTATGGTACAGTATTAGAACACCACTCATCTTATATAGCAGGCTCAGAGCAGAGTCTACTCATGGGCAAAGGTCCAGTTAGTTTTGTGCAGTTACCATTGCCATAGAGCTGGCATTTACTACTTTTACAGCATTGCCATTATATAATATGTTGCATTGCACTTCTCCAACCTGCCACGTGCCTGCTGCTTCCTTCCCGTTCCTGCTCAAACTGGTGTAAACCTATTACATCGACCACTGTCTCCTTTCATACTCTCGTACTCCTCAGGTCGCATACAAGTCTGTTGCATGCACTTAACTGCTCTTTATAATCACTGGACTATCTGCCCTTCCACCTGTATTTTCCCCACAGTTCCCGCTCAGTTACATGGGGCCTTCCTTCCTGTTATGTTCCTGATCCCTCAGTTGGACTTTCTCTGCAGCATTGCCAGGTCTTGTACCTACCAGTCCCATCTCACCATGTCTGTCTTTCCGTTCTGCCATTCAGCCTCCATGCTACCATTTCTGTTTCTTATTTACCTCTCCTTCTATGGCAGCATTCTGAGCTTCAGTCAGCCCATGCCAGCAGTACTCCGAACTTAGTCCCTAACTGGCACCGTCTGAGGTGCTGAGAGAATTTGGGCTTCCCCTGTCCACTGGGGATGGGAGTTTGTTTCACTCATTACATCTTACTTCTACCAGCCTGACATCCTCCGTCTGTAAGTCTGCTAGATGGCACTGAGTGAAGATTCGCTTGCCCCGATGACTGAGGATGGGAGTCATGTCTACCATCTACAAACTGTTATCATACCTTCTCCATCTCATACCATTTGCTGCTTCCCTTCGGGAGTAGAACTACCTCCTACTGACCAACCTGACATCCTCCATCCCTAACTCTGCTTGGCAGCATCGAGTGCAGGTTAGTTTGTCATGACTACCAGGGATGGGAGCTATGTCTCCAATCTCAGACTATCCCTTCTCTACCTAATGCCAGTTGCCGCTTCCCTTGGGGAACAGGACTTTCACACTCTGAGTACCCTCCTCATTCCATGTATGCTGCTCCAGGTCACCACCATCCATCTCTACGATCCCTGACGGTTTCCTGAATCTACAGTCCACCACTGCTTCTCATCTGTTCTCGGCCTTGTACCAGGCTGCTACTGCAGCCTAGACTCTTCATTCCTTCTGCTGCCTTCCATGGCTGAGCCACACACCATCTCAGATTTTATCCACAGTTTGTTTCTACCCCGATGCAGACTGCCAATTCCATCAAGGAATGGACCTTCCTCTAGTATGATCTCTCATTATTCCACATTCACTAGCCGACTCCAGCCAGGATCATCTTTCCTCATGTGTCACATCTGGATGCATCTCCTTCAATTCCGCCGCTTCACATGTGTTTTTTTCCGCCTGCTACCCAGTGTCACATCCCTTCTGGACCTGGACCTTTTACTCCTGCCTGCGACTTCGACCGTGGAACCTGGACCTTTTTGACTTGCTGCCTCCATCCTGTCAGTTTGCCACTTCCCTTCCTTCACAGGACCCTTCTGCTTGACTGCCTCCTCTCACCATCCAGCTCTCCCATAGACTTTTGTTATCTCACTCCTTTGGCCTCCTTTCCCTTGTCATATGGATCCTGCAAGCTTGTTCGGTTCCTCTCTCACTCAAGGTCGACTGCCTCATGGACTTCTTTTCTGTACATCACCAGTTCGGCTGTTGTGTACACCTGTTTCCTTACAGATCTGGAACCTCATCCGTCATCGCTCCAGCACCTTCCATCATTTCTTCTGGTTGCTTCCAGCCTTCGTTGGATGTGGGACTCCTGTTGCTCATAATGCCTGGCTTGGCTCCTTGGCCTTCCGTGCATCATCATCTGATACCTTACTTCAGCTTTCCCGTAATTCACTGCTGTTCGCTATGGACCTGACGTTGTCCTGCTCCTTCCTGCTCTGCATGCCATCCGGCTTCACCTGGCATATAGCTTCTTTGGCTTCTTCCTTCAGTTCCTCAGGATCCACTCTGTACTTCCCTCTCATTTTGACTTGCTGCCTTCTCATCCTCGCCTCACCTTGCTGGCTCGGGGCTTCATTCCATTTAATGTGACTCTTTTGGGTCTTGTATCCTACCTCTGACTAGTACTCCTACCTGGTCATCTGCTCTTGCATATGATCCATACCCTACTTCTATTCCAGCCATTCTAACAGTACCCTTCAACTACTCATTGCATCATTAATTCACTACTCTGGAGCGATACTACTGCCAGCAAACATTCCTTGGCTCACATGCCTCATAGACTCTTACGTTATCATAGAATTCTTATACTGCCCATTCAGTTCTTCACAAACATTCTTGGAATGTCATTCACCTGGACAATAGGAAGATATCCTCCATCTCTATTGGATACCCTCTGATCCCTGTTCATCCAATCACCATAACTCTCTGGATGCCTCGTCTCATTGGCTATCCTCATACATGGAAAGGATTTAACTATTTCTGTTATACTCAGACTTCATAATCAGCATCGCTTCTATGGATACCAGGAATCGTAAGATAACCCATTCAACTATGGACTTCATCCATTTTCACCTTATGCCGCCTCTTATTACAACAATGATTCTGATGACCAAGTTACTTGATTCCTACTTCCCAACAGTCATTGCTAGTTTTAGGAATTGCATAGATATTGTCCAGAATATTCATCATGGGATCTCCATCATATAGCTGATTCCTGACTCCATGCCATCCACACCTTCGATTTCACTCCTGGACATTATTATTCCTTATACTGTTATCCGTAGCTTTTCACCAAGTACCTTAAGTCAGGTCACTCGTTCTCCAGCGGACCATTCAGCTTCTTCTTCTTAAAGTACCTTGGTTAATCTCTACAGCAAAGACCATCACCAAGAACTGGCTCTCCTGAATTCTAACTGGCAATCCGTAACAACCAAGTCATATTCACCAACTCAACCTTGCATCTCAATCGGTATTAATTGGCTGTAGCATTAAATCCTATGGCATCCTGCGTTTATCGATCTCACTACCAATCCAGCCTACAGACTCTTCATCTCATCCACCACAAGCTTTCTTATGTACATCAGCACCAGGATTACCCATAAACTTAACCACCTATGCCACCACAGTGCATCTCCTAAATGATCACACCTCAGGAATACCCACAAGTACTTCAGGCAGCGTACCAGCAAAAGATTAAGCATACAGTCATGAACATCATGACCAAAGAAGCCATCTATTCCTTATGCTGCATTTCCAGTCATTCCTCATATACACTAGGTTACCATCTGGATGGCTTCACAAATCATCATCTGGGCTTTATTAATCACTTATGGCATTACTCTCCTCAGGCACTCAAACTCCTCTACTCATTTTACTCTAGGATGCTTACCTAGTGACTTTCACTCACTAATCAATTCTTTACTTTCAGACTACCTTGAATATCAAACCTTTTACGAATTGGAGCAGTTACTCATAACTTTACTAATCATCACAACTACCACAGTGTACTGCCTGGTCTTATATCAGTCTCATCTTGCTCTTCCACCTTATAACCTCCATACAATCCCTTGGACATCCATCCTTTGTCACTTTGGAAATATGGTCTACATTAGCACTTCCTTAACTGGATCTACTTTACGCATAGGATTTTACCATCCCTTCGGAAAGATGTACCCTTCATCTTCAGGATCATCATTCAAGCTGTATCATGTTTGGATCAAGAGCAAACCATCATCTCCATGGCACTCAAAGACTTTTCTACAAATTCTACTCTATGGACGTTTCCTTAGTGACTCCTTGTTCAATACAGAATGCTTAGCTTCCAGACAATACTCTTACATTCGAGTCTCTCACAAGTTGGATCATTCACCAATGACTTCTTTTACCATTGCAATTCCACCAATCCCGGTTTAGTACCTTATCGATCCAGTCATGATCCCTCTGCCCATTACAGTTCCATTGGACAAGCATCATTCATCATCTTGGATACTTGGACTTCCTTTGTTCTCCTTCACTCGAAGTTACTTTATACTTAGGATTCTATCGCTCATTCAGAACAGTTCTCCTCTTCAGCCTCAGGATCATGATGCAATTGGCATCATCCATGGATTGAAGATGGATTATTGTCTCTCCAAGCAACTCACCAACCTCAAATTAACTATGGTTACTAGAACCTAGATCCTTCTCCATTTAGTATGCCCAGAAGGATGGGTAGACCTCCGGCCATGGGTCCTCAGAGGTTTCCTCCA
The DNA here is from genome assembly GCA_016271365.2 of Neoceratodus forsteri. Lineage (NCBI taxonomy): Eukaryota > Metazoa > Chordata > Ceratodontiformes > Ceratodontidae > Neoceratodus > Neoceratodus forsteri. The sequence continues at coordinate 450,844,361 of JADMNL010000023.1, read as the reverse complement.
CCTGGAGGTTTTCCTCTCCTGAGTGCCAGGGGGTAATACTCTCCATGAGTTGGAGGAGGTTTCTTTTTTGGTTTTCTATTCCCTACAAATTATCACCTACCAATCTACTACTACGCAAGGGTGGGAATAGAGTAAAGCCACAAAAAGTACTACAAGTTACACAAGCACTAACCCATCTCTCTTTCTTGCTATTCTGCAAACACTGAATGGGAGGGCTAGCCTGAGGTTCAGTGTGGGGAATAGCTCCTCCTACAATCTCTGCATAAGCCCTCCTCTAACTCACCTCCCTTGCTTAGGGAGTGTTTTTTCATCCACCACCACCCCTCTTCTTCTGCGCTCTTCTCACCCTTGCTCATGGGCCTTCTATTCCCTACAAATTACCACCTACCTACCTACTACTACTCAAGGGTGGGAATAGAGTAAAGCCACAAAAAGTACTACAAGTTGCACAAGCACTAACCCATCTCTCCTTATTGCTATTCCACAAACATTGAAACATCGAGCACTGGCGACCAATGTAGGAGAATATGAACCTCTATAAAGGAGACAGCATACATCCTTCAAGGAAGGGGACTGCAGTTCTTGATAGCAGGATTAAATACAACATAGATGAGCACCAAGGCTGCATTAACAGAGATGCCACTCATAGACTGGAAAATTCACGCGCGCTTGCCCCCCAACAAACATGGCTCAATTCAGGGGATGGCAACATCACATACAGTACTGTCTTTTTGTTGTTTGCAAAACCCCTGAACAAACCACCTTTTTCAATGCACCATTTTGCCCACAACTTTGGTTCTTGGAGTGCAGTTTTGTTTCGCTTTTGCATCAAGCTTGTTACTGCAGCTCCATCTCAGCGGACCAGTACCAAGCATTTTTCTGTTGTTACATGCTTTAGATATTTGGTGTCTCGGCTGCTAAATCAAATGCCATTACCGTGGTGTCTGCCTACCTACTAACTGCCTAGCTGGTGCCCAGCTGGACTCCTTTGTGCAAAAGATAGTTCGGTTTTATTGCTGTGGGATTTTGGTGGTTTCTTTACTGGTTTGTTAATTGGCCCGGAGTCTCTTCAGTATTTCACTAATCACTGTCTCTCCCTTGTGTGCAATGGTTGTTTGAAAAGCCATCAGTACAATCTGCATGCAGACTGCTTTATTTCTGCCTTTTTTTGGGGCCTGCCAAGGCACGAGCACTGACTCTGACTCAAAGTCAGAAATTGTGGATGAAACATAACAAGAACAAACTCAGAGCACAGGAAGATACTTTGAAAGGATGGTAGCATCTATTAGATGGAGGGAGTGTGTGGGATTTTCCATGAGGATTTCTAAGTCAGCCTCAGCCCTGAGTTGCATGAATCAGTAAAAGATCAGTTTCTTCAATGAAACTAACTTGTTACAGTTGTGTCTCACTGAAGAAATACATGGAAAAACAATGGATTCCCAGTCAGGTCTGCACAGTGACAAAGGACCATTGGGTGGCTTTTGCAAGGATAGTTAGTACAAATCGAGGTGGGAAGAGGCACTTGAACATTGGTCATTAGCTGAGCCTGATCCAGGACATTTACATAAGGAGTCAGTAACTTAGTAAGTCAACTCTTCGAATTCTTTGATATTTTCACTTACCTGAGGGAAAACCCAGAAAAAAATCAAACCTCTTCATTCATCTCAGTGCTCCCAAAAAGCAGAAACACTGTGGTCGGTCATCAGTGCCAAGAGTTAAGTTTCTGAGTCCCAACACTGCAGATGTGCTGCAGCCCATCTGAATCAAATCAACGCTGAGTCACCGTCTGAAAGAAAGGAAAACTGACTGAAATACAGCCTTCTTATACACTGAGCACACTTGGACCAGCATCCCCTGGCTGCTCTAAACAATTTGGCACCAGTGGGATTTCGAACTCCAAATCTGCCCCGGGGAGGTTCAATATCACATCAATGAATAACAGAATGGGATTGGGAGGCAGGGACATTTGCTGCAAGGGGAGACAAGAGACAACTCAGCATAAGCATTTGTTCAGTGGAGATGGGGAGGAAAGGAGGAGGGAGAGAGGGAAGAGGGAGTGGAACCAAATGATGGCAGGGGGTCACAGCAGGAGTCAGGATGGGCTTTGTTGCTTTTTACTGGAGGCGGACTCTGACTTATCATGCTACTTAAACCTGTGCTGTGTGTGTGTGTGTGTGTGTGTAGTGTGCCACAAGGCCAGGCTCACAGCACTCAGTTGACTCAGGGAGCACCAGCACCAGCACACACAATGAGCACGCAGTCAAAAACATATATATTGGTGCCTTATTCACAGGCGCCCCTAAACAGCTGGTGCCCCTAGGCTTTAACCTACATAGCCTATGCATAAAAACTGCTCTGATGAGCATTTAAATGAGACAGAGGGGATGTGGTAAAACCAAAGGAGGCAACAATTGCCCCCTGATGGTAAAGTGTTTAGGAGGGAAGAATCAAAGGGAGAAAACTCTCATAGAGCAGATGCACAAAAAAGGCAGGGATTGAGAATCTCTTGGTATGTTCAGTATTTTTACAATCAAACCCCAAGCATTCCCGAAGGTCATAATTATTGAATGCCCTATAACTAAGCACATATCCTCTCTAAGTCATCTGTTTTCTAAACTGTACAGATCCAAAACCCTCAATCTATCATAATTCAGATCCTTTATTGTTCTAACCATTCTGGTTGCTCTCCTTTGGACACCCTCCATTAGTTGCATGTCCTTTTTATTAAAGAGTGATGTAAATTGTGACCAATACTCCATGTGTGGTCTCACTAGTGACCTGTACAGTTGGCACAATAACATTATGATCCCAACTACATATGTGTCTAGATATCCAGGATAAAATGCCTCTTGCTTTACCTACCTTAACTTGGGAGTTTCTACTATTTTTCAGATCACTGGTGACAATTACTCCCAAGTCTCTTTCTTCAGTGGTTGTTTTTTGTACCCTCCCTCCCGGTAAGTACATTGCTGATGGATTTGAGTGCTCTAAATGCATAGCAGCACATTTATCCAAGTTAAATTGCAATTTATGTTCTTTGGCCCATGTTTCCAAACTCAGTCATTCTTGTTGGAAGGTTTGTATATCATTTTATACTGTTCTCCCTTCATGCATCCAACATCCCATTTACTCATGGAAAATACTTGAGTTCTGTGGGCCAGTTTCTGCTTCACATAATCTTCCCACTTCTTAAGTACTGGAAAATCTTTAAAGTCAAACAAGTTCAAGCCAATTCCAGTTCCTTTGACTGTTGAGGTTGACTTGGGTTGAACTATAATGTCAGCACTGTACGCTTGTGTCAAGGACCTCCCCTTACGCACAGAGATGTTGTGTTCTGTAACATTTTTCACTTGCATGTTTATTTTCTGGACTGAAGCATGGGCGTTCACTGGCAAAGTGCTGGGCTTTATGAGCAATCCCTTGGGCAAACCATGTTCTGCTGGGGCATCAGTCATGAGTAACTGGTTCTTGGCATTCTTTCTCAGTCAAATCATACCTCAAATGGTACACTCAGAGTTTAGCAGTAGGGTCAATTCATCACTCTCCTGATGCCACATGATACCGACAGGGTCATCTTGGTTACTTTGCTTCTCTACATGTCTGACATATGCTATATAGACCAGTCACTGCAAATTCACCCTTTTCCTAGGATTTTGTTTTTGTTTCTTCACATAACTTTTAGACATCAACAGATTTGTATTGGTTCAAATGATGACTGGTATGCATCATACAGTTTGGCTTGGAGGCATACTAAAGCACGGGTTTCAATGGGTCTTTTAACGCCAGTCACATTCTCAGGAAAAGTGATCCAAATTTGGACTGCTTCTAGGTTTGGACAAGTTTAATTGCTCAGGCCCCACACATCTGTTCCTTTGAGGGATTCCCATGGTAAGTGACTTAGAAACTTGTCACAGCGAACTTTGAATTCAATAGTAACTTGTGAGTCACTATCTAACAGTGTGCATGCTGGCTTCCCTTCAATCTTGACTTTCACTTCAGACAAGGGTCCATCACTTTTCTCCATTTGCTTTCGTCACAGTTTGGCTTGTTTGAGGTACGGTTGTCCTCATGTGGGAACATCTTGCATCCATGGCTTCAGTGCACTCCTTTACCAGGCCCAGATGGAGTTTTTCTGCTACTGTTATCTTTTGATTAACAGTTTGTTCACCCTTCTCAGATCTTCAGGATTGTGGCACTCTCTTCTCAAATGTTCTTTCTCAACAAATCTGTAGCAGAGGTTGCACTCATGCCACCTTGATGTCCACAGATAGTCTCTGGATTGAAACTTTCTCTGATGACTCATGTCAGCTGGCAGCATGACTCCTGTGTAATGGGACACTCCAGTGTCAGCAGGTACTTGTGCATTCTGTCTTGCCTCCATTATCAGTTATGTTATCTTGTCAGTATACTCTAGCAGTTCTTCACTGCTTGGCCCTGCCAGTATGGTCACAGGGGCAGTCCCAATCACATCTTTGGGGGTCATGGCTCTCATCACTGGTAGCAGTTTTTCTTCTTGTTCTTGCATCTCTCTCATATGTTCGGCATAGGGTGGTGGCTTATCCATGTGATCTCTCAAATTAATGTTTAACAAAATGTGTTCATAATGCATGGCTTCATCTGATACTTGAGTAACATGGGCATGATCTATGGTGTGGGGCAATCAAGTGTCCTTTCTGGTAGGCTCTCTGCACAGCCTTCTCCAACCTCACCAACAAGTCAAATGGCTGTTCTCCTTCTTCTTCTTGCTTGCTCAATGACAACATTGTAAGGAGGCTTCCATGTTTTTCTACATGGCCAAACACCCGTTCCAGGATTGCTAAGTAACTCTGAGCAGTTACATTTGAGTTGGTAGCTCTAATGGCAATGATAGCATCTAAAGCAGGTTCACGGAGACACTGTCCCATTCATGCTCTTTTCTCAGCATCAGAAAATTGCAAATCTTACACCATCTGGGTGGCTTGCTCAATCCATATATCAAAGATATCTTCCCTGATTGGGGCAGGTTTCATGCCACAAAGTGGTTGAAGCCTTTTATATTCTTTATATTATTGTGCTGGCGATCAACTTTATTAACTTTCCCACAGCATCCAGCCAATTTATTTACTTGCAAATTTTCCTCATCAGCCGCATTCAGCAAGTCTTTTAAATCCTATTCTGAGTTACCTTCTTGTATTAGAAGCTTTTGGACTCATTCCCAGCTCCCCGGGGAAGGTGATTCATTCAAGGTAGCTGCAGGGCTCCCCTTGCTATAAAGGTGCCAAACCTCATCCTTATCAGGTGTCAGTGCTACAGTATGGGCAGTTCAATAATAGTGAGATCTTTTTCTGTTTCCAGAAACAAACATAGGATCATTTTATTAGGTAGTTGCATCCCATGCAATACCTTCAATCTACTGATACCAGTCAATTCATGTTCCAACACATGTACAAATTCAGAGATGCCCCTTCCCTTGGGGATGTTACTAACAATGCAGTCTTGGGGTCTAAACCCTGTTGCGAACACCACTTTTCAGCTTCTTTAAATGCCATTTTGAATTTTCCCTAGATTTTCATATATTTTCTAACTTTTCTGTAATTTTACTTGTGGTTGTGATTACTCTTCCAGTGGTCTCAAATATATCTGATCTGGTAAACAGGGAATCTCAGCGATGCCTCCAAAGATGCCATGCAGATGTTACAGGCATTACTTCTCCATTACTACCCTTTGCCTTGCACCTGTGAGGGCCAAGCAAGGTTGAGGGGCTGGGCTCATTAAACTTTTCAACGTGGGGGTTGGTTTGGAAGGGAAACAAAGGGAATAGAGCAGTAGCACCACCCATAGAAGGAAACAGTGGGCCAGCAAAAAACTGAAATACAGCCCCCCTTGGATGCATTACCAACCCACTTCCCAATAACTCTTGAATGCCACCCTGAGACCAATCTGTACCAGTACCCACCCTTTACTGTTAACCAGAAACACTTTTTTTTTACCAGTTAGTGTAGACCCCTAATAATATGATCACACTCAAAAATTTTAAGACACCAACAAGAGGACTTTAATTTTTGGAACACAGGTCCTGTGAAGAAACAGGGATTATGCAACAAGCGATTTGGCAGTGAGTTTTGGCAGAAATCACAATCCAGTGCTTTCAACAATTAGCAGTGTATCACCCCAAATGAGAGGTCTCCAGTGTTTTTCAGGCCTCTCCTTAGTGATGCCTTCCCACACCCATCAACACACAAAGGATTTAAGCAAGGCCTACTGTACTGTAGGCCACCCACTACCCACAGTAAAAGATCCCCCACAGTTTCAGTGTGCTTTGAATAATTACACTTTTAAACTGCAGTTCTAGTTAAACTACTGGGTACCCAAGTAGAATAAACACTGTTGCAGGCCTGATTTGTGGTGCCAGGGATCTTACTTTGGTATACTTAAATGCAAGCTTGTTTGGTATTCCACCAGGCAGACTCTTTGGCTAGCACTTTATCAAAACACAGGGAACTTGAATGCTGAACAAAACTGTAATCCAAAATGGGAAACTTTGCAGCAGCTTTCTGCTTGGCTAGGCTAGTACTCACCTGTCCTGGATTAATATATGAGCATCTACAGATGGTTTTGATGCAGATCATCCTGCAGCCATAGGGAAATGGTTGATACGGAACTAGGGTTGGCCCGGTCACTTGCTCCTCAGATCTCTCTTGGAGTCTCAGCAGACTAGATGGACCTTTGTTCTTTTTCTGCCATCATTACCCACGTTTCTGTTTCTCTCACTCTCTCTCTCTCTCTCTCTCTCTCTCATTTGCAGCAACTCGTAGCAGTATGGCAAGTTCTAAGGGGCCTAGACTAAGGAGCTACTCAGCCTCATTCCAGTGAGTGCTCACTTAATCAAGGGCAAAAGTACCTGGAGACAAACTCCTGATCACCTATTCCCTTGGCACACCAGATAGGGTAGAACAGCTAGTTCCTACCACTGAATGCAACAGTTCTGCAGGTAGCTTAGCCAATTTGTTCAGGAATGAAGCAACTAAATGTTTAACAGCTTGGCAGGAAACACCAGCACTCTTTCTCAGTTTGAACTGAACTCTAGTAAACAAATTCAGGCTACACCAGGATTTCTGGCTCTGAGGCCTGGCTAGGCCCTTGGCTCTTTTCCTCTGCACTTCTCACCTCTTCTACTGCCCAGAATGGATTGGTTAAGTCTGCTTGCTGGCTGTGGAGAAGATTTCTGTAAGTTTTGCTATTGTTTTTTAAACTACAGGGAAGAAGGATTAGTTAATTCTACTTGCTGTTGAGGGAGTTAATATATAGAGGATTTTTGTAAGTTGTGATATTGTATTATTTTCTTTTTAATTTAGCTTAAAGTTGAATTTAGTTAAAGGTTTCTGTAGCTGGAGTGACCGTTAAGGTTCTGAGGCTGGATTGACTGCACAGGTCATGCCCAGACTTGCCCACCCACATAGCCTTTAAATTCTGACTGAGACATCAAACTGCAGAGGAGAAGGATTGGTTAAGTCTGCTTGGTGGCTGTGGAGAAGATTTCTGTAAGTTTTGCTATTGTTTTTTAAATTACAGGAGAGAAGGATTAGTTAATTCTATTTTCTGTTAAGGGAGTTAATGTACAGAGAATGTTTGTAAGTTTTTATATTGTTTTATTTTCTTTTTAATTTAGCTTAAAGTGGAACTTAGCTTAAAGGTTTCTGTGGCTGGACGGACTGTAAAAGCCCTCCCACCCACGCCTTCCACCAGCTCTTCTTAAATACTGAAATACCACTGGGGGCTGGGTTTGAAGGCTGTGGGAGTTGGGGAGCTGCAAACTGATCTGAGCCCTCAGAATAGGCAAGGAAGGAGGAAACAAGGAGCAACCATATGAGCTAAGTCTTAAAGACATAAAAATATATAAAACATAAGAATAAATCTATAGTCCTTATGAGTAGGATTGTGGTTTCTAGTTAGTACTGTAGTTGGCTGTCTTATGCTGCATGCAAGGGCATTTAGGATAACAATTTCTGTCAGAGGCTGGGCTAGGATTAGTTAATTCTACTTGCTGTAGGGATAGTCGGTGTGGAGAGGCTGTATAGGTAGTGTGGACAATGAGTAGGATTGTAGGGTGCAATGGTTGTGGGGCAGCAATGCAGATGAACATATTGTGGATGCTGGGAGGGTGCCTAATATACCACAGGCTAAGGAGGCTTGACAAAGAGGTTCAGTGGCCTGGCAGAGAGCCTGGGAGGTTGATAGAGGAGGGGAGGATTGCATCAGTAGGAGCGCTGACGTCGGAGAGTATTGTGGGGGCACCACAGAGAAGGAACAGTGGGGCAAGGGAGAGGTCGGGGGAAGGGCACAGTAGACAGGAAGTCAGTTGATGAAGGGTGGACCTAGAAAAAGAGGAGCAGCAATAAGAAGGAGGGAGGAGGAAACACATAATAAGGCAAAGGGGGACGGAACATGTTTGCTGTACTAGTAACTCATGGGAAAGAGGATGCAGAAGGAGATTGCACAAGGGATAGTACTCACAAAGAGAAGGGAGAGAGGGGCATTACTAGTGGAGAGATTGAGCATGGCATGGCAGGGGAGGGATAATACTTGGAGAGGTGAGGAGGGAATGGAAGGTTGGCAGTCAATCAGGAGGAGGTGGAGGAGTCTCAATTGAGAAGGGCGGGGGAAGACACTGGGACACATTGTAAAAGCACCATTTTTAGTGGCCCCAGAAATGAGAACCTGGGTGGAGGGTGGCAACGGGCACAAGGAAAGAGGAGGGAGGTGCACTGGTGTTGGGGGACTCCATACTCAAGGGAATCAGATGGGGCAGCAAAGGGGAAAGGTACAGTCAGATATGGGTGGAGTCCATACCAGGATTAAAGGCAGACAAGGCAGCACAGGCAATCCTAAGGTGCGTAAGGAGGGGTAGGAGGAAAAAGCACATTGTGGTACATGTGGGGACAAATGACCTAGCAGAGGAAATGGTGGAGGTAACAAAGGAGAAGACTGAGAAAGTAGGAAGGTTGTGTGAGGAGACTGTGGAGTCTGTGGCATTCTCCAAGGTGCTCCCAGTACCCTGCACAAGCACAGTGAGAAAGGTGAGGATTAGTGAGTTAAACACAGGGTTAGTAGAATGGTGTCAAACTAAGGGATATGTGGTTGTGGGCAGCTGGGGCAGTGCCTGGAATAATAACAAGCTGTTAGCAAGGGATAGGATGCACCTGAGTGGGGAAGGGAAGGAAGTATTAAAGCAAAGGCTGGGGAGGTATTTTGCAACAAAGGTGGATTTAAACTAGATGGGGGGGTGACAAGTGGACAGAAGGTAGGCAGGGATCTGATAGAATGAAGTCACAGCCAACCCCCAGGCTGGCAGGAAAGGACTCAGGGCAGCTGAAAAAGAAGGGAGTAGAAGGAAGGAAATGGAGGCCAATGAAGGGAACGGGCAGGATGGACGGTGGTCTCGCTGAATGCAAAATTTTAGGCAACAAATCAGCTGAGCTACAGGCACTCTTAGCAGTGTGGAGGATAACTGAGCACTGGGACTGGGATCTGGCAATCCTAGGATACAAAAGTATACAGGAAGGACAGTAAAGAAGGGAGGGGCAGTAGGGTGGCAGTCTATGTGAGGGGCAGGATCAAATGTACAAGGGATGAGGGGGAAGAAAGTAGAACAGAGGCAATCTGGCTGCAGCTTCTAGACTCAAAGGGTAGGAAACTGAGGTTCAGGGTGGTATACAGGCTACCGTCCCAGTCTGAGGAGCTTGACAGGGAATTAGCAGGACAAACCAGAAAGGTATGTAGAAAAGGGAAGGTGGTCATTGTGGGGGATTTCAACTTGCTGGGGGTTGACTGGAGCATTCCAGTCACCTCCAGTGCTAGGGACCAAGTGCTCCTGGATGCGATCCAGGAGGGTCTCCTGACACAGTTGGTTAGTGTACCTACTAGGCTAAAGAACACTTTAGATCTGGTGTTGTCGAATGGGGAGGCAGTAAAGGAAATAAAGGTGGAGGACCCACTAGCTGACAGCAATCACCAAACAGTGTGGTTTAATATAACGATGTGTGGGGAGTCAGAGAAATCAGTTACTCAGGTGGTAAACTTCAGGGTGAAAGACTTTGGAAGGATGCAGGAAGTACTGAAAGGGAAACTAGAGGACATAAGGCAGGAGATGGATGTAGAGCAGAAAAGGGATATTATTAAACGGGGGATTACATAGGCAACAGAAACCTGCACCAAGACACAGAGTAAGAGGAGCAGAGCAAGAAAACCACACTGGTTAAACAGCAAGGTAGTGGAAGTGGTGAAAGCAAAATGAGAGGCGCACCAAAGGTATAGGAGGATGGGGAAAGAAGTGGACAGGGAGGAGTATGCAAGATGGTCCAGGGAGGTGACAAGAAAAGTGAGAGAAGCCAAGGCCCAGAGGGAACAGAGATTAGCATAGGGAATTAATGGGGGGGAGGAAGACTTTTTCAGATACATCAGGGAGAAAAGGAAGTGCAAGAAGACAATAGTGAGGATAAAAAGGGGTGGGGTGGACAGAAAAGGGTGAGGAGCAGGCAGAAGCACTGAATGAATACTTTTGCTCAGTGTTCATGGAAGAAAAGGGGGGACCGTTACCACCATGGGCTGGGAGGGTGGGAGCAGGGGAGAGGAGGCAACAGATGGAAAAATTGAGGCAAGTAGGGTCCTAGACGGACTGAGGGCAATGAAGGTAGACAAGGCACCAGGGCTAAATGGTATCCACCCCAGGGTGCTGAGGGAGATGGCAGAGGTGTTGGTGGAGCCACTGATGGATCTGTACAGCACCTCACTAGAGTTGGGATGTGTGCTACTGGACTGGAGGATGGTAGACATGGCACTATTACACAAGAGCGGACCTAGGGATGAACCGGGTAATTATCATCCAGTAAGTCTCTCCTCCATAGTGTGCAAACCCATGGAAACAATACTGAAGGAAAGACTGGTGTCGTACCTGGAGGACAATGGCCTCCAGGATGTGAGGCAGCATGGGTTCGTTTCAGGGAAGTCTTGTCAAACCAATCTGGTGCAATATTATGACTGGGTGACAGGTGAGCTGGATAAGGGTCATGCGGTGGATGTTCTTTACTTGGACTTCAACAAGGCCTTCGATTCTGTGTCTCATGGGTGGCTCGGGGGAAGCTAACTGGTGTAAGGGTAAAGTCAAAAATGATGAACTGGATTACAAACTGGCTGAGTTGGAGGCTGAAATGGGTGGTGGTGAGAGGGAAGCTCTCAACTCCAAGGCCGGTGATGAGTGGGGTGCCACAGGGCTCTGTGTTGGGGCCACTATTGTTTGGGCTCTTCGTATCAGACATTGCACATGGGGTACTGAGCAAGATAAGTCTGTTCACTGACGACACCAAAATCAGAGCAGTGGTGGATGGAGAGGAGGGATGGAAGCAGCTGCAGGGACACCTAAGTAAGCTAGAGGAGTGGTCAGAGAGGTGGAAGCTGGGATTCAATGCAAAGAAGCGTAAGGTTATGCACTTTGGGGTGAAGAACCCAAGGAGACAATACTGGCTGGGAGGGGTTAAGCTGGGCATCACTGAGGAGAAGAAGAAGGACCTAGGGATATTGATAACAGGGACCATGAACAACACTGCCCAGTGGAGGAGAGTGGCTGGAAAAGCAAAGTGCTGGGGTGCATAGTGAGGTGGTTTTCATCCAGGCAAAGAGAGGTGATCTTGCCCCTCTATAGGTCACTGGTAAGGCCGCACTTAGAGTATTGTGTGCAGTTTTGGAGGCCATACCAAAAGCATGATATCAGGCTACTGGAGGGGGTGCAGAGGAGGGCAACAAAGATGATATGTGGAATAGAGGGGAGAGACTATAACAGCAGGATGGGAGACCTGAATATGTACACCCTGGAGGATAGAAGGGACAGGGAAGACATGATAGAGACATTCAAGTATCTGAAGGGAATCAATAGGGAAGGGGCAGATGGGGTCTTTAAGTTAAGGAGGGAGAGGGTCACCTGGGGGCATGGCCTAAGAATGGGGGGGAGATTTAGGAAGGAAATGGGGAAACACTATTTCACAGAGATGGTGGTAGCAAAATGGAACGCCCTACCTGAATGGGTGGTATGTAAATCTGTGAACAGCTTCAAAAGGGCATAGGACAGAGAACAGGGGAGAGTGAGGGTGGGGGAGGTGGGAGTGGCAGTGGGATGACAAAGGGGAGGGGGAGTGGGGCAGCTCCAAACTAGGGGTGCTAGCTGCACACTCGAGCAGACTTAGATAGACTGGATGGTCTGTTTCTGCTGGCACATTTGTATGTTCGTAAAACACCTCCAAAACTAAGGGAAAGTTTCAGTTCAGCACACACCCATTTCAGTCTCCAATTTGTAGACAAGCTTGTTACTCACAATTCTGGCTCCCCTAGTTGCTGGAAAAGGGAGCCAAGCACTCTGCTGCTGTTCTCTCAGAGTGCTTGAGTCTTTGCAGGACCCCTTGCATTCCTTTTGGTTCACTGTGGGGGTCAGAAGTCAACAAGATAGCAAGTCCCTTTGTTTACATTCTGTATACAGTCTGCTGTTTCTTTACATACAGATTATTTGCTGCTCACTTCTTACTTGAACTTTTAAAAACACATTAGCCATTTGAGTTTGCACTCCGGGACACATTGATGATGTCAGTAATTCCTCTGTTCCATTTTTTGGGAACCAAGTACCCCTTTCGTTGGTAGCAAATAACAAGGAAGGCAGGCATTTAGGCAAACTGCACTTCTCTTATCCAGTGCTCCAGCACTAGTACCAGTCAGTAGATGCAGGCATCAGAGGGGAACCCACTCTGAGTCTCTGGTGGCCCAACAGGTAAGCTATCCCCTTTGGGGAGGGTTACATCTGTAAATCTCAGATCAGCCAAATGGTCAGGCTCCTGTTGGACACCCACCTCTTCTTCTTCTGCAGGTAGTTGCCTGGTGTATTTCTGTAGGTGCCTTACTACTATGTCCCTCAGGAAACATGGCTGTCTTGCTCTCTTGCTCACTCTGGACAATCAAACAGTCGCTGTCAATGTGGAATGCCACCCCTCCACTCCAGGTGGTTGCCTGGTACACCCATAGTCTCTATTTCTCATCCTTGGGGAAGAAACTGGTTCAACTGGGCTCTGGCTAGAAAGCCACAAACTCTCAGTGTGGTTGCCTGGTGAATACTCTCTGCCTTTCTTCTATTGCCATAATACAACCCATTGCAAGAGCTACACACTGTTGGGTAGTGCCCCCAATTTCCAACAAGCCTTCTCTCTACTTCCTGGAGAGAGAGAGAGAGAGAGAGAGAGAGATAAATAAATATGCTGCTCCATCTCCCCCTCAGGGGACTCTGAATACTTTTGCTGTAGTTGTCAACCAGCAGGTTGGTCCCAATCCCCCATTATACAATGGATAGAATGAATCCAGCAACTTGACTGGTTCAGGCATCTTCAGTCTTTATTAAAGAGCTAATGTACTGCTTGGGATTGGATTAATAGTAATTTTCAGGTGCAGTCAGCTATCAGTTCTTATATCTCAAGTATTTTTTCTTTTCTGTTTGTTAATTAGAAGATTTTCCACCTGGCAGTACTGGGGTGATGTGAGGAGCAGCACTCTGTCTGGAGGAAAAACGTCAGATCAGTTCCTCCCCCTACATCATCAGAAATGAGACCAAACACCTTGAGGCACCACAGTCCTTGCAGCCTGAGCAGTGACTCTCACAAGCTACCATTCAAAATGCAGGACATTCTGACATCACTAGTAACCAGGGAGAGCCATTCCCTGCTACTTTATGTGAAAGTGAAACCTGGCAGTGAGAAATGATTCCCACTGGTTACTAATAATGTCATAGTCAGTGTGGTCTCAGTGTTGATGTGTGTAAATAGAGAATAGAATGTATGGAATATAAACATACTGGGTTTGATGACTCTCCAAGACACCATTTGCTGCACACAGCTGAGTAAATTTAAAATTAATCTCCGAATAAAGTCACATATTTTCCTGTTGATGGGAGTGCACACTGTACCATCCCACTTATACTGGTATCTTTGCATCATGTGCCCCTAGTTCCCCCAGAAAGTATCACCCTTAAAAATATAAAGTTATGACTTATTTTGTTACTTATTTGTCTCTCGGCAGTGCATTCAATATATACATACTGTCCATCCACTACTGAAGAAGATCGAAGTATCAGACCCACTGCCTGTCTTGTGGCAGGATGAAGACTTTCCATGGTGTTGCCTACTTTTCTGTCCCCCTCAGTAGTGCCAAACTCCTGGAGAATTGGGGGAATTGGGTGACATGGGAAGATAAGTGACTCTCTGGCTCCAAGGATGCTACCTACCATAGGGAGCCAGGTGAGCACTCACACTGGAAAGAGGTTGCATTAATATATATGTTAAGAACACAATAATGGGTAGAAAACCAGGGCATCTATAGCAATACACCACCAGCTTACTTAGTAGAAACAAAGAGGCAGAGTGTAAGAATCACTATAAATTAGGGAAAAATGCGTCTCTGAATTATTTGAAGATGGGATGCCTTGAAGAGATTGCATTGAAGTCTCCAAAGAATGCCAAATCAAGAATGTAATTTACGGAGGAACACATCAATAGGGCAATTACGATTTCAATTTGCTATCAAATAAGAAACTAAATATCGCAAAAATGAATTGTCTGAGTCCTGTCCAATATATCAGAAACTAAACTTGAACCCTTTTTCTAGTGTTTACCTTATTTTATTAGGTTTGTGTATAATTGCAACTGTATTGGCATCTTTATCCTTCCAGAATTTACAAGGGCAGAAGAACCAGTGCAATGATGATGTACAGTATATAAAGGCTGCATCATATCCTGCACTAGAGTTACATCATAGGGGGCATAAACCATTGTTCTTGGCATACTGCCCAAGTAGATAACTATAAATGTTAGACTTGATAATACACTGAAAAGGATGGAGCTACTCACAATATATATTACAATTAGAAAGTGTATACTGTATTCTGGCACTAGTCATATTAAGCATTTTTGTCTAGGATAATATAAGATTTCTAAATAAACCTATTATAGCAGAAACAACAGCAAATGGTGGATACATTCATCCAAGCTGTTCAGGTAAGTCTGTATAATGTTACTGTTTACAAAGAGCAAAATGTCCAGCAATATAAGTAGAGAATTTGAATCATCCAAACTACAATAAGGTGAAACAATTCAAATAACAATACCTCTTCTCCAGAATAAATAGGTGAGAGACTGCTGTGGTATATTTCAGAAGCAAGTAAGTGTTTTTAGACACCAGGTTCATAAATGGAGAACAGAATGTATGGAACATAAACATACTGGGTTTGATGACTCTCCAAGACACCATCTGCTGCACACAGCTGAGTAAATTTAAAATCCATCTCCAAATAAAGTCACACATTTTCCTGTTATTGGGAGTGCACACTGCACCATTCCTCTTCTGCTGCTATCTTTGCCTCATGTGCCTTTAGTTCACCCACAAACTATCCCCCTTAAAAATATAAAGTTATAAGTCATTTTGTTATTAATTTGTCTGTGGGCAGTGCATTCAATATATACATACTGTCCTTCCCCACTGCAGAATATTTAAGTATCAGACCCACTGTATGGCTTGTGGCAGGGTGAAGACTCTTGATGGTGTTGCCTTCTTTCCTGTCCCCCTCTGTTCTGCCAATGTCCTGGAGAATTGGGGGAACTGGGTAAAGAGGAAAGATAAGTGACTCTCTGGCCCTAAAGATGCTACTTACCATAGGGAGCCAGGTAAGCACCCACAGTGGGAAGGGTCTACATTACTAAGTATGTTAAGAACACAATGATGGATAAAGAACCTGGGGATCGATAGCAATACACAATCAGTTTACTTAGTAGAAACATGGAGGCAGAATATAAAAATCACTATAAAATAGGTAAAAATGCATCTCTGAATTATTTGAAGATGGGATGCCTTGAAGAGACCGCTATGAACTCTCTAAACATTGCCTAAGCAAGAATGAAACTTACCGTGCATAACATCAATATAGCAATTACAATTTCAATTACAATTTCAATCAGCATGGCTCAGTTGGTAGTACGTCTGCCTCTGGACCAGAAGGTCATGGGTTCTCGTCCCACACTGGGATTGGACTTGCACCTAAAAATCGCTGGCATCCGAGTGCAGTATTGGGGGGTGCTGTACTGCTGGGGTGTACTGTCCTCCAGATGAGACGTTAAACCGAGGTCCCTTCTGCCCATCCTGGTGTTGTCCTGGTGGGTGTCCAGGTGGAAGTAAAAGAACCCACGGCACTCTTCGCAAAGAGTAGGGAACATTCCCGGTGTCCTGGCCAACATTCCACTTCCCATAAAACTGGTTGATGCAATTATACAGGCTGTGTGTGGGTGATGATGTGCGATATGGCTGCCACCACACATCCAGTCACTTCACTACCAATCTAGCATTGCTTGTAAAGCGCTTTGGGATACACGGTGCATGAAAAGCGCTAAACAAATGCTGATTCTTCTTCTGCTTCTTTTAAGAACCCTGAATATAACAAAAATGAATTGTCAGAATCCTGTCCAATATACCTGAAACTGAATTTGAAACCTGTTTCTAGGGTTTACTTTATTTTATTAGGTTTGTGTACAATTGCAAATGTATTGGCATATTTTTCCTTGGAGAATTTACAAGGGCGGATGTACCAGTGCAATGATGATGAACAGTATATAAAGGCTGCATCATATCCTGAACTAGAGTTACATCATAGGGGGCATAAACCATTTTTCTTGGCATACTGCCCAAGTTGATAACTGTAAATGTTTGACTTGAAAATGTACTGAAGAGCCCGGGGCTACTCATAAGATATCTTACAATTAGGAAGTGTAGATTCTGGTATGAGTCAGAGTAAGCCTCTTTGTCTAGCGCAATATAAAATTTCAAAATAAACCTGTTATAGCATAAAGAAAAGCAACTGGTGGATACATTCATCCCAGGTGTTCAGGTGAGTCTGTATAATGTTACTGTTTGCATAAAGCAAAGCGTCCAGTAATATAAGTAGACAATTTGAACATCCAAACTACAGTAAAAAGGTGAAACAGTTCAAATAAGGACACCTCATCTCCAGAATAAATAGGTCAGAGACTGCTGTGATATATTTCAGAAGCAAGTAAGTCTTCTTAGACACAGTTCGATAAATGGAGAACAAAATGTATGGAACATAAATATACCGGGTTTGATGACTCTCCAAGACACCATCTGCTGCACACAACTGAGTAAATTTAAAATTCATCTCCACATATAGTGAAACATTTTCCTTTTGATTGGAGTGCACACTGTACTATCCCACTCATACTGCTATCTTTGCCTCAAATGCCCTTAGTTTACCCACAAACTATCACCCTTAAAAATAGAAAGTTATAACTCATTTTGTTACTTATTTGTCTGTGGGCATTGCATCCAATATATACATACTGTCCTTTCATCACTGCAGAATATTTAAGTATCAGACCCACTGCCTGTGTTGTGGCAGGGTGAAGACTCTTGATGGTGTTGCCTTCTTTTATGTCCACCTCTGTACTGCCAAAGTCTTGGAGAATTAGTGGAACTGTGTAAAGTGGGAACACAAGTGACTCTCTGGCCCCAAAGATGCTACCTACCAAAGGGAGCCAGGTAAGCACCCACAGTGAGAAAGGGGCTACATTAGTATGTGTGTTAGGAGAGCAATCATGGATAAGGAACCAGGGGATTTATAGCAATACACAACCAGTTTACTTAATAGAAACATGGAGGCAGAATGTAAAAATCACTCTAAAATAGGGAAAAATGCGTATCTGAATTACTTGAAGATGGGATGCCTTGAAGAGACCTCTGTGGACTCACAAAAGAATGCCTAAGCAAGAATGTAATTTACGTAGAATAACATCAATATGGTAATTACAATTTCCACTTGCTGTCAAATAAGAAACCTAAATATTACAAAAAGGAATTTCCTGAATCCTATCCAATAGAATTCAAACTGAAATTGAACGCTTTTTCTAGTGTTTACTTTATTTTATTAGGTTTGTGTACAATTGCAACTGTATTGGCATCTTTTTGATTCCAGAATTTACAAGGGCAGAAGAACCAGTGCAATGATGATGTACAGTATATAAAGGCTGCAACATATCCTGCACTAGAGTTACATTATGGGGGTGTAAACCATTTTTATTGGCATGCAGCCCAAGTAGATATCTGTAAATGTTAGACTTCATAATGTACCGAAGAGCCCCGGGCTACTCATAAGATATATTACAATGAGAAAGTGTATATTCAGGTACTAGTCAAATTAAGTCTCTTTGTCAAGGATAATATAAGATTTCAAATTAAACTTGTTATAGCAAAAGCAACAGCAAATGGTGGATACATTTATTCCAGGAGTTCAGGTAAGTCTGTATAATGTTACTGTTTACAAAGAGCAACATGTCCAGCAATATAAGTAGACAATCTGAGTCATCACAACTAAAATAAGAAGGTGAAACAGTTCAAATAATGACACCTCCCCTCCAGAATAAATAGGTGAGAGACTGCTGTGGTATATTTCAGAAGCAAGTAAGTGTTTTTAGACACAGGTTCATAAATAGAGAATAGAATGCATGGAACATACTGGGTTTGATGACTCTCCAAGACATCATCTGCAGCACACAGCTGAGAAAATTTAAAATCCATCTCTAAATGAAGTCACATATTTCCTGTTGATGGGAGTGCACACTGCACCATCCCACTCATGCTGGTGTCTTTGCCTCATGTGCCCTTAGTTCACCCACAGAGTATCGCCCTTATAAATATAAAGTTATGACTCATTGTGTTACTTATTTGGCTGTGGGCAGTGCATTCAATATATATATATACTGTACACACTGTCAGTCCACCACTGCAGAAGATTAAAGTATCAGATCCACTGCCTGTCTTGTGACAGGGTGAAGACTCTTGATGGTGTACGCTTCTTTCCTGTCCCCCTCTGTACTGCCAAAGTCCTGGATAACTGGGGTAACTGGGTGAAGTGGGAGGATAAGTGACTCTCTGGTCCCAAGGATGCTACCTACCATAGGGAGCCAGGTGAGCACCCAAACTGGAAAGGGGCTACATCAATATGTATGTTAGGAACACAATGATGAGTAAAGAACCAGGGCATCTATAACAATACACAACCAGTTTACATAGTAGAAACATGGAGGCAGAATGTAACAATCACTATAAAATAGTGAAAAATGCATCTCTGTAGTATTTGAAGATGGAATGATTTGAAGAGATTGCATTGAACTCTCCAAAGCATGCCTAAGCAAGAATATAATTTATGAAGGATAACAACAATATGTCAATTGCAATTTCAATTTGCTATCAAATAAGAAACCTAAATATCACAAAAATGAGTCGTCTGAATCCTGTTCAATATATTTCAAAATAAACTTGAACACATTTTCTAGTGTTTATTTTATTAGGTATGTGTATAATTGCAACTGTATTTTCATCTTTTCCTTCCTGAATCTACAAGGACAGAAATACCAGTGCAATGATGATGTACAGTATATAAAGGCTGCGTCACATCCTGCACTAGAGTTACATCATAGGGGGCATAAACCATTTTTGTTGACATACAGCCCAAGTAGATAACTGTAAATGTTAGACTTGATAATGTACCAAAGAGCCCGTGGCTATTTATAAGATATAATACAATCAGAAAGTGTATATTCTAGTACTAGTCAGATTAAGTCCCTTTCTCTAGGATAATATAAGATTTCAAAATAAACCTGTTATAGCAGAAGCAACAGCAAATGGTGGATACATTTATTCCAGGTGTTCAGGTAAGTCTGTATAATGTTACTGTTTACAAAGAGCAAAATGTCCAGCAATATAAGTAGACAATTTGAACCATCTCAAATACAATAAGAAGGTGAAACAGTTCAACTAAAAACACCTCCTCACTAGAATAAATAGTTGAGAGATTGCTGTGATATATTTCAGAAACAAGTAAGTCATTTTTGATACAGGTTCATAGATGGAGAACAGAATGTATGGAGCATAAACATACTGGGTTTGATGACTCTCCAAGACACCATCTGCTGCACACAGCTGAGTAAATTTAAAATTCATCTCCACATAAAGTCACACATTTTCTTTTTGATGGGAGTGCACACTGTACCATCCCACTCATACTGCTCTCGTTGCCTCATATGCCCTTTGTTCACCCACAAACTGTCACCCTTAAAAATAGAAAGTTATAACTCATTTTGTTACTTATTTGTCTGTGGGAAGTGCATTCAATATATACATACTGTACTTCCACCACTGCAGAATATTTAAGTAGCAGACCCATTGCATGTCTTGTGGCAGGGTGAAGACTCTTGATGGTGTCACCTTCTTTTATGTCCACCTCTGTAGTGCCAAAGTCTTGGAGAATTAGGGGAACTGTGTAAAGTGGGAACACAAGTGACTCTCTGGCCCCAAAGACGCTACCTACCAAAGGGAGCCAGGTAAGCACCCACAGTGAGAAAGGGGCTACATTAGTATGTGTGTTAGGAACACAATCATGGATAAGGAACCAGGGGATTTATAGCAATACACAACCAGTTTACTTAGTAGAAACTTGGAGGCAGAATGTAAAAATCACTCTAAAATAGGGAAAAATACATCTTTGAATTATTTGAAGATGGGATGCCTTGAGGAGACCTCTGTGGACTCATCAAAAAATGCCTAAGCAAGAATGTAATTTATGTAGAATAACATCAATATGGCAATTACAATTTCCACTTGCTATCAAATAAGAAACCTAAATATTACAAAAAGGAATTTCCTGAATCCTGTCCAATATAATTCAAACTGAAATTGCATGCTTTTTCTAGTGTTTAGTTTATTTTATTAGGTTTGTGTAGAATTGCATCTGTATTGGCATCTTTTTCCATCCAGAATTTACAAGGGCAGAAGAACCAGTGCAATGATGATGTACAGTATATAAAGGCTGCATCATATCCTGCACTAGAGTTACATCATGGGGGTGTAAACCATTTTTAATGGCATGCAGTCCAAGTAGATATCTGTAAATGTTAGACTTCATAATGTACCGAAGAGCCCCGGGCTACTCATAAGATATATTACAATCAGAAAGTGTATATTCTGGTACTAGTCAAATTAAGTCTTTTTGTCTAGGACAATATAAGATTTCAAATTAAACTTGTTATAGCAAAAGCAGCAGCAAATGGTGGATACATTTATTCCAGGAGTTCAGGTAAGTCTGTATAATGTTACTGTTTACAAAGAGCAAAATGTCCAGCGATATAAGTAGACAATCTGAGTCTTCACAACTAAAATAAGAAGGTGAAACAGTTCAAATAATGACATCTCCCCTCCAGAATAAATAGGTGAGAGACTGCTGTGGTATATTTCAGAAGCAAGTAAGATTTTTTAGACACAGGGTTCATAAATAGAGAACAGAATGTATGGAACATAAGCATACTGGGTTTGATGACTCTCCAAGACACCATCTGCTGCACACAGCTGAGTAAATTTAAAATCCATCTCCGAATGAAGTCACATATTTCCTGTTGATGGGAGTGCACACTGTACCATCCCACTCATACTGGTATCTATGCCTCATGTGCTCTTAGTTCACCCACAGAGTATCACCCTTAAAAATATAAAGTTATGACTCATTGTGTTACTTATTTGGCTGTGGGCAGTGCATTCAACATATATACTGTACACACTGTCAGTCCACAACTGCAGAAGATTAAAGTATCAGATCCACTGCCTGTCTTGTGACAGGGTGAAGACTCTTGATGGTGTACGCTTCTTTCCTGTCCCCCTCTGTACTCCCAAAGTCCTGGATAACTGGGGTAACTAGGTGAAGTGGGAGGACAAGTGACTCTCTGGTCCCAAGGATGCTACCTACCATAGGGAGCCAGGTGAGCACCCAAACTGGAAAGGGGCTACATTACTGTGTATGTTAGGAACACAATGATGAGTAAAGAACCAGGGCATCTATAACAATACACAACCAGTTTACATAGTAGAAACATGGAGGCAGAATGTAACAATCACTATAAAATAGTGAAAAATGCATCTCTGTAGTATTTGAAGATGGAATGATTTGAAGAGATTGCATTGAACTCTCCAAAGCATGCCTAAGCAAGAATATAATTTATGAAGGATAACATCAATATGTCAATTACAATTCTCAATTTGCTATCAAATAAGAAACCTAAATATCACAAAAATGAGTTGTCTGAATCCTGTTCAATATATTTCAAAATAAACTTGAACACCTTTTCTAGTGTTTATTTTATTAGGTTTGTGTATAATTGCAAATGTATTGGCATCTTTTTCCTTCCTGAAATTACAAGGACAGAAATACCAGTGCAAATATGATGTACAGTATATAAAGGCTGTATCATATCCTGCACTGGAGTTACATCATAGGGGGCATAAACCATTTTTGTTGACATACAGCCCAAGTAGATAACTGTAAATGTTAGACTTGATAATGTACCGAAGAGCCCGTGGCTACTCATAAGATATAATACAATCAGAAAGTGTATATTCTAGTACTAGTCAGATTAAGTCCCTTTCTCTAGGATAATATAAGATTTCAAAATAAACCTGTTATAGCAGAGGCAACAACAAATGGCATATACATTTATTCCAGGTGTTCAGGTAAGTCTGTATAATGATACTGTTTACAAAGAACAAAATGTCCAGCAATATAAGTAGACAATTTGAACCATCTCAATTACAATAAGAAGGTGAAACAGTTCAACTAACAACACCTCCTCTCTAGAATTAATAGTTGAGAGATTGCTGTGATATATTTCAGAAGCAAGTAAGTCTTTTTTGATACAGGTTCATAGATGGAGAACAGAATGTATGGAGCATAAACGTACTGGGTTTGATGACTCTCCAAGACACCATCTGCTGCACACAGCTGAGTAAATTTAAAATTCATCTCCACATAAAGTCACACATTTTTCTTTTGATGGGAGTGCACACTGTACCATCCCACTCATACTGCTCTCGTTGCCTCATATGCTCTTTGTTCACCCACAAACTGTCACCCTTAAAAATAGAAAGTTATAACTCATTTTGTTACTTATTTGTCTGTGGGAAGTGCATTCAATATATACATACTGTACTTCCACCACTGCAGAATATTTAAGTAGCAGACCCGCTGCATGTCTTGTGGCAGGGTGAAGACTCTTGATGGTGTCGCCTTCTTTTATATCCACCTCTGTACTGCCAAAGTCTTGGAGAATTAGGGGAACTGTGTAAAGTGGGAACACAAGTGACTCTCTGGCCCCAAAGATGCTACCTACCATAGGGAGCCAGGTAAGCACCCACAGTGAGAAAGGGGCTACACTACTACAGTATGTGTGTTAGGAACACAATCATGGGTAAAGATGCAGGGGATTTATAGCAATACACAACCAGTTTACTTAGCAGAAACTTGGAGGCAGAATGTAAAAATCACTCTAAAATAGGGAAAAATGCATATCTGAATTATTTGAAGATGGGATGCCTTGAAGAGACCTCTGTGGACTCACCAAAGAATGCCCTAGCAGGAATGTAATTTACGTAGAATAACATCAATATGGCAATTACAATTTCCATTTGCTATCAAATAAGAAACCTAAATATTAAAAAAAGGAATTTTCTGAATCCTGTCCAATATAATTCAAACTGAAATTGAATGCTTTTTCTAGTGTTTACTTTATTTTATTAGGTTTGTGTACAATTGCAACTGTATTGGCATCTTTTTCCTTCCAGAATTTACAAGGGCAGAAGAACCAGTGCAATGATGATGTACAGTATATAAAGGCTGCATCATATCCTGCACTAGAGTTACATCATCTATCAATCTATGCCAAGGATACACTCATCGGCCAAGCACTCCCTCCTCCAGCCCTTGCTAGTGGGGCGCAGGCCCTTACCCTTAAACTTATTCCAGACACCTCCAAGGCCCCCCTTTATCTCACCTCTGCCTACATTCCCCCTAAGAACCAAAACCCGGCATTGCTATCCTTAATGGATTATCTTGCCACCCTCCCTCACAAGGTAGAACAAGTCCTTGTGGGGGACCTTAACGTGAACTTTCTCAGTGCCACCTCTGCCTCTGCCCGGGACTCCTTTGCAGCTATTGATATGACACAGCTCATTTCCCAACCCACTAGAGTAAACCCTAAGAATGGCACCAACACCCTCCTAGCTGTAATCATCACCAACCACCCCAAAATGTTCCTGGACATCCAAGCCCTCCCTGACTCACTCAGCCACCACTCCCCTATCCTATTCTGCTGGGTAACCCTCTCACCCAGACCCACAGCTCCGCCCACACAGCGCCGGCATTTCAGACCAGGTGGGCTGAGAAACCTCAAGGAACTTCTTACTCAGATAAACTGGTCCCCCATTCGCCATGCTCCTGACATAGATACTGCCCTTGCCCTCTTTTCCCAAACCTTTAACTGAGCCTGTGACCTCTTCGCACCCATCACGGCTGCTTGGACCAAAAAACACAATTAGGGATAACCTATGGCACCGTGCCTTAGAATCAGGCCGGATGGCTGACAGACAGGCCTATAATGCTTCACAGAATAAGTGCACCCGGGCCATCCGTAAAGCCAAAGCTGATCATTACCAGGCCACTCTCACCTCCTCCTGGGGATGTGCCCATACTTTCTGGGACAATGTTAAACAATGAAATGGGATTGCATGCTCCCCTCTCCCATCCCAGATCACCATGGACGGCACATCCATTACGGACCCAGTAAACATCGCAAACTACCTCAACACAGCCTTTACGGACCTGAGCTCCGTCCTCCCCAGTAATTTCTTTGACCTGCCACCCTCCCTACCTGCTCCAGCCCTCCTGCACCCCTACTTCCACCTGCATAGGGTAACTGCCCAGGAAGCCAGACCCCACCTGGTCAGAGCACTAAAAAGCAATAATCCAGGTGCAGACTCGCTTGACCCCAGAATTCTCCGTCTGGTTCTGGATCAGGTTCTTGCCCACTTACTAGCCTTCTCAACAAATCCCTCTGTCTGGGGCAATTCCCAACTGCATGGAAGGCTGCCATTGTCACCCCCATTCACAAAGGTGGTGACAGGTCCGCTGCAGGGAACTACCTTCCAATCTCCATACTCCCCCCCTTTCCAAAACACTAGAGAAGCTGGTTGCCACACAAATCTCTGAATACCTGACCAAATACAACATCCTCTGCCCAGAACAGCACAGTTTCCATGCTGGTCACAGCACTGGCACTGCACTAGTTGAATTCTCAACCTTCCTACACTCCTCTCTGGACTCTGGCTCCCTAGCCGGAGCAGTGTTCATCGACCTCTCAAAGGCATTCGATAATGTCTCCCACCCCCTCCTGCTGGATGCTTTCTGCTGCATTGGCTTCACCACTGGGCCTCTTGCATGGTGCACCAGCTACCTATCTGCCCGCTCCCAATGTGTCAGAATTAATGGGGCACTTTCAATACTAGTCCCATCCATTCAGGAGTTCCTCAGGGATCCATCCTGGGACCTCTACTCTTCTCTCTCTATCTTAATACCCTGCCCAGTGCATGCACTGGGAAAATTCTGCTGTATGCAGACAATGCCGTCATATTTGCCACCCACCGTAACCCTATCTCCCTCCAGGAATCGCTACAACTATCCTTTAATGCTGTTGAAACCTGGTTTGAAGAGCACAGACTGGTCATTAATCTCAAAAAAACAAATACAATGCTCTTTGCCCACCCCCAAAACAAAGCCAGCAACTTCCCACTCCATATCCTCCCCAGGTCCAAACAGCTTCTTGAGCAGGTCCCTCCTATAAGTACCTTAGGGTCTCCTTTGATTCAGCACTCACCTACCACACCCACATTGATGCACTTGCTCAGCCACTAATGTGCGACTTGGCATCTTATACTAACATAAAACTGTCTCCCCCGACTGCCCTCCAGTATAGCGGTCACTTCCTCTATACTATCCCTGGTGACTATAGCCTCCCAGTATCTGGTGCTGCTGACACAACCGCCTCAATAAAATTCACCTCATCTTAAATAAAGCATGCAGGCTAATCACTGGGGCCCCCAGGATGACGCACTCTTGCCAGCTCTATGACATGGCGAAACTGCTGAATCTGGACGAACGTCTTTGCTACCAAACTTGCCTAATAACAAAAAAAACCTTCTAGGACTTTCCCCACCTGGGCTGAC
The DNA here is from genome assembly GCA_016271365.2 of Neoceratodus forsteri. Taxonomy (NCBI): domain Eukaryota; kingdom Metazoa; phylum Chordata; order Ceratodontiformes; family Ceratodontidae; genus Neoceratodus; species Neoceratodus forsteri. The sequence continues at coordinate 450,818,195 of JADMNL010000023.1, read as the reverse complement.
AGCCTTGCTCTGACAAGCCCAACCCTTGGTCTGCAAACGGTCCTCCTGCAAGGCCACTCTTCTGGTCCCAAGATCCAGAACATCCCATGGACAGAGATCCTTTTGCTTTAGAGCTCCGTCCTGGTATAACTTCGCTCCCCTGCCCCATCTCAGATGCCCCACAATTTCAAATTCAAACTCTTCTCGCAGCCAACTATTTAACATGCGAAGCTGCACCTGTATATAACTGAGTTGCTGCGCACAGTACCCTGACAATGCCCACTGGGCAGCATCCACTCCACATTGCACTAATCCTCATCCATTGCTGTTTATACTGCTTTGACCTTGCTACATCTTGCAAACTTGCTTATCTGCTGACCGGATGTAGTCACTGGTGCTTGCTACCATTAATCCAAATGCTGTAACCAAAATTCAGTTGTCTCCTGTGCTTGCTACCATTAATCCAAATGCTGTAACCAAAATCCAGTTGTTTTTCTGCATCATATGTATGTCTGTTATGTATTGTCCTCACTGTGACGAGGTACCTTTGGAAATGAGCCTCTGGCTCAAAGGTTGTAAAGCGATTTCTCAAATAAATTAATAAATAAATAAATCATAGGGGGTGTAAACCGTTTTTATTGGCATGCAGCCCAAGTAGATAATTGTAAATGTTAGACTTCATAATGTACCGAAGAGCCCCGGGCTACTCATAAGATATATTACAATCAGAAAGTGTATATTCTGGTACTAGTCAAATTAAGTCTTTTTGTCTAGGACAATACAAGATTTCAAATTAAACTTGTTATAGCAAAATCAGCAGCAAATGGTGGATACATTTATTCCAGGAGTTCAGGTAAGTCTGTATAATGTTACTGTTTACAAAGAGCATTATGTCCAGCGATATAAGTAGACAATCTGAGTCTTCACAACTAAAATAAGAAGGTGAAACAGTTCAAATAATGACACCTCCCCTCCAGAATAAATAGGTGAGAGACTGCTGTGGTATATTTCAGAAACAAGTAAGTGTTTTTAGACACAGGTTCATAAATAGAGAACAGAATGTATGGAACATAAGCATACTGGGTTTGATGACCTTCTGCTGCACACAGCTGAGTAAATTTAAAATCCATCTCCGAATGAAGTCACATATTTCCTGTTGATGGGAGTGCACACTGTACCATCCCACTCATACTGGTATCTTTGCCTTATGTGCCTTTAGTTCACCCAGAAAGTATCACCCTTAAAAATATAAAGTTATGACTCATTTTGTAACTTATTTTTCTGTGGGCAGTGCATTCAATATATACATACTGTCCATCCATCACTGCAGAAGATTAAAGTATCAGACTCACCACCTCTCTTGTGGCAGGGTGAAGAATCTTGATGTTGTTCCTTCTTTTCTGTCCACCTCTGTACTGCTAAATTCCTGGAGAATTGGGGGAACTGGGTTAAGTGGGAACACAGGTGACTCTCTGGCCCCAAAGATGCTACCTACCATACGGAGCCAGGTGAGCACCCTCACTGGAAAGCGGCTACATTACTGTGTATGTTAGGAACACAATGATGGGTAAAGAATGAGAGCATCTATAGCAATACAGAACCAGTTTACTAAGTAGAAACATCAAGGCAGAAACTAACAATCAATATAAAATAGGGAAAAATGCATCTCTGAATTATTTGAAGATGGGATGCCTCAAAGAGATTGCATTAAAGTCTCCAAAGAATGCCAAAGCAAGAATGCAATTTATGGAGGATAACATCAATATGGGAATTACAATTTCAATTTGCTATCAAATAAGAAACCTAAATATCACAAAAATGAATTGTCTAAATCCTGTCTAATATATTAGAAACTAAAGTTGAACCCCTTTTCTAGTGTTTACTTTATTTTATTAGGTTTGTGTATAATTGCAACTGTATCGGCATCTTTTTCCTTCCAGAATTTACAAGGGCAGAAGAACCAGTGCAATGATGATGTACAGTGTAAAAAGGTTGCATCATATCCTGCACTAGAGTTACATCATAGGAAGTGTAAACCATTTCTCTTGGCATGCAGCCCAAGCAGATAACTGTAAATGTTAGACTTGATACTGCACCAAAGAGCCTGTGGCTACTCATAAGATATATTACAATCAGAAAGTGTATTTTCTGGTGCTAGTCATATTAAGTCACTTTGTCTAGGATAATATAAGATTTCAAAATAAACCTGTCATAGCAGAATCTATAGCAAATGGTGGATACATTTATTCCAGGTGTTCAGGTAAGTCTGTATAATGCTACTGTCTACAAAGAGCAAAATGTCCAGCAATATAAGTAGACAATCTGAACCATCTCAACTAGAATAAGAAGGTGATACAGTTCAAATAGCGACACCTCCTCCCCAGAATAAATAGATGAGAGATTGCTGTGGTAAATCTCAGAAGCAAGTAAGTCTTTTTCGACACAGGTTCATAAATAGAGAATAGAATGTATGGAACATAAGCATACTGGGTTTGATGACTCTGCAAGACACCATCTGCTGCACACAACTGAGTAAATTTTAAACTAATCTCCACATAGAGTGAGACATTTTCCTGTTGATGGGAGTGCACACTGTACCATACCACTCATACTCTGTCAGTGTCAGTGGCTCAGTAGGTAGCACACTCACCTCTGAGGCCAGGAGATCCGAGGGATGTGGGTTCAGTTCCCACATCTGGCACTTGGGTTAATATCCCAGTACTGACACTGTAGTGCAGCATGAGAGGGGTGCTGCACTTCTGAGGTGCTGTATTTCAGATGAGACGTTAAATGGAGGTCCCATCTGCCTGGATTGGTGGTAGTTCAGGTGGATGTTAAAAATCCCATGGCACTTATCGAAAAGAGTAGGGGTGATTTTATTTACAATACTGAATAATAGATACAATCATAGTACATCGAAAGAAAAAATAAACAAAGTACTAAAGTATCCATATCACAGAAAACAAAAACAAACCTAACACAGAGAAAACAAAACATTTCCACATCCTGAGCAAACCAATTTTTTTTCCTATTTATACTTAATTATGTGAGAAAAACCCTTCCACCACATCTTAACTTTCTCTACATTATAAAGCTGCATGTCTTTAAAATATACTTTTTGTAATTCATTTGTTACATATTAACAAAACCCCTCATATGTAGCTTTCTTTTGATAAATTACCCATTGGCATCTCACCTGCCATAGACAAAATCGCAAACATGCAAAAAATATCAACAGTGTTCTATAATCATAAACTTTAAGACTTGCAGGGAATACACCAATCACCAATATATCATACGTCAGTTTAGATATCCAATTCAACTTCCATTTTTTTTTTGCCGCATAGGCCCATAAATGATTTGAGTAAGAACAAAAAAGAAAGAAATGTTCCATTGTTTCTTTCTGGTTTATGCAATCTGTATAAGGGCAATTTCTCTCCTCCTTTGCCTTATATTTTGCAGTCCCTCTTATATTCAACCGACCATACATAGTAAGCCATTGAACTTCCCACATATGAGATGGTAGTCTAGGATTATTTAATTGTTTCATAATCCTACTATTTGAAGCTGTAGGACAGTTCTTAAAACCAGGAATTGTTGGATAAATATGGGAGATAATAGAGCTATAAAGTTTTTGTGAAGAGTTCATGCAAATTTGGCCTTTAGTAACTTGCCACTTATATAACTTCTGAGCAGCAGGCCTAAAATAGGTTGGAATATGGATATGCGGGGTTAATTTGGGGAGCACAATGAAGCCATGCTGTCAAATATCACCCTAATGTGTTCCTAAACCAAAGACCATCATCACTTACTGGCACTGCTATACTTAGCTTTATTGTATATGAAAAAAAGGGCATGACAAAACACTACAGGGTCGATCATTCCTAGACCTCCTTTATTTTGGACTAGGTATGTATAATACCTTTTAACTGGGTTTAATCTATTACCCTATAACATTTGAAAGCAATAACTATAAAGTTTAGTTTCATATTGAGATGGTAAGGGAAAATGAAGGCTAGATACTGTAAGCATGGCAGAAAGAATTGTTTAAGAATGAGAATTCTTTTTTTTCGTGAATCTGAACTGTTTCCATCAAATTATTTTTGATTCTACCTTTTTTAATACTCTATCCCAATTATCATCTGGGAGATTTTGGGGCCCAAAAAGAATACCTAGAATAGTAAAGGGTTCTTCTGATATTTTTATATTATTATAATAAAAGGGGGAATGGAAATTACTTCCCATCAGCAAACCTCTTGATTTAGAAATATTTACTTAGTATTGCAAAGTACCGAGAAAGACTGGAATTCTTTGAAAAATTCCCCTATTTGCTCATTGTTTTTAAAAAATAAACAAACATCATCAGCATATGCCTATACGATCAAATAATGATTAGTCAGTGGCACTTTAAAACCTTCCCATTTGGGAGATATGATTAATGCTCTTATTAGGGGTTCCAAAGAAAAAATATACAGCAGAGGACTTAGTGGGCAACCTTGATGTACCCCTGTTTTAATAACAACCCTTTTAGATATTGTACCCTTTATTACAGGATACACTTTTGGAGAGTCATATTAAGATTTTATAATCTTAATTACCGAACTAGGAATCCCAAAAAATTCTAAAGTTGTAAATAAAAACAAGTGATTTACCCTTTCAAAGGCTTTCTCTAAATCTAAAGAAAGAAGACAACCTGATGTACCATTTAAAGATAAAGACTCAGTTAAGTCTCTTATGGTTGATAAGGCAGATTGAATTCACCTATTTAGTAGCTCACAATATTGAAAAGGTGAAATTACAGTTTTGGCATTATTTTTTATTCTATTCTTTAACAAGGTAGTAAACATTTTATAGTCTGAATTTAGTATTGTGATTGGTCTCCAGTTTCTAATATCTCCTCTTTCCCCTGATTTAAAAATATATATCAGTAGTCCTTCAGAAAAAGAAACTAGGATTGAATCTCCAGCCATAAATTTTTGAAACACCAAATTTAAACAAGCCACAATGTCTGTACTAAAGGTTTTATAAAAGAGGTTTGACAGGCCATCCAAACCAGGAGAAATATTTTCTTTCAAATTATTGATAACAGATTCTATTTCTTGCAAACAAAATGGTACCTTCATATCAGAAATCATTGCCAGGTCTAATAATTGGGGGGGGGGGGCAAATAATTCTTAATATCCTGTAAAGAAGGATACGACACAGGTTGCAAAGCCTGGAAATGTGCTTCAGAAATGGAGCACATAGATTCCACATCATTAACTCTATTATTATTATGTTCTAAATATTCCATGGAGGAGGAATCTGTAATAGTTTTACATAATTCAAAGGGGTCCCCTATAACAGATTTCCTCAAATGATTAGAAATAAGTGCTTGTAGGGTTCTAGTCCTATTATGTTGTAGTTCTCTCATCTGTAACTTTATATTGTCAATTTGAGTAGAAAAATCCATTCTGGAAGAATTAGCTACAGTTATTAAATGTTGTAATTGTTTTCTTAATTTTAGATATAAAAAAAATTAGAATTTCTCTGACGTGTCCCATAATGCTTGAACCAATTTTTACAATCATTTTTTGTTTCCAACCACCATACACCTAAATCCAGGTATAAAAATGCCACTGACAATCTGGCTTTTAGGATCAGTGTAATGGAATTTTTCACTATATTTTCTTGTAAAATGGAAGTATTCAATTTCCATCTCTTATTCTGAAAACTCTTTTTGGGTGTGTTCCCAAAAACCACCTGAACAAGCAAGTGGTCCGAGAACTCTACTGGGACAGTTGTAAAAGACTTCACTATAAGATCTTTAGATGTAAATAGATAATCTATTATAGAACCAGTTTTCACTTTAAAAAAGGTACAACCTGAGCCTTTACCATTTAACTGGTTTCATATAGTTAGAGCTGCTGTTTTAATTATGGAATGGAGACAGTTAGAATCACAGTAAATTTTCTTATTTGTTTGTTCCTTTAGAATGCAAACTACAATTAAAATCACCTCCCCAAAAAATATTTAAAGAGGTGACTAAATAAGGTTGAACTTCCTTCATACATTCAATTCTTGAAGCCTTTGTCTGAGGATTATAAATGTTAATGAATCTATAGTTACTAGATTTCCATTTACCATCTATAATTAGGACTCTGCCTGGCACTAAATCAATTAATTTGTAAAGAACAAACTGAAAAGAATTAAAAAGAATCCAAATACCGTCAGCATTATCTCTACCAAAGGACCAATATGAAGGTCCCCAAGGCCAATCCCTTTTAAAGGAAAATATTAGCTCCCATGAAAACATCCAAGTTTCTTGTAAGAAACATACTGATATGTTTTTATCATGTAAAAATTGAAAGACTGCTTGTCTTTTGTTAACATTCAAAATACTATGCATATTTAAAGAGCCCCAGATATTTGCAGGCATAAATTTAGTTTATTTAAACAGAAAATGAATCATTTTTTCCATCTTTTTTTTTTCTTTATAGTCCTCAATAGGGGCCCCTAAGTTATCCTGTGCTGATTTCTGAGAGTCGGAGTCACCAACCTCCATTTCAGAATCACCCCAAGCAGTAAAAAGGGTAGCATAAGAATTCTGTGATTCAATTGACTCTATCATGGGAACAGAAACTGTTTTTAGGTTCCTACTGGACAAGGGAGACTGAAGGACATAGGCAACACCTGTTGCTGTCGTGTCTTCTGAGTCTTTATAACAAACAGGCTCAAACTGTTCTGTGTCCTGTTCTATTTTTTCAACTGTGATAGGTGTAGTTTGTGACTTGGGGGGGCAAGGAGGGGGAACTGCAGCAACCACTGATTTAGTTTCTAATTGTTTTGGGGGTGAGGGGAGTCTCCCCATTTCCACAATTCTGGTTTCAGTTTTTTCTCCATAGCCTCTTGGGCCTGCTGTATTATCAGGTCCGGGTTCCCACAAGAGGCCTTATTCTTTGCTGCCCAGGGGCACTCCCTAAAAGCATGTCCATACTCCTCACACAGGTCGCATTTTGTATGGTTAGCACACTGCATAGTCACATGCTTCACTTCCTCACAATCATCACATCTAGGCTGATCGCAAGTACTGGAAAGATGCATTTTAGACCCACACTTATAGCAAGCTCTGGACTGACCACTATAAAAACAAACCCCACTATCCCTTCCCAATAAGAAAGTATTAGGGATATGCTCTATCCCTGTGTCTGTTTGTCTTAACTTAACCTTATACCTCCACCCTCCCGTCCAGAATTGTTCTGAATCTAAAATAGGTTCAGGGTCACTTTGAATATCGCATTTTTGGGACAACCAGTATGTGATATCCTCAACATGGATTCCCTGATTCCTAAACATCACCGTAATGTTTTTAATTAATGGTTTCATTAAGGGAATTACTAAGAAAGGGGTCCATGTTGGAGAAAATTTCACTTGCCCATATCTCTCCCAAAACAGGTCTAATGTATAAGTAGAACGAAAACTTATATCATAATTGTCTTCGCCTGAGATGTTAATAAATGTGAAAACATATCTGGGAGAAAAATGCAAAGAATCTTTTATGAGGTATTTCCCCACATAATGTCTGTCTGGCCTATCTGCCAGACCTCCTTTGTAACGTATCCGCACAGCATTACGCCTAGGCGCTGCCTCCCATTTGGCATGAGAAAACAGTTCTGACATCAATGGTTTGCCTGTAGACCATTTTCCTTCTAAGTTATTTACTGTAGTAACCTCTGAATCAGAAATGGTACATGAAGAGGGACACACTGCAGGACCCTGACCCAGTGTTTCCCCTGAGTTACAGTCAAGTAGTTTTGTCAAGGTTTCCTTCTCATTGTTCCCCTCAGTTGGCACACTTATAGCACAACCTGGTTTCCACTCTGGGGAATTAAGCTGTAAGTTGAGCGGGGAGTCCCATACTAAGTTGGGAGTCCAACCCCTGTGGATGATTTTTCCCAGCCTGCTGCCAAAAGAGCTCTCTGAGGTGACCAGTCTTTATCATGGTCTTGCGAGTCTGGCACTAGAATGTCTGTTATGTTTGATGCCATAATGTTTTCTTTGGGGACAGACATTTCTATAGCCACAGGTGTAGATTTAGGTTTTGCTGTGTCAAAGTGTGGGATTAGTTTATGACGAAAGCTGAATTCCGTCACTCTGTCTTGTTTGTTAACCTCCGTTTGGTATTTTATATGAGTCGGCAAGCCTGCGACTGCTTCCCCCATAACCGCAGGTTGAAAAACAAACCCTGCTTCCCTTAACAAGTGCACTGATTTCGGTAGGCTTTTGACATGAATTTTGAGGTCAGAGTCAGTTTTAGGAGGCGTTAGTGTGGAGGCTTCTGAACAGACCAGATGGAAACCAGAATTTAACTTGCCAGTTGGCTTTAGCTTTAGAGATTTCACTGCCAGCCAAAACAGAAACTTTTAAAAAAGTAGAAAGCACAGTGTCAGACCTCGACTCACCCATAATCGGGAGTGGATTTTTAGTAGTTGCTTCCACATTCCTGCTGTCAGGTTGAATGCTCTGCTTGTCAGGGGAGTCAGCTGCTGGCTGTGTTAACTCCATGTAGTTAGAATAGCTTGACATGCTCTTGATGCATAAAGAATCCTCCGCTTGCACAGCCTTAAAGCAAATCACTTTATTTCGCTCCGTAATTACCGTGGACTTTAAACCAGAAAAATTCTCCGTTGTTGACACTGCATCATGAAATAACTCCTCTCGCTCCATATCCTGCATCTCTTGAAATAATTCAGCTTTCTCAGGTAACAGAGAGGCCTTCCCTCCTGCTACATGTACGTCCTTCTCCTCCAGCGTCTCTCCTACAGTGGCCATCTCGCAGCCAAGACCTACAGGAGAGTAGGGGGAAATTCCACGGTGTCCTGGACAAATTTCCCTCATTCACTAAAAGAAATACCATCAACAGCTTAATCTGGTTCAAGGTTAGTTGGCATTCATCTGTATCCCCCTTCCCCAGGTCGTGCCTGAAAATAGGCAGGATTTGTCTAGTGCACTTACCTGGTCAACAAAAACTAAATAAATACTGCTATCTTTGCCTCATATGCCCTTAGTTCACCCATAAACTATCACCCTTAAAAATATAGTTATAACTCATTTTGTTGCTTATTTGTCTGTGGGCAGTGCAGTCAATATATATATACTGTCCATTCATCACTGCAGAAGTTTAAAGTATCAGACTCACCACCTCTCTTGTGGCAGGGTGAAGACTCTTGATGGTGTTGCCTGCTTTTCTGTCCAACTCTGTACTGCCAAAGTCCTGGAGAATTGGGGGAACTGGGTTAAGTGGGAACACAAGTGATTCTCTGGCCCCAAAGATGCTACCTACCACACGGAGCCAGGTGAGCACCCTCACTGGAAAGCGGCTACATTACTGTGTATGTTAGGAACACAATGATGGGTAAAGAATGAGAGCATCTATAGCAATACAGAACCAGTTTACTAAGTAGAAACATGGTGGCAGAATCTAATAATCACTATAAAATAGGGAAAAATGCATCTCTGAATTATTTGAAGAAGGGATGCCTCAAAGAGATTGCATTAAAGTCTCCAAAGAATGCCGAAGCAAAAATGTAATTTATGGAGGATAACATCAATATGTGAATTACAATTTCAATTTGCTATCAAATAAGAAACCTAAATATCGCAAAAATGAATTGTCTGAATCCTGTCCAATATATTAGAAACTAAACTTGACCCCTTTTTCTAGTGTTTACTTTATTTTATTAGGTTTGTGTATAACTGCAACAGTATTGGCATCTTTTTCCTTCCAGAATTTACAAGGGCAGAAGAACCAGTGCAATGATGATGTACAGTGTAAAAAGGTTGCATCATATCCTGCACTAGAGTTACATCATAGGAAGCATAAACCATTTCTCTTGGCATGCAGCCCAAGCAGATAACTGTAAATGTTAGACTTGATAATGCACCAAAGAGCCCGTGGCTACTCATAAGATATATCACAATCAGAAACTGTATATTCTGGTGCTAGTCATATTAAGTCTCTTTGTCTAGGATAATATAAGATTTCAAAATAAACCTGTTATAGCAGAAGCAACAGCAAATGGTGGATACATTTATTCCAGGTGTTCAGGTAAGTCTGTATAATGCTACTGTTTACAAACAGCAAAATATCCAGCAATATAAGTAGACAATTTGAACCATCTTAACTACAATAAGAAGGTGAAACAGTTCAAATAGCGACACTTCCTCTCCAGAATAAATATTTGAGAGATTCGTGTGGTATATTTCAGAGGCAAATAAGTCTTTTTCGACACATGTTCATAAATAGAGAATAGAATGTATGGAACATAAACATACTGGGTTTGATGACTCTCCAAGACACCATCTGTTGCACACAACTGAGTAAATTTAAAATTCATCTCCACATAAAGTGACACATTTTCCTTTTGATTGGAGTGCACACTGTACCATCCCACTCATACTGCTATCTTTGCCTCATATGCCCTTAGTTTACCCACAAACTATCACCCTTAAAAATAGAAAGTTATAACTCATTTTGTTACTTATTTGTCTGTGGGCAGTGCATTCTATATATACATACTGTCCTTTCACCACTGCAGAATATTTAAGTATCAGACCCACTGCCTGTGTTGTAGCAGGGTGAAGACTCTTGATGGTGTTGCTTTCTCTTCTGTCCTCCCCTGTACTGCCAAAGTCTTGGAGAACTGGGGGAACTGTGTTAAGTGGGAACACAAGTGACTCTCTAGCCCCAAAGATGGTACCTACCATAGGGAACCAGGTAAGCACACACAGTGGGAATGGGGCTACATTACTATGTGTGTTAGGAACACAATGATAGGTAAAGAACCAGGGGATTTATAATAATACACAATCAGTTTACTTAGTAGAAACTTGGAGGCAGAATGTATCAATCACTCTAAAATAGGGAAAAATGAATCTCTGAGTTTTTTGAAGATGGGATGCCTTGAAGATACTGCTGTGAACTCACCAAAGAATGCCTAAACAAGAATGTAATTTATGGACAATAATATCAATATGGTAATTACAATTTCCATTTGTTATCAAAAAAGAAATCTAAACATTACAAAAATGAATTGCCTGAATCCTGTCCATTATAACTGAAACTGAACTTGAATGCTTTTTCAAGTGTTTACTTTATTTTATTAGGTTTGTGTACAACTGCAACTGTATTGGCATCTTTTTCCTTGCATAATTTACAAGGGCAGATGTACCAGTGCAATGATGATGTACAGTATATAAAGTCTGCATCATATCCTGCAGAAGAGTTACATGATAGGGGGTTTAAACCACTTTTCTTGGCATACAGCCCAAGTATGTAACAATAAATGTTAATGAGGTACCGAAGAGCCTGGGGCTAATCATAAGATATATTACAGTCAGAAAGAGTATATTCTGGTACTAGTCAGATTAAGCCTCTTTGCCTAGGACAATGCACAATTTCAAAATACACCTCTTATAGCAGAAGCAACAGCTAATTGTGGATACATTTATCCCAGGTGTTCAGGTAAATATGTATAATGTTACTGCTTACAAAGAGCAAATCGTCCAGCAATATAAGTAGACAATTTGAACCATGTCAACAACAGTAAGAAGGTAAAACAGCTCAAATAATGACACCTCCTCTCCAGAATAAATAGGTCAGAGACTGCTGTGGTGTATTTCAGAAGCAAGTAAGTATTCTTAGAGACAGGTTCATAAATGGAGAACAGGATGTATGGAACTTAAACATACTGGGTTTGATGACTTTCCAAGACACCATCTGCTGTACACAGCTGAGTAAATTTAAACTTCATCTCCAAATAAAGTCACACATTTTCCTGTTGATGGGAGTGCACACTGCACCATCCCTCTTATACTGCTATCTTTGCCTCATGTGCCTTTAGTTCACACACAAACTATCCCCTCTAAAAATATAAAGTTATAACTCATTTTGTTACTTATTTTTCTGTGGGCAGGGCATTCAATATATACATACTGTACTTCCACCACTACGGAATATTTAAGTATCAGACCCACTGCATGACATGTGGCAGGGTGAAGACTCTTGATGGTGTTGCCTTCTTTCCTGTTCCCCTCTCTTCTGCCAAAGTTCTGGAGAATTGGGTGAACTGGGTAAAGAGGGTAGATAAGTGATTCTCTGGCCCCAAAGATGCTACCTACCATAGGGAGCCAGGTAAGCACCCACAGTGGTAAGGGGACTACATTACTAAGTATGTTAAGAAGACAATGATGGATAAAGAACCAGTGGCTCTATAGCAATACACAAACAGTTTGCTGAGTAGAAACTTGGAGGCAGAATGTAAAAATCACTATAAAATAGGGAAAAATGCATCTCTGAATGATTTGAAGATGAAATGCCTTGAAGAGACTGCTATGAACTCTCCAAAGAATGCCTAAGCAAGAATATAACTTACGGAGCATAACATCAATATGGCAATTACAATTTCAATTTGCTATCAAATAAGAACCCTAAATGTAACAAAAATGAATTGTCAGAATTTTGTCCAATATATTTGAAACTGAACTTAAACCCTTTTTCAAGGGTTTACTTTATTTTATTAGGTTGTTACAATTGCAACTGTATTGGCATATTTTTCCTTGGAGAATTTACAAGGGTACAAGAACCGGTGCAATGATGATGTACAGTATCTAAAAGCTGCATCATATCGTGCACTGGAGTTACATCATAGGGGGCATAAACCATTTTGCTTGGGATACTGCCCAAGTTGATAAGTGTAAATGTTTGACTTGAAAATATACTGAAGAGCCCAGGGCTTCTCATAAGATATAATAAAATTAGAAAGTTCAGATTCTGGTACTAGTCAGATTAAGCCCCTTTGTCTAGGGTAATATAAGATTTAAAAAATAAACCTGTTATAGCTTGAGGAACTGCAATTGGTGGATACATTCATCCCAGGAGTCCAGGTAAGTTTGTATAATGTTACTGTTTACAAAAAGAAAGCATCCAGCAATATATGTAGACAATTTGAACCATCCCAACTACAGTAAGAAGGTGAAACAGTTCAAATAAGGACACCTCCTCCCCAGAATAAATAGGTCAGAGACTGCTGTGGTATATTTCAGAAGCAAGTAAGTCTTCTTAGACACAGGCTTATAAATGGAGAGCAGAATGTATGGAACATAAACATACTGGGTTTGATGACTCTGCAAGACACCATCTGCTGCCAACAGCTGAGTAAATTTAAAATTCATCTCTGAGTAAAGTCACATATTTTCCTTTTGACAGGAGTGCACTCTGTACCATCCCACTCATTCTGCAATCTTTGCCTCATGTGCCCTTAGTTCACCCACAAAGTATCGTCCTTAGAAATATAAAGTTATGACTCATTTTGTTGCTTATTTGTTTGTGGGCAGTGCATTCAGTATATACATACTGGTCATCCACCACTGCAGAAGCTTAATGTATCAGACCCACTGCCTGTCTTGTAGAAGATTGAAGACTCTTGATGGTGTAGCCTTCTTTCCTGTCCCCGTCTGTACTGCCAAAGTCGAGAACTGGGGGAACTGGGTGAAGTGAGACAATAAAAGGCTCTCTGGCCTCCAAGATGCTACCTACCATAGGGAGCCAGGTGAGCACCCAAACTGGGAAGGGGCTACATTACTATATATGTTAAGAACACAATGATGGGTAAAGAACCAGGGCATCTACAGCAGTACACAACCAGTTTACCTAGTAGAAACATGGAGGCAGAATTTAAGAATCACTACAAAATAGGTAAAAATGCAACTCTGAATTATTTGAAGATGGGATGCCTCAAAGAGATTTCCTTGAACTCTCCAAAGAATGCCTAAGCAAGAGTATAATTTATGAAGGATAACATCAATATGGCAATTACAATTTCAATTTGCTATCAAATAAGAAAAGTGAAAATCACAAAAATTAATTGTCAGAATTCTGTTCAGTATATTTGATACTAAACTTGAACCCTTTTTTCTAGTGTTTACTTCATTTTATTAGGTTTGTGTACAATTGCAACTGTATTGGCATCTTTTTCCTTCCAGAATTTACAAGGGCAGAAGAAACGTGTAATGATGATGTATAGTATGTAAAGGCTGTATCATATCCTGCACTAGAGTTACATCATAGGGGGCATAAACCATTGTTCTTGGCATACTGCCCAAGTAGATAACTGTAAATGTTAGACTTGATAATGTACTGAAGAGCCTGGAGCTACTCATAAGATATATTACAATTAGAAAGTGTATATTCTGGTACTAGTCAGATTAGGCCTCTTTGTCTATGATAATATAAGATTGCAAAATAAATGTGTTATAGCAGAAACAGCAGCAAATGGTATACATCCATCCTTGGTGTTCAGGTATGTCCGTGTAATGTTACTGTTTACAAAGAGGAAAACGTCTAGCAATATAAGTAGATAATTTGGTCCATCCCAACTACAGTAAGAAGGTGAAACAGTTCAAATAAGGACACCTCTTCTTCTAGATAAATAGGTCAGAGACTGCTGTGGTATATTTCAGAAGTAAGTAAGTCTTTTTAGAAAGGTTCATAAATGGAGACTATAATGTATGGAACATTAACATACTGGGTTTGATGACTCCCCAAGAAACAATCTGCAGCACACAGCTGAGTAAATTTAAAATTCATCTCCGAGTAAAGTCACATATTTTCCTGTTGATGGGAGTGCACACTGTACCATCCCACTCATACTGCTATCTTTGCCTCATGTGCCCTTAGTTCACCCACAAAGTATCACCCTTAAAAATATAAAGTTATAACTCATGTTGTTACTTACTTGTCTGTGGACAGTGCATTCAGTATATACATACTGTCATTCCATCACTGCAGAATATTTAAGTATCAGACCCACTGCCTGTCATGAGGCAGGGTGAAGACTGTTGATGGTGTTGCCTTCTTTCCTGTCCCCTCTGTATTGCCAAAGTCTTGGAGAATTGGGGGAACTGGGTAAAGTGGGAAGATAAGTTACTCTTTGGCCCCAAAGATGCTACCTACCATAGGGAGCCAGGAAAGCTCTCACAATGGGAAGGGGGCTACATTACTATGTGTGTTAAGAACACAATAATGGGTATAGAACCAGGGGATCTATAGCAATACACAGCCAGTTTATTTAGTAGAAATTTGGAGGCAGAATGCAAAAATCACTATAAAATAGGGAAAAATGCATCTCTGAATTATTTGAAGATGGAATGCCTCAAATAGATTGCATTGAACTCTTCAAAGAATGCCTAAGCAGGAATGTAACTTATGGAGCATAACATCAATATGGCAATTACAATTTCAATTTGCTATCAAATAAGAACTCTAAATACAACAAAAATGAATTGTCAGAATTCTGTCCAATATATCTGAAACTGAACTTGAACCCTTTTTCTAGGGTTTACCTTATTTTATTAGGATGTTGCAATTGAAACTGTATTTGCATTTTTTCCTTGGAGAATTTACAAGGGCAGAAGTACCGGTGCAATGATGATGTACAGTATATAAAGGCTGCATCATATCATGTACTAGAGTTACATCACAGGGGGCATAAACCATTTTGCTTGGCATACTGCCCAAGTTGATAAGTGTAAATGTTTGACTTGAAAATGTACTGAAGGGCCTGGGGCTTCTCATAAGATATACTGTATTACAATTAGAAAGTGCAGATTCTGGTACTAGTCAGATTAATCCTCTTTGTCTAGGGTAATATAATATTTCAAAATAGACCTGTTATAGTTCAAGGAAGAGGAATTGGTGGATACATTCATCCCAGGTGTTCAGGTAAGTCTGTATAATGTTACTGTTTACAAAAAGCAAAACATCCAGCAATATATGTAGACAATTTGAACCATCCCAACTATGGTAAGAAGGTGAAACAGTTCAAATAACGACACCTCCTCTCAAGAATAAATAGGTCAGAGACTGCTGTGTTATATTTCAGAAGCAAGTAAGTCTTCTTAGAGACAGGTTCATAAATGGAGAACAGAATGTATGGAACATAAACATACTGGGTTTGATAACTCTTCAAGACACCATCTGCTGCACACAGCTGAGTAAGTTTAAAATTAATCTCCGAGTAAAGTCACAAATTTTCCTTTTGATGGGAGTGCACTCTGTACCATCCCACTCATACTGCGATCTTTGCCTAATGTTCCCTTAGTTCACCCACAAAGTATTGTCCTTAAAAATATAAAGTTATGACTAATTTTGTTGCTTGTCTGTGGGCAGTGCATTCAGTATATACATACTGTCCATCCACCACTGCAGAAGCTTAACGTATCAGACCCATTGCCTATCTTGTGGCAGATTGAAGACTCCTGATGGTGCAGCCTTCTTTCTTGTCCCCCTCTGTACTGCCAAAGTCGAGAACTGGGGCAACTGGGTGAAGTGAGAAAATAAGTGACTCTCTGGCCCCCAATATGCTACCTACCATAGGGAGCCAGGTGAGCACCCACACTAGGAAGGGTGCTACATTACTATATATGTTAGGAACACAATGATGGGTAAAGAACCAGGGCATCTATAGCAATACACAACCAGTTTACATAGTAGAAACATGGAGGCAGAATTTCAGAATCACTATAAAATAGGTAAAAATGCATCTCTGAATTATTTGAAGATGGGATGCCTCGAAGAAATTGCGTTGAACTCTCCAAAGAATGCCTAAGCAAGAATGTAATTTAAGGATAACATCAATATGGCAATTACAATTTCAATTTGCTATTAAATAAGAAACCTAGAAATTGCAAAAATGAATTGTCAGAATCCTGTCCAATATATTTGATACTAAACTTGAACCCTTTTTCTAGTGTTTACTTTATTTTATTAGATTTGTGTACAGTTGCAACTGTATTGGCATCTTTTTCCTTCCAGAATTTACAAGGGCAGAAGAACCAGTATAATGATAATGTACAGTATGTAAACGCTGCATCATATCCTGCACTAGAGTTACATCATGGGGGATATAAACCATTTTTCTTGGCATACAGCCCAAGTAGATAATAACTGTAAATGTTAGGCTTGATAATGTACTGAAGAGCCTGGGGCTACTCATAAGATATATTACAATTAGAAATTGTATATTCTGGTACTAGTCAGATTAAGCCTCTTTGTCTATGATAATATAAGATTTCAAAATAAACCCGTTATAGCAGAAACAGCAGCAAATGGTAAATACATTCAGCCAAGGTTTTCAGGTACGTCCATATAATGTTAGTGTTTACAAAGAGGAAACCGTCTAGCAATATAAGTAGACAATTTGAACCATCCCAACTACGGTAAGAAGGTGAAACAGTTCAAAAAAGGATACCTCCTCTCCTGGATAAATAGGTCAGAGTCTGCTGTGGTGTATTTCAGAAGCAAGTAAGTCTTTTTTAGAAAAGTTCATAAACAGAGAATAGAATGTATGGAACATAAACATACTGGGTTTGATGACTCCTCAAGACACAATCTGCAGCACACAGCTGAGTAAATTTAAAATTCGTCTCCGAGTAAAGTCACATATTTTCCTGTTGATGGGAGTGCACACTGTACCATCCCACTCATACTGGTATCTTTACCTCATGTGCCCTTAGTTCACCCACAAAGTATCATCCTTAAAAATATAAAGTTATAACTCATTTTGTTTCTTATTTGTCTGTGTGCAGTGCATTCAATATATACATACTGTACTGTCCTTCCACCACTGCAGAAGATTAAAGTGTCAGACCTACTGCCTGTCTTGCAGCAGGGTGAAGAATCTTGATGTGTTACCTTCTTTCCTCTTCCCCTGTATACTGCCTTAGTGCTGGAGAATTGAGGGAACTGGGTAAAGTGGGAAGACATGTGAGTCTCTTGCCCCGAAGATGCTACCTGCCATAGGCGCCAGGTAAGCAACCACAGTGGGAAGGGGGCTGCATTACTATGTATGTTGAAAACACAATGATGGGTAAAGAACAAGGGGATCTATAGCAATACACAACCAGTTTACTTAGTAGAAACTTGGAGGCAGAATGTAAAAATCACTATAAAATAGGGAAAAATACATCTCTGAATTATTTGAAGATGGGATGCCTTGAAGAGACTGCTATGAACTCTCCAAAGAATGCCTAAGCAAGAATGTAACTTATGGAGAATAGCATCAATATGGCAATTACATTTTCCATTTCCTATCAAATAAGAAACCTAAATATTACAAAAACGAATTGCCTGAATCCTGTCCAATATATTTGAAACTGAACATGAACCCTTTTTCTAATGTTTACTTCATTTCATTAGATTTGTGTACAATTGCAACTGTATTGGCATCTTTTTCCTTGCAGAATTTACAAGGACAGAAGTACCAGTGCAATGGTGATGTACAGTATGTAAAGGCTGTATCACATCCTGCACTAGAGTTTCATCATAGTGGGTGTAAACCATTTTTCTTGGCATACAGCCTAAGTAGGTATCTGTAAATGTTAGACTTGATAAGGTACCGAAGAGCCCAGGGCTACTCATAAAATATATTACAATCAGAAATGATATATTCTGGTACTAGTCATATTAAGCCTCTTTGCCTAGGATAATGTAAGATTTCGAAATAAACCTGTTCTAGCAGAAGGAACAGCAAAGTGTGGATACATTTATCCAAGGTGTTCAGGTAAGTCTGTGTAACGCTACTGTTTACAAACAGCAAAACGTCCAGCAATAGAAGTAACAATTTAAACCATCCCAACTACAGTAAGAACGTAAAACAGTTCAAATAATGACACCTCCTCTCCAGAGTAAATAGGTCAGAGTTAGCTGTGGTATATTTCAGAAGCAAGTAAGTGTTTTTAGACACAGGTTCATAAATGGAGAATAGACTTATGAAACATAAACATACTGGGTTTGATGACTCTCCAAGACACCATCTGCTGCACACAGCTGAGTAAATTTAAAATTCAACTCCAAATAAAGTCACACATTTTCCTGTTAATTGGAGTGCACACTGCACCTTTCCACTTATTCTGCTATCTTTGCCTCATGTGCCCTTAGTTCACAAACAAAGTATCACCCTTAAAAATATAAAGTTATAACTCATTTTGTTACTTATTTGTCTGTGGGCAGTGCATTCAATATATACTGCACATACTGTCAATCCACCACTGCAGAAGATTAAAGTATCAGACCCACTGCCTGTCTTGTGACAGGGTGAAGACTCTTGATAGTGCTGCCTTCTTTCCTGTCCCCCTCTGTACTGCCAAAGTCCTGGAGAATTGGGGGAACTGGATAAAGTGGAAAGACAAGGTACTCTCCGGCCCCAAAGATGCTACCTACCATAGGGAGCCAGGTAAGCACCCACAGTTGGAAGGGGGCTATATTACTATGTATGTTAAGAATGTAATGATGGATATAGAACCAGGGGATCTATAGCAATACACAACCAGTTTACTTCATAGAAACATGGAGGCAGAATGTAAAACTCCCCACAAGTAAAAGGCAACAATTTTGTGGTAAAAACCGCTTCTTCATTCCCAAGCTGTGTTGCTGTTATGAAAAACATAAATAATAAAGTTTTAAAATATGTTGATCTTAATTACCAGATGTAACAAGGCTACCTATACATATTAGTCACTTACTATATGCTGTGTAATAATATTGAATTATCGGTTCTCCAAAAATATCATGTCTTATTTCAAATATTCTCAATACCCAACATTCATAAATGAATCAGAAAACATTTGCATTGTTGTACCAATAAGTCCATATAATTGTTTCAAACAAAAAAACAAAAAAACAAAATGTATATGCATAAAGTATACCTGCAATACATATTCTTTATCCTTCAGTTTAATTCGTGAGTGAAAGATGTTCGGCTTGAATCAGATATAAAAAATCCTTAAAAGAAAAAAGCCATGTTTAACTTTGTGTTGTTATAAATTAATTGCTATAATCAAGTAAATATGTCTTGCTTACTCATACTGGGCCTGATTCTAGAAAGCATACACCAATGCGCAACGCAGATGCACCAACGGGAATGGCGCAAGTCACAAATACGTCCAGCAATTACGCCAAACAAAATTCTACATTGTGAGATGCACATTGATGCAACGCAGTACGCCAATGGCGACTTGCGCCGCAGTTGCGACAAACCCGCAGGTACACAAATGCGCAACTGAACATGCACCAAGTAAATGGCAGAGAAATGCCAGGGTGGGATTCTAGAAGCAGCAGTGCCATAACTTACACCAAGACCAGCCAGTGCAACATAAACCAGGTGGGAGCGGGTGTAACATACACAGCATAGAAAGGAGCAGGGACAGACAGGTCAGACAGGCCAGACACACAGCAACACACATGTGAGATAGGATAGAGAGTGTCCGAGGAAGGCAGGCACACAGGGTCAATGTGGCACAGGGTACAAAGGGTGCACAGAGGCCACAGGCACAATGCAGGGATGATGGCATCACCAGGCACAACTCCCCTGTCATGGCCACTGATACATGTAAACAGTGCAACCACAACAGGGACACAGCACTGGGTGGCAAAGACCAGTGGACAGATGGTGGTGAGACACACTAACGTCCGTACCAGTGGTGCCACCAGCAGGGAACAATGGCATCCCAAGGTGGAAAGGTGCAGCACAGGCACCATTCCACCACACAGCTGGGAGGTACAATGTGAGGTGGCAAGGATACCCATAGCATGCATGGTGACCTGCAGCTCACAGGACACCATGCAGATGTAGCTTGGGGACAGTGGCATGTGCTGTGAGTGGCACAAATGGCACACCAACCTGATGCACAGGGAGGGAACACTGGGGACAGCAGACACCAACACCAGTGTGCACCCCTGCGCATAGCGACAGACACACGCACACACACATTCAGCCAAGCATACCAGGAACAGACACAGAGACAGTGTGTATGGCAAACAGTTTAATGAACAATATGGGGCAGGAATACAGGGTAACAATGGAAGGGGGATGGGGACAAAAAAACAGACAACAGCAACAGTAACAGTAACATGACAGTAAACCTAAACCCAAACAGCCGCCCACAACAACTCCGAACACCAACCCGCGCCCATGTACATCCCAACACAAGCCCAACAACCAAACCACAATCCCACCGACAAAACAAACAGCAAAATGCATACCCACCCACCCAATGTCCACCCACAACACCCATATGTACAGACCCACCAATACCAACCACCCCTATATACATGCCCACCCACACGGAAAGCCCCACCCACGTCCAGCAGTAGTGAGCACATGACACCAAGGTCTGCTGGAGTTCACCAAGGAGGGTGGCCACCAACCCCTGGAGGCACCCAATGTCTTGCAGGATGGCTGTCACTAGTACTACAAGGCACTCCTGGTCTGGGCCCCCACCCTGCAGGGGATCAGCGGCGGGTCCCTCTGCCACTACAGGCAATGCCTCCTCCTGCTGCAACACCGGCATGGCCATCTTCTGCCATGGTCCAGTGTTCCCAGCTGCAGGGACAGCAGTGCATGGCATAGTGTCTGGTAGTGGGGCATCCTCGCCCACCCCTGCTGCAACATCCACAACAGCGGGCCCGGTCAGTGGTGCAGCCATGGCCCCATCCTCATCGGCTGTGACTGTGCACTCCCTGTCCAGGCTGTGTGGCTGTGGTGGTTCTGACCCCTGTTGCCCACCATCAGTGGGGTCCCCCTGGTCTGGCTGTGTGTCCATCGTGGCTAGGTCCCTTTCAGCTGCTGCCACTGTGGAGGAAATGGAAGAGGAGGAGGAGGAGGATGTTGGTGGCAGCACCCTGGCCCTCCGCTGCCTGTGCTGGGTGCGCATCCAGTACTCCTCTGCATCTCGTGCCTTGATGGCTGAGGTAGCCCACAGCAGGGCCCTCTGCCACTGTGGCAGCCTGCTATGGACACCTGTAGGGATGTAAAGGATGCGGTCAGTACCAGGCCCAGACAGGGGGCACACACACACATAGACAAGCAATGTGAGGGTGCAGCATGAGCCACATTGTGGCCACCAGCCATGGCCATGGCACAAGGGGTCCATGGAATGTACTTATCTGACCTCCAGTGAAGCGCTTCCTGCCTGAGGCTGGCGAGGCAGCTCTGCTGCATGCCGTGGACCAGGCCAGTGGAATCTGTGTGGTGAAGGGACAGTTGAGTGTGTTGGAGGCACCATGTGCCATGGCCACCACGCCAGCACTGCTGCAACAGATCAACAACTGTAGGGACACATACAAACACTGGGGTCCTACCCAGACTGCATGTCCGCATCCCTGCAGTGGGCCATGCCAATTATCCACTGCAGGATCCCAGCCTCCCTCCACGTCAGGTCCTGCCAGCGGTGGGTTAGCTGGTGGATGGTCCGGCGTGTCCCCGTTGCCTCCACCATGGGGGTGCAGATGGCTGTCCATGCCCGCTCACACTCTGCTGCACTGTTCCTCCGGCTCCCAGGTGGCAGCATCTTCCTACCCCACTGCTGCACATAGTTAACCAGCAGCACCATCTCATGTGGTGTAAAGTTCGGGGCACACCTGCTTAGACTCAGGGATGACACGGAGGACATAATGGCCTGTCGTCTGCATGGCACCTGTAACAGGGGAAGGAATTGCACATGCATCACTTCAGAAATCCACTGTGGCTGTGCAGACCACTCCCACCCTCCATGTGCAACACTGGACACCGGCTGTGGGACATGGGTCAGTGCTGGGCCACAGGCTTGCAACTGTGGCCCACCACCCCAGGTGGTACCCCCGCGCCAATGCCATGCACAGCATGAGGTGTGTAATGGCTGTGCTGTGCCATGCAGGGGCCAGGCACACAGTGCTGCACACAGTGACCACAGTGCACCAACATGGCACCCGTTCCCTGCAGAGGCATGTCGCGGGCCAACCCTGCACAGTGTGGGTGTGGAGTACCACATGAAGCCTTGCCACACATCATCATCACCACCCCCATGCGGAGCTGCATGCGGCCACAACCACCAGGTGCCCAAGGGACTGACACAATGCCATCCATGGGCACTGACAGTTACTTACCTGTATTGTGCACCATGGTGTCCAGAGTGGGTGGCGCTGACAGGTCTGGAGCACACCTGGATGGAGAAAGAGCAGGCAACATAAGCCTCTGGCACAGTCAGGGACCCCCAGAGCAGCTGCTTTGTGGCAGTGTGTACCTGGACCTGTGCGGTGGTGCTGATTCCTACACAGGGAACTGACAGCAACAATGTCAGGTACACAATGCTGTACAGGCATTGGGAATGTGTGCATTGAGCAATGTCATATACTCACTGAAGACTTGTATGTGTCTGCTGTGGAGCTAGGAAGGGAATGGACATGGGTTAGTACACAGCCATAAGTGCCCCCTTGGCCAGCAGCCTGTGCATGCTGCAACCCTCCCCCCACACTGGCACCATCCTACAGACATGTACCTACATGTGACACCCTGCTGTAACTGACCCTGCACAGGGTGGATGTTGTCAGGTGCGTACCCGATGGACGTAACATATAGTGCGTGGTACAGGGACAGTGTTACACAACCAGCTGGGCAGGTGGCTGTGCGACTGTGTGTTCGGCATAGGCAATGACCTGTGTAGGCCCCCTTCGCACAGTCTGAGGTGACGTCTGGTGGCACCCGACCTGTTCCATGTGGGATAGCCGGGATATGGGCTGCCACATGCTGCACACAGGCATGGATGGCGCTACAAGGTTGGACATAGCGGCATGACTGGTAACGGCACACAGGCCAGCATCTGGGCCAGCTCACCACTGCAGTGACACACCCCCATCAAAAAGATATGCATCCCTGCCACAGCAGCACAGTGACAGTATGACTGGGCCATGGCACCGCCTGTGTGGTCCACTACGGGTGCCATGTTGGCAACCCAGCAGGGATACCCGTGACTGGTCCCAGCCACACTGTGCACCCATGGAGTGCCTGCTGGCACACTGTCTGTGCATCTACGCCTACAACACAGGGCTACTGTACCACGCATACTGTACAGTCTGTGGCACACCTATGTGACCCTGTAGTACAGCATGCCTCCGTGGTGTGGCAGCAATGACAAACAGGGCATATGTGCTGCTGGGTACCACCTCACTTCTGGTGGATGTCGCACCCTGCCTGCATCCCATGCCCACACACCAGAGCCATCACTGTACACCTGCAGGTCACCCACCATGGCAGTCAATAGTGCCCACCACTAACACAATACAGCCTTGTGCTGGTACAACCCTCCCTGGGTGCCCACAGTGAGGGGCACACCCATGGTGGACCATGGACCATACACAGTGGGGTCATGCCACACAGACAGGCCCAAACCCCTCACCCTCCCATGACACATCCCAGGTCCTGGGTGGCCAACACCGGGGACCCAGCCGCCAGACTGGTGTCAACTGTTCAAGGGCCTGTGTACATCATGCCACTAGGTGTGCACTGCAGTACCCTGTTGTGGCCTACACTGCTCACCCAATGCTTGCATGGCAGTGTGGGTCCCAACCCCACCCAGCCGTAGCAGCTGTGCATACCACATGTGGGCCACTTTGGGAGGCTGCGACCGCAGCAGGCTCAGCCCTGTACCACAGGGGCCATTGAGGAGTGTGGCCTGGGCCTGTGCCATGCAGGCATGCTGGCCTGTGCCATAGGCAGTACCGCTGAGAGTCTCAGAGGACTGGGGGAATACCCCTCAGGCAACCCTCAGCACGGGGGCCTTCCCACCCCATGCCCCACCTCAAAGCCCTGGTCCATGGCCACCCCATATGGGCAGTGTGCTGCTCACACAGCCACTGTGCAGTGCCTGCATGCTGCTGGCCAGATGCCATGTCCACAACACACCCATCACCACAGTACACGGCGTGAGTCTCACCACCATGGGGGCCACAGCGGTCTGACCATGTGCCCCACTGCAAGGGGCAGCAACCCCCATACTGAGGGCATTGTCCCACATAGTCCACGGAATTGGGAGGGGGGCTGTCGGTGCCATCCGGCTGAGGACACAACCATAGGATGTCTGCCCCCACTGCAGGCATGGGGGCAGGCCTGCCTGGCCTAACCACATGGGTGAGTGATGGACCACACAGGCAACCTGTTACCACACACATCATGTCCAGTACACTGCCTGCCACACAGTGGTCTGTGGCTGTACCATGCCCCCCATATCCCTGGGCACCCTCCCACAGCACAGTCACTGGTACAGACCACTGCCATTGCACATATCGTATCAGGACCTCTGACTGTCTACCTTTGGGAGGGTCATGCCTGCACACCTCTCGCCCACACCACAATATGAGGACCTCATTGTACCCCACAGAGGCTCCCTGTGCCACATTGCGGGGACCTGTTCCACATTCATAGTCCACATACGTGGGCAACACTCCATTGTACATAATGCATGTCACTGTATCGGTCATGTTGTGACAGACATTCTGAACATGAACAGGGGTGTGGCCAGAAGGTTCCATTCTGTACACGCATTCTCCAACAGTTCCCCCCCATTATGATCTGTACACATCCTCTTCAAATGGTACCCCCTTCCAAACAAGTCTGACTGTTGTCAGATGATTCCTCTAATCCCTAAAGAGGTTATACATGTATCTGTCTCCTAAACAGAAGTGTAGACAGAGATACCCCTTGGTGGCCTACATCAACCCAAATACTATAGATTAGAAAGGCTTATGGTTTATGACAGTCACTCAACAGCACTGTACACATATGTGTACAGTGAGTATGCCTGCCTACACCCTTGAACATGAATGCAACAGTACAACAGTGGTCTGTGCTTCTAGGTCTTGTTTGTTGCAGTGTTCCAAATGCAGCCCATGAGTTCCACAGTGTGACAGACACTGTACAACAGTTGGGGGACAACAGGCTGAGAGGTATGCATGCCTGACCCTGTCCCTCAGGGCAGTGACAGCTGGAGTAGGGCTTGTCTGTTTGCAGATGACACCAAGATCTGCAACAGAGTAGATGATCCAGATGGGGTGGGCAGAATGAGAAGAGATCTGGATAAACTAGCAGAATGGTCAGAAGAGTGGCAACTGGGATTTAATGCAAAGAAGTGCAAAATCATGCATATAGGGAAGAGAAACCCTGAAGCCACCTATAGGCTGGGAGTAGAGTTGCTAGCAGTCACAAAGGAAGAAAGAGACTTGGGCATCATCATCACTGATGACCTAAAATCATCCAAGCAGACCTCTAAAGCAGTAGGTAAGGCTAGGGGGGTGTTAGGGTGTATTAGTAGGGGTATCACAAGTCGTAAGAGGGAGGTAATAATCCCTCTGTACAAGACACTGGTTAGGCCCCATCTGGAGTACTGCATGCAGTATTGGAGGCCACACCTTCACAAGGACATTAGCCAAATTGAGGCAGTCCAGAGAAGGGCAACCAAAATGGTGCAGGGACTGCATCAGAAGACATATGAGGATAGATTAATGGAGCTCAATATGTATACCCTTGAGCAAAGGAGGAGAGGTGATATGATCGAGGCATTCAAACACCTTAAGGGCATAAACAAGGTGAAAGAGTCTAACATGTTTAAATATAAGAAAAATAGCAGGACAAGAGGACACAGCATGAGATTAGAGGGAGGCCGATTAAGGGGGAATGTGAGGAAATTCTTTTTCACAGAAAGGGTGGTGGATGCATGGAATGGCTTACCACAAGAAGTGGTGGCTATGAATACAGTGCAGGGCTTCAAACAGGCATGGGATAGGCATAAGGGAGCAATACAAATGACTATGAATAGATAGGCCACTGACAGAGCAAAGGCCGATGGCACATTTATAAGGTAGAAAAAGAAATGGGCAGACTGGATGGGCCTTGCGGTCCTTATCTGCAGTCAACTTCTATGTTTCTATGTTTCTAGGGGTATGTAAGGGGTGGAGGGCCTGCTGTGACCCAGTACTCACCAGTCTGCTGATTGTCTGTCCCTGTCTTGGTCTGGATGACACTGTTCTGATCCAGCTCTCTCCTACACCCAGGTCTGCAGCCCCTGTACCAGTACACGGTGCCTGGATCTATCGACTCACAACCGCATGTGCCTGTGCATGCATTTCATATGTGCATCACATGTCACACATTGCATATGCGCATATCAGGCATGTGGTGGCAGCAATTCCGATTTGCGATAGTGATATGCGGCATGGCATATGCGATGTGGGGATGTGGCCTGCCTGTTCTCACGCATTTGCGTGTGCTCCTTGCAGATGCAACACAGATGCGGAACAGGTGTGGGTGCCCCTGCATGCATAGCACCTGTGCCTGCAGGGCTGTGTGTGTGTGCGCATGCGCATGCATGTATCCTGGGGAGGTCAGTGGCACCACAGGGCATTGTAGTGACTGGGGGATACGCCCTACCCAACATGTACCCAGTAAAGCTATACCAATGCAATGATGACAAAAGGACAACACACCATAGGGATGAGGTGCAAACAGGTTTATTTACACAATGCTCAATACACACATGTGCCCAATGCACAGTGCTCCTCGGTTCCACCCGCGTGACTCCACACACACCCATGCACACAGTCTAGCATAAACATACACATACACACACACCCCCCCAAGTGAACTCACGGTGCCCTCCATAGGCATGTGCCCCCTGCCATGCATATGGCTCCACCCCCCCATTGCAGCCCCACCCAACAGTTCCCCTACTGCTCAGATCACCTGGGTGTCTCACAGCTGTCTGCCATGCACACGCCATCCTCGCACCGACCCCTTCGGTGCTGGGTGCTGGGCTGTGGGGGACCCTGCTGGTCTGGCGGGCTGTGCAGTGCCCTGGCAGCCCACCCCTGGCATCGCACCCTGTGGGTCTGTGTGTGCCCCACATGTGGGCTGCTTATGCTGAGCACCTCAGGCCCTGTGCAGCCTGTGGAGCATCCTCCTCAGTGTGCCCCCCCCGTGTGTGCCCATTGACTGACCCTGTTCCTGTGGGACTGTGTGAAGGGCCTGGCCTGGCCGGTGCCTGTGTTGCCGGCATGCCTGTGTGCGCCACTGTGGTGGCATCTTGGTGCTATCCTGTGGCCGGGTCAGTGTGGGCAGTGGGTGGTGCCCGGCTGGGCGTGTGACTCTGGCAGCATGATTGGCGGGTGGGTAGATACTGATGCCTGGGCCAGTGTTGGGGGAGGGGGTTCCACAGTCTCCGGTGGCTGTGTCTGGGTGCTGGAATGAGTGGTGGCCGGGGGTGTCATCTGCTGGGCAAGGCCTTGCAGATGGTGCAGCGGCTGCATTGCACATGCTATGGTCTGCATGGCTGTGGCCATGGCTGTATCCTGGTGCTGCTGGTGTGCCAGCATGTTCTCCAGGCCTGAGCTGAGGCTGTTCATGATGACTGTCTGGTGTTCAGCACAGTGCTGGATGCTCTGTATGGCATCCCCCTGGCCAGCCATGCATGCCGCTGTGTCCATAGTGAATGCCTGCAGACTGCCGGTAATGCTGCATAGCTGCAGCTCCATGCAGGTGTGGTGTTCCTACATGCCCTGCCATATGTTCCCCAGCTCCTACCTGCAATCCCCCTGGCCTGCCAGCACTGACTGGCAGTAGTCCCCAGTGTCAACCGGTGGAGACAGCTGGTAATGCAGCACCCGGACAGCCTCATCCAACTTGTCCTCCAGTCCACGGGTGCTCAGTGGGCTGAGCAACCCTATGGCGGTGTTCTCAGCAGCTGGCTGGTCTTGGTCTGATGCCTCCTGCTCGACCACGGGCATCCGCGCCGCCTCCACAGATGTGGCAACGCTGCTGGTGGTGCCCTTGGTGGTACCCTGCTGCTCCAATGGTGGTCCAGTCACGTCCTCCTCACTGCTGTCCACTGCCTCCTCTACCATGGGGCTCTCACCATCCCCACTCCCCTCAGGCTCCACCATCGGCTCCGGTGTTCCTGCCTCAGGTGTACTGGTGTCAGGGCTGCCTCCAGCGTCTGATGGGCTGCCGCTGTCATCTGACACCATGCTGGTGGCCTGGGCCATGCCAGCACCATCCTGTCCCTGCTGCTGCTGCTCCCACCTTCCAGCTCTGCTGGGGCCACCTGTGCCAGCTACCACTGTGCCTGTTGGATGGGAAATGTGTTAGCGTCTGCCCACATCACAGTGTACCCTCACCTGCCTGATTAGTGTTACCCTCACAGGTCTGCTTCGGCGTAGTGCTCTGGCATTGCACCCACCACACTTCTGTGCTGTCCCACCTGGTGTATGCCACCACTGTACATGCGTCCAGAACCAATAGCATGGACCCCCACCATTGCTGCCCTTGCTGTGCCGTCCATCCTGGTATAGCAATGCCAGCTGTCACACGGACCCCCTGTATGGCTTCCCACTGCATGCCCATGGGGCAACACCTTGCTGTAGGGGCCTGCATCCCTGGGTGACTACGTTGTCCCTGCCAGCCATGCATGACCCCTGCGGCCCTCGTGCGCACTCTGCAGGCACTGGGACAGTGACCCATTCACCCTCCCTACTGCCCAGCCCATGCCTGTGCACGGCCCCCCCAGCACACAGTGCAGGACACCGCATCCCCCAGTGTGGCCCAGGCCATACCTCAGCATGACCCCCCAACGGTACACAGTGCAGGACACAGCAACACCCAGTGCAGCTCAGGCCATGACGCAGCATGCCCCCAACAGTACACACTGCAGGACACAGGAATACCCAGTGCAGTCCAGGCCATGCCTCAGCATGCCCCCCAACAATACACAGTGCAGGACTCAGCTTTCCCCAGTGCAGCCCAGACCTTATCTCTGCATGCCCCCCCCAACAGTACACAGTGCAGGACACAGCTTCCCGCAGTGCAGGCCAGACCTTACCTCTGCAAGCCCCCCCAACAGAATACAATGCAGGACACAGCATCACCCAGTGCGGACCAGGCCATACCTCAGCATGCCTCTCCCAACAGTACAGAGTGCAGGACACAGCAACACCCAGTGCAGCCCAGGCCATGCCTCAGCATTCCCCCCCACCAGTACAGAGTGCAGGACACAGCTTCCCCCAGTGCAGGCCAGATCCTACCTCTGCATGCCCCCCAACAGTACACAGTGCAGGACACAGCATCCCCCAGTGCAGCCCAGACCTTACCTCTGCATGCCCCCAACAGAATCCAGTGCAGGACACAGCATCCCCAGTACGGACCAGATCATACCTCAGCATGCCTCTCCCAACAGTACACAGTGCAGGACACAGCAACACCCAGTGCAGCCCAGGCCATGCCTCAGCATGCCCCCAACAGTACACAGTGCAGGACACAGCTTCCCCCAGTGCAGCCCAGACCATACCTCTGCATGCCCCCCCAACAGTACATAGTGCAGGACACAGCAACACCCAGTGCAGCCCAGGCCATGCCTCAGCATGCCCCCCCAACAGTACACAGTGCAGGACACAGCTTCCCCCAGTGCGGCCCAGGCCATATCTCAGCATGCCTCCCCCAACAGTACACAGTGCAGGACACAGCATCCCACAGTGCAGCCCTGACCTTACTTCAGCAGGCCCCCCAACAGTACACAGTGCAGGACACAGCATCCCACAGTGCAGCCCAGACCTTACCTCAGCATGCCCCCCCCAACAGTACACAGTGCAGGACACAGCATCCCCCAGTGCGGCCCAGGCCATATCTCAGCATGCCTCCCCAACAGTACATAGTGCAGGACACAGCATCCCAAAGTGCAGCCCCGACCTTACCTCAGCATGCCCCCCCCAACAGTACACAGTGCAGGACACAGCATCCCCCAGTGCAGCCCAGACCTTACCTCTGCATGCCCCCCCCAACAGAATCCAGTGCAGGACACAGCATCCCCAGTACGGACCAGATCATACCTCAGCATGCCTCTCCCAACAGTACACAGTGCAGGACACAGCAACACCTAGTGAGCCCAGGCCATGCCTCAGCATGCCCCCCAACAGTACACAGTGCAGGACACAGCTTCCCCAGTGCAGCCCAGACCATGCCTCTGCATGCCCCCCCAACAGTACATAGTGCAGGACACAGCAACACCCAGTGCAGCCCAGGCCATGCCTCAGCATGCCCCCCCAACAGTACACAGTGCAGGACACAGCTTCCCCCAGTGCGGCCCAGGCCATATCTCAGCATGCCTCCCCCAACAGTACACAGTGCAGGACACAGCATCCCACAGTGCAGCCCCGACCTTACCTCAGCATGCCCCCCCCAACAGTACACAGTGCAGGACACAGCATCCCCCAGTGCGGCCCAGGCCATATCTCAGCATGCCTCCCCAACAGTACACAGTGCAGGACACAGCATCCCAAAGTGCAGCCCTGACCTTACCTCAGCATGCCCCCAACAGTACATGGTGCAGGACACAGCATCCCCAGTGCAGCCCAGACCTCCACTTCTGCATGCCCCCCCAACAGAATCCAAGTGCAGGACACAGCATCCTCAGTACGGACCAGATCATACCTCAGCATGCCTCCCAACAGTACAGTGCAGGACACAGCAACACCCAGTGCAGCCCAGGCCATGCCTCAGCATTCCCCCAACAATACACAGTGCAGGACACAGCTTCCCCAGTGCAGCCCAGACCTTACCTCTGCATGCCCCCAACAGTACACAGTGCAGGACACAGCATCCCCCAGTGCAGCCCAGGCCATGCCTCAGCATGCCCCCCCCAACAGTACACAGTGCAGGACACAGCATCCCCCAGTGCGGCCCAGGCCATCAATCAATCAATCAATCAATCAAAATCTTTATTTATTCAGGCGAACATCATTGAGCATAG
This sequence comes from Neoceratodus forsteri, assembly GCA_016271365.2. Classification (NCBI taxonomy): domain Eukaryota; kingdom Metazoa; phylum Chordata; order Ceratodontiformes; family Ceratodontidae; genus Neoceratodus; species Neoceratodus forsteri. Next base: position 450,786,575 of record JADMNL010000023.1, on the reverse strand, counting down.
CTCATTTACAAGATGGACCTGAGTGGTCATAACAAAAAAAGGTTACAGAGTGTATACAAAAACATGATATTGAAATAGCACAAATACAAACATTTATGAGTGAGATAGATGTACAATTATTTACATATATACAAGGCAAAGGACAATAAACCAAAAACCTATTAAAGGTGAAACAAACAGTCTGGTAGGGATAGGCTTGGATAATGGTACATGGTGAGCATATATGTTTGAGGTTTGATGTGGAAAGGACCAGAGCAATGATAGAAGAATAGGGAGGAGATTTAGAAGGGGGTGGGGAGAGAGAGGGTGTGGGGGTGGGGGTGTGGAGGACTAGGCTTTGTGGAAGCAATTGCATGAATCTGGGATTAGGCTGGTGTACAGCTTTTGAAGGATGTAAGGAGGATCAGTGTTTCCATTTTCAATGTCTTTTGGATAGAATTCCAGATAAGTGCCAGGAATAACTGATTGCAGCTCTTCCATACCGGTGCAGGTGATAGGAATCTTCAGCAGGATCAGTTTGTTGATCCTCAAGGTGTAGGGCCTGGATGTGATCTGGTTGAAGCAGTCTGAGATGTAGGAAGGAGTTTGTTTGTCAGAGCTTTGTAGATCCAGGTAGCAGCATTTTTCTTCTTCTATGTTGCAGGGATGTCCAGCTGACTGCATTGTAGAGAGAGCAATGATGGGTGCTAGAGGGAAGGTCAGTAATGAATCTAATAGCTCTATGATACGGGTGTCTAGTTTGTTTAGATGGAGAGGGAGCAATGACCATAGAGGAAGTCAGCATAATCAATGAGGGACATGAATGATGCAAGGATTAATCTTTGTTTGGAATCTTTGGTCAGGTAGTGTTTGATTCTATAGAATAGACCAAGTCTTTGTCTTAGCTTTTTCAGGAGCTCTTCAAAGTGGGTAGTATAGTCTAGTTTATTGTCTATCCATACTCCTAGGTATTTTAATTTGTCAACATATTCCAGATTTTCACCAAGGATGGTAGAGAGTTGTGGGAGGGTGAATGATGGGATAGTGGAAGAACAGTTGTTGTGGGCAAAGAACATAGCTTTGGTTTCTTAGCATTTAGTAATAATTTCTTTTTAATAGGTTATGCTGGAGGAGGAGAATTGAGACTGTAGGAGCTCACAGGCTTTTGATGGTGAGGATCGCTCACATGCAAGTACAGTGTCATCTGCAAAAAGGTGGATATTAGAAGAGAGATTGGAGTCAATATTGTTGATGTAAATGGCAAAAGGATGGGACCCAGGATGGAGCCTGCGGTACACCTCTTAGGAGTGGCTTAGGGTAGATAGATCACCATCATTCTTTACCAGTTGTAGCCTTCCAGAGAGATAGCATCTGAACCATTTAACAGAGAGTGAGTCAAGGCCTATGGAGTTTAGTGAGGTGATTAGAAGATCATGATCCACAGTGTCAAAGGCTTTGCTTAGATCCAGAAACACAGCACAGGTATTATTCTTTTGTCTAGGGCAGTCTGCCAGTCATTTTGACTTTTGCTAGTGCAGAGATGGTGTTATGATAGATCTAAACCCAGATTGAGCTGGATTTAGGAGATTGTTGGTATCAAGGTAGGCAGTTAACTGAGAGTTTACCAGCTTCTCAAGCATCTTGGATAGTATTGGTAAGATGGAGATGGGCCTATAATTATTGAGGTCCATGGGATCACCTGCCTAAGTAATGGAAACACTTGAGCTGTTTTCCATATTGAGGGATAGTACCAGTGACAAGTGATAGATTGAAGAGGTGGGTGAGGGGGCGTTAACACACAGTGCTGGCTTTTTAGAAAGTAGGATCCAGGAGTCTGCACCTGCACTTTTGGTGGTATCTAGTTGGAGTAGGAGGTCTTCTACTTTTGAACAATATTGGTTTGAATGAGAATGTGGAAGCAACCTTTGACTCTCAGTAGATTGTAGGTTTAGAGATGATCTTAATAGGTTTGCAGGAGAGGAGTCGAAGCCAGGCCAGCTGTAGTGAAATGGTCATTGAAGGCATTCAAGATATTTTGCTTGTCGGTGATTTCAATATTATTTAATTGAATTTTGATGGTAAGACAGGGGTAGAGGTTTGACCTAGGATGCCCTTTATGGTACCCAGAACCTGGAAGGGTTGTTATAGGAGGCATCTAGTTCAGCTGTGTAGAAGGTTGCCTTGGCTTTTCTTACTTGTTTTGTGCAGGAGTTTCTGGCTTTTCTGAATTGGAGCCAGTCATTTGGGTCCTTGTCTTTCTTGCCCTTTTCCAGAGTTTGTCTCTGGCAAGCAGTTTGGATTTGATGTCTGCAGAGAACCAGCACAGGATTTGAGTTTGGTTCTGACACTGGTGAGGGGCATGTGAATTGAGGGCACTTATGATTATATCATTTAGGATTTGAAGAGCTGACTTTATTGAGGCTGTGAGATAGAATTCTTGCCAACGTGTGGTGTGGCACAGATCATGGAGATATCCTGTAATATTAAAGTTCTTTTTTGACCTTCGTGGGAGGAATTTTGCAGGATTGGGTGGCTTGATTGTTGATCTAATGGCAGCTATGGGACAGTGGTCACTTATGTCACTGAGAAGTACTCCTGCATAGGGATAATGATGAGGTTTATTTACCAATATAATATCCAGGAGTGTGCTGTTGAGAGTATTCTTTGGGTTGATCCTTGTTGGTTCTTTGATTAATTGAGAGAATCCATAGGTGTCACAGAAGGTTACCAGGGTGCAGATGCATTAGTCAGCCAATTTAAGTTCATGTCTCCTAAGATGATGGTGTCTTCAGGGCCCAGATTAAGTATGGATCCTAAATGGGATAGGAGTTTGAGGCCTGCAGAGGGGCCTATAGCAACCAACCAGTTGAAAGGAAGATGTGTTGGGAAGGGTTATTTTAATAGACAAGCATTGAATTCCTTTGGTTGAGATGTAGAATTGAGGCAGGATGCAGAGATATTTGCTTTGACATAGATGGCTACCCCCGCCCCTGGATAGACGGTCAGATCTGAAGAGCTGATAGTTGGGAAGGTTTATTTCACTATCTTTTGTTGCAGATTTGAGCCATGTTTCAGATATAACCAGACAGTCCGGTAGGGTGTGTGCAACCCAGGCCTGTATTGATGAGAACTTTTTTAGGAGGCTGCAGGCATTGAAGTGAAGAAAACTCAATCCATTTATGGAGGTTAGGTCAGTTGGAGAGATCGAGCTTTCAGCATATCTCAGCATGCCTCCCCAACAGTACACAGTGCAGGACACAGCATCCCACAGTGCAGCCCCGACCATACCTCAGCATGCCCCCCCAACAGTACATGGTGCAGGACACAGCATCCCACAGTGCAGCCCAGACCTTACCTCAGCATGCCCCCCCAACAGTACACAGTGCAGGACACAGCATCCCCCAGTGCAGCCCAGGCCATACCTCAGCATGCCCCCCCAACAGTACACAGTGCAGGACACAGCATCCCACAGTGCAGCCCCGACCTTACCTCAGTATGCCCCCCCAACAGTACACGGTGCAGGACACAGCACCACCCAGTGCAGCCCAGATCTTACCTCAGCATGCCCCCCCAACAGTACACAGTGCAGGACACAGCATCCCAGTGCAGCCCAGACCTTACCTCTGCATGCCCCCAACAGAATCCAGTGCAGGACACAGCATCCCCCAGTACAGACCAGATCATACCTCAGCATGCCTCTCCCAACAGTACACAGTGCAGGACACAGCAACACCCAGTGCAGCCCAGGCCATGCCTCAGCATTTCCCCAACAATACACAGTGCAGGACACAGCTTCCCCAGTGCAGCCCAGACCTTACCTCTGCATGCCCCCAACAGTACACAGTGCAGGACACAGCATCCCCAGTGCAGCCCAGACCTTACCTCAGCATGCCCCCCCAACAGTACACAGTGCAGGACACAGCATCCCACAGTGCAGCCCAGACCTTACCTCAGCATGCCCCCCCAACAGTACACAGTGCAGGACACAGCATCCCCAGTGCGGCCCAGGCCATATCTCAGCATGCCTCCCCAACAGTACACAGTGCAGGACACAGCAACACCCAGTGCAGCCCAGGCCATACCTCAGCATTCCCCCCACCAGTACAGAGTGCAGGACACAGCTTCCCCAGTGCAGCCCAGATCTTACCTCTGCATGCCCCCCACCAACAGTACATAGTGCATGACACAGCATCCCCCAGTGTGGCCCGGCCCATTCCTGTGCACACCCCCCTCCCAGTTTCATGTGCTCATGCCAGTCCCTCCACAGCTGACCATGGGTCGTTCCTTTGCACTGCTGCACTTGTCAGCAGCACACATGCCTGTCCCTGGCCTGCCCCTTGCCATTGTCTGGTCCCTTTGGCCCACTCTGTGGCCGGCTGTGGCCATGTGGCATTTCTTTGGCATGCCTCCCCACCATTACATCTGCCTACACATTGTCACCCCACCCACCCCATCTTTGCCGTTGGCTTCCGTGCTGTTGCCATGTCTGGCCTGTCACATACATTACTGGTTGTGTGTCCCTACCTGTGGCCGTCCACTGTCTGAATGTGTCCAGCTGTGTTATGCCAGTGATGATCTGCTGGCTCAGATGTGCCACTATCGTCCTCTCTATGCTGTTGCTTGGATCCTGCTGGGTAGGTACGTCCCCTGTGCACTGCGCCTTTTGTGCACCACCTTGTGCTTCACCAGGCACCTGAGGTCACTCCACTTCTTTTGCACATCTCACACTGTCCTGTGCTGTGCATCGATGGCATTGACTCTGCGTACTACCCTGCCCCATGCACTCTTGCATTTCTCCCTCCTCTTGGCATCCCCTCTGCATCCCATGAGGAGTGCATGGTGGCAGTCGATTTGCTCCACCAGGGTGTTAACCTCCTGATGGCAAAAATTCCTCTTCCTCCTCTGTCTTTTGGCTGCAGCTTCTGCCATTGCTGTGGTGTATCTGCTGGTGTATGCTGGGCCGCAACTGCATGTTGCGCACTTTTATATGGTGTATCTTGCATGTCGCGACTTATGCAGTTGCGTTTGGCATATTCACGCAGGTTCTAGAAGAGCCCGTAACTCGCATGTCGCAGTTGCTGTTGCGTAAGTTCCACAACTGTGTTATTTGTGTCTGGTGTATTTTCCTTTCTAGAATTGGGCCCACTATCTTTTAAATGGAGCTTGTAGTCCTCAGTATTTCATCTAGCCTCATTTGTTGTGACTGCACTGAAAAAAATCAATTGTTCTATTTTAATCTTAGTATATATGTAAATATTAGTAACTTTTTCAAAATATTTTGTATACCTGCTAGCATCAATTAACCTTCTAAAAAACAAGCTGTACCAAATCTCACTTTGTTGATCAGCCGTAGCATTCTGAAAGACATAATATCTTATTTTATTTTTTTAAAAGAAAAACTGCCAAAATTTCAAAAGGTATTAGCTTTAAGGGCTTACAGCTATAATTGTAAAGATATAGGATGTTTCTACTCTCTCAAATCAGGTTGCAAAACTCTTGCGCCTCTGCGCCCTGAAATAAATCAATTATTAGAAGTTTTTAAATGCTGATGGCTTAAGCTGTAATAGGACACACAACTTTTTATTTTAACTCTCCTGCTTATGGCTGAAATTCACAGTGCAGCTAGTGCATCGCAGCGCTCTAAAATAACAGGCTATAAGCTACAAAAAGAAAATTACCTTTAAAAGCTTACTGTTGTCGCTGATGCATTTTAAATCGCTGCTGTCTTTACTCTCCCATTGAGGGTTGTAATTCTGTACTTAATCTTCGCATCTCAGTGCTCTGCAATAAAAAGATATCCTCATATAAGAATTCTATTAAAAAGGGTTTTTTAGTTTACTGTTTAAATCGGAGTTTAAGGAACACTTACTCTGGATCTTTCTCTGGTGTGCTGTGTCTGCCTCGCTCAACCTTTCATGTGAATAATTGTCTTTGATTTCTGCGTTTAAATCCCCCGGGTGGTTGGAGGAGAAACATACGTCAAAAATGACATAAGCTAGCCGGATCCAGACCTCCGAGTAGCCTCTGGACAAAAGGATGCTAATTAAAAGGTGCAGCTACTTAGAGTAGCAGAGAATTGGTTTAGTCTGGAATGCTACTACTACTTCTGCACCTTGGGGCCAGGGGTTCTCCCCTGATCACAGAGATAAAAATCTCAAACTATATTTATTTTATAAGATTAATCAATAATTATTCCAACTATTTCAGTAATTCGTCAAGAATGAATTCCTGTTATTTGAAAGCTTTTGCTTAATATAATGACCATATTAGGGATGCTAATGTGATAAAAAAGAATCAAAATATCTAAATAAATGTAAACCATGCATGACTTGATAAGTTACCGAAGAGCCCGGGGCTACTCATAAGATATATTACAATTGGAAAGTGTATATTCTGGTACTAGTTAGATTAAGTATCTTTGTCTAGGATAATGTAAGGTTTCAAAATAAACCTGTTATAGCAGAAGCAACAGCAAATGGTGAATACATTTATCCCGGATATTCAGGTCAGTCTGTATAATGTTACTGCTAACAAATAGCAAAATGTCCAGCAATATAAGTAGACAATTTGAACCATCCCAACTGCAGTAAGAAGTTGAAACAGTTCAAATAATGACACATCTCCAGAATAAATAGGTCAGAGACTGCTGTGGTATATTTCAGAATCAAGTAAGTCTTTTTAGACACAGGTTCATAAATGGAGAATAGAATGTATGGAACATAAACATACTGGGCTTGATGACTCTCTATAACACCATCTGCTGCACACAGCTGAGTAAATTTAAAATTCTTCTCTAAATAAAGTCACAGATTTTCCTGTTGATGGGAGTGCACACTGCACCATCCCTCTTATACTGTTATCTTTGCCTTATGTGCCCTTAGTTCTCCCACAAAGTACAACCTTAGAAATATAAAGTTATAACTCATTTTGCTACTTATTTGTCTGTGGGCAGTTCATTCAATATATACATACTGTCCATCCACCACTGCAACAGATTAAAGTATCAGACCCACTGCCTGTCGTGTGGCAGGGGGAAGACTCTTGATGGTGTTGCCTTCTTTCCTGTTCCCCTCTGTACTGCCAAAGTACTGGAGAATTGGGGGAATTGGGTGAAGTGGAAGGTAAGTGACTCTGGCCTCAAAGATGCTACATACCATAGGGAACCAGGTATACACCCACACTGGGAAGGGTGCTGCATTACTATATATGTTAAGAACACAATGATGGGTAAAGAACCAGGGGATCTATAACAATACAGGACCAGTTTACTTAGTAGAAACATGGAAGCAGAATGTAAAAATCAGTATAAAAAAGGGAAAATGCATCTCTGAATTATTTGAAGATGGGATGCCTTGAAGAGACTGGTATGAACTCTTCAAAGAATGCCTAAGCAAGAATGTAACTTACGGAGGATAGCAACAATATGGCAATTACAATTTCAATTTGCTATCAGATAAGAAATCTGAATGTTAGAAAAATGAATTGTCTGAATCCTGTCCAATATATTTGAAACTGAACTTGAACCCTTTGTCTAGTGTTTAATCTTTGATGAAACAGTTGAAATAAGGACACCTCCTTTCCAGAATAAATAGGTCAGAGACTGCTGTGGTATATTTCAGAAGCAAGTAAGTAAGTCTTTTTAGGCAGAGGTTCATAAATGGAGAATAGAATGTATGGAATATAAACATATTGGGTTTGATGACTGTCCAAAACACCATCTGCTGCACACAGCTGAGTAAATTTAAAATTCATCTCCAAATAAAGTCATACATTTTCGTGTTGATGGGAGTGCACATTGTACCATCCCACTCATACTGGTATCTTTGCCTCATGTGCCCTTAGTTCACCCACAAAATATCACCCTTAAAAATATAGTTATTACTCATTTTGTTACCTATTTGTCTGTGGGCAGTGCATACAATATACTGTATACATACTGTCCTTCCACCACTACAGAGGATTAAAGTATCAGACCCACTGGCTGTCTTGTAGCAAGGTGAAGACTATTGATGGTGTTACCTTCTTTCCTCTTCCCCCGTACTACCAAAGTCCTGGAGAATTGTGGAGAACTGGGTGAAGTGGGAAGATAAGTGACTCTCTGGTCCCAAAGATGCTACCTACCATAGGGAGCCAGGTAAGCACCCACACTGGGAAGGGTGCTGCATTACTATGTATGTTAAGAACACAATGATAGGTAAAGATCAGGGAATCTACAGCAATATGCAGCCCGTTTATGTAGTAGAAACCTGGAGGAAGAATGTTAAAATAACTATAAAATAGGGAAAAATATATCTTTTAACTATTTGAAGATGGGATGCCTTGAAGAGACCGGTATGAACTCTCCAAAGAATGACTAAGCAAGAATGTAACTTACGGAGGATAGCATCAATATGACAATTACAATTTCAATTTGCTGTGAGATAAGAAATGTAAATATTACAAAACTTAATTGTCTGAATCGTGTCCAGTATATTTGAAACTGAACTTGAACCATTTTCTAGTTATTATTTTATTAGGTTTGTGTTCAATTGCAGCTGTATTGACATATTTTTCCTTTCAGAATTTACAAGGGCTGAAGTACTGGTGCAACGATGATGTACAGTATATAAAGGCTGCATCATATCCTGCACTAGAGTTACATCATAAATTATTTTGTTTGGCATATAGCATAAGTAGATAACTGTAAATATTAGACTTGATAATGTACTGAAGAGCCCGGGGCTGCTCATAAGATATATTACAATTAGAATGTGTATATTCTGGTACTAGTCAGATTAAGCCTGTTAGTCTAGGATAATATAAGATTTCAAAATAAATCTGTTATAGCAGAAGCAACAGCAAATGGTGGATACATTCATCCCAGATGTTCAGGTAAGTCTTTATAATGTTACTGTTTTCAAAGAGCAAAACGTCCAGCAATATAAGTAGAGTATGCAAGCCATCCAAACTACAGTAAGAAGGTGAAACAGTTCAAATAAGAACACCTCCTTTCCAGAATAAATAGGTCAGAGATTGCTATGATAGATTTCAGAAGGAAGTAAGTCTTTTTTTAGGCACAGGTTCATAAATAGAGAATAGAATGTATGGAAGATATACATACTGGGTTTGATGACTCTCCAAGACACCATCTGCTACACACAGCTGAGTAAATTTAAAATTCCTCTCCAAATGAAGTCACACATTTTCCTGTTGATGGGAGTCCACACTGTACCGTTCCACTCATACTACTATCTTTGCCTCATGTGCCCTTAGTTCACCCACAAAGTATCACCCTTAAAATATAAAGTTATAATTCATTTTGTTACTTATTTGTCTGTGGGCAATGGATTCATTATATACATACTGTAATACAATTATGCCTCAGTCAAATCTGAGACCTTTAACTTAAGTTGTAGAAGATTTGTTTTTTTAAACTTCATTCTCTGACAAGCAGTTCCACTTATCTGCATCTTGTTCCAGATGTTGGAGCCATGAAGCCAACAGCTGACATCTCTTGTATCAGTGTATATGTAGACAGATTTTCCATGAATAGTTCAGAGATATATGGGGAGAAGAGCAGCATGTTTCAGTCTCAGTCCCTATGTGAGCAGTGGATATCATCAAACATTTTCTGATGCTACCAGGCGGCATACAGTATCTCAGATCCAGATTTTTCTTTACTGCAGCACCGTCTACCATGAACCATCATTTCCTCCATGCAATCTGAAATATTCAGTTCCTGAATCAGATCCCTGACAAGGTAACTGGGACTGTGGGAGTGGTATCAAGGGCTTCTTTTGCTTGACAGGGTATAATGCTTTATGCTTTCTTCACTTGGATCAGTTCTCAATCTTTGATGATTTCCAGCGCTTCAGGAAACCAGTCCAAAATATAAATATGGAATGAGTCCCCCTCCTCCCCTTCTGGTGGCCCGTCAATCATGATATTATTTGTGCTCAGTTGATTTACAAGATGTTCAAGCTGGATTCTTAAGAAGTCATTTTCTTTAATGAGTTGAGTGGAGGACTGATACGCGTGTCCCGCCAATGCAGATGGTTCATCGACTATAGTCTGGTGGTATAGCTTATTCACATTACAACTGACTTAAGAAACCAAGAGCCCCTTTTAAAATTTTGGAATGAAGAAAGAATGTGAGTCAGAAAGTAGAAAAACTTTAAGTGATTGGCATTTAGCATCCTCTTTTGAGAAGCTTCTTGGGTAGGGAATGCACTGGATTTTGTTTGTTTCGTATACCATAGGCATCATGCTGCCAACGTTAGATTCCACTTTTGTTAGATGTTTATAAAAGAAGTCCTACAATGGAATCTTGTGGTACTGCATAAGACAAAGATAGGGGATCAGCCTTGTGCCCAATATTTGACTTATCACTTTTTCTATCTTAGACCAATACAGACACAATTTACAGCAGTGCAACATGGTGTTGTTAGAGGCACATTACCCTGACTGCATCTTGGACTGTTACCATCCCTAATGTTAGAAAATGTGGCCTCTCTGGTGGGAGTACAATAAGTAAGTAATAATCTGCAACAGGGTGTGCATTAAAGGATTCCAAATGCATGCCTTCTTTAATACACACCCTGGAGTATCTTATCAAACTTATAAAATGGGCCACCATCAAAAAAGAATTAGTGTGATTTACTCTGATAGGAATTCAAACTTATTTACTATTTTCAAAAGAATGTGCAATACATTACTTCTAAAACATCTGAAAACTGAAAAATGTAGTCTCTATTAATGCACAGAATAGCATATATCAGCAACAGATTTACTAGTATAGTAAGTATTAGTAGAGTTGACTGAAAATAAATATTTTCTCTGTAACATGTAAATTATCATATAAATGCACTGTAACATCTGTAAATTTGTAAAAATAAGCAGTGTTTAAAAATTCATTTTCATTGCACTGTAGTTATATAATTTCATTGAAGGCAACCTTCTATTTGTTTTTGTTTTTTACTTATGTGTTGTGGTCTAGTACATAAAAGGAAATATGCTATAGAATTGAGGTGAAAGGTTAGTAAGAAAAAAAACTTTAAACCAGCTAGGTTACCTTTTTTGGTGGGGAAAGGGGGTAGATTTCATCTGAAACACCGATGTATGATTCTAATGTAAATGCTTTCATAAACATCAGGAATTTATTTGAGCAGTTTGGATCTGCCTCTGCTTATGTAACTGTGTTTTCCCACCTTTTATCTTTGTTTATAAAGTAATACTGTATTGCCTACTTTCTTCAACCTGTTTTTTTTTTCTGTTTTTCCCCACATTCAAGACATAGAGGCCCGGATAGTCAGACTGTGCCAGGCTGTGGCGCAAGCCTGGGCGCAGTGCAACTTGGCTGCGCAGGGGCTTTGACAGGGTGATATTCAACGGAGCTGCGCCATGGCACAGCATCATTGAATATCGCACCTTGGCCACTGACAGTGTGCATGGCGCAGTGGCACTGTGCCAGTGCAAGTGGCCAGAGTGGAGCAGGAGGATGCGCTAGTGCAAGTTCCGTTGCGTTATGCGCAACAACCACGATATTCAAAAGTGCACATGCAAATGGGGCCATAATGCATGCAAGGCGCAAATGGAGCTATTTGCATGTCATTATGGCTCCATTTGCATGCAGGTGCACCGATCCCTGGTGACTTGTGCCTGGCGCCCTGCCAGGCAGCAGCCATCGGGGACCGACGCCCCCTGCACAGTGCGGCAATGTGACCCACTGCCCGATCGCGGGCATATGTTGATGTAAATAACCATCCAATATCCCCGGTGGTCCAGTGGACTGCTTGCAGCCCAATTGTGGGCATATGATTAATTTAAATGTCCAATATCCCTGGTGGTCCAGTGGACCGCTGCACGCCCGATCACGGGCTTAAGTATAAACATAAACATCCAATATCCCTGGTGGTCCAGTGGAACGCTCGCAGCCCGATCGTGGGCATAAGTTGAATAACTGCAACGTCCTATAACCCTGGTGGTCCAGTGGTACCCCTCTCCCCACCCGCCCAGTAGGCCCCACCCTCTGCTCCCCAGTCGGTGGCGAGGCGGCAGCCCCGCCACCTGCACCACCACTCACTGACAGTGTACAGTAGGGCTGTATGCCTGTTGGTGTCACTCGTGAGCCAATGGGCATGCAGCCCATACTACTACACAGTCCAGATATGTGAATGGATCCATTCAAATGTCTGGACTGTGTAGTATCTGGTATGGGCTGCACGCTGATTAGCTCACACTGTGACCAATGGGCGACAGCCACTATACACTGCCAGTCGGTGGGTCAGGGCAGCAGGTGGTGGTGCTGCCACCCACCGCTGACTGGGGGATGCGGGGCTTAGTGAGCAGGTGGGGGGTACCGCTGGACCACCAGGATATAGGACGTTGCATTTATTCAACTTATGCCCACGATCGGGCAGCGAGAGGTCCACTGGACCACCAGGGATATTTGATGTTATATTTTCATACTAAAGCCTGCGATCGGGCTGCGAGCGGTCCACTGAACCACCAGGGAAAGTGGACGTTATACTTTCATACTTAAGCCCGTGATCGGGCAGCGAGCGGTCCACAGGACCACCAGGGATATTGGATGTTTATGTCTACTACTATACTTATTTATACATGGGATCAGGCATGGGGGGGTGCCGCCCGAGGTGCAGCTTGAGTTAGGATAATTATGTGGCAGCTGCCGTGTTGCACCCTGCACACGGCAGCTCACCTGTGGTGGCCATCCATTGTTCCTTTTTCGGCTCACCTGTGTGCAGTGCAAGTAGGGGTTGAGCATGCATGGGCTCAGCATATCCCAGGCTGAATATCGGGATGTGTGGGGTATGCATGGGCACGCCCCCCCTACCTGCGCCGCATACATTACTGATGCGCTCCGGTGCATCGGGATTTGTGCCAGGCACAATCCACGTTTGAATATCATGCCGGGGTGCAACCCTTCTGAATATCTGGGCCAGAATGTTTATCATGGAATGTTTACCATGGAATACAGGGATTCAAAATTCTGCTCAGTTCCACTGGCAGAATGTTCCTCTCCAAACATACTGTATACACACAAAACAAAGGCCTGTTTTAGAGCCAGAGACTCAATTATCTCACTGTCAGGGCAAGCATAAGAGATTTCCCTGATGAGCAGGTAAAGACAGAAGGGGGATTTTTCACTGTTAGTAAAGAAACAGTTGTAATGAAAACTATAAACAATACTTAATGTTTCTAATTTGTTTATGTGTGTAAGGAGAGTGTGATGATCAGGAAAACACCATTTAATTAATTTGTTTTATTTTTTATTTAAGGTAGTTTTATTTGTAGGGTCCAGTTGAAGGTTTTTACAGTGTAAAGGTAGCAGCCATGTTTGTGATGGAAGATCAGTTCTGGTCGCAGGAGGACTAATGGAAGATATTTCTGGTTGTAGGAGGACTGATTTACTCATTGTGTGATGTGGTTTAGGACCAGGATGACTGTGCATACATAGAAATTTAATGTATGGTCAGCTTATATCTCTTGGCCAATGAGATTTCTAGATCTATTTATTTTTTTGCCATTTTATAATACCTGCTGGAGTATCATATCTTGAATACAAAAGAACACACATAGAATTTGACAGCAAAAGGACTGCTTGGCCCACCCAGTCTTTTCAGATGGTTCCTTGCCCAGTCTGTCTTCACTAACCCTAACTGGTCTCTGGCAACCCACCCTCCTCTCTGCCTCTCTACTACTATTCCCCTATGTCTATCCCATGAATGTTTGTAGCCCTCTACTGTTTTTGCCTCCACCACTTCTGTTGGCAGTCTGTTCCAGGCATCAACCACTCTTTCAGTGAACTAGTTCTTCCTCACATCCCTCTTAAACCCCCCACCTCAGCTTCATCAAGTGCCCTCTGGTTCTGGTGCTCTTTCTCATTCAAAAGACTTCTCTCCCTCCTCTCCTGCACTCTGTTCATCTCCATGCGGTATTTGTATGTCTCTGTCATGCCCCCTTGCTGTTTCCTGAGGTGTACATATTGAGATCCCAAAGATGCTCCTTGTAGGGCTTTTGGTGCACTCCCTGCACCATTTTACTTGCCCTCTTTTGGACTGCCTCCAATCTGTTAATGTTTTTTCTGAGGTGTAACCTCCAGAACTGGACACAATACTCCAGGTGGGGTCTCACAGGTGAGTGATACAGTGGCAACACCTCCTCCTGCTGGAGATACTGCTCCCTGTGCATCCCAGCGCCCCACTGGCCTGAACCATTGCTTTGTCACACTACCCTGCCCCTTTGAGATAATCAGATATGATAATTTCAAGGTCCCTTTCCTGCTTAGTGACTGTCAGTACCACCCTCCATACTATACTCACCTCCCGAGTTCCTATGCCCTAGGCACATGATTCTGCATTTTTGGCATTGAACCTCAATTGCCATGCTATTGATCACTCCTAGAGCTTCCCAAAGTCCCTACACATTCTCTCCACCCTCTCCTGAGTGTCCACCCTATTCCAGATTTTGGTGTCATCTGCAAAAAAGCAAAACTTCCCTTCTAGTTCTTCTGCAATGTCATTTATGAAGACATTGAAGAGGATAGGTCTCAATATTGAGCCCTGCAGTACCCCATTAGTCACTGTCTCCCCTCATTGGAGGAATCAGTTTGTATTTTCTGTGGAGTGGTAGCCTCATGATTACCCATTCCTCATCTGAAATCTCATGTCCTAGCCACTCTTGCCATTTGGTTATCATTTTAGGGTTAGAATAATCACTGTGCTAGGTATTAACCCTTTACTGTTGGAGAAGTCTAGGACTAGTACTTCTGAGAAGGGATCTGCTGGGGGGGAAGCAGAATTAAGGGTTTGAGCAAATTTTATGGTATGGGTTTGAGGACTCCATATTTAATTATTAGATGACTGACAGTCAGTAGAGTATCTTTTTTTGTATCAGTGCTCAACCCTCTGAATTCTATTTTAATATATGGATCATGAAAATAATATAGTACAAAAGCATACAAAAAATTCCCCATAATAGTATCACTCCCAAAGTGATAATACTACACTTCAGGAGTGATAATACCATCGTTCAGGTGCCATAATACTTTCGTTGGGTACCTGAAGGATAGTATTATCACCAAATCACAACAGCGCATGCGCTAGTCCAGCTCCCAACGTCTTTTAAAACGTGCCTTCCAATTGGCCACTTTTCCTGTTAGGGCGGGCAGAACAGTTCGAAAAACATGGCGGCCACTGTCTCGCTTACCGAGAGTTTCCCAACCGTAACATTTCACAGCTTTTTTTAAAAAATACCTGAAAAATACAGATATCAAGCTGACCCTGCATTCCCCAGACATGGGAAAGGTAGGCTTTCCTTCACTAAAACAAATAAAAAAAAAATGAGCAGTGAGACAGTGTGGCACGTGGCCAGAACGGAGAGACTTGTTCGGGCTGCAGCTGCCGACTGCCTCAGAGAAACAAAAATCGCATCCATATATTAAAAAAAATTAAAAATATGTTCCTGTGCATTATAATGTAGTAAATCCATCTCGAGGTTCTGGGGACATGGAACCTCTCGAGCTTCGCTCTCGAGGTTCCCAATGTCCCCAGAACCTCCCGATGGAATTACTACATTGTAATGCACAGGAACCTATCTATTATTCTATTTGTCTTGCCATACTCTGACTCTTTTGTCCTTTATGAATGCAGGGCTTTTGGAGTGTCCCACAAGGAGGTAAGGGATAGCAGTTGACAGCTTCAACCCATGTAGTTGTTTACTTTGTGCCATTACATTGTTAAATATAAGCTTATTAGGTTATCTCCTGCCTGCTTAAGATTTGCCATTCTAGAGCCATATGATACTCTTCCCAGTATGCCAAACTGACTTCTTAGGCCCACTAATTGTGCCGTTAAATAGTATACTTTAGCATTTGGGAGCCCCCCCTTTTCTATCTGGTGCTGTTAGTGTAGCAACCTTAAATCTGGGTGCTTTGTTCTGCCACAGCAATGTACAGAAGCTGGAATTCAGCAAGCAAACAAATTGTTTAGGGGTGTAGATAGTGTGGACCTAAAATAAATATTGGAACTTGTTTAAAATAGATATCTTTCTAACATTTACCTGCCTCATTAGGGAGAGGGCAGCATTTCCCAATGTTCTAGTTCTGCTTGGACTGTTTTAAGTAGTGGTGGGAGGTTAGAGTTAAACAGATCTTTGCTCCTTGGTTGTGCTCTTAACTCCCAGAAATTGAAATCATGATGGGAGCCACTGAAGAAACGTAGATTCCTTCAAGTACAACTATCACTTGGAACATAGAGGTACAGCCATAGATATATTCCAGTCGATTTTAACACCTGGGGAACTTCCAAGTGCATCTATTAACTGTAGTAAGACAGGCATACTTCTCGACTGTCCTTGATTTTAGAATTACAAATTTCCTATCTCATTTTGCTGGAGTATGGAATGAGTGTGCCTGGAGCAGGCAGTAGCAATATAAAATGCATACATGTACCAGATTTGCACACCAGTGCAAGATATTCATTATATTTGTAAAAATTATATTTCGGTTGACCCGACCGAAATATCCACAGTGTACGTCCATGAGCTGGAATGGCACCGAGCTGCGGTTAAATGTGTTCATGAATGAGGTCATTTTTATTTTGACAGATGCCAGTGAAAGGCTCAGTCTCTTACCATTCCTGCTGGGGATTGCTGGAAAGATATTACCCTTCAGAAATGAGCACTCTAATACATGTTATTTTCTGTAAAAAAAAATGAATCATGCCTCTGGGCATTAGCATTAGAGTTGACACAATTAATAAATATTCTTATCATATATTATTAAGGCCACTGCTTTTCCTTACTATAAATAATTCCAACAACATCTATTTTTAAATTGTTAGTGGTGTCATGCCACATGAGATGTCAGCATTTCTTTTTCTGCCCTCTGTTCTATCTTCCTGCCTGCCTGAGGAAGCAGCAGCTCGGGACAACTTTGTGTACAGCCCTATTTTTCTGACTTTGTATAATTCCTCAGCAGTGTTTTCTCTTGCAGAATTTTTAATAATAATAACAATAATAATAATAATACATTTTATTTCGCAAAAGTGCCTTTCAGGCCATCAAGGCACTTTACAAAAAGATAAAAACAACCATGACAAAAACAATGAACATAATAATAAAATAAATAACAGAGTATCCAAATTATTCGTCGCCACCAAAAGCATGACACCATAAAAAGGTTTTCAGCACCTGTTTAAACCCTCCCACAGTCGTGCACTCCCGAAGCTGACGAGGTAGAGAATTCCAAAGGGTCGACACCCTTGGAATCTCCAGCAACCCCTCGTCAGCTGAACGCAACTGTCGCATTGGGCGGTAAGGCACAAGAAGCTCTTTCAAGTAGTTGGGGCTCAGTCCATGTAGGGCTTTATAAGTCAGTAAAGCAACTTTAAAGATGATCCGCCACCTAATCGGCAGCCAGTGCAGACCGCACAGCACAGGAGTAATATGGGAAGCTCGAGAAGCCTCCGTGAACAATCGTGCTGCTGCGTTCTGCACGAGCTGCAGGCAGCGGATATCAACCCCAGGCAGCCCTAAGTACAGGGAGTTGCAATAATCAAGGCATGAGGTCACAAAAGCATGGACCAATGTAGGCAAATCCCCCGGATGGAACCAGGTGCTTAATCCTGGAGATATTCCTAAGATGATAAATGGAAGTCTTGACGATGGCTGACACTTGAGCTCGTAAAGTCAGCCCATCATCAAGCACCACCCCCAGGTTTCGCACCTGTTCAGAGGATAGGATCTGAAAGCCCTTGAGAAAATGTCCAGAGGGCTGTTTTTATTGCTCGCTGTGAACTATTTTAGCCATTTTCATTTATGTGCCACTCCTATGGCATATCTGTTAATAGAGCTTTGAGAAGGAGTTCCTGCCTTTGAGAGCAAGTTATTGGTACTAGATTTAGATTTTTAATCTGGTCTTCTAAAGCGTCTGTTTTA
This sequence comes from Neoceratodus forsteri, assembly GCA_016271365.2. Classification (NCBI taxonomy): domain Eukaryota; kingdom Metazoa; phylum Chordata; order Ceratodontiformes; family Ceratodontidae; genus Neoceratodus; species Neoceratodus forsteri. The sequence goes on along the minus strand of JADMNL010000023.1, from coordinate 450,768,659 downwards.
CTGTCTTTTTACTTTAGGGACCATATTTGCCCCATTTTTTTCTTTCCACTGGGTAGTGTCTGGCTACTTTGTGTGTTTCCCCTTCATTTTCCATTTGGCGGCCATCTAATTGACACTTGTGAGCTGCATGATGCTTTGGAAATTTTAAGCTTTTGTCATTTTAAGTTTGCTTGTACATGTGCATGGCAAACATATAATTACAATAACAGGTTTCAGAGGCTTGTCACTTTTGAGTCCAATGCGACTCAAACTGCGGGGGGCTTGGCAGTGACAGCCCAATGATCAACGAGGCTGATCATGACAGTGTTCTCCACTTGCAGGGTGGAAACTTTGTGTAGTTGAAAGGAGTATGCCACTCTTATCACAAAACAGTTTGATCCTTTCATCTGCATTACAATGCCTAGCAAGCAGCTGAACTGAGGCACGCTCAGCTCCATGCTCCTTCTACTGCTATGCAGAGAGGAGACACTTAAAACCAACTGCATCCCACTGCCAAGTATCCTGCCCATCTCCCTATCTTTGGCCAAGCCCCATCCATAGAAAAAAATACCCTCTCACTGCCAAGTATCTCACTCACCTACTGATCCTTCTCCTGGTGTCTTACCCATAAAAATAAAATACCCTTCCACTGTCGAGTATCCTGCTCACCTCCTAATCCTTTCCCTGGTGCCCTGTCCATGAAAATAACATACTCTCCCACTGCCAAGTATCCTTTCCACTTCCAATCCTTCCCTGTACCCTGATCATGAAAATAAAATACCCTCCAACGGCCAAGTATCCCACTCACCTCCTAATCCTTCCCCGACCCTAAAAATAAAATACCCCCCACTGCCAAGTATTCCACCCACCTCATGATCCTTCCCTATGCCATGTCTTTGAAAATAAAATACCCTCCTACTGACAAGTATTTTGCCCGCCTGCAGATTCTTCCCTGTTCCCCTTCCATGAAAATAAAACACCCATCTGCTGCCAAGTATCCTGCCCACCTCCTGATCCTTCCCTCATTCCCCATCTATTAAACAGTAAAAGAAGAAAAAGGTCCAGTGACTTATGCACCCCTTGCCAGCACAACCACCCCAACCCCACCTCTCAGCAGCTACCACCCCACACCCATCCAGTATTTACCTATCCAGTCCAGCACTGCTCCTTGACTAACATCCTGCTTCTTCTGAGCTCCACCGGGAAGTGACCAAAAACAAGGAAAGTTAGGTTGATGACTTTTTAATGCATTTTGTACTTTTACTCATAACTTTGTAATTTCTTAATATTGTTGCACCACATTTTCAGCATGATCATCTTTAACCTCACCCCATGAACCAGGTAAGTGAACTTTTTCAGATCTCCTCCTACAAACTGGTTTTTCGCTCTTCAAAATCATGTTTCAGATGGGAGTTAAAAAATGTCACCTGTTCTGATAATAAACTGGGGGTAATAAAAAGACTATTTGAAAATTTGGGGTCAAATCTCAAAAAACAACAAAGTTTATGAAGCCAAAGTTGAAGTTCTTCAAAGTTTAATCATGTGTAACCTCCCTACAAATGGGGGTTCCTAAAATGTCTTCCTGGGTTTGCCTACTGCCAGCTGACAGGCTGGTGTCTGTATTCTAACAGTTTAAAAGTGCTTGCATGTGAGTGCCCTGTTAACCTCCAAGCCTGTCTCTTTAAGAGGTGTAATTTTCATGGCTTATAATTAATCCGGGTGGGGACTGAGTGGTTTCAGGCTCGAGTCCCACCCAGATTGTTTTGCAGCTGCTTCATTCTGCCATTGCTAAGTGCGCAGAGGGAGCCCTTTTAGAATCTGTGATTGTTTGCTGTTTATCTGCTTTAATAATTATAATATAGAAGTTTGTCTAACCTGCCTTCCTTTGCAGCATGGACTTTTCTGTTAAGCACCACCATTTTGATTCTGGACTGCCAGTTTATACCTATCGGTACCTATGGAGACCTTAAAATGGAGACTGTCCCCAGAGGCCTTGTGGGAGTGAATTTCTGTAGGAATTGTACTTTTTACCATTTGGCACCTAAATGGACCTGGAGGGGGAGCCCTTGCTGTGACAGACAGATGGATCAATCAACTGAACCTTTGGATTACTGGGAAAGCCCAGAACTGCCTGCAGCAGTGAGTCAGTGTGGAGTTGGAGTTGAGAGAGTGAACAGCTCGAGTAATTTGAGCAGCTGCTCCTGTGTAGTAGCATGGGGAATCGTCGGGAAGGCTGTGTCTGGCCTGCCTGCTACTATCTTCTCGAGTGAAGAAGTCTGAAATCTAAAATCGGACTTTATCTGAGATTGCTGTTACCACAATCGGAATCCTGAATTGTGGAAGAGTGAATTTCTCCTGGTGTGGATCGAAGACTTGCTCCTGGAGTGATCGGCCGTTCAGGATTTAAAATAACCGTAGAGTGTATGGTTTGCGCAGAGACACTGTTTAATTGCAACTGGACTGTCATCCTAACTGTGATATTTACCGTCTTTACTATAATTGTGCTGAATGTGTAGTGTGGGTCGCAATTTGGTTCTCCACTTTGTTTGAATGTGTCACGCTAGCTGGAAGCTGCATCCAGCAACTTACTGAACTATATCCAAATCATTCACCTGGTCTGGGCCTCACCATCTCAGCCTAGTTTGCAGCTTGTGCCACAGAGATTCATCCAAAAAAGGCCTGCTTGGGGATTCAGCTCCCTGCTCAACACTCAAAACAGGATTCGACCACCATGGTGCGTCGTGCGGGCCCAGCTTCCTCTGGCAAACCATCAAACCATTCTGAGGTCTTCATCTCATCAATACTGCATCCTGGTCTGTGCAGCATGAGTAAACGTCAGGGTAGCTCCCTGCAACAAAGCTCAAATCAAAGTGTGTCGCCTGATTTAATTGTTTTGGTTGATCATTACGAATGGAGCCATCTGGCTCCAGAATACAAATTGTGGTTAAAAGTGCATGTTGTGTTTTTCTTTCCTAAGGGCCCCAGCAACAGCAGCAATGCCAGCCTATCCCAGGCAATGCTTCAGGCTAGCCTGCATAACAACTGGGTACCCAGAGTGTGTGTGACTGTGCTAGAGGGACTCTTAGGGCATGCATGGTTTACTCTGACTAAACCAGAACTGAAATCAAATTCTAGATTACTGCCCCACCCTTCTTCATGTCCCCCTAATAAACCAGATCTAAATATTTTTGCATTTAAACTGGCTATTGTGTACCTTTGTGGTGGGGATACTGTGTTGCTATTGCCTTTTTCCATTGCAGGTCTTATTTTACAGGGGGTCTCCATGGCCAGTGCAGCTGCCCTGGTGGTAAGTGTGCCAAGTGTGGGTATAGCATTGCATTCTGGTGTTAACTGTGACTGTCTATTTGCTGACCAGTGTAGGCCACTAGAGGGGTTAGAGGGGGGTATCAGTGTCCCTGAGGGCTGTACCCAGAGCAGCTACACTACTCTTAAACTGACCCTCCAGGTGGAGGCACCTGTTCACAGAACTCAGGCCCCTCAACCTGCACCTAGTCATGCAGGCAGGGGTAGTATCCCTTGGAATAGCACCACCTAGGGGTTACATCTAGGAGGCACTGCTGGGATTAGTGCCCCTAGTGGCCAACATCAAAAATTACAGCTAGGCATTTAATGGCTACCATGGTAGAAATGGCTGTACACCAGTTGGTGGGATGGTGTATGGGGCAGGAGATTGACCCCCACAATGCTTTGCTAATACTGGATATACCCTTGGGCATGAGTAAGGACACAGCTTGAAGGGGCACTTTCCAAAGCTGAATGTTTGAAAAAAGCTGTAGTTGTGGGTTGACAGGCTGGATTAACTGCCCAAACTTTCATGGCCTTGGTGGAGTGTAGCGACCCCATGGACAGCTCTAAAGTGCCATAGACTATTGCCCCAGAAGGAGTCCCAGCTGCCTGGAAGGTGATAACTAAAAATAGTAAAGATCCTTTAGAGGATGAGCCCCCGCCATTATCTGATACTTTCGAGGAGAAGTTTGCCAAATTGTTATTGGGGGAGGATAAAACCACAGAGGACTTCAAAAAGTTGTTCATGCCACCTGGGGGTGTTCCTTCCCCAATGTCCATGCCAGTTCCCACACCTGTACCTTCACCAGCTCCTGTGCCCACACCAGTACCTGCACCCACCCCGTGCCTGCAGGTAATCATGACTCATACCGGAGGCTCAGGATGTTTTCAGGCATCCTCCCCACCCCCCCAGAGGGAGGACAATTGGGGAGACCTGGATAGACTATGTTGCCCCCCCCAAGTACCCGAATGGCAATGTTCTGAAGCAGAAAAGAGGAAAAGGTTGGTTGCAAGCCTCAGAGGTCCTGCCCTAATTACTGTCAATGCCACATGAGCTAGTAACCCAGAAACAATTGCTCAGAACTATTTGGCTGCATTGGAAAATGTGTATGGGAGCCCAGATTTGGATGTGGATCTGTGCTGGAGGGTAAAAAACACTCAGTAATACCCAGAGGAGTCCCTGTCACTGTATGTGCCTTGACTCGAAATAATGCTACAGGTATGCCTCAAGAAAGGTAGCATGGCCCCAGATAAGTTAGATCGGACTAGGCTGGACCAGATTCTTAAGTCTGACCCATTTTCTGAATTATTGCTGCTTCAATCATGACTTGCAGCCTGGCTGGATTCACCTCCCTCCTGTGATGAACTAATGAAAGAAACTTGGAGGATCGAGAAAAGACAGTCACATGGGGGGCCCCCTCATGTATCTGCTGCCACCCAGGTGACCGAGGATGATCATGCGAGTGAAGTTCAAGGGCAAAATACAGTGCCAGTTGAGCACCCAGAGGCTACTAAGGACAATCCGCCATGGATTGAGATACTGTGAGAAGTCTGAGCAGTGAAGGCTACCGTCTCTCTCTAAAGGCCCTTTCCAAAGACACAACAGACCCGAGCCCCTCTCAAAGCACGTCCACTATGGGGGTGGGGGTGCATGCTCAGGTGTCCCCTGCCGCTAGCAGCTCAAAAACTGTAACAAATGAACTGACTATCATAATAAAAGAATTATTGAGACATCTCCCACCACTTTCAACACCACAGACAGAGGTTGAACCAAGATTTTATATTATTAGTACTCCAGCCCCAGCATCAAATGTGTACCCCTCACAACCTCTTAGTTGTGAATGGAGACCAACTTCTAATGTGATGTTTCTGCCAAGTCAGACCCAAGGAAGAATATTTTATCATAATTGTGGGAAGGATGGGCACATGAAGAAAGAATGCTGGTCTCCAAAGGACCTAGATAAAGTTGTATACAGAATTCAAGGGGAGCTACGGAAGGTGAGACAATGGCCGAGGGGTGCAAGAAATGATCCTAGTGGAGGTTCAGGAAATTCATTTTCCAATTTCTTTGTGGCTAAGGAGTCCATCCAGGTTCCTACTAAAGTCTTCCTGGACTGGTCCGAAATGGTGGGCCCTTCTATGGAGACCACTGTGACTATGAATGGTATATCTGCTTGGGCTAAGCTAGACAGCGGGTCACAAGTGACCATTGTGTTTCAGGACTGGTATAACAGACATTTACAGTATCTGACATGCCACTGCAGCTCCTGGAAGGCCTCCATGTGTGGGGACTGAGTGAGAAGTCTTACCTCTTCCTGGGGTATGTCCGAATCTGGCTGTCTTTTCCCATGGCTGTAGCTGGTGTAGATGAGCAAGCAGAGACCCTGGCCTTGGTATGTCCACCTACGGGACTGTTTTATGGTGTCCATCTACTCATTGGTACCAATGCTCACATGTTTGGGAGGTTGGCTTAGCCATGTCAAGAGCAGCAGGGATGGTGAACTGGACTGGCAATGTGAATTCTGGCCTTAGTGAAACTAGCTTATGAACTACAAAGACAGAACACAGAGATGGAGAAAGATGAGCCTGTGGGGATAGTGTGGACGAAAGATCCTGACTCCTTGGTGTTATTGCCCAATGTTCAATATACCATCCGTGGTGAAGTACACCTCAAGAAAAATGCAAAAAACAAAATCCTCATGCTGGATGTCCCAGAGGAGGGGAAGTTGCCTGAAGGATTATTGGTCAAGCCCAGTTTTCTACCCGCTCAAACCCATGCTTATGCTCGATGGGTTGTGGTGCAAATTCAGAATGTGTCTGATTGAGGGGTTTGAGTAAACTCGGGATGTACCTTTGTCACAGTGCACTGCATGGACACTGCAGAGCTGCCCAGCAAAAAAATGCTTTGGTGAGAGGGAGGAGGTGACCCCAGACCTGTTTGATTTTGGAGAGTCCCCATTGCCTGTTGAATGGAAGGCTAGGATTAGTCAGAAGCTATCTCATAGGAACCAAGTGTTCTCACTAAAAGAATGGGAGGTGGGATGTGTCAATGTGGTTGAGCATCATATTTGACTCCATGATGATAGGCCATGTCGAGAGAGGTCATGTCACGTTGCCCCAGCTGATATAGATGATGTATGGAGGCACCTACAGGAGATGATAGGAGGTGGGATTATCCTGGAGTCAAGGAGCTCTTACACCTCTCCAATTGTAGTAGTATGCAAGAAAAATGGATCAGTGAGATTGTGCATAGACTGTCGGACTTTGAACCAAATAACTGTACTGGACCAGTATACCATACCCCGCATCCAGGATGCCCTTGATTGCCTGAACAGGAGCCAGAGGTTTTCAATGCTTGATCAGAGGAGTGGGTATTATCAGATCTTGATGGCCCCAGAGGACCATGAGAAGACAGCATTCATTTGTTCCCTGGGGTTCTATGAGTTTCTACGGATGCCTCAAGGTATTTCAGGTACAACTGCTACTTTCCAGCGGCTGATGGAACGTGCTGTGGGAGATATGAATTTATTGGAGTGCCTGGTGTACCTGGATGATGTCATTGTATTTGGACGTACTTTAGAAGAGCATGAAGCCCGGTTGTTCAAAGTTCTTGACCATTTGGATGATTTCAGTTTGAAACTGTCTATAGATAAGTGCCAGTTCTTTCAAACATCCATGAAGTACATTGGGCATATAGTGTCAGCCGTTGGAATTCAGACAGACCCCAGCAAAGAGGAGTCACTGATCACCTGGTCATAGTCGACCAAGTTGAAAGAATTACAGTGATTCTTGGGGTTCTGGGGCTATTACTGATGATTCATTAAAGACTACTTAAAAGACATCCGCCCTTTATGCAGTCTTATCCAAGGCGATCCCCCTACTAACCGAAAGTACAAGAAAAGCTCAATCAAGGAGGAAGAGAAAGTATATTTCAGAACAAATGAGCCGTTTGGGACCCAGTGGACCTCTGAGTGTGAGTCTGCCTTTTTCGAGATTATTCATCAACTCACCCATGCACTGGTGCTCACTTATGCTGACCCCACCAAACCCTATGTCCTACATACAGATGCTAACTTGAAGGGCTTGGGGCTGTGCTATATCAAGAATACGAGGAAGGCCTGCGACCTGTGGCTTTCACCAGCAGAAGTTTAACACCATCTGAGCGCAACTACCCCGTCCATAAACTTGAATTTCTCACCCTCAGGTGGGCTGTGGTGGACTAGTTTCATGAATATCTCTATGAGGCTAAGATTCTAGTGAAAACTGATAACAACCCATTGACTTATGTACAAACTTCAGCAAAACTAGATGCCACTGGGCACAGGTGTCTTTCTACCATATCTACATATGACTATGCGGTGGAGTACAGGCCTGGCTTGAACCATATAGATGCAGATGCTCTCTTGAAATGACCAAACCCCACTGACAACTGGGTGAGGTTGTCTGAACAATCCATCAAAGCTTTGTGCCAAAAATTTGATAAGGATGACTATCCATCTGCAGACACTGTTGCTTGCCTGGTGGACTGCTTGGGGCCCCCCAACACCTGTGTACCTTCAGCCTACTGCCATTTTACAGTGTTAAACCTCAGTGCATTACTGCAGTTTGACAATGACAGTATCCATTGGGCTCAATTCCAAGATCCAATAATCCAGCCTGCACTCAACGTCCGGCGTACTGGAAAAGGTATATCCAAGCTTCGTTCCTCTGATTCATGAACTGCTTTATTGCTGAGGGAGGGACCCAGACTTAAGTTATGTGATCAACTATTATATCTAGAGACAGTGAATCATCAAGGCCAACTGGAGAGGCAGCACTTTTTATTACCCTCTGCTTGCAAACAGTTGGTGCTCCAATCCCTCCACAATCACATGGGGCATCTAGGTTATGACCGGACACTTGACCTTGTTTGCTTTCGGTTCTGGCTGAAAATGGGGGCTGATGTTGAGACCCATATTCGAACATGCAGTCGTTGCCTTCAAAGAAAAGCCTTGCCTCAGAAAGCTGCCCCACTATGTCAATATCATCACCAGTGCCCCCATGGAGTTGGTTTGCATTGACTTTCTGTGTCTGGAGCCCGACCAGAAAAAAATTGGGAACATGCTAGCTGTTACCGATCATTTTACGCGTCATGTTCAGGCCTATCCCACAAAAGATCAAAAAGCTTTCACCATGGCCAAGGTGCTGGTAGAAAAATTCTTTGTCCATTATGGTGCACCCAATGAATTCACCCTGATCAGGGAAGGGAATTTGAAAGCCGGCTGATAACAGAGATGCTCTCCCTGTGGGGAGTGCGGAAGTCTTGAACCACTCCCTACCACCCACAGGGGGATCCACAACCTGAACGTTTTAACAAGACCCTCCTGGACATATTGGGCATGCTTCACTCTAAAGATAAACATAAGGGAAGCCAACAGATCAGCACCTTGGTACATGCTTACAACTGCACCAAAAGTGATGCTTCTGGGTTTTCCCCCTACCATCTCATGTTTGATCGGGAAGCTTGGTTGCCTGTAGACATCTATTTCGGAGTATCCCGGATGGGGTTCATGCTGAAAACTATTTGCAATATGTACAAAACCTAAAAGCTCAGTTAAACCATGCGTATCAACCAGCCCAAACTATGGCTGCGAAAAGAAACCTTGCCAACAAGGAGAAGCATGACAGGCGGGTAAAGGCTCAGAAGTTGTTGCCTGGAGACCGTGTGTTGTTGTGCAATTTGGGACTGCATAGAAAACATAAAATTGCCGATAGGTGGCACCACCTTCCCCACACAGTAGTCAGCAAACTGGATGACCTACCTGTGTATAGAGTGCAACCTGAAAATTACTCTTGAGCTGTTAAAACCATGCACAGGAACCACCTGCTTCCTATTGGCCAAGTGATTATTGATGCTGAACCATCAGATGCTGCCGCTCCTGGCCAGCGACTCACGCTGCTGCTAAAAAGAGATAGAGTCAACCTTGCCGGCTGGTCGGCGCAGTGGTTGATATTCTGCTTGCGACACTGGTGACCCGGGTTTGGGAATGGACCCGGGTCACTGGAGTGCAGTCCGGGGAGAAGGATGGAGCATCCTGTGGACAGCTGTCCTTCTCTGGGGAGAGTGTGGGGATCTCATCTGGCACTTGATGAATTCCTGGCAGAGGCCGGGGGTGCCACAGCTGTCGATGAGCAACAGCACCAAAGGGGCTGGGGCGGATGCAGGACATCATTGCATGTCCCTTCCCTCAGTAAAATTGAAAGAAAACTCCCTCTGTCTGCCGCCTCCATGAAGTCTGCCTTCGGCTTCAATTAGCCTCCAAACTGGCTCTCCCAAGGTAGTCACAAGGATCGCGGCACCTGGCCAGTGCCGCAACTCCCCCCTCTGAAGGGTAAGTCAGGGGTTTCAGGGGGATGAGCACAGCGGGCAGGTGGAAGCCACATGAAGGCTACATGTCCAGGCAGATAATCGGCGGCAAGACAGAGGGGCAAAAAGATAAAATTGAAAAAAAAAAAAAAAGACAGAGTTAACTTTCTCCAGTTGTTCAAGAATCAGGACCTTCCCCTCAGTAAGTCCAAAATGACAGTGACTGTCAGTCTGAATCTGACAACAGTGAGTGTGAGACTTCTTATTACCCTTCCTATGACCTGAGTCAATCATTTTGAGGTAACCTTATGTGTAACTATGGGGATGAAGCTGGGCCTTCAGGACTACTTAACTCTCCAGCTTCCTCCCTAGAACCAATGCCCCTGATAGTGAGGTGCAAAGTATAATGTCTGAAGTAGTTGATTCACTGTGCTTAGTGGAACTGTTTGAACTGCCCGAGGAGGAGCCTGATGCCATGAATCTTCCTGTTGACATACCAGAAACTATTGGACTGAATGACAATAATGGCCATGATGAACTTGACCTTGCTGTTCTGAATGACCAGAGTGTACCCTCTGTTGTTGAAAGTGTCAGTCAAGTGTTTCAAGATCAAGATGTTTCAGAGTTTTCCCTGGATAACACATCTGGGCCTTCTACAAAGTACAATGATAAGCATAATATGTTGGAAACCGAATCAACAGAGCAAGGAGTTGACAATGTTCCATTACTGGAGTCTTCACCCAGTGCAGAGGTACCACTCCCTACTGGAGAAGAGACTAATGCTAATGTTGATACCCCAGAGCCTGTGTCTGTTTCCCCAAGAAAGACTGGAAGAGCTATTAAACCAGTAATACATCTTAGCTATGACTCCTCCGGAGGGGGTCCGTGGACCTCCCCTTAAATGTTGTCTACAAAGGTGTCTATATCTCTGAATGCTCACTGCCCAAACTGAGCCTTTCTGCCACTTCCAGGTTAACTGTTCATCCTTCAGAACATGGTGCCCCTGCCCCATCTAGCCCCAAGATAACTGATAGGGATGGGCCTCATCTATGTTATTTAGAGTACAAGAAACAGTGCCAACTTGAATAAGTATAGTAATATTATTATCTGCTTGAATCATAGTGAAATCATAGTATGTATGGTATATGCATAACTGTTGTCATTGCAGAATTTATAGAGTGTATCATGAATAAGTATAGTAATGGAACACATATGTCTCGTATAGTAAACATGTCTTTAAAGTTATTGTGAGTATAGACTTGACGTGGACACCAAGTTCTTTCTAGGTAGGAAAGGGTGTAACCCCCTACAAATAGGGGTTCCTAAAATGTTTTCCTGGGCTTGCCTAATGCCCAGTGCCAGGCTGGTGTCTGTGTTCTAACAGATTAAAAGTGCTTGCATGCGAGTGCCTTGTTAGCCTCCATGCCTGTCTCTTTAAGAGGTGTCATTTTCGTGTTTTATAATTAATCTGGGTTTGGGCCGAGTGGTTTCAGGCTTGAGTCCTGTCCGGACTGTGGTACAGCTGCTTCATTCTACCATCACTAAGTGCGTAGAGGGAGCCCTTTTAGAATCTGTGATTGTTTGCTGTTTATCTGCTTTAATAATTATAATATAGAAGTTTGTCTAACCTGCCTTCCTTTGCAGCATGGACTTTTCTGCTAAGCACCACTGTTATGGTTCTGGACTGCCAGTTTGGACCAATCAGTACCTTTGGGGACCTTAAAATGGAGACTGTCCTCAGAGGCCTTGTGGGAGCGAATTTCTGTAGGAATTGTACTTTTTACTGTTTGGCGCCTAAATGGACCTGGAGGTGGAGCCCTTGCTGTGACAGACAGATGGATCAACCAACTGAACCTTTTGGATCAGTGGGAAAGCCCAGAGCTGCCTGAAGCAGTGAGTTAGTGTGGAGTTGGAGTTGAGAGAGTGAACAGCTCGATTAATTTGAGCAGCTGCTCCTGCGTAGTAGCGTGGGGAATTGTTAGGAAGGCTGTGTCGGGCCTGCCGGCCTGCTACCATCTTCTCGAGTGAAGAAGTCTGAAATCTAAAATCGGACTTTATCTGAGATTGCTATTACCACAACCAGATTTCTGAATTGTGGAAGAGTGAATTTCGCCTGTTGTGGACCGAAGACTTGCTCCTGGAGCGATGGGCTGGGCAGTACTTAAAATAACCACAGGGTGTATGGTTTGCAAAGAGACACTGTTTAATTGCAACCAGGCTGTCATCCGAACTGTGGTATTTATCTATCTTTACTATAATTGCGCTGAATGTGTAGTGTGAGTCATGATTTGGTTCCCCACTTTGTTTGAATGTATCACGCTAGCTGGAAGCTGCATCCAGCAACTTACTGGACTGTATCCGAATCATTCACCTGGTATGGGCCTCACCATCTCAGCCTAGTTTGCTGCTCATGCTGCAGAGATTCATCTGACGAAAGACCCGCACAGGGATTCAGCTCACTGCTCAACAACCTCGAACAGGATTCGACCACCATGGTGTGTCGTGTGTGCCCTGCTTCTCCTGGCAAACCAGCAAACCATCCTGAGGTCTTAATCTTATCAATCCTGCATTCTGGTCTGGGTAGCATGAGTAAACATCAGGGTAGCTCCCTGCAACAAAGCTCAAGTCAAAGTGTGTCACCTGATTTAATTGTTTTGGTTGATCATTACGAACGGAGCCATCTGGCTCTGGAATGCAAATTGTGGGTAGAAGTGCATGTTGTGTTTTTCTTTCCTAAGGGTCCCAAAACAGCTTCAATGCCAGCCTACCCCAGGCAATGCTTCAGGCTAGCCTGCATAACAACTGGGTACCCAGAGTATGTGTGACTGTGCTAAAGGGACTCTTAGGGCATGCATGGTTAACCTGACTAAATTAGAACTGAAATCAAACACTAGATTACTGCCCCGCCCTTCTTCATGTTCCCCTAATAAATCAGATCTAAATCTTTTTGCATTTAAACTGGCTATTGTGTACCTTTGTGGTGGGGATACTATGTTGCTATTGCCTTTCTCCATTGTAGGTCTTATTTTACAAGGGGTCTCCAGGGCCAGTGCAGCTGATCCAGCCTTGGTGGTAAGTGTGCCAAGGGTGGGTATAGCATTGTATTCTGATGTTAACTGTGATTGTCTGTTTGCTAACCAGTGTAGGCCACTACAGAGAATAGAGGGGTGTATCAGTGTCTTGGAGGGCTGTACCCAGAGCAGCTACGATACCCTTAAACTGACCCTCCAGGTGGAGTCACCCATTTACAGAACTCAGGCCCCTCAACCTGCGCCTAGTCACGCAGGCAGGGGTAGTATCCCTTGGGATAGCGCCACCTAGGGGTTACACATGTCTTTACTATTTTTCCAGATTTTGACTACAAATTTTCAACATTACCTTTTTTAACAACACTTCATTAACAAGGCAGGTATAATATTCAAATTTCTCTGAAACATGTTTATGTAGTCATGCCACAAAATTACAAATGTGATTTTAAAAAATTCCACTTGTCTTGATCATAAGGCGAGCTCATAATAAGATTATGCTGAAAATTTTAGGTCAAACTCTCAAAAAACATCAAAGGTATAAAGAAACACTGAAACTGAATGTTTACTCCTAGATTTGCTATTATATGAGACTGAGACCCGACATTTTCAACATAGTCATTTTTATACTCAATGTCATGAACATGATGTGTCATTTTTCAAATCCTGGCCAAAAATCTTTTCACACTTGTGTCACAAAATGACATTTTGGACAAGATTTCATAAATGAGACCTGTCATGCTCATAAGGTGGTGTAATAAAAAGACCACGTTGAACATTTGAGGTCAAAACTGAAAAAAAAAATATGAACAAATTTTGACATTTTTCAATATTTACTCATAACTTCGCAATATTTTTACTTTTTAACCACATTTTCAACAAACTCACATTTTTTATCCCCATTGAATGAACATGACAGGTGTTATTATCAAATCCCCCTACAAAACCTGTTTTCATGATTGTTCCACAAAACAACATTTTGGGTCACATTTCATAAATGACGTGTCATATTTATATGCTGTTGCAAAAAAAAAAAAACCCTAGTATTTTGAAAATTCAATGTCACAATCAAAGAAAAGAATAATGCTATATGTGAACATCTTCACTTCCCAGTCATGACAATCTCACTACTATATATAGAATAATGCATGAGGAAGTGTTGTTTATGGGGATTTTATGCACACCTGAGGTGTATGATGCCCCATAAACCTCGAGGACAAAGCCAAGTGGTTTATATGGGCATCACACACCAAGGATGTGCATAAAATCCCCATTAAAATGCACTTCTTCATGTTTTATTTTTTATATTTACTGGTTCTAAGCATTTAAAAGAGATATTGCCTGTAACACTTTGTAAAACGTATTGAACAGTATGTTTAGAACTTGAACAAGTTATGCAGCAGACACATTTTTCAACATGTTCTGAGATAAAGGAAACCATTTTAACATATGTTTAAAAATTGTTTTTGATGAGTTTTTTGCAATTTTTAAGTAAAATACTGTTGCAATTCATAACCATTAACAGAATAACATAACAGTTCTGAGATGGTATGAGACTGTGTCTCGCTAGTTCATAGGGCAGGATCACACAGTTTTTGATAATCTCACAGTCTGTTTTTGTTATTAGAATTTCGACTTATCTGCTAGAAGTTTTTTTTTTTTTCACCATTTTCTAGTAGTCTGATGAGGGCTGTGGCTTCAGGATCAGCAATGCTGTTGCCATATTTAGTTAAAAGAATGTACCACTTTGTGATCTGATTAAGTTTTAAAAATTGCTTCCTGAGGTACTGTGAAGCCATCGAGAAGCTTGTGCCTCATGCTGACTGTGTGAAAAGCTAGTGCTGCTGGATGTGCGATGTGAGGACAGCTTGTCTGGCAGTTTTAAGGTGCTGTTTAGGTTTTTGTGTGCCCATGATTTACGCAGCTCTGTAATTCACATATGTGAATTACAGAGCTGTTGGACATGCACTGGCAGTAGTTTATAGGTACTAACCAGTAAATAAAATTTGTATAATTAATTTGCTAATTATCACCGCTACACTATCAATGACAAACACCTACACAGAAAATACAAGCAAGCAAATATTCAGAATTAACAAATGCTTGTTTTTCAAGCCTTTGCACTGGTATTTGTGAGTTCCCCTGCTATATGGAAAATACTAAATTAAATAGTTTCCAATTAGTTTTTCCCATTTTGTGTTTCTAGTCACAGCAGCACATGTTCTGACAGTGTGGTACAGTAGTCTTTGCAGAGCTGCCTGAGTACTCAGTAACAGCATGCAGCATCTTCTGTTTTGCAGGAGTCCTCTGAAAGCTGTCCCAGCCACCTTCGATACAAGTTTTACATTTACCCAGACATTTCCTTCGCAACAGAGCAAAGGTAAGACAAGATTCTGTTATATTGTGAGGAGGCATTTGGTATGGTATTTTCCGTGTCATATTCAGCAAAGTGCAATTTGACACTGGGAGCACCCAATTACATATTGTTTTGATACAGATGAATTAGCAAAATTATTTACTGAGAAGTATAAAGAGAAATTTAAAAAGAATATTGATCAGATTTTTCCTCAAAGGTGACATAGTCTCTCATTGATGTCTACCCAAATGCAGTGATCAGTCTTCATATGGAACCTGAACCACTACCTGAAGCTATCCAGTTAAAGTCTTGTAACTTGTGTAATAGAACAGTGGATAAATAAATTACTTTTGTTACTGAATACATGGAGCCCACAGAAGTTATGAATCATAGAATATGTGGAGCCCAGAGAAGTACCGAGTTATAGATTTTGTGAATTTAAACAAATATCTTTCTTTCTTGCTTGCTTTCTTTCTTTTTCTTTCTTCCTTCCTTCCTCCCTTCCTTCCTTTCTTATCACGTAAGTGCACTAGGTACAAAGATGCCTATTTTCATACACAACCTGATATCTAATAGAGTAAGCTGAACGCTAACCTATATTTGGCAATGTCCTAGCAGAATTAATGTTCAAATACTCAGAAAAAAATATGTTACTAACAAGAATGATCCTAATTAATTTTTATCAAGTTCAGTGCTGGTATATAATCTGACTAATTATTTCTTACTAAAAATATACTTGTGGATAGTGACAAAGAAAGGTGCTGTTTTAGGGTGAGGAAGGTCATAACGTTTCTTTCGTGTTTACTAGTACTGCCTGTGCTTTTAGAAATAATGTACTGTGTAAAAGGTATCTCAAAACATTTTTTTAACTGTATGTTTATTGTTTTCACATAATTGAAATAATATTAAATACCTCATATAGTGCATTAGAAACTTTTCAGTGGTAACATCTACCATATTCAAACAGCTGCTATTCAATTCCAGTACATAGTGCAATTACATTGTTCTATAATCTTGTACAATAGGACAAGAGACAGAATAATTTATTTAGAAAAAAACATTTCGATGAATGCCAGCGTCTTCATCGACTATGGCAATGGTTTTCAACTGGGGGTCTGCAGCCACCAGGGAGTCCCTGAGCAAGACATTGGGGGTCCATGGAAAAGTGGTCCACAATAGTGAGGAAGCACCAAGGCCATCCAATTTACCATGATTTGCACCCTGTCATAAAAGACTTGATACATACTTTGATAAATACCGCTTCTCTGATGGCTTTGCACTTCTGCGTGGTCTCCGGGATGGTGATAAAGACCTCCACACAGAAGTCTTTGTTAATACCCGTTTCCACCGGCTAACCAAAATTTGTCCCAATGAGTTTCAGGAGCTATGCTGAGCCATTTCTGTAGTGTCAACTGCTGCCACCCACCTGCCCATTTGTCTGTAAACTCACTTTATTTTCACTTCCCATTTGTTTCTACCAGACATCCAACCACCTGCTCACTTGATCTTACGCTCCCTCACTCCTGGATGTAACAGGGAGTGGCTACAACAGAGACAATAACATTTCATTTTGTAAATATCTTTCATTTTTGTAACCGCAGCAGTGGAGCCAGTGTTGTGACCAGAATCAGGAGGGAGTCAGTTGGCAACTTGGCAAGTGTTTTTAAATAATGCACTTACGATGTCAGCAGATAGAGAAATAAATATAAAATATGAAACTTGGAGTAATGTGTGGCTGTGGGCACTAGGCATGGCTGTGTAAGTGTAATAAAGTGGGAGAAGGAACACACTGATAGTGATTTTTTCACTTGCTTGCTTTCCAGTGTAGAGTGTGTTTCTTTAATAAGTGAGCAAAAAATGTCTGCCAAACATTTTTTCTAAGTCTATGTTTGTGTAGTGATTCATGATAAGGCAAAATACCAGCATGACCATGAATTGTGCTGCAGTAATGCAAGATCAGGTGACTGGTTCTCATTAATGCCACTAGCAGTGTCTATATTGGCATTAATTCATTCTTTTAAAATGAGTGGTATGATTGTATTAAAATGAAAAATCAATCCAAAGCATTTTATATTAATAATCTATTGATAAGTAACTGTTTTTAATATTGGTAACTAACTTAACTTTGACCCCCCAATGCCCCCGCACTCTCTGTCTGCCATTGCGAGTAGGGAGTCTGTGTTACTATTGACTTTTGGACTGGGGGGCCCCACACACAAAAAGGTTGAAAACCCCTGGACTATGGTATTAACCAAAGGGAAAACACATATAGAGATGAACACAGCCACCAGTGACTACTATTTAAACTGGTACCAATATTGCAGGGAAATATAGGTCCCCACATCAGCAACACATCTGTGCAGAACATCTGCTGCATTTAAAAGGTATTTGGAGAGTACCGAACACAGGTTCAAATTTGCAGCCACTTGCATCCAGAAAAAAATCTTATTTTTGGCTCTTCAAATAAAGAAACAGATGGAGCGGCATGTAAATAACACCCTCTAAAGTAAAATAGCCAGCTGCAATGCCCATTTGCAGCAAGCAACTGCCATCCTTGCCACACTGTGTAGAACATCCCTAAGGGCAAACTCATACAAGTCAGATGCAACTGTAGCCTCCAGAAAGACTGTGTGTCGGAGGCTGATGTTAGGGAGACCCCCCTTTAAGGAACATGGGTACTAACTCCACTATATGTAAGACTCAGTTAGAGGTGGATGGACTACAAAGTGAAAATCTATTACGACCCAAGGAAAGGGAACCCAGTAGTGACAATAGGCTGAAATTTATCCCCACATACTCAGCAGATGCACATGAAATTGAAAAAAAAAAACTGTTATGCAACATCTGGAAAATTAAAAACAAAATAGAACCCAAACTAAGAAATGGCCAGAACAGTCCTCCAAGGATTGTTTATAGATGGGTGAAAAATTTGCAGGACTCTCTAGTCCATAATGTGTAACCAGCTAAGATGAAATCACATCAGCTACCCCCCAAAAGGTACCAAAAAAAAACATGGCAGGTGCAAGCATTGCACAGTGGTATGTAATACAAAATGCTTTCTGAATCCCAAAATGGGATGCACTGAGTCTATCACCTGTGACTCCACCAATAATACTAAGGCCTTTGACCCTGTGGCACTTTTTATGTTAGGAGTACAAGGCCAAAATGCAAAGAAAGGATAAGGGAACACATGCATGTGATTGCCTTCAAAAACAACAGATCTGTATTGGCTATACATGCAAAAATCATGGGGGTGGGGAAGGACTCAGGGCATGATCCTGGCCAGGTTTGAACTGCCTGATTGAAATAGGGCTGCTGTTGTGGTTTTTGTAATTCGCTTTGCATGGTAACAGTTCTATTTATCTTTTACAGGTGTGCCCAGTGAGATGGAAAACCTAAGAAAAGTTTAGGAATGGTGCCGGATGTGGCTCATACCTTGATATATGGATTTAGTATGTGGCTCACAAAGGAATTTTCTGACCATTCTAAAATTGAGCCAGGCAATGTCCTGTTTGTTTTGACACATTTCATCTATGTAGCAATTTTTTATACTCTGTTTTAATTTGGTGGCGGTAATAACATTTAAATATGATGTATCCTTTTAAATTGCCTGCTATAAATTGGGTAGGTGGCAGGGGGCACTACACCTTGACAAAACACCAGGGACCTACAGGTGTGAAACGCTGGGACATCAGTAGGTCCTCTTGTGTACTGGAATGAGATGAGATGTGCTGTATGTTAAGATTGCAGTTTGTTTTGTTTTTGCAAGTAAATCTGACTTTAGCATTACATCTGCAGTGTATTGTCTGTTGGACAGAATGCTGTGTCCCCTTCCTCCTGGGAGGCAGCTTAGGCAGAGAACAACTGGATAGATTGGGTGGGCCAGCATTCCTTTTCTGCCAACAAATTCTATGTTTCTGTGTTTCAAGTAGTCTTAGTTTTACTTTTTAGTTTTTATTACACATAAACCCTTTAGGCAGTGCCTATTTTCAAAGGGTTTAGCGTTACGAGAAACAACAATAATACAAATTACATAGCTTGCTGCATAGGAGGCAATAATCAGAATTGGACAAGTGAGAAAATTAATTTTGTTACCACTTTGTACCTCTTATTCATATAAAGGAACAATGTGAAAGACAATACATTAAAGTACTGCCAGACTCTGGCAAATTAAGAATCCCTCAAGGAGGCTGTGTCATGGACACCATGATGAGTGATTCATACAGGTACAAATGTTAGGGTACGGGTAGTAAACAGCCCCCAACCAAACATGTTCAGACAAATGTGACCAACTGGATGCCCTCACCCCATTAGGAAATCATGCTTGTGGTCAGTGCAAATGTGACAAAGTGATGGCAAAAAATGCTACATTTACTAGTGTGAAGATTGTCAAGATGCTTCAAGTTAGAGATTTAATTTCATGCTAATCTGAAAATGTGCTCTATCTTGCCACCTGATGTGTAGCAGCTTTTATGCTGAAAAAAGACAGTAAAAACTGAAAATCAGATTAGGGGAACATCTCTGTGCCAACAAAGATCCCACTAATGCATTGTCAAATCGTATGGAAAAATTTGGAGATGGGCATGCTTTTACATTTATGGGAGCTGAAAAAGTAAGCATTAATTGAACCAAGGGGAGGCGATATAGATACCAAAACCCTGAAAAAAGAAAGTGTGTGGCAATACAAACTGGGAGCAATGAAAAGCAATGGACTAAATGAGAGATTTACCTTAATACTATTTTTGAAATAGATTTCAGCAAAAAAAAAAAAAACTGCAAATAAGTGTATTAGGTATAGCAACGGGGTTATGGTAAAAAGTAAGGCTATTCAATGCTTTACGATTCCATTGTACAAAAGACAATAATAATGACTTGCATGTTTAGATTGTTTCTGAACAGTGGTATGTGTGTTTAATAATGTTCAATCATGTTTCTTAAATGTCCTTTTTTTGTTTATATGCAGATTTTAGTGCACACATTTGGTTCTGCAAACTTGTTACATAGTTACATAGTAGCTGTCAGTAGAAAAAGACTTCCTGGTCCATCTAGTCTGCCATGTTTTGATTTGCTCCGATTTTCTTAGTGTCTGTAGTTTCCCCTCTGTGCTAATGTCACTAAACCTCTGTGATTATCCCATACATATCTGAATGTGTTCATAGTGTCTGCACCTACCACTTCCTCTGGCAGCCCGTTCATTATTCAACTACTCTTTTTGTGAAGAAGTACTTCCTCATGTTGCCTCTAAGCCTCCCCCTTCCAGCCTTATTGCATGACCCCTTGTCCTGGTGCTCTTTTTCTGCAGAAAACTGCTCTCCCCTCCATTATTAATCTCTTTGACATATTTGAAAGTCTCTATCATGTCCCCCCTCTCCCTTCTTGCCTCCAGTGAGTGCATGTTTAGTTCCCTGCACTTGTCCTCATAGCTTTTCTGATGCATGCCCTGGACCATTTTAGTGGCCCTTCTCTGTACCGCCTCCAGTTGGTCAATGTCTTTTCTGAGATGGGGCCTCCATAAATGGACACAGTACTTGAGGTGGGGCCTGCCAGTGATCTATGGAGGGGTTAGATTACCTCTCGCTTTCTACTTGTTATTCCTCTCCCAATGCAGTCCAGCATTCTGCTTGCCTTACCCACTGCCGTCCCACACTGACTTCCCACTTTGAGTTCATCTGTGATGATGACTGCTAGGTCCCTTTCCTGCTGAGTTGTTGCCACCTGTTCATCTCCTAGTTGGTATGTAATCCTTGGGTTCTTCCACCCCATATGCATGACCTTACACTTTTTAGCATTACATCCCAGCTGCCACATCCTTGGTCATTCCTCCAGTTTATTTAAGTCTCCTTTCATTCTGCCCACTCTCTCCTGGGTGTCGACCCTGTTGCAGATCTTTGTGTCATCTGCGAATAGGTATACTTTACATTCTATTCCATCTGCAATGTGTCTAATGAAGACATTGAACAGCAGTGGCC
This sequence comes from Neoceratodus forsteri, assembly GCA_016271365.2. Classification (NCBI taxonomy): domain Eukaryota; kingdom Metazoa; phylum Chordata; order Ceratodontiformes; family Ceratodontidae; genus Neoceratodus; species Neoceratodus forsteri. The sequence goes on along the minus strand of JADMNL010000023.1, from coordinate 450,747,677 downwards.
CCAGGGCTGACCCCTGTGATACCCCACTTGTCATTTCCCCCCTTCTCTGATCTCATCCCATTTACTACTACCCACTGGCTCCTATTGATAAGCTAGTTCTGCGCCCACTTTACCACTTTTATCCTCACTCCTAGACTGGTCAGCTTGTTTATGAACCTCCTGTGTGGGACAGTATCAAAGGCCTTCTTGAAATCCAGGTAGGCCACATCCACTGCTCCCCCCTTGGCCATGACTTGTGTCACCCAGTGAAAAAACTCAATCTGGAATCAAATGTTGCCCGTGTGGATTTGCTACGGCCTCTCAGTGCAGAACTTAAACATGGAAAGCAACAGAAGTACAAAGTACTGCTCAAATTGCCATTTATTTTTCATGCATAATGGGTTTTAATAATGCATTGTTTACTATCTGTTCTATGGTATGTGGTCATTTTAGATTTGTTATCATGATGGGATACATATTGACAATCTCCCTTAATTGAATCACAACATGGAATTAAATGAATTGGAAGTATCTCCATTGTAAAACAGATTGTTTTAATTTTTAATTGTTTGCACCTTGCCAAATGGTCCTAAACAGAAATAATTATATGAAATGTTTTCATGCTGTACACATAAAACTACGCAAGTGATAAGAGTGCTGCAAGTATGATTTAACTGTTAAATTGGAACTGTTTGCATACATATGGCATGCATGCAGCAAGCAAGTGTGGAAAGCATGATTATTATGTTAAATTGAGAAAGACTGCATGCATGTGTCATGCACGCAAAAGGCAGGGGTCACTGATAACTGCACATGTAAAAGTTAAGTGATTTAATAATAATAATAACCTTTATTTATATAGCGCTCTTCACTGAGTACCGGAGCAATGTACAATAAACAGCAGTTAAAACCATAAAATACTAAAATACATTTTCAGTGTATAAATACAACTCAATAATAGAAATACAGTTACAAGACAGCACCTAAAGCAAGTTCAAATAAATAGGTTTTTGAGGCAGTCTTAAAGCTCTCCACTGTCAGGGACTCATATACTGTATCTGATGAGGCAGAGAATTCCACAGGGTTAGGGCTACAAATGAAAATGCCCATGATCCAGATATTTTAATCATACCTTGGCATCCCTCATTGGTCAAACAGAGTGGTCAGAGGGGGCAATAAGGATGCAGGAGATCTTGCAGGTAGCTCGGTCCCTGTCTGTGCAGGGCTTTATAGGTCAGTAAACCGACCTTGAAGGTGATCTGCCGCTGAACCATCAGCCAGTGCAATTCGCGCAGCACAGGCATAATATAACTGGATCGGGATGATCCAGACAACAGCCTGGCCGCAGCATTCTGCACCAGCTGTAAGCAGTGGACATCAACCCCTGGAAGCCCTAGGTAAAGGGAGTTATAGTAGTCCAGGCGTGAAGTCACAAAAGCATGGATCAAAGCTGAAAGGTTGCCAGATGGAACTAGGTGTTTAATCCAGGTGATATTCCTCAGATGGTACAAAGAGGACTTAACCATGGCTGACACCTGAGAATGAAGTGTCAGATCATCTTCAAGTATTATCCCCAGATTTCATACCCATTCAGAGGTCGGTAACTTGGACCCTCCAAGCCAAAGCCCTGAGGGACGACCTGTCCCCGACCCCTCTATCAGGTGACCAGGATCCACCACCAACACCTCAATCTTGTCGGAACTCATTTTCAACCAGCTGGTATTCATCCAATCCTGGATTTCTTGCAGGCAGTTGTTAAACACCATGAGCGCACTATTCTAGTCAGGTGCAAAGGACAAGTAGAGCTGTCTATCATTTGCATAACAGTGAAACCACAGCCCGTACTGCTTCGCAATGTCTCCTAACAGCATCATATACACTGCGAACAACATGGGGACAGCACAAAGCCTTGTGGCACCCCACACAGCAGAAAGAATGCCTCAGAGGAACAAATCCCTGAGACCACTCTCTGTAATCTGCCAGTGAGGAAGGAATGGAACCATCTGAGGACCGTACCAGACAGGCCACAGATCACACGCAGGTATTGCAACAGCACCCCATGGTCTACGGTGTCAAAGGCTGAGGAGAGACCTAGAAATACCAAGATGGTTCAGGATTTCTGGTCTCTTGCAATCAGGAGATCATTGAGCACCTGGACCAAAGTGGTCTTGGTGCTACGCCTTTTACGAAAACTGGACTGGAGAGGATCATAGACATCATGGATGGTAAGATGGCTCTCCAACTGTAGCACCATGACCTTCTCAATAACCTTTCTCACAAAGGAAAGATTAGAGATCAGTCAGTAGTTAGTGAGGCAGTCTGGGTCAAGCAAAGATTTATTGAGAAAGGGAGTCACCACTGCTTCCTTCAGGGAGCAAGGAAACTCACCTGTCTCCAGTGAACACCAGACTATCTCCACAAGGACCAGGCCAATGACATCAATACAGCCTAATAAAAGGCGAGTAGGGCCTGGATCCAAACTACAACAGGTCGGGTGCATATCCTTGAGAATCTGCATGACATTTACGATCTCCAACCGTTCAAATTCCATCCAGTAGAACCAAGATGGTTTTACCACGCTGCAGTGACACTGAATACGGAGACATCCCCAACAGTGACAGCCGCAGTGCCAACTGTTGGCATTGCAGTGTCAGGGATGCTCAACATGTTTGAGCTGTGCCCCAATTCCCCTATAGGGGGTCCACCCACACCCCCTGGTCTCTAGAATTCCAACTCTGAGTCAGAGTTGGATGGGGAGGCGATATACCCTGCTAGGCAGTCTCAGACACTGCACAAACCATCACAGTGATGTGCAGGATTTGCCTGGTTCTTTTCACTGTGATGGTCTTCATGGTGGAGGAGTCGCTGCGGTGACGGTATACCAACTGATATGTAGTGACATTCTACTGACCACAGTCCCCCCCCCATAGAGTGAGCTGAATGGATCTCAGACCTGATGTCAGCAACTTTATCAGCAAAGAAGTGAGGAAACTCCTCACACTTTTCATGAGAAAATGCTCTCCAAACTTGCAGACAAGCTGGATTGCACAGTCTTTCCACAGTTCAAAAGAGCTGAGCTGGTCAATTCTGAGCTGCAGCAATCTCCCTGGACAGGAATTCTGTCTTCTTACGGGAGATTGCCAACTGATAGTCTCTAAAATGTTCCATCAGTCTAAGTCTGTCGGCATCCAGGTGTTTCTGCACCAGCTACATTCTAACCTTCACCCCTTTCTCTTCAACTCCCTCAAGGCCCCATCAAACCAAGGGGATCAAGGGTGGAGGGTGAGAAGGTGAACCTGGCTAGTATCCAAGGCATCCAGATCCCACATCACAGCCCAATTATAGGCTTGTAGAAGGTTCTTGGGACCCTCACTTGCACCCGGTAATCACGAAAGGTCCAGTTCTGCTAAAAGATCATCTGGGGTCACACCCCACAAAGGGCGATATTGAACCATCTTCCCAGGGGCAGGTCTATAAGGGGGAGCAAAGGAATTGAACCTTATGGTGTGGTGATTGGACCATCCGACCGGTTTCACCACCGAGTCAGAAGTTTCCATCCCCAGGAAGAAAATCAGATCCAATGAGTGACCATTAGTGTGAGCCACAGAAGCAACTGCCTGTGTGAAGCCCAACAAGGACATAAGTTGGAGGAAGTTTTGATCAAATGGCAAGAGTTAGTTGTCGACCCAGGCATTGAAGTCACCCAGCACCATCAATCTGGGGGACTCCAATACCATATTGACAATGAAATCTGTAACTTCCTGCAAGAACAATTTCTCAGCTCCGGGTGGACAGTAGATGAGAATGATTCTGCAGCCCACACCTGTGACTATGACACACTCGAAATATCTGACTCCCTCAACTGGCACATCAATAAGGTTCAATTCTGATTTAAAACAGATTGCTACACCCCCGGCCCTGCAATCCAATCTTGCACAGTGTATCACCGAGAAACCAGCCTGAATTGCTGCCACCAAAATGGGACCAGCATTCTCATCCAGCCAGGTCTCGGTGATGCAAGCCAGATCTCCTAACCCCAACTGAAACTGAACCAGGTTAAGCTGTTGGTGGTATTTTAGTGAATGGGGGAAATCTGGCCAGGAAACTGGGGAAATTCCCCAACTCTTTTTGAAAAGTGCCATGGGATCTTTAGCATCTGAATAACCACCAGAAAAGGCAGACAAGACCTAGGTTTGATGTCTAACTGAAGGATGGCACACTGTAACAGTACAGCATCCCCTTAGTACTGCACTTGGGTCCTACCATTTATGGTATGAGCCTAATCCTGGTGTGGGACTAGAACACACAACCTCGGATCCAGAGGTAGAAGTACTACCAGATGAGCTACACTGACACATAATGTAGTCTGGAACCACCAGTGGAGCAGTGAGTCTCTTCATTTATTTACATTTCTCCAAAAGTAGGGCACTCAAACATTGACTTGCTGAGCTTAGGACCATGGTTTATCAATATTTGACCATAGGTTACCCATAGTTGAGCATGGTTTATCCATATTTGACTGTGATGTACCCATGTTGGACCATGGCTGATTCACGTCTAAAATGATTTTGCTATGTATGACCATAGTTTATTCATCTCTGACTGGTTTACCTATGTTTCATCATGGTGTATTTATGTTTGACCACACTTTATCAGTATCTGACCATGATGTATCCATGTTTCATTATGGTTTATTTATGTTTGGTCATAGCTTATCTTTGTCTGACCATGGTGTATTCACATTTGACCTCAATATATCCATGCTTGTATCATGGTTTATAGATTTTTGACCATGCTTTATCCATGTTTGACTATGGTTTATACATGTATGCCCATGGTTTTTCTTTGTTTGATTATTTTGTATCCATAACTACATTGCCTCTGTTTTTGAAAATGAATTATTTATGTTCAAAGCATGTATATTCAAAAAGTGAAGTCAAGTGAGTGTGCACTTTAAATACTACATAGAAACATAGACTTTGATGGCAGATAAGGACCACTTTGCCCACCCAGTTTGCCCATTTCCCTACCTATTGGATAAATTGCAGATCCTAGTTTACCAACAGCCTGCTTCCTCCTAACCCCCACTATAATTGTCTTATGGCTGTCCCATGCATTCTTGAATTACCCCACTGTTTTTGACCCCACAACCTCCTCAGGAAGGTGGTTCCATGCGTCCACCACTCTCTCCGTGAAAGAAATATTTCCTCACGTTTCCCCTGGACTGTCTCCCCTCTATCTTTAAGTTGTGCCCCCTTGTTCTGGCACATCTCTTTTTCTGAAAGATGCTACCTTCTCGGACTTTGTTGATTTCCTTGAGGTACTTGAAAGTTTCTATCATGTTCCCCCCTTCCTCAAGGGTATATATATTAAGCTCTGTTAGTCTCTCTTTATATGGCTTCTGTTGCAGACCCTGCATCATTTTAGTTGCCCTCCTCTGGACCACCTCCATCCTGTCTATGTTCTAGTGGAGATGGGGTCTCCAAAACTGCACACAGTACTCCAGATGGGGTCTCAGTAACTGTCTGTACAGAGGGATAACAACTTCCTGTTTTCTGCTGGTGATGCCTCTCCCTAGGCATCCCAGTATCCCCCCAGCTCTCCTTACTGCCTTCTCACATTGCTTGCCTACCTTAAGGTCATCATATGACTACCCCCCGGTCCCTTTCCATTGTTGTTGTTGTTAGTACTCACCCCCATTGTGTACTCTTCACCTGGGTTTTTGTTTCCCAGGTGCATTACTTTGCACTTCTTTGCATTGAATCTAAGCTGCCTTACTTTTGACCATCCCTCCTACCTTGCCAAGTCTCTTCTCATCCTTTCCACCTCCCTTGTGTATCAACTCTGTTGCAGATCAAATACCTACACTATGTCAGGACAAGGGCCTTATTAGCTGAGTGGTGGCTTTGATTAAATCACAGACAGCTAGGTTTAATGGGCATATGCAATCATGTGAAGAGTTGTGCTTGTACAGTATTAATGATAATCAGGAGGTTAGTTGTATGACTGAGTGTTTGACTTTTATATGTGTATCCTTTGGCCATTCACATTCTCTGTCCCCTGTGGTACTACCACTCTGTTGGGGTACCATGAAGGTAAAGCAACCCTCCTGAGGAGGCTTCCACCCCCAGAGACTCTGTGGGAATGTAATTCCTTTAGGCTAAAGGTACCTTAGGAAGGTACCCAGAAAGAACTGGAAAGCAGGTGCTGCAACCACAACTGGTTGGTGTAATGACAGCCAGCTGATCTGTTGGTGATTTATATCAGGTAAAGGCATGACTTCTAGAGGAGAGAGGGAATACGAACATACATATGAACATACGAATCTGCCAGCAGATACAGGCCTTGTGGTCTATCTAGTCTGCTGGAGTGTGCAGCACGTCAATCCCTTGGACTGCAGCTGTCCCCCCACCCTCAATTACCATCCCTCTGTCCCCTCCTGGCCTGTACTCTCCCTTTGAAACTGTCCCACCCCCTCTTGAAGCTCCCCACTGTCAGCAATGATACAACCTCCTCCTGCAGTGCGTTCCACCCTACCACCACCCTCTCTGTGGAAATAGTGTCTCCTCATTTCCCTCCTGAATCTGCCCCCCTCCAATTTCAGAGAGTGCCCTCTGGTTTTCCTTCCATGCTTGAGAGTGAACACACACATATTGTCCACTTTCTCCATCCCCTTCAGGTACTTGAAGATCTCAATCATATCTCCTCTCTCTCTTCTATCCTCCAGGGTATACACATTGAGCTCTCTCAGTCTTTCCTCATAACGTCTATCCCCCAACCCCAGGATCATCTTTGTTGCTCCGTACTGCACCGCCTCCAGCAGTTTGATGTCCTTTTTTAAGTATGGGTGCCAGAACTGCACGCAGTACTCCAAGTGCGGTCTCACCAGTGACCTGAACAGGGGCAGTACGACCTCACTATTTCTGGAAGTAATCCCTCTTGCTATGCACCCCAGCATCCTGTTTGCCTTGGCCACTGCCTTCCTGCACTGTGCCGAGTGTTTAATTTCCCCAGTCACCAGCACCCCTAGATCCTTCTCCTCCTTGGATGCTGATACTTGGACACCCCCAACCAGTAACTGTATCACAGGTTTCTTGCTCCCAAGTGCATCACTTTGCACTTCTTGGAATTGAACCTGAGCTGCCAGTTGTGTGACCATTGCTCCAGCTTTGCAAAATCTCCTTGCAGTACTTTGCCCCCCTCATCTTCATCCACCTCAGCACAGATCTTGGTGTCATCTGCAAAGAGGCTGATCTTATTTTTGATTCCTACAGCTATGTCAGTGATGAAAATGTTAAACAGGACCAGTCCCAGTACTGAGCCCTACGGGACACTACTCGTCACTGCCCTTAGTTTGGATGTCTCCCCACCCACCACCACCCTCTGTTGTCTATCCTGCAGCCAGTTTTCCACCCATCTACCTAGTTTCCTCCCCACACCCAGTCCCTCCAGCTTGCAGATCAGCCTACCATGTGGTACTGAATTAAAGGCCTTACTGAAATCCAAGTAGAGTACATCCACCGCGCAGCCCCTGTCTAGTGCCCTCGTGACCCAGTCGTAAAAGTCAATCAAGTTTGTCTGACAGGATTTACCAGAGGCAAACCCATGCTGCCTGTCATCCTACAGGCCATTCTGTTCCAGAAATTGCGCCAGCCATTCTTTGGGGATAGTCTCCATCAGTTTTCCAACTACTGAGGTAAGGCTCACTTGTCTGTAGTTCCCTTGCTCATCCTTGGGCCCGCTGTTATGGAGAGGTACCACATGTGCCTCCTTCCAATCCCTGGGCACACACCCCGTATTTAGAGAGGTGTTGAACAGGTCTTCCAATGGACCTGCCAGAACCTCTGCCAGCTCCCTCAGCACCCTGGGATGAACTTCATCTGGCCCCAGAGCCTTGTCCACCCTCAGGGATCTAAGACCCTCCAGCACCCTTTCTACTGTGATAACTCCATCTGTGGTTACCTCACCCCCCCACCTGCCCCACTTTTCCCTTCAGGTACCATCCCATCCTGTCCCTCTCCCTTGTGAATACTGAGCAGAAGTACTCATTGAGTACTTCTGCCATCTCATCCCCCTTATCTACCCACCCACTGCCTCTCCTGATCCTACTGATTTGGTCCTTGGTCTTCCTCTTTGCCCTGATATAGCTAAAGAAATCCTTTTCCCCTTCTGTAATCCCCTGTACTAATCTCCTTTCCCTGGCCGCTTTTGCAGCCCTTACTATTCTGCCCACTACCCTGGATTTCCTCTCATAATCTTCTCTGTCCTCTGCCCTATTGGTTCTCTTAAAGGTATGGAATGCCTTTCTCTTCTTCTTCACCTTCACCGCTACTTCCCTAGTCATCCAGCTTGTTTTTTTGATCCTGGATTTCTTACACCTGCTCATGATACAGGCTTCAGTGGATTCAGCTAGTTCCAGCTTGATGATCACCCATTTCTGTTCTGTGTCCATGTCTGGGTGGATGCTATCTGTGTGTTTGCTCAGTATGTGACCCATCCTTACAAAGAATAGTAGAATTGTAGGATGATGAAAAGCAAGCCACAATCCAACCCCAACTCACAGTGGAATCCTATTATTAGGATAAATGCTAAAATTAATAATGTACTACATATGACCTTTGACACCCAGGAGAGGAAAATAGAGCAGTGGAGGAAATCTCTTTGGAGATCCATGGCCATGGTCACCATCACTCCTCGGATGGGCATTTCTTATTATACAGCCCAGCTTGCTAATAAGGAATGGATTCAGAGGAAGTTTTGAAGGGATCCCTCTCATTCTATCCCACTAAAGGGTAACACAGCTAAAGGAAGGTCCCCCATCAAGGAGACTCACCCCTTAAAGCATGGAATCAGAAGAGATGCAACTGCTGCACTCTTTTAAATGTAAACCGTTCTTCTGCACCCCTTCCTGAAACATAGTTTTAGTCCACATCTCTCAAAAATTGTTTGCCTTTAGTTCTGCATGCCTACAAAATTGTTCACCTTATTCCCCTCAAAAAGTTTGAAACTGAACCCCTGCATGCCTCCTGAAAATGGCATCCCTCACTTTGCACTTCTTCCAAACATTATACCCCTAACATTTTATCCCTTTCAAATGCACTTCTCCTCTCAAAATGTGTTTCCTCTTCCCCCACACCCTTCCCAAAAGATATTCTTCTTGTCCCACTCCCAATATTTGTATCTTTACCCCTTCTGTCCTTCTAAAATTTGCAACCCTCCCCAAATTTTTCTCCCACCCCACAACCTTAACAAAATGCGTATCCCTACCTCTGCACCCCTCCTAATGTTAGAGGAACAGTTTGTTTGGGGGAGATGGGGTAGAAGGTACATGATATGGGACTGATGCAGAGGCAGGGAATGTATACTGTCTTAAATGATGGGGTTTGATGCAGGAGGTACATATTTTGGGAACTACAAATCTGCAACTACTACAAAGGAGGTATATATTTTGGGAGTTTGGTAGTATAGTGGAATGCATTGTTAGAGGAGCAAGAATGTTTGGGTGCAAATTTTGTGAATGGTGGAGGGACACTGGGTGGAAATCTTGGGAGTTCTTGGGGTTTGTGGTATACAATTTGAGAAAAGTGGAAAAATGAGTACAAACCATGAGAGAAGGACTGGAGTAGTCACAAACTTTGTAGGAAGTGCAGAGTATGGTCACAAACTTTGGGAAGGGTATATGGATAGAGTTGTAGGGTTATGGGGTGCAGACTTTGGGGGTCGCAAAGATAGAGGTACCTGTTTTGGGTGGTGTGCATATTTAGAGAGTGGTGCAGTGGAGGTACAATTGTGTGAGTTGTGTGGGACAAGGGGTTTAGATCTTTGGAGGGGTGCAGTGGTATGTGTAGATAGTAAGGTGCAAGTTGAGGAGTGAAGTGGGGATTGGGCTATGATAGAGTTCAAATCTTCAGGGAGAGTAGGTGTAGATAGTATACATTTTTTAAGGAGTATGGGGTTAAAGGTAAAAATTCTGTGAGGGTTACTGGCATGAGAGTATACATTTACATTTGGAATGGGCTGCAGATTTGGGGAGTAGTATGGGGAAGATACAACTTTTTGAAGTGGTGCTGGAAAAGGTTACTCATTTGAGGAAGGGTATGGTGATAAGTGTGCAAAGTGTGGGAGTGGTGCAAGAAAAGGGAAGTACATTTAGCATGGAGTACAATGTTTGGGAAGGTGTATGGATCATGGCATTAATTCTGGGAGAAGTACAGGACAAGGTATGCAAATCTTGGGGAATAAGGGGATAAGGATAACTGTTTTATTGAAAGCGCGAGTAGAGATACAACTTTAGATGATTGCAGGGGTCAGAGGTACAAACTGTGAGAGGGGAGCAGGATAGGAGGTACATAAAGAGTCACATGATGAGTCGGTGCTAGTGCCAGCTCACCCACGCTGCTCCGACCGCTCAAGTTACTTTTTTCATTTAAATCATAGAGATCTGCTCCTTATTTGTTTTTTCTTTTGGTGGTGGTATTTTATTTAACCTTGAGGAATACAGCGGTGGTGTTAATGGCAGATCAAAGGGATAGACAGTAAGAAAATACCAGTGCATCACACTATATCTCCAGCCCCAGAGTGGGGCCGAGGCCTTACGGTTCTAAGCAAGATAATACTGCTTCATCCACTGCTGGCCTTGCTATGGACATGTTAACCATTAAGATATTTTTTTGTGTGAGTTAGCCCCCCTGAAAAAAACTATTTTAGATCTTTCTGGGGACCTTAAGGCCATCCATCCAGCCAGAGCTCACCTGGTGAATGGGAGATGTAGAAGTCCAGGTGAGCTCCATCAAAGACTGGAAAACAAAACTGGATCCTGAAGTGACAGCTATCGGTAGAAAACTTTAAGTTAAACAGGTGGGCAATAACGCTTGGTTCTTGTGGGAATCCGAGGAGCTCTGAAATCTTCAAAACATGTTTTCATGGATTCCTTGACAAAATGCAATGACGAATCTTAGGTCCATAAAACTTTTTTATTGTGCCCCTACAGTTCGCTTCATTAAAGGAGCTTGCTCATAGGATATTTTACTTATGGTTCTGTTGAACAGGAAATATCTTTTTTCATTAGTCATTTGGCTGACATCGTTTCTTAATGAATTCATATATGGTTTAAATCAAAATAAACTGGTTTTGTTCCCTGTAGTTAATGATTTTTTTAACACTGCTTTAAAATCTCACTGTTTCTCATAGCCATAATAATCTGCAGTTCAAAAAAATTGTTTTTGTATGCCAAAATACCTTTCCGATATTAAATGTGGACAAGATAAGTGCACAGGATACAATTTCAAACTGGATAAATATCCCTGACTCCACCATAACTGGCAAGTACCTTTTGAGTTTGTGCTGTTAAATCTTTGGTGCTTCAATTTTTCTGATTTATTGTTTCTTTTTATTTGCTTTCAGTTTCAAACACTGGAAATATCCAAAACAGAACAAATTAAATCCTAAATGTTAAAAAAGCATTTTTACTTTAAGGAAGTTTTAAATGTAGCACTTTTCTGTGCCAGGTTTACCTCATTTAAAGTTATATTTGATGGCATCTGCTCAAAATGTCCTAGAGTGTCTCATTATGTGCTGCCATTCCTCTTGGATCTGCCCAGAGAATGCCTTATGGGACTCAAATCCCATCATGTATCTACTGTATACTCCCACGAGAGAGAGTGTTGCTAAGCAACCGTACACTGCCAGATGAACTGTGGCTCGGCTTCTCTGGGCTGATCCTTGTGTGTCTACAAATCTCACCACTTAATCTTAAAATTACTATAGCTTTTATGCTCTAAATTTCATTTTCAAACCATGTTTGCCAGTCTGGTTAGGGGTCTCGCATCTTTTTTAATTTTTATTATACAGTGTTTTTCTAAAGCAAGCTAATGTTATATGTATTATTTTCCACAGTTCATGTGTGTGTGTATATATATATATATATATATATATATATATATATATAGGCATGAACTTGGAGGCAAACTGGCACTCTTGTACTACTTAGGGTAGGTATGTTAAAAGTAGGAGATTAATTATAGCATCAGCAAAAAGGCACATGAATATTGTACTCACAACAATAGATAGCAACTGTAAGAAAGATGTTATCAATCATTGTAAAGAATGTGACAAAAAATATTTTCCTTTTAAATCCTTGAAACCTTCCCTCCATGTATGTGAACTGTGAAAAATAATATATATAAAATTAGCTTGCTTTAGAGAAACACTGTATAATAAAAAATAAAAAAGATGTGAGACCCACTAACCAGACTGGCAAGCGTGGTTTGAAAATGAAATTTACAGCATAAAAGATATAGTAATTTTAAGATTAAGAGGTGAGATTTGTAAACATGTAAGGATTTGCCCAGAGAAGCCGAGCCACAGTTCATCTGGCAGTGTACCAGAAAGCTGAATACAGTCACACATCACTTGCTTCACCTATCTACTTTTCTAAATCATGTTGCCCAGCCATTGTTAATCAGATTTGTACCAAACTTGGCAGGCTGATAGACTAAAGTGTCCTTTACCACAGAAAAATTGTTTTAGGTGACAGAAATGTTAGATGAGAGAGTCGCTAACCTTAGAAGGGAGCTGATCTTGAATGAAACAAATCCAAGCAGTCAGTTACACAGGAGGTGGAGCTAAGCATGGGAAAAATGAATATTCAATTTCTATGTGAAAAAAACTGTTGTGGTCAGTGTATTTAAAAGGGAAACTTCTGTTTTTTATAAAAAGTGAAGAGAAAAATGCCCAGAAATAATTATTTATTCAATTTAATGACAAAAGAGTACAAGTCTTAGCAACTTAGCTTTCCTGTGGGTTGTTTTGTACAGACAAAAAAATCATCAGAGAGCTAAAGATGATAGTTTTCCAGCCATTATGGTGAAAATGTGCTTAGGCATTAAGAAAATGCTTACTTTTAATGATAAAGAAATGTATTCAAAAATGGGACTCAAAGTTATAAAAAAAAAGACAAGCCTTGGAATGTTGATGGGGCAGTTGAATTTCAAAACTGAATATTCCATAGTGGATTATGCTGCTGCAGAAAGGAATTTGATTAGTGCTGCGCCCCTGGACAGGTCAGTGTATACTAAGTGATCACACATTAGCATATGCAAATGAGTTTTAGGCATAAAAAGTAGCTGCACAGCCAGTGTGCAGAGAGTCCAAGCAAGGAGAGCAACTGAGAAGGAAGGTGCCTAAGCCAAGTGAGTGTCCTGTCTGAAGGGGTCTGATGCAGTGATACAGCCTGATAGTGACAGCCTTTACTTAAATACAGTGTGGGATTAGGAGATCACCTGAATCCCAGTGTGGGGTTAGAGTGGGTAGTAAGTGAGAACAGGGTGAGAATAGAAAGCCTGTTGCCTCAAGTGCCTGATGATCATGTTATGCCAAGTTTTCCTCACAGAAAAAAGCTGCCACCTGAAGAATTCGTCACTTCTCCTATAATTTCACCAAGAAACTGCTAACTCAAGAGGGTCCTCCAACAATCTTCTAAAAATTCTTCAGCAACTTCAACAACAGAATCTCTTGAGAAAATCCAAAGGAGTGTGGTATTGTACAAAACCTTATTGAAACAATTTGGGGATTATTTTAAAAGTCAAGTGACATTGAAATTACAGAGAATTTACCCCAATCCTTCTGAATTTAAAGAAGAACTGTGCTGAACCTGTAAGTCATTTTTCCCAGTAGATGCTTTTTTCAAGCATTGATCCTTTCTGATACTGATCTGTCTTTACGGGCCTGCTAGTAAACACAGTAGGTGTTTCCGATTAACACACCGCTGGTAAGTGTCATTTTAGAACTGTATGATGTAGTTTATGTTCCCTTTTGGGCAGCAAGAGTTGTGGAGCAGAACATGAATGCATTGTGAACACACTGCAAGTTCTCTAACAAGGACATAAAGTACATCATACAGTTCTGAAATGGTACTACTTGCCAGAATGTAAAGCAGAAACACCCAGTGAGTCTACTAAAAGACCTGTACAGATGCCACAAAAACAGACTGTGAACCAGCATTAGAAATGCAGCTTCTACAGAAAACACTGACTTGCAGATTCAAGGCAGTTCTGCTTTAAAGAGACTTCTGTCCTTGGAAGAACTGAAAAGTGCAAGGACTGAGTGGGATAAGGCTGCAGCTTTCAATGTACCAGTGTACAACATGTTTTATGCCACTGTCATTCCTGAATGTTTTTTACAGTAATTTTATGTGTAGAAATGCCTAGTGATTTCTAACTGTTTTAAAGTATAGTGATAAGTACAGTAACTGTGTGATAGATACCAGGGTAGGTATCTGGCAGAAGGGGTCAGTGGGCTAACTGAGGTAAGATAAGGCCTAGTAGATACTGCACACCATTATGGCTTCAGTGTGAACAAGCTCATGGATGAAGGCCAGAGTGAGGGTGCTTATCCTGGGACTAGCTTATTTGGCAGCTGGAGGGCTGGTGGGGGGTAAGTTCCTGCAGTCTCCAGGGGTAAAGTGAATGTGTTGGAAAGCTCATGATCGTGGGAGCAGCTGCACAGGGGAGGGAGCTGGATGTCATTGTCCACCTGGGGACAAATAACCTGGCTGGGAAAGGGATCAGAGTAGTACAGGAAGAGTCTGTGGAGTTGGAGAAGGGCCTTAGACAAGTAGCACACATGGTAACCTTCTCAGAGGTGCTGCCTGTCTATGGCATGGGTGAGTATAGGGTGCTCCACACCATGGGATTCAATCAGTGGTTGAAAATCTGGTACAGAGCTCAGGGGTTTGGCTTCACTGGGGACTGGGGGTCCACCTGGAGTGATGCAGGCCTATACTGGCATGATGGTCTGCATCTGTCCAGGAGCAGAACCAGGATCCTAGGTGTTAGGTTTAAATGCTTCATTGGCAAGCATTTAAATTAGCCAAGGGAGGAGGCACTGGAAAGGAGCAGGGAAATCCTAGCCCCCTCCCAAAAAAATCTAGGTAGTTAGTGAGGTAAACACCAAAATAGAGGCGTCAATAGGGAGAAGGGCAGGGGCAAATGGAGAAAACAACAAAGGCAATAAGGACAGGGATGGGGCAAAAATTGGTAAGGCCATCAAGAAATGGAGGGTAATGAGTACCAATTGCCCATAGTCTGGGCAACAAGCCCCCTGAACTGGTGGCCTTGATGGAAGAGGGATGCCTGGATATTATGGCAGTCACAGAAACATGGCACACAGAGAACCATGACTGGGATGTTAACATACAAGGGTACACAACCTACAGGAGGGACAGTGAGGGTAGAAGAGGAGGAGGAGGAGCTCTCTATGTAAGGGAAGGGATAAAAGCAATTGAACAAAAGAGTAAACAGGGAGGAGAGGAGGCACTACAGAGACTGGAAATGGCACCACAATCTGCACAGGGGTTGTATACATACCCCATCTCAGGGGAGAGGGAATGGACAAGGATATGGTAGAAGAAGAGGTTGATCTTAACATTGGTTTACTAGCCCAAACACTAGTGCAAATTGACCAGGGCTAGTGCAGCTAACTCTCTACTACCCTGCCTTGACTAGTGCAGATTTTCATGGCTGTTAGTGCAGTTAAAAATGTCTCTACTTTAACATTCAGTAGTCTTCATGCTAATCTCTCTCAGTGTTCCAGATGGCCAGGTGTGATTAACAGCTCATTAAAAGCTGCAATTACCTGGCAGTTCAAGAGAGGGATCCCACAAAAGACTCAATGTGAGTCATTATCACTCCACTGTTAAGACTTTCAGCTAGTGTTCAGGGTGTGATCAAGGGTAGAGTGCTATTTAATCACTAGGTTCCAGTTTTCTGAATGTGTCTATGTTTAACAATTTGTCCAATTTTATTAAGACTAGTGCCCCTCATTTCTCTACAATACATTTTGAGTACCTGTATCCAAAATTTCAGTGACAAAATGCAAAGAGGTATACAGGATCAGCCCTGCAGGTGGTGGGTTTTACCCCAGCCTCACCATAACTTCCCTCTCTCCTCCAAATCTCTTAACTCTGTTCTTTCCCTAGACACCACTGCAGACCAGACTCTGACGTGACCATCCATAGCTGCCATTATTGGCAGGTGTAGGGGGTCCATAGATCTTCTAAATGGACCATGCCAGCCATCACCATACATACAGTTCCATCCTTATCCCACTCAGCATGTCCTTTCAGCCTAAAAACAAAACTTTGGATCATGTATGGTATGGTACAAAAATAAACCTTGATAACATGCATAATTTGAAACCTTGAAATAGGCATTCCTGGGGTGCATAGATCATCCTATACAGAAATAGAAATAGTATAGTGTTATGCCTGTGTACTGTTTCCCCTGAGCTGATGAAAGGACAATGTTTAAGAAAAATCTGTTATTGTTGGGAAGAGCATATTAAAATCAGTGCTTTTACAAATTAAAATCTCATAGTTTTCTATTTCCCAAGCCCCTTAGGTTTGTCTAGCCCCCCACCCCAGAGAAATCTTAGATGTGCTCCTGGCTCACTTGAGACTGTACAAAAACTTTCAAAAGTGCAGGTCTCCAGCTGACTATAGGGTGGGGACCGAGAGTATCTTTTTCTGCCTGACTCTGTTTATTGCCTTGTGGGTGGTGGTGACAGTGTGGTGAGGTGCATGATGATGTCAGCTATTGTGTGCGCAGAGCTAGGACTGCTTGATTGAACATTTGCTGTTGTGATATCCTCTCTCTGGTGTGGGGGGGCAGAAAGAGGAAGAGAGGAGGCTAGGGTACAAAACAATGGGGGGGGCTCACCGTGATGGCACTGCAGTCTGTTTTTTTCTGATGGGGAGCTGGAAGTAATGTGGGAGCAGGATAAATGTGCAATAATCAGAGTATTTATTTGACTTTGCTTGCATTGTTTCCTGCATAAGAGATCAAAATTTGCCATAATAATTAAGAGCTAGTGTAATCATCTGCGGGCTAGTGCAATTTTGAATCAACTTGCCCTGCTGGCTAGTGCAAAAAAAAGTTAAGCTTGACCCCTGGATAGAAGGCATCCTTAGGATGGCAGAGAAAGGGGAGATACTGTTGATGGGGGACCTGAATATGCCAGATATTAACTGGAGCACCTTTCCTGCAGCCACATCAAAGAGCAGAGCCATCCTCGATGCCTTACAGAGGGAATGCCTCAGACAGCTAGTATTGGAACCCATTTGGGAGGGAGCAATCTTAGACCTCATACTCTCAAATGGGGACAGTGAGAGGATTTCAGATCTAGAAGTGGGTAGCCATCTGGGAACAAGTGACCACCAAATAGTGTGATTCACGATAAACTCAGCTGCAGAATCAAGCCATGCAAAAGTGAGGGTACTGGACTTCAGGAGGGCTGACTTTGTCAAAATGGGAGAGTGCCTTAGAAAAGCACTAGCAAACAGGCTAGAAGGAGGGGTGGAGCAACAATGGGGAAACATCAAAACTACCATCACAGAGGCAACAAGCCTTTGTGTGAAACAAATAAATCAAAACAAAACAAAAAGCCACTATGGTTCTCAAAAGAGGTGGTGTGGAAGGTTAGGGAGAAAAAGATAACATTTAGGAAGTGTAAGAAAACACAGAAGGAGCAGGACAGAGAACTGCACCAGTTAAGGCAGAAGGAAGCAGGAAAGGCAATCAGAATAGCAAAGGCCAAAACTGAGGAAAAGATAGCCAACTCGGTTAAAAAGGGGGATAAAACCTTTTATAGGTACATTAGGGAATGTAGAAAGACAAACGGAGGGATAGTGAGGCTGAATAGAATGGACAGTAGGTGGGCAGAGAGGGACAGTGAAAAAGCAGGGATACTGAATGAATATTTCTGCTCAGTATTCACAAAAGAGGAGGAGGGAGAGGTACCTAATCCAATTAACAGAAGCACTCTGGATAGGGGGCTCGATCCAAGTCCTTTCACAGAAGAAAGGGTTCTGAAAGAACTCCTAAAACTGAAGGTGGACAAAGCAATGGGGTCTGATGGGATTCACCCCAGAACTGTAAATGAATTAAGGGAAAAACTAATGACACCACTCACTGCCCTTTTTAATACATCATGGGAGGATGGTGCGGTACATGAGGACTGGAGGAGGGCAGATGTGATTACCCTTCGCAAAAGTGGGAGCAAGACAGAGGCAGGAAACTACAGACCAGTCAATTTGACCTATGTGGTAGGGAAAATGATGGAATCACTTCAGAAGGAAAGAATTGCTGAGTACCTAGAAGCCAGTGGGGCACAGGACACAAAGCAGCATGGATTAACCGCAGGAAGATCATGTCAGATGAATCTAATCGATTTCTTTGATTGGGTGACCAAAGTAGTAGACCAGGGAGGGGCTGTGGACATGGTCTACCTAGACTTTAGCAAGGCATTTGGCACAGTCCCACACAAAAGATGAATAAACAAATTAGCCAGCCTGGGAGTGGGTCCCAGGGTGGTAGTCTGGGTCAAGCATTGGCTGGACAACAGGACACAGAAGGTAATAGTAAACGGAGTCCACTCTGAAGAAAGGGGGGTTACTAGTGGAGTACCTCAGGGTTCAGTACTGGGTCCAGTCTTTTTTAATGTCTTTATGATTGACATTGCAGAGGGACTGGAAGGAAAAGTATGCCTCTTTGCAGATGACACAAAGATCTGCAACAGGGTTGATACACAAAATAGAGTGGAAAGTATGAGAAAGGACTTGGCAAGGTTGGAGGAATGGTCAGGTGTATGTTAGCTTAGATTCAATGCAAAGAA
This sequence comes from Neoceratodus forsteri, assembly GCA_016271365.2. NCBI lineage: Eukaryota > Metazoa > Chordata > Ceratodontiformes > Ceratodontidae > Neoceratodus > Neoceratodus forsteri. The sequence continues at coordinate 450,729,029 of JADMNL010000023.1, read as the reverse complement.
GTGCAAGGTAATGCACCTGGGAAAAAAAACCCCAGGGGAAGAGTACACAATGGGGGGGAGGTAGTAACAACAACAAAAATGGAACGAGACCTGGGGATAATCATATCAGATGACCTTAAGGTTGGCAAGCAATGTGAGAAGGCAGTAGGGAGGGCTGGGCGGATACTGGGATGTATAGGGAGAGGCATCACCAGCAGAAAACAGGAAGTTGTTATCCCTCTGTATAGACAGTTGGTGTCAGTGAGGCCCCATCTGGAGTACTGTGTCCAGTTCTAGAGATCCCATCTCCCCAAGGACATAGACAGGATGAAGGCAGTCCAGAGGAGGGCAACCAAAATGGTGCAGGGTCTGCACCAGAAGACATACGAAGAGAGACTAAAGGAGCTTAATATGTATACCCTTGAGGAAAGAAGGCAGAGGGGGGACATGATAGAAACTTTTAAGTACCTTAGTGGAAACAACAAAGTCCCAGAGGGTAGTATCTTTCAGAAAAAGAGATGTGCAAGAACAAGGGGACACAATTTGAAGATGGGGGACGGCTCAGGGGCAATATGAGGAAGTATTTTTTCACAGAGAGGGTGGTGGACGTATGGAGCCACCTTCCTGAGGAGGTTGTGGGGTCTAAAACTGTGGGAGAATTCAAGAATGCATGGGGCAGATATAAGGCAATTCTTTGGGGGGGGTAGGAAGAAATATGCTGTTGGTTAACTAGGATCTGCAGCTTATCCTGTAGGTAGGGAAATTGGCAGACTAGGTGGGCCAAGCAGTCCTTATCTGCTGACAAAGTCTATGTTTCTATGGTGGGTGGTGAGTGCCTGCAGTCTCCAGGGAAAGAGTACAAGAAGGTTAGTGGGGTGGTGTTGCCCTGCTGAGAAAGAAGTAAAGTGAATAGTCAAACTGCTAATTTTATGTGTATTTGTTTGCCATTTATTCACAAGGTGTGTTATGCCATTTGTGGCTGTTACAGATATTTATTTCACTTTTTTTCAGTAAAATGTTACCTTTTTTTCCAATAATCCAAATGTCAGTGTCCTTGCTTACAGAGCCAGTGTCTAACATTCCTGCAGGTCTCCAGGTCAGTCCAGTGCAGCATTCCCTACCATTGGCAGCTCTTCACTACTCCAACTGGGGGGGGGGGGCTAAGGTACTGTATTCAGGTAGTACCCAACTGGGAAAGTGTTGTCAAAGGGGAAGGAACAGAGAATCCTTGATGGCACCTACTACTGTGTGGAATGGTCCCACCTGTGGCCAGAGGTTAATGCAGTAGTGGTCCTCTATCATCACAGAGTCAACCCTGATAATACAAAAGAATCTACTTTTTTTGGCACCTTTAGTTAGACTGCCAGAATTTACTGTCACAGTCCAATCTGCCACATATCAGTTAAAGAGAACGCCTGACCATCAGTAGTTTTAAAACTATGTTAAAAACGTATTTATTTTCATTGGCTTTTCCAGACTACTGCTGTCTGTTTAAATATTGCTGTCTGTTTTTAATACTGTGGCTTATACCGTGTACAGCACCTTGATTTCAAAAGGTGCTATATAAATAAAGACTTGATTGATTGATTGATTTTTTAAAACTAAGTGCAGCTGCATGGAACTTTACCATCTCTTTCTCTCTCTCTCTCTCTTTTCAGGGGCGTGCGCTCAGCCGCCTGTTTGCCGCCTGCAGTAGCACTTACAAGCATACTTTATAGCATCTATTTTTAAATCCTCATGTAACATTTTCCTGCATTTACCTGCTACCAGGGCAAAGCTAAACAGAGAGAATAACTTACCAATGTATTTGAAACACTGGAAGTACCCCTGCTGCTCAGTCGGCTCCCTTTCAAACTACGACTTCTATACCCCTTTGTGACTCCAGTGACACATTAAAATATAAATTGTGCCTGTTTTACACACCTCGTTGCACCAAGAACTTTCTCATCCCCAAACAGACCACAAGAGTAAAACATAAATACATACATACATACATACATACATAAATAAATAAATAAACAAATAAGAAAGTCAGGCCAGTACACATAGTTAGTCTGGCTCCTGACCACACTAAGCAGTGCTGGGAGACAGAGAGACAGTATTCACAGCTGCACCTCCTCCATGAACTCCAATTACAGCAGAGCCAACTACTGGCCAGAGACCTCCAGGAACTATTTTTTGAATGGTACTCCTCCAACACTCCAAAAATGTCACTTTCAAAAGGTTTTAAAAGTTTTTTTTTGTTTGTTTACTGAAAAAAACTTTTAAGCCAGTTCACAATAGCAGTAATGCACTCTAAAGTGTGGTATATCATGGGATATCATCACTTCTCAGGCATTGGATGCACTTGGCCTGCGGCCTCGTGTCCAACCACCTAAAGTGTGATGATATCCCATAATATTCCACACCCTGTCATGTATTATTGCTTAAATACAAAATGGATGACATAAATCCATCTTTTGGATGAGACTTTAAACAGAAGTCCTGGCTGCCTTTTCTGGTAGTTGTTCATTAATTCATTCATTAAAAATCTCATGGCACTTCCCAAAAAGATATGGTGAATTTCCTTAGTGAGTTGGCCAAATTTGCCCCATTCACTAACTCATCAACAGATTATCCTGGTTCAATATCAGACAGTTTGCATTTGTATCCTCCTCCCACCAAGATGAGACTAAAAAAAAAAAACAGTATTTCCTTGGTCACCTTTCCCAGTCAATAAAATCTAAATAACTTTGGAGAAAAAAAAAGAAATGTAACTCACTAAAGAAATGTGATTACATGACCATTTGTTATTCTGGAACAACAGCATAGGCCAGGAATGCTTAACTTTCTGAACCTCATTGCTCGGTTTTAGGATTACAAATCAGGGCAGCCATTATACAGTCACGCTAAGTAACTGTGGGGCAATTGCATGTCTTACTGTAGGTATTTATTTTATTGAAACATGTTTCCAGGAAAGGCACACTTAGCTATAATCAGCTTGTTTCAAGGTGCATCCTGAAGGGAGGGGTACATGACAGGAATTACAACAATAAATAACAGTAAGAGAGACACACAATCATCAGTAAAACACTAGTCAGTATCAAGAAATCCATAAAACAATTGTGCAAAACAGCAATTAATTAATAAGACTGGCAGTAAAATAACTTGATTAGGCCAGATGACAGAGACAGGGTAGCAAACAAGAGGAAATCGGGGGCAAAGCATAGAAACAAAGAAACATAGAATTTATTGGCAGAAAAGGACTGCTTGCCCCACCCAGTCTGCCCAAATGGTCTGTGCCTAGTCTGTCACTGAACGCCCTGACTGGTCTCTGACAACCCTCCCTACCCATTTACTAATATTCTCCAAAGTCTGTCCCATGCATGCTTGAAGCCCCCTGTTGTTCTCTCCTCCACCACTTCTGCTGACAGTCTGTTCCAGGTATCCATCACTCATTCAGTGAAATAGTACTGGCTCTCCTCTTTCTTAAAACTCCTGTCCTTCAGCTTCGTTGTATGCCCACTGGTCCTGGTGCTCTTTCTAATTTAAAAGAGACTCCCCTCCTGCTCCCTCTTCACTTATGAACATATGTATTGTACATATGAACATACAAAAATGCCAGCAGACTAGGCCTTGAGGTGTATCCGATTTACTCAAGATGCAGCTCACAGTTGAATCTCTGCTGCTGCCCCCCTCACCTCTTCCTTCCATCCCTCCACAGTTTCCCATCCTGAGTTCCCCTACTGGTCTCTTCCCTCCATCCCTACCTGTACCTTACCTGTGTATCTATCCCATCCCTTCTTAAATTCTCCCACTGATTCCATTGATATCACCTCCTCAGGTAGTGGGTTCCAAGGTATCACCACCCTTTCCATGAAGTAAAGTTTTCTCACATCTTTTTTTTATTCCCTCCCTACCAGTTTTAAGATATTACCCCTTGTCGTCCCTTCCCCCTTCAATCTGAACAACCCCCCCATATACTCTGTTGATAGCCTTCAAGTATTTAAGTCTCCATCATATCACCTCTGTACCTGCTGTTCTCCAGGGAGTACATGTTTAGCTCCTTTAGCCTTTCCTCATAGGGGTTCTCCCCCATTCCGATGATCATCTTAGACACCATCCTCTGGACACTCTCCAGGAGCTTGATGTCCCTCTTTAAGGGTGCCAGAGCTGCACACAGTACTCCAAGTGTGGCATCACCAAGGATTTGTACAGTGTCATGATTGCCTCCTCCCTTCTCGAAGTGATCCCCCTAGCAATGCACCTCAGCATTCTGTTTGCCTTGGTCGCTGCTTTCCTGCAGTGTTCAGAGTGATTAATTTTGCTACTGACCACTGCTCCCAGATCTTTTTCCTCCTCCGAGACTGTTAGCCATACCCCACCAAATGGTATCTGTACCCCAGATTCCTAGCTCCCAAGTGCAGTACACTGCACTTCTGAGTGTTAAACCCCAGCTGCCATGTGACCAACCACTGTTCAAGTCTTTCTAGGTCTTCCTGGAGAGACCTCCTTCTCTCCTCACTGTCCACCACTGCTCCTAGTTTGGAGTCATCAGCGAACATGATCATTTTGCTACTAACTCCCTCCGCAGTGTCTGATATGAAAGTGTTGAATAACAGTGGACCCAGCACAGACCCTCACGGGACCCCACTAATGACCCTTCTGTTGTGTTGATAGCTCCCCACCTACCACCACCTGCTGTTGTCTGTTGCTCAGCCAGTTCCCAATCCACTTCACCATCAACTTTCCCACCCCCTGATTCTTTAGCTTGCCCAGCAGTCTCCCATGTGGTACCGAGTCAGATGCCTTGCAGAAGTCCACATACAGGACATCAGCCAGCCAGCCATCATCCAGAGATCTTGTCACCCAGTCAAAAATTTTGATCAGGTTAATTTGACATGATCTCCCCTGGTCGAATCACATCTGTGAGGTTCATGTCCCCACTTGCTCTCCTCTCCTCTCTTCCAGGGTACACATGTTGAGATCCCTCAGTCTCTCCTAGTAGTGCTTTGGGTACAAACTCTGCATCATTTTAGTTGCCCTCCTCTGGACTGCCTACACCCTGTCTATGTCTTATCCGAGGTGCAATCCACAGAACTGGACACAATACTCCTGGTGGGTTCTCACCAACAAGCAATACAGTAGTAACACCACCTCCCCCTCCTGCTGGAGATACCTCTCCTTGTACATCACTGTGTCCCACTGGCCCTACCCACTGCTTTATCACACTACCCTGCCACTTTGCAGTCATCAGATATAACAACCCCAAGTTCCCTTTCCTGCCGGGTGACTGTCAGTACCTTCCTCCCGTATTATACTCATCTCTTGGGTTCCTATGCCAGTTGTAGACAACTCCTTTTCTTTAACATTTCTATTCTGCTCATCTGAGTGGATGACTACCAACGTACTCTTGTGTTATGTTTCCCCTCCAGCTAGTCTAGTGTCCATCTTCAACATGGCACATCATGCTCAATTCATTATTTTTAGTTTTATGGTTGTTCTGGAGCACATGTTGTAATTATACTACTGTACCTTGCAGTGTTTTTTTTTTTGTTACAAAAACCTATGTGTAACCCCTAGGTGGTGCTATCCCAAGGGATACTATCCCTGCCTGCGTGACTAGGTGCAGATCGAGGGGCCTGAGTTCTGTGAATGGGTGCCTCCACCCGTAGTGTTGGTTTAAGGGTAGTGTATCTGCTCTGGGTACAGCCATCTGGGACACTGATACCCTCCTCTAACCCCTCTAGTGGCCTACACTGGTCAGCAAATAGAGAATCACAGTTAACGCCAGAATGCAATGTTGAACCCAGACATGGCATACTTACCACCAGGACCATATCAACTGCACTGGCCCTGGAGACTCCCTGTAAAATAAGACCTGCAATGGAGAAAGGCAATAGCAACACAGTATCCCCTCCACAAAGGTACACTATAGACAGTTTAAATGCAGAAAGGCTTGGATCTGATTTATTCAGGGGATGTAAACAGAGGTGGGGCAGTAATCTAGTGTTTGATTTCAGTTCTGATTTAGTCAGGTTAAACATGCATGCCCTAAGAGTCCCTCTAGCACAGTCACACACACTCTGGGTACCCAGTTGTCATGCAGGCTAGCCTGAAGCATTGCCCGGGGTAGGCCGGCATTGCAGCTGTTGTTGAGGCCATTAGGAAAGAAAAATACAACATGCACTTTAACCCACAATTTGTATTCTGGAGCCAGATGGCTCATAGAAACATAGACTTTGATGGCAGATAAGGACCGCTTGGCCCACCTAGTTTGCCCATTTCCCTACCTACAGGATAAGCTGCAGATCCTATTTAACCAACAGCCTGTTTCTTCCTCAGTTCATAATGGTCAACCAAAACAATTAAATCAGGTGACACACTTTGAGGTTTGTTGCAGGGAGCTACCCTGATGTTTACTCATGCTACCCAGACCAGGATGCAGGATTGACGAGATGAAGACCTCAGGATGGTATGCTGGTTTGCCTGGGGAAGCAGGCCCACATGACGCACCGTGGTGGTTGATTCTGTTGATGGTGTTCAGCAGGGAGCTGAATCCCTGAGCAGGTCTTTCGTAGGATGAATCTCTGAGGCATTAACGGCAATCTAGGCCGAGATGGTGAGGCCCAGACCAGGTGAACAGTTTGAATTTCAGTCTTATTAATTGCTGGATGTAACTTCCAGCTAGTGTGACACAGTCAATTATCTGGGGAACCAAATCGCGACCCACACTACACATTCAGCACAATTATAGTAAGAACAGTTTGGATGACAGTCTGGTTGCAATTAAACAGTGTCTCTGCGCAAACCGTATGCTCTGTGGTTATTTTAAGTCCTGACAGGCTGATCGCTCCAGGAGCAAGTGTTCAGTCCACATCAGGTGAAATTCACTCTTTTACAATTCAGGATTCTGGCCACAGTAACAGTAATTTCGGATCAAGTCTGAATATTAGACTGCAGACTTCCTCAAACGAGAAGATGGTAGCAGGCAGGCCAGGCACAGCATTCCTGCCGATTCCCCGTTCTACTACGCAGGAGTAGCTGCTCAAATTACTTGAGCTGTTCACTCTCTCAACTCCAACTACACACTGACTCACTGCTACAGGCAGCTCTTGGATTTCCCAGTGATCCAAAAGGTTCGGTTGGTGGATCCATCTGTCTGTCACAACAAGGGCTCACCCTCTAGGTCCATTTAGTAAAAACTACAATTCCTACAGAAATTCACTCATACAAGACCTCTGGGGACAGTCTCCATTTTAAGGTCCTCATAGGTACTGATTGGTCCAAACTGGCAGTCCAGAACAAAAATGGTGTCTCTCAGCAAAATGTCCATGCTGTAAAGGAAAGCAGGTTAGACAAATTACAATATCATTATTATTAAAGCAGATAATCAGCAAACAATCACAGATCCTAGTAGAGTTCCCTCTGCACGATTAGCGATGGCAGAATAAAGTGGCTGTATTGCAGCCCGGGGGAAGGGGGGACTCAAGCCTGAAACCACTTGGCCCCCACCCAGATTAATTATAACCCGTGAAACAGATACCTCTTAAAGAGACATGCACAGAGGCTAACAGGGCATTCACATGGTAGCTCTTTTAAACTGTTTAGACACAGAACACCAGCCTGGCATTGGGCATTAGGCAAGCCGAGGAAGACATTTTAGGAACCTCCATTTGTAGGGGGGTTACATATGGACACATCTATATCTTATTAGTGCAGTGGGTGCTGGGTGCTGAACATGTCTCCCAGTCAATGCATACTTGCAGGCTCTCTACATCATATATGTTAACAAAATAAAAGAAAGAAAAAAAGCCAAGGTGTGACTGCTTGTCAGTATGATACAGAATGACTTTAAGACAGGAAACTGACAATATATATATATACCACTGCTGTTCAAATGGATAGGTTTATTGCCAACCATCTGACCAAGTCATCACAAAGTAAAATAAACATGCTCGGTCACAGTTTGTCCTATCATACAGCCTGTTCAATGAAACTCCATCATAAAGGTGAGAACACTCAGACTGAATCTGAGTTTCCTTTTTGGAGTAAACATTTTTCATTAAGGTCAATTTCTTACCTCAGTTGATGGCCCTATTGCTAAACTCAAATAACCCATTTACAAAAAATTACTAAACTCAAATAACCCATTTGCAAAAAAAAAAAATAAAAAAAAGTATTGAAAAGACAAAGAGCTTCAGCACAAAAACGTTGAGGCAAGGGTTGCCCAAAAAGTAGCATTAATTCCCTAGCCAGTATGTTATCAAATGTCTCCATTGTGAAGCAATTGCATCTTGGGCACGTATATACCATTAGGGATACTATTCTGTGAGGGATACTATTTTGGAGAAAGTAACACAGATGCAGGGATCAACATCTAGAGTCTGATGGCCATTCTGAGGCAGAGAGAACTAATAATTTGTTCCTGCACGATCTCTGCTCTCTAGCAAATGTATTTTTTATGCTTCAAAAAGATTAATTATTGGGCAGACAAGTTGAACGCTGAAGAATCTGATGTTCCTTGTAACCCTTGCTTTGCCACCAGTGTGTATACACATCCTAAAAACCTAGACGTTCTAAATCTTCTAGCAGTCTAAGGGTCAAGTGAGCTGTTTGCTTTCCCTTTTCTTTTGACTTTTACATGAGTATCATATGCCCCCAATAGGATTACATCTTATCTCATGGGTTCAGACATAAACCGAGCGACACCAGAGCAATGATATGCACGGGACTGTCTGTGCATGCCATTGTTGAGTGGTGACTCCCAAGTGATCCATTTAAAAACATGTGCCAGGGTTTCAGGGTGTCACCAGACATGTCTGTAGGCTCTTTACAAAAACTGATTACTCCTTAGAGAAAAAAAATAATAATTGTAAAAACGCCCCAGATCAAACACAGCAGCTAACAATAAACTAAATTGAACCTGCAGATTTGGTTATAGCCATTTAATTGTGTGTCTACTTGGACTAGAGCTGGGCAAAAGTTGCAAATGCCACTTTAACGGGTGCCACTAGACAATCATAAGATTTCAGATGTTGCCAAAGGTGGAAGTTCGAAAAATTCTGCAAAAGTTGTGAAATTTCATGGATGTTCCACTAAAGTGGAATTCACAACTTTTGCCCAGCTCTGGTCTGCAGTGGTTACCCTTAAATAGAGTGCATTGCCTAAATTGGCTTCTTTAAAACTCAATGTAGCTAACAGCTCCATTTGAAATTCAAAGCTTCCATTGCTTAACCTGATACAAAATGGCTGCACAGGGTACACTGAGTTACCTAGGAAATTCACAGGTGATTAAAGGAGCATGCTAAAAGGAGTACCACAAGCTCCCAAGCTCTAAACACATTCCATGACTAGCATGCTCTACCCTTTGCATTATTCACAAAGTTAAAAATATCAGGTGGAAAGCACTTTACTTTACATTACCTAGCTGGAAAGCATTTTACTTTAAAGGAGCCAATTTAGGCAATGCACTCTATTTAAAGAGCTAGTGGAACCAAAAAAGACAGACAGGAAAATTATAAAAAATTTTAAGAAGCAGTCAGTTGTAACTTTTTATTTCTGAAGTATTTTTCTTTGTGCATTAGGAAGTTTTCAAGTGATAATATTGTGTTGGCTGAGTGGAATAGCTCTCAGCTTGGCAGCTGACATATCTGTCTCTTGTCTCGTCACTACATCATCAGGATTGTGATCTCATTGAACAATGACATCACAGGTGACTGACCTGGCATCTACTGAGTGGCTGTTCCTAAGCAGCAGGAATGTCACAGCCAGTAAAGTCACAGTGCTGATGATGTAATGGAATAGAACTAGATATGTCAGCTGTCAGGCAGAGTGATGTTTTACACAGCATACATACTAACACCAGGTACACAATCTTCTAGTTAACTAAAGGGAAAATAAAGAGTACCACAGACATAAAAGGTAATAGCTGACTTCTTTTAAAAACCAATATTAGTTTTAGGCAGTACACTAGCATTTACATACATAGATAAAATGATGCTGTTGACAGATAAGGACTGCTAGGCCCATCCAGTCTGCCTGTTTAAGCTGCCTAACAAAGCAACCACTGACCCTATCTGTTCATTGGCTTTAGCTTTTTCTTCCTATATCTATTATTCCTTTGTTTCTGTCCCATGCATGTTTGAAGCCCGCCACTGTATGGGCTGCCAACACCTCCTGGGGCTGGCTATTCCATGCATCCACCACCTTTTCTGTAAAAAAAGAACTTCCTGACATTTCCCCTTATGCAGTCACCCCTCAGTCTCCTGTTGTGTCCTCTTGCAGGAAAAACAGAATTGTAGCGAGCAGGGTTTGAACCTGCATGGTGAGAACCCATTGGATTTCAAGTCTGGTGCCTTAACCAGACAGCTATTGCCACTATATACCTGTAAATGTATCTGACTGTGTAACTTAAGCAACTGGAGAAGTACACACAGACCCCAGTGAAACTTGAACTCATGACCGCTGGTTTACAAGACCTGGGCTCTCACTACTGAGCTATAGGGCCAAATTTAAGGGTAACCACTGCAGGCAGTTTATAGTTAGGACCAAACCATGGGATTCCATCTTGACATCTAGTGGTTTGACTTATTCATATTGTAATTCCAATCTGAAAACTAATAGAAACCCTTTTCCATAGAGATACAAGTAAGAAAATAGCCAGTTTAGGCAGTACAAATGTTTTACTTTTCAGAGTTACCGGGGGGGGGGGGGGTGCACTGGACTCTGTTTATATGTGACAATAAACCCTGCCTCTGGGGCTGTAAGAAATGATAGCTGCAGACTGGAGAGAGTAAAGCAACTATGTGACAGTAAACCCTGTGTTTTTAGTTTCTGTGGCCAGAAAATATAACCTGAGACCACAGGCAATGTCAAGCCCTGCCTTTATTATTTTTCTGAGGCTAGTACTACAAGTACTACCACCACCATCACTAACAGGGAAATGAACTGAATTCTGAAACAGTAGAAGAAGGCAGCCACATTCCAAAAATTAAAAAAAGCTGTCATGTTTTGTAAAAAAAGGCTTTCTTCTCTGTTCTCAAAAGATGTGACGCTTGCAGTATGTAATTGTGACATTTGCAGCATGATGCCTTGCTAATGCTAATTGGTATACAAGCAGACTGGATGGGCCTGGTGGTCCTTTCTGCCATCATTTTTCTATGTTTCTATGAGGAAGTGGCTGAGAGAATGGACTAAGAAGAACTGAGACTTGCCTGCCTAGTGTGCCCCCATATTGAGAGTTGTTAACATAAATGTAAATTACATACCTACCTTAATTCTTCATCTTTTTATTTATTTAAGAGATTTACCAGATAAGCATACTGAGCAGGAACCGCTCATTTCCAGATACGACCTGGGGGTTACATACAATACAAATAGGTGCAAAAACAATGGTGCATACAACAGGTTCAGAGTGGAAACATATAGGGTGATAACATCAGGTCCAGAAAAGTTACAGGCTGCACTATGCATTTTTGGATGAAGTCTCCACCATTCATTCACACTATTGGAACTATGGCAGAGGTGTTAGGACCCAGCGGAGCCAAAAATATTCAGGATGGCTGGTGCCGAGATAGGACATGGCACCATGAGGCTGGCTCATGTCCGTATAGGCTATCTCAGTGTCGACCCTTTAACCACCTCAGTACCTTTTTGAACAAGGAGGTGCAGCATAAACTAACCTAGGAAAAACCTAACCTAATCCAGACATAAGATAGCCCAGAACACCCGAGTAAGAAGGGTCAATTCAACAATGTCTTCACAGCCCAGACCAATGAGGGAGTGAAGACTAGAAACAGGATGTGTGAGCTTGGGGAATGGTGGGTGGACATGTGATTGAGTGGTGAAGGCTTCCTCCAGAAGATCAAGAATTACAGTAGATACATAGTTTCCATATCTTCCTGGACTAAAATGTCTTCACCATTCATTCACTCTATTGGGAGAGTACCAAGCTAAGAACCAATCCCCCAAGCAGGGCAGCAGAAGACAGAGCTTACTGAGGACAGCAGTCCATTGAGGATTGTCCTGCCAAAGGAAGTATGCTGGCTGGCGTGGACATCCAGAGAGTAGTGCTTTACAAAGGTATGCACAGAGCTTCAAGTAACCGCCTTGCAAATATTTGCAATGGACACATTATGAATCTCTGCCAGAGATGCCGCAACCACTCTGGTAGAGTGAGCATAAACCCGACCTTCCAACTTGACCTCTGCCATTGAGTTGTAATGGCAAAGCCACGTCACTAACCATGCATAAATGCATCTAATGGCAACAGGTTGACCCAGCTAGGCCATGCTGAATGACATGAAGAGTTGCTGAGATTTGCGAATCTCTTTCATTCTGTCGATTTAGAAATACAAAGCCCCCTTGACATCCAGGGAGTGAAGGGTGCATTCCCCTTCATTCTGGAAGTTGTCAAAATAAGTAGGAAGAACCAAGGGTTGATTAAGATGAAATTCGGAGACCACTTTGGGTAGGAATTTAGGATGAGTATGAAGTACCACCCTAACCTGTTTTGATAGCTATAAGTGGGCTCATTTGTTTGGTTCACTGTGTGGCAGGCTGCATTTGTAGAGGCCTATTTCTTCTGTTTTAAAACACAATTGGTGTAATTTAACTGAGTCGGTTTCTTTGAATTGGAGACCTATATCTTCTAATTCCAAGCCTATTTTGATGTGTTGTTGGTGAAGCTGTTTGAATTGGAGTCCTGTTTCTTTGGGTAGCAAACCTATTTTGGGGGCTTTGAGTAGAATTGTGATTCATTGTTGCTGGTTTCACTAGTTGCAAAGTTTGAGTGCACAGTGGGGGAAGGGTGCTAATAGTCTGGCCAGGTCTCACTCAATAGGGAGGCAGAGCTGAATCAGGTGTGGAGTCAGTGCTTTGGCTTCTCAGAAGGAACTAGAAGGGGGACAGGATCAGATCTATAGTACAGTAGCTTCTTGTTTTACATTGTTTTTCGTGGATTCTACTTGGTAGAATGTTATTTCTTTTCTTTCTTACTACTAAGGGGCTAGCAGGGTATTGTTTGGGGCTGTTGGAATTTTGAAACCTGTTTTGGTAGCTATAAGTGGGCTCATTTGTTTGGTTCACTGTGTGTCAGGATGCATTTGTAGAGGCCTATTTCTTCTGTTTTAAAACATAATTGGTGTAATTTAACTGGGTCTGTTTCTTTGAATTGGAGACCTATATCTTCTAATTCCAAGCCTATTTTGATGTGTTGTTGGTGAAGCTGTTTGAATTGGAGTCCTGTTTCTTTGGGTAGCAAACCTATTTTGGGGCTTTGGTAGAGTGTGATTCATTGTTGCTGGCTTCACTAGTTGCAAAGTTTGAGTGCACAGTGGGGAAGGGTGCTATTGGTCTGACCAGAGACATCAGCTACCTGATTGTTTCTGCAAGACTTGGGCTGGTCCCACCCACCCAAACCCCTCACCCCACCCACCCCTGGTCCATTATTCCTTTATACTAGGGGTTCTGACATCACTTCCTCAAACAGGCAAAGGATATGCACCTGTCATAGCAGAAGCAGACATCCAGGAAATGAACAGCAGCAAGTAAAGAGGCGACTGCTCTCTCAGTGGAAGGGAAGTAAATGCAAATCTAGGATCTTTCATTATTACTTCTTTGCATTGATATTGCATTGGAAAAAGGAGGAGTAGGAGTTTGAAGAGGTTGTGCAATGGCTACTTAAAGTCTCTTTTTGAGTGTGGATAGGAAGGATAGGAATATAAAAAGCAGTTGCTCAATATATCTAAACATGTGCAACAAAGGAGGTAAGGGAAATAAAGAAAATGTTTTGCACTGATAGAGGGAGGAGAGGGGAGACTTAGGGGAGTGTTTGGTATCCTGCATCTGGAAGGGTGGGGGGTCGCTGGTGGGCAACAACAGCAATGGGTAGGGTGGTAGGCTGCAACAACTGCAGTGTACCAATCTTTCTAAACATTGCCTGGAGTGTGGGAGGATGTTTAGTGTGCAACCACATAGAAAAACTTAGAAAGGAGATTGAGGGTCTGCAGGAGGAACTAAGACAGGCAAGGCAGATTGGGGTGGGTTTAGCCCAATACTGGAGGGAGGAAGAAGGGAGATGAGGGAGGGTGATTTAAGCCAACAGTGGGCAGGAGAGGGTCAGAAGAAGGGAAGCAGAGACAAAGGGGCCCAGGCCAGGAAGAACGGTTGCCGGGGAAACTAGGTCAGGAGACAAAAGACAAATGGAAGGAGGAGATAGGGACTTGTGAGTGGAGGCAAAGAAGTGGCAAAAGTCATGGAGTGGAAAGGAGAGAACAGGTTACTATGAAGAGAGAGGGAGCGGGCATTTGTGAAGGGTCTTCAGAAAACAGCTGTGCACTGCTAGAGAGGAAGAAAGTGGAGGAGGGAAATGATGAAATTAGAGGAGTAATTGATAAATGCCTGGACCAAACTTGAGCGGGGGGAAGTTCTGCTGGGAGAATTGCAACGGGGTAAAAGGGGGAAATAATGTGCAGGAGGAAGAAGAGGAGATGGAAATGAGAGAGGCAGATGAATGGAAGCAAGCAGGGAGTAAGAGGGGTGGAATCTTAGTGATGAGGGACTCAATACTAAGAGGAGTTAGGTGGGGTAGCAAGGGGGAGAGGCATAGTCGCATTTGGGTGGAGGCCATGCCAGGAATGACAGCGGAAAGGGTGGGACAGTCTGTTCTGAAATATGCTAGAAGGGGTAGGGACAAGCCTTATTTAATTATACATCTCGGACAAATGACCTGGCTGACAAGACAGTAGATATAGTCCAGAGGAGGTTTGAGGAACTAGCACAATTATGTGAGGGGGCAGGAAGATCAGTAACATTTTCCGAGATACTTCCGGTGCCAAAGGCAAGCACAACAAGAAAGCTGAGAATAGAGGAATTTAACAGATGGCTAAGAACCTAGTGTTGTGCTAAAGGGTATGAGCTGTTGGGGGTGGGGAGGGACCTGGGAGGACAGTAGTCTCTATGCCAAGGACAGACTACACTTGAGTGAGGAGGGAAAGAAAGTGTTGAAACAGAGGATGGAAGAGTATATAGAGGAAGTTGGGAATTTAAACAAGGAGAGGGGGGTGGCAGTTGGGGAAGAGATATGCAGAGACCACAGGTTGGGGAAATCATATGAGCTACCTCCCTATAACAGTGACAAAGGACAAATGGCAAGTACTGTTGGTGATGCTAGGAAAGGAGGGCAGGATGGGGGGAGGTGGAAGGTGGTTACCTTTAATGCTAGGAGCCTTGGGAGGAAACTGCAGAGTTACAGGTTCTCATGGCAGAGGGGAGAGGTGGACATTGCAGCCATCACGGAAACATGGGCCACCCAATATAATGACTGGGACTGTCTGTACCAGGGTACAGGTTATTTCGTAGGGGACAGGGTGACTGGGAAAGGAGGGGTGGCACTATGTGAAGGAAGGACTGAAGTGTGTAAGGGAGGAAGGGAGGAAGGTAGACAGAGTCACTTTGGGTGCAATCCAGGATTCCAAGAATGGGATTCTTAGAATGGGAGTGGTGTACAGGTCACCATCTCAGATGGAGGAGTTAGACAGGGAACTAGTGGGACAGATCAGGAGGACCTGCGAGAAGGGTAGTGTGGTGATTGTGGGGGACTTCAACACGCCAGGAGTGGACTGGAGCACCCCAACAACCAGGAACAGAAGGGAGCAGGTACTGCTGGATGCCTTCCAGGACAACTTCCTGATGCAAATGGTCAGTGAACCAACCAGGTTAGGGAATACCCTTGACCTTGTGAGAGAACTTACAGTGGAGGAACTGCTGTCAGGGAGTGACCACCACTCAGTATGGCTCACATTGGATATGGGCAAGGAAGGAGTGGAATCTGGCACAAGAGTGCTGGACTTCAGGAGGGCCGACTTTGGGAGGATGGGGGAAGTGGTAAAAGGGTACCTGGCCAGAATTCAATCTAGTATGGATACTAACCAGAGGTGGGAGCTCATAAAGCTGGGGATAGTGGAGGCAACCAAAATCTGCTGCAAAGCCCAGAGCAAGAAGGCTAGGGCTAAGAAACCAAGCTGGTTGAGCAAGGAGGTCATGGAAAAGGTAAGAAGGAAAGAGTTGCCTTTAGGAAGTATAAGAAAACAGGAAGGGGGGGATGACACAGAGGAGTACTTGACAGAATCGAAGGAGGTGACAAGGGCAGTAAGGGGAGCCAAAGCATCTACGGAACTCAGGCTGGCACAAGGTATTAAGAAGGGGAGAAGGACTTCTTTAAGTACATCAGGGAGAAAGGAGCTGTAAGGACCACATAGTAAGGGATTAGGAAGGGGGTTGGGTGGAAGCAGGGTACGTATATGGAAATGAGCTCAAATGAGTACTTCTGCTCAGTATTTACTAAAGAGAAGAGGGGGGTGACACCCAAGGTGGGAGAAATGGCAGAAGCAGGGGGGGAAGTGGTGACAGATGGGAAAATTATGGACGGCAGAGTTCGAGAGGGTTTGAAGGCATTGAGGGTGGACAGGGCACCAGGCCCAGATGGCATCCACCCCAGGGTACTGAAGGAGCTGGCAGAGGTCCTTGCAGGACCATTGGCAGACCTATTTAATGCCTCACTACATTCAGGGTGTGTACCTCAGGACTGGAGGATGGCTCATGTGGTGCCCCTCCACAAGAGTGGCCCCAAGGATGAACCGGGAAACTACAGACCAGTGAGCCTCACATCCATCGTGGGTAAGCTAATGGAGACTATCCTGAAGGAGAGGCCAAAGGACTACAAGACAACAGACAGCATGGCTTCATATGTGGCAGATCCTGCCAAACCAACCTGGTCGAGTTCTATGACTGGGTAACTAGGCAACTGGACAGGGGCCATGCAGAGGATGTCCTGTATCTGGACTTCAGTAAGGCATTCGGCTCGGTGCCACATGGAAGGCTGGGAAGGAGGCTAGTAGGCACAGGGGTGGGTGCAAAGCTGGTGAGATGGGTAGGAAACTGGCTGCAGGGAAGGCAACAGAGGGTGGTGGTGGGTGGGGAGCTCTCACACCCAAGGGCAGTGATGAGCAGTGTCCCACAGGGGCTCGTGTGTTGGGACCAGTGTTGTTTGGGATACTCATTGCAGACATATCATGGGACATCAAGAGCAAGATCAGTCTGTTTGCTGATGATACCAAGGTTGGCGTGATGGTGGATGACCTAGGGGATGGGCAGGGTTGCAAGGATGATCCGGCAAAGCTTGAAACCTGGTCAGACACCTGGCAACTGGGGGCTTAATGCCAAAAGTGCAACGCTACTGCATTTTGGGATGAAGAACCCAAGGAGAGTTACCAGCTAGGGGAGTGCAGCTAGCCCAGACAGAGGAGGAGAAGGATCTGGGTGTGCTCATACAGGGCAATGAACAACCTGGCACAATGTAGAAGGCAGCTGCAATGGCCAACAAAATGCTGGGTTGTATTGCAAGGGGTATATCCCCGAGAGGAGGAGGTGATTCTGCCACTGTATAGGTCATTAGTTAGACCACACCTGGAGTACTGCGTGCAGTACTGGCATCCGTATCTGAAGAGGGACATTAAGTTACTGGAGGGGGTGCAGCGCAGAGCGACAAAGATGATCAAGGGGCTGGAGGACTTATCATATGAGAGGGGGTTGAAGGAACTGAACATGTACTCACTGGAGGAGAGGAGAGACAGGGGTGACATGATTGAAACCTTTAAATACATGAAAGGAGTAAACAAGACGGGTACAGAGGGGCTGTTCAAAGTAAGGGAGGGAGGGACACCAGGGGCCATGATATGAGACTGGAGCAAGGAAGGCTCAGGAGGAGATGAGGAGACACTTTTCAGAGAGGGTGGTGGCTGGGTGGAATGCGTTACCTGCAGAAGTGGTATGCAGTAGAACAGTGGACTGCTTCAAATGAGGATGGGACAGGACAAGGGGGAGGGTTAATGAAAGGGAAGGGTGGAAGGGAGGGGCAGCTGCAGAATAAGGGGTGCAAGCTGCACATTCGAACAGACTTGATAGACCTCTAGGCCTTTATCTGCTGGCAAATTTCATATGTTCGTATGTTCGTATCCTTGTGAAAGACAGTATATGGAGGGTCTGTGACCAAGGCATTAATTTCAGAAATCCTACAAGCAGAAATAGTGGCCACCAAGAAGGCAGTCTTCCACGTCAGAAACTTCAAGTCACAGGTGGCCAGAGGCTCAAATGGTTTATGGGTGAGCATATATAGTACGAGGTTAATATTCCACACGGCCACTGGCCTCCAGATTGGAGGTCTCATGTGCAGGAGACCTTTAAGAAATCTTTTGACTAGTGGTCACTGAGTCAATGTTATAATCTGTATTGACTCAAGGTAGACCAAAATCATGCAGAATTGTACCTGTACTGTTGAATATTGCAGTTCTGCATTTGACAGGTCTAAATGGTACTCCTACACCTTATTTGGTGGGCAACAAAATGGGTCCAGATGGGATTTTGCACACCAAATAGAGAAACGCTTCCATTTAGCAGTGTAAGTCTTCCTAGTAGAAGGCTTATGAACTGCCAAGAGGATCTCTGAGATTCTCTGGGAAACCTTAAACCTACCCACTTCTATCTCCTCAGGAGCCAGGCATGGAAGTAAAGGCAGCGCAGGTTAGGATGGACCACAGATTCCTGTGTCAGGAGGTCCATTCATGGAGGAAGTTGTCTCAGAGGGACCTCGAACAATCTGTTGATCAAGGGAAAACATATCTGTCAAGGCCAGTATGGAGCGATGAGGATCATCTTGCCCCCCTGTGCCTGCAATTGGAGTAGCACCCTCTGAATTAGTGGAAGAGGAGGAAATGCATACAGAAAGTGTCTTGTCCACTGCAGTCTGAATGCATCCTGACAGAAAATGCCAGGTTCTGGATTTCTGGAGTAGAATAGAGGCAGTTTTGCTCTGAGTGGGGAAGTAAAAAGGTCCAGTTCTGGACTCCTCCACTTGTCGAATAGCGACTGTACGATGTCTGGTATGAGCGACCATTCATGTGGATCTGCCTCTGTGCCGCTGAGATGATCTGCTAGGTTGTTTCGAATTCCTGGCAGGTAGATTGCTTGAATTAAGGCATCCTGCTCAATACACCACTCCCATACCCTCATAGCCTCTCTGCACCTAGGGTAAGAATGCACCCCCCACACTTTTTGATGTAGTACATCACTGCCTTGTCCATTTGAAGGATAATTACTTTGTGACAGAGGAGATCCTTCAGGGCTTGGGCAGCATATAGGACAGCTCTCATCTCCAAGACATTTATGTGTAGGTGTGATTCCTCTTGGTTCCACACTCCTTGAGTGTGGAGGTCCTGGCAGTGAGCTCCCCAACCAGTCACAGATGCATCCATGGTAATGATGATCTGAGGTTCCAGTGGGGGTAAAGAACAGGCCTTGTAGAAGCTTGCCTTCCTGCGCCCACCATGCAAGTGACCTTATCAGAGGCTCTGTCACCTTTATGTGAAAAGATTGCAGGTACGTGGTCAGTGACCACTGTGTACTGAGCATCCATTGAGTGGTCCTCATGTGTAGCCATGCTAGAGGCACCGTGAAGACAGATGATGCCATGAGGCCTAGCATCCGCTGCATCAAGAGGGCCTGAATAGAGTTGTTCTTCTTGATGCAGCGAGCTATTTGGAGACTGTCATTCCTCCTGTCTTCTGGAAAGAAAGGCCTCGCCCTGGAAGTACCCAGGAAGGCTCCTATGAAGAGGAGTTGCTGGGGGGGTTTAAAACTGGGACTGTTCCAGATTCAGAAGAACCCCCATGGAAGTGAGGAAGTAAGAAGCTGTGGTGACTGTTTCTTGTATCTCCTGCCTAGATGGGCTTGCTAGGAGCCAATCATCCAGGTAAAGGAAGACTTGAATGCTGAGTTTTCTGAGATGCACTGCAAGTACTGCAAAGCACTTTGTAAAGATTCGATGCACCAAGGATAGCCCAAATGGCAGGACTCTGAACTGATAGTGTTGACCCAGGGCCACAAAGCGGAGGTACTTGTGGTGACTTGAGTGCACTGGAATGTGCTGGTAGGCATCCTGCATATCCAGGGATGCCAGCCAATTGAACTGATGAATCAGAGGAAATAGAATTCCTAGGGAGATCATCTTGAATTTCTCCCTGAAGAAGTACTTGTTTAACTTTCTGAGGTCTAGAATTGAGCGCATGCCGCCTGTTTTCTTTTGAACCAGAATGTAATGGGAGTAGAAATCTGTGTTCTGCATGCAGAACAACTTCTACTGCTCTGCTCCATAGGAGGCTCTGTACCTTGGAAGCAAGAAGGTCTGCCTGAGTGGTGGCCAGGCTGTGCTGTCATTTGGGTGTAAGATCTGGTGTAATCGCTGCAAAATTGAGAGAGTATCCCTCCCAGACAATCCTGAGGACCCATTTGTCCATTGTAATGGACTTTCCCTGGTTATAAAACTGAGTCAGATGCTTCCCTGCTGCCATAGAGGTATCCACCTCAGGCAGTTGAGGTGGTACGTGGCCCAAATCTTCAGAGGGTGGCACTGGGCGCTTTCAGGCCCTGTGCCATTTGCTGCATTTTCTTTTGTGGCTGAGGGGTTTGGTTCCTGTTAAAGGTTCCTCGACCCTTACCCTGAAAGGACAGTCTGTTATGAAATTGCTAACAATTACCACCTCTCTGAGGGGTGACCAGAGCTAGTCTGACTGTTTTAATGGCAGTCCTGGTTTTCTGGGAGGCCTCCAGTGCTTGCTCCACCTGTGGGCTGAACAGATAAGCACCGTCAAAGGAGAAGTTCATAACTTTCTGCAGAGCATCATTTGAGAAGCCTGAAGTTCTGAGCCAAGAATGTCGACATGTACAAATCCCAGTAGCAGCTGCCCCAGAGGCAGTGTTATAGGCATCCATGGCAGCTTTCAGCTGTTGATTGTTGGACTCTATGCCCTTGGTAATTGTCTGAAGAAGCTCTGTGTTAATGTTAGATTCTGGGAGGTTCACGACCGTTGATTTGAATGCATGCCACAGGGTGTACTCGTACTGAGAGTAATGGCCCTGGCAACTAGCAATACGCATACCCAAGGATGCTACCATGAAAACCTGTTTCCCCGGAGTGTCGATCTTATGAGGCTCTTTATTCACGGGCTGTGCTATGGATTTCTGGAGTATGGCTTTATCATTCTCCGCAAGCACCACAAGAGCATCTGCAAAAGGCTGAGATGCTAGGAGAGGCCTGTCTCTGGGATGGGCATACTTCCTATCTATGGACTTGGCCACAGAATGGATAAGAGCTGGCCTGTCCCACACCACTTAAGAGAGAGTCTCAAAAGAAGGGAGTACTGGTGGAGTTAAGTCTACAGGAATATCAGGGACATGTAGATACTCCAGACATAAGTCTGCTACGGTCCACAGAAGAAGTCTGAAGGGCCAAGGTAGACCTCATGTTCTTAAGAAGAGACTTAAATAAAAGGTCTTCCACCATAATCTCAGCTGATACAGAAGGCTTACTTTCAAGCCCATAAAAAGAGTCCTCATCTACGTCATCCGTAAAAAGTAGTTCAGGATCAGTCTCATCAAGTTCCACCTTCACCCCCAAAAGGTCACCAAAGGCATGTCTAGAGGGAGGGAGCATTAAAGGTGCTGCCATCAGGATCAGTTTCAAGGACCCAGGCACCAATTACGACCTTGGCACCAATTGCGGTGCTGGTACCAAATGAGGCACTGGCCTCGATAATGGTGCCACATGTGATGCCAGTGTCAACACCAGTGCCAGATGAGGCACTGAGACCCCCTGCACCACCCGAGCCACCAGAAGCCTGCAGTGCCACTAGTGGCTCCCTGCAAGACCTGAAAGAAAGGGGAGGAGAAAGTGGTTGTTGTGCCAGCCCCTGTGAGGAAACAACGTGAGGGGGAAAGGCACATGGAGTCAGCGTCAATGACATTGACACCAGGGAATTCACCACATGCTCATCCTGACCCAACCTGCTTGTCTGTGGTCCAGCAGCTCCTGGGTCCAAACTCCCTGGCATCGGGTCCACCGGCAAGGGCAGCCAGGACAAGCACCTCACCCTTTGCTCCATAAGAGCAGCCCAGTGATGAAACTGTTCCCCGGAAGCCCCATCAGAGGGCAGAGAGGGGCTCCGGTGTCGAAGATCATGACCACGAAGGACAGAAGCCACTGGAAACCCAAAAGGGCTTGGAGTTGGCCTACCATGCTACACTACCAATGATCCCTTCACAGACATAACAGAGGGTGCCCTTGAGTGGTACTGTTTCTTCTTCGACCAACAGGAGGAAGAAGAGCTCAAGGTCGAGCGGTGCTGGGTCCCTGACTGTGATAGGGAATATGCCTACTTCTTTTTATACTTTCAGGAGGACTGCCCTCCCTCCCAAGCACCAGACTGTCCATGGTCAGACACCCCTTCCACAAAGGGCAGCAGACCAGACACAGCCCCACTGCCAGAACAGCTTTCAAGTGAAGTCTCCCTACCATCACCTGCACCATCCATAGTAGAATCCATTGATGGCAGGCTGAGAGAATTCTACTTCTTTCTTAAAGATATTACTATATATATATATATATTTTTTAAATAATAAAGTAAAAGTAAAATTAAAACTAATTGAAACTGTACGATTATAGCTGCTGTTGTATAGACGTGAAGTTTTGACTTACGACGGGTGAGCAACATCATTCACCTAAGTGCACTTGGCAGGGAAAAGAGGAAATGAGGTGATTGGAGGGTCAATGCTGAAATAGCATATATGGGCATGAGCCAGCCTTGCGGTGCCTCGCATGCGCAGTCCTATCTCAGCACCAGCCCTCCTGAAGATTTTTGGCTCCCGCTGGATCCTAGCTCCTCTGACGTAGTCCCAATAGTGTGAAAGAAGGCCAGGACTTTTTAGTCCAGGAAGATCTATATATTTTATTTTAATATGCCAGCTGTGTTATTCACCCAGCCCAAAAGCAAGCAAATCCCACATCTTTAACATGCCTCTTTGGAGAAAATTGAAAGCTGATGTTTGTGTCACTTAGTCCACAGATGCATCATAGCTACTGTTGTCAGTTTCGTGTTGGTCTTCAAGATGAACGTTGCATACAGTATGAAGCCAAAATTTGATGAGTTAATGATCGTGAACACTATTTTCTCTACATTGTCTGGTGTTAATCTTGTTCATTTATTAGTTATGATATCCCCAGCAGAGTAAAATAAATGTTCAGAACAAACATTGGAGAGTGGGCATCAAATATACTTGGAAACTATCCAAGGTAGTCAGCTTTGGCCTGCATGAGTTTTGTGTAACCCCTGGGTGGCACCACCCCCCAGTGTTACACCCCTGCCTACTACCCTGGACATAGGCTAAGGGGTTTGGGTTCGCTAGCTAATAACATTTTTTAAAACCTTTGCGCAGTGCTTCCACTCAGGGTGCTTTATGTGGGTGAGATGGTACTGGGTGTAGCTCCCTGAGCTGCTACACCAGCCACAATGACCAGTTACCTTCCCCCGACATGCCCCAACACACAGTTCCCCACATTTCCACGTTTTGAATTAAAGGCTCTCTCTAATAATATGCTCACACAGGATTTCAAACAACAACAACGAGATATTTATTTTGGGGGGAATAAAGGAGCCAGAAAAGGGAAACAGGAGGAGTAGAGGTTATCTTACTGTATTTACACATGTACAGAGATCATTTGGATTTTTCTGGTGAACCCTCCAGCTGGGTGGCTACATATTAACAGGCAGACATAAATCACATTTTACCATTTGACTTAAGATATCCAGAGCCCTGGCTATCTTGCTGCTGATAAATCAGATGTTAAACTTAATTATTAATAATACCCACACTGGTACCAGTCCCAGATACAGCAGAAACCCTGCAATCTCATACCATACTGGTTAAACAGATACCACAGTCCAAGATGTTGCAGGCCTGATGGAGTTGCAGCTGGTAGCGGTGGCTGGCTATTAATTTGAGGGTGGGGGCAACTTGGAACCAGACTTTTGTAAAGCAGCAAATTACTATTTACAACCACGACAGGGATTGCCCTGCACTTTAACAGACAAAGCAGGGATTGTCCTGCACTTGCAGACAAATCAGGGATTGCCCTGCATTTGCAGACTTTTGAACATTTCAGCACAAACTATGTGGATCTTACATCCAGAACATTCAGCACAATATTTGAAAGTCCCATCCAATACAATGAGAGTGATGCTTCTGTCAAGCATCCTAAACGCAGTTTAAACACGGTCACATCCAGTACTTTATATACCAAAACGCATCCATCCAGAGTAAGTTGGCAATGACACTTTTATCAAGTATCCCATACTTTAGTCACAGGCAGTCACATCCAGTACATTCTATATACCAAGAACATTAGCCACAATTGGAGTCCTATCCAGCACGTCTAGCCATTTAACACTTATACCAAGCGCGCTTATGTGAAATTCTGTGCAGACACAGGTACATTCTCTAAGGTATCTTAGACATTAATTTGCTCTAGGGCCTCCTGTCTCATGTAGTGGCAAGCATGTCTTGGCAGACAGCTCCATGATGGCAGGACTCTAACCCATAGCTACACATTTATATGATTCACTAAGCCCAGCATCTTGCTGCACCTGCAACTTAGCCATTTAGGCCACAGACAAGATGCATCCATTACTTGAACTAGGCAGTCTCTTATGGGGTAGTAGCCCAGAATGATGACTTCAGTACTTCACACTTAACAGCACACATTTCTTAATGGGGCATGGAGTCCCCAAGATTACTTGCTTAGCTTCTCCCTTGCACCTGGGGGTATGAGGGTACTCACTCAGGTCCTCCACGGGTCTTATCCGCAATCAAAGGCATCCTGAAGACTTCTTCAGCTCTCTTACCACTGAGATACTTGGTCAGCGCTCTCACCACTGCATGATGTCATCTGGTCTGGTCAGTGCTCTCACCACTGATGGACATCTGATTCTTCGGTCCACATCTCTCCCTGACGTGGGAGGGAAGGCTAGCCTGTGGAGGACAGTACTGGCAACCTCAAGACTAGCTGTTGCAGAAAGCCCAATTATTGTAACTTGTTAACTGTTAACTGAAGAAAATAACAAATGCCCTCTGAAAACTGAAAGGGCTTGAATTAAGTGGCTCAGGCCTGATGGCATGGCTGGAGCCTGAGCCCCTCTCCCATGGGGGGCTCCCAGGAGGCTGGAGCCTGCTTTGCTGCTCTCTCTCTCAGCTCTGCATTTCTGAATCTCCCTCTGAATCTCCAGACAAACTGGCAACATTGTCTCTTTATAGAGCTCCTAGCACAACTCCTGATTGGTAGCAGGGATGGGGTGACATGTCTCCAAGTTGCTGAGAGACCTGTCAATCAAAACACTCAAGGCACAATTGGGTTGTAGAATTTGTGCCTAAAATAATGTCCCTGTAAGCCCCCATAAGCACTTAGGTGCTTACCCATGAGATGCAGTGAATGTCCCACAAGTTCTGGCTATTTGTTGCTGCAATTCCAATTGGCTGTACTGCTGGCAATGGCTGCTTAACCCACTGTCCCTTATAGCAGATTAGATACAGTCCTGAATAATGTCCTGGTGCAGCCAGAAAGAAGTAATTATTTGCCCCACAGTTCTATAGCTTAAAGGCTGTACTTGAAGTCACTGCACAGATGAAAAACATGGCTCTTTTACTTTTCCTGTCGCTACTGCACTTATGCAAGCTCCCCTTGCAGCAGCTGACAGACTGACACACAGAGTCCCAGATACTGGAATTGCCAGGGAAACAGTAGTCATTTTAACTTTAAGCACTTTTCCCCACATGCACAGTATATTCCCAACAAGCAGCAACAGTTCCATTATTTAAAACATTTTAATTCTTTACTTTTTGGCTGGAGCTGAACATAGCTACACTGGAGGCAGCCAGACACACTGTTATGCAATATTCAGATGACCAGGGCCCTGCACAGGCATACTCAAATGAGCCCCAGTCAGAATTCCTTTAATTCTCATCTGAGTGGTCCCCCAGCAGGCTGTCTGTGGTCACTGGGTCCCAAATAGGTGGAAGGGATCCCAGGACCCACGGCACAGTCCCTGAGGTGACCACAAAACAAGTGGCTCCATATCAAAGGCGTTGTGCGCCAATGCTACTCCCGCTGCCCTGGAGGCAGCACTTTTGCAGTGGGAGCTCACAGTCAGCAGTTTAAGCCCCATGGGGCTAGATTTTCATTTGACTGCAAGCTGGAGCACACACAAGGGCAAACAGGACCTGGGAAGCCAGAAACATTAGGAGCCAAGTCGGGAGAAGCCCGAGAGACAGCGGCAGAAGGACAGAACCAATTGACTAAGGTAAGCCCAAGCAGGCATTTTTTGGAACCCCCATTTGCAAGGGGGTTACATTTGTTTAGTCCATTAATCTATAGGGTAGTAACCTATAGTGTAATCTTTAATACTAATGTTGGACTCAGACAGGTATGCATCTGTCATGCTTACTACTGAGCATACTGTACATCTTTTCCTTTTGGAATTTCAATGCCCTGCAGCTGGCCTCAAATGGCATCCTCCTAACTGTCTGCTTCTGTACTGATTTTTGGTGCAGTCTACTACGTTTGAGATGGTGTCATTGCAGTACTGTTTCCTAATGAAATCTTATCTACTGCATCAATCAAAAGTTGCATGTAGTCCAAAGCCTTCATATCCTGAGAAGCAACATCAGGATGGTGTCTTTCAGAAATGTGGATCTAGCAATGTTGCTAAGATATACTTTTTACTTTGTGCCATGGTTGATACTTTGTCATCATTGCTAAGTCTGATAAGCATCAGTGCTGTGTGGAATGTGGAATTCTGCTGGTGAAATTAGTGTGAAATGACTATTCTGCTAGTGGAATTTCCACTGGAATGTCATTGGTTCTTTTACAGAATTCTGCCAGCTGCGATCTACAGAATAATATTCCATAGAACAGCATTTTTTATGCAGAAAGTCATTCTGCACCATTTCTGCAAAAAAATCTTCTGCTGAACACGTACCACTTCTGCAGAAAACATTGAGATCAGCAGAATAATATTTGGTAGAACAGCATTTTTTTTCTGTGGAAAATCATTCCGCAACCATTTCCACAGAAAATATTGAGATCCGTGGAATAAAATTCTATGGATATGTTGTGGAAAAACTCATTCCACATTTTCCTGCCACGGAATTCCACCATCCCATTTCCACCAAATTTGGCAGAATTTTAATGGAATTTTGAAAACTTTGTGAAATATGGTTCTGCTGGAATTTAAAAATTCTGCACAGCACTAATAAACATGTTATTGACTAGAGACTGGTTCATGTCTAAGTTGTTCCTCATTTTCTCCAAGCTTTTTTGAGACATAGAATGAGTGGATGATTCCACCCTCAGAACTCACTAGCATTATGGCAATTAGTGTGCCAATCAGCAATGTTACTAATCCCTTTTTTTTTCAGGTGGCTGCTTCCCCTGCACCTCCCTTGTTGAGGGTGGCCACCTATGGGGAAGCTGCCAGAGCTCTGCCCACCTGGTGCCATGTCACTTTCTATCCCTGGAACCCCCCTTTGGAGGTCCCATCCCATCGGCTGTGGGACATGCAAATGGCACCCCCAATAATTGGAATACAGTAGATGACTGTTACAGTCTGTATAACTTAAATGTTTTGAGATCTGCTGAATTATGTTTAAATATGATGAAGTTGTTATTCGGAAATATTACTTGCCCCTTCATGGATGAATTAGACTTGATCTGTTTATGTATTCAAGTATAATTCATAGGTGCAGTACTTTGTAGTGAACTAATACAAATTGACAGACAATAAAAAATAAATTTATAAAACAAACAGACCTTGCCGGGTGCAGAATCACTCCCTATCATGTCCAGCTGTCTTCCAACTCCCTCATGCCACCTCCCATGCCCATTCTGGCCCTGGCCCCCCTCCTGTCCAGCAGATTCACCACCCCAACCATCCTGGCCCCTCTAATGTTGAGCTGGATGGGGGGGGGTGGATTCCTGTGGCAATTTCCACAGATGCACCATATGGCTGGCGTTAGCCTGCAGCTATGGTGACTCCTGGGTTTTTGGCACAGGGAACCCCCTTTGCTAAAATTGGGCGAAGGGTCCCTGACACACCAGGAGTTCACCGCAGCCCAAGAATGACACAATTTGTGTCACTGTAAAGGCTCTTTGAAAATTGAGCCCAATGTGTGACGCAATGTACATGTACAAAATTGCCACCTTGACACACTTTTCGTATATTTGAACCATTGTCGGTAATAAAAAAAGCCAACTTTAAAACCCTGTGAGGGGACCCAAGCATTAACTAGTCTTTCAAGTCCTTGATGAATATGTTGTGCTTTGCTGTGTTTGTGTCTTGTAAGTGAGATTCATGAAGGACTGCCATTTTCTGAAACATGAAGGTTTTTTTTTTGCTGCAAAAGACAGTAGTGGTAGTATACATTGGGAGTGATAGCAGGCAGTGCGGTGTTTGAGAATGATAAATTACCCACAAAACCGACCCAATGTGCAGTAAGAGAATGATAGGCAATGGTATGGGCACTGGTCCTCATGTCGACAGTAAAGTGAATTACCTTGTCCTCTGCCCCTCTGAAAACATGCTTCGCTTAAAGTACTAGACTGTTGTACATGCTGGGCACAGCAGTGACTGAAAAGTATTTTCTTCTTGGCATTAATTATCATGGGTCTAAGTATTCTATAAGCCTCCAGAAACCCACATCTTCTACAATAAGAGTATGACTGTATGTCAAGTACAATCATTTCTGTTATTTTATGATTGCCACTGTTATCGGATGGTTTGTGTGAATATTTAGACTTTCTTTCTAAAACCTCTTGTAACTTTAAATGTCTCTAATTAGGGGTAAAGTAAATCTTGGCTTGGGGTGTACTACATGCCCTGACTGGTAAAACAGAGGACCTTACAGAATTCTATCAGACCATACTGGTGATTGCTGTCTCCTACTGTTTCAGCAGATTGTTCCTGTTCACAGAGAACCCTGCTGGATTTCCTTGTACCAATGTTAGAATGTTTGTTTGAACCGTATATAATGTATGGTAGAACACTGTTAATCTTAGGAAATCATCATTTCCTAAGGTTGTTAACCTATTGATGTGCCGTAGAAATGTTAACCTATCGATGCTACGTCACATCGATAGGTTAACAACAGCGATCGGTCTGCGCATGTGCACGCCTTTTTTTACACTGGGAACCGACGGATGAATGCAGCGGTTAGGGAAGGACTCAACGGCTGTGGCGTGACAATATTTCAAAAGTAAGCAGCCGTTTTCCTTTTTATGTTGGACCATACACTATAAACAAGCATTTGTCAATGCCTAATGTTTGCTTGCTGGCATTGGCAGTGGTAGTGTAGAAGTTACAGAGCTGCATAATAGGAATGGCAGTGAAGTATTGAACTGAAGCCAACCCCACCACCACCCTGCAGAGAGTGACAGGCAATGGGGTGTGCGTTTCGGTCGTCAGGCATAACGGCCACGCCATTTCGCCACACCCCACCCTGCAGACACTGACAAGTGTCACGGTGTTCCTTGGGGTCTTTGGCCCTTATGCGCACCCCATTTCATTAGGAAATATGGTGAGATGGGTGCGATATAGGAGAATGGGGTGAAGTTTGGGGCCGAAGAGTCCAAGGCATACTTCTATGCCTCTCACTGACTGCAGGGTGTGGAATGGTATGAGCATCACAGGCAAGAATCCCAAGTCACACCCCTGATGCCTGTCATTCTCTACAGGGTTGGCCATTATAGTTGGAAACCCTAATACCTCAGGCATTCATTGGTATTTTCACTCCAAATTTTCAACATGTTTGTTTTGTGACCCCACCTCATGAACAGGGGGAATATCAGTTTGTTAGCCGAGAGCTGCTTATGCATAGTGACTACGGCATTTAGCACCACAGGTGCAAAAACATGCTGAACAGGATGTAAAAAATGACAGCTGTACTGTTTATGGGGAGGTGTAAAAATGGCAATGTTGCAAAATCTGTAGTAAAATATAAAAAAATGGTGAAGTCACGAGCAGACATAGAAACTGTGCAACGCACTCTTAATATAATTAGGTTAGGATTTTTACAGCAGATTGTCAACTCAGGCATTTTGGTGCCTCTGATCATGAACAGTGTCACTGTGATTTTCTTTATCTGTGCCGAACAATGATTTCCCACAGCGACCACAGATCTCTGCGCTGAAGTGTGAAAACACACTTCAGCCATGTTGTGAAAAAATGACAGCTGTACTGTTCATAAGAAAGTGTGGAAAAATGTCACTGGTGAAAATCTGGACTGAAAATATTACAAAGTCATGAACTAATGAGGGTGTGTGGAAACGCGCAATGCTCCTCATAACACAGTCATTTTATGGACTTTTGTCACCAAATTTTCAACATAGCCATTTTAAGACCTCTGCTCATGAACAGTGTAACTGGATTTTCTTAATCTGTCCTAAACATTGCTTTCGCACACCAACAGCACCATTGTGCTACATTTCTCGAAAACACATTTTGTACGACATATGAAAAATTGCAGCGTACTGTTCGCTAGGGAAATGTAATAAAGCGGCAATGTTGAAATCTGGAAATGAAAATATTAAATTTGCAAAATTACGACGATAGCATACATGGCACGCCGTAAAGTCATTTTTGAATTGTTCACCAAATTTTCAACATAGCCATTTTAAGACCTCTGCTCATGAACAGTGTCCTGTGATTTTCTTAATTATCCGATACATTGATTTCACACACCGACTGCGCCATTGTAACGCTACATGGAAACACGTTTTGGGTGAGATGTGAAAAATGACAGCTGTACTACTCATAAGAAGGTGTGGTAAAATGGCAATGTTGAAAATCTGGAGTGAAAATATTGAAAATTCACGAACTTTAGAGCGTGCGTAGGAACTGTACAACGCACACTCGTAAAACAGTCATTTTTTGAATTTTTCACCAAATTTTCAACATAGCCATTTTAACACCTCACCTCATGAACAGTGCCACTGTGATTTTCTTAATTTATCCATACATTGATCTCAGACACCGACTGCGCCATTGTGGGCTACATGGGTAAAACACATTTTGGTGAGATGTGAAAATGGCAGCTGTACTGCTCATAAGAAGGTGTGGTAAAATGGCAATGTTGAAAATCTGGGTGAAAATATTGAAAATTCACGAACTACGGTGCGTAGAGAACTGCATAGCGACACTCGTAAAACAGTCATTTTTGAATTTTTCACTCAAATTTTCAACATAGCCATTTAAGATCTTTGCTCAAGAACAGTGTCACTGTGATTTTCTTAATTTATCCGACACATTGATTTGCTTTAGACTGACTGCGCCATTGTGCGCTTCATGAGGCGGAAACATCGTTTTGGGTGAGATGTGAAAAATGACAGCTGTACTACTCATAAGAAGGTGTGGCAAAATGGCAGTGTTGGAAATCTGGAGTGAAAATATTGAAAATTTGCGAACTTACCAGCGTGCATAGGAACTGTACAACGCATGCTCGTAAAACAGTCATTTTTTTGAATTTTGGCACCAAATTTCAACATGAGGTTTTTGGGAACCCTTCTCATGAATGATGTCACTGTCATGGCATTATTTAGGCTCAAAGGGTGATTTCACACAGTGACTGTTCAGTGACTGCGAAATCACCCTTTGAACCTGAATAACGCCATGTTATCGTCGTGAGGTCTAAGCCATGTTAATTTGGTGTAAAATCAAAAAATGCTTAAACTATGCAACAAAGTTGAAAACCCCTATCTAGCCCATTATACAGCTTACCGGCATTTCCTCAGTTCGCGGTCAGCTTTGAAGAATTGCAACATGTTCCCCGGTCCACGAAGATCCGTCGTGCCAAGGTCAGAGGTAAATATGGGGTGGGGGGTGTGGGGGAGGTAGTGGTGGGTGGTGTGGGTTGTGGGAGGGGCTAGGAGACTATATGGGACCGTTTTCTTTACAGGTAAAAAAAAAAAAAGGACGACGTGAGACATTTGCCACACTGGGGTGGGCCTCAGCATGGCACAAGGATGGTTGAGGCGTTCAGCTGGCGGGGATTGGGCATCCCCATCGGCCCTAGGATCGATTGCCACACTGGGGTGGACTCCCAGCGTGGCACATACTACTCGGGGTGAGGACAGTGGAGCCGACGGGGATTGGGCACCCCTGGCTATATCATTAGTTGCCATTTTGGGGTGGGCACCCAGCATGGCATTTTGGAAGGCTTTGGGGGAGGCGGGGAAACGCAGCACAGTTGACGGGGATTGGGCACCCCCATCAGCTATACAGTGGGGCGGGGGGCGCGCACGCCTGTGTATGTGTGTGTGGGGGGGGCTGCGCATGTGCAGGCGATATCTTATCGCTGCTCACTCAAGTGTAGCTCCCCTTTTGAACTGCATGCCACTGCATCTTGGAGGTTGTCATAGACAGCTCCAGCATGCATTGACTTACAGGGGCCATGCCTGCCAACACACTGACTGAATTGGAGGAAGAGGTGACACACCTCCGAAATCTCCGATAATGGCACTATGTTTCTTGCACAAGCGTGCAAGCAAACATAAAAATAATGTATGGTCCCTCTATCAGCAACCGGTCACTGTTAACCGTCTAGGGGTTGCCATGGCGATGTAAACCTCTTGAGCTTCGCTCTCGAGGTTTACACAGTCGCCCTGGCAACCTCTCGACAGTTAACAGACCAGTTACCGATAGAGGACCATACATTATCCTTTATATAATGATAGGGTGAATTGCATGCAATGTCACATCATTGTTGTGGTTCCAAGATTGTCTTTATTTTCCGTTGCCTAACAAGAGTGTTGCAGTGTGCATATGTTGCTTGCCAAACATTCTTGGGGTTTATGCAAAAATGATTCCTAACAGTAGAGGTGTACTGTCTATTTTTAGTCATGAGCTCAGTAGGTTTTGAATGGCTGGGTTTAACTGGGGAAGACATCGGTGGAGGATGCAGGCTCACTGAGTGAGACAATGATATACATGTAGTCCTCTACATCAACACCAGTGCCCTCATCACTACTGCCAAACATAACTTAAACATAGAATTTGACAGCAGATAAGGACTGCTTGGCCCATCTGATCTGCCCATTCCTCCCTACCTACTCTATTACCACTGACCGTGCGTGATCTACAGCTCTTTTCGCTCCCCCCTTCCTTTTCACTATGATTCTCTTGTGCTTATCCCATGCATTTTTGAACCCCACCACTGTTTTTGCCCCCACCACCTCCACTGGAAGTCTGTTCCAGGAATCCAGCACTCTTTCTATGAAGAAGAACTTCCTCACATCTCTACTGAATCTACCCCTGTCCAGCCCCATAGCATGTCCCAAAATACTTCTCTCCTGCACCTTATTTACTGTACCCTCCTTGAGGTATTTAGAGGTCTCTATCATATCCCCTTTCTCCTTCCTCAGTTACAGGGTGTACACATTGAGGTTCTTTAGTTTCTCCTCACACAGATTTTGATGCAGACCATGCACCATTTTAGTTACCCTCCCTTGGACTGCCTCCAGTCTTTCATGTCCTTCCAGAGATGTGGTCTCCAGAACTGGACACAGTACTCTAGTTGGGATCTTACCAGTGATCTATACAGTGGCAACACCACTTCCCTCTTTCTGCTGGTGATACCCCTCCCTATGCATCCCAGCATCCCACTAGCCCTGCTGACTGCCTTGTTGCACTGCCTGGCCACCTTCATGTCATCAGATATGATAACCCCCAAGTCTCTTTCCTGCTTGTTTTTCATCAGTACCACTCCACCTATGTGGTACTCCACCCCTGGGTTTCTGTGCCCCAAGTGCATTATTTTGCACTTTTTCACATTAGAACCCAATTGCCATACCCTTGCAAACCCTTCTAGTTTTCTCAGATCTCTGCTGATCCTTTCCATCCCACCTGGAGTGTCGACCCTATTGCAGATTTTGGTGTCATCTGCAAAGAGGCCAACCTTCCTTTATAGGTCCTCTGCAATGCCACTTACAAAGACATTAAAGAGGATCAGTCCCAGCACTGATCCCTGAGGCACCCTGCTGGTCACCATCCCTTCCTTGGACTGAGCTCCATTTACCACCACCCTGTGTTGCCTATCCCCTAAACAATTTCTTATCCAATTTAACACCTTTGGACCCACTCCTAAGCTACCCATCTTGCTTACTAGTCTCCTACTGTATATGGAATGGTGTCAAAAGCCTTAATGAAATCTAGGTAGGTCACATCCACTGCTCCACCCTCATTTAAGTCCTTTGTCACCCAGTCAAAAAATCATATCAGATTTGTTTGACAGAACCTCTCCCCTGTGAAACGATGCTGCCTTAGGCCTTGTAACCAATAGATTCACAATATTCCACAATCCTTTCCTTCAGCAGTGATTCCATTAACTTCTCCACCACCATGATGCTGGCCCGGTGGTGCTGAGGGTTGAGGCACTGGGCGTCACACCATGCACCATGCTGGCAACCTGGGGTCAGGAGTGAGATCGGGTTGCCGGAGGTCAGCCAGGGAGGAGAAGACTGAGCCTCTGGAGGACAGCTCTCCTTTCCTGGGGAGGGTAGGAAAAATGAGCTGCTGCAGTACTGACTCCTGGTGGTGGCCGGGGAGGATAGTGTGAGACAGCTCCAGAACATGGGGCTGGCAGGGCAAGATTCTGGACGTGCAGCATGTGGAAGCATGCGTTAGGATGTCCTAGGCATCACAGCACACCCTCACTGATGAGGAAAGAGGAAGAAACAACAATCCTCCAGTGCACATGAAGCCTAGACCTGCCAGTGACACACCAGGTGCACCAAGATTCTCCCTCACAATCTGGCTCACCAGGAACACCCCAGTGTGAGGGGTAAATACAAGCTGGGTTACAGACCTGGGCTGCGTGCAAGGAAAGGGGTTTAGAATGGGGTGCTGCAGCTGCTGGGGTGCCAGAAGACATCAGAGGTGGATAACAGGGGAATCCATAGGAAAATAAACAGCCGAGGAGGTAGCACTATAAAGAACTTCCCCACCACCATTGTCAGGCTGACTGGCCTATACTTGCCAGTCTGCTCCCTCCTACCACTTTTGTGCAGTGAGACTACATCTGCACTCCTCTAGTCCTCCAGTGAGCTGTTAAATAGGATTATTAGAGGTGCAGCCAGTATTTCCCTAAGCTCCCTCAATACACTTGGATGCACCCCATCTGGCCCCACTGCATTGTCCATCTTCAGTTTATGAAGTCACTTCAGTATTCTTCTCACCTATAAAAAAGGATTAGTCTCCACCTCCCCCCCAAAGCTTTTGTTACTTTTTTGAGGCCCCTCCCCTTCTCTTTCTTCTGTGAACACTGATCAAAAGTATTTGTTCAGGATGTCTGCCTTTTCCTAGGCCCATCTATATTAACTGTAAACTGTATACTGCCATTGTATTCTTGTACAATATGTCCTGAACTGTATCACTTGTATGTACCTGCACTGCTTATGTAACTAATTCCAGGTTGCTCCTGAAGAAGGGTCCTTAGGGGCCCAGTGGGCTTACCCAGGTAACAAAATGTAATAAATAAAATAAATAAATCTGCACAGTTCCCTCTTCCCTTTCTAACCTTATAATCCCACTTCTGGTTTCCATTTTTTCAGTTATGTACCTAAAAAATGATTTGTCCCTGTTCATTACCTCCTAGGTTATTCTTTCTTCAGTTTGCGCCTTTGTCCTCTTTAATGTTTTCCCTTCATCCTTCTGTTTCCCCACATACATCTCCCTATTCTCCTCCCTCTGTGTTTCTTTATACCTTCTGAATGTTATCCTTTTAGCTTTTCCCTCTTCAGCTACCTTTTTGATTACCACAGTGGTCTCTTTTTCCTCTTGCCTTTGCTCACTTGTTTGATGTAGAGATTTATTGCCTTTACTATGCTCATTTTTACCTTTGCCTACTGTTCCTTCACCCCACCCAGGCCAACCACCCCTGTCAGGTCATCCATGAGGCATTCACCCATCTTCATAAAATCTGCCCTCCTTAAGTCCGGGACCCTCACCCTTGTGTGGTTTGATTTCGCAGCTGTCCTCATATTGAACAACACAATGTATGGTGATCACTGGTCCTCAAGTGACCTCCCACCTTGAAATGTGCAACAATGTCCTTTTTAGTGAGTACCAGTCCAGTATTGCCCCATCATGAGTGGGTTCACTGACTAGTTGCCTGAAGAATGCCCCTGAAGAGGGTCAAGGATATTCCAGTTTGTAACAGATGTCAGACTTTGTTTCACATTGTTTGGCTTGTGCCTTGGACATTTTCCCTTTTGATGGTATAGCAGTACTCTTCTTTATCTCATCCACATTGTCACTGTCAGAAATAAGCAAAGTCAGACTCAGACATCCATGTCATCATCACTAGATTCACTAAAGCCACTACTGTTACTTGGAAAATGATTTATTAGAAATGCATGTATTGCAAATCGAGAAACAGCACTGTGAGTTGTACCTGCAAGAGCTTTCTGTATTATGGGAATACTCTTTGTTTTTGAAATTTGCTCAGATGACTTGTTATTAGAAGCCTTGTAGTATAAGGAGTATTTCTAAGCTTTGTCTGCTTCTACACTACTGAGTACTTCTACCATAGACAGTCTTACCCCAGTTGTCGAGGTTTCAGCATTTTGAGAGTTAGGCTGCAATACCTGGATAGTAGTAGCATTATTAAGAACAGCACCTTCAACTGATTGTGGTACCTGAATTTTAGTTTTTTGAGGTGTGCTCATTTCTGGACTATTGAATAAAGTTGTAGGATTATTACTACCTTGTTTTTCACTGTCTTTTGTTCTATAATGCTTTTGAGTACTCATATTGCCTGTCTTTCTTAAGTGACTTGTTTGGGGTCACAGTCACACAGACTGTATGCAAGTGGTGCGTGGCTGTCGGAGTTTAAGTCACACACAGGTCTACCATATATTACTCTGGTTCACACTGGTGCTTTAACCACTAAGTTACAATTGCTGGTGCCATACACTGCCAGTGCTACAGTTCAAAAAAATTAGGGGTCAGCAGGTTTGCTCTAACCATCTCCTAGTCCTTCCAAAGCACAGAATTTTTTTTTTTAAATGGCCACAAAAAATTTTAATCAGGGGTCACCAAGTTGGCCTAACCCTCTCTATGAACAGATCCAGAAGCAAATGGTTTGATACCTTTTATTAGACCCACATAGGTGTTACAAAAAAAAAAAAGTGCTTAAGCTTTCGGACTAACAAAGTCCTTCCTTGGAAGCTTATGACAGTTATTCAGAAACTCACATACTATTAACACCCAGATCATACATAAAAAAAACCCAGAAAGAATTCTCATTGGTTTAAAACACTCATTTAAACCATCACTGAAGTTAGAAACAGTTGAACCAGACCTTTCCAGTTTGCTATTAGCTGAGATGCTTTAAAGGTCAAATGTCATCTTAATAAGATAACAACCTTTCCAGCAGAGAGTTCAACTATCATAAATTCTAAATGTCTTAGCATGTGCAGTGAATATAGTCTTAATGAACAATTGGATTTAATTTTCACTTAAGTACATATTAAAATGTGATATTATTGTATGTTAAAAACAAACAAAATGATATAACCGAAATTTTCTATATTTGGCATTAAGAGGGTTTAAAATAAAGTTAACCTAGTGTGAGCAACTGTTACACACCACTGTACAATTTAAAACATATCTGCAGACATTTTTCCAACGATACACTCAACCAGTTACTATATTCCATAAACCTTAAAACCTTCAGGGCTAGATATTCAAAACTTTGCCCCGGGGCTAAATTAGCACTGCCCAGTGGGCAAACTTTGCCCGGAGCAAAAACATAGCTATATTCAAAAGGAAATAGCTAAAACCAGCTGAATATAGCAAGCTAAGGAAGCTGGGCAAACAGGCCCAGGAGTGCAGGGCAAAAATTGCCCAGGATTACAGTAAGACAGCACTGAATATAGCAGATAAGACAGCACTGAATATAGCAATCAGACAGAGGCAGTGCAAACACCCACATAAACAAAATGTTAGAGGTGTAAGCAGCTGTCCAGGAACACAGGAAAGCAAAATAGCCCTGCCAGACACAACTGCATTACTAGTGAATGGTGTGGAATAACCTGGACTCACAAGTGAAACCACACAGAACACTGTCAAATCCCGAGTCCCCCCCAAAAAGACACAGGACACAGGAATGTCAAGCATAACAAAGTATAATTCAAAAAGGGAACAGGTAAGGCACAAAGGCAACAGGAACAAATGTACAGAAAAACAAAGCAGAACACAGCAGAACACAGTATGCAAAAATGGGGTACAACACAAATATAATGAAAGGGAAAAGGGCAGGCTTAACAAAGGGACTGAAAACAATGGGGAAAATAACAGTAACAGTGCAAAAAGGCAATTATGTGCAAGATTTACAGTGGAATGGGGAAAGAATGTGGAAGGGACAGGGATGTGGACATAGGAAGCAATGGAGGGAAACAGGATGGCAGAAACAGGGCTAGGGACAGTGGGACAGGGGCAGGAAGCAGTATAACAGAATGGGAGGTAGGAGTTAGGTGTGGGCAGGTGCTGGCAGACGTTCCTCCAGGATGGCTGCAACCCGTCTTGTTTCAGCAATTAACACAGCCTGCTGTTCTATAAGTGTGCGCTGTTGCCGCACCACCCTCCTCAACAGCTCATCCCTGCCTTCAGCCTCCTCTGGACTGGTGGCCCACAATGACACCCGACATGGACCTACAGGAGAAAGGGGGACCATATCAGGACATGACGATGACACAAAGGCACCATGTACCACCACATGGTGGACAGCATGCCCCAACAACCATGCCCATGTGACAGTACAGAACAAACCACAATGCACACTGACATGTGCTTGCAGGGCAAGGCAGTATGTAACAGGCAGCATGCACCACCCCAATGTACATGGACATGCATAAATGTATGCTGAGAAACCTAACACAGTGGACTCCAGCCAGCACAGCGGCATGCAGACTGTAACAGTGCAAACAGACAGCCACCCCCCTGAGATGAGAATGACAAGTGGACACTGAATGACATGCACAATGGATGACACATGTTGGGACATGCTGCCCACAGTCACACAGCTATGATATACAACAGAGATGACACCCACTGGAGAAGGTGCCACAGCCACAACTAGGTGTGTAACCAGACATGCCTGTCCCGCACCCTCCAACAGTGGCCCACCCTCACTGCTGCCCCCCCACAAAAGAACTGTACAGACCCAGCCAAACTGCCACCCACAATGCCATAACATAGCAGCTGTACAAATGATGTCAGGAAGTCCTGAACAGGTGGGTGACTGACATAAGTATGGAACAGTGGCAAGTGACACAGATAGAGGCTCGATATGGACCACAGAGACCCAATGACCACAGAGGACAATGACACTGGCAACAGTACAGTAGGGACTGTGGGACAGGTACCCAAGCAGCACACAACCAGGGAAGGTGCCAATGCCCACCCACACCCATTGCCACAACAGAAGGATGAGGAGCCCACACTGATGAAGAGCATGGCATGGGGCTATGCCATCACCCAAAGCGGCAGCATCTTGAAGGCACACATGCAAGAAGACACACACATGTGGAACAGGGACACAGGCCATGGTCCACCAGTGGCAGGGCAGCGGTAGGCCAATGATATGCACAGGCCAGTGCCACCCTGGTGGTCAAGGCATGGCGAGGCACACACCCCAACTTGTGGGAGCAGCATCTGCCACAGGGTCTGACATCCAGCACACCATGCTACTACAGAACAGCCCCTGCAGCACACCTGCATAACCTATGCACAAACACCATGCACTGCAGGGACTGAGGGACAGCACCCTGTAGGGGACAATGGCCCCCACAATACAGATGGAACCAACAGGCAGGGGTATAGCCAGGGAGGTCACATCTGCATACCATGTGGACACACTGCTACCCCTCTCCCCATTGTTAGGGTGAGCAAATCCACCCCGGAGTGTAGCCAGACAATATACAAACGTACACCAGGACTGTGTTTGTTGCCACCAGTGGCATAATAAGCACAACTTATGAAACTCATGACAATGGGCATTGCCCTGCATGGGTAAATGCACATGCCATGCATTGCTCCCTAGGACACCCACACACCAGCCCACAGCCTGTACAGTTGTATTGTCCATGGGATACAAAGACAGTCTTAGTGACCAGTCCTCCTAGCGTAGACCCCAATGAATGAAATCACAGAAAGGTACAACATTGTCTTTGTTAGGCTTCATGGAAAAAGGAAGCAGTTCAGAGCCTGTTTGCTACCCTCCCAGAAATAAAATAGCACACCATAGAGTGCTTGGAGGATGCCTACCTACTCCCATGTCGCAACAGGTACACATGACATGCACAACCACACAGGCCCATGTGGCACCATAGACCCAGAGGCCCCCCCAACAGCCCCTGTGCATGTACACCACAGAGGTCAGACAAGGGCACACAGTAGCATACCAGTGTCCACACTACAATGGCAATACACTGGTAGGGAGATACAGGCACCACATGACACTGTGGCCCCCTGTTTGTCATAGCATGAATAGCCCTGGCAGGCACCAACAACATGTCCTGCATAGACACTGACACACTATACATGGTACTGTGAATGAGACATGCCATGAGAAGTACAGAACAGTGATGCCATGGCAGACAGGACAACAGCAGCAGCAGAAACAGCCAGCACAGCAGGCTGACCACAGTAATACCCCAGCTGCAGGCATAATGAATGGCCGATGGCCATGCACAGACCTGCTGCATCCTGCCACAATGGTGGACATAACAACAACACGTTGCACAGGACAGTACAAGGCAGATAGCAGTGCACATGGCAGTAATGGCAACAGTAGACCAGACATAGAGCCAGCCATGTCACAGGCTGAGCAGCAGAAGGCAAGACACTGGAAGCACGGAAGACAACACAAATGCACGTAGCCAGCATAGCAGGCCCCAATGATGTAATGGTTATGGGTGTGCTGAATGGTGCCACTGGTGTCAAGCATCCAGTGCCCCCATCCAGCACATAGTCAGCTGTAATTTCCCGTAGCCCATATAGCTGTACATATGCTTAGCCACAGTGGCTAAAGGGTCCCCTCTAAGTGAGCACCCTGGAATCCAAATGCAACACAGCTAAATCACATCAGACCTGGATGACCTAGGCGACTGTGCCATGACACCAGACACAGCACTCCAATGCCTGCAGTGGCAACACAGACACATAGTAGAAAAGCACAATGGCACACAGTACTCACACAGCACACTCCCGTCCCCGTCACTGCTCTCCACTGCTCGCTGCACCAGTGATGGCACCCTCTGCCTGTCCATGGTGGGCCTCTGGTCACCCTGCTGCTCACCCCTCCTGTCTCCGGTATGGTCTCTGCACTCTGCAGTGGGAAGATGGTACAGCAGCATTACTACAATGTCAGCCACCATGATATGCTAAAGACCACCCTGGACCATGGTGGCGTGCACAACACACGCATAACCAGCACACAGGCACAGTGCACCACCCAAGCCATGCAAAGCATGACACGGATCACTGCAGACCGCATAGTGCATGGCCAATGTGTGCAGGGGTGGAGCCTGACAATGCCATCTCATACACACAAGCTGCAACAGTCCCCCCTCCATCATATGTACACAGCCCCTCTGGATGGTACCTCCTCACAAACAAGGCAGACTGTAAGCAGAGGAGTCCCCTAACTCATAATGAGGGAACACAAGTATCGAACCCCTCAACAACAGATGTGGACACACAGACATGACCCAGTGGCATACAACAACCCAAAGGCTACAGATAGAATGACAATGACGTCAGAAAGGCATACGGGATGTGACATGCACACAGCATGACCGTACACAACTGAGTACAGTGCGTATGCTGCCCACACCCGTGAAAGTGTGCAGCACAGCAGGGCACCAATGCCATGGATCTGTCACCCGAGCCACTGGCCAATGTCATGGCACAGACTCAGTAGTGGTGGTGGAGTGCACCACACCCAGACACATACCTCTCAACAGTACCACATTCTGAGGAACGCTCCTCAGTGTACGCCACAGAAGCTCCCTGTGCCACATTGTGAGGACTCGACCCACATGCAGTGGACACATATGAAAGCACAGAGCCATAGTAAATGATGTGAACCATATACCATACAATGAATAACAGACCTCTGAAACATAACTGCAAACATTGTGACAGTGTTCTGAGCAGTGTAGGTGAAACTATGTGTAAGTGATCCACAGTTGTCCCACTTATGCTGCATTGTAAGAGGCATTGTACCACAAGTGGGTGAGAAATGGTTGGGAGGTGAGGTGCTGTCTTTCGGATGAGATGTTAAACTGAGGTCCCATCTGCCTGGATTGGTGGTAGTTCAGGTGGATGTTAAAGATCCCATGGAACTTATCGAAAAGAGTAGGGGAATTTTATTGAAAATTGGATTTCATTACAATATAAATACATGGGACTGGATATTCAAACTGCGCCCAAAAAGTGCGCAATAGCAGGAGCAAGCACAAGTCCATTGCGCACATGCGCAATAGATGCGATATTCAAAAAAGCAGCAAGCCAAATTGCGCCAACAGCTAACATCTGAATATTGCACAACCTGCGCCATAGCGCAACTAGGAAGGGGAAGCTGAGCAGATACGATGCACAATGGCACAACAAGGGCAGCCCAGCTGAGCAGTCCAGAGGTTCCATAGTGCAAGCAGGGAGCCCCCCAGCAGCAGAGCAATGTAACTGCACAACCAGGGAGGTAGGTAGGGGCCCACCACCCATGCCACAGATGGGCACAGGAACACACAGCAGAACTGACAATCGCCCCACACCCTAAGCACAGCACAACTGGGGAGGCTGGAATATCCACCGGCCCATGGGGACAAACAAACAAAGCACAGCTGGGCCATGGTGCCCCAGCACACCCACCGAGCAAGCTGAGACTGCCACACAGGAGGCGGATCACCCGTGCCACACCAGCCCCCAGTGCACAGCACACCTGCACTGTGACCCCCAGACCCCCCCATGAGCAGCGACCACCACTGCAGGAAACCCATGCATACCACCACCCCACTGTCACAATGCAACCTCATGTACCACAGAACCATACAAGCCAACCCCACCATGATCACCCAGCAGTCGGTGGCAGCACATGGCAATGCAACAACGGCAGACACAGTGCCAACATGCACAATCCCCCTGAGGCACAGCTGAGAGATCAACCATGTGTCAGCACAAGAGGTACTCCACACGGGACAGGGCGTGCCCCTGACACCACCACCATTGAGACAGCACCCTGCAGAGTAGACAAGTGTCACATCCCGACCCACCACTAGCCACAGCAGCCAGTACAGACACTAACAGTGGTGCGTGGAAGCATGCATCACACCGGATGCAACACAGTGCAGGGGCAAACACACACCCATACCCATAGGGACAATAACACAGGGATGCAGTAGTGTGGTAACCAAGCCCCCAGTGTGGGCCCATGAAAACTGAGCACACACAGCCTGCAGTCCTCCATGGCACAGGGGTGACACCCACCCTGTGCATGCACTGTGGTCCCGTATGCCACCATCAGATACCTGGAGCACAAGTCACAGACAGTGGTGCACAGCCCCTGCAACACACACAAGCCACAGCATGGAGGTGGGACATCAACTGCGGAGGCCACAGTGTCACCCGAGGCAAACATACACCACACCAGTGACAGGAGGCAACCCAGCATTGTGACGGTCATAGTGGATGACCTGCAGGGACAGCGACAAGGCAGCAGACCTTGCAGGCCACAGACATGCAAGGATGTCAGCTGCACAGGCCAAAGATGGGTTGACAGGGGCACAATGGACACAGAGCATGCACCATGGACCACTGCACACAGTAATGCAATGCACAGGGAACAACACACACACCACAGACACCGACTGATAGCCACTCCCACACCATAGACACTTCCAGACACAAACACAAACACACACACACACACACACACACATACCCATGACTGAACCACCCCAGATGCCATGCACACCACTGCAGCTGAGCACCTATAGCCAGCTGCAAATCAGAGACCATCACAGTATTCATATCAAAATATATTTATTGTAAAATATAAAACACAACTATATACAGTAAACTATGTACAAATGGGGGAGGGACAGAAACAAGGTGGGGGTGGGTAAGGAACAGGTGAACATATAGGGAGAGGAAGGTGGGGTGTGAGGTTGGTCAAAGGGGTAGTTGCAGGCGGTCTTGCAGACGTGGCAGCCAGCCTGGTCCTCCTCTGCCTGGGGCTGTTGCCTGGGCTGTCTCCTCCTCCTGATCCCTTGCTGCTGTATGTCCCTCAATATGGTCAGGACTCCCGTGCCACCAGCAGCAGCTCCTGAATGGCCTGCTGGATCCACAGGAGTATCCTCTCCCCTAGGATGAGGATCAGAGTCAATAGGTTGTGACTGTCCATCCCCCTGCAGCCCACCATTATGCATAGCATACAACCATTGCCACGCACCTGTGATGGTGTCGCCCACCCACAGTGACCGTGTCCACAAGACATGCCCAACCAGGCAGCAACAGCCATGTGTTCCACTACACACCACCACCCATGTCCAGCACAGCACAACCAAGGCCGTGCAATAGCGTGGCTATGCGGTGTGCAGGCAGCACCACAACCATGTGCCAGTGCGCATGGACCACCATTAACGCACTCCCAGACATGCATTGCCACTGGACAGTGCTGACTGTCACAAGTCGCGTGCATGGCAGTGGTGTCCATGGATGGTGACCATGCCCTGCTCCCCATCCTGTTACACAGCTTGCAATAGTAATCATGGTGTCATGGCACTCATCCTCATCTTGCCGTTGTTGT
The DNA here is from genome assembly GCA_016271365.2 of Neoceratodus forsteri. NCBI lineage: Eukaryota > Metazoa > Chordata > Ceratodontiformes > Ceratodontidae > Neoceratodus > Neoceratodus forsteri. The sequence continues at coordinate 450,684,266 of JADMNL010000023.1, read as the reverse complement.
CGGTGGTGTTGGTCCCCAACACGCCTGTGTGCTGCGTCCTCCTCCCTCTGCTGCTGCTCCACCATCCACCGCTGCTCGTCCATGTCTGTGGGAGAAAAAAGGAGAGAAAAACATCAGTACAAACCCAAAGCAAAGTCCTCCTGCCCCCAATGACTTGCCCCACCCAGCCAGACCCACCACCCCATACCCTGTAAACACCACCACAGCCAACCCTAGACTATCCTCCCCTATGTGCTGGACACGACAAGACAGTGTTACTCATATGGACGATACAAGTGTGTAGAAGTATCACCCACCTGGACGAGGCACCATGCTCCTCCTGGCACGCGACCGCAGACAGGCAAGTAGCTCCGGCTCCCTCTTCTTATGGTCCCTGTAATGGTGTCTGCACTGCTCCACTGTCCTCCTGCATCCAGTGGCTGCCTCCAGGTCAGTGGTCACCACCTGCCAGACCTGGGTCCTGGCCCTGCCCAGTGCCTCTTTTCCAAAGAGTGGGCCATAGTGTAGCTCCACAATGGCCACAAGGTTGGCCAGCTCAAGGGCACTCCATTGTGGGGCTCTCCTGCATGCCATTTCAACTGCTATAGTAGGCAATATGGCGCTCTGCAGCGCGGCACCCCACGTGGAACTGCTGCACGGTACAGCACCACCATTCCCTATCGCGCTGTTACCGAACAGCGTGATAGAGGTGCAGCCATGCTGGACGTATGGTGCCAAGGTCGGGCACAGGGTCATGGGTCTCTGGTACAAGGCCATGCACAGCGCCATTGGGCATCTATGTGTCTAGTGCGATTGGTTGCCTGTGTGCCAGCGCCACAGCGAACTATCGCGCGGCTATGCTACAGCGACATGTAGTGACCCACACCCACTTAGCACCACTGGCACAATGGTGGCCTGCCCTGCATTGCCTACCATGCACGGCATTATCAGCATGGCGAGATGCCTGTATAGCTACCTGGGCATGCACGGTGAGCTATTATCGCATGCCACAGAACTGCGCCATTAACTCAGCATGTTCAACACAATTCGCGCCAAAGTGCCAGGCGTGATATTCAGCCGTCGCCATGCAATCAGCGATCTGCCATGCAATGGCACAGCAATGGCGGTCATCTCATTAAGTTAACTCCTCACCTAATTTGCATGGATTGCGCTATAAAAATGCGACACTGTTCTGCAGTGGCCATATTCGGTTACTGCAGTTTATTGGTGAGTTGCATGCTGTGTGGGGTTCTGGACTGTGGTATCAGGGACTTGCTTTGTAATGCACAGTCACAGGTAACCACTGTCATCCTTACAGGCTGAATAATAACCGAGAGAGTTCCGGGTGAGGAGAACAATGATGGTGGGCAGAAGAGGAGGCCCAATTTCACCAAGGCCAAGACAGAGGCACTCTTTGATGCCTATCTCGATCAGGAGCCACTGCTCAGTGGACGGCGGGCACCCTCAGAACAATTATACTGCATGGAAGGGGCACATGCCGTCAACCTACAAACAGCCACCAGTGCTCCATGCAGGAGGTAAGAAGAAGATGGTACCGACAGGAGGGTGAAGGAGAAGATGGCTGCCATCAGGGCGGCACATGCTGCAACAAGCGGGGGCCAGCTGGAGGTGGTGCAGCTGACACCGGCAGAGGACAGACTTGCTGCAAGCATGTAGCGCAGTGCCATAGAGGGCATTCCAGGAGGTGGCTTCCAGACAGGTGGTAGCCCATCACTGCATGGTAAGTCATGGTCTGTCGGGGGGACAGGGTAGATCACATGCACTGTGACCTTACTTTCTGTTACAGATCCTTTGCATCTGCAGGAGTCAGCGGTGGAGAGCCTGTCCACTGCGGACAGTCACCTGGAGTTGAAGGAGGGACCATCCACCTCCACAGGTAGCCGTCGAGCATTGCAACAGTGGGTCCGCTTGGCTGGTCACACTGATGTCGTTGAGACAGGTGTGGGGGAGGCCCTTCCTGTGTCTCAGCATTCTGGTATCCAAGGATGCCAGCACGCTGTGGCTGTGGCTGTGGCTGTGGCAGAGACCTGCACCAATGATGGAGACATGACCGTCATGGGCAGTGACTTGTGTGTGCCACGGAATGGACACACAGCAGGCCAGCTCACGCCCATGGACCTGGCTGGTTCTGACGTGTGTGCCAGCATGTCAGCACAGTCCCAGGCTGTGCCTGTCAGCACCAGTGGGGCAGCCCCGCTGGCTGGTTAGGACAGTAGGACTGTTGTGGCCACAGTGGCGGAACAACTGATCCCTTGGGCACAGCAGGTGGAGGGGCAGCAGCAGCAGCAGTCGCCCACCTGGACTGGAGGTTCAGGGTTCAGCGGTGGCATCTGTGCACTGCCTGTGGACTTGCCCATAACTGGTCCTGGTGAGCAGCATCCACCCTCAAGGGGTGCTGGACATCAGGCCCTTCCACAGCCTGATGGACGGGATGCCGAGGTGGCAGACAACCTCTTTGGCGAGGCACACCACCTGCAGGCATCAGTACAGCAACAGATCACGGCTTGCAATGTCTGTGGAGGCATCGCCAGTAGCTCTGGAGAGGGTCGAGGAGCAACACAGCAGGGACACCGATAAGATCCCGTCCCAGATTGACCATTTGCAGGAGGATGCTGACACGCTGCCATTGACCAGCAAGCAAACACAGGTGTTCATCGCTGTCATGGCCACAATGGGCACACAGTCAGGTGCCCATGTGTCTCTCACACCGTACAGTTCGCTATCCGCTCCCCATTCCCGGCGTCATGCGACACCCAGGTTCAGCTGTGGGCATCCCGGCACTCCTGGTGCAGGTATGTTCAGTAGCGCAGACCCTGTCGGGCATGCGGTCACGTTCGCACAGTGGAACCCCTGGTGGACCATCGGTGCCACCACAGCCATGAGAGCCCGTGGTCAACCTGCCAGTGCTGCTGGGTCCCGGCAGGGCCACCCACGCATCTGGTGGAGGTGGCACTGTGCCGCAGAGACTGACCTGTCTCCCAGGGTGGGCACAGTCTGGTGCTGCCCTGTGTGCATTGTGTGTTATGGTGGGCAGTGCGGGTGGGTGCCCAGCCCTGCCGCGAACACGGTCCACCTGCACTCTCTCCTACTGCTGTCCACAGATACGTGTGCCATGATGATTCCTGCATTCGCTGTACACAAAAGTGCGATGGTGCCCGCATCTGACACACGTACACAGACGAGTCAATGGATGTGGTGGCCTGTGGACATGTGTGTTGCTAGTGTTTGCATTCCAGCTCTGTTTTGCACCTGACCCCTGTGCACTTTGTGCCTATCGGCAATGTGCGGTGTGTGTGTCTGTCCATGTGGTGTTACTGTTCACCCTCCCTGGTTGTATGTGTGATTATGTAACCACATCCTTAACATACACCCCTGGTGTGTCTCCATGCATGTCATGCGGGTTGTGCCCTAGCCGCTGGTGGTTGCACATGGCACCATGACTTACCTGTGTTGGCTGAAGTGCTCCTCTGATGGTGTCAGTGCAGCTGTGCCAGCCGGATCAGTCGAGGTCCCATCGCCAAGGAGGCTGCCCATCCCCATCATCACTGGCATCACCATCTCCCCGCCATGTCCCCTCTTTGACCTGTACGGCTATCCCACAGTCTTTGGCTATGTTGTGCAGGATGCAGTAGGCCAGGAATATCCCACAGGCCTTTGAGGGGCTATTCTGTAGGGCACCACCAGAGGTGTCCAGGCAATGGAAACGTGCCTTCAGCATCCCAAACACCTGCTCAATGACATTGCATGTGGTGGCATATGCCTCATTGTAGCGTTGCTGCAATGGGGTCATGGGCCACTGGTAGGGTGTGAGCAGCCAAGGACAGAGTGGGTATCCACTGTCACCTGTGTGGAGATGGTGGAGGTTGAGTATGCTTGTTGAGCTTAGACTGCCCCAAGCCCTGTAAGGCCACCCATTACACCTCTGGCCATAACCCCACTTGCCCATGATATGTCAGTTCTACATGACTTGCTCACCCACTGATAACCTGTGGGGATGTCCCCACTCTCGGTGAGTGGCACAGTGCCGACTGGTCCCAGATGGAAGGAATCATGTGCTCCCCCAGGGTGCATGGCACAGACATTGATGATGCACTCACTGGCATCACACACCACCTGGCAGTTGACACTGGCATATCCCTTACGATTCATGTAGGTGGCCCCATTGGGGCCAGGCAGTGTGCGTATGGCCACATGGGTGCAGTCTATCACCCCAGCATGCCAGGCATACGTGCTACCTTGTGGAACTCCTGTATGTTTGCTGTGTGCTCTGCCACAGTGCTGGGGAAATGGATGTACTCTGCAGCGTGTGGCAGCAGTGTGCTGAGGAATTGGGTGAGGATGCATGACGTGGCAGACTGTGTTATGCCTGTGGTATCCCCTGTTGGTCTCTGGAAGGTACCCATGGTGAGCAAGCACATGCAGGCTGTTACCTTTGTCTCCACTGACAGAGCATGACTCCGTCGTGTGGGTGCCTGCATCACATCACTGCACAGCTCACAGAGCCGCCTCAGTATTGCCCTGTTCAGGTGGTACCGGCCCACTATCTCAACATCTGTGTACAGCTCATAGCTGGTGGGGGCTCAGTACTACCTGTTGGGGGCATACCGCCAACGGGCCCTTCCATGGCCACATCCCTGCAGCATGCCTTCTCACCCCCTCATTACAGCATCCATGTGAAAGGTGGCATTGTCCATGTCCTGGCTTTTGGTCCCCAGCTGATGTTGCTTTGTTCCCCCCGCTGTCCTGACTGCTACCTCCCCTGCACCGGGTACACCTACTGGCCTCTGCTCTCTGTGGCGCCACACACCTTCCCTTGCCCCTCTTGTGTGGTGTGGTTTCCCTGGCCTGCCCTCTTTCTCCCCGTTTCCCTGTGCCTGTCTCTGCCTCTGTCTCATGTGGCTTGCCTGTAGTGTTCTTGCTCCTCTTCCTTGCTCCTTTTTATTTTGGCTCATTTCCGCTATGGCGCAACTTCCGCCTGCTCCACTGTTGCACATTGCGCAAGTCTTTGAACATCGCACTGCGCCCTTTATGCATGGTTCCACCCCCTTCGGTTGCGCATGCCTTCATTATCATTGCGTTGTTGCTCAGCATGTTTTCAGTGGTGCAACTGCCTCCTGCTGAATATGGCAGAATGGCACAATTTCGGACTTGCGCAGGGGCAACCCTATTGCGCATAGTGCAACCCTTTTGAATATCCAGCCCATTATATATACATTCTAAACAAAATTATTAAGCAATTGTAACGAACTGAAACAAAAAGATTCAGTAGAAAAGAAAACATTATACATATTGCTCTGCATTTGTCAATGTCCTGCATACTATAATCTACCAATATTCTACAAAATAATATCCTAATCACTGATTCCCTTTTCATTGCAATTGACCCAAAAAAGCCTAGCTCTTTCAGAGGTATATCTCATCATATCAAATTTCATGGTTTTATTCAATGATATCCCAATATTCTGAAAAAGTTCCAGATGAGATACTTCTCTCTGTTGCAGAACCCACATGCACCTAGCCTGCCAAATAAAATGTTTTATTGTTGCAAATACTATGTACATACTGTTTTTGTGGTATTTCCCAAATAACCCTCCTACAGGACCATACATTACAGTAGTAAAATTCAAATTTCCGAACAAAGGCTTCTTCCATGTTCTAGCCGAATATGTCTAAAATGGTTTTATATATGAACATTCTAAAAATAAGTGTTGTTGGGTTTCCACAATTTGCCCACATGCCACTCTGGGGCAACAGCTCTCTTCAAGCTGTTTATGCTTGTTATTACCCCTTACTCCTAATCTCCCAAAATTGCCTAACCAAACACAATCCCACATGACATGGGGAAGTCTAGGGTTCACCAACTGTTGGAGTACTGTTTTTTTCTGTATGTCAGGGCACTCCGGGAACACTGTTTCAGCCCTACATTCTGCATCTATAATCAAACCATACATTTTTTTCGTATCTAATATTACTATCTGATCTACACTAATGTTCCATTTCACCAGCATTTTTATACATTCCACTCCATATTGAGGAGTGTATGCCAATCTGTTCAACCCTCTGGGGTTCTTATTCTCCAATACCCTTTTGCATGGCTCTAGTCATGCATTTAACTTTAGCTTCCATGGAGGATCCCCAGGTCTCATGGCTGGGCTAATATTACCTGATAGAAAAGTACTAAAAAGAATCGTCGGGTTGATCATTTGCTTCTTATACCATAAACAGGACGATATGTATATTCCCTCTTAACAGGATTCAGTCTAGATCCCAGAATGCCTGAAAAATATGCTGTAAATGACTGTAAACATACTTATTGGAGAGGGTATATATTACTTAAGTAGAGAAATATGGGGACCAGTAGTGTTTTAATTAAAACCACTCTTTTTTCTTTGACAGTTGTTGTCCCTTCCAACTATTGACTAATCCTGTTGCCTTCTCCACTTTCCCCTTCCAGTTTAACATAGCAATGTCCCCGGACCAAACTCTATACCTAATATAGAGATGGGCTGATCAGTCACTTGAATACCACCTATGTGCCCTAACAGTGGTACCTGGGTATCACCTATTGTAACCCCCTTGCTCTTTCCCACATTAATTTTAGAACCTGAAAATTTGGAATACTGCTGAAATATATTACTTAGAGCCTCTGCAGAACTAGAAGAAGATATTGCTATAACTATATCATCTGCATATGCTAGCACCTTGACCGGGGGACAATCTGGGTTAGTTACTACTCCTGTGATCCTTTGTTCTTTTAACAACATTCTAATAAGAATACCTATGACAAAGGTGTAAAGTAAGGGGCTCAAAGGGCAACCCTGTCAAATGCCTCGTTCAACCTTTATCCTCTTCCCTTCCCAACCGTTTATACTAGGGATGATCGTGGCCCCTTTATACATTTGTTTTATCCAGTTTACAAAAACCTCTGGAATCCCAAATGCCCTGAGAGTTTTAGACAAGAACTTGTGAGAAACCCTGTCAAAAGCTTTCTCTTGGTCGATACTTAAGATGAAGCCCTGTGCCTGCCCTGCCTGCCCTCTAAAGAGTAATTCCCTCAGAACCATTAGATTGTCCTGTTGTTTCCTGCCTGGTATTGAACAAGACTGAAATGGACAAATTAGTTTTGGAGCTACTTTCAATAATCTGGTCTGCAGGATTTTACTTAAGATTTTCAAATCTGAATTTAACAGACTTAATGGACGCCAGTTACCTATTATCTGTCTTGGACCTTTCTTGTGGAGCAGTACAAGAGCAGCTTCCTGCATAGAAGGGGTGTAATTTGATGATGTTAAAACATAATTAAACAGAATCACCACAGCAGGGGCTAATTCTATACTAAAGGTTTTATAAAATCCTGACCCTAATCCATCCATCCATACCTGGAGCAGAATGTGGAGCTAGCTGTGAAATAGCTGCTGTCACTTCCGTTACAGATACATCTTTAATCAAATCTTGGACCTCTATTTCAGATATCTGTGTTAACCCCAATGATTTTAATAAATTAGAGGGATCATGAACCAGAGTGGTGGTACCAAATAGACCTGCCACATATTCTTTTACCACATTCAAAATCTCCTGTGGAGAATTTACTAACTGTCCTGTTGGTGTGCTTAGTTCTGCAATAAATCTGTTTTCAACCCTCTTATTACACTCTTTGAAAGGGTTTAATGATTTTTGCCTTACCCGAGTCCCAAATCTCAATTCCTGGTTTAGGGACTTGGCCCTATTATATTGGATGTCAGACATTTTCCCCTTAGTGTTTTTAATGACTGCACTATAATCCTGTTTAGACAATTCAGCCTGGGAAATAAGATGCTGTAAATATTGTCTTAATTGCAGATATTGCATATATTCCTTATTGGCTATATACGTAGCTCTATTTTGAAAAAGTTTCTGCCAGTTCTTTTTAATGTTCTCCCACCATTCTGTAATGTTCTCACACATTTCCGCTACTGAGAGCCTGGCTAACCAGTCCTGATTCCACAACCTTTTCATTTTTGGATCCTCTAAAAGTGTTTCATTTAAACGTCATTTATTTTTCTTACATCGTGGGGTTCCCTTCCACGATACCTGAATCTGAACTGCCATATTGTCTGAAAATTCATTAGGGATTGTGGAAGCAGAAAGAATGTTTTACACTTGAGATGCAAAGGTAAAATCTATCCAAGTCCTTAAGGTACCCCTAAAATATGTAACCCCCCATTTAGATGTTCCCTACTATAGGTATCCACCAAACCAGCTGTTCTAGCTATCTGTAGTAATGCTGTAGTGTCACAAAACAACTTTGAGGTTCAAAGGCCTCTATCAGTTGTAGAGAGTCCACAGTTAAAATCTCCTGACCAGATTACAAGTCTGGATGTATGTAGATAAGGCTGAATCTCTTTAAACAAGGCTACTCTCTCTGCTTTAGTTTGGGGAGCGTACACTGTTATTATACGGAACCTTTCTGACATGTAGGAGATATCTAACATCAAAGCCCTTCCTGGATGTATGTCAACTAATCTGGATACTTTTAGGAGTGGGTTAGCTAGTAAAATGCCTACCCCATCACAGGGTTTGGTCCCTGAGGACCAAAAGGAGGCCCCTGCCAACGAGACTCTGGATACAGATTGTAATTCAGCATGGGTTTTAAGACGAGTGTCCTGAATACAAATGATGTCACTGTGTAAATTGTCCAAAGTAAGCAGGGCCCCAGCCCTCTTTCTATTGTTTTTAATACTATTGATGTTTAGAGTAATGATTTTTAATGACCCCATAATATAAAAAAAGGCAAAATGTCAGTATACTTGCTTCATGGCGTTTTGGATGACCTTCGCTGTTTTGTTCGTTTTGTTGTTGAATCTCCCTCTCCTCCTTCAGGATCTGTAATGTATGTTACTGAAGAACTGTCTGTCCCCTCCCCTTCAGACTCACCATCAGTTCCCTCTGAATTTAATAAAGCATATTTGTTTACAGTCTGTACTGAAGCAGTTTCCTTCATATTAACTTTCCTGTTCCCCTGTGACACAGCCTTCCCTTGTCTATTTCTTTTTTTATGAGATACCATTCTAAAAGGTGGATCCTTCTCTCCTGGGGGTGGGGGTGGGGGCATGTCCGGATCTGTTTCACCTGTCTCCCCATTCATACCCTGGGCTTCTTCACCTGTTTCCATTCCCATTACTTCCTCTGTGGCCTGTATTCCCTCCAAATCCTGCCCTGGAGGGTTCCTTGGTACAGGAGGGTCTGAAGGAAAATTCTGTTCTAGGGAGCTTGAATGCCCTGGTGATGTAGCCACTACAATGCTTGAACAGGCTGCCTTTTTTGCATATTGTTGCTGGGCCATGTTGATTAATCCCTTATGCGAAGGACAATCCTCCCTATTATGGGATGCCCAGGGACACCTACCATATGCATGACCTGTCCTCTCGCAAAGGTTGCAACGAAACAAGTTTAGGCAATTAGCAGAACTGTGTCCAAACTCTAAACAGTGGTTACATCTTGTGGAGTCACAGGCAGAACTTAAATGGGCCCTTGACCCACACTTGAAACATGACCTGGGTTGACCGCTATAGAATATTGATCCCCTGTCTTTCCCTAAAAAAAAGGAAATGGGGAGATGAGCGGGGCCTGTATTTGGGGAAATTAGCTTAACTCTCACCCTCCAACTCCTGTCCCATATTTGCTCACTGTCCAAATTTGGGGTAGGTTTATTTAAGATTTCACACCTTTGTTTCAGCCAAAAGAGGATGTCCTCAACATACCTCTCAACCTCTTGTCTCATGAATCAGGGACAAGGCTTAAAAAAATCAGGGACAAAGACCCCAAATCAGGGACATATCTTAACAACTGGTAATATTCACTCAGAAAGCTTATAGAATAAAGGAATCTGTGTTAAGATGCATTTTTTGAAGAAAAACAAGTCTGTAACTTTAATGTTTGACATTATTTTGTGTTATTGACCTCTACTGTTCTTTCATAAAAACACAAATTTTACGAGGGACAGAGGAAAATTTTGAGGCCAAATCAGGGACGTCCCTGAAAATCAGGGACAGTTGAGAGGTATGGTCCTCAATGTTTACCCCTTCATTCCAAAAAAAAACTGTAATTAATTTGACTAGGGGTTTCGTTAAAGGGACCACTAAAAAAGGAATCCATAAAGGAGTATTTTTTAACACCTGGTACTGGGCCCAGAAGTGGTCTAGACTTGACACATTTTTAAAGCTAATGTCATAGTTCACGTTTCCCAACCCTATTAGGGTGAAAATCTCAGATGCAAAAAATTTCATAAATTTCTTTAAAAGTTGCTTTGCTATATGTACCCTATCAGGGGGTTTCTCTAAGCCTCCCTTGTACACTAACCTAACAGCATTCCACCTGGGAGCAGGCTCCCCTTTGTTTAAAAACAAATTAGATAATTTAAATATAGGCTCCAGTGTTGGACTGTCTTCAGACCCATGTATGGCCTCCTCACTGGGTCCCATCTGTAATGGAATATCTGCCCCATTCACACTCGCACCTTCAGAAATATCTCTGTTTGCCATAGATTCCCCTTCATTTATATTTCACCCAACACATGCATCAATATTACTGGTACCAGATACAATAGAAAAAGTGTTACCCCGGGGTTTGTTGGAGCTCATGTCTTGTTCATTGATGGTGGCCACTTTTGTAGGTATACACTCTATCATCTCCTGATATGAAGGGTCCTCAGAATCAGGAACCCAGGCTCCCTGCTGTCCCTGTTTCCAACCAGCATTCTCTAATACTTGTGCAATTGAATGCTGTACTGAACCTTCATCACAAAAGTCAGGAGCTCTGGAGCCCCAGTCTCTCTCTTTCCTTCTGCCTGTCCCTGAAGGAGTAAGTTTTCTCCATTGTTTCAGTTTGTAGTGAGCCCTGTAAATGCAACTGTTTCCCAACTCCAAGTCTCATTTTGATGTTTTTAGTGAGACAAACACTTTCTGTTTCCTTTTCCTTCAGCTCTCGGCACACGGGTTCTACGCCGTTTAAACTGCCAGCTGTTTGATTAGCATTGCTTTGCACTGCCTTGTTTTTGACAGAAGCAGCGGCCCTGTCTTTCTGGCCTGACTGTGAGTCTGTGAGAAGCTGGATGACTCATCTCTGTGTTATTCACTGCAGAGGATTTATCAGGTACTTGTGCTAAAGTTTCAAGCTCTCTCTAGCTCTGCAGCTCTTTGTATGATCTTTTCTTTTTCTAACTGAAGCATTTTAACTTTTTCTTTCAGTTCAATATCCAGTACCTGCACATTTTCTGTTGCTTGACCATATTTATTTTGCATCAGCTCTCCGTTGCTTTTCTCCACTATTTTCCCCACACAGGTAGGATCGTGTGCACCATCCTCCTCGCTGAATTCTATAGTCAGGTCTTCCAAATCCATAACTGTTTCTGCAGAGTTTCTGTCTTTTTCAGCCTCTGTAGGAAGAGAGACAGGGGAGGAGGCCATCTCCTCTGCCACATCAGCACTTCCTCCTCTTCCTGTGTCTGACTCCGAAATGAGTCCCTCCATCCCACCTGCAGGAAGTGACAGCACCCCTGCAGGCAGAGCAGGAAAACCTCCCCAGTGTCATGGCCAAATTTCCCTCATTCACTAAAAATACCACCAATAGCTTAATCTGGTTCAAGGTCAGTTGGCATTCATCTGTATCCCCCTCCCTCAGGTCGTGCCTGAAAATAGGCAGGATTTGTCTAGTACACTTACCCGGTCAACAAAAACTAAATAAATAAAAATAAATAAATAAATAAACTGTGTGCTGCACACACACAGCTGGCTTCCACCTGTGCTGGCCTGCAGGGCTCCACAACACTGAGGTGCATCGTGCATGTCCTGTTGGCATTCCTCAGGGGGTGGGTGCATGTATAGCAGCTGTGTGTTGCATCATAGCCATATGGTACTGTTACAGCTGTGCAATGTTTGTTCACAACTCTGTATAACCCTTTCCCTGTCTTCTGTCCCACACAGGTGAGGCTGCAGGACAGGAGCGGCTCAAGGCCCACAACTTTTCTGGAGATGAGCTGTGTACCCTGGTACATGCGGTGAAGGACCGGGAGATGGTTCTATGCCAGAACAAGTCGACGAACGCCATTGTTCGGCTGATGTGGGAGGAGATTGCCACAGCAGTAAATGCTGTAGGTGGTCATGGCCATAGCACCGATGCTGTCTGGAAATGGTGCAATGACCTGCTGTGCAGGGCAAAAGAGGAGGAGGCACAGCAGATCCAGGACAGGCTGCAGACCGGTGGGGGACCACAACCACTTGAGCAGTGGGACTGGGATCCATTGATGGCCATAGTAGCCTCTACCCTGCGGCCATTGGCAGTCAGTGGGGTTGAAGGTGGTGGGTGTGAGACACCGCTCACACCACCCAGAGCAGGTAAGTTCATGGCATGTATCCACCACTCAGTGGACAGCAACACCATGGGGACAGAGGCACACATCACTACTGTCATGGTGCATGCATAGGGCCCACATGGGTATGTTCCATTGTAAGGGTGGTGTTGGGGCTGCACAGTGGTGGACATCTGCTGGCAGGCACATGTCGTGAGTGCATGTGTGCCATGGTGCAGGGGCTCCTAAGGCACAGGCTGCAATTGCATGGGATGCACACTGTGGTCTGCATGGGCATGCTGGAGGGTACACATTGCTGGGGGTGCATGTGGCATTGTTGGGAGTGGGTGGGCTGGTCATTGTAGCAGCGACTGATATCAGTCTCTTCCATTTCAGCATTACATGCCCAGCAGGCTATGTCCCAGGTGGGGCCAGGCCCAGTTATACGGGAGGTGGAGGATTCGTACACAGCAGAGGTGCACCCTTCCACATCAGGCATGGCAGCCACAGATAGACTGGCAGTGGCTATGCCAGTCAGCACTATGTCTGCTCACAGACATTATGAGGCAATGGCATATGCTGGAACATTGGAAGAGGAGGATACAGCCTTCCTGGAGTCCCTGAATCCACCTGAGTATGCCCAGGTAGAGGATCTGAGTGGGGAGCAGGTGGTGATCCTGACTGTCACAAGTGACCATGGCTCAGAGGATGCAGGGGAGGAACCCGACATGCCGGTTCTGTGTGTGGCTAGTGACACCAGAGGTTTTTGTGCAGTGGGGGATGGCACCATGCCTGAACTGGGGACAAGAGGTACTCAGGGACATGCCACCTATCTGCCCACAGCTGCTATTCCCCTGCCCGAACAGTCTTGCCCACTGGACATGTCCCACAGGGCACTGACCGCAGGGCCAGTCCAGCAGCGTACTCAGTCACCTTTGAGGCCACACTTGCAGTGGCCAATGCACCACCAGCCACCCCCACAGGTCCCTTCACATCCACAACACACTGCCCATAGCCAGCCACAACCCCTGCCACAGGTGCAGGATGTTGATGCTGCACCTGCAGAAGATGGCCAGGGTGTGTGGCCCATGCTCCAGGAGGCCTTGACCTCACAGCATGCAGCCCAGCAGGACCTGCATGATCTCTGTAGGGAGCTGCGGCATGAGCTGTCACAGCTACGGGAGACAGTGAGCTCTGGTCTTGCCCATGCTGAGCAGTGATCGGAGGAGAGGATGACCCATGTTCTCACCACCATTGAGCGTGGCTTTGGTGGCCTAACTACTGCTGCTGTGCAGGCCCATGCTGTGGTGCTGTGGGACACTATCACCACAGTACTGCGGGGTGCAGCCAGATGCCAGCGCAGCCATGCCTCACATGGGCAGCAGCGTGGCAGGGGTTCGCGCAAGGTGGGTGCGACCTCCTCAACCCCTACATCCCATTCGTCTACAGGACATGCACGGCATCGTGGCTACCCTCACTCCACTCCTGTGCAGGCCTCAAGGCATGGCCACAAATGGCCTGCCCTCCCAGCCTCACCTCAATCCACTCCAACAATGTCCTGGGCACGTAGCACGCCCAGCAATTTGTACCGTACACAGGGTATGCGTCATGTGCACGGTGGCAGGCGCAACTGATGTGCTCCACCACATGCATGCTGTGGCCCTGTCTCCCTCACCTGCATGCCTATGCACACAGCCACATCCCATGTCCCTTGCACAAACACAGTCCACCATGGCCCTTGTTCACTTCCATGCCACAGCCCCTGCCATCACATATCTACATTGCTGTTTCTTGTGTGCACCTGGGTGGTGGCCATACCTCTCACCCTTTTGTCCCCTGATCATACAACAGTGCCTCTCAGGATGTGATACTACTGAGCAGAATGTGGACCTCATTCTCACTGCATTCCCTCAGCAGCTAACTGAACTGTTACATTCTTTGCTTATCTGTTCAGGCCATCTTTTCTTAATTGCCTGTTTTTGTTGGCATCGTCTACAATGGGGAATTTCTTTACAGTGTTGCCACTGAGTGTGGGACAGGTCCTCACACTCTGGAATAGGGAGCTGCAATGATGTGATGTAACTCTACTACTGTTCCTCGTACCGTGTTACAGTTGAGGGGTATGGAGGTGGCTCACACACATCACATGCACAGCACACATCATACGCACTGCACCACATCACATCACCACACTGGCAACGTGTTCAGCACCTATATATTACACTGATTTCACTGTACTGTATATGCGCTACCATTAAATGTACTGTTGACTCCATTTTATTTGTCTGTGTGTTCTGTACTCACCATCCATCCTGGTTCAGTGTCTCGATGATGTTGCTCCTGTGCTCTATGGCCCGGTGGGCCATGCGCAGATCCCGCCGCTCGAGTTGCTCTACTATCCCCCTTACCCCTGGCTCTGGCTCACTGTCAGAATGTACCTCAGGTTCAGGTGCACATATCCCATGGTTCAGTGCCATGTTGTGTAGCATACAACAGGCCAGGATGATACGGCATACCTTCTGAGGGCTATACTGTAAGGCACCACCTGACTGGTCTATGAAATGGTATCACATCTTGAGTATCCCAAAGACCCTCTCTATGATGTTCCTTGTAGCAGCATGTGCCTCATTGTACCGTTCCTCAGCCACGGTTGTTGGCCGAGGTACTGATGTCAGCAGCCAGGGTCATAGGGGATAGGCACTGTCCCCTGTGGAGATAAATCAAGTGTTAGTGTTGTTGTCCTGCACAGTGCCCACTGCTGCTCTGACCATTGCTCCCTGCCGCGCCCACGGCTACCCTTGCCTATCTCCCCTGTGCTATCACCCTGTTGTAGCTGTCCATACGCACTGACTAGATGCCCAAGTGGAATCCTGCCCTCCTCAAATGCCCAGCACAGCCAGGACTGGTGCCAGATGAAGGCATCATGGGCACTGCTAGGGTACTGTGCAAAGACATTGCCAAAGCACCCTGTCACATCGCACACCACCTGGCAATTAATGGAGTGGAAGCCCTTCCTGCTCATGTGCAGGTCACTGGCATCACCAGGTGGTGCACGGATGGGGACATGGGTGCAGTCAATGGCACCAAGTACAGCTGGTAGGTGCGCAACTCGATGGAATTGCTGCATGGTTGCTGTGCACTTGGCTGCTGTGCTGGGGAATACTATGAACTCGCCAGCATGTGGCAGGAGAGCATCAAGGAACTGGGTCAGGAGGCATGATGTGGTGGACTGTGATATCCTAATGGTGTCCTCCATTGGGCGATGAAATGTCCCAGTGGCTAGGACGCACATCGCTGCCGTCACTTTTTCCTCGAATGATATGGCGTGGCTGCGCCTGGTGTTCGTATGCAGCTCCTCATGCAGGAGTTCACATAGCTGCCTCAACATTCCCCTGTCCACCCTGTACCAGCTAACAATGTGGTCATCAGGCAGGGTCTCAAAGGAGACTCTGGTCCGGTACCATCTGTGTGCAGCACATCTCCTCCTTCGTCTAGGTAATGGGCCTGCTCTCTTTCATCCTTCTCCACAGCCTGCTCCATCAGGTGCAGCACTAGAGCATTGCTAAAGAAAGCCATTGTGTTACACTTCCTGGTCTGGCCACTCCCTCCTCTGTGGATTGCCCTGGGTTTAGGCCTCCCTTTTATAGGCGGTAGGTAGCGCTGCGCTAGGTGCCATGCAATGGTGCATTGCACAGTGCTATATCTCTGAATATCCCATTGAGCCCATATGCAGGTTCCCGCCCCTCCACTTTGCCCCTTGCATACATTATGTTTTAGCCTGGCACTATTGTGTTTAGCACACACTATCTCCCTCTTTGAAAATGGCTGTCCCGCGCTAAGCCTGTGCTAATCCTGTGCGAACAGTTAGCGCGCCATGCTAAGTTTTGAATATCTGGCCCTCAGTGTTTTAACAGGTTTTTATACAAGGTAATATCAATTGTCAGTATAAGTGCCAAACTGGGGAAATAAAACTGTCAAGGACCCCCAAGTAAATGAGACCATGCATCCTGATATCTTCTACGTAAGATTATTAAGGACCTCCAACCAACATTTAGTGAGGATGAGACCCTAAATTGTATTTTTCAAGAACTAACACTACTATCTTTTAAACAACCACCTAATTTAGCCAACCTCATTATTAGGAGTAAACTTGGACCAGAACAGAATACCATGACACTAAATGGTACATGACCCTGTAATCAACTCAGATGTAAGACTTGTATACTCACTTCCACTTTGGATTGTGTGGTTACATCACAAAACAGGCAATTCAGGATACAGGGGAATTATACACGTGCATCGCTGAATGCTGTTTATTTCATTCAATGCAAGAGATGTCCACAAACAGGGTATGTCGGAGAGAGAAAGCAAGCACTCCACACTAGAATGAACTCACACAGACATACTATTAATATGAAGATGACTGAAAAACCAGTGGGGCAACACTTCTCTCAGCCTGACCATCCAATCTCAGATATGTCACTAATGGTCTTAAAAGGACATTTCAAAAGTATACAATAGAGACGGGCTTCTGAGATCAGGCTTATGTTACTTCTCAATATGATCGAAGATGGCATGAACATTAATTTGGGGTTTATGGCACATTATATGACTTAAACATCCACAGACCTTTACTTCAATGGATGGACATATAATAGGACTTCAGCGTGTCTTTGCTTTATTATTTGTAGTGTCCTTTTTAACTCGTTATCAACATGTTGGTTCCACACCAAAGAACTATATGTGGGTGTGGGGGGGGTATTTTCTTTTCATTTTTATTGGTGTGGGGGTGTTATGTGACTATGATGACTGTGGGGGTTGCTGTTACATTGAGGTAGGCTTATATTCAGGTACATGATATAATGGTGTTACACTGTGTTATGACTCTTAGTTCACATACATGATGAATATTAATTTCCTTCTAATTAGTTATCTTTCCTGGGGGCCGGGGTGGGATTAATTCAATTGGGTTTTTATTCAGATTCCTTAGACTGTTACTGTTCATACAGTAGTTTTATTATATACTGTCACATTTTTGAACTCTGAACATATTGGGATGCATGATCTCATTTGCATGGGGGTCCTTGACAAATTAAATTACACTGGGCAAATATTGTAGTGAATGGTGTAAATGATGGTATGTTAGGACTCTTGGCTCAAATACATACTGAATATGTACTTCTAACTAGTTAGCTTCCCCTAGGGGGGTGGGGGGTGGAGGTCTTATTCCATTGTAGTTCTATTCAGATTCTTTGGACTGTTAATGTACATGTAGTAGTTTGATTACATACCGTCACATTTTTGAACTCTGAACGTATTAGGATGCATGATCTCATTTACTTGGTGGTCATTGACCGGTTAAATTCAATTGGGTAAATATTGTAGTGACTGGTGTAAATGATGATGTGTTAGGACTCTTAGTTCACATACAAAGAGAAAATATACTTTTTTCTAACTAGTTATCTACCCACGGGGTGACAGGGTTTAATTCCATTGTATTTTTATTCAGAGTCCTTAGACTGCCTCTGTCCATGTAGTAGTTTGATTATATACTGACACATTATTGAACTTTGAACATATCAGGATGCATGGTCTCATTTACTTGGGGCTCCTTGACAGTTTTTTTCCAAGTTTGACACTAATACTGACAAATGATATTACCTTGTATAAAATCCTGTTACAACACTGAATGTTCTAAGGTTTATGGAATATAATAACTGGTTGAGTGTATAGTTGGAGAAATGTCTCCAGATATGTTTTAAACTGTACAGTGGTGTGTAACAGTTGCTCACACTAGGTTAACTTTATTTTAAACCCTCTTAATGCCATATATAGAAAATTTCAGTTGTATAGTTTTGTTTGCTTTTAACATGCAATAATATCTCATTTTAACATGTACTTAAGTAAGAATTGAATCCAATGGTTCATTAAGACTGCATTCACTGCACATGCTTAGACATTTAGAAATTATAATAGTTGAACTCTTTGCTGGGAAGGTGCTATTTTACTGAGATTGTATTTGACCTTTAAAGCATCTCAGCTAATAGCAAACTGGTGAGGTCTGGTTCAATTGTTTCTAACTTCAGTGATGGTTTAAATAAGTATTTTAAAACAATGAGAATTCTTTCTGTTTTTTAATTTTTATGTATGATCTGGGTGTTAATAGTATGTGAGTTTCTGAATAACTGTCATAAACTTCCAAGGAAGGACTTTGTTAGTTTGAAAGCTTAAGCACTTTGTTCTTTTTGTAACATCTATGTTGGTCCAATAAAAGGTATCAAACCATTTGCTTCTGGATCTGTTATTATGAGGACCAATACAGCAAAATCTGAATCTGTTTGTTTCTCTGTATGAGTCCTTCCAAAGCAAATATTATTTTTCTAATTGTTTATGACAGGCCCGCTGAGTCACGATTATAGGTGTGCCACAGGAACACAGCAAAGTACTTAAGGGACTTGTTTAGGGTCACACATATACTATGCAAGTGGTGGGTGGCTGTTGGAGTTTAATTCACCTACAGGTCTTCTATCTATTATTATGTTTCACACTGATGTGTTAGCCACTAAGCTTTAAAGGCTGGTGCCAATGCTAGAGTTCAGAAAATCAGAGGTTAGTAAGTTGGCTGTCACCCTCTCCGAGTCCTTACAAAGCACAGATTTTTTTTATCAGCCACAAAATATTTTTAATCGGGGGTCACCAAAATGGCCTAAACCTCTTGGAATTCTCCCAAAACAAAGGTTATTTTTTATTATTTTTTAATCATCAATGGCAGGCTCACTGAGCTAAAGCTTGTAGGTGTGTCTCAGGAACACATGGAGGTACTTAAAGAGCTACCGACGCCTCAAAGAAAACTTTGAAACATGTAATAGATACAATTAAGCTTGCATTCCATATAAATTCAATATATTTTTCTTCCCTATTATTTATTAGTGAGTAAAGTGCATGAATACATTATATTTATACTTTAGAGGTCCCTTGGAGTTCATTTGCCTCTTAAGTTTACTCCCAACATCAAGTCATAATCCTCTGTTGTGACATCACAATGTGTTGCCATGAGAGTAACTGTGATGTCACAAACAGTGCATTATGATCTCAAGTATGGAGAAAGCAACAGGAATAGATGAACTCTTCAGGAACACAGATCTTTTTTTAATGCAAATGACCTCAGTAATAAATAATGAGGAGGAGGAGGAATACAGAACTAACCTGAAATACAAGCTGAACTGTGTTTAAATATTATGGTTTGTTAAAGTTGTCTTGAAGGTGTCAGCTGCTTTTTAAGGAACATGTTCAGTATCACACAGCAAGTGGTGGGTGAGTGTGGGATTTTTATTTTATACACAGATCTGCTATATATTAGTCTGGTTCATACTGGTGTTCTAACCACTAAGCTTTAAAGAGCCACTGACATAATTTGGGCAGGCAACTCCTTCCATGGAGTTGCCTATCCGATAAGCAAAATGAGTCAGTTGGCAACGTTTTTAAACACTGGAACTGCATTAATTTTACTTTATTTAGCGCCCCCTCATAACTCCAGCAAACCAGCCCACCAATCACCGAGTGCTGCTGCCCTGCCCCCAAAATACAGCACTTTGATGAAGCACCATAGGGGACGGAGCTGCAGGCACTCAATGTAGTTCACTATTTAGTTACTATTAAGATTGGGAAGGGGGACTGTCTGCATGTACTACAATTATCTTTGCTGGCAGTTCTACATGTATGGGACTAGTATATCATATATTATATAGCCCCATACATAGAACTGCCAGCAAAGATAATTATCCTTGCCGAGCAACCCCCTCTGATCTATATGAGTAACTACACAGCAAACTACATACATCACCTGTGGCCCTGTCCCCTACCATGTGTCATCAAAGTGCTGTATTTTGGGGCAGGGCAGCAGTGCTCACCGATCAATGGGCTGGTTCACTGAAGTTATGAGGGGAGCTAAAAAAGTACAATTAATACCTTTCCAGTATTTAAAAAGCTTTGTCAACAGGATCATTTTGCTTATCGGGCAGGCAACTCCCTGGACTGAGTTGCCTGCCTGAATTGAAGAAACTTGTCAGCTGTTCTTTCAGGGATGGTACCAGCCACTAGCAATGATAGAGTTCAACTTCAAATTTGAATCGGGGGTCACCAAGTTGGCCTAACTCCCTCTGAGTACTTTCACAACAAAGATTATTTTTTTTTTAATTGGCCACAAAAGGACCACTGAGCTAAAGCTTATGTGTGTCCGGGGAGCACAATCAGGGAGGTACTTAAAGGTACTTGTTCAGGCCAGGGTCACAAAGACAGTATGCAAGTGGTGGGTGAGTGAGGGACTTTCAGACACAGGTCTGCTATAGATTCACATTGGTGCTCTATCAGGCTATTTGCTGGTACCACTGTCAATGTTTGACTTTAAATGAAGGGTCAGACTGTGCACTAGCTGCAGCTGATGCTACTAACTTAATACAATTTATTTTCACTCTGTGACTGGCTTGATGAAGTAAACTAGCTGCAGCTGATGCTTCTAATAATCTTGTTACTAATTGTTATTGTTACTGACTGGCTTGATTAAACAGCAGCACCTGCAGGCTATAGTATTTAACAATGCGTGCTCAGGTTTGCAAGCAGTAGCTGTAGCTGCTTAATATTTATTTTACACTAGTCTGTGACTGCCTGGCTTGAGACTCGAGATGAAAAAGAAATTATGAGAATGAGAAACAAGCTATTAAAATAACTGCAGCACCTGCAGGCTATTTATTTAGCAGCCTGCCTGCCCACATGCCAAACACTCTTTTTCTTATCTCTCCCCTACCCTCTGTTTTTGCCTCTCAGTAGATTCACTAAATTGCTGCTAATGCCATTTTTCTATTAATCTCTGAATGATTTTTGTTTGGCTTAAGAGAAATAAAGCATGAGTCAGGACTCAAAAGTGTTTTATAAGCGTAGCTTCTGCTTCCAGGACCAAGCTACTGCCTAAGCTGCTTCTTCCCCAAATGCCTACCCTGTACAGAAAAGCAACCAATGTAGCCAGCAGCATAGAGAGAGGAACTATGTGGGTGCTCATCTGTACAACCATTCAGATCCCCCTTGCAGTGCACACAGATTCCCCCAACCAATCATATCATGTGAGACAGTGAGCCCCTGACTGTCTCTGTCTCTTCCCTTCCCTCGGTACTCTGCAAGATGCCTCCTGCTCCTCCCTGCTCCATCCCACCCCACCACTACATTACTTAAAATGATCATGGTCATGAGCCAAACTGGCCTGAACTATAGAAAATGTATGGAAGGGGCTTGATGGCCACTTCTGTTGCCAGTTGGGGGGAGGTCAGATTTTTTTTGTAAAATATTTTTGTTGCGGGTTACAATAATGGTAAGAAAGTACAGTACAATTGATTGGGTATGAAAAATACATAAGTGAATGACGTTATGTGTTATAGTAGAAAATACTGACATTTGTAAGCAATACAATATTCTTAAAAAAAACAAAGATTCAAGACCACTGAGCTGACATATATTGCTAACAAATTGATGCCACATTGCAGAATAGATTCACCTAAGAATGCAGGGCTATATTCCAACCAGTTTAGGAAATTAATTTCATAATACAGCAGGAAAAGTCAATTTTCTATAGGAACAGTCAAGAGGTCCCAAATGTTTTAAAAGATCTTGGCTGACCCATTGGCAGTAAGCTGCACCCATTACAGTTCTAGACATGTTTTCAGGTTGAGGGACCACTGTTGAACTAAGGGAGGGCTTGCTGACATCCAGTTTTGGGCTATTGTTTTCCTTAGCTGTTATTAAGATGAGGGACCATAATGCTGCGTTGCATCCTCTGGGATGCTGACTGGGGTCAGTACCTAGCAGAAGCTCAAGGAGGTAGTTAGAAGGGGAATACCCCAGAACCATTCCCGTGATGTTGTGTATCTCGTGACAGAAAGTGGTGATTTTAGGGCACATTAAAGGAAAACTCCATGTTAAAATCAGAAAAAGATATGTGGTAGTGTTTTTTTCTGTGTTCTAACCAGTTCCCAGCATTTTCTTTTCCTCTGGCTGTGAGAGATGTTTTTTCTAACTTTCCCTGTTTTATTGCCCTTGGAGGTTGCCATGCTGGTTTCTTTTATGGCCTCTAGTCTTCCCAGAGTGCCCTTTGATGTGATGTCTAATTGCCCGTGCAGTAAGCCAGTGTCTTGTTACAGGGTCTGTCACAGCTTAGCCTCAGAGAAAATACTTTTTCCAGAGAAGACAAACTGCTAGATTTTGGGTGAGTGTAATCATTATTATTTTTTGATATCAGTATCTTGTCCTGCTATGCTGTGCTCTGTGTGTGTGTCTGTGTGTGTGTGTGTGTGTGTGTGTGTGTGTGTGTGTGTGTGTGTGTGTGTGTGTGTGTGAATCATGTCACTGTTTACTCTAGTCCTCTCAGTCACTTTCAGTTTTTGCACCAGTACTAAGTAGCAAAAATTGAACATCACCCTATAGGTTGTAACATAGCAGGACAAGGTACTAATATCAAAGAATAATGATTACACTCACCCAAAATGTAGCAGTGTGACTTCTTCTCTGAAAGAAGCATTATCTTTGTGGCTGAGCTGTGACAGACCCTGCTAAATCTAGGGGCATAGTTACATCACTGTCACATGAACCAGGGTGCTTCATAGGAGAAAGAAAGCCAATAAACCTATTTGTGATGGAGATCCCCGGGGTCGTAAAACTACCATACAGCTAGCAGGCTAATTTAGGAAAAACTCCTAATAGCAGACAGAGGGAAGGACACGCTAGCACTTAACATACATATCAAAACACTCTACATAACATATGTTTTTGCACATTCTGGGTGGACTTCTCCTTTAAAGGCATGCAGAAAGTCAGCCCCTTTACAGGAACACTTGTGATATTCTGTAGGGCTTCCAGGTTTAATAATGTGTTACTTCAGTGGGGTGATATAAGCCCTGTACATATGGTTTGAGTTGTATCTGTCTCAACTTGTTACTACGAGAGCAGTTTTGGAAGTATTTGACCTCTAGGTGCCAGGTTGTTGCATCAGTCTTAATTTATTTATTTATTAGGATTTTGGATAAATACCTTTGAGCCAATGGCTTTTTTACAAAGGTTCCACGTTAGTATACAAAGAACAGAAGTACAATTTGTGTGAGATTAGCAGGCAAGGAGTTGGAATACAAATTTCAGTACAGGGTATACATGGTCTAAAAGCTATAGGTAATATATTTAACAGTTAGAACAAAACAACCAAGCATACATTTAAGAATGATGAGACACAGCAAACAATATTTACATGAATCAAAGCTGCCAGAAGGGCATTGTATCTCAAGGGAATCAACAAAGTCCAAGAGGGTAGCATCTTTCAAAAAAAGAGGTGTGCAAGAACTAGGGGGCACAATTTGAAGATGGGGGGTGGCTCAGAGGTAGTGTAAGGAAGTATTTTTTCACAGAGAGGGTTGTGGATGCATGGAACGGCCTTCCAGAGGATGTTGTGGAGTCAAATATAATGGTTGAATTCAAGCATGCATAGGACAGTCATAAGGCAATTCTAAGGGGTGGGGGTAGAAAGAAGTAGGCTGCTGGTTAACTAGGAACTGCAGCTTATCCATTAGGTAGGGAAATGGGCAGACTGGGTGGGCCAAGTGGTCCTTATCTGCTGTCAAATTTTATGTTTCTACTGTCAAAGGGAAAAGTGGCATGGAAAAATTGAGCTGCTGCCCGTTGTGCTAAGTAGCATAGGAAAGTTGAAAGAGAAAGTGGAAGTAGAGGGGTAACTGGGAGGGAGGTAGAAAGAGAGGTGAGTGGGAGGCAAGGATTGGGGAACTTGTGCAACAGTGGGTGGGATGAGAAGATTAGAAAAGGGAGAGGAGAAGGGAATTGAAGGAGGGTACGAGAGGAAGGTGGTGGACCTGTGCTAGGGAGAGAGATAGGGGTATGGAAGGGAGGGGTGGTGGTAGGCAGAGGTGGGGATAGTAGAGAGGTGAGAAGAACAGGAGCAACTGCCAGGGAGGTTAGGAAAAACAGTCACAGGTGGCTCTAGACACAAGCATTTGATGTAGCTTGTGTTTGAATGAGCAGAGGGCGCCTAAGTTGGTGAGTGTGCTGCCCAGGGAGTTAAACATCTTAGGGGCTGTACCTGCAAAAGACCACTGGCCTTGGGCAGTGCGACAGCAGGGAAGAGATAGAGAATAGTTGTGAGAGCTTCTTGTGTAATGGGAGTGGTTGGCTGGGCTTAAGAGTGACTGAACCCCAGGGGGCATGAGTCCCATCAATGACATTTTTGCTAGTATGCAGGTTTAGAAAGCAATCCTTCCCCTGAAGTTGCAGTCAGTTTGACTGTTTGTAGAGGTTGCAGGTATGCGTGTGGTGGGCAGCACCAGTAAGGAGTCTGCAGGCCCTATTCAGTGCTGTAATGATTTGCTGTAGTGCTGTAACTGGGACTGCTCCATAGATCACAAGCCCATAATCAATGATGGAGATAATAGAGTTGTGTATTGCTAGATTAAGGGTGTCAGGTGTCAGACAGTGTCTATGTTTGTAGAGAAGGCCTATATGGATATTTATGGATTTTGCAACTAAATCAATATGGCTGGAGAAGGACAGAGTAGGGTTCAGAGTTACACCAAGGTATTTAAAAGTCTGCGTCTGGTCCAGGGTCACACCTGAGCTGTTTTTGATAGCCAACTGTTGGTGTTTATGTTTGTTATGTGTGCCATGGAATAGCATAGTCATTGTTTTTTTGTAATTTAGCACTAGTTTCTGTGAGACAAACCAGGTCTCAATTTGTGTGAAACTTTCCCGCAGTTGTTTCTCCAAGAGGGAAGGGTCAGAATTCTTAGAGAAAATGACTGCGTCATCAGCATACAGGATAATGTTTTCATCACAGGCAGAAGGGAGACTGTTCAGGAAGATGCTGAAAAGAAGGGTCTCAGTATTGACTCTTGGTGAACACCAACCCGGGCAGGTAGTTTGGAGCAGAGGGAGTCACCAATCTTAACTCGTTGAGTCCGGTTGGAGAGATAACTGTTGAACCATTGTAGAGTATCATGGGAGAACCCTAAGTTGCCAAGTTGTTCCAGTAGTAATGGATGGTTGACTGTATTGAAGGCCTTTGAGAGATCTATAAAGATGACACTGGCAAGTTATCCTTGGTCTAGTCCTAGATGAATGTGGCCGGTAAATTCAGGGAGGGCAGTGGTGGTGCTATGTCATTTGTGAAAGCCATGTTGCTGTGGGCATTGCAAGTTGTATTTCTCCAAGTACTCCACCAATTGGTCTGCGACAATTTTTTGAAGAGCTTTGGATAAAGTGGGTAGGATGGAGAAGGGCCTCTAGTTATAGTGTAATGCCCTATCCCCAGACTTGTGTATTGGAGTCACCAGGGCAGACTTTCACTTGAGCGGGAAATGGGACAGCATGAGGGACTGGTTAATAATCTTGGTAAGAGGGTACAGGACATCGTCAAGGGTAAGGGCGATGAGCTTCAAGTCAAGTGTGTCCCCACTTGATCTGGATTTTCCGAGCACCTTGAGGAGGTATTTTTTGGCATCCCTTTCAGTAACTGCCTTGAAATAGAAATGTGGATGATTTGTATCCTGACTCCATTGATACTGGGAGTCCATGGTTTGGCTGGTGTCAAAGAAGTTAGAGGGAAGCACATGGCTGAGGTCAATGAATGCCAGATTTAAAGTATTGGCAATTGTAGTGAGGTCTGAGGTGTTGCTGCTGTCAACTTTTAGTATATTAGGAGTTGCTTTGGATTCTTTCCCTATAACTTCAGAGAGGCTTTGCCAGAATTTCCTTCCATCAGACCATGAGTTTGCTTGGGTGCTCCTACAGTAGCTGGCTTTTTCAGTTTTAATAGCATTGGTACAGGCATTCCTAGCAGCCCTGTATGCCTGAAAGTCAGCCTGGTTGCCAGAGGCTGTAGCCTGAGCCCATAGAAGGTCCTGCACTTTTAATTGGTCTGGGACTTTGCCTGAGATCCAAGGGTTGTCAAGGTCTTTAATTCTGCATTTCTTAAAGGGGACATGGACATCACACATGGCATTGAACTTTGTAATAAAGTATTGAAGTGCAGCATCAACATCCAGAGTGGTGACACTCAGGGACCAATCTTGTTGTCACAGGAGTGCCTTAAGTTGTGCAAGGCATCCCCTAATTAGCAGCTGGCTGCTGATAGTTTTTGCAGGAGGGGGGTACTGAATTTATTTGACCATATGCACTGGACTGGGGAATGGTCATTAATGGCATCAGGGAGAACTGTAGTGTGGCTAATATGGTCAGGCCGATTTGAGAATAACCAGTCCAGTAAGGTACTGGTCCCTGTTCTATAGTTGATCCTAGTGGGTGAGGTAACTAGCTGTGTAAAACTTGCAGCTCTCAAGGCATCCTTGTAGTTGCTTACACTGGGGGCAAGCCAGTTGAAATTAAAGTCCCTTAGCAATATAACCTTCAAGTTAAGCTTTAGACTGCTGATGCAGGTAAGGAATGGGTTCAGGCTTGTTGTTGTCAGTTTGGGTGGGATATATACAGAGGCTATCATCAGAGCTTTGTCATGGGCCCCAAGAATTACTTTAATAGCAAGGACCAGAAGCTCATCACCACTAATTGGCAGAGTCAGGGCATGCCCTGTCAGAGAATCTTTTAGATAAAGGGCACAACCACCCCCTTTTTTGGATAGTCAATCCTGCCAAAAGATAGTATACACAGATATTGACACAGCAGTGTCAGGGATAATTGGAGACAACCAAGTTTCAACTACATATAGCACATCTGTGCTGTGCTGTCCAGGCAGTGAGGGCATCTAATTTTTTGGTAAGGCTGCAGATGTTGATGCTAGCTAGCAAGAGGGACCCTGTTCTATGTTGCTCCCTGGGGTAGCTAGGGGTGGTCCAAGGTTGGGGTGAACATCGCCAGATATTAGCAGGAGTAGCAGTATTAGTCTTTTTAGGAGTTCCTTAAGATATCTGCAGTGACTGCTGCATGCACTTTTTCCCTTATTCTTATTCTTAGTTGTGGTCTGTAGTGACCTGACTCCCAATAGAATGAACAGGGTGAAATAGTTTGTTGGTAGGGTTGACTGTGAGCACAATAGCATGTTCGTGTATCTTAGTATTTGAGAGAAGAGATGAGTGCTGTTGCAGTTGAGACTACTGGTAACTGTTCCACTTCTGTGCAAGGGGCTATCAACCAGGTGATCCAAGGTTGGTTGCAGTGAGCTTTTAAATATATTGGTAGTGTATCCCACACTACCAATAGGGTCAGAAGGAGCAGGTGCAGCTGGAACAGGTTAGGTTGCATTCTTGATGTAGTAATATTAGACCATGCAGATAGTTATGTTCAGGGATATGTAATATAATAATCTTGTCCAAGGCACCAGGAGTCAAATGATGAAACATAATCAACTCCACAGGAAATGAACTACTGGGGTCCAGTAAACTGTTGTTACTGTAGATCAAAGACCCAGAATGTGTTAAATTCCTGATGGTGCTGAATATTGGCCTGGGGTATATGCAGGATGTAAAAATTATTTGTTAGTGTCTTCCCTTTGTTCTCCAAAATGGTTGTGAATAGATCTCGAAGACAAGCACAGAACCTTTAGGAACAGGTCAGATGGAAATGTGGATTCAGTGCAGGACTCCACAACTCAGAGCTTGTAAAACTTATTTGCTGGACTTACTTTTGCTTGTGATGGCTTCCAAAACAGTTGATTTATAATGAGAATGTCAATACCTGGTGGTGATGTTTTGCCGTTTCTTAGTCCAGAAAACTTTCATAGATGTCATGTCCAAGAATGGTCTAGTTCCTCCAACCAGAAACACATGAAAGTCCACAAAACTAAACTACTGACAGAGACAAACTCAAACAGCCAGCCACACAGGCCAAGGAGGCGGATTGGGAAATAATAAACAAATCCTGTTCCCATTTGTTCCAAATGTCTGCTACTGATGGACTCGCTCCCTCTTGGGGAATATAGTAGAAAGATATGTGGGGTTTGCTGCAGGTCTGGGATTGGTATTGCTCCTTCTTGAATGAGAAAGAATTAGCCCAGTCCAACCTTTTGTCCAGAGTGTTGCCCAGTTTATTCCTTATGGTCAAGTAAACAAACAAGTCCCAGGTTCCAGAATGCAGCTTACAGGTAGTTCTAAGTTCAGTGAAGAACAGTCTGCTCCCTCTATACAGCTATGCCATGGTGTGTACACCTTTATGCTGCCACCTGTGTAGTCACCGATGGAGCTGTACTGTGTAAGGTCCTTTTTCCCTTCAGTGCTACTATAAGGCCTGTGTGTGGGGAAGGCACAGATAAGAAGCTTATTCATTTGTGGGATGCTATCCAGACCCCAACTGTGGTGGTGGTAAATGGATTGGTTACCAAGGGTGGTTTAAGGTTCCAAAGGAATTTAGAAAGGAAGACAGTGTGCAGGTTCCCTCCAAGTTCTTCCTCTTCAATAGGCACCCAGGAGGGTTTAGTATTCCCCTCCCCTGCTGGTAAAAAGGCTAGCTGTGAGGCCCAGTAGTAGTGTTGGAAGTGTGGTAGTACAGTTTCACCAAGCTTACTATGGAGATTTAGGATGCTTCTTCTAATGCAGGCATTTTTCCCATTCCACATAAATTTATGTATTAGGAAATTCAGCTGTTTAAAGTGTGTTAACAGGATGCGTACAGGTGGGGACAGTCATCTGAGAAGTATGGACAATTTAATGGTATTAATTTGGACCAGCAGGGATAAGGGAAGGAACCTCTACCATTCACAATCCCCTGTGAGACTGGAGAGGAGTGGTTTATCATTTTGTGTATAAGAGACTTAGTCTAGAGCAGTGGTTCTCAAATGTGAGGCCAGCCTCCCAAGGGCGGCCCTAAATTGTTCCAGGGGAAGCCCAGTCAAGTCCGACAATGTACAGTATTTACATTTTAAGTTTTGGCTGTTTTGTGTGAAAAGATAAAATGAATTAAATATGGATAATTGCAGGTGAATTTATTTACTTATGCACAAATTTGTGACCAGAAAGTTCCCATTGAGCCAAAGGTTGTTTATAGGTATGTGTTTATATGCAAATTAAGGTCTGGGGAAGGCATGCTGAGTTAAGGCTTGTTTCTACAATAGGTATTTATATTCAAATTAGTGACTTGGAAAGCACACTGAGTCAAGACTCATCTCTATAGTAGGTATTTATATGCAAATTAGTGACTGGGAAAGGCACAGTGATCCGATGCATGTTTTCAGGTGTGACCTGAGGTAAGGGTACAGGAAGTTGCTTAACAACAGGGTAAGAGAGGGAGAGATGAAGTGACTAGGTTTGGTTGTTCCAGATAGAGAGGAAACAGAGTAACAAGGGCCCAAGAGTCAGAAAAAAGGAGTGGCAAGTATAACCTGGGGTGCCGGGTCAGGGGCGGGGAACAATAAGTTGAATAAAAAGAGAATATACTCAGTCAACTTTATTAGTTTCACTTTATTCCTGGTGTACTGTGCAAAGTAGGATTTATTTTTTTCTGTGGGGAGGCCCAAGATTTTTATCCAAATTTGAGGGAGGCTCAAAATCTTTTTCATGTTTTGGAGGACTCTCACTATCACAAAGTGTGAGAACGAATGGTCTAGAGGGATTGTGCATCCACAGATACTCTATGTGGTCAAGTATTTGTAGTATTTGAAGGCCACTGAGATTTTCAACCAATTGTGCTATACAGAGTTTGCCCATTGGCAATATTTCACTTTTAGTCCAGTTTATTTTCTGGCCCGATAAGGATCCATATTTGTGCAGGATAGAGTTGACCCGAAGGAGGCCCTGGGACCAGTTGATCAAATACAGCAATAAGTTGGAAACAGTTCTATTTTGTGTTGCTGCCCCCCCCAAATCCCTGGATGCCCAGGAGGTTCTGAATGGTCACTCTTAGGGGTTCAAGGGATAGGTTATACAGTAGGGGTGACAATGGACACTCCTCATGCCCTTCCTCAACAGGAAGGAGGGAGTTTACTCATTGTTAACCACTATTTGGGCAGTAGGGGAAGCATACAGCACTCAGATCCATCTAATGAGTGGGGGTCCTGGACCAATTCACCCGAGGGCCTCAAGCATATACCCCATATAGTCAAAAGCTTTTGCCACATCCAGGACATGGATTGCAGTCCCATGCTGTGCTGACTTTTTAGACCAATTATATATGATGTCTAGGGTTCTGCATGTATTATGTTTCCCTTATCTTCCCTTTACAAACCCCTCTTGGTCAGGGTGGATTACACAAGGGAGTATGGATTCATGTTGGGAAGCAATGATTTAACCATGATTTTATAGTCTATGGTTAGGAGTGAAATAGGTCTGTACAAAGCACATAATGTGGGGGCCTTTCCCGGTTTCAGGAGAACTGTAATGGTGGCAGACCAAATGGGGGTTAGAATACTACACTCCATGCTTTCCAAGAGCATGTCTAACAGTGGATCAGTCAGATCCAGGGCAAATACTTTGAAGAAATCTATAGGGAGTTCTGGGCCTGGGGCTTTCCCACTCCTAAGGGCTTTGATGGCTCACTGGGTCTCCTCCCCACCAAGTGGGGCATCAATTTTAAACGCGTCAAGGGGATCTATAAGTTGGAACTGGGTTTTGTTACAAAAAGGTTATGCATTTGCTGAACTTGAGGAGGAAACCTCTGAGGAACAGAGGGACTTATAAAAGGCCCCAAACTCTACACCAATTTTAGCAGTGTCTGAGGTTAGTGTACCCGACAAATCTCTTAGCTGTCTGATAGTCCTCTCCCTTTCTCAATTACATACCATCATGCTAGACACTTCCCCCTGTCAGAACAAAGGCTATAATATCACTTTTATAATGCAGCACTTAGATTTACCTCAGACCTTACCCAAAAATTTTTTTCGTAAATTTCCAAAAATAATACAAATTCACATATGATATTATCCTTTGCTCTCCAGATTCCATGTAATGGCAATAACACTGCTTTCCACACTTATGAATATGAAAAATATATATATTTTTATTAACACCTATACAATTATTCTAAATATTCCTCATTAGCACAAATATCAAGCATAATAACTGTAAACATCAACAAAATTGTTTCAGATAATCAAGCAAACTAATAACAAATAAAACAAATTCTAGCAAATAAACAAACCAAATGAATATACTAGTCGTTTAGCATGCTTAGTATTATAGCCTTTTTTATGAGAACTTGCAAAAACTCATTATGTCAGTGTTTTGTACTATACTTTCATAAAACTCAGCTTTAACTTTTCAGGTCATGCAAAATATTTTTCACTTTAAATCTTTCAACCATATACCCAAGTTCTGTAGTTAAAAGTAAGTTCCCTTATTACTTTCCCAGATTAAGCCAATTTAAATTACTTAAACTATCAATTAAAATTAATTAAAATTAATTAGTAAAAGTAATTAAAATTATACTTACATTTCTGGTTGTAAAAGTGGTTCTTCTTCTCCCAGCTTAGAAATCTTGGTTGAGTCTGGCTCTGGATGAATAAAAGTCTCTTTCAGTCAGCTAATCTTCTTGACCCTGGAACTTTTTGGCATGGACAAACACTGCAGGTTTAATTTCCCTTGTTCAAAGTCACGTCACCAAAAGTCAGTTCTTGGATTTGTAGAAAACAGCTTCAATCTGCACAGTCCATATCAATACTGGATTTAAAGAACTTACTTGTGGATTGCAAAGATGTCTTAACGGGATTTTGACTTCTTCACATTGATCCATCTGCACTCCAAACCTTAGACACTAGACTTTCTTTTTTTACTCACAGCACTGCAGCTTGCTTCTGGCTGTGAATTTTAAAGTTAAGTCTCTGGTCCAGGTTTTAGCAGGCAACATTACTTAAGTCAAAATGCTTAGCAAATAAAACACAGACTGTGGTAGGGTGCAGGTGTATAAGGGCACCACAGCAGAACGTTATTTGCTTCAAAGTTTTATTAAATAACAGAAAAGTTCTTTATATTAGCAGGGTGCATTTTCTTACAATGATCATCAGTGGCGCTCCAAACAGTCTGAAGACAGTCATTATACAGCAAGCTTCTTCATCAATTAACAGTGCTTTCCAGGCCACAGTCACATTTTATCTCATAGAATTAGGACCTGCACCCTTTAGTCTTCCATCTGGTAATGCATATAGTCTCACTTCTCAGAGCACTTCACATAGGCACTTTAATAGCATTCCCCGGAGTTCACCTCCAGACCCAAAAGCAATCTAATCTATCAACTAGCTGTTCAGCTCTATATACTCCAAAGGGGATCAGGTGACCTTAAAACCCCACCCCTACCTGAGGTCTTTAACTATGTTTCTTTATACTCTACATATTTATTTTATTTAAAGAAGAAATACCCCTTTAAATTCATGTAACAACATACTCTCTAACTCAGAAGTAATTTATATCCCTTTTCAACATTTTAAACTTTATTTTTGGCGTCAGAGAAGCACCACCCCTTTTCCAATAGTATTTAGTAATGCACAGGTTGGCCGGCCGGCTGTTAAGAGCATTGCTGAATCAGAAAGAAGGGGAAGGAAGTATAGCGTTCTGAGGATCCAAACAACAGTCAGGATCTCCTTTGTTTTAATCAAAATCAAAAACATGATATTTGACTGTCAGAAAAGCATTACCTCAACTCAGAATAGTAAGTATGTCATCCACAAGGTAAAAAGTTTCCTTTTTAGACTGATTCCGATGTAGATGTCTTCGCGACCATTCGCACATTCGAGAGGCAGCCGAAAATCGGCACTCATAGCCGCACAGTCGGGAGACATCAACTAAAGCATTTTACAGCTATGCCACAGCATATTTCTTTTAAAAGCCTGAGGACACTGAATATATATATTTTACATGAGGCTCCACCACAATTCTAAACTCTGCAGTGAATCATGAAAGCTGTATACTATTTATTGGAGGGGGGGTTCCTTCCTTCCTTTAACCAAAATTAATACAGCTAGAAGAAGGAATACCTTCATAAAGGTGCACACACTAGCACAGTAATTTCTCTGGCACTTCACATTGCCATACAGAACCTCAGCGGCATACCTACGTACAAACAATCGCAATCTTACATGCTTTTACTAATAAAGGCTAACAAAGTAAAACTAAAGAACCAGAATGTTCTTTTCATATTTCCATTGTCTCTATTTTGTGGTATCTTTTATGGAGCATAATTCTAAGGGCCTTAAACACAGCACCCTGAAACTTTTACATAGTCCTTTCTATTTTAGTTCTAACTGCAATACCAACAGAATATTTAGATTTGAAATGCATTAAAAAAATGCAAACAAAACGTTATCTCTTCTGTAAGATTATGCCGTCAGCTGAACGTTTTCACTACTGAAATGGGGCTAATTTCAGAGGGTCACTGCACTCTCCCTAAAGAAAGAAAAGGGATAACTATGATTTTGGGAAAATATCTACTTTTAGGAAGTATGGAAAATACTACTGCTTTTAAACTTCAAAACCGAAATATGTTTTTAAGCTGCACGAGGTTGCGCACGATCGCACAGTCGTGCCGCTTTAGAAATCGTTCGAACAGCAAACGAGAAAAGCTACTAGCAGGGACTAAACTAATTGGGGTTTTCTCTATTACCTCCTAGGGACTACATCAAAGGATAATAAGTTGCATATAAGAGAGAGAACAATTCTAATAGTTTCTAAACTTGACTAACGGGGTTTTCTCCCCTTGAGAAACTATTACTTTCATCGAGATTTATAAAACATAAATCTTAGTCTCTTGAAGGGAGGACTTCCAAATACTCCAAAAACAAGGAGAAACTATACATCTTAACCCAATATGTTATTACATTTCCTTGTCATGTCCTTGTCTCAAATCTCACAGAACCACTCTGTGACACAGACCTTGCTCTGTTACCACTTTGGAAATGTTCTTGTCCAAGTAATTTGCCTTTAGACTTTGTGGCAGCAGTGCAAAGCCTTCCAAACTTATGCTTAGGCTGGTCCTAGTATTTCAAATTCAGGCATGGTCTAAGGCTTTTCAGGCCTAGCAAGTTATGAAGCCATTGAAATTTTTAGTTAGCCTGACATAGGTCCTTTTACATCACTGTTTCGACCAAAAACTGGGGAGTGGTCAGCAAAATTCACTAATATGAACTTGCCTACCACCAGATTTCGATTGGTCTGAGTCACAAAGGGGGCTGGGTTTGTGGCTCCCTGCAGATGACAAATGGTGACTGTGGCCAAATCTCTTCAAGAACTGCCTACTATTCCAAAGTCAGTTTTAGAAAGAAAATGATTTTCTTCGTATAACTCTTTTCAGCAAAATAATATAACTTTTAAACATACATATTTAGATGTTTCTCATTAAGAGGAACATTTTGGTATGAATATTATATTTCTAGCACTGATACTTTTTAAGTTACACTATTAAGGGTTATAATTTCATAATTCTAATAAAACTTCTTCAAATAAAGTGGTAGTCTTGCTCTAAATATTCTAAGCTACAGACTAATATAAGGTTTGCTGTATTCGTTGTTATAATGCATAATAATAATAATAATCATTTTATTTACAAAGTACCTTTCCAATTCCAAGGCACCTAACAATTTAAAAACAGTTAATATAAAATCCAATAACAAAACAATACGACTGAAAATCATGAACAATTCGATAAAAACTTCAATTATCCGTAAAAGCTTTTTGCCACAGAAAGGTTTTTAAGCCCTTCTTAAATATACTGTATATACTGTTGTTTACTTTTCACGTGCTTTGTACTCTTGTATGAATCATATGTATCTTCCTACGTTGGTATACCACCAGCTTTTGTACTCTTTTATATAAATTATTGCATCATGTGTATATGTTGAGCAACACTTGGGAACCTATCCAAGCCCACCTTGAAAATGAGTTTTCTCAAGGGTGCTCACCTGGTTAAATAAAGAGTTGAACTGAACTGAACTAAGTTTAGAAAATATCTTTAAAATGTCTCCAAAGCATTAGATTTCTGTAAGAACATGCTTTTTCTTTGTTCTCCAAAGAAAAGTAATAAATCAATGTCAGAAAAACTCATACACTTAAACTTTTAAATGGGTTTTCTCTGCATAACAACAAGCTACATTCTTAAAAGGTTTATTTTCAGACTCCTCAGGAGTTAGCTATCATGAGAGACTGGATTTGTCTAGTTATTAATAAAAGAATGTTATTAAAATAACTTTTATACCTAGCTCTTGAACCATTGGCCCTGCACTTATGATATTAAATCTCTTTATCATTCATACCAGTGTCTATTAACTGTCCAATTTTCATAGCAGCAGCTTTTTGCATCTTTAAGATATGAATAAAACTCCTTATTCTAATTGACAGTAATGGAATTTTTAAACTGCATTTTCTAAGACAAGATTTTTTGCCTTGGTTGTACCAGTCACATGATCTATCAAATTGTAGTCTAGAATACCCCACTCTGGAAGCTATTCCTACATTGTACCAAGCTAGCTTTAGCTGAAGTATTACTGGAACATAACAGGGCCTCCCTAATCTGGATCTGAGTAAGAGAAGTGTCTCTAATATCACCTTAAAAAAACTAAAATGGAGTCTCATCTTCATTTCCACAGACCTCATCTGCCATATATGGACAAAGAGATGATTAGGAAACAGAGCAATTTTTCCTTTTAAGCATTAAAGCCAGATACCTTGTTTTAAGATTCAATTAACTAACACTTTTGTTTAAGCTTTTAGGAGCATATGCAAACAGTAACCTTAACCAGAAATTACAGTAAACATTTCCCATAATTAATCCCACATAAAATCATATAAAATAATAATTAAAAATCAATTCTTGATAATAAAACTAAAATATTTTTTCCATCAAGGGTTTTGCTCGTACACCCCATTTGTCACAATCAAAATAGGCTCCAGCCTGCATCAAGAATATTGAGCACTCACTATGGGAGCTGTTGAGCAAGTTGAAGCACCACTTCAGCTTTTGTACTACTCTATACAGAGGAGGAGAAGATCTTTTCATATGGGCCTCTTCAAAGGCTTTGATTTTAGTTCTAAGCTGGATGAGCTCCAGGTTGTCCAGTTTCTTAGCATGAGCTGTGTAGCTGATGATCTGACCATGTATAAAAGCCTTGAGAGTTTCCCACCGGCATCCCTGGGATGAGTTATCCCTCTTATTATGATTTAGAAATTTCCTGATGGCATTGGTCATAAATGCAATACATTTCTGATTTTTAAGAAGCAAGTGGTCTAACCTCCATGGGCAGTAATCAGGGGCTAAGCCCATGGGAGTTGTGGACATTGTCAACAAGGCATGATCAGATATTAAAATAGGACAGTAGATGATGTTGAAGATGGCACATGAACCAGTAATCAATCCAACCTGGCATACGGAGAGGGTTGGATTGTTTCTGAACCAGTTTGCCCACTCCTAGTTCAAAGCAATCCTTCACAAGCAGTTGAAGAAGATAGAAATGCTAAAGAGAAGAGCTTAGGGCCTAGCCATGTCTCTAAGCCAGAGATCCTGGTGTGAGTGAATCCAGTTGCTGGAAGTCCCAGCTAAGCCTAGAAGAGGTACTGCTAAGCCTGCACTGATGTGAGAGACTGAATTTGCTGAATCCATCTGCAGACTGTTGAAATCAGGGATGAGAACAAATTATTCTGGCCTGTCTGGTGTGTTCCAGTGAGGGAGTGGTCAGGAGCTTGTATTCAAGGTACTTGTACTCTTGATTGGGTGAGTGCCCATGGGGGGGTGGAGTAGCTCATCAGTCTTAACCCTTCTGAACTCATCACACTGCCACATACTGATTGAGAGGAAAAGGAGCTGTGATGCAGAGATTGGGCCTAGCCTGGGCCTACAATGAACACCTGCTTGCTGCTCTGACATAGTCTATCCCAAAACATCAGTGGCTGCTTTTTTTTTGTCACTGCTGTGACTGGCATAAGGCACATGCATACTGGCTTGCTAGGCATAAAACTGCTACTGTTGTCTGAAATGCTCTGTTTGATTACAGATTATTTTGAAATATCTCTTGGACTATAATTTGTTTGCTTGTACAAAAGTGCTCATCAACAGTCAGTTGGTTGGGGTTAAAGCAAGCTTGCATATCTGTAAGTGCCCCAATGCAAGATTCCAGGCATCACAATATCAGGCCTGCAACAGTACTTAATTTATTTGGGTACCCAATAGCTAGGACTAAACTGTAGTTAAAGAAAGTGATTGCTTTGAAAGCTATTTGAAACTATGGAAATCTACCACAGAGGGTAGTGGGAGGCTCTATAGTACAGTAGACCTTTGGGTTATTTGGGTGTCATGTGATACTGAGACATTAGAGTTTTATTTACCTGAATGCGCTCTCAAAATCAAGAAGTGGCAACAATGTTTACAAAAGTGTTCTTTCAGCAGAAAGGGGGCGTCATGGATTACAGTGTGAGCTAAGTACAGACTGATACAAAGATGAAAGGTGTGAATTTTAACTAAAGAACAGATGCCACTTCTGACACAACCTTCTTTACTACTGAAATTGCTTTTTCCTGTGGACTGCTGCCTGGTGTAATGACCTAGTATTTCAGGGACATTTTTGCAACAAACATTTAGGATTGTACTGGTGGCTGAGGATTGATTTAATTTTAATTCCTGGGTTCAGTGGAGTGGTTTGTGTAAGTGGAGTGCTCTGTTAAATTGTTGCACTGATTGTCTTACTGAAAGGAAGGGCAGCACTCACTGGAGGGGTGGGTCAGAGGTGTAGTTGATTGTTTTCTGAAGGTCACAGACTTGAAGCCACCCCCCAACCCTCATCCTGCCCACCCAAGGTGTGCCATTTCCTTTATACCCGAGGTTCTGACATCACTTCCCCAAGAGGGCAAGGGGCATACATCTGTCACGTCCAGCATAGTGCATAGAGGGTAAGCACATGTACACAAGAGCAGAAAAAGACAAAACAAACACAAAAAATTGTATATATATTAAGAAGAAAGGGAGAGTGACATGTGGGGAGTGGTGCAATGCACTGGCTGTGGGGTGGCAGTTTTCAGGGAGACATTCCGGAGGCTGCATTGCTGTCCTATTTGCAGGCAACTGTCTGTTCTGAGAGAGGAGATTGCACACCTCCAAGCTGAAATGGCAAGGAGTAGGGAAGTCTTCCCTATCCAAGGACCACCAGTACTACCACCTCTGCCTTGGAGGTTGCCAAGAAAGAGGAGCAGTTGGACCACAGTGGGGTCAGGGAGGGTGAGGGTGGTGGAACAGAGTTGCATCCCTCTAGTTGTACCTCTCCACAACTCGTATGCCATTCTGGTGGAGCATGGTTCCTCTATGGAGGCATCCACAGTGGAGACCAAGGAGGATGCTGGGACCCTCCACAAGGGAGACCTACAGGAGGGTGACAAGGGACACTATGGGGGAAGGAAACAGCTCCTAGTGGGAACTCAATTGGTAGGGGGTAGAACTGGGGGAGAGAGCGGAGAGGGAGGTAAGGTGCCTGCCTGGTGCCATGGCTTGGAGGGGCAGGAAGTGAATCCTCAGGATTGTGGGAGCAGAATCATGGGAGAGGGAGCTAGACATCATTGTCCACCTTGGGACAAATGACCTAGCTGGGCATGGGATCAGGGCAGTGCAGGAGGAGTTTGTGGAGTTGGGGAGGGGGCCTTAGACAGGTAGCATGCACAGTAGCCTTCTTGGAGGTGCTGCCTGTCTATGGCGTGGGTGATGCTAGGGTACTCTACACCATGCAGTTCAATGAATAGTTGAAAGACTGGTGTGGAGCACAGGGTTTTGGCTTCATTGGGGACTGGGGGCCCACCTGGAAGGATGCAGGCCTATACTGGCATGATGGTCTGATAGGTTTAAATTGTTCACTGGCAAGCTTTTAAACTAGCCAAGGGGGAGACACTGATAGAAAACAGGAAATTCAAAGCCTTCCCACCACAAAACAAGATAGTTAGCAAGGTAAACACCAAGATACAGAGATCAATAGGGAGCAGGACAGGGGTAAATGGAGAAAAAGGCAAAGGCAGCAATGGCAGGGATAGGGCAAAAACAGATAAGACCATCATAAAATGGAGGGCAATGAGTACCAATGCCCAGTCTGGGTAACAAGCTTCCTGAGCTAGAGGCCCTGATGGAAGAGGGACACCTGGATATCATGGCAGTCACAGAAACATGGTACGCAGAGAACCATGACTGGGATGACAACATACCAGGGTACACAATCTATAGAAGGGACAGGGAGGGTAAAAGAGAAGGAGTAGCTACTACGTAAGGGAAGAGAAGGGATCAAAGCAATGAACCTAAAGGCTAAACAGAGAGGAGAGAAGGCACTGTGGGTCACCTTGGAGACAGGAAGTGGCACCCCAATCTGCACAGGTGTCCCCATCACAGGGAGCAGAAATGGACAAGGAAATGATAGAAGGCATCCTCAGAGTGGCAGAAAAAGGGCAGGTATTGTTGATGGGGGACCTGCATATGCCAGATGGTAACTTGAGCATAGAAACATAAAACATAGAAGCATAGAATTTGACAGCAGATAAGGACTGCTTGGCCCACCTAATCTGCCCATTTCCCTACCTAATGCATAGGCTGCAGATCCTAGTTAGTCAACAGCCTACTTCCTCCTACCCCCCACTAGAATTGCCTTATGTCTGTCTCATGCATTCTTGAATTTCCCCACTGTTTTTGACTCCACTACCTCCTCAGGAAGGCAGTTCCATGCATCCACAACCCTCTCCAAGAAAAAATACTTCCTCACATTACCTCTGAGCCATCCCCCCTCTATCTTCAAATTGTGCCCTCTTGTTCTTGCACATCTCTTTTTCTGAAAGATGCTACTGTCTTGGACTCTGCTGACTCCCTTGATGTACTTGAAAGTTTCTATCATGTCCCCCCTTCCCTCCTCTCCTCGAGTGTATACATATTAAGCTTCTTTAATCTCTCTGTTTGTACGACTTCTGGTGCAGACCCTGCACCATTTTAGTTGCCCTCCTCTGGACAGCCTCCATCTTGTCTATGTCCTTGTGGAGATGTGGTCTCAAGAACTGGACACAGAACTCCAGATGGGGTCTCACCAACTGTCTGTATAGAGGGATAACAACTTTCTGTTTTCTGCTAGTGATTCCTCTCCCTATGCATCCCAGTATCCCACCAGCCCTCCTTACTGCCTTCTCACTTTGCTTGCCCACCTTAAGGTCATCTGACATGACTACCCCCCGGTCCCTTTCCATTTCTGTTGTTGGTATTATCTATCCCCCAATGTGTACTCTTCCCCTGGATATTTATTTCCCAGGTGCATTACTTTGCACTTCTTTGCATTGAATCTTAGCTGCCATACATTTGACCATTGCTGAGTCCCTTTGCATCCTCTCCACCCTATCTTCTGTATCAACACTGTTGCAGATCTTTGTGTTGTCTGCAAAGAGACATACTTTTCCTTCCAGTCCCTCTGCAATGTCACTTATAAAGACATTAAAGAGGATAGAACCCAGTGCTGAACCCTGAGGTACCCCACTAGTAACCCCCCTTTCTTCAGAGTAAACTCTGTTTACTATTACCCTCTGTGTCCTGTTGTTCAGCCAATTTTTTACCCAGGCTACCACCTTGGCACCCACCCCAAGGCTGGCTAACTTGTATATTAATCTTTTGTGTGGGACTGTGTCAAATGCCTTGCTAAAGTCTAGGTAGGCCATGTCCACAGCCCCTCCCTGCTGTACTACATTGGTCACCCAGTCAAAGAA
Organism: Neoceratodus forsteri; assembly: GCA_016271365.2. NCBI lineage: Eukaryota > Metazoa > Chordata > Ceratodontiformes > Ceratodontidae > Neoceratodus > Neoceratodus forsteri. The sequence continues at coordinate 450,643,274 of JADMNL010000023.1, read as the reverse complement.
ATATATTAGATTCATCTGACATGACCTTCCTGTTGTGAATCCATGCTGCCTTTGGTCCTGTGCTCCACTGGCCTCTAGGGACTCAAAAATTCTTTCCTATAGAAGTGAGTCCATCATTTTCCTTACCACTGAGGTAAAACTAACAGATCTGTAGTTTCCTGTCTCTGTCTTGCTCCCACTTTTGTGAAGGGGAGACACATCTGCCCTCCTCCAGTCCGGGGTGGGTGGGGCACTTTACTTACTGCCTGCGATCAGGCACTAGGAACATGTTCGGGGGGGTTCATTTTACATTCTGCCCGCGATCGGGCATTACGGTCCACTGGACCACCAGGGAGATGTACGGCAGGAGGGGTGGGAGCCACATTGCTGCCCGCAATCGGGCTGCAGGGTGCGTCGGTCCCCGACGGCTGCTGCCTGGCAGGCGGCCAGGCGCAAGTCCTCGGGGATCGGCGCACCTACATGCTAATGGCATGCAAATGGGGCCATAATCAGATGCAAATGGCCCCCCCTGTGCCTTGCATGAGTTATGGCCCCATTTGCATGTCACCTTTTGAATATCGTGATTTTGCGCATGGCGCAATGGTACTTGGCCACTGCAAGTTGAATGCTCCACTCTGACAACTTGCGGTGGCACAAGTTTCACTGCGCCATGCACAGTGGCTGTGGCTGGGGGGTGATATTCAAAGGAGTTGCTCAATAGCGCAACTCCTTTGAATATCGCCTGGGCCACACCCCTGCGTAACTATTTTGTGCAGCGCAAGGGCTTGCGCCTCAGAATGGCGCAGTTTGAATATCCAGCCCCCTGTCTTCTATGACGGGACTAGTATCGACCTCCCTATTCAGAGTGCTTCTATTCTTTGATTTAGGTACCTCCCCATCTCTTCTTTTGTGAATACTGAGCAGAAGTATGCATTCAGTATCCCTGCTTTTTCACTGTCATCCTCTGCCCACCCTCTCTTTCTTTTAGTAAGCCTCACTATCCCTTCCTTCATCTTTCTTTGCTCCCTAATGTACCTATATAAGCTTTTACCCCCCCTTCTTAACTGAGTTGGCTATATTTTCCTCAGTTTGGGCTTTTGCTTTTCTGACTGCCTTTCCCCACTTCCTTCTGCTTTACGTGGTACAGTTCTCGGTCCTGCTCCTTCTGTGTTTCCTTATACTTCCTGAATGCTACCTTTTTCTCCTTAACCTTCCCCGCCACCTCTTTTGAGAACCATAGTGTTTTTTTCCTTTGTTTTGCTTTGTTGATTTGCTTCAAACAAAGGCTTGTTGCCTCTGTGATAGCAGTTTTGATTTTTCCCCATTGTTCCTCCACCCTTCCTTCTTGCCAGTTTGCTAGTGCTTTTCTGAGGTACTCTCCCATTTTCCCAAGGTCAGCCCTCTTGCTTTTGTATGGCTCAACTCTATGGCTGTGTTTATCGTGAACCACACTGTTTGGTGGTCACTTGTTCCCAGATGGCTACCCACTTCTAAATCTGAAATCCTTTCTCCATCTCCATTTGACAGTACCAGGTCTAAGATTGCTCCCTCCCTCCCTCCCTACTGAGTTTCACCACTAGCTGTCTGAGGCATGCCCCCTGTAGGGCATCGAGACTAAACCTGGTTTTTGATGTGGCTGCAGCTAGGGTGCTCCAGCTAATATCTGGCATATTCAGGTCCCCAATCAACAATATCTCCCCTTTTTCTGCCATTCTAAGGATGCCTTCTATCATTTCCATGTCCATTGCCTCCCCCCTGAGATGGGGGTCTGTATACCACCCTTGTACTAATTGTGGTGCCATAACCTGCCTCCAGGGTAACCCACAGTGCCTCCTCTACTCCCTGTTTATCCTTTAGGTATGTTGCTTTGATCCCTTCCTTTACATAGACAGCTACTACTACTCCTCCTCCTCCTCTTTTACCCTCCCTCTCCCTCCTGTAGATTGTGTTCCCTGGAATGTTGACATCCCAGTCATGGTTCTCAGTGTACCATGTTTCTGTAACTGCCACAATATCCAGATGTAACTCTTCCATCAAGGCCACTGGTTCAGGGAGCTTGTTACACAGACTATGGGCATTGGTACTCATCACCCTCCATTTGTTGATGGCCTTAACCCTTTTAGCCCCATCTCTGTCCTGACTGCCTTTTTCTGCATTTACCCCTGTCCTGCTCCCCATTAACTTCTCTACCTTGGTGTCTACCTCTCTAACTACTGTGTTTTGTGGGGGGATGCTGGGTTTTCCCTGCTGCTTTGCAGTGCCTCCCCCCTTGGCTAGTTTAAATGCTTGCCAAGTATGCATTTAAACCTATCAACTAAGATTCTGGTTCCCCTCCTGGACAGATGCAGACCATCACACCAGAATAGGCCTGTATCCCTCCAGGCACATGTACTGCAGCCACATCCAAGAGTAGGGTAATTCTCGATGCCCTACAGGAGGCATGCCTCAGACAGCTAGTGTTGGAACCCACTCAGGAGGGATCAAACTTGGACCTGGTACTCTCAAATGGGGATGGAGAGAGGATCACATATTTTAGAAGTGGGTAGCCATCTGGGAACAAGCAACCACCACACAGTGAGGTTCACAATAAACTCAACTGTGGAGTCAAGCCATACAAAACTGAGGGTACTGGACCTCAGAAGGGTTGACTTTGGCAAAATGGGGGCATGCATAAGGAATGCACTCACTTGCAAATGGGCAGGAAGGAGGGGTGGAAGAACAATGGGGAAAAATTAAAACTGCCATCATACAGGCAACAAGCCTTTGTGTGAAGCATATAAAGATAACAAAATGAAGTAAACAAACACTATGGTTCTCAAAAGAGGTGGTGTGGAAGGTTAGGGAGAAGAAGATAGCATTCAGGGAGTATAAGGAATCACAGAAGGAGCAGGACAGAGAAATGTATCAGTTAACGCAGAAGGAAGCAGGGAAGGCAGTCAGAATAATAAAGGCCTAAACTGAGGAAAAGATAGCCAACTCAGTTAAGAAGGGGGATAAAATCTTTATAGGTACATCAGGGAGTGAAGAAAGACCAATGGAGGGACAGTGAGGCTTAATAAAGGGGAGGGGAGGTGGGCAGAGGGTGATAGTGAAAAGGAAGAGATACTGAATGAATACTTTTGTTCCATATTCACAAAAGAAGAGGAGGAGGTACCTAAGCCAAACAATAGAAGCACTCTGGGCAGGGGGGCTGATACCAGTCCATGCACAGAAGAAATGTTCTTGAAAGAACTCCTAAAACTCAAGGTGGACAAAGCATTGGGGCCTGATGAGATTCACCCCAGAATTCTAAAAGAACTAAAGGGAGACCTAGTGACACTACTGACTACCCTTTTTAACAAATCATGGGAGGATAGTGAGGTACCTGAGGACTGGAGGAGGGTAGATGGAATTCCCCTTTACAAAAGTGGGAGCAAGGCAGAGGCAGGAAACTACAGACCTGTTAGTTTGACCTCAGTGGTAGGAAAAATGATGAAATCACTTCTGAAGGAAAGAATTGCTGAGTACCTAGAGGCCAACAGGGCACAGGACCCAAGGCAACATGAATTCACAGTGGGAAGGTCATGCCAGACAAAACTAATAGATGTCTTTGACTGGGTGACCGAAATATACACTAGGCAGGGGCTGTGGATATTTATTTATTTATTTATTAAATTTTGATAACCGGTTAAGCCCGCTGGGCCCCGAAGGTCCCTTTTTCAGGGGTGACCCGGGGAATTACATGGAATAATACATGGGGTAGCATACAGCACAGGTACATTACACTAGACAGCAAGGAACATAATACATAGTAGTTTTTCAGCAGCTACATTTAAGAGGTAAGACATAGTAGCTTTTTAGCAGTTAGCATTTCTGGGTAAGCTCCACAGATGAGGTGCAGTGCTATATAGATGGGGTGCAGTGATAGTTGCTATTTCCATATGAGGGAGGGTGGGCTTCACTTGGGAGCTCTCACTTTAGCAGTTGCATATGGGGTGACCATCATATGAGCCTTCAGCCTTGTGCAGAAGGTGTGGATAGAGATAGCATCCTGAACACCAGGGGGGCAGGGAGTTCCATAGGGTGGGCGCTGTGATGGTGAATGACTTACCTCCACCTTGGTTCTAACCCTTGGCACTGCGAGGAGGGTTCTGTCCATTGTTCTGAGGAGCCTAGGGTTTCTCTTTTGGGCAATGAGTCCAGTGAGGCTGGGAGGTGGGGGATGGGCTGAGTAGTTTATGAGTGTGGCAGAGTAGGGGTATTGGAGCTGGGCCTCCCAGGAGGGCCAGTTTAGTTGGGACAAAGTGTCATAGTGGTTAGCCCAGGGGCCGGATAGGGTGGCGCAGTGAGCTACCTTGTGATAGAGAACTTGTAATCTATTCCTCTCTTGTTTGGCAGCTCCCTGTATCACTGGGGCTGCATAGGAGAGGGTAGGGAGGAGGACTCTTGTGGCAATGAAGGCCCTGGCCATGGGTATCAACTGGTCTTTCAGCCTATACAAGGTCCCGAGTTTGGCATGAATATTTTTGGTTACCTGGTCAACATGATCCTTGAGGGAGAAGCACTGATCCAGGGTAAGGCCAAGGTATTTTATCGATTCAACCACCTCAAGTCTTTTTCCTGATTTGGTCCTCAGCCTGAGATGTGGGCTTCTGTCCCGGCTGAGGGTTCTTGGGCCAAATAGCATGGCCTTGGTCTTGTTAGGGTTAATGATCATTCTGTTGGTGACAAGCCATTGCTCAAGGGAACCCAGATCTTCCTGTAGCCCGGAGCAGAGATCTCTCAGATTAGAGGAGGGGCAGTATATGACAGCGTCATCCACATACTGTACCACTGAGCTACCCCCACAGTGTTTACTGAGATCATTTAGCAAGACATTTGACACAGTCCCACACAAAAGATTTTAAACAATTTAGCCAGCCTGGGTCCCAGGGTGGTAGCCTGGGTAACAAATTGACTGGACAACAGGATGCAGAAGGTAATAGCAAACAGAGTACACTCTGAAGAAAGGGTGGTTACTAGTGGGGTACCACAGGGGTCAGTACTGGCGCTGGTCCTCTTTAATGTCTTTATGGGAGACATTGCAGAGGGGCTGGAAGGAAAAGTATGCCTCTTTGCACATGACACAAAGATCTGCAACAGGTTTGATACACAAAGGGGAGTGGAAAGGATTAGAAGGGACTTGGCAAGGTTGGAGGGATGGTCAAAGTATGGTAGCTTAGATTCAATGCAAAGAAGTGCAAAGTAATGCACCTGGGAAACAAAAACCCAGGGGAAGAGTACACAATGTGGGGGAGGTATTAACAACAACAAATAAATGGAACGGGACCTGGGGTTTGTCATATAAGAGGACCTTAAGGTATACAAGCAATGTGAGAAGGCAGTAAGGAGGGCTGCAGGATACTGTGATACACAGGGAAAAGCATCACCAGTAGAAAACAGGAAATTGTTATACCTCTGTACAGACAGTTGGCAAGATCCCATCTGGAGTCCTGCATGCAGTTCTGGAAACCCCATCTCTGCAAGGACATAGACAGGATGGAGGCGGTCCAGAGGAGGACAACTAAAATTGTGCAGGGTCTGCAACAGAAGCCATATGAAGAGAGACTAAAGGAGCTCAATATGTATAACCTTAAGGAAAGGAGGGAGAGGGGGGACATGATAGAAACTTTCATGTATCTTAAAAGAATCAACAAAGTCCAAGAGGGGAACATCTTTCAGAAAAAGAGATGTGCAAGAACAAGGGGGCACAATTTGAAGCTAGAGGGGGAACGACTCAGGGGCAATGTGAGGAAATATTGGTTCATGGAGAGAGTGGTGGACACAGGAATTGCCTTCCTGAGGAGGTCGTTGGGTCAAAAACAGTGGGGGAATTCAAGAATGCATGGGACAGACATAAGGCAATTGTAGTTGGAAGTAGGAGGAAGTAGGCTGTTGGTTAACTAGAATCTGCAGCTTATCCAATGGGAAGAGAAATGGGCAGACTAGGTGGACCAAGCGGTTCTTATCTGCTGTCAAAGTCTATGTTTCTATGTTTAGGATATTGCCATGGTAACCTGCTTCACAAGCTACTACAAAACTGATAAGATTTGGATACAGCTGGACCTAATGCTTGGAAAAACAATAACTCAATGTTCTGTAATGCTGGACATGTATTTTACTTGTTTCTATAGAACTAAAGTTGCTGCAAGTATGAAAATAACATAGTCCTGTAGCATATGTTTCCATCTAATGAAAACTCAATTCTTATAAGAAACATTTTCATACAAGAGGAGTTATCTACAAAAATGGCCTTTGCTAACAGCTCAAAAGTTTAAATACTCATGTTTGGTTTCTTTTTAATGCTTACATAATGAAAAATCCAAATATATGTCTTCTGTGTGCCTGTGTGGTTGCAGAGAGAAGTTATATTGTTAAAAAATTCTGTTATAGCTGCTTACAAGTTTTGTGACAACTCTGAGATTTACCACCTGCCATGCTTGAAGAGTTTCAAACAAGAAACATTGGCCCAGATATTCAAAAGGGTTGTGCACGGTGCAACAGTGTTGTGCCATGCGAAACCCACTGATGTGCCTTGGCACGATATTCAAAAGGAAAAGTTGCGGCACAAATCCCTGATGCGTGGAGCACATCAGTAATGTATGCAGGCACAGGTGGGGGCGTGTCCATGCATACTCAGCACAGCCCGATATTCAGCCCAGGATGTGCAGAGCCATGCATGCGCACTCCCTTCCTGCGCCAGCACAAAGTTACGCCCAAAAAAAAAAGGAACAACTGATGGTCACCCACAGGTGAGCTGCCGCATTGCAGGGCACAACATGGCAGCTGCCACCTGTGGGTGGCCACCTGAGCTCCAGCCACACCTGGTGGCACCCCCCCATGCCTGATCGCGAGCATTTGTAATAAAATAAAATAATTCCATCCAATATCCCTGATGGTCCAGTGGACCGCTGGCTGCCCGATCGCGGGCATTTGTATAAAAAAGGAAATATTCACAATATCACTGGTGGTCCAGTGGACCGCTATCTACCCGATCGCAGGCATCTGTGTAAAATAAGAACTAAGTCCTATATCCCTGGTGGTCCAGTGGACTGCTATCTGCCTGAGCGCGGGCATTTGTAAATGAAAATAGAAATATTCCCTATATCCCTGGTGGTCCAGTGGACCCCTGTCTGCCCGATCACGGGCATTTGTAATTAATGAAGAAATAAGTCCAATATCCCTGGTGGTCCAGTGGACCACTATCTGCCTGATCACAGGCATTTGTAATTAAAGAAGAAATAAGTCCAATATCCCTGGTGGTCCAGTGGACCACTATCTACCTGATCACAGGCATTTGTATTTAAAGAAGAAATAATTCCAATATCCCTGGTGGTCCAGTGGACTGCTATCTGCCCGATCGTGGGCATTTGTAATTACAAATAGAAATATGTGTTTATCCCTGGTGGTCTGAAGATTCCCCCTCCCCACCTGTCCACTGAGCCCCACTCCCCCGGTCAGCTGGCGGGTGGCGCGCCACCCTCCTGCCACCCGCGCCCGCCGACTGACACCGGTGGGGCTGCATGCCCGATGGTTCTGGCGTGAGCCAATGGGCATGCAACTCTCTACTACACATTCAGATACATAATGAATCGTTCACATATCTGGAATGTAGCTGATAGCGACTGCATGCCCATTGGCTCACACTGTGAACCAATGGGCATGCAGCCCTAAGAATCGTGTCGGTGGGTAGTGAGCGACGCGAGCAGGTGTAGTGCTGCTTCCCACCAGCTGACCAGGGGAGCAGGGAAGTGGGGCTCAGTGGGCAGGTGAGGAGGGGGGTACCCTAGACCACAAGGGATAAACAATTATTTCTATTTGTAATTACCAATGCCTGTGATCAGGCAGATAGTGGTCCACTGGACCACCAGGGATATTGGACTCTATTCTTATTTTATACAGATGCCTGCGATCGGGCAGATAGCGGTCCACTGGACCACCAGGGATATTGGACTTATTTCTTCTTTAATTACAAATGCCCATGATCAGGCAGACAGGGGTCCACTGGACCACCAGGGATATTAGGACATATTTCTGTTTTTATACAAATGCCTGCGATCAGGCAGTCAACAGTCCACTGGACCACCAGGGTTGATTGGGAATATTTTTACATACAAATGCCCACGATTGGGCAGTCAGTGGTCCACTGGACCACCAGGGAGATTGGGCAAAGTCTTATTTTTTTACACATGCCCGCGATCGGGCAGTCAGTGGTCCACTGGACCACCAGGGAGATTGGACAAAGTCTTATTTTTTTACACATGACTGCAATTGGGCAGATAGAGGTGCACTGGACCACCAGGGATAGTGGGAATATTTCTTTTTTTTATACAAATGCCCACGATCGGGCTGCAGGGGGTGTCGGTCCCTGATGGCTGCTGCCTGGCAGGGTGCCAGGTGCAAGTCGTTGGGGATCAGTGCACCTGCATGCAAATGGGGCCATAATGACATGTGCACCTTGCATACATTATGGCCCCATTTGCATGTCAAGTTTTGAATATCACAGTTGCTGTGCATGGCGCAATGGAACTTGCGCTAGTGCATCTCCATGCTCCACTCTGGCCACTTGCGCTGGTGCAGTGCCACTGCACCATGCACACTGGGAGTGGCCAGGGTGCGATATTCAAAGCTGCTGAGCCATGGCGCAGCCCCGTTGAATATTGCCCAGTCCACACCCCTGTGCAGCCAAGTTGAGCTGCGCCCAAGCTTGCACCACAGCCTGGCACAGTTTGAATATCCAGGCTATTGACTCAGAAGAGATTTTCTGTCTTTTGACCTATTTTCTAAAGGTTTATTTGGAGTAAAAATGCCTCATTTTAAAGTACCAAAAACTGAGGATTAAGCATGTATGATTTTTATAAATATATTTACTTGAAAACAATGTTTATAGCCTATCTTGTGAGCTACGGACTTTAGAGACATGGAATTTACATCAGAATGTGCAAAATGACATGTTGAATCTAAAGATCTGGGTGTTGGCTCATGTATCTTGTAGCCTCCAGATATTAGAGTGAAAAAGAACTTTAATTTTAAATGTATTTTCAAATGGGAACTATACTAGAGAGGGGTGGTGCCAAGGAGAGGAATTTGCCAGTTCCTTCTCATTTGCCAGGCCCAATCAGAGTTGGTAAACCAGAACATGTGTTGTCATAATTATGGAAATGTGGCTAGCTCATAAATACCAGGCAATCTGAAATTTGTGTAGAATCCCTTCAAAACAGCTGCTGTCCATGTCCACGTCTGTGATTGCTGTGTTAACTAAGGTTCACTAAGGGATAGAATAAGGAGAAGAAGGCAAAGCCCATATGTGCTCATGTCATTCAATCATAATAGAATATTTTATGATTAGAAAGCAGCAATTTATGTAGCCTATTCTTGAATAAAGTTTTAGTCTGACTGATAATGACATCCAGAGGCCAAGAGTTCCAGGGCTTGTTAATTCTTTGTGAAAAAAAAGTACTCTGGTCTCTGTGAATTAAACCTGAGACATGCAAGCTGTAAGGGGTGTCCCCTGGTGTTTACAAATATTTGTTTGAAATCCTGTCCCATTTGAGACATTAAGTATTGAATCCCTATTCTATCCCAAGTTAGCATTAGGTCACTGCATAGCCTTCTTATTTCTAGTAACATTAGGCCAGGTTCCTTCAATCTGTCTTCATAATTTTGTGGTTCTGATGCCTTTTATATGTTTAGAAATGTTTCTCTGAACTTTCTCATTATGAGTGATATCTCCCTTTTTATAAAGGCACCAGAATGGGGATGAAGAGTCAAGATGGGGCAAATGGTTGCTCTATATAATGGAAACAATACTGACTTGTCTCTGGATTTAATATTTTGATAAGTTCTGTTATCTGTTTATTGAAGGCAAATTCACTGAAAATTATGACCCCTAGGCCTTTCTCATATTGGAATTTGTTTAATGATCTGCCACAGAGGAAGCAATCTTGTCTTGGATTATGCAAGCCAAAGTGCATAATGCTGCAATTAACAATATTAAATTGCATCTCCCATTTTTCTACCCATAGGGAAAGCTTGTCAAGGTCATCCTGATTCTGGAAGATTTCCAGAGGGCTATTGATGGTCCTCCTATTTTACAATCGTATGCATATTTTATTACCCAGCTATCCAGGTTGGTGGAAAGGTCAGTGATAGATATCTGAAAAATAACTGGGGCAAGTACAGAGCCTTGAGGAACTCCACTGGACACAGACTGCCAGTCAGAGTGGTGACCTTCTATTCTTACTCACTGAATACAGTCTGTCAGTCAATTAGAAATCCAAACAATTAATTAAGGATGAACATTTTAGCTATTCAATTTTTCCACCAGGACCCAATGAGGCACTGAATCAAAGGCCTTCCTTATATCTAAAAAGACTACATCACAAGGTACACTGCTATCTAAACTATGACTAAATGATTCATAAAGCACAGAAAAATGTGTAACAACAGACCTTCCCTTAGAGAATCCATATTGATTTATATCAAGCTTTCTTATTTCAGACAATATCTTGTCTTTGATTATGCTCTCCATAATTGTGCCTAATATAAGTGTGAGACTTATTGGCTTGTAGTTATCCATGTTGTTTTTGTTTACTTTTTTAAACAATGTGGTCACATTCACCTTTTTCCATTCACCTGGAATGTGCCCACACTTCATACTATGATCAAAGACCAATTTAAGAAGAAGTACAAGATGTTTTTTCATGATAGCTATCATGTTTCCTGTTATTCCATCAGGTCCTGGTGATGATTTAACTCTGATGTGATCTAATTTGTTATTGATTTCTTCAAAAGTAAATGTAATGTCATCTGAAGATGTAGTATTATTTACTCCAGACAGTGAATTATGTTTGGTGAAAGCCTTACAGAAGCGTTCATTTAATTTGTTTCCCATTTCTATAGGTGAGCGAATGTTAATATTATTTATACTTAAAGAACCGACTCTACATTGAGGCCTTTTAAGTGAATTAATGTAGCTGTAAAACATTTTGCCGTTGGTTTTAGTTACCTGTAATGCTAAAGCTTTTTCTGTTTGAATCTTTACTGTTTTTAATTTCCTTTTTACATAAACCTAGCATATCAGAATTTTATTTCTTTTTAACAAGAATTGTTAGATGTTCAAACACTGATATTTTAAGCTACTGGAACAGTGTTACTAATATGGAAGTCTCAGCCTGGCACGAGGATGAAATCTGTATACTACCTCATAAATTTTCTCTTATGAATCACAGAATGCTACAATATACTCTTTTGAATAACACATTTTATACACTTCTGCACATGAAAAAAAAATGGGTGGATTACACTTGAATAATTGTATTGAACATGGCAAGGTTGACTTAGGTTTAAAACATCAACTGTGGGACTGTTCTCTGATCAAAGAATACTAGGCAAATATCCAGTAATTACTGAGAGGGTTACCAAAAATATTCTCAGGCATCAATTTTAACTTCTGTGTTTTTGGATTCTTTGATCCAACATTGAATTATTCTTGGTCAGATAAATAGCTATTATAGCTAAAAACGTATTCCCCAAAAATGGTTGGAAATCTTGCCCACCTATATTGACAGAGTGGAAAATTGGTTTAATGGGAGCTCTTAAACTTGAAAAAGTTGTTCATGGATTTCAAGACAAATTTAAACATTTTAATTTTAAGAAAAACTGGGGTTCTTTCTTGCCTTATTGCACTGCTAGTATGGACTGCCTTATTGGAAATAGAAGGAAATGGGGGGCATGCTTTTTTTCGCTACATTGTGATAATTGGGGGTGGTTGGGGAAGGAAGGATCGAGTGTTTGATGTACTACTCTCCTTCCTTGGGGAGGGGGATTCCTACTGCAGGGCTGCTGCCTGGTGGAGACCAGGCAGCAAAGCTGTAGGCACACACAGGAAGAGGGGCTGCTGCAGGATGTTCTGGTGTGGATGTGTGCCATAGCACACATGCGCACTTACACCATCACATGTTGCACCCCTGGAGAGAAAACAGGAGGAAAATGGAAGGGCTTCTCCATTTCAGCACCCCTAAAGGTTCTTCTATGACCAGCATGTCTGGCCTGGTGGTTCTGAACAAGTTGTGGATAACTAGTAAGCCCATGAGAAGGTGAATGTTAGGGTTGGGGAGTGCCGCTGAACAAACCCATAGGGGGAGAATAAAACACTGATTAAAAAAAATGAACAAAGTCTCTTGGATACGCTGCAGAATCTGGTCTATTGTTTGTTGCCAGATGGCTTGAGCAGATGCTGTTACCACATGCTGGATAGTTATACTGAATCAGTTCTTTATTAGTGTAACAACCCCCTTTTCCCCAAAGAAAGAGAGCAGCAGTTTGTTAGTAGCTTTGTAGCAAAGAGTTAACAGAGTTTCTAACAGGGTGTGGGAGCTGTAACATTTTTCAGCTCCATATAGTCTGTAGCTGCTACTGATACGCTGTTTGATAGGACCACTGTCTTTGGGGTCTATGCAAATAAGGCATCCTGCAGGGAGAGTGAGTGTGTAAGGCAGGGGGAAGCAAGCAGTTTAGTTTTTAAAGATCTCTAGTTCTTGTTCAAGGTCTGCATGAGTGCAGAGGTTCACAGGGACTTGCCAGCCCTGGCCCCAGGAAGGGCATCACAGCCTGGGAACATTGTCAGATGGCGGGGACCAAGTTGGGCTCATATTAAGGGAGATGCTGGCTAGAAGGAGTGCTCAGCAGTATCTCAGACTGGTGGCAGGTAAATAGGTTAGCCACCATGTTTCTGGGAAGGTGGGCATGGAGGCAGCTCATCCTACCAGCTGGGTTACAGCATATCGAGATTCAGGCATGGTGTTTCCCATAAGGGCTCCCACCTGAAACTGAAGGGTCAGACATACTCCCCAATGGTGGCATTTGGTCTTCACCCAAGAGTCACTGCATGGTATATCTATTTGCTCAGCATTGCCAGGAAAAGGATCAGATCCTTGGATGCCCTGGCCCACACACAAAGTAAGAGGAGTTGAAGGAGTTGAGTTAAGCCCTAGAGGGGTAGCAAGAAGGTTCCCAAGGGAGAGCTGGGATCCTGGGATGCACACCCTTAAGGTGTGTGACCTAATGGCTTATGGAGCTTGACTGGGATGTGTGAAAAGTGGGGTACAGAGATGCATAGCTGGGTGAAAGAAAGGCCTGAGAAGTGTAAGAGTCAGCTGAAGGGAAGCTGGAGGCAACTATGGACCAGAGCAGTTAAGAGAGTTGATAAGGTGAGGTTTTGCCATGGACAAGGGAAGGAAATTTTCCTCTCCTGTATGTGGAAGGTCCTTGGAGAAAATAATAAAAAGGAAAAAGGGCACACACACCATAGCTGGAAACTTGAAGGATTTACTTTAGATAATTGCAACCATGTATTGCCAGACAAGCTTAACACCCCTACATAGTGCCAATGGCTTCATTAGGGAGCCTCTTGATGAAGCTGTTTGGTGCTACATAGGGGTGTTTGGTATGTCTAGCATTATGTGTTAGTAATTATCTAAATCAAATCCTTCAAGTTCCAAGCTACAGTGTGTGTGCCCTTTTTAAGGCTGCATAAGCAGACCCCTGCAGTCCTCTTGCTAGGACTAGTAGAAAAGCACTCCTTATTCCTTGTGAACCATGAAAATGACCAGGTGACAAAAGTCACTTCTAAGCCTCTTGACATTGGAACACTACGTTCTGGCAGGCTTGCACTATTTTTTTTTCCCCCAGCTTGAACTCACTTTAGAAGCAGCGAGATTGAGGAGAGATTGAAGCTGGAGTGTCAGGACTCCAGTCACCCCCAACTCATCCGGCATTCCCAATTTCTCTCTGTCACTTTCAGAAGAATCGCGCTTGCATGCTTGCACTATTTTTTTTCTGGATGTGTTCCCATGACAACAGCACACCAGAACCACATGTGTCAATATTTCATGGGATTAGTTTTTAGCGATACTTTTTTTCCATGACAAAATCTTTATCTTTGTTGTGCCAAAATAGTTTGGATCTTTTGAACAGAAGTGCTATTAAAAATTCAATTTCATAAAAGTATGTTTCCTGGTCTTCTAGTTTTTGTTTCTGCTTTACCCTAAAAAAAAATGGTGTTGATTCAGCCACAAATGATTTGCCACATCGACACCTCGGACCCCACCCATTCATGTAGCACCTAGGGGAATCAGGAAGATGAGCGAAATCAAACTTTCACTTGGTGTGCTGATGCAAAATGCAACCAGAGAAAAACTTAACAAGTACAACAAACTGAGAGGTACTGCAGACTGAGGTGTTATGTGTGATACTGAAACAGGAAGAACACCTGACTCTGACATCATGACTATCTTGTTACTCCCTGCCCTCCACTTACAGCTTTCTCAGTCCTTCAGCTACACAGTCCCTCCTCCCACAGCAATTGGGATGCTGTGCCAGGGGAAGCTGGAATACATGACATAAAATTGTATATATACACATCTGCAGATAGTTGAATATGCTTCTATTACAATGTGTCAGACCATTTGCACTTATAGGAAATAAATACATGAAATGGAATTTTAACTAAATTCCTTTATCCACTGATGCCTTTCATTACCAAGAGCTACAGTACTCATTCTTTTTAACTAGTTTCTGACTGCTGTTCCTTACCAACTCATATAGGTGAGTTTAATGGAAACATTCTTAAACTGGTATGTGAAGTCTTCTGTGAAATTAGGATACAATGCAATGGTCTAGGGATTTACATTCTCTACAGTAACTGATGTGGTGTATGGCAATGCTCTCTACAGAGCAATAGGTTACAGACTGCAAGTATGGGTACTGTATAAGGACAGGCAGAGCAGCCTTTATGTGCTCAAAGCTATGCCACAGACAGTCACTGATGATTTTATTAGGACTCATTTGACTGATAGAGAATAATTGTTGGCCTGGATGTGATGGTACTCCCTTAATTATTTTTTTTTCCAAAAGTGAAATGGGATCTTTGTCTTCCATCTGGGCAACCCCAAACCTGGACAAATGGAACCATGGTTTAAGGTCTCATCTAAAAGACAGCAGCACTTCCAACATGCGCTAGCCTCTAAGTAGGAGTGTGCACCAAACCAGACAGCAAACCCAAATATCATGAATATTAGTATTTTTTGCTATTTAGCCCCAAATGCTAAATAGTGCTAACATTGAAGGTTCCATTTTAAACTGTCAGAGAATCAACTTTTCCAGCTTGGATCACCTCAGTGGCATACACTCCAAGTATAGCAAAAAAGGCAGTCATTGACCAGTCCCTTGGCTTCATGTGCACTCTACATTCCCTCTCTTGTAGCCCACATGGTAGGGCCCACCAGCCTCCCACCCTCCCCCAAAAAAAACACATACCACTAAACATGTTTTGCTAAATATCCTTTGTTTCCCCTGCAACAGAACTTGTAAAACATTCCCTCATTTCAGTCGCACTAAGTCCTTACAAGCTGCTCCCAAGGCTGGATGTTCATGTAAAATTTGTTATTTGTGACCCACACATCACAAAATATCTATTTTCAGCTGGGCTCAGATGCCAATAATTCCATCCCAGAGTGCTTTGTGGAACTCATAACCACAAACCAATGTATTTCTGATCATCCTTTCCCATTATATTTTTTGTGAACTTTATGGGATTTAAAAAAAAAATTGCTAAATCTACTAACCTACCACTCCCCCACTTTAAGATGAAAGTCCCCACCTTTGTTTTTGTTTTGTTTTTTTGTTTTCTTTTTGTTTCTGCTGGCTGGCTTCTATCAGTCCACTTCTCTCTCTCTCTGTCTCTCTTGCTCTCACTATCTCACCCCAGCCTCCAGGACTTATCTTCTGTCTCCTGGAGTGCACCTGGATTACCCCCCAGGATGAAGCTATAGAAGAGAACCCCTTAACTCCCTGAACAGTGACTTGTGGTGATGCAAGAGCAGAGTAATACAGCCTTGCTACATGGGGCTCAGTGGTGAGTAGATCAGATGTCATCCCACTTCAACCTGGCTTATCTTTCCCTCTTGTTATTTTGTTTGTTTGTTTGTTGGGAGGTGTGGCATGCAGTGATGTGAGGGTGTGCACCCACTGATGTCCACACACTTTTCTGGAACCTGTCAGCTCCAGTTGTGATGCCCCAGCCTCTGCCAGAGGTTCATCAAGCACGGCATGCATCCACACTCTCTCTCCTGGAGAAAGAGAGCAGTCTGTCAGATGCCTGAACCTCCTTCCCCCGGCTGGCCCTCCGACTCCTCAAAATATGTTTTAATTGTAAAATCTGTATCTAAAGAAATCTAACTTTTGTATTTTTTTTTAATTTATACTTTTTTGCACCCTGCTTCCACTGCCATCCACAACGGACCCAATGCTGTGGCTTCCCCATATTGGCTATCCTGTTGGGACCCCCTGGCTTATCCCCCAGGGTGGGGCCATGGCACTGGAACCCCCTTGAAGGGTGCCACGGTCAACGGGATAGGGCAGGAGTTGGCCTAGGGAGCCAACTGCAGCCATGGGGTGGGCATCACCAAGGCAGTGGGCAGGCTGATTTTCTAGTTAGGCCCCAGGGATAGGGACATGCAATGATATCCAGTGTTCACCCTGCCCCTCAATGTGTTGAGCACCGGTTGGTTGGTGAGTCCTCCAGCAAATCTGTGTCAGAAAAAGGCATCGATATTAAAAAATGTATCAAAACTTACTTGATTTTATTCCCTCAAAATTCTTCAATGAAAAATATCTTTGTGGGTAGACTAAATAGTTGAGCAGTTTTCAAGCCCCAAATTCAAAGGTTCTGAAGATCTTGCCCCAGTTGATAAACATTAAGATGCAGTTAAAGTTTTCCATCTACATTATTAGTCACAAATGTTTTAAACTGGTTCTTGACATTTTTTTCTTTGACTAAGATACACAAAATAAATTTATGAGCTCATGTTACATTTTGATAATGCAGGCTAATAACTTTGGTAATTTTCAATATTTGTACCCCAAATTGCTTACATGCTGCACTATTGGCTCTGGCCAGAATTTGTTTCTTTTTGTTTGTGCTTTTTGCCTTCTTGTATTTAAGGATGGCACATTTAGTTTGCTCTGGTGTGTGGGGTCCCTAGTGGTTCCTGTTTCCTGAAGAAAATAGTCTGCATGTCCATCAAGGCAGTCAAAGCAGGAAACCCTAGTCAGGCTGGGCCTGTGATTTTATGCAGCAAGGACATGGAGATGCAGCAGATGTCACTGCCATGTGAGCATGGAGCATCAGATGTTGCTGCCAGAGGGATGGCAAGGCCTTTGTTACTAGAAATGCCTTTGGGCTTCATGTCCGTTGTGTTAGTATGTTGTTAGTGGCTAAAGTGGGACCAGGGATGTTTCCAACTTGGCTATATGTAAGCCCCCAACCCCTGTGTGGCTTGAAGAGGACTGGTGTGGCTAAAAAGACTATTCCCCAGCCCTTTTAATTCTAGTGATGGGTTTAGGGAGAGCATGAACAAAGGTAGACATCACTGCTGCAGCAGGAAGGAAGAAGAGAAAAAAACCGAGAAGACCGTTTTTTTGCTTGGGAAGTGCTGAGCCAATCAGCAGGTATCCTGGGGAAGACTATAAATAGCCCCAGGAGTCTGCCAAAAATCCAGTCCCCAAGGAGAAGAGAGACCAGGAGAGACTGCACCAAGGGCTGGAGCCCCAAGCTGTGATGGCTAGTTTAGACTTCTTCAGGCACTAAGCTATAGTGCTGGGACTGAAGAATCAAAAAGAGAAACTGGAATGGTTTGCAAAAGAGCCCAAGTAGATTGCTGCTAATTCAGGATGTGTTTTCCAAACTGTTTGCTACAAAAGCTACTTAAGTCCACCGGAGGGTGGTGAAGATTCCTGATAAAACATTTGAGAGTCTGGAGCTCATCTTTAGCTCAGAGGACCTTACTTTTGGATTTGCTGAAGACTTTTGCCTAATTGCTGTTCAAGGAAATTGCACCCCAGGGTGTTCTGCCTGAGACCCCAGCCAGGGATCGGGGTCTGCATTAAACTGTTCCTCTCAGAACAATGGAGCTGCAGTTCATCTTTAGCTGAGAAGCTTCTGCCCTAGCTGCTGCCTACTAAGCATTCCAGAGGATTTCACCAGAGTGATCAGAAGCCAAGGACATCCTTTTCACCTGTACCATGTCAGCTAAGTATAATTTTGCCTCCAGAGGGATTATAAATGGTTGCTGTTGTTCCAAGTTGTTTTGTCTTGTGTTATTTCTTCATCTAGGGCCCTAACACTGACCAATCCACTGCATCGTAGGCCTGCCACCATAGTGGGTTACCCAAAAGTCATTGGTACAGGTCTGGTACCAGGCGAGTGGGATCTTGAGGGACATTCCATTGAGTGTTATTGATGGCATTACTGGTATAGCTACTGGTGTTGGAAAGTGCTGTATAAGTGCCTAATCTAACCTTATTTTCTTGCAGCCAAAGTTGCCAGTTGTACACCCTACAGTAATAAATACTTGCTGTGCTTATTGTAATTGCTGTCTCCATGACTGTTTGCGGGTATTGTGTATTAAGGGAGTGTCTGGAAGTGTTCAGGAGGTGGAAGTATTGTTTCTGGGGAATGAGGAATGGTCACTGGTTATTTTTCCCAAGTCCTCAGATGGAGACACCACACCACTGAAGGTTTACTGATCATGGTCCTGTCTCACAAAGACCCAGGCCATCCCCCCTCTAGCTGTCACAAGGACCCCAGAGTCGGTACGCAGGACTGGTCAACAACCTACCTTACATATTGGAGGCTTACCGCTGGGATCCTCCCGTGCCCTGAAAGATAGCTGTGTTTTCTGCGTGGAGTCAGGGAGTGGTGTTGGGGCAAACCTCAACTAACCTGCAAGAAAAAATGGCATTCCAAGAATTAGAATATTAGTGCTAGAGAGAAGGGACAGACTGGAAAAAAGCAATTCTATTATAGGGAATACTAGAAAGTGCTGACAGAGCAAATGTGATTGATATGTTATATGAATGGGGGAATGTTGTGACAATTTAAAAATACAAGGTTGGAGGTATGACCACTCTAGTGATAGTCTGAGTGCCCTGGTAAAGAGCAGGTCTGTGATTGATTTCACAAGGTGCCCCCAGTATTCACCCCCAGGGGTTTCCAGGTCCCATGGACAGTTGTCATGCATGCAGGTGCCCCATAGCCTGTGGGAGTGGACACTAGTGATTTTAGGACCAAAGTGGATTTATGGTTATAATCTGAAGATAAAATGTATAATGATTTGAAAAACTGATATGAGGCTAACAGTGTAGAATTAGATGATAAGTCCCCTGCTTGGGTCACTACATGGACCTCAGGCTGTGGGAAGGTATCCTACCCCCAATTAAAATAATTTTGGCAGCAAAAACCCATGCCCCAGAGGAGGAGGATGAGTTTGACACATGGGTGGATCAAGTGACCCCAATGGTCCAGGACCCTGACTTCCCTGAGGCTGAAAAGAAGAGAAAGGTATGGAAAAGCCTGAGGGATCCTGCTATTAACAGCATTGCCACTTTGCAGGCCACCCACCCAGAGGCCGATGCCCGAATGTATCTAAACACTTTGGAAGAGATATTCAGAAGTACTGATAGTGGGGCTAGGATAATGAGAAAATTACAAAGCATGGTACAGAATAAGTCATAGAAACTATCTGAATATTTAATGAGGCTGGAGCAGTTAATTCAAAAAACATATATGAAAGGGGCTATTTTAGCTAAAGACATGACTAGGATCCAAATTGAGCAGATCCTGGAGGGGGCAGGTCAATCTGAAATGTTACTGTTTAAGCCAAGATTAGAGGAGAGACTCCAGACCCCCTCTCCTATGAGGACCTGATGTTTCAGGTGTGGGAAAAGGAGGACTGGGCTTCCAAACCCACTCAAATAATTGCCCCAGCTCGCATGATAGAGACTGCCGTAGGCTACTCCCGTGGGGACCAAGAACCAAATGAGGTTGAGTTGTTGCACCAGCAGGTGCAAATGTTGAGTGAACAGTGTCTAAATTGCAAGCCTCTTGAGATAGTGGGGCTGAATGAGGGCGGGCACCCCATCAAGTGGAGGGACAATCTCCCTGTTCAAACTGAGGCCCGAGTTAACTTCTTTTGCCACCACTGTGGCGAGGAAGGGTACATAAAGAGATACTGCAGAGCCCCTGAGAACCTACCCCTGGTGGTACAGAAACTTGTGAAAAGACAAAATGTGTCAGGAAACACTAGTGGGGACTCAGTGAAGGAGAATACTGAGGCACTGAAGCAGACATGCTCCACGAAGTCCACAAACACATCTACCTGTGGTTCCCCTGAGATTCCCCTTGCCTGGTGAACCCCTCAGTTAAAGTCTGGACTGAAGCTGAGGGGTTGGCCTGTGAGATGTTGCTTGACAGCAACTCCTAAGTGACTGTAATATTTGAGTTCTGGTACAGGCAACGCCTCAAGCATCTCCCTGTGCGGCGACTTGAAGGGCTGGCTGTGTGGGGGTTGAGTAATCAGCTGTATCCTTATTTGGTGTGTGTAGTAGTACATATTGAGTTCCCCCAAAAGGTAGCGGGAGTTCAAGCCTCCTTGAACACCCTTGCTCTGGTTTGTCCAGATACAGGAATGAAGGGAGAGACCCCAGTGGTGGTGGGCATGAATGCCCACATGCTTCAAAGATTAGCTGAGCTATGTCAAGAGTTGGGAGGACCTCAATGCACTGACAAGGTTCCAAAGTACCCCATGGTTAGAACTGCCTACTTTAAGAAACTGTCCATTCTGCCCTCAAGGGGGAGGAAGACCCTTCCAAGAAGGATTGCCCCATTGGTAAACATAGAAACCACTGACCCCCTGGAGCTAGTCTGCATGGACTTTTTATCCTTGGATCCTGATAGCAAAGGTTTTAACAGTGTATTAGTCATTACCGTCCATTGTATCCAATATGTTAAGGCCTATAGTACCAAGGACCAGAAAACAAGCACAGTTGTGAAAAAGTTGTCTGAATTTATCACCTATTACAGCATACCATAGTGCATTTATTACAATCAAGGTCCTGACTTCCAGAGTAAACTGGTTAAGGAGTTTTTAGGAGCACATGGAATTCAACAATCAAAAACCACCTCATATCATCCTCAAGGGGACCTGCAGCATGAGAGGTTTAATCGGACACTCATGGACATGTTGGGCACTCCGAACCATAACAGAAAAAGACCTGGAGCCAGCATGTACCACAGTTGGTGCATGCTTACAATTGTACTAAGAATAGTGTCACAGACACCTCCCCTACTTGCTGATGTTTGGAAGAGAGGTTCGGCTACCCATTGACCTGGCTTTTAGTCTGTCACCTGAGGGAACCAGAAAGAAGTCATATCTACAGTATACCAAGCACCTCAAAAGCCAGCTACAGGAGATATACAAGCTACTGCAGCAGCAGAATGTGCTGTGAAGGCGAATGCAGGAAACAAGGCCAGATATAACCAGAGACTAAGACCTCAACTACCCACTGTGGGGGACAGAGTACTATTATGGAACTTTGGAGTTCACAGACAGCACAAACTGGCAGACAGATGGTCATCTGAACCCTAGTCATCCTGGAGACGTTGATTAACTTACCTGTTTATAAAGTCAGACAAGAGAGGGGGTCTCATACCATCAGAACCATTCACCAAAACCATGTATTACCAATAGGACACCTAGAGCCAGTCATCAAAGAAAAGGAGCCTTTTACCCTAAGGGCCTCCGGAACAAGGAGCAGTACCCAAGAGAGTAACCAAATCTAGCATACTCCAATTGCCGAAGTACATGCTCCTTTGACCCCACTCCACAATTGTCCGGGGAACCAGAGAATAAATATGAAGATTGTCAAGGAGACCCTGAGGTCTTGTGGTATCAACCATTCACCAGTTAAAATGCCTCAGCTGCCCCAGAGTGTACAGTGGGCCAGAGATGACTTACCTTCAGCAATCACATCTTTTGACAGGAATGTCGATGCAGAACCTTTTGTCCCAGAAAGTGACCTGAACACCATTATCAATAACCCCTTTGTGAATATGAATGTTACTGGTTTGATGGAGGACTCTATAAATCCTGAGGATGCCCAACAAGAAGGCCATGTGGACACTGATACCCCCGAAATGAACACTGAACCGGACAGTGCTCCCATGAATCCCCCCAAAATCTCACAGGTGTCTAGGAGATCAGAAAGAGCCACAAGTCCCCACTAAAACTTATGATCAGCCTGGAGATTCATCTGATATGCCCCTCCATGTGGTGCACAAAAGATTTGTGCCTATAGTACAGTCTGTGTCCCTACCTCAAAGGTTTAAATCTGAGGTGAAAGTAGAATTTAGTAAACAGGGGCAACTTAAAATGTTCAACGTGTTATAAGTTAATGACTAATTAACCTCATTCTTTCTAGGTTATGTAACTTGTTTGTTCATTAACCCTTTTTCCTTCTATAGCACACTGCCCTAAAATATACTCTGGGACTCATGAACTGTGGGCAGTGTCTTGTTGAGGACGACAAGTTCTAAAGAGGGGGGAGCATGTAATCCCCCACCCCCTGTATGGTTTTAAGAGGACTAGTCCAGCTAAAAAGATTTCCCCCAGCCCCTTTATTTCTGGTGGAGGGAGAGGGGGAGCATAAACAAAGGTGGACATCTCTGCTGCAGCAGGAAAGAAAAAAAGAAAAAAATGGCAAGACTGTTTTTTGCCCAGGAAGTGCTGAGCCCATCAGCAGGGAGCCTGCAGAAGGCTATAAATAGCCCCAGGAGCCCACCAAAAATCCAGTCCCCAAGGAGAAGAGAGACCAGGAGAGACTGCACCAAGGGCTGGAGCCCCAAGCTGTGATGGCTGGTCTAGACTCCTGCAGGCACTAAGCTATAGTGCTGGGACTGAAGAATCAAAAAGAGAAACTGTAACTGTTTGCAAGAGCCCAAGTGAATTGCTACTAATTCAGGCTGTGTTTTCCAAATTGTTTGCTATAAAAGCTGCTTAAGTGATGAAGATTCTTGATAAACATTTCAGAGTCTGGAGCTTGTCTTTAGCTCAGAGGACCTCAGTTTTGGATTTACAAAATACTTTTGCCTAATTGCTGTTCAAGAAAAATGC
Organism: Neoceratodus forsteri; assembly: GCA_016271365.2. Lineage (NCBI taxonomy): Eukaryota > Metazoa > Chordata > Ceratodontiformes > Ceratodontidae > Neoceratodus > Neoceratodus forsteri. The sequence continues at coordinate 450,620,265 of JADMNL010000023.1, read as the reverse complement.
ACCCCAGGGTGTTCTGTCGGAGATTCAGCCAGGGATCGGGGTATGCACTGAACTGTTCCTACCAGAACAACAGAGCTGCAGTTCATCATTATCTGAGAAGCTCTTGCTCTAGCTGCTGCCTACCAAGCATTCCAGAGGATTTCACCAGAGTAATCAGAAGCCAAGGACATCATTCTCACCTGCACTGTGTCAGCTAAGTAAATTTTGCCACCAGAAGAATTATAAATGGTTGCTGTTGTTCCGAGTTGCTTTGCCTTGTGTTATTTCTTCATCTAGGGCCCCGATACTGGACAAACCATGGCATTACAGGCCTGCCACCATAGTGGGGTACCCCAAAAATCACTGAAAAGGTCTGGTACTAGATGGGTGGGAGCTTGGGGGAAGTTTCATTGGGTGTTATTGAAGGCATTTCTGGTATAGTTACTGGTGTTGGGAAGTGCCATATAAGTGCCTAAGCTAACCTTATTTTCTTGCAGCCAAAGTTGTCAGTCCTACACCCTACAGTAATAAATACTTACTGTGCTTATGATAATTGCTGTCTCCACAACTGTTTTTGGGTACTGTGTATTGGGGGAGTGTCTGGAAGGGTCCGGGAGGTGGAAGTGCTGTTCCTGGGAATGGAAAAGGTCACTGGTTATTTTGCTTGAGTCCTCAGGTGGAGGTACCACACTACCGAAGGTTTACTGATCACGGTCCTGTCTCACAAGGATCAAGGCTAGTCCCCTCTAGCTGTCATGAGGGCCCCAGAGTCGGTAAGCAGGACCAGTGGACAACCTACCCTACATATAGCTGGGGATGATTTCAGGGATTGAGACAGTCCAGGAAACAAGTTACAGGTCAAGTCAGGGCTGTAGCTCACTGTATACTCCTGGGAGTAATGTACTGTATTCAAAATGTTCAGATTAGGTCTATGCGACCAGTATGAATTTATCTGTTTTATGCTGTATTTAAAAAGGCTCAATAAAGAGAGAGCTAAGAACAGCCACAGTGTTCTTATTATTAACATCAATGTGTGAAGCCTGTCTCCGCAGTTCTAAGGGAAAGAAGATGGAGGAACCTAACTGCAAGGTGCAACTAGTGAGCACAAGTTACCATCAGAAGTACTTCTAGACACAGGAATGCCCTGGGCCATGCCCCCCCCAATCAGGCATAGTCATAGCTTGGAAGGAGAAAAGGGGGGGAGTTGCATTTCTGTTTCACTGGGCCTTCGGGGACTTAGATGGTACCATGTGAATAGCTGGATATGTATGAGGAATGTTACATAGAAATACAGATTATGTCAGCAGAAAAAGAGCTAGAATTCCATCCAGTCTTCCATTTCCCCACCAAGCTCCATACTTGGCCTAAGCACTGGCTAGATTTGGAGATCTGATTGTTCTAGTGGCTGTTTGTCCCCCACTCCCCAGTATTCCTTCTCCTTTTCTGCTTTTGTTCCTCTATTACTTTATGTGCACCCACCGAAATTTAAACCCCATTACAGTCCTGGCTTTAACCACCTGTCTAGGTAGTCTGTTTAGTTTTCCACCTCCTTCTGTGAAGAACTTCCTCACATCCCTCCTGACTCTCCTCCCTCACCAGTCTTCCCCTATGTCCTCTAGTCAATATGCTCTCATTCTTAGTGAACACGCTCTCACAGTCTACACTGCTGCTTCCTCGCAAGAATTTGTATGCATGTATCAATCATATTCTCCACTTTTCCTACTGTCATCCAGTGCGTACACGTTAACGGCTGCCTACCTTTCCTCATACAGCCTCCCCTCTTGCCCCTGGATCATTTGTGTGGTCCTCCTTATTATGACCTCTATGTGGTCTGTTTTCTTGAGATGTAGACTCCAGAACTGCACACTGTACTGCAGGTGTGGCCTTACCAGGGACTTGTACAGGGGCAGTATCACCTCCTTTCTCCAATTAAGAAATCCTCTTCATATTCATCCCAGCATTCTGTTTGCTTTCCTGTATACTTTGTTTCACTGAGCAAAGGCCTTGAGGCTATAGCACTAATGAAGCCTCACAAGTGTCTCTCCAGAGCTGTCTGCACCACCCTTACTCCTCTCCCTATCTAGTAGTCAGCGTTAAGGTTCTTTCTTCCAATGTGCATCACTTTGCACTTTTAGTTGCCTTAATCTGGGTTATTTTTCCAATTTGTCCAGGCTCATTTTCATTTCTCTATCTCCCGTCTCATTTTTCACTCTGCTGCGAATCTTAGTATCATCAGCAAATAGATGCACCTTATTCTGGATTTCCTCTTGTATAACGCAAATGAAGATATTGAAGAGCGTCAGTTCCAATACAATCCTTGCAGTACCCTGCTCATGACTTTCCTGGGCTCTGAGTGTGCCTTAATGATGACCACCCATGGCATTTTGCCCGTCACCCTTGCAGCCAGTTCCTTATCCACCTGATTGATTTGCCCCTACCTCAAGTCACCTAGCTTTTTTGATTAGTTTCTGTTTTCAACAAAATCAAAAGTCTTCCTAAAGTGAAGGAATGACACATCTACTGCTTTGCCCTCAGTCCTTGACCTCAGTGGCTAGAGATATGCGAAACTGTGAAATTTCATTACTCGAAGTATTTTGCAAAATTCACATATTTCGTGAAATATTTCTCAGTTGTGAAATTCTAAATTTCACCACGAAATGTGAAATTTCACCTGTGGAATGGCAAAGTTTTGCCTTCTGCAGGTGAAATTGTGCATTTCATGGTGAAATTTCACCTTCAGCAGGCAAACTTTTGCAACTTCGCACCCTGCAAAAAATGTCACGGTGGGGTAATTTTGTGAAATATTTTGCTCGGCGAAATCGCCAATTTCGCAGCAATTTCTCAACATCTCTATCTGTGACCCAATCAAAGAAGCCAATCAGGTTTAGTTTGGCAAGATCTCTCTGCTACAAACCCATCCTGCCTCCTGTCCTGCAACCCATTTCCTCCAAGAATTCCACTACCTTTTTTTTAATGATGGTTTCCAGAACCATGCCTACAATCGAAGCTAGACTGATCAGTCTGTTATTACTTGGGTCATCCCTGTGCCTGCTAATGTGAAGTGGCCACACGTTAGCTACCGTCCAGTCTACTAGAACCAACCTATCTTCAAGGAATAATTAAACAGATTTGACAATGGTTGTGCCAGTGTTTGCCTTACCTCCTGTAGCGCTCCAGGGTGGATCCTATCAGAATCAGGCACTTTGTCCACCTTCAGGGTTTTGAGACCCTCTGAGCATCCTTTCTTCTATGATTGGTTTTCCTAACTCCAGTCCTTTCACTCCCCTCTTTGGGCTACACTCTGCACTCCAGTACTGCCCCCCACTCCCTAAACAGAGAACAAAAATATCATTCAGTATATAAGCCTTTTTTCTATCATCATCTACTCAAGACTCTTCCTTCCTACTCTGATAATACCTTCCTTAGTTTTCCTTTTTTCCATAGTGTTCCTAAAATGGGTTTTCTCTCCCTCCTTGAACCCCTCGTGTATTCTCAGCTCCATCTCTGCTTTACTTTTGGTTGCAATTGCTCTGGCCTTCAGATAATTCTCCCATTTTGCCTCACTCTGTTCACCCTTGCACTTTAGGAATGCTATCCTTTGTGCCTTTACTGCTTTTCTCACTCTTCTGGAAAATAAGATTCCTTTTCTATTCGTCCTAACCTGTCTTATGCATGATGCCATCCCCTCACTACACTCTTCTTTAAGACATCCTATTTAGCTTCTGTCCTTTCCACTCCCTCTACCCCACCTTCTTATCTTTCACCACTTTCCCCATCTTGCCAAAGTCAACCCTTCTGAAGTCCAGAAACAAAGTTTTTGAACTGGAGTGATTTGTTCCTACCGTTATGTTGAACCACACTGTATTGTTTTCACTGGACTCAAGTGGTTCACACACCTCTACTTCTCTGGGTATCACAGCATTTGACAGAACTAGACCAAGGGTCCCCTCACAGGGAATCCCTCTCTGGTTGGTGAATGGTTGCTGCCTGTCTCTAACATAGAAAAATAGAATCTGATGGCAGATAAGGACCGCTTGGCTCACCTAGTCTGCCCATTTCCCTACCTAATGGATAAGATGCAGATCCTAGTTAACCAATAGCCTACTTCCACCTACCCCCCACAAGAATTGCCTTATGCCTGTCCCATGCATTCTTGAATCCCCCCACTATTTTTTGACTCATTTACCTCCTCAGAAAGGCTGTTCCATGCATCTACAACCCTCTCTGTGAAGAAATGCTTCCTCACATTACCTCTGAGCCGTCCCCCCTCTATGTTCAAATTGTGCCCCCTTGTTCTTGCACATCTCTTTTTCTGAAAGTTGCTACCCTCTTGGACTTTGTTGATTCCCTTGAGGTATTTGAAAGTTTCTATCATGTCCCCCTCTTCCCTCCTTTCCTCAAGGTTATACACCTTAAGCTCCTTTAGTCTTTCTTCATGTCTTCTGGTGCAGACCCTGCACCATTTTGGTTGCCCTCCTCTGGACAGCCTCCACCCTGTCTATGTCTTTGTGGAGATGGGGTCTCCAGAACTGTACACAGTACTCCAGATGTGGCCTTACCAACTGTCTGCACAGAGGGCCAACAACTTCCTGTTTTCTACTGGTGATGCCTTTCCCTATGCCTCCCAGTATCACCCAACCCTCCTTACTGCCTTCTCACATTGCTGACCCACCTTTAGGTCATCTGATATGACTACCCCCATGTCCCTTTCCATTTTTGTTGTTGTCAGTATCTCACCCCCCCATTGTGTACTCTTGCCCTGGGTTTTTGTTTCCCAGGCGCATTACTTTGCACTTCTTTGCACTGAATCTAAGCTGCCATACATCTGACCATTCCTCTAACCTTGCCAAGACCCTCTTCATCCTTTCCACCCCACCTCTCTTCTCTGTGTGACAGCATGTGGTGTCACAAAGCTGCTGCTGTCCTGCTGATGCAGATAAGACCTCTCCTGACTCCAGTAATTGGTGACCTAATCTTCCAGTTCACAGGCAGATTTGTTTCCTGTGGCAGACTCTGTGAATCCACCCAAGCCAGAACATCCTGGCATTCAGTCACACAGGGGTGGTGATAACCAGTTCCTAGTAGACGTACTGATCAGGAGGTTTCAGTCACAGTCTCAGACTCTGGCTGCAGCGCAAGCAAAATACTTTTTGCAAGCTGCAGATTTCAGCTTCAAATTCAAGCAGGACTCAGCACATGATTACCTCTCTTTTGATAGGCAGGAATTCTGCTTCTCTCTCTCTTTTTCTCCATCTCACAATAGAGAAGCAGTCTGTCTGTACATTACAAGCTGTACCTGTCAGCAGCACTTACAGCAGTGCCTCACAGACCTCCTCTCCTTGAGATCTTATGCGGATCTCTGTGGCTGAGAATATCCCCCTCTGTTCATTGGGAATCATCAGCTCTCGTCACTTAAGCAGTCATTCGAGAGGCGATTGGCAGCTGCAAAGGTGTCTGAATCAATTAGGTCCAGCTCAAGTACAGGAACCCATATGGCTCTCTCCTCAGGCAGCTTCACTGGATTGGTTGGCATGTCACCTTCTGACACTGTTGCCATATTATGGCAGGCCAGAGGAGACGAAAGTGACCACTGCTTAGTCATTGAAAGCAGTTTTTTTTTAACAAAAGTCTTGATTTACACAAACTTTGCAGGATAAACATAGTTCCGCACCAGTACTGTATGAGTGCGATCTTTGATCCAGTTCAGTCAATACAACAGTTGAGTGATTGTCGATCACTCCTGTCTAGCTCCTTCAGTGGCAGAAAATGCCTTGAATGTGTTGTTGCAAGAGAGTTTTAAAGATATAATAGCCCCATGGGGGTTACATAATCTAGGCATCTGCACTGCTGTTTTTCATGTCAGTAAATGCCAAGTTAAACACTATGTACTAATTTGTTATCCCTCTCTGTTGGGGAGTTAGCCTGTTGCAAAGAATTGGTAGTTAAATCAGCAGTGCAGTTATTTTTTCCCAAAAAGCTAGTTTCTGCTACAATTAAATCAAGTATTAGCATATCTGTCAGATCTATTTTACTATGTATCTCCTATACTATACACTACAATTTTTTTCTGTTTTCTTGATCCTAATCCTTGCAAGTTATACAGTGCTATTTTTAAGCCAAATGTGGCAGCCATCTTTTTTCTTGAGGAAAAATTAATTTCAAACATTTATAAAATACTCACATTTTTATAATTGCAACATTTTACCACCATATAAAAACTGGAAGATGCCTGGAATCTTTTACACTGAAAAAGATAGGATCAAATGTATTTGCCCGGTTTCATTGCACTGCTGCTTTAAACTTTAAGTTCTTAGATTGGTTAGAATGCAACTTGGGCCCAGATATTCAAACTGCACCATAAAAGTGCGCAATAGCAGGAGCAAGCGCAAGTTCACTGCGCCCATGCGCAACATGCGCGATATTCAAACACTATGCAGGTCAAGATGTGCCTGCGGCACATGACTGAATATCACGCCACCTGTGCCATAGTGCAACCAGGGATGTGCAGTGGCGCAGGTCAGATGCGCAATAGCAAAACCAGGGATGCCTAGTGGAGCAGGACAGCAGTGCAACAGCACAACCAGGGATGCGCAGGGACAGGATGCAGGGGCCCACCACCTATGGTAGAGATGGGCAGAGGAGCACACAGCAGAACAGACATCACTCCCCACACCCCATGCACCACACAACCGGAGGAGAGCAAGAAGAACCACTGGCCCAGGGACACCAGCAAGAAACCCACTGCCGTGGCATGGTGCACCAGCACACCCCCTTGCAAGCTGGGACCGTCACACATGGATGCCTGTCCACCCCATGCCACACCATCCCACCAATGCAGAGCACACCCTGCACCACGATCCCCATACACCCTACTCAGGAGTAGTGCCCAACAGTGCAGGACACCCCAAGCATGCCACCACCCCCACTGTGACAATACAACCCTGTGCACCACAGAACCATGCAAGGCAGCCCCACCACGAGCACCCAACAGTGGGCAGCAGCAGACAGCGAAGCAACATCTGCATACACAATGCCGCCACGCACGTTCCCCCCCCAGGTACAGCTGTGAGGCCGACCATGTGTCAGCACATGAGGTACCACACATGTGACAGGGCATGCCCCAGACCCCACCACCAGTGTTACAGCACCCTGCACACCCTCCCAAGGACACACCCCATCCCAGCACTGGCCACAACAGCCAGCGCAGACATCCACAGTGTTGCATGGAAGCATGCGCCACACAGGATGCAACACAGTGCACAGACAAACAACCACCCATACTCAAGGGCACACCAACACAAGGACACAGTAGCAGGTCAACCAAGCCCTGTGTGGCCACGCAGCCATGTACTATCAGCCAGAACCCCTCCATGGCACAGGTGTGCCAGCAACCCTGTGCAGGCACCACGACGCTGTACGCCACCAGCATGTAGCTGGAGCACAAGTGACAGACAGTGGAGCACATCCCCTGCAACAGACACAAGTGACAGCATTGAGGTGGGACAACAACAGCAGAGGCAACAGTGCCACCTGAGGCAGACATGCACCACACCAGTGACAGGAGGCAACCCAGCATCGCGCTTGGTACAGTGGAAGTCCAGCATGGGGAGCCACCACTGACATGCCAGCGGACTGTGCAGGTCACAGACATGCAAAGGTGGCAGCTGCACAGGCCATGGACGGTCTGACAGGTGTGCCATGGACACAGCGCATGCACTGTGTACCACTGCACACAGTCATCCACTGCACAGGGAACAACACACAAACCACAGACAATGACTGAGAGCTACACCCACACCAAACTTGCCTCCCCTAGGGACACTCACACACACACCCATGATAGCACCACCACCGACACCATGCACTGTACTGCAGCAGAGTACCATTAGCCCACTATAAATCAGAGACCACAACAATAGGCATAACTAAACAAATGTATTAGAAGTATTAACAAAACTAAGTACATATATACAGTTAAAAAGGGTGAGGACCACGAACTGGGTGGAAGTGGGTAAGGGGCAGGGGTGAAAAAATGGGAGAGGGAAGGAGGGGTGTGAGGGTGGGTCCAGGGGGGTTGTTGTGGTCCATGGGTGGTCCATCTTCAGTGGGAGCCCCGCTCCCCGCTCCTATGGTGCCTCCTGCAATGTCTACACTGCATGCCATGCTGATCCATCCTGTCTAGTATGGCCAGAGAGGCCCTGCCCACCCGGAGCAGCTCCTGCAGCACCCTCTCGATATGGATCATCCTCTGTCCACCTAGGACAAGGGAGCAGAGTCAATAGGTGTGAATGCACAGGCCCCTGCAGCCCACCCATTGTGCATGGCATACAGCCATGGGACACGCCCCTGTGATGGTGTGCTACCACCCACAGTGATCGTGTCCACAAGACCTGCCCACCCAGGCACACACAGCCATGTGGACCACTGCACACACCCACCGCCCAAGTCCCACACTGCACCATCATGGCTGTACAGTGACATGGCTTTGTGTTGTGAAGGCAGTGGCACAGCCATGTACCTGGTGCATGCATGGACCACCAGAGATGTACTCCCAGACATACAGTGCCACTGGACAGTGCTGACTGTACTATGTGGCATACACAGCAGTGGTGTCAAAAGATGGTGGCCATGCACCGCTGCCCACCCTGCTATACAGCATGCACAGAAAATCCTGGATGTAAGGCACTCACTATCATCAGGCTGGTCCTGGCGCTGAGCTGGTATGGGTCCTCCAGCATCGGGATGTGCCTCACGCCACTGCCTCTCCTCCCTGACACGGTGGCACTCCTCAGAGCCTAGGGTTCAAACATGGAGAGAGGACCATCAGTACAATCCAGTAGCAAAGGCCCCCCACCCCGGGGTGTGTGTGATCCCACACAGCCAAACCCTTCTGCCCTTTTGCCCCCCAACCCTATACCACCACCACCAGTGCCCACACTGGACGGACCACCCCCCATGTGGTGGACACATGCCCACTGCAATACCCTTATGGATGTAAACAGTGTGTGGATGGGGCACCTACCTGGCCATGGAACCGTGTCTCTCCTGGTGTGTGCCCACAGGCGGGCAAGCCTGTCTGGGTCCCTCCGCTGGAGGTCCCCATACCGGTGCCTGCACTGATCCGCTGTTCACTGGAGCTCTGTCACCTCCTCCAGGGCCACCGCCACCTCCTCCCACACAGCACTCCTGGCCCTGTCCATGGGTGCCTCACCAAAGAGAGCACCAGCATGGGGCTCAACTAAGGAGACAAGGTTAGCTAGTTCAACCTGACTCCAGATTGGTGCCCGTCTCTGTGCCATCTTTCCACCGAGTGAGAATCAAAATGGTGCTCCCTAGTGCACGTCTGCCATGTGCAGATGCTGCATGGTACTGCGCTGCCATTCCCCATTGCACTGTCACTGAACAGTGCGATAGGGGTGCACCCATACAGATGCATGACACCTAGGGGGCAAAGGTTGGCCACAGGGTCAGGGGTCCCTTGTGCATGGACCGCCACAGTGCAATTGGTACTCACCACGTGTAGCATGGTAGGGCACCTGTGTGGCACTTCCTGTAGTGGCCTACCATGCTGTGGCACCACGGCGCCTATGGCGCCCCAGACCAAGAGCGCTATACATGTGAACAGCACACTGGTGCCACTGTCACAGTGGTGGACGTGCCCTGCACTGCCTCCCGTGTTCAGCAAGTCAGCAGCATGGCAGGCATCAGCGTCAGCACCCCGGGCATGCACCTTTTGGTGTCTACTGTGAGCGTCACAGAGCTGCGCCCCTGCCTGAGCATGTTCAACATAATTGCGTAAGGTGCAACACAGTGATATTCAGCTGGCATATGCAAATCAGCTCATCAGCAATTCAATGGCACAGCTACTGCATTAGCATCCACTTAAAATTGAGCCTTGCCTCATTTGCATGCGTTGCACTATATAAATGTGACATGGGGTTGCAGAGGCCATAGTCTGGTATTGCAGTCTATTGTGGTGAGTTGCGTGCTGTTCGCCACTGTGGACTGTGGGTGTGTGGGAGATGCATGGGACTGCACATTCAGAGGTAACACCTGTCATTCCCACAGGATCAATAATGACCGAACGTGAGGTGGAGGAGGAGGAGGAACAGAGACGTGGGAGACAGAGGAGGCCCAACTTCACCTGGGCAGAATCAGATGCCCTGTTTGAGGCCTACCTTGACCAGGAATCACAGCTTGGCAGACAGCGTGGAAAACCACAGGCACGTGTTGCAGCATGGGGTGAGGTGGCACATGCCATCAACCAGCATGGCAGCTACCAGTGATCCGTGCAGGACTGCAAGAAGAAGGTAGGCACGGACAAGAGGAGGATAAAAGATAAGGTGGCTGCCATCAGGGCAGCACGGGCTGTGACTGGTGGTGGACAGCCGGCCGTGCCACTCCTGACGCCACAGGAAAAGTGGGTTGCTGGCAACATGTGGCATTGTGCCCTACAGGGTGTTCCACGTGGTGGCTTCCAGACGGATGGCAGCCCGTCACTGCATGGTAGGTCCTGATCTGTCACTGTGTGGGGGGTAGGGGAATGCCACAGGGTAGGGCAGAGACATTAATGCTACTGTGTTCCCTTACAGCTCCTGAGCATCTACATGGGTCAGCAGTGGAGGGTTCGTTAACTGAGGGCGATACCCTGGACACAGAGGAGCACCCATCCACCTCCCCAGGTGTCCAGGGGTCAGGACAACAGTGTGCCCACCTGGCTGTCTGGACTGAAGTTGGTGGAGCTGGTGCAGAGTAGGCCCTGCCCATGTCCCAGTGTGACAGCATCCATGGATGCCAGCATACTGAGACTTGGACTGGTGCCGGATCCATCACCAATGATGAAGGAGCTCACATCATGGACAGTGATACGTGTGGGCAGCAGGATGGCCCCGCACGGGCATGGCCATGGGTGGTGCAGCTGTGGAGGCCTGCATGACATCACAGTCCCAGTCCATGCCTGTCTGCACCAGTGGGGCAGCACTGGTGTGCGTCCAGGACAGTGGGGCTGTTACAGCCACTGCGGAGGCACTGTTGGGCCCTGGCGAGCGGCGGCCGGAGGGGCAGTGTCACCAGTCGGCCAATGGTGACGGGGGACAGTGTTGGGGCAGCGTCAGTGCACCGTGTGTGGCCATTCCCTGGCATGGCTCTGGTGAGCAGCGCCCATCATCATGGGGTGATGCCCAGCAGGGCCAGGAACACCATGAGGGACGTCATGCCGATCCGGCGGACGACCTCTTTAATGAGCATAGCTAACTACTCCAGGCTTCCATGGATCAGCAGTCACAGCTTGTCAGGGCAGTGGATGCACTCAGTGTGTTTCTGTGCCAGGCAGAGGAGCGGCGCAGCAGAGACCACGCTGTGCTCCTGGCAGAGATGGCCCAGCAGCGGGAGGATGTGACCGCTGCCATTGACAAGCAGACACGTGCATTCACAGCTGTCATGGCCACATTGGGAACACAGTTTGTTGCCCATGCACCGCAGACACTGCGCAGTGACATGTCCACCCCCCATTCCTGGCGTTGTGCAACACCCTCCATGTTGACACTGGATTCAGCTGTGGGCATCCTGAGCACGCCTGGTACAGGCATGTTTGGTGAACTGAAGACCCCTGCTCGAGCACAGTTGCGTTCCTGCAGCGGCACCCCTGGGGGACCATTGGTGCCACCCCATGAGGCCAATGGTCAGCCTGTCATGGCTGGAAGGTCTCAGCAGGGCCACCCACACATCCGTGGTGGCCGTGGCACTGTGCCGCATGACTGATCTGTCTCCCACCATGGCTACTGTCTGACGCTGCCCTGTGTGCAGTGTGTTGTTCAACGTGCAATGCATGGGTGGGGTACCCAGCTCCCAGCTCTGCACATACACATGGTCCATGTGCACACCCTCCCGGCTGCTGACCGCTGTAGCGTGTGCATGATGATGCCTGCATTGCACTGTCCACCACTGTGCAATGGTGCCCAGCATCTGAGACACGCACAATGATGGGCACTGGGTGTAGTCGTCTGTGGACGTGTGTTTGGCTAGGGGTGGCGGTCAGGGTCAGCATGGCTCCTACCCTTTGCGCATGTCTTGTGGGGGGGGGTGCACGCGCATGACCGCGTGCCGTGTTAGGCCTTGCCCATCCCTAACAGCGTGTGCAGTTCCACACTCAGCCAATTCCTCATCCACCATGCGCCCCTGGGGTTTGTCCATGTGAGTTTGTGGGTTGTTCCCTTGCCATTGGTGGTTGCACATGGCCCCGTGACTTACCTGGGTTGGTTGAAATGCTCCTCTGTGATGATGCCCCAGTGCAGCTGTGACATCCGGATCAGTTGGGGGTCCCTTCGCCCAAGGGGGGGCTGCCCATCACCATCTGAACCAGCATCCTCATCGTCCCCATCGCTGTCCCCTTCTTCGACCTCTACAGCTATCCCACAGTTGTTGGCCATGTTGTGCAGGATGCAACAGGCCAGGAATATCCCGCAGGCCTTTGAGGGGCTGTACTGTAGGGCACCGCCAGATGTGTCCAGGCAATAGAAACGTGCCTTCAGCAACCCAAACACCCACTCTATGACATTGCGTGTGGTGGCATGTGCCTCATTGTACCGTTGCTGTGATGGGGTCGTGGGCCACCAGAATGGTGTGAGCAGCCAGGGATGGAGTGGATAGCCACTGTCACCTGTGTGTAGAGGGTGGACATTAGTTTGGTGATCAGCGTCGCCCTGCCATGGGTCATCAAGGCCAGTACCCATGGCACCTCTGACTATGCCCCCCCAAGATCCATGTCATCCTGCATGCTTTGCATACTCACCCACTAGGTGGCCAGTGGGGATGTCCCCACGCTCGAACCTGCGGCACAGTGCAGACTGGTGCCAGATGAAGGCATCATGTGCTCCACCAGGGTGCATGGCACAGACATTGGTTATACACCCCCTAGCATCGCACACCACCTGGCAGTTGATGCTGGCATAGCCCTTCCGGTTGATGTACGTGGCACCTTCCAGACCAGGTGGCATGCGGATGGCCACATGGGTGCAGTCAATGGCCCTGAGCACACCAGGCATACATGCTACCCTGTGGAGCTCTTGTATGTGTGCTGTGCGCTCCACCGATGTGCTGGGGAAATGGATGTACTCTGCAGCATGTGGCAGCAGTGTGCTGAGGAATTATGTGGGTAGGCATGATGCAGCCGACTAGGTTATGCCTGTTGTGTCCCCTGTTGGTCTCTGGAAGGTGCCCGTGGTGAGCAGGCACATGACAGCTCTTACCTTTGTCTCCATTGACAGAACATGGCTCCATTGTGTGGGTGCCTGCATCTCATCACTTCACAGCTCACAGAGCTGCCTCAGGATCACCCGGTTCAGGTGGTACCAGCCCACAATCTCTGTGTCACTGTAGTGCTTGAAGCTGGTGCGGGCTCGGTACTGCCTGTTGGGGGCATACCACCAATGGGCCCTTCCATGGCTGCACCCCCCTGCTGCCTGCCTTCTCACACCCCTAATTACCACCTCCATCTGAAAGGTGGCACTGGCCATGTCCCTGGCTCATTTTCCCCCCCTGGCAGCTGTTATCCCATTCCCCCTGCTGTCCTTTGTGATACTCCCCCTGCACTGGGAACACCTCCGAGCTTTGGCTGTCCTGCCCACTGCCACTGCCCTCAGTCCACAGTGGCACAGGCTCCCCACTCCTGTCCTGTTGCTCTATGTTCCCAGGTGTGCCCTGTCCTGCTCCTTTCCAGTCCCACTCACTGCTTCCCTCTCTTCTGTTGCTGTCACCTTGCTACCACTTTTGGCTTCCCTATAGCGTTCTTGCACCTCTCTCTTGTTCCTTTTTATTTTGGATCATTTCCGCTATCGTGCAACTTCCACTTGCTCCCCTATTGCGCATGGCGCATGCTGTTGAATATTGCACTGTGCCATTTATTCATGGTTCCTCCCCCTACAGTTGCACATGCATTCATTACCATTGCATTCTTGTGCATTGCAATTTGGGGGGCCCAGCTGCCTCCCGCTGAATATCTCAGAATGGCGCATTTTCACTGGTGCATCTCTGTTGCACATGGCACAACCCTTTTGAATATCTGGGCCCTGCTGTTTTATCATAAAGTACTGATTATCCTTTCCAATACTGCTTAGGAATGGGCCCAGATCTAATGGAGTTTTACGGTAGAAAACCAAGCTTATGAAAGCCAGTGATGTGCAAATCTTTGAGTGTATGATTTCTGTGTATGAACTTTGAATGGGTCTGCAGCTCTGGAAGTCTCACTTCAGCAAAGCTTTCACAAAGTTCTGTATTGGTTCCAGTCCAACCATCCTCAAGTCAGCACAAAATAAAACTGTGTCTAAGACCTTTGTCACCAGCCAGAAACTGTCCTGGCTCACCTCCTCCACATCTTCTCCCTGCTGGATGGCATAGCACTTGAAGTAGTCTCAACTTTTAAGTACCTCAGTGTGTGGTTAAATAGCAGGCTTGACTTCTCTGCCCTCATTTATGCCATCCATGCCAAGCTCTGTCCCAGTCTCGTGCCCTATATCACAATAAGGACTGCCTTTCTCCCCAGGTCCACCGGGAACTAATCAGCAAGATGGTTCTCTGAGTTTTCAACTATGCAGATGTGGTTTATGATACTGCTAGCAATTAGACCCATTAAAATACAATTTCTATTGATTTCGCATTAAAATTAGGCAAATTCATTAATTATCGCCATTATATCCTTTTACAAATTGTTTAATGTCTTTAGATTTTGTCATTAAAATGCCATTAATTTATAAAGTATTGTTTCCTTACAGCATTAAATGAATAAGATATGACCCCATTAATCTTTGTTCTCAGCAGTCAGCCAACAACCCCTATTCCAGATGTATGAAGAGGGGCCTCTGTGGTTTGAAGCCTGATCTTTTGTTTTGGGCTATGCAAATCCCCTTATGCATATTTAGAGCTCCATGCGTATTTCTCTATGACTGTTATGGTTCACTTACTTTCACTTTATCATTCTGTATGGAGCATCACTATGGCCATGCTCAGCACTCGTGATGAGTAGGGTCCTGGAAACATGCACCATACCTCCCTTTTTGTCACTGAAATGAGGGATATGGACACTCAAAATGAAGGACAATGAGGGACACTAACCCTCATAATGAGGGACACATCCTGAAACATTGAGATACCTCAGAACACAGTGGAAACCATTATATTTACTTGTACAAATATTAGTACCTGAGAATGAACTTCTTCCATAAAGCAGGGTGCCATTTGTGCTTAGGTTGTTCTTATGGTGTGGCAATAATGGCATTACATTTGGACTTAATCTTTTTTGTGCCCTCCCAGCTTGTGTGCACTCATGCTGCTGCTGTGCTCCTGACTCAACTGTGTCTGTACTGTGTTGTCCACTCTTTCCATTTGTTAGCAATCACACTTGACATGAAGGATCTCTGAGGAAGCAAGAGTGCACGAGTCATGTGAGCATGACACTGTCTTTCCCTTCACACAGTAGACAGGCTACAAACTACTGCTCGGAGGAGTTGGTGAGCACTGAGCTCTCAATAGTTTTGTGACGGCATATTTTTGTTGGTCTGCTCTTAGTGATTCTCCATTTCCTTTGGTGGTTGAAGGGGCAAGGGGCAAGCTAGAAGCTAGCTCAATGACTAGGCTACCTACCTACACTACTAATCTCATCTTGCAAAAAAAACAGTGCAGGCCTCCTGCTGTAGCAAACTAGGTGTTGTAGCAATGGTGATGGTGGTGTGGGCAGCCTTCACAGGCCTTTATTGGGTCTTCTCTAGAGGCCTAAAAATCGTACATATGAATATATGTAGCCTGCACCCTAAGATGTATGAGCTGTGATGTTAAGTTGACCTATACAAGCCAAATCTCCTCATTGTATCTGAAACCTGGCTGAAGCCAAAAATTCTAATGCATGAGATAGAGCTCCCAGGGGTTTGAAGTTTTCAGGAATAATAGAGTTGGAAAAAAGGAGGAGGTGTACTAATATACACAAGAGATGCACTATGTTCCTCAGTAGCAACTCTCCCATCCTTGGTTAGTGTTGACAGTGAATCACTGTTCATAATGATGTGGAGTATCCACCTTGTTGCAGATCTTTGTGTCATCTGGGAACAACAAAAATCAGGAGGATGTTGAAGGAGGAGGTTGTGCTGCATGACACTCTCTATCTTGTGGAGGAAGATAGAGAAGCAGGAGAACTCTGCTAGTTTTATTTTAATAAAAGGTATGCCACTGTTTCCTTAGTGTAAGCTCTCTTTCCAGAATTTCTTATATGCTCCACTCCAGGGTCCTCTCCTAGAGTTTTCATTTTGTTTCCACAGGAGCCAGCTGCAGCCCTCCAGATACAAGAACTGACAGTGGAGAGCAAGCAAGGGAGTGGTGGCTGGCGAGGGGTTCCCCCAACCCCCTGAAAAGTGCTTGGAATTGAAACTGGGGTTCGTGAGCCTGCTGGAGACAAATGGTCACTTGGGATGACCATAAGAAGCTCTAAGAAGAGGTTCCCCTGAAAAAGAAGATTTGTGCTTCAACCTCTTTACCCTGCTTTACTTGGCAGCTATCTCAGAGTGCAGAACTGGAATTGAATTTAAAACTAGGAATTAATAATTTAAACTTCAGTGTTCCACGCTGAGAACAGGAGATTTAGAGATCTAGAAATTAGCTATGCCTAAGCTCTTAAAACTCTTAATTTTCAAATTTGAAACTTCTAAACTTTAAGCATTTTATGCCCTTTTTTATGTGATACACCGTGGTATACTTTTATTTTTATTTTCCTTTATTTTCCTTTAATATACTGTTACTGCCCATTTCCTCTAGTCCCCCCCCCCCCCCCCAAGTTGCTGGGCTGCCAGTGCTTTTTTCAGCTCTAAACTGGTTAATTTACTTTGCCATTAAGACTTGTTTAGTCTATTCGAATGGCTAAACAGCTGAACAGCTTAAATCTGCACTGAGGTAAAACTAAGGTAGAACACGAGGTGGCTTTATTTATCTTTATTCATTTATTTTATTTTAAAAGATGGAGATGAAAGGAGGTGAACAGCAGGTTTGGAAGGCTATTAAACTTAATTAATCGAGCCCCAGAATTAGACATAATCTAATTGTTTAATCAATTGCCCCATTGCTTAAAAATATAGCTTTTGCTAATTGGGATTAGATCAACTCTGATTAGACTCTGATTAGACTTATTGGATTCCGCACGAGGAATCCCATACATAAAAATACACAGACTGGTCTCTTGCAATCTACTCAGAGTTTGTCTAACCAGGGTCACCACAAATTACAGCAGACAGTGGAAACCGAGGAGCTGGAGAAGGAGTCACGGAGAGGGTTATCTATTAGGTTATTTTCATTTTACTTGACAGCATCTGCCCGTAACAGGAGCTGTTAGTGAAACCCTAGTGATATCTAGGGAAGCCCCCAAAAGCCATGCTCGCCTTACTCGTTTTATCTGTACTTGCTCCAATCGTAGAGAATAAATTTCCTCCTCGGAACTAAGAATTTGGGAAAGCATACTGAGCTAATAGCAAGTAAGTTGAAATAAACTAAAATTACAATAAAACTTTAAATTATTACTCTAGTTCAAGTGTGCATGCTCGGTTTGTCCGAATTATTGAAGCGTTGCATTTAGCTACACTTAGAAATTTATAAGTGGGTGGGAAATTTCTTATTCTCCCTTACATTCATAAGCTCCTATTTTATATCTTATCATTGTAGTGGCCTGTATTGTTCAACGAGAAAGAATTAAGAAAGCACAGATACTTAATAATTCAGTGTACAATATTTACAAGAGCAGAACCCAAAGGATCAGCAGGGTTTCACTAGAACTGTTTTTTTTTTTGTCATCCTGTCACCCTGCAATACTTGGAGCTGCATATCTCCCCCCTGCAATATTTGAAGTATAAGATCTAGCTGCTTAAAGGAAAATAAAAACTACGATCAGGACATATATAGTGATACATGAACTACCATAGAGGAGAGAAACAGCAGGAGATCACACCGAATAAGATGCAAAACAGACTGAAGGGTGATACCATGGAAGTAAGCTGAAAGCCCTTTTAGATCTGGTCTAGCTTGACTAGACAATTTTACAGTACTGAATTTCTATACTGATTGTATGTGTTGTTGCACTTTGCACTTTGTACTGATTATATTTGCTGCCCATATTTTACTAAATATCTATTAATACTGGTATTCGTGGGCCTATTGATAGGACTGGCAGCTATTTTATTCTACTGATGCTGTTATTCTAATAAGGTAACAAAAAAAAAACAAGCATTTGTCAATGCCGAACGTTCGCTTGCAGGTATTTGCAGTGGTATTTGGCACTTGGACATGGTTTAAAAAAATCTGTGACAAAGAAGTACAAGTATTTGTTAATGCCTAATGTTGCTTGCTTCTATGTGCTGTTTAGGTATTTGGAAGTCATTGGAGTGCAAATATTGAATATTCGTGAACTTACAAGCATGCGTAGGAATTGCGCAACGCACGCTTGTAAAACAGTCATTTTTAGGAATTTTTTCACCAAATTTTCAACATAGCCATTTTAAGACTTCTGCTCATGAACAGTGTCACTGTGATTTTCTTAATGTGTCCCATACATTGATTTCGCACACCGACTGCGCCATTGTGCGCTACATGGGCGGAAACACATTTTGGGCAGGATGTGAAAAATGACAGCAGTACTGCTCATGAGGAGGTGTGGTAAAATGGCAATGTTGAAAATCTGGAGTGAAAATATTGAAAATTCGAAAATGTATGAGCATGCGTAGGAACTGCACAATGCACGCTCGTAAAACAGTCATTTTTAGGAATTTTTTCACCAAATTTTCAACATAGCCATTTTAAGACCTCTGCTAATTAACAGTGTCACTGTGATTTTCTTAATGTGTCCCATACATTGATTTTGCACACCAACTGCGCCATTGTGCACTACATGGGTGAAAACACATTTTGGGCAAGATGTGAAAAATGACAGCTATACTGCTCATAAGGAGGTGTGGTAAAATGGCAATGTTGAAAATCTGGAGTGAAAATATTGAAAATTCGTGAACTTACGAGCCTGTGTAGGAACTGCACAACGCATGCACGTAAAACAGTCATTTCATGGAATTTTTGCACCAAATTTTCAACATGGGGTTTTTGGGACCCCTTCTCATGAATGATGTCACTGTCATGGCATTATTCAGGCCTGAAGGGTGATTTCATGCAGTGACTGTGCAGTGACTGTGAAATCACCCTTCGGGCCCAAATAACGCCATGACAGTGACATCAATCATGAGAAGGGGTCCCAAAAACCCCATGTTGAAAATTTGGTGCAAAAATTCCAAAAAATTCCTGAGATATGCAATAAAGTTAAAACCCTATCTAGGCCATTATACAGCTTACCGGCATTTCCTCAGTTTGCGGTCGGCTTTGAAGAGTGCAGACATGTTCCCGGTCCACCGAAGATCATTGTGCCGAGCTCCGGAGGTAAGTATGGGGTGAGAGGTGTGTGGGGAGGTGGGGTGCGCAGTGGGTGGGTGCGGGTTGTGGAAGGGGGCCTGGGAGAAGCGCCGTGGGATTTTCAATTTACAGGTTTAAAAAAAAAAAAGGCGACGTGAGACGTTTGCCACGCTGGGGTGGGCTCCCAGCATGGCAGAAGGATGGCTGGGGGGGCCGTGGAGCTGACGGGGGATTGGGCACCCCCGTCGGCAGACGACGCAGGATGTTGCCAATGCTGGGGTGGCTCCCAGCGTGGCAGCAAAGATTTGGGGGGGCGGCATGACGCGGTGCTGTGTATGACAGCGGTGGTTTTCATTGAAGAGAAGACCACCGCTGTCATACACAGCACCGCATCCGATTGGTGCAGGACTGCCATGCCTGCTCAATGGAGCAGGGGATTGCAGGGGAAGGGCACACCTCCAAAGTGTCCCATTCTCCCAAGACGTTCCTTGCGCATGCGCGCAAGTGAACGTAAAAATGAAAAAAAAAAGTCACTGTGTGTTTCTCTGAGGAAGGGGACTTTATCAGCTTAATTTACCGAGTTAGAGCAGAGAGTGAATCTAATTGGGGGTGTGGCTTAGCAGCTTACATAGATGCATAGATACTAAGATACATAGACAGTGTCGGCAGATAAGGGCCTATGGCCCACCTAGTCTGCCCATTTGAGTTTGTAACTTCAGTTTATGTTTTCCTAGAACTCTGTTGCCCCTTACCTCCAGAATTCCTTTATGTCTATCCCATGCATTCTTAAATCCCGTGATTGTTTCAGCCCCCACCACTTCCTCTGGCAGGGTGTTCCACTTGTCCACCACCCGTTCTGTGAAGAAATTCTTCCTCTCATTTCCTCTGAATCATCCTCCCTCAAACTTCATCCCATGCCCGCTAGTCCTGGAACATCTTTTTCACTTAAAAATAGTGTATTCTTGCACCCTGTTCCTCCCTGTAAGATACTTGTATGTCTCTATAATGTCCCCACTCTCCCTCCTCTCCTCCAGGGACTACATATTTAATTCCTTTAACCTGTCCTCATAGGACTTGTGATGCAATCCATGTACCATCTTTGTTGCCCTCCTCTGAACCTTCTTTACCCCATCTATGTCCTTACGTAGGTAAGGTCTCCAGAACTGTACACTGTACTCCAGGTGGGGCCTCACTAGTGTCTTGTATGGTGGAATCATGACCTCCCTTTTCCTGCTGGTGATGCCCCTGCCTATGAATCCCAGCATCCTATTTGCTTTTCCTGCTGCCTTGTCACACTGATTCCCTACCTTGAGGTCATCAGAGATGATAACCCCAAGATCCCTTTCCTAGCAGTACAAAAGCAGGGGCAGGATTCACAAAGAAAGCCAAAAATCCCACAGATGCAGGAAAAAGGCCTGCAGCACTGCAGAAATGCAGTTGCATGATATTCATATAGAAATTTTGAGCAGGTGCGGAATTTTGTAAAATCCCTTCAGCTGTGGAATTTCAGCAGCTGCGGAAATTGTGCACGTGATGAAAATCCACAACTGCAGATTTGCAGCTGCAGAAATAGCTTAGGAGGCATAGCAACGGTGAACTTAATTAGTTGGAACAGCAGACTTTAACAGTGTTGCCATAGAATGAAGCTGAAACTACCCACAAATAGACCAGCAACCAGTCCCTCAACTGGGACCACTGCAGCACCACAGGTACCAGCAATACCATGGCACCACAGTGGGCAAATGTCACTGCTGGCCCTCCCTCCCTGGGGTGTTCCTGTTGCCCGCAGGGGTAGCACTCGCTGCAGGCTGGCCAGGCTCTACTGCCTGTGGGGCTCCGTCATGGGCTGCACTGTGTCTGGTGGTTGTTGTCTGTTGCCATATCATGGCAATGTGTGCTTTTGTTGCTGTAACAGCAGCCACTGTTATACTATCTGGGATGCTATTACCTGTGCCTCACCTCCACCTTAATTGATTCCAGTTGCTGGGGCACTACTGCAATTTGCTGAGGGAGAGTTACACCTCATTCCACTGTGTGTAACATTTTTTCCGCAACTGCTGAAAAAAACTGGTTATGAATAGCCTTTCAGGGGATGCTGCATGCATATCATGGAAATTTTTCCCCGCAACATATTTTCCACACGTGCATTTTTTTTTGCAGCCACTGGATGTTTTTTGTGAATTCCCCGCAGCGCATGTAGGTGTGTTTTCACGCAGCTGCACAATATTTGGACACTTGCAGGATTTTTTCTGCCCTACTTTCTTTTGTGAATCCAGCCCCAGGTGTCTCTAGTTGTAGCTTCCTGCTGTCTTTGACACAGCAGCACTTTGGTTTCAGAGCAAGAAATAGCAGTCTAGAAGTACAGTTTTTTTAGTAATTGCCCTCCTTCCCACCCAAAGCCAGTTCTAATTTTATAGCCACTGGATTTGACTGACAACAGGAACTTCCTGTTTGGCAGTGAGGAAGGGAAGGATCACTGAGACACACTAGTTTCATCAACCTTGAAGGAACTTAAAAAATAACTTTTTCTCTCCCCCCGGCTGCTGAAGGTCTGACTCCAAGCACGGAAGAAGGAGACTACTGACGACTACAGGAAGTTCTTGTCCCAGAACAGGAAGGGAAAGAGCTGTAAGGGCACATAGGCAGTAGAAAAGTTAGTGTAAAAATGCATAGAGGGAGGAGACAGTAAGCATACAAAGCAACAGGAGAGGGGACACAAAATAAGTCAAGATGGGAGTGGTGCAGTGCAATGGCTGTGGGGCAGCGGTGTTCTGGGATACATTCTGGAGGCTGTGATACTGCCCTGTTTGCAGGCACCTCTCTGGTCTGAGGGAGGAGATTGACCATCTGCAGGCTGACGTGGCTAGGATTTGTGAAACCTCTTCCCCCACCCAGGGACCACCAGGGCCACCACCGTTACCTCAGAGGTTGCCAAGAAAGAGGAGCAATTGGACCAATGTGGGCTCAGGGAGAAAGAGGGTGGTGGAACAGAGGTGCATCCCTCCAGCTGTACCTCTCCACAGTTCATATGCTGTTCTGGCAAAGAGTGGTTTCTCTATCGAGGCACCTGCAGTGGAGACCAAGGAGGATGCTGGGAACCTCCACAAAGGAGACCCACAGGATGGTGGTATGAGACCCCACAGGAAAAGGAAACAACTCCTGGTGGAGGACTTGATAATTAGGGGGTAGAAGTGGGGGAGGAAGGGGATAGGGAGGTAAGATGCCTGCCTGGTACCACGGCTCAGAGGGACAGGAAATGAATCCTCAGGATCACAGGAGCAGCTCCACAAGGGAGGGTGCTGGATGTTACTGTCCACCTAGGAACAAATGACCTGGCTGTGAATGGCATCAGAGAAGTGCAAGAGAAGTTTGTGGAGTTGGGGAGGGGCCTTAGACAAGTAGCATGTATGGTAACCCTCTCAGAGGTGCTGCCTGTCTATGGCAAGGATGATGCTAGGGTATTCCACACCATGGGATTCAATAAATGGTTGAAAAACTGGTGTGAAGTTCAGAGTTTTGGCTTCATTGGGGACTGGGGAGCCACCTGGAGGGGTGCAGGCTTATACTGGCGCGATGGTCTGCATCTGTCCGGGGGGAACCAGGATCCTGGGTGACAGGTTTAAATGCTTCATTGGCAAGAAATTAAACTAGTCAAGGGGGGCACTGAAAAGGAGCAGGGAATTCCCAGCCTCCCCTCACAAAACATAGTAGCTAGAGAGATAATCACCAAGGTAGAGAAGTCAGTAGGGAGCAGGACAGGGATAAATGCAGAAAAAGGCAGTAAGGACAGGAATGGGGATAAAAGGGGTAAGGCCATAAAAAATAAATGGAAGGTGATGAGTACCAATGCCCACAGTCTGTGCAACAAACTCCCTGAGCTAGTGGCCTTGATGGAAGAGAGATGCCTGGATATTGTGGCAGTCACTGAAACATGGTACACAGAGAACCATTACTGGGATGTCAACATACCAGGATACACAGTCTACAGGAGGGACAGGGTGGGTAAAAGAGGAAGAGGAGTAGCTCTCTATATAAGGGAAGGGATTAAAGCAACAGAACTAAAGAGTAAACAGGAAGTTGATGAGTCACTATGGGTCACCCTGGAGACAGGAAATGGCACCACAATCCGCATGGGGTTGTGTACAGACCCCCATCTCAGGTGGAGGAAATGGACAAGAAAATTATAGAAGGCATCCTTAAAATGGCAGAAAAAGGGGAGATATTGTTGATGGGGGACCTAAATATGCCAGATGTTAACTGGAGTACCTTTGCTGCATTCACATCCAAGAGCAGGGTCATTCTTGATGCCCTACAGGGGACATGCCTCAGATAGCTAGTGTTGGAACCCACTCGGGAGGGAGCAATCTTAGACATGGTACTCTCAAATGGGGAAGGCGAAAAGATCTTAGATTTAGAAGTGGGTAGCCATCTGGGAACAAGTGACCACCAAACAGTGTGGTTAACAATAAACATAGCCATAGAGTCAAGCCATACAAAAACAAGAGTATTGGACTTTAGGAAGGCTGACTTTGGAAAATGAGAGGGTACCTTGGAAAAGCACTAGAAAATGGGCAAGAAGGAGGGGTGGAGGAACAATGGGGAATAATCAAAACAGTCATCACAGAGGCAACAAGCCTTTGTGTGAAAGAAATCTACAAAACAAAATGAAGGAAAAAAAACACTATGGTTCTCAAAAGAGGTC
This sequence comes from Neoceratodus forsteri, assembly GCA_016271365.2. Taxonomy (NCBI): domain Eukaryota; kingdom Metazoa; phylum Chordata; order Ceratodontiformes; family Ceratodontidae; genus Neoceratodus; species Neoceratodus forsteri. Next base: position 450,596,162 of record JADMNL010000023.1, on the reverse strand, counting down.
ACAGTGACAGTTAAGGAGAAAAGGATTGCATTCAGGAAATATAAGGAGAAACAGAAGGAGCAGGACAGAGAACTTTATCAGTTAAAGCAGAAGGAGGCAGGGAAGGCAGTCAGAATAGCAAAGGCACAAACTGAGGAAAAGATAGCCAACTCTGTTAAGAAGGGGGATAAAACCTTTTATAGGTAAATTAGGGAGTGAAGAAAGACCAAGGGAGGGATACAGAGACTTAATAAAGGGGAGGGAATGTTGGCAGAGGGTGACAGTGAAAAAGCAGGAATACCGAATGAATATTTCTGCTCAGTATTCACAATGGAAGAGGCGAGGGAGGTAGCTAAACCAAACAAGGGAGAAACTCTGAATAGGGGAGTTGATACCAGTCCATTCAGAGAAGAAAGGATTTTGAAAGAACTCTTGAAACTGAGGGTGGACAAAGCAATGGGGCCTGATGGGATTCACCCAAGAATTCTAAAAGAACTAAGGGTAAAACTAGTAACATCACTGACTACTCTCTTTAACAAATCATGGGAGGATGGGGTGGTACCTGAGGACCAGAGGAGGGCAAATGTGATTGCACTTCACAAAAATAGGAGCAGGGCAGAGGCAGGAAACTATAAACCAGTTAGTTTGACTTTAGTGGTAGGGAAAATGATGGAATCACTTCTGAAGGAAAGAATTGTTGAGTACCTAGAGGCCAGTGGGGCACAGGACCCAAGGCAGCATGGTTTCACAGCAGGAAGGTCATGTCAGACAAACCTAATAGAGTTCTTTGACTGGGTGACCAAAGTAGTAGATGAGGGAGGGGCTGTGGATATAGCCTACCTAGATTTTAGCAAGGCATTTGATACAGTCTCACACAAAAGATTTATATAAAAGTTAGCCAGCCTGGGAGTGGGTCCCAAGGTGGCAGTCTGGATAAAAAACTGGCTGGACAACAGGACACAAAGGGTAATAGTAAACAGAGTCCATAGTGAAGAAAGGAGGGTAACTAGTGAGGTACCGCAGGGTTCGGTACTGACACCGGTTCTCTTTAATGTCTTTATAAGTGACATTGGAGAGCACCTGGAAGGAAAGGTATGTCTCTTTGCAGATGATACAAAGATCTGCAACAGGGTTGATACACAAGGTGGCATGGAAGGAATGAAAAGGGACTTGGCAAGGTTGGAGGAATGGTCAAATATGTGGCAGCTCAGATTCAATGCAAAGAAGTGCAAGGTAATGCATCTGGGAAACAAAAACCCAGGAGAAGAGTACACAATAGCAGGGGAGGTACTAACAACATCATAAATGGAACAGAACCTGGGGGTAGTCATATCAGATGATCTAAAGGTTGGTAAGCAATGTGAGAAGTCAGTAAGGAAAGCCAGGGGGATACTGGGATGCATAGGAAGGGGCATCACAAGTAGAAAAAGGGAAGTTGTTATCCCTCTGTACAGACAGTTAGTGAGACCCCATCTGGAGTACAGTGTGCAATTCTGGAGACCCCATCTCTGCAAAGACATAGACAGAGTGGAGGCTATTCAGAGGAGGGCAACTAAAATGGTGCAGGGCCTGCACCAGAAGACATACGAGGAGAGACTAAAGCAACTTAATATGTGTACCCTTGAGGAAAGGAGGGAGAGGGGGGACATGATAGAAACTTTCAAGTATCTCAAGGGAATTAACAAAGTACAAGAGGGTAGTATCTTTCAGAAGAAGAGATGTGCAAGAACAAGGGAGCACAGTTTGAAGATTGAGGGGGGATGACTCAGAGGTAATGTTAGAAAGTATTTTTTCACAAAGAGGGTTGTGGATGCATGGACCAGCCTTCCTGAGGAGGTTGTTGAGTCAGGAATGGTGGGAGAGTTCAAGAATGCATGGGACTGGCATAAGAGTGGCTATCTCTGCAAAGCAGTGTGCAAAAGATGGAGATTAGTGCTCAAGAGGTGGATAAGCAGAAAAGGGGCAAAATTCAGCAGAAGGGCAGACAGCAAGGAGAACCAGGGATAAATGACAACCAAGGAAGGGGCTGGAGTAGAACAGTGAAACAGTCTAGGGAGGTCAAATCATGGAAAGCCATGTGTGCAAATGCCAGGAGCCTTAGCAACAAGATGGAAGATCTGGAGGCTGTCATGGTGCAGTCAGACCTGGACATTGTGGCCATCACTGAAACCTGGTGTAATGATAACCACGACTGGGAGATAGCCATACCTGGCTACAACATATTCAGAAGAGACAGAGCAGGCAGAAAGGGAGGAGGAGTGGCACTGTATGTGAAAAATGACATAAGGGCCACAGAGATCCAGGAGGAACAAAATGGGAGAGATACTGTGGGTTAAGCTGGAAAGGAAAATGGGCCAGCCATCCACACAGGTGTGGTCTATAGACCACCAGCCCAGGAGGAAGAAACAGATAGGAGTTGATGCTAGCCATCCAAAGGATGGCAGACAAGGGTGAGGTAGTACTGGTTGGAGACTTCAATATTCCAGACGTGGACTGGAGCATCCCAGCAGCAGCATCAACTAGGAGCAGATTTATCCTGGACTCCCTTCAGGGTGCCTTCCTCAAGCAACTGGTCATGGAACCAACTCGGCAGAAGGCAATACTGGATCTTGTGCTCACAAACAGGGCAGTGTGATGGGGGTAACAGTGGGGAGCACCTGGGAAACAGTGACCACCAGTCATTGTGGTTTGAAATCACAGAAAGAGCAGAACCAAACCACAGAAAACACATATCCTGGATTTTAGGGGGCAGACTTTGGGAAAATGGGGAGATACTTGAAAGAGACATTAAGGAATGGGACAGGAATCAGGGGTTGAGAAACAGTGGGCAGTATTTAAAATGGGGATTACAAGAACAACATAATTATGCATTAAGCAGGTTAGCAAGAGGAAAGGAAGAGGAACCATTATGGTTTTCCAAAGAGGTAGCAAAGAAAGTGAAAGCCAAAAAGATTGCATTCAGGCAATACAAAAAGACACAAGCAGAAGGAGATAGGGAGAAGTACCAGGAGAAGCAAAGGGAGGCAGGGAGGGAGGTCAGTAAGGGAAGCCAAAGCTCAGACAGAAGAGCACATTGAAAAATCAGTGGGTAGAGGGGACAAAACCTTTTACAGGTACATAAGTGAAAAAAGAAAGACAAAGGGAGGGATAGTGAGACTGAAGGGGGAGGATGGGGGCCACGTGGAGGATGACAACAGTAAAGCTGGCATATTGAACAGGTATTTCTGCTCAGTCTTTACTGAGAAAGAGGAGGGTAATGGGTCTAAAGAGAGTTCAAGGGGTGAGAATGGTGCAGAAATGGACACAAGTCCTTTACTGCGAGAAAGGATCCTGAAGGAACTGGAAGTAATAAGATTGATAAAGCAATGGGGCCAGATGGGGTGCATCCCAGGGTCCTTAAAGAACTAAGAGAGGTGGTGGCTGAACCTCTGGCTATCCTGTTTAGCCGATCACTGGAAACAGGGAGGTACCCAAAGACTGAGGACAGCAGATGTAGTCCCTTATACAACAGTGGGAACAAAGAGGAAGCAGGAACTACAGACCAGTCAGCCTCACCTCGGTAGTGGGGAAGATCATGGAAGCACTACAGAAGGAGAGATTGGTGGAACATCTGGTTGTCAATGGACTACAGGACCCAAGGCAGCATGGTTTCACCAGGGGGAGGTCATGTCAGACCAACCTTGTTGAATTTTTTGACTGGGTGACTAGGGAGGTGGATCAGGGGAGGGCAGTGGACATGGTCTATCTGGACTTCAGCAAGGTCTTTGACACTGTGCCACGTGGAAGACTATTACACAAACTGGGGAATATGGGTGTGGGCAGGACAGCAGTGTGGTGGGTAGGTAACTGGCTGGGTGGCAGGACACAGAGGGTGGTGGTAAATGGCTGTCACTCCACAGAGGGAAGAGTGACCAGTAGGGTACCACAGGGATCAGTGCTGGGACCGGTCCTATTCAACATCTTCATCAGTGACATTGCTCAGGACCTAGAAGGCAGAATTTCACTGTTCACTGATGGCGCAAAGCTCTGTAACAGAGTAGACACACCAGAGGTGTAGACAGAATGAGAAGCGACCATGAGAAACTTGAAGAATGGTCAGGGGTTTGGCAGTTGAAATTCAATGCAAAGAAGTGCAAGATAATGCATATGGGGCACAAAAACCCTGGCACAATATATATCAGTTGGAGGCGAGGATATAGCATGCACAAGCAGGAAAGGGATCTTGGGGTTATCATCTCTGATGACCTCAAGGTAGGGAAACAGTGTGACAAGGCAGCAGGTAAAGCAAATAGGATGCTGGGATGTATAGGCAGGGCATCACCAGCAGGAAAAGGGAGGTCATATCTGCTATACAAGACACTAGTGAGGCCTCACCTGGAGTACAGTGTACAGTTCTGGAGACCATACCTACATAAGGACATAGACAGGGTAGAGAAGGTTCAGAGGAGGGCAACAAAGATGGTGCATGGATTGCATCACAAGTCCTATGAAGACAGGTTGAAGGAACTGAACATGTACCCCCTGGAGAGAGAGGGAGAGAGGGGATATGATAGAGACATACAAGTATCTTACAGGGAGGAACAGGGTGCAGGAAAACACTATTTTAAGCGAAAAAGACGTTCCAGGACTAGAGGCATGGGATGAAGTTGGAGGAGGACGATTCAGGGAAACATGAGAAAGAATTTCTTCACAGAACGGGTGGTGGACAAGTGGAACACCCTGCCAGAGGAAGTGGTGGGGGCTGAAACAATCACGGGATTTAAGAATGCATGGGATAGACATAAAGAAATTCTGGAGGTCAGGGGTTAGGGGCAACAGACTTCTAGGAAAACAAACTGAACTTACAAGCTCAAATGGGCAGACTGGGTGGGCCATAGGCCCTTATCTGCTGACACTGTCTATGTATCTATGTATCTATGTAAGGCAGTTCTAGTGGGGGGTAGGAGTTAGTAAGCTGTTGATTAACTAGAATCTGAAGCTTATCAATCAGGTAGGGAAATAAGCAGACTAGGTGGGCCAAGTGGTCCTTATCTGCCATCAAATTCTATGTTTCTTTGTTTATATGTTTCTATGTAACTTTCAATTAACTTATAGCTCTGTTCAGCTTTATCCAGCTACTAAGTGACAGGTGCTAATTTGCATATTGTGTATTGTGTATTGCATGGTAGCAACAAGATAAATTAGTGATAACTTAAGGAACTGACTTGCATGTTTGCCTGATAAACAAACCAGATATAAATAATTGCTTCTGCTGATCTTTGTAGACATTTATCAGTTAAGCTTCTTTGCACTCAATCAAGGTGCAATAATACCTTTGGAAGAACAAAAAGCCAGTCTCTTTATGTACAGAGGGTGAGCACAAGCGAATATTGATTTCTTAGATGGTGCAAACAAGAAGTGGGAAATTAATTATAAACAAGGATAATAAAATTAAAATGGATAAAAAGAATAAACAAACTTCTCGGAAAAGGTCAAATATAAACATAAGTAGTGAGGGTAAAGAAAGAATGGGAATTGCTGAGGGAAAAATCGAAGTTAAGAGATCCCCTTCAACTTAAACTTACAGAATTATGGCAGAGAGACATCAAACAACCCATTATATCTTATAATAATTGTACACTAACAAGTACTCCAAGGCCAATTAGTACTTGGGAGCAAAGAAAGACATGAGACAGAGAGGAGTTTTAATGGAGACAGTCAGAATACAGTTAGCATATATAGTATACATAGTACACCTTCCAGCAGACATAGCAAAGATAGTCAAAATATAGCAAATAACTTGGTTTCTGTATTCTCTCTTGAATGAACCTTCATAGAGTCACATGGGTGGATTTCTTATGAATCCTTTGAGCCTTATTTACCCACTGACCACTCCTCACATAGGGATTTACAGGTGATTAGCTTAGAAACCTACGATCAGTATAGTAGTGATAGTTGAGATACCTGCTGTTTTTCCCCAGAAAAAACAACAACAGAAATACAATTTGGTGACAATACATATAGTGAAAGCAAATAAGTAAGATCACCAATTTTAATGACTCAGAATGATAGAGAAATCTTAAATACAACTTTTAAAGGGGGAGAAATGAAACTCATTGCACAAAACTTAAGTAAAGTTATTGAAGGTTTAAAGAATTTTGTAAAAACCCATGGAGAATACAGCCCTTGAAGGGAGAATACAAGTGTTAAAAATGACATTACTTATGATCAAGAATATTTTACAGGTAATGGCAACTTTGGTTCTTCCAGTTCCCTATCTAAACTCTTAGAAATTATAAGCTATCCTTGTTTTGCCAACGTGGTAATCTTGGAGAATCTTATTGCAATTAAGGATGAGATAGACAACATCAAAAACCACTTATTCCTCAACAGGATTATATTGGATAAATTAGATTAAAAAGATAACAATCGGATTGATCAATCATTCTGTACCTATAGTGATCATAGGGAAATTAAAGACAGGGTAGCTGGAGAGAACAAAGCTGTCCAAGTGAATTTGCCTCCCCCTTTTGACAAAAAACAAATCTGTATGTGTAAGCTACAAAACCATTTAGGAGCCAAGGACAAGAAAGAATGTAAACAGAAGATCCCAGGAGATACTAGAAATCACCATAAAGCTAGAAAACAAAATAAAGACAAACTGAGGAATGATAAAGGAAAGTTGCCAAAGGGTATTATAATAAAGCACCCCTCCAAGAATGTTGAGGAGAAGGAGTCTGTCTTAAGGAAAGAAGGAGAAATTATGGTAGATAAGGAAAATAAATGGTTACACCCATTACCTAAAGACAGGCATTCAGAAATGGACAATAAAATATCAGATAAGGATGGGGGAATTTTGGAGCCAGATGGTGAGGAGGCCGAAACCAACCAGATGCCACCCAGTAATAAGCTTTATACCATGAAATCCAGAAATAAGAGTCTGGATAATAAAAAAGGATCTGACAACACAAATACGTTTTTTGATTTTGAAGGTACAAAAATGGAATATCTCATGGAAATCTATTGGATAAATAAACTACATGAAGAAACAAGTGAAAACTTAAGGAATTTAGTACTACATATTTTTCATGTAAGAGATGCAGATGATAAAATAGATATAAGACCCACAAACGTAGCACATAAAGACTGTGTATTACTGTATACTAAACTGGGATCAGTGGTGGACACCATATGGAGTCAACAAAAAATATTAAATCTTACGGGCATTGTTTTGATGCCAGTCCAGATTGTGCCCACCCAAAATGATCCAGAGGTAGAGAAATACTGAGGAAAGACTCATAGATAATACAAGGGAGAACAATAATATCGAAACTTGAGGAGGAAAGACTAATCCTAACTGAAAAGAATCTGAGGGCTTTACTTATAAGACAATACAGAGCATAACAGGAGAAAGTGAAGATTATAACAGTATTTGGATGGGAAACTAAAGAACAGGATACCTTCGGATACATTAAAAGGGAAATTACAGCTTTTCTTACTAAAATAACACATATGACCATTTCACAGACAGCTATAGAATATATTAACATATACAAACACATAAATAACACCTCGCAGATAGATATTACTTTTAAAAATTGCAGGACTGCGCAGAATGTACTGAATCAAGCAAAAGTATTGGATGTGATTGGGATATATGTTATGTCAGTGGAGGAATGGAATGATTCCAAATTAGAAAACATCCTGGATGTATTTGGCTTAAGCAAACCTAGTGGAAAAGAAGACGATCTAAAGAGAGCAGAGGACCTAGTTTCCACAATTAGATATGAGATACCGGATAACAATCAGTAACTGAAGTATACCAGAATTAGGGAAGAGTCTTTGCTTCTAGAAAATAAGAAACTAAAGATATTGTCTTGGAATATAGAGGGGATTCGCCTAAAGATTGTGGACCCAGAAGTAACCCAGTTCCTTGAGACTTATGATATTTTGTCTACAGGAAACTTAGTGTACAATTGAGGAAACTCCCAGATTGCCTGGATAGTTACATTTATCTAAATCAGCCTTTAGATTTAAAAAGTCTGGAAGGAAAATGGAAGGTCTATCTATCTATTTAAAAACAGACTTAAATTACAATATCAATAAAGAATATAATAATTATGATAACATTCTTACATTTCAAATTGAAGAGGCTAGCATTCAAAATATGCTAATAATAGCTAATGTGTACTTACAGTCATCTAATAAACAACTAGACAAACTTATATCCCAACTTAATAATTTTTTAAGATCTATTATGGACACAGATCCTGACCTGCCAATCATTCTATTAGGCGATTTTAATGCAAGGATATCATCTGACTTAAATATCACTGATTTCAACTCTATTATTCCAGAGATTAATCCTAGAATTAGCATTAAAAGAGCTGTAAAATATCTGAGGACAAATAACAGAGGAAGGATATTGGCCTCTCAACTGACAGGCAAGAACTTTCTGCTATTAAATGGATGAATGCCAGGAGATAAATCAGGAGAGTTAACTTATAGTAGCCCACAGGGTGCATCTACAATAGATTTAGTATGAGGAAACACTGAAGCTATTAAACTTACATATGATTTTGTGGCTTTGGATAAAGTGGAGTCTGCTCATAATCCAGTATGTTTAACACTAAAAACAGATCAAATGACCAAAAGGAAATCTGATCAAATCAGCGGGGAAAGGGTTGAAATTATAAACCCAAAAAGGATACAATGGACCCCTAGCAATATGAATTTTTTTTGATAATTTATTACATGGAACAACAATAATGGAATTACGATCTTCTATTATACTTGAAACTGATTACAACACTTCTTTAGATAAATGGCAGAATACAGTATTAACATTTCAATTAAACCACACTATGTAGCAAATAAAATGGCAACCAAAGAAACAACAGGTAAAAGTTGCTTTAATCTTAGATGTAGGAAAGCCAAAATAGAATTAACCAAAGCTTTAAGGAAATGTAAGAAATATATGATTCAAAATGTGGCTGAGAATAGACATAAGTTTATTAATATCAATGAAGAAGGAAAGAAATACAAAAAAATGTTGGATCAAGAGAAAGCTCGTCACACAAAAATGCTTTGGGAAAACTCAGGAAAGCTCCAATAAATAAAGATACTAAGAAATTCTGGAGATTGGTGAGTCAGGGCTATAATAGATACCTTACAAAGGTCGAAACACATAGGGCCAGATATTCAAAGGTTTGCCCCTGGGCTAAATTAGCACTGCCTGGTGTGCAAACTTAGCCTGGAGCACAAAGCAAGCTATATTCAAAAGGAATAGCCCAGGGCAAACAGCTTCTGAATATACTGTAGCATGACAATGAGGCCGTGCAAACTGGGCTGGGAGTGCAGGGCAAACGGAGCCCTGGAATAAGACAGCACTGAATACAGAAACCAGGAAGTGCAAACCACAACAACAACACAGTGCACAGCGACGTGAGGGTAGGTAGAGAGGAACTATGTGGCCAATGTGTGTTCTGGCAAATGCATGGACCCAGTACAGCTGCAGGCAGCAGCACACATGAAAAAACAGTGATCAAAACTGTATAATATTCCCTGAACCATTAGCACCGCGCTAACACGCTAGCGTGGCTTTAGCGTTGAGCTAAGTGGTTTGCCCCGGTGCAAACATATTAGCCCCGTGCTAAACTTTGCCATATTCAAAAGTGACATGCAAATGAGCCTACTTAGATAGTCTCTGGGCAAACAGCCACATTAGCATCTCATCATGCCCTGATTTGCATGCAGTTTGCACAGCATTACTGCAGAGTCCCACAGCTCCACCTGTAGGTCAGTCTGGAAGTACAGGGGCTGGCCAGGTCCAACCGCAGTTCCACCTGTAGGTCAGTCTGGCAGTTCATGATGATAGCTGCAGGCTTCATGTAAGCAGTACAGCATAGCATAGCATACCATACCCCAGGGGACAACACAGCATAGGCACAGGTGGTGGTAGTGCTGCATCCAACCTTCACACTGTAGGTCATGCTACAGTGCACAGCAGACACTACAGTAGCAAGAGGGCTGGTAGTGTGAGGGACACGACACTGCCTATGGTATGTAGGGCAGTGATGACCACTGCACTGTACACAGTGACAGGCACAGCTTGCAGGTAATTACTGACAGTGGAAAGTACTATCACACTGTTGTGTGAACCACAGATGCTGCACCTGTGACATGGGATGCACACAGTGTCATGTACATGGCCGGCAGTGTGTGCTGTGACATCGGTACAGTTGTGTGGTAGGTGGCTTAGGGGGCATGTAGGATCCGACAGGCACACAGGTGGTGGCATAATCCCACTACTGGCCCATGTGCACTGAGCGATGTGTCCCAGCCTTGTGGCCACACCTGGGCTGTGGTGAGGTCTGGCCACCCATACACCCACCCCTCACTGGCCACCATGCCCACAGTGCTGCATGTGTGTGCTAGCATCTGTTACACACCACAGATGTATGGTCTGCAGGTGTGTGCTATATGGCCACACTACCATGCTGTCCCCTGTGGGTCAGATCACCCCTCACTGTCTGTGCTTGGCTTGGACTGGTGGCAGTTGATGGCATCATGGTGGTGCCATCAGTGAGCAGCATGTGTCCTCCATGTCTGGCAGTTTCTAAGTGTTTTGCTCTTATGTTAGGGCCGCACAAGCCACGCTAATGCTGAGATAGCACAGCGCAAAGCTGTTTGCCCAGGGTCAAGACCAGCTTTTCCTGGGCAGTAAATTGTACCACGCTATGGGTCATGCTATGTCGTGCTAAACACCTTAGCGCGGCGCTAGTCACTCAATATCTCATAGCGAATCTATCCATGTTCACTATGCCCCTTGCACATCATTATGCTTAGCCCAGCGCTACTGCGGTTTGCCCATGCTAGTTGGCCTTTTGAATATGGCAGACCCGCGCTAATCCCACGCAATTCCCATGCAAACTGTTTGCGGATCGCGCAAAGCTTTGAATATCTGGCCCGTATTCTTTCAGATACATGGAAAGTGCACTTTTCAGAACTTTATTTCTCAGTTGAAGAAGACCAATTAGCTAAAGAACATAAATATGAAAATTTGTGTTATCCCACTTCCTTATATATAACCCCAGAAGAGATAACAAGGTCAATATTAAGACTGAAGACTAATAAAGCTCTGGGACCCGATAAGATCATTGGGGATATATATGTGTATATATATATATATATATATATATATATATATATATATATATGTACTTTATTGACAAGTGGAATCCTATATTATATAAGGCATTTAACTCTATAGTACAGGGACATGATCCACCACATAGCTGGCAGGGATCTATCATCTATCCCACATACAAAAAAGAAAACCCAAATAACCCTAACATGTATAGGCCAATTAGCCTTATTGATATATCGCAAAAATATTTACAAGAATTATTCTCAATAGGCTAAATGACTGGATGGAAAAGAACTCTATTCTTCATGAAACACAAAATGGTTTTAGGAAATCAAGATCCACTATTCAACACTATTATGTTTTACAATATATAGCTTGGAAGTATGTTCAAATTAAAACGGGAAAACTTTATTGTCACTTAATAGATTTTACATCTGCGTTTGACAGTATAACTAGATGCATCCTTTGGGGAAAGGTGTATAAATTGGGCATCTGCCCCGACATATTGAGTGTTCTTATAAGACTACATGACTATACTTGGGCTAAAATCCAATATAATCACCTAGGTAACACAGCGTTGCTTTTTTGCACTAATACAGGGGTATGACAGGGTTACCTTTTGGCTCCAATCCTATTCAATATTATTTATATCAATGAGATACTTATAAAGTTGCAACATCTTGCAACATCTTGATTTTCATGCTCCTAAGGTAGGCAACATCAGGGTAGATTGCTTAGCATATGCTGATGACTTAGTGCTAATATCAGCTTCAACCCTTGGATTACAAAGAAAATGGCCACTTAAATGATTTGTGCAAAGAACATAAATTAAAAATTAATATGACTAAAGCTAAACTTGTATTTTTTGGAAATCAAACTGGGAAAAAACATCCAGTATGGATTAATAAAGAGAAGGTGGAGCAGGTAAAATGTTATGACTACCTGGGTGTTAGATTCGAAGAAAACCTCAAATGGATTAATCACGTAAATATGATATGTAATAAAATTAAAGTAGCATTTAATGCATTTAAAATCTTTAACGCCAAAATGGGTCGAACTTCTGTAAAAGGCATAATGAAGGAACTTGATGCTAAAATAAAGTCAAGTCTGCTATATGCTGCAGAAGTTTGGGGTTTTTCACGTTTAAAAAAGCTACAGGTGATTATGAATAAATTAATTAGATATGTTCTTATGACTGTGCAGTCAGTCCCAGAGGTAATCCTTAAACTTGAAACAGGACAATTCTCAATTGCCACCTTAGTAGCAGAAAGTCAAATAATAGCCATTATTAAAACACTTTGCCTGGAAGAAACGAGATTACCAAGACGATGTATGGAAGAAGAGATTGCTTATTCCTCCTTGGGTTTTGAGGCAACATCAATTAAGACAATTAAAAACCTCATGTTTCCTAATGGTCTGGGTCACATCATGTAGGATATTTATTTATACCCATGGGAAGAAATTATCAATCTGATTAAAAATAGACTCCAAGATATAGAGAGGTCAGATATGAAGGAGAAATTAAATAATTTAAAATTGTTGAGGTGGTAAAAATACATTAAGCATGAATATGGGATTAAACCATATTTGTTAAAACTATCAGACCCTTTAAAAAGGAGATTAATAAGTCAATTTAGATTTGAGACCTATAAAGCTAATTATATTTACTACAGACAGAAGAGGGAAAATGTAAACTCTCCTTACTGTAGATGTGGTAGATATATGTAAGAGGATGTAAAACACATAATTTTAATTTGTCCTTTATATAAAAGACAACGGGAAAAATACCTGGGTGGTATCTTGGCTGGTTTCGTCCTCTCCCTGGAAGACATGTTAACATTCTTATTAAATACAAACAACGGGTATATTTTGGAGAAAGTTGCCTCCTTTTTGAAAACAATGGGCCAGATTCTAGAAGGTTGGTGCAAGTCGCCGCCAAAGAGCGACTTGCGCCAATCACAACTGCAACATTGACCCTGCGCCCTATTCTAGAAGGGGCAGGGTCTCAGCATCTAAGTCCTGTGATTTGCAACATGTGGCCAGGTACGCCGAACAGTGGGCACACCTGGTGAGCATGTCACAAGCAAGTGCCCCTCCATGCCCAGAAAGCCACAGGCACCACACAGGGCTACCCACACCCCCTGCCCCCGAATCCAACATTAACTGCCCAGCAGGGCTGCCCACCCTAACTGTCCCTGATGCCTCCATTATGTGCCCCGCAGGGCTACCCACACCCCCAGCTCCCCTGAATCTCCCATTGCCAATAGCCCATGAGGAGTTTGATCACCCCTACTGTCCTCGATCCCAAGTCACAACCACAAGTGTGGCAAATACCCAGCCCTGGTAGTCTAGTGACCCCCACCCAGCCATGCCAGCCCACCCAGCACCCTCCCACCCGTCCCCAGCCAGCGACTGGCACAGACCACCTCTCACCTCCATGGCCAGCCACTGACTAAGTACAGTAGGAGCATGTACAGAAAAGATGTGCTCAGAAATTAATATCTGAGTGCATCTTTTACTGTACGTGCTCCTACTGAACTCAGCTCGAGGGGTTGGCCGTGGAGGTGAGAGTGGACTGTGCCAGTCACCGGCTGGGGATGGGTGGGGGTTGCTGGGTGGGCTGGAATGGCTGGGTGGGAAGCCACTGGACAACAGGGTTGGGTATTTGTGGCATTTGTGGTTGCGACTGGATCGGAGCATGTGGGGTGACTGCGCCGCCTCTGAGGGGCTATTGGCAACGGAGATTTGGGGGCTGGGGTATGGGCAGCCCTGCAGGGTACCCACTAGGTATGCTGGGCATGGGGTGGACTTCAGGACCGACTGCTGGGCAGCTGGTGTGGTCTACAGGACCCCCCCGGTGGGCATCCGTAAGTTACGCCAGCTAAATGCTGGTGTAACTTACGTTGCCGATTCTCCTCCGGGGGTTCTTGTAAAATCCTGACCTTGGGGACTTTGATGCTGTCCTTCTAGAATGGGGCACAAATGCTGCCATAAACCCCCTAGCACCATGTCACAGGGGGTTTATTGCGCAACTGCCAGTGTAACAGCTGTTCGGCGCAAATGACCTGCACCATGTCACAGGTCGCATTGTAGAATCACGCATGTCGCAACTGCTGGTGTAAGTTGCTACATGCGCCATTCTACTAGGTGCAACTGCTGTTATGCCAGGCATAGGTGTACAAGAATCGGGGCCTATACATTTATGAATGTGTTTATCCTCGCTAATGAAGTATTGTATAAATAAGAACTCTGTTTGTAATAAGTAAATGGGTGTACTGATATTTAGCCACAAAATATTGTGATAGTAATATATGAGAAAGATTTTTACTTGAGTTGGTTAAGAGCAAAACTATCTCGTAGTAGTTTTTTAAAAAAATTTAATTTTTAAATAAAAAATCTTCTAGTTTGGAATGCCCTGATGGAGAAAATTAGAAGTACCTGGTATGATGATTATGTACTGCTTTTTATTCTTGTATTTCTATGAACTTATTTTTGTAAACCATATCTGAACATTGAAATGGTTTTTAACCAATCAATAAAACATTTTTGAACTTTTGTTCATAATGCCAACCCTTGGGAGAGCAAAATCCTTCACAGTCAACTGTATCTACCATTCTCCCAGAACAGCTGCTCCTACCCTTAAAGCTCTTTCAAATATGCTGGCTGAACATTTCCCTTCAAACTTAATTATTTTGGGAGATTTCAGACTCAGAAACTAATAGGTGTACAGGCCAGGCAAATGTGATTAAGTAGTTCTGTGGGTCGGTGTGTGTATAGAGGGTGGGAATAACCACATGTGTTTCCGAAGGTATATGTGCTACAGTTTGGCTATGTAGCTGAGATGGAGGGACACAAAAACTTAAAAATATGTCAGGAGGTCATGGCTAAACTAGCAAGCAGAATGGCAGCCTGAATTGTAAGCTGCAGCGTGCAGAAAACTAAATCCAACGATTCCTGTAGCTAAAGCGGCCACTGACCGATAATTAGGCTAAAACAGGATAACCTAGGGCTTCGGCTACTCAGACATACCTTTCTTTTGTGAATCAGAGGTTATTTCATTCACCGACCATCCTCAGCAATTCTGGCCTGAAGCATGGCAGTAGCGCCAGGCCCAATACTCGATCTCAGCCACTTCAATACCATGTTTGAGAGACTCCTACATCGCATGGATGAGGTAAAAGAAGCCTCCCAGCACACCACAATGGCCATCCAGAGCCTGACTGGACACCTAGCAAAAATAGAACACTAGGCATTAGCCCACGAGTCGGCAATTGAAGATATCTGGGGGGCCCAGAGAGACCAATAATCCATTATCAATCTACTCCTGGCTAAAGTAGATGATTTGGAAAACCACAGCAGGAGGAACAACATGTGACTGCTGGGCTTTCTGGAGGGAGCAGAAAAGCGATATACGGTCCGTTTTCTTCAACAGGCCCTTCCTGAAATCCTAGGCCTAAAACCAGATTTCAGACTCGAGATAGAGCAGGCACATCGGACTCTTGCTCCAGTCCCACTGAAAGGGGGAAAACCATGGGCAATTCTGATTAAACTGCTGGCATATAATACAAGGCAGGAACTTTTGCAGTGGTCCAGAGAAATGGGGCACCTGAACTGGCAGGGGCACTCCATCTCCATGTACCAGGACTTCTCTAAAGAATTCTCAAACAAGAGGAGGGAGTACACGCAAGCCCGAAACACTATGCAGAAGATGGGCATCCAATACTCCCTCCGGTATCCGTCCACCATGCGAATAGTTCACAATGGGGTCCCTCTTTTCTTTGAGATGCCAGCTTCCCTGGAAGCTTTCTTGGAGTGCCAAGAGGGAGACAGGCGAGTGAAGCTGCAGACTAGTCCTCCTAGGCATACAAGCTATGCAGACCTCCTAAAACTTGAAGAGATGCAAACTGACGCTGAACTCCAACCCAAAACCTAAGAGGGGCTCCCCAGCGCAGCAGAAAAAGAATGGCAAGGGATAGCCACAAACAAAGGGATCATCCTCGCATGAGAACAGGACCCCCACTGAAAGTTGAGGACAGAGAGCAACAGCGGGAAGAAAGTGCAGCCCTGGTCTGCTACATGATGAAGAACCCCTACTAAGTCTTAAGATCTCCCTCGCCCAACTCCAGAGATCCACAAACTGAGGAGGTTCTCCCAACTGAAGCACCCTACCAGGCCAGGATGAGCACAGTGCCAAACAGTGACTGAAGAGACAATTCGGGTCCACTGGTGATGCAGCATCCCCCAGGTGCAGCATCCAAAGGCCGCAAAGTGTGCCAGGCCAAGGTGGAACTGCCAGCAAGATCTAGAAGTCCCCTGATCGCTGATACAGCACACAAGAATCCTACTTGGATAAGTAGCCTTTATTTATTTTTTACTATGGTAGTGAAGATGAAGGGGGTGATCTCTGCTAGTGTTGGTAACTTTCAAAGGGGACAGTAATTTGGGTCAGGAGATCCTGAGACACTGACTTTTGCCCCTCCAGGGCACATCGATCTCCTGACCATACTAATCACCCCCTCGTAACTACTGCACGGGATGGTGTGTGGGGATGGGACACAGGGTTGGGGGGGGGATTTAGCAGGCTCTGAAGGCATTTTACATACAGGGGACCAGAGGGCAGGCCTTTCAGCTGTCCCTGATTTTTGAGAACATCCCTGATTTTACCGTGGGGCTTTTTTTTGTCACTCCTAAAGGTTGTGCTTCTGTGACCAGACAGCAGCGGTCATAAGCATACAATGGAGTCGAATGGTGTGGAACTGCAGACTTGCTCTCCCTGGGAAAATGCAAATGCTAGGGCCTTTATTTTACTAGGTTCCCGAGTGGATGTCTCAGGTTTTGAGGAGGTGGCCCGGATTTTGATCCTTTGTCCCTGACTGTTTTGGGCCTTGTCCGGGTTTGGGGGGTGGGAGGTTGAGAGGTATCCCGGTGGGGGCCAGGCCAAAATCAGGCAACTCATAGGGATGGCAATAACCCTCAAGAGTCTAACAGAGATGAGGCAGCCAGGAACAACCAGCAGTTCTTGCCTGGAGAGGGTAGGCTCACAACAGCGATGCTGGCGGGACCACTACCCCCTAGCTGAATGCAGCTCTGTCTCCCCGGTTCCATGTTGACCTTTTTGCCATGGGCTGGGAGTACCTGGAGAGACATTTCTTCTGAGGAGTGGACCACATCGAGAAGCACCCATCCCTGAATGGATCCGGAGGTGCTCCCCCGGTCCCAGAGACGTTGGAATGCAAGCAATTGACACTCCTACCTGCCCTCCCCCCCACATCTTAATCTCCGGAATGGACACCAGACCACACAGGGTCCCCCTGCCTGGACTCCCCACCCCCCCCACAACAACCAACCTACCCCGGCGTAGGGACCTTCACCCTTATCTCAAGGCCGCCAGATAGTCCCTCCTGTGAACACTGCCAGATCAGGTGGCTGCACACCCTATCTGCAAGCTGCCAACCCCCCCCCGCAGACTAGCATAACAATGGGAAACGAAAGAGATGTTAGGCTAGAGATATACATGGCCACCACATCCAGAGGAACCATCAAGCAGATCTTGCTTTGCCACGTTAGGCAAGCGATCATACATGCAGGATGGCTCCATTTGGGCACGGTAGTGCACCTTCTAAATATGTTTAAATGTTGTTTTTTGTTTATGTTTTTGATAATGTTGACATACGCCTCTAGGGAAAGACATGGAGAACCCACAAAGAGAATACGAGTTTGGGAGACAGTTCCCAACCACAGGTAGGTCACACTTTAAAGGTACCATTAGAGAAATATCCTGTGGGTGCCTCCAAGACTCTGGCTCAAAACCAGTCAAAGGGGCTCCTAATTGTCAGGATGGTCTGGCACCCACTTTAAAACCTCTTAGGGCTTCCAACTTCTATATGGGAGGGCCTCCGGAACTCACCATTATGGGACCTCTGGAGTGCTCCTCACTCTCCGGACTCAGGGAAGGTCAGCCTGGACCACCTTTATACACTTTTTGTAGGGCGATGCCTCTTCTTCTACACCGGTCACTTACAACTATTTTGTCTCCCACTTCACCCCGATAACTATGATTATGGCTGACTTAGTATGCATTATCTGGAATGTAAGGGGGTTGAATATACTGGTGAAGAGAAAAAAGGCACTGCCATATTTGAAGCAGGCTAAGGCCCAGGTGGCCTTTCTGCAGGAGACAAAACTCACTCAGAAGGACCACGAGCTCCTCAAGAGGGAGTGCTTGGGAGGGGAGGTTCACGCACCAGCACCAACAAAAAAGCGTGGGGTGACTATTCTAGTACACAAACAGCTGAAGTGGTCTCTCATCACATTCAGGGCTGATCTGCAGGGCAGGTGGTTATTCAGAACCTTCCAGACCTCCATAGGTCGAATCCTGTTGGGAAATATCTATGGACCTAATGAGGATGACCCGGCTTTTTTCATCAGACCTCGCAAATCCTGCTTAATATAAATAAAAGCTGAACACCCGCCATAATTGGAGGGGATTTCAAATTGGTTCTAGACCCCCTGCTAGATAAAACTGTAGCTAGGGGTGGAAACCCACATGGGAGTGGATGGAGAGCCCTGCTAAACTGGATGAGAGACCAAGGACTGGCAGATGTGTGGTGGGTGCTGAACCCCAGGGGGCGAGATTATTCCTATTACTCCCCAGTACATGGGTCCTACAGTCATATTGATTTCATGCTAACCTCTCCTCAGATCACACAGGCCACCATAGCCTCCAACATCTTACCTATAATAAATTCTGACCATGCCCCAGTCCAGCTGAATATTCTATGGGGTCCCCTCACACCCACATCCACCTCTTGGAAGTTAGATCCCCTGTTAGTTAAAGACAAGGACTTCCTTGCCTGGGGCCAAGTTGAGGCAAAGCTGTTTTTTCAGGAAAATCCTGTCCATGACACCACGGCAGGGATTAGATGGGAGGCATTCAAAGCCACAATGAGCAGTAAGATCATTGGTTATGCAGGGACCAGGCGGAGGCACAGGGAGCAGAGACTAAAAGAGCTAGAAGATGTGCTCAAAGCAGCAGAGCACCAGCAAAAAGAGCAGGGAGGGAAAGCCCTACGAGATCCCCTCAGAAGGAAGATAATAGACCTCCAAATGGAAACAAACTCCCTACTATCATGGAGGGCAGAGATCTCCATTCTGAGATTGAAACATAAATATTGGGAAGGGGTGAAAAAAGGGGGGAAGGTGCTAGCTTACAGGCTGCGGAAGCAGCAAATAGAAAGACACATAGCCGGGCTGAGGGATACCTCCGGGATAATACACACCAAGGACACCGAACTGAATGCGGTTATAGCAGCATACTACACCGCTTTGCATGCCTCCTCCAGAGAGGCTTACCCCCAAGTGACTCACTCCTTCCTCCACTCAATACATCTTCCCACTATAACTGCACAGCAGGCCGAACAACTAGATGCCCCGCTCCCCGTAGAAGAAGTGAATAGGGCCCTAATCTCCCTCAAACCAGGAAAGGCCCCAGGGGGAGATGGCTACTCCGTCGAATTTTGGCAGACCCTGGCTGAAATTATTACCCTCGTTCTTCAACAAACTTATGCCGAAGCAGAGGTGCAGAGGACCCTGCCCCAAACTCTGTGAGAGGCAGTGATTACAGTACTGCTAAAAAAAGGGAAGGACCCTTTCTCGCCAGGTAGCTACCGCCCAATCTCCCTCCTTAATGTTGACAGTAAAATATTCACTAAAACCGTGGCCCTAAGACTACAATCCTTACTACTGCAGCTGATACATCTCTCCCAAGTGGGTTTTGTCCCAGGTAGATACAGTGCAGATCATATCAGGACTCTGACTAACCTGGCCCAGGTGGCCCATCACCTCTCAACCCCAGCAGCTGTGGTAGCCATAGATTTTGAAAAGTCTTTTGACTCCCTAGAGTGGGACTACCTCCTCACCATCCTTAAGAAACTGGGAATTGGTCCTCGCTTTAGGGCATGGGTAGCAGCTATATACAGTTCTCCCTCTGCCCAACTGCCGAATAATCCCACCTTATCCCCCGCATTCGAGCTAGCCCGTCGTGCTAGTCAGAGTTGCCCTCTCTCTCTTCTGCTGTTTGTCCTGGTGGTGGAGCCACTGGCAGCCACCCTCTGAGCCAGTGAGAGTATCTGAGGGATATCAGTAGGCAATAAGGAATATACCACCTTTCTGTATGCAGATGACCTTTTGGTCCTTCTGGCAGATGTGCCCATGGTGCTAACCTTGTTGCTCGACACTCTCCATCATTTTAGAGGACTGTCAGGACTCCAGCTTAATCTTACCAAAACTGAAGTACTTCCCCTAAACCCCAGATGCACATCCCAAGCACTGGGCAACACCGGTTTGAAATGGGCAGGCGACAGTATCACATATCTTGGCATTGACTTTACCACCACAATTTCCAAATTATGGGACCGCAACCTCCAAACCCCTCTTACTAGACATGAAGGAGGATATGTCTAGATGGACTGAACTTCAGTTAACCTTAGTGGGCAAGATAGTTGCCATCAAAATGATCCTGGCACCCAACATTTTCTATATCTTGGCACATATCCCACTTTCCCTCCCCCTAAGCTGAATTCAGAAGCTGGATAAGGCCATCGGTAGACTTCCATGGGATGGTAAACCCCTCAGATATAGTATGAACAAACTCAGAGCACACTGGAGCATGGGAGGGTGGTGTCCTCCGTGGTTTGAAGGCTATAGATGGGCCTTTCATATGGCACAATCCCTGCATTGGCTTAAAGTGGACAATGCCCCCAAACCTCAGTGGGTGGACATAGAGCTGGCTATCAGTCAGACCCTGTTACTCCTGGTCTACAATACTCCACCTGCAGGGCTCAAATTGCGCCGTACCATGGGAGCTTCCCTGCAATGCTGGGCCAAGCTAAGGAAAAGGCTGAAAAAGGCCCTCACCCCAGTTAAACTGACCCCACTGTGGGGGAATGAGAAACTATGTATTGACAAATAAACAGTGCACTGGAAGGGGTTGGAAGACAGGGGCATTGCCACGATAAGGGACCTATTGGCCCCAGCTTCTATGGTAGTGGACGCTTTTGCCAACCTGCAGGCCTGGTGGCCACTCCCTACCTTGGACTTCTGGAGATACTTACAACTACAAAGTGCAACCCAGAAATATGTATCCCATATAGCCCAAGGGGAGGTCCAGATCATACCCTCCTGGTTAAAAAAAGAAAGGGGTCCGGACAGCTCCATCTATGCCACCCTTAGGGACACTATACACAGGCAAACTGAAAAATCCAAACAAAAATGGGAGGCGGCCCTGCACCTTGAGTTCATGGACCAACAGTGGAAAGAATACTGGAAAATGGCTCAGAAGTACTTTATAGACACAAAGAGTAGATTAATACAAAACAAGATCCTCCACTCTTGGTACCGAACACCGGTGGTGTTACACAAGGCAGAAGTGCTGTGTTTGAACCTATGCTGGAGATGTAGTTCTCAACCTGGAGACCTGCTCCATATCCTGTGGACCTGCCCCTTAATACAGAAGACATGGGACCATGTCTGCGAGATAGGGGCTAAGATATTGCAAAAACATATTCCCCGATCTCTCCCCCTCCTCCTGGGCATGAAATCAGAAGCTCTCCACCTCTGAGACATAGAACACCACTGGCTAGCCTTGTGGGCCATGCAGGCCAGGCGTCTGCTGGTGTGTAAATGGAGAACCATAGAGAATCCTAGTACCCAAGAACTTTTGGCATCTATGGTCCAGATAGCCACCATGGACAAACTCTCCCACCTGGTTAGTGACTCTATGGAAACTTATGAAAAGTGTTGGACCCTCTTTACCAGATATGTCACTCCTAAAACCAAGGTGGGTTGAATATCTAGTAATAGGACTCAATGCCTGGTACCTGAAACATAGCTGTGGATTACTGTGACCCACTTATCTGTTGACTAAGCAAGCACGATGTGTCTTAATGTTCTCTCTAGTGTATATAGTTGTATTAGTTAGTATATAGAATAGTGGTTCTTTGCGTTTGCTTTCACTTAGGGTGTCAGAAGCCTAGACATCACCTGAACCCACAAAGAGAACCAAGATACCACTTAGTGGAGCATGGAAGCCTTGTCCCTCTAATTCCCAAGGGTTAGTTACCTCATATAGAGAGGTAAGTACTTGCTAACCGGTAACAGCTCATATTTTTGCTCTAATGTTGAGTTGTATATGTAACCAACAACTCTTTCACATTTCCCTTGTCCTATGTTGATCCTGATTATTGTAAATTGAAAATGTTAATAAACATTTTAACAGTAAAAAAAAAATATGTCAGTGGCTATAAGTATGCCATATGTGTGCAGATGTGTGCAGATTTGTATTGAGATATAGTAGTTAAGGGCACTGAGCTGCAACCTGGAGACCTGGGTTTGAATCTAGTCAATCTCCACTTGTATATTGTATGATCCTGATCAAGTCACTTAGCTTTAAGTCATACAGTTATAAGTGACCACTTGCTTGTTTTAAGCATGCCACATGCATGCAATCTGTTCAGTTTAACATAAAAACATGCTTGCAGTATGCATGCCACATCCGGTAGTTTTTAGGTGCACAGCATGTAAAAATTTCACATAATTATTTCTGTAAGGGAACTCACCCCCTCACACTCACCAATGCTCCCTTTACTCTTCCCCATGCATCCTCCTTCTCCTCTCATGTTGCCAGTCCCACTGTGCATCCCTCATCTATAAATACTGGTTTGGGTCCCTCCCCTCATGCCTATCCCATCTCCTCTCCTCTCCTCCTACTCCCTGCACTCAAGGGACCTGTACACCTTCTCCCTTCCTCACCCGCACTCCCCAGCTGGGGAATCTGCTTTCTCATACTGCCTCCCCTCCCTCTGGAACCAGCTACCCTCCTCCATCCATCACTCTCCCTCCTTTCCCTCCATTAGACCAGCTAAAACTCTTCCACCTCCTCCCTGCTCCTGTCGACCCTCCTTCTGAATGTTTTTTTACCCTTGCCTGACTTTTGACTGCCCCTTACATCTCCCTCCACCCTTACCTCATAGTTCTGACAAGCTCGTTGAAGTTTATCAACCTGTCCTTACTACAAATTTCAGCACCAGCTCAGCCTCCTTCACTCTGGCACTATGCACTTTCTGAGTGTGAGTTTGCCTGATTTACACAGCTGTTTTGCCTGCTGATTCATTTGTCCTCCATATGCAATGCTTTGCCATTTTGTCTGCACTGCACTCAACTGATGATCTTTATGTCAACCTCGTTGTAGCCATATCACCTAACTGACTTTTTCTTTGTAATTGTGCTTCTCCCCCTCCCCTTTTTCCCAGGTGACACTTGGAAATGAGCATTGGCTCAGTGTGCCTCTTCCAGGTACCATTTTTAAATAAATAAAATAATTAATAGTGGATTGCCAGTATTCTTGCAAAGATTTTGCTAACAAAGAGTGCTGTTATTTCTTTCTTTCGGGATAAATATGTTCTTTATACACCTCAATAAGCCTTTTGTGTTCATGCGGTGAGGCATGTCTATATTTGCCTGTGTTTAATTTCTGTGTTTGTTCTGCAGTAGGCATCATTGTTAAATGTACTGTAAGACCACATACCATTATACTATTTGCCAATGTCAGCTGTATTTATGATAGTATTTTCTACAAAGAAACTCTGACTTTTCTTTTGGTTTCTGCACCCCCCCTCCTTTTAAGCAGTGCAGTGACGGACCTTCGTCTCTGCCCAGAATGGAGGCAGACATGGTGCAGGGAACTCCCATGTCTAGGAGTATATGATGTGATGCTCCCTGGGAGCCCCTTGCATTCAGCGTCATTGGTTGCTTTATCTGTGATTGTTGTACTGATGGCTGGTATTTGAGTTGGCAAGATTTGGGCACTGTTGATTGTTGACTAACACACATACACTAAACTTTAAACACTTTACTCTTTAATCTTGGGGCAAGGTCAAGGTTCATTTAGACAAAGTGGTTTGGGTCCAAGGACAGAAATTTGTTAGTTCACAAGCAATTCATTTCTGTGCTGAGGTTTTCAAGGTAACTGTTTCCACCCTAAATGTATACAGCTTTTCACAGTTAACTATCTTCAACAACAAATGTCTACTGCGTACAGCCTTTGCTGCAATGCATGTTAACCCTATCATGCTCACAGAAGTTTTTACTCTGATGTATATTAATATGTCCCGTGTCACCACTCGTTGCAGGATAAGAGTTGTTTCATGTGCATTCTACTCTGGCGAGAACAGCAAAGCGAAGCTGAACTATTCTGGCTGAAACAAAACGCAAGTGAAACCACTCTTATCCCACAACAAGTGGTGATGGGGAATGTATTAAAATATTATAGATCAAGGTAGCACCTGGTGTTTAAAGAAAAATGTCTGGGAATGTGCATGTTTCCAGGGCATTTGCCTTTTAGACATTCTTCACAGAATAAGAGTGTCTTATGTGCAGTGGAAGGGAGCACTCTGATTGGTCGTGAAAGCTCCCACAATCTATAACTGTGGTTTATGACACTCACTGTTTTTTATTTTTGCTTGGCAAGACACCTGCAGATGGCTTATTTTTACCACTCAGGCAGCATGCCCAGGGATTCCCTATCCCCATCTGTGCTTGTTCCTTGCTTTCTTACTTGATTTAACTTCAGTCACATGGGCAGACGTAGGAATGGCAGAGGCCAGTCTGCAGATCTCTGATTAGTGTGTCTACTCTTACCAGCTATCTCTAGCCCTCATATCTTTAAAATACAAAAAAGGAAAACAACAAAAAAAGAACTAAATTCCCTGTCTCTCTATCAAGGTGCTGACACAAGGGCTGCTGGGGGCAGTAGTTCTCTGTGGTTAGTGAGAACTACAAAAAACAAGGGGCTAACACTGGAGAACTCAAGAGTCCATAAAATAGTTCAGACATATTTTAAGGGACCACGAGTCTTCACAGGACTCGGGCTAGGCATTTTGGAGAATGACCTTGAACAACAGACTTCTAGGTCATGTCTCAAGTCTGCATCTGCTATGCAAAGCACTGGTGAACATGGGTGGAGGCCGACGTGGCAGAGGCTGGTCTGCAGGTTTCTGATTAGTGTATCTGCTTCGCACCAGCTATCTCTTTCCTTCATCTCTTAAAAAAAAAGGAAAAAAATACAACAATGAACTAAATTTCCTATTTCTGTATCCAGGGGCTGAAGCAAGGGCTGCTGGGAGCTGTAGTTCTCTGTATTAGAGAGAACTACAAAAAACAGGAACTAACACTGTGGAACTCAGAGTTCATAAAATGGCTAAGACCTATTTTAAATGAACAAGAGTCTAAATAGGACCTAGGCTAGGCATTCTGTTAAAAAGCCACCAATGCCTTGAGAAGAACTTTGAAAAACATAATATTTAGACACAAAGCAGCTTATATTTCTCATTAGCTCTGTATTTTACATCCCTGTTATTTATTACTGAGACCATGTGCATGAAAACAGTATAGTTGTTCCTTGGGAGTTAAGCAGTCCCCCTTGTTTCTTCCCAACCTGATGTCATAATATTCTGCTTATGACATCACAGTTAATCTCATGGAAACAAACTTTGATGTCACAACAGAGCATACTAATTTCAAGTAGGGACTAAGCTATAGAGGCAGATGAATGCAAAGAAATAAAGATCTTGTTTTTGTGTGAATTTCTATAGTAATAAATAATGGGGATGAGAAAGCTATAGAATATGTATGAAATGCAGGCTGAACTATGTCTAAGAATTGTGTTTTCCAAAGTTTTCCCAAAGGTGTCGGCTGCTTTGTAGAATTTTCAAAGCAAGACTTTTTCATTTGAGTTAGGAGTGTGACCTTGAACTAAGGGCTTCCGGTTCATATCCCATATCTGGTATTGCCCTGAGAGCCATCAGCGAGCATGGATGGAGGCAGACATGGCAGAGGCCAGTCTGCAGGTTTCTGATTAGTGTGTCTGCCTCATATCCGCTATCTCTATCCCTCATTACTTCAAAAAAAGTGAAAGACAACAAGAAAACAACTAAATTACTATCTCTCTGTCAAGGGTCTGAAACCAGGGCTGCTGGGTATGTAGTTCCCTGTAGTTAATGAGAACTACAAAAAATTAGGGGCTATCACTGGGAGTACTCATAGGGCCCGGTTCACAAAGTGGGCTTAGATCAGTGCAAGCTGTGGCACACAGCAGCTTGTGCCAAAGCCCTGTGCACTGGGGACCCTGTACTGGATTCAGGTACAGAAGGGGTCCTGATGCCTACGTCCCCACACCTGTGGCAACCTCTCCCATGTGGCAAGCACATGATGCATGAAAGGGTTTGCCACAGGCACTTTGTGGCAATGGCAAGCTGTGCCTCCACTCTGATCCACATTGTGCCACTGTATGTAAAATAGACATGAAACAGACCCTCACAATGGTAGTTAATTGGCTCCACCCCCCACTCCAGCAGGTAGTGCCCACCAACCCTCTCTCTCCCATCCCGAGACAGAGCAGAGGACCAGCACAGCCCTTCTCACATCTCTGTGTCCGGTCCCCGACTAAACTGACTGTAAAGTGTATGTGCAAGCAGTCTGCTCAGTGACAGTTCAGTCAATCAGCTGCAGAGGTGTGAGGAGGACTATGCTGGTCCCTTGCTCTGTCTCAGGATGGGGGAGAGAGGGGTGGTGGGCATTACTTGCTGGGGTGGGGGGCCGCCGGACCACCACTGTGAGAGGCTGTTTCATTTTTCATACTGAAGGGGACATTGGGGATCAGGGTGGGAATGATTCATATATGTTACAGATATGTGGCACATCGGGGATTGGGGCAGGGGGCCACTATATTACCAATGGGACTTCATCTATATTATAAATATGGGACACATCAGGGATCTTGGTGGGGGGGCCACTATATTACCAAAGGGACTTCATCTATATTATAAATATGGTGCACATTGGGGATCAGAGTGGGGGGGCACTATATTGCCAATGGTACTTCATCTATATTATAAATATGGGGCATATCGGGGATCAGGGCAGGGGGGCCACTATATTACCAATGGGAATTCATCTATATTATCAATACAGGGCACATCAGGGATCAGGGCTGGGGGCACAATATAACCAATGGGGGGGTCATGTCTATCTTACATATGGAGCACATCGGGGATCAGGGAGGGAGGACCCATGGCACAATTGTCACCAGGCATCTATCCCAGGGGAGAACATGTTCTAAGTACCCTTAGGGTACTTAGAATTTCTCCCTCTGGGAGAGTTCTGTGAATCCCACATTCGGGGATGTGGCAGCTTGCGTCTGCCACATGCCCACTAGTGCCATGTCGCAACCCATTCTTGAGGCACACAGTGGGTGCAAGTCCTGTTTAGGGAAGACAGCCTACGGTTGCCACAGGCTGCTTTTGTGAATAGCTCAGGGGGCAGTACTTGACACAACTGCCATTAATGTTTGGCACAGGCACTTTGTGTCATTTTCAGGGCTTTGTGAATCGGACCCATAGAGTTCAACCCAATTGTTGTCTCACTGCACCATGTATAATGTTGTATGTTATTTGATACTTAGATTTACATCTATTTCACTACACCATGTGTAATGTTGTATATAATCTGCTACTACTGTATGCATTATGTTGTATTAACTCCGGGTTGCCCCTGAAAAAGGGATACTTTGTCCCAGTGCACTTATCCAGTTAACAAAATTCAAATAAATAAATGCATATATTAATAAGTAAATAAGTTCATAAAACAGGTTAGGCGTATTTTAATTAGGGGCTAACACATGGAGAACTGGGAGAACTCATAGAGCTCATAAAACAGTTGAGGCCCATTTTAAGAGACTAAGGGTAGGATTCGCAAAAGAACACAAAGTGCCTCGCAAATGTTTGTGCAGCATCTCACAGTTGTGCTGAAGTGAAAATATACTATTCACAGTCAGATAGCGCAGGGTCCTATCTTCTGGCTACTAATAGGGGCCAGCAGGGGCAGTGCTAACCCAGGAAAAGCATTGGAATACCCAGTAGCTCTGCCCCCACAGCCAGCCAGGAAGATGGCCCCACAGCCTATAGCACTCATGCGCTAAAGTGATACTGTCTCCCACCCTCTTCTACTGGATGCCCTCTGCCACACTGGTTTCTCTGCTGGGCCTCTCGCCTGGTGCATGAGCTACCTATCTGCCCACTCCCAATGTGTCAAAATCAGTGGGACACTTTCCAAAACTTGTCCCATCCACTCAGGGGTTCCTCAGGGCTCCATCCTGGGACCCCTACTCTTCTCGCTCTACCTTAACACCCTGCCCAGTGCATGCACTGGTAAAATTCTGCTGTATGCAGATGATGCCGTCGTCTTTACCACCCACCGTAACCCCATCTCCCTCCAGGACACCCTACAACAATCCTATAATGATGCCAAAACCTGGTTCAAAGAGCACAGACTTGTTATTAATATCAAAAAAACAAAAACAATGCTCTTTGCCCACCCCAAAACAAAGCCAGCAACTTCCCACTACATATCCTCTCTAGCACCAAGCAACCACTTGAGCAAGTCCACTCGTACAAGTACCTTGATGTCTCTTTCGACTCAGCCCTCACCTACCACACCCACATTGATGAACTTGCATCAGCTACTAATGTGTGGCTAGGTATCCTCTACCGCTATAAAAACTGTCTCCCCCCAATGCCCTCCAACTAGTGGTTACATCCTCAATACTGTCCCTTGTTGGCTATGACCTAGCAGTATACGGTGCTGCTGACACCATCGCCCTCAATAAAATTTGTCTCACCCTAAATAAAGCATGCAGGCTAATTACTGGGGCTCCCAGACTTACTCATACGTGCCAGCTCTATGACAAGGCAATACTGCTTAATCTAGATGAACGACTACAATACCAAACCTGCCTCATCACAAAAAAACTCTTCTCGGGCTATCCCCTCCTGGACTGACAGCCTCCATCCACCAAACCCAACCCTCGGTTACTACACGAACCTCCTGCAAGACCAATCTACTGGTCCCAAGATCCAGGACCACCCATGGACAGAGGTCCTTCTGCTACAGAGCCCCATCCTGGTATAACTCGCTCCCTGCCCCCATCTCTGATGCCCCCACGATCTCCAACTTCAAAACTGCACTTCGGAGCCAACTATTTAATACTCACAGCTGCTCCTGTCTCTAAATGAGGCATAGCTCACTTCGTAACTGACAAAGCTCACTGGGCGGCAACACACCTCACCTCACTCAACCTTGCCCCATTGCCTATTGCCACTGTTATTATCCAACTGTTTTGCTTTCTCCTTCTTGTAAGAATGCACCATTGTAACTAAACTGTTTAACTGCGCAAGTAAATGTAACCACCTATGCTTGCTAAGCTATGTAACTCGTATGCTGTAACAAAGTGTCTGTTCTGTATTGTCCTCAATGTGACGAGGTACCTTTGGAAATGAGCCTCTGGTTTAAAAGTTGCAAACTGATGTACAAATAAATAAATAAATAAATATTCATAAAAGTAGCCATGCAAATGAGCCCACTGGGCATGAAAGGTACTAGTGGCCATTAGCATGCCCATTATGGACTAATTTGCATGACACTAGTGTGGCATTGTGCAGCCCCCACCACAAGCCCAAGCCCCACATAGCCACATTCATGAAGCTTCCATAGTGTAGTATCCCACCCCCCTCACTAATCTCCCACTTGATAAAATCTCTGTTTCCATAGTGCAGGGTCCCTCCCCGGTCCCTAATCTCCCACCCAAAATGACAAAATAATTTTTTCATAGTGTAGGGTCCCTCCACAGTGCCCAATCTCCCACCTGATACTAAAAACTCCTTTTCCATAGTGTAGGGTCCCCCTGGTCCAGAATCTCCCACCAAATAATGAAGTAGCTGTTTTCCATAGTGCAGTGGTCCCTCCTCCCTCCCTGGTCACTGATCACCATCCTCAAATGAGCCAAATCTATTCCCTGATAGTCTAGGGTCCCTCCCCCCCCACCTCCCCAACCCATCCAGTGTGACTCACCACCCTGCTCCCCCATCCCAATCTTCGGTTGTCGACCAACACAGCCCTCCTCTCACCACGTGGCTGGCCACTGACTGAACCCTCTTAGAGCATGTACTATATACAGATGAGCGTGAACATTGTGAGTAACTACTAAGCCTTTTAGTCAGTCTTAGTCATGTTTGAAACCATAAATGCTTAACCGCTCTCTCTAAAGCAAAACTTTCTCATGTCACTCGTGAATCTCCACTCCCCCCCAGCCAGCTTCCACTCATGTAAACATGTCTTTGAATCGCCATTCTTACTGAATATTTCCTTGTAGTCTACCTTGTTCATTCCTCTCTGGAACAAGAAAGTCTCTATCATATCTCCCCTCTTCCTTCTGCTCTCCATCAAGTACATGTTCAGAACCTTAAGTTAGTAGGATCTGCTCTTTTGGCCCTGAATCATTTTGGTTATCCTGTGCTACACTGTCTCTAGTCTGTTATTGTCTTTGCTTACTGAATGTTTTTTTATTGTCTGTGTTATCAGTTTTATTGATTTTAAATATCCTGTAATTGTATGAAGTATGGTAAAGGCGCCCTGAGCTCAGGAAGGGAGCCTTATATAAATAAATTTGTACTTACTTACTTAGGTGGGGACCCCAGAATGGGGCACAGTCTTCCACATGCGGCTTCACCTATGATCTATAGAGAGTTACCTGTATGCATTCCTATCTACTACAGCTACCCTGCGCCTGAGATTATGCAGAGCATTTTTTTTTCACAATGTATAAATGTTCAAGCTGATCCACACTGACCGATCAATATTTCCACTGCTATCACAATGAGTTACTATTAGACAAGGCAGGAGCTTCTTTTCGCAACAGGCCTGGCTAATTTTAGCTGTACTGCAGTGACAGATATAGTTATAACTGGATATCACAATCAGTGTCAATTGGCACCACTTCACTTCCTCTTTCTGGGGAATAAGGCCATCTCATTTTCTTTTCCAAATATTATATCCTGCCAAACCCATGAGCAGCTTGACAGTTATTTCATTTTGTAATGCAGCAGAATGAGAGTGGCAAGATAAGATTAGAATCCGTCTGAGTATGCACAATGAAATAATCATTCAGGCTATGGTCAAACTTCCATCTCCCCTAGTTTCCAGACACAGTGTTACTTCATGATAGTGAACAGCTCCTGACACCATAGGGAAAACATTAAAAAAGTACTATATGGGCATAATGTTACGTGTATTTTTAGAATATTCTCACCATTTATTTTCTAATAATTTGTTTCCAACTCCTCCACCCCCAATATACTAGCTAGCACTGTACCTATGTTGATACTTGGCAGTATGCCTGCTGCTAATGCCCCACAGTGTGCTGGGTGTTTACGGCCCCGTCAAGTCCTGATATGGCTGCCATCCACCACCAGACCAGCAATCCAGTGGCTCTCTTAAAGCAGAGCAGAACCTGGCAGACTGGCAATGATGTTCTAGTAGGCAGGAGACAGAAACATAGAAACTGCTAGCAGAAGAAGTTCTTGTTGTCCATCCTGTCTGCATTATGAGGTTGCTTGTGCCCCCCCCCACCCAGTGGATCATGACTGATCTCTCCCTCTCTCCAGCCCCTCTGATTCCTTGATGAGCCCTTTGTGCCTTTCCCACCCTCCTGTAAAGCTCTCCACCTGTTTTACATTGACCCGTGCTTCCAGTAGATTGTTCCACCCCTTTATTCCCACCACCCCTTCTATGAAATTATAATTTCTCCTGTTCCTGTTCCGTAACCCCCCCTTCCCCAGTTTCTTACTGATCCCCTGGTATTTGTATTGCCCATGGTTGTGTGAAGAGCCCTCTACTGTTCACTTTGTTAATACCCTGCATGTATTTAAACTTTCAGTTATGTCCCCCTTTAACCTTCTGGCCTCCAATGAGTACATACTCAGGCACTCCTATCTTTGTTCATATAGTACATCCTTCACTGTTGCCCCTATATCATTTTTGTTGCCCACCTCTACACTGTCTGAAGCTTGTTTTGTTTTTTTAATCATTATTGAGGAATCAAACAAATATAGAGCATTCAGTACAGGTACTGAAAGGAGCTAGCAAGATACAATAGACAGTTCCATTTTCTATACCTAGAAAAGGGGTATGACAACTAACAGTACTGGACTATACACATTATAATACCTCATTTTCCTTTTACCATAGGGTCATCAGAATAGGTATGAACAGAATAACAGAAACCTAAAGACACTGAGTAACATGTAAGCTTAGTATAAATAAGTGTTACATATTCAGCAGACTAAATAGTACGGGTCTAAACTGGGAAAGGAAAGGCAGTGGACAACCAGTCAGTCAGTGCTATGTCAGGGGGTGGGACCCTAATGCTTGAGGAATTATGGGAGGGTTAAGGCTGGATAGAACCTTGTATTGCAGGTGGTAAAGAGTAGTATAGTAAGTCAGCTCAGTGTGCTGAGCTGCTTATTGGGAGGGAGGATTTGGGGGGGTGCGGTCACTCTCACGTGTGCAGCATCTTGTGAGATTAGTATGAGGGGGTCAGTAATGTAATGGAGGGTGTCTAACGCTTTACAGAATCTAAAGAAATTTTGAGTGGCAATATGTGAAAGTCATTCAAACTCTGTTAATTTTAAGAGCACAGTAATCCATTTGGCATGTATAGGTCCTGAAGGTGACTGCCACTTTAGGGGGATTTGTCTGTTAGTTTCCAATGCTGCTAAGATTAGAATGGTTTTAGAGGGCTTGCCAAGTGCTGAGATCCCTTTAGAATGGTCTTAGAGGGCTTAGTTGCCAAGTGCTGGGAACCCTGAGTTGTCTCCCAATAACCACAGTCTAGGGTCGCTTACTAGGGGAGAGTGTAAGACATGCCCACAAAAATCAAGAACCTGCTACCAGTAGTCTTTAAGGGAGGGGTAATATCACAAAACTTGCTCAAGGGCACCTTGTGCCATGTGGTATCTCAAACACTAGTCTGATTTGATAAGGCCCATTTTGCATAATACTTCTGGGCTGTGTACCATCTGTGCAGAATTTTCTTTTGTATAAGATGGTACCTTTGATCTCTGCAGGCTCTATATATGCTTTGCATAGCAGGTTAGCACAGATTACATATGTGAGGGAGATTTCAAGAGCTGTTTCCCAGTCCTGTTTCTGCTTGTGTAGAGAGAGGATGTACTAGTGAATTCTGCCTCTGAGTTGCTTGGGGTTGAGTTACAAGTAATAAGCAGAGCCTGCAATGGGGTGTTTTAAGGGCCTATCCTGGATCTCAAGCAACAGGTGATGGTCTGTCTGATTTAGCTGTACCACCAGAAATACATTTTTGGAAGGTTATATATTGCAGCCAGATTATGGAAAGTGTGGAGCATAGTGGAGAATGGTTCTGTCTGTTGGCCTATTGTAATTATTCCTTCTTCACTTAGTTCATTGGCTTACCATCAATCGTGATTTGCTAGTTTTCTCAGAGTGATTCTCACTGTCTCTAGTGGCCGCTGGCATCTCCACAGTAGTGTCAAATTGTACGCCATGCCTTTCTGGCAAATTATAGAGTGGGGGGAAAGGTGCCCTTGGTGGGTTTTACCTTTCCATTACTCCTGCTCCATGAGGAACTTTCATAGGAGCTGCCCTCAAGCAAGCTCCACAATGGGGTTTTGTAGAAGACAGAATCCCAAACAGTTTACACTCCCAAAAC
This sequence comes from Neoceratodus forsteri, assembly GCA_016271365.2. Taxonomy (NCBI): domain Eukaryota; kingdom Metazoa; phylum Chordata; order Ceratodontiformes; family Ceratodontidae; genus Neoceratodus; species Neoceratodus forsteri. Next base: position 450,562,422 of record JADMNL010000023.1, on the reverse strand, counting down.
CTGGATGTAGCACACTCACACAAATTTATGCAGAATAAACATATTTATTGCTGATATAGAGTGAATGTGTTCGGACAACACTAGACACCACCTTGCCTCTGCACTTTGGGTGAAAATCCTTCATCAGGGGGTTTTGTAAAAGGCAAGGATAAGCCACCAGAGTTTTCATTTTATCCCTAAGGCTTGATTTTAGGCCCACAACCAGGGGAGGTCCCATCTGACGTGCTGTGATCTACTTCAAAAAATCAGAACTGTGAGCCACCACACAGGGTGCACATACAAATGGGTGCCACCCCAAAAGACAGCAAGTACATGAAGAGCTGTACATGCATGTTGGAGGTGTTTGGCTTGTTGGGTCACCAAAGATGAAAAATGAGAATTTATTCAGACCCAAAATGCATGGAAACAATAATTATTTATTGAAAAAGTAACAAACCACAGAGCCAAAGGATAGCACAATCTTGACCACACCTACTTCCCGATGCTTGGGGTTGTCTCAGAGGGGTCAGTTTCAATAAATAATTCTCATTTCCATGCATTTGGGGTGTGAAGAAATTGTAATTATTCATATCTTTGGTGACCCAACAAGTCAAACACCTTTAAGAGGAGCGCAGAACTCTTCATGTATTTGCCCTGCTGTGCTGAAGTTTTTATTTTATTTACTTGTTAACCAGGAAGGAGCACTAGACTAAGAACCCTTTTTTTCAGGCTCAACCAAGACAAAAAAATGCAATACAGATAAACATAAAACATAAAATAAGATTACAACATAACTTAAGTACAATTACAAACACATTGATTGTGCAAATGTTGTACAAAATTAGTCTTAAATACAGGAAATGAGGAGGGTAGCCGTAATGAGTCAGGCAAACCATTCCAAAAATGAGGAGCAGCTGTCCTGCAGATCTTAGACTAGGTAACATAAAACTTTTGGAAACCAAATCCAGCAGAAACTGAATAAAACACATTTTTAAAAACTAAACAACCAAAACAATACTCCTACTTAAAATGGAGATAACCAACCCAGCTGTGAACATAAAACACAATGATGAGTACACAAGGGGGATATATATTATTATAAGGAACAGAAAGATTATGACACTAGTTGACTCCCAAATCAAAAAAAGACTTACAACATAATCACAATGTGGCAAAAAGGAACCAATACTAATAGCTTTTCGAGTGTCAAAAGGGAAAAATGTGGTGGTTTATACAGCACTCCTACTTTTCCAGTTTTACATGATCTGAAAAGGACAACACTGGGTCCAAAAGCACCCCTAATGCTTAAGTTGAAAAACCTGCTCAATTGAATTTCCAAATTGTCTTGTAACTTAGGAGGTGTGGCTCCATTAATTACTCCACGAGTATGAAAAAGCACAGATTTTTTTTTAAATTAAGAATTAAAGAGTTGTTAAAAAAGGTACAAACTGAGAGAAAATCAAAATCAGGGTTACTAGTTTCATAGGTTTCATAGGTAGTAACAGAGTAGAGAAGATGTTAGTCCATAATGCTCACCATTACTCTAATTGTAGTAACCCACAATGTTCTCTGCTGCACAATATTTGTGCAGCTCCCTTTTAAACCCAATCATGTTATTACTTGTAACAACTTCCTCAGGCAAGCTATTCCAAACTGGTATTACCCTCACACTAAACCAAAGCTTCCTTTATATCATTTTGAAGTGTTGTACCTTCAGCAGCAATGAGTGCATCCTGATGTTGTAATGCTGTTCCTTAAGTGTTAGTCCCAGTCTTGCCCCCAATTCTGGGTCCTTAATTGCCCTATATACCATACACAAATCACCTCTCAACCTCCTATACTCCAGTATGTATATCCCCAGGTCCTCCAGTCTGCCATCATAACTTGCCCCTTACATCAGTAACCAGTCTTGTAGCTCTTTCTGGACCCTCTCCAGTCTCTTAATTTCAGTCATAAATCCAAGTCACCAGAACTGGGCACAGTACTCCAGATGCGGCCTCACCAAAGAGCCATACAGCTGTTCTCCAACTGTAGTGCCACAACCTTCTCAATAATCTTCCCTGCAAAGGGAAGATTAAAGATCGGTCAGTAGTTAGCGGGGCAGTCTGGGTCTGAGTTTGGTTAGTTAAAAAATCTTGCCCCCAATAAACTAAACATACAAAAAAAATCAAGGAATTGCAACTTTAAATAAAGTTTATTATGATCAATGAGATTAAATGCCTTGGTCATGTCCACAGACGTGGCCCCAATCATATGTTCAGAGTCCATACCATTAAGGACTGGGTTTGTGAACCTGACCACAGCAGTCCCAGTGCCATAACCATTTCGAAATCCATGCTGTGGTGAACAGAAAATATACTTATCCAAACAATTCATTTGAGTGGCTACAATTCTTTCAAGTAATTTACTAACGGGATTTAAACTTGAAATAGGCCAAATATCTTCTATTATGACAGCAAGATATTTTTGGGGTACAGGCACAACCCTAGCACATTTCCAGCTAGAAGGAAACTGCTGAGAAATTAATGACAAATTAAACACTGTACATAAAGGAGACACAATAAAAGGGGAAGCAAGCTTTAATAAATGCCTGTCCAGGCCCTCCCCTTAATCACTTTGCTTATTAGGAAGAGAGGAAATCAGCTTAGCAACTTCAGTTTCAGTGACCTGTCTAAAACAGAAAATTGGCTGATGTACTAGTACAGAATTTTCAAAAGGTTTGATAGAACTAGCAGCTGACATTTAAGGTCATAACAAGAAAGATTGGTAAATTTAGAGTTCAAAGCATTTGCAGTTTCAAGGGGATCACTTAACTCTTAATCATCATGAAATCATGAAATCATCATGAGATCATGGAAGCACTACTGAAGGAGAGATTGGTGGAACATCTGGTTGTCAATGGACTACAGGACCCAAGGCAGCATGGTTTCACCAGGGGAAGGTCATATCAGACCAACCTCATTGAATTTTTTGACTGGGTGACTAGGGAGGTGGATCAGGGGAGGGCAGTGGACATGGCCTATCTGGACTTCAGCAAGGCCTTTGACACTGTGCCACATAGAAGACTATTGCACAAACTGGGAACATGGGTGTGGGCAGGACAGTAGTGCGGTGGGTAGGTAACTGGCTGGGCAGCAGGACACAGAGGGTGGTGGTAAATGGCTGTCACTCCACAGAGGAAGAGTGACCAGTGGGGTCTCCACAGGGATCAGTGCTGGGACCGGTACTATTCAATATCTTCATCAGTGACATTGCACAGGACCTAGAAGGCAGAATTTCACTGTTCGCTGATGACACAAAGCTCTGTAACAGAGTAGACACACCAGAGGGTGTAGACAGAATGAGAAGGGACCTGCAGAAACTTGAAGAATGGTCAGGGGTTTGGCAGTTGAAATTCAATGCAAGAAGTGCAAGATAATGCATATGGGGCACAAAAACCCTGCCACAATATATCAGTTGGGGGGTGAGGATATAGCATGCACCAAGCAGGAAAGGGATCTTGGAGTTATCATCTCTGATGACCTCAAGGCAGGGAAACAGTGTGACAAGGCAGCAGGTAAAGCAAATGGGATGCATAGGCAGGGGCATCACCAGCAGGAAAAGGAGGTCATAATTTCCACTATACAAGACACTAGTGAGGCGCACCTGGAGTACACTGTGCAGTTCTGGAGACCTTACTTACGTAAGGACATAGACAGGGTAGAGAAGGTTCAGAGGAGGGCAACACAGATGGTGCATGGATTGCATCACAAGTCCTATGAGGACAGGTTGAAGGCCCTGAACATGTACTCCCTGGAGGAGAGGAGGGAGAGAGGGGATATGATAGAGACATACAAGTATCTTACAGGGAGGAACAGGGTGCAGGAATGCACTATTTTTAGGCAAAAGATGTTCCAGGACTAGAGGGCATGGGATGAAGTTGGAGGAGGACGATTCAGAGGAAACATGAGGAAGAATTTCTTCACAGAGCGGGTGGTGGACAAGTGGAACACCCTGCCAGAGGAAGTGGTGGGGGCTGAAACAATCACGGGATTTAAGAATGCATGGGATAGACATAAAGGAATTCTGGAGGTCAGTGGTAAGGGGCAACAGACTTCCTGGAAAACATAAACTGAACTTATAAACTTAAATGGGCAGACTGGGTGGGCCATAGGCCCTTATCTGCCGACACTGTCTATGTATCTATGTATCTACAATTAATGTCTTAATCAGACCTATCTCTTCAGCATTTGTTTGTTTTTTGCAGTTAATCTTTTTATTATTTTCAGTAAAGTACAGCAGTAGAAACTTCAAATTCAGATTTTAAATATGCAAAATTTCAACATCACAGTACAAATTAAGACACATGCAGGGAAAACAGATGTCTTATCACATGACATACAGTACATGTTCTACATGGTTTATTGATCACTTCCAAACCTTTCTTGTACCTTAATATAACAACACAGAGTGGTTGTACAGTCACGGAGGAGAGGAGAGGGGACTAGTGACTCTCAGAGAACATTTTATTGCAGGAAATGATGAAGCTGGCATATGTATGGGCAGGGTGGGAGAGGATACTCTTCTAAGTAGGCACCAAACTCCCAAGGCCTTGACCTAGAAGTGACATCTGATGAGATTAAAACATTTATAGGGAAGAGTTCTGCTTCAAGGGGATCTTCATGAGGTCTTTCCTACAGGCTACAGCAATGAGTTTAGATCAGAAGGTTGTGAATTGGAAGTATGGGCCCCAAATTTGCTGTGACCTAGTTGGTTTTTGCAAAAAGAAAAAGAGCAGGCATGTGTTATCTGCTAGGCCCTCAAGCATTTTAAACCACTCCCCTATTGTTGGAATGTTAGATGTTCTCTATCTCTGCAATAGTAGCCTTTTCGCCTCTACTGACATTTGCAGTACCCACTGTAGCTGTACCTTTGTGAGTTGTCCCTGAGGGGCAGCAGTCTCAGTGAAGTGTTGGAGGGTATGTTGGTTTCTAGGATGTCAGAGCAGGCTTTGATTACTTGTGTCCAAAAGGGTTGCATGTATTGGCAGTCCAATAATATGTGCAGTAGATCCACTGCCATAGCACCACACCTCCAGCACTGATCATTGGACAAAAGCTTCATTTTGTAGAGGATGGAAGGGGTGTGGTATCACAAGTGCAGTATCTTTTTTTGAATTAGTTGGCTTTTCTGATCTTTGCATGCACTTTCTGAGAGCTTCCAACAGTTAGCCCATTCATTATCACTGATCTGGATCTTCTGCATCCTCTGCCATCTGTCATGGGCCTGGCTAGATGGGTCTGGGGTAGTCATTTTAATTGCTGTTTGTAGTTTCCCATTTAAGCCCTTCAGCTGCTTAGTCCGTGCTGCAATAAATACGGAGGCCTTGGGGATGGGGATGGCATTTCTACACACTATGCACCGGCATTGATACTTTAGTCCTGATAAATATAGACTTCTAATTTGGAGGAATCTCCAAAAATCAGACCTAGGGAGGCCATACTTATGTTGTAGTTGCTAGAAGGAGTACATAATGGAATTACCTGGTACCAAGAGGTCCTTAATAGTAGAGATCTGTTTCCCACTCCAAGACTCCCAGTTTATCAGCTGTTTATCAGAAGGAGGGGGTTATACCAAAGGGGGGTAAATATTCCAGGATGCAGGTACATATTTGACTTTTTCCCCACCTTCATAGGGGCTGCAAATGCTGCCTTTATGATGAGCCAGGAATGGGATCCATTTGGTAGTGGAGATGTAAAATATATAACTGGGTTTATGCCCCCGAGGACAGCCATGTCAATGTGGGTCTGAGTCTGTTTTTTTAAACATTCGCATATTCATTGCCATAAGGCTGGAAACTGAGAAATGTTTAAGTGTGGCAGGTTCCACCCTCCTCTTTCTTCAGGGGCCCTTAGTTTAGTTAGGCTGAATCTAGGCCTATTTGTACCCCACAAAAAGTCCTTCATTATTTTCTCTAACTTGAGGAACCAGGACTGTGGAATTTCCACAGGAAGATGTGACAGTAAAGGCTGCTATTTTCCCGACCACAGATAGATTTAAATGAGTCCATCTTCTTGTTTCATTTTGAAGCTTCTGAATGAGGGGGGTTAGATTGGCTGGAATCAGCTTGCCTAGGTTACTTGGTATTTAGATCCCTAGATATTTGATACCTTTAGTGTTATAACTTATTCCTGCTGAATACACCTTAGGAGAGGCTGGGAGTGGATTGAGAGGAGAATTTCAGAGTTTATAATATTTGTGCATAGGACTGATAGTGAATCAAAGGAGCTGAGAATTTGGAGGATGTATGGGAGGGAGGATTTCATGTCCTCTGGCAGTAAGAGCCAGTCATATTCATACAGTTTTGTTTTGAATTCCAGCTTTCCCACCCTTGTGCCCCTGATCTGTGCATGGGTCCTGATGGACATTGCTAATGGTTCCATTGCCAAGACAAACAACAGGAGTGAGAGAGTGCACCCCTGTCTCGTCCCTCTATGTAGTTGGAAGGGCTCAGAGAGGACATTATTAGTAAGAAGGCTGGTCTTCAGCATTTGTAAGGGAATGTACATTATCCCAAAAATGCTGATCATTAGATAAATTCAAATCCAATTGTTTCTTTAAAAAAGTCAGACTTAGCTGATCTAATCAAATACTATCAGTGGAACAGGACTTATAAGCAACTCAGGCCATTTTTCTTTGCTTTATTCATTGTTTTATATTATTTGAAAACTATTTATTAAGGGCACCCTGAATTCTAACCAAGCATTTAGGAAAACATTTCTCTTGAAACAGAATTAACTGATGATAAAAAATAGATCTAAAGTTAAATCAACATCTGGTATCAAATCTATGTAAGGCCAATCGATATTGGATATCTCAGAAAACAAAACATCTTGATTAAACTTTTTTAAAATTATGAAATTGAACTAAACGAGATGGAACTCTAAGTAGTCTGAATGTTAGGACACAGCAAGTGGCCGAATGGTCACTAACTGCATCCTCAAGTATACTAGCAGATGATATTTTATTTTCCTGGCTAGTTAAAATCCAATCCAGTAAGGAATGGTTAGAATTACCAGAGTTTAATTTAGTAGGGTCTCTTATTAATTGAACCAAATGGTAAGATTGCAATACAGCCTCATAAGATAACTCACTGTCATTAAACCAATTTAAATTCATATCACCAATTGCAATAAAATCATATAATTTAATAAGAGGTTCTGCAAACTCCAAAAAAAATGTACCAACCCTAGCAAACCACACTGAGTGGGTTATATAAACATCCTATAATGATAAATTTTTGCCCACCTAAAACCAAATGAAAAAAGCCATTAATTCTGACAACTTTTCATAGCACTATTAGAAACCATGTTGACCAGTAGATCTTTAACATACATGACCCCACCCCCCTTTTTATCTGAGCTTTTCAAAGGGTAAAACTGGGTTGTTGTCCCTCCCAGAGAAAGGAGAGCATCTCCAGTCTTTGGAGTTTTGTGTCCAGGATAAGTAATGGGGTGTTGTTAAGGCTAAATAAGAATTTTGGGAATGCCATAATTTTGTATGCAGTTATTCTCCCTCCAAAGGTGAGGCTGAGTTTCTTCCATGTTGGAAGTCAACTTTAACTTCTTTAATTAGTGGGTTAATATTAAGGTCCACTATATGCTCTAAGTATGTGGGGACGATCACGTCCAGGTATTTAATCCAGTTAGGAGACCATTTCATATTCAGGAGTAGGACTTGCGCTGGTTGGCATTTATTATTTAGAGGCAATACTTCTATTTTACACCAATTCACTTTCTACCCAGAGATCTGGCTGAAGTCATTCAGCAAGTTCAGGGTGTATGAAAAGGAAACTGCTGGGTCTGATATGGCCAGAAGTAGATAATCGGCATAGGCCTACATTTTGTGCCTGTCACCATCAATGCTTATGCCCTCTATGCCTGGTGATTACCTTATTTTCCCAAGCAAGGGTTCCAGTGCAATAGGATACAGCATTGGGGAAATTGGGCATCCTTGCCTCATCCCCAACTGAGAGGGATGCTAGGGGAGATCAGTCCACTGGTGAGTGAAGAGGCCTTGGAGTTTGAGTAAAGAAACCTTATCCAGTTATTGAAGGACTGCCCAAAGTCCATAGCTTCCATAGCCTGATAATTGTACTCCCATTCCACAGAGTTGAAGTCCTTCTCTGTGTCAATTCTGAGTAGCACTGTGGACTCAGTTTGATGAGATGTGGCCCATATCATATTTATGATAACCCTGAAGTTGTCCATAGCCATTATTCCCTTGACACCTTGACAAAGCCACTTTGATGGTGTTCCACTATATGAGGGATGACCTCCTTCAGTCGGAAGGCTAGCAACTTGGCTAGGATCTTAACACCTACATTTAATAGGGAGATAATCCAGTAATTGTTTGGGTGGTGAGGGTCCTTACCAGGCTTTCAAAGGAGGTTAATCAGAGCCTCTGACATAGACTGTGTGAGCTGTTTCTCGGAAGCTGCAGCTGTGTATATGTCTAACAGTCTGTTCTCAAGGGCAGGGAAGAAGGCCTGTTAGAGCTCCATGGGAAAGCCATCCATTCCTGAGGTTTTTCACTTTGGTAGTACCTTGTCAGCTGCTTGGATCTCCTGCTTCATGAAAGCAGCATCCAGAGACTGTGTCTGTGCTTGTAGAAAAATGTCAGGGTAGCATCCCCTAGGAAGTCCTGCAGCTCCTGTGTGGAACACCCTTTGTGAGACTTATAGAGGTCTGAGCAATATGCTGTAAAAGCGTTATTTATTTCAACCTGCCTAGTTGCCACCTGACAAGATGCTGTGTTAAGACTAGTGATATGTAATGCTTGCTGTTGCATTTTAGTGCAGTATGCTAAGAGTCTGCTGGCTTTTTCTCCTGACTCCCACACTGGGAGTGGGCAGTCTCCCACACCACTTTCTGAGCTGCCATGTGGGGCAAGGTATTGATTTGGAATTTGAAGCAGGGGATAAATTCAGGAGGGATATGAAGAACTGCTTCTTTACAGAAAGGGTGGTGGATGCCTGGAACAGCCTTCCAGCAGAGTTATGGGGGGTGAAAACAGTGGTGGGGTTAAAGAATGCCTGGGACAGGCACAAGGGAATTGTAGGGGTAAAGAAGGGAGGGGGAGGAGATGGAGTCATAGATAAAGTTGGGTCTGCAGCAAAATATCAAAGTAAAAAAAATGGGCACTGGGTGGTCCCAGCAGCCCTTATCTGCTGACACATTCTATGTTTCTTTCATTCTGTGAGCTCTAAGATTTATTAAGCAATAAGGCAAAGCCTAATGTTCTAATTAATCGACCGCTGGGGGTGTAATGTGGTATGAGGTGCAGCCAAGTGTCCTATTACCCCCAGAGGGTGATTAACAAGAACATTAACATAACCCCTGGGAGGGCCTTATTGCTACTATTATACAGGGGGAAAGTGTTTAAAACATACTGTACTTTATACTGTGTTTTATTTCATTAAGAAAGAGGATTTAAGTTAAAATAGTCCATCCCCCTTACAGTACCTGCTGATTCTGACTGAAGAATGTGGAGTTGCTTTCAGTATGGTACCCATGGCAATGATTTTCCCCAAAAGTTCATTACAGTAGCAGGCAGTGAAAATCGCATGTGCTCAACACTTGTGGAGAATGCACATGCATTGTTGAGGTGCTCACTGTGTTGCTGTGGCAACAATCAGTGATAGAAATGTGCTTTTAAAATAAAAAAAATAACTTTCACACTATGAAAGAAGTCTGTGCTCCACACTACTGATCAGAGACTCTAGGGCATTTATTACAACCACCCCACCTGCCTGTGAGCTTGCTCTGAATTAGGCACTGTCATGAACCCACTCCTGGGGGCTAGGTCCACTGGGCTCACAGTGCCCACCCCTAAGTGCAATCTGTGATGGGGAACAGGAATAACCTCCAAGTGTCCATTCAGAGTGCTCACCGAGTTCATGACTGAACACTCACCAAGAGGTCCCAGGGCTTCCTCTCTATTCTGGGTAAGGGCAAAATACTGTCTCAAGTCTGTAGCCAGCTGAGAACTCTCCTCAGTTGCTGTTCAGAGAGGGGGCCCAGGTGTTACAAGCTCTTCTGGATTTCCCCTCATTATTTGATTGTGTCCTCTCCCATGGGGTGTGCAGCACCTAGTTCCCCCTTACAGACTCCTCCTCCTGATACCTGTGTATTCTCCCCTACTTTAGGCACCCAGATCCCCTTGCAGGATCCCTAGTCTTCTGTAGCAATGGTGACACCTTGCATTTACCAGGTTGGTCTCAGAACTGAATAATCATCTTACCTGTATACACACAAACTCACTCACAGGCAGCTTTAAAAGCAAAGTGCTTTATTAAATTACTTAAATATTTTCATACAAAAGATTCAGAAATTTGGTTACAAGACAACAAAACAAAAGTTGGAAAATATACGTAAAACAAACTGTAAACTTTTAACTATCTAGTTTTCTACCTGGTTCATGGATGATCAAAGTCCAGAAAAATAAATTAGTTTGCAAACACCCAGTTCTCTCTTGCATTCATTGGTCCTTAGTCTGTCTCTGTGGCAGTCTTGCTTGGTGTGTGACAGGGACAGTGTCCCAAGAAAGAGTGTGCAACATGCCCTGATCTGAGGGCTTTAAATACCTTTGGTCCATGCAGTCTGTAACTCTCTGGTGGCCTTATCTTTTTGGGGCCAGCAGGGGTCTCTCTTTTTTAAGTGAACCATATTTTTGATTAGTTAGTTTTTCTTACAGTTCCAATATCCTTTGATCGTCCTTCATCCTTCCTGACTTCTTCTAAATGGAGATGAATTATAACACCTGAAGTATATTCACACTAGACTTCCAGTGTAGCTATTCCTCTCCTTCCTGCCACCTAATAAAATGAAATTATGCCAGGACAGTTCCTGCAACCTAAAGTACTTTTAATTTTAAGTGTAAGTTTATAATGGGGGGGGGGGGTGCTTCTCCATTCCTGTCACTTTATGATACTCCTGCCTTTGAAATGTAATTTTCAGCTTCCTGGCAAGTATGCCTTTCTCAGATCACAGAATACCAATTCCCTCTGCATGTAACCCTTTTAAAAAACATGGGCATCTTTTGGCAATCCTTAGTTCTGGCCTGTCTGGTACTTTGATACATAACCAAGTTCCTCTGCATGTAACCCTTTTAAAGCATAAACAAAAATTACAGAAAAAAATATTACAAAGAAATATATTTGCAATATTACACTGCAGTGGCCAAATCGCCAAAGGCACCACCACTTCACATTTTGATCCACATCATGGCTGTTAATTGAAAGACCCCTGCCCTTCCACCCGACCACTCTGAAAACAGCTCTGTTTGCTAAGCCCCATCATGGCAATTTAATGAACCCGTGAGCCTGCTTGCCCGCATGCCAGCTTGCTCTATAACCAGCTGTGCTTGTTTTGTTTTTAGATTGCACTGAATCACCCTGTTTACCAAGGCATGCCCCTTTAAGTCTGTCTGAGAAGGCTGATATTTGCTGTCCTCAGTTTAGCCCACTGAATCAATGATGCAGTTTGTGTTAGCACCTTGGGGGAGTCAGGAGTCGGGAGTCGGGCACAGATATCCAGGTAAATCATGTGGTCATAAAAAGGGAAGGCTCCAGGTTCACGTTTCAGATATGGGTCAGTATACCGACATGGGAAGACTAATACTGTGTGTAACAGCAGCACTTGAGGAGAGTGTAGCAATAATGCTTAGCCCTTTTTTTTTATATTCAGCAAGTTGTGATGGGAATCTTTTTTTTTTTTTTTTTGCTCTGTCAGCCTTAGTCTAATGGCATCTGTAACTTCCTGGCATAGAATGCTGGAAGGTAAGTAGGACCTGGTATTTCTTAAAATTAATGTTCCTATAATGAGGCTGCACAAGTATGTTATTAAGTAGATTAAGATAAGACTCTCAGAATGCTGACAGCCAATAAGAATGCAGCATTCCTGAGACACTTATAATAATTTATTTTTATTTATTTTAATTTTCTTAACTGAGTAAGTCCAATGCGGCAGATATCCCTTTTTCAGGGGTGACCTGGAATTAGTTACGTAAAAGACAACAGTCAATTATAAATTACATTGCAATGATACAGGGATACAGCAGGGGATACATCCATGGAACAATACAATTTTGTTAATTTCAGTGTGGAATTTTACAGGACAACATGAAAGAATTTCACCAGGTAGACATAGTCAAACCTAGTGTGTGCTGTTCTGCCTTAGATTAAGACATTGTACTGAGCTGCTATCTCTCTCCAGCTGTGATGGCTCTATCCTTGAATATGTAACTACCTTTATATACCTTGGAATTACACTTGACCCCTCTCTGGACTTTGCCCAGCACATTTCAAACACCTGTAGAGCTGGAAACTGCAAGCTTTGCCTGGCCTTTAAAACTAATTATGCCCTCACACCCTCTGCCAGGATTGCCATTGCACAAGATGTCCTTCTTCCCACCCTCAACTATGGCTCTGTCACCTTTGTAAGTGCTGTCAAAGCTAATCTCCATAAATGGGACACCTCCTATAACAATATTTATCATTCCACTCTGCCCTCTTATCACCTTACCTGCCATCATCAGCTTTACAGTGGTCTGAACTGGCTATCCCCTGAGGCTAGCTGCTCCTATGCTCTTGGCACCTTAATTGATAACATTGTTAGAACTGGGGTGCCTTCCTCCATAACTTTACTGCTGACTCATCCAAGCCTTCATTACCCTCTTCATTCTGGAGATCAGTCTCTACTAACTGTTCCCAGGTGCAGGCCGACCATGGGGTCCCAGGTTTTCTCCTACCTTGCCCTGTATTTTTGGAACTGCCTGCCTATGTCTGTCTGACTTTCTCCTTCCCATGCCCATTTCAAAAAGGACCTTCACCATCACCTCCTAGTCTCTGACTCCTATAACTACGTCCTTCCTCATTGATCATCCTACCTATACTACCTGACTTCTGTTTGTCCTTGCTGCCTAGCCTGGTGTGCTTATGTATGATGCCACCTGTCCGTTTTTAGCCACTTTGTTTTAGATTCACTTCTGTGTTTGCTGTTTTGTAATTGATTTTTTTCCTGTTACACTGTATCTAGTTTCATATTGTTTTGTAGCTGTATTTACTTTGCCCCTTACTTTATACATTATACTATATTGCACTGTGTTTCATTATTATGTATGGTTTCTCTTTGTAACCTTGCGTTTATTCATTCAACTACCTTTGTATTCTGTTACTACTGGAGTTTACCTTTCACATTGTTTACATCGATTTCGTCTCTGTTCTATGTATCATGTATTGTTCTTATTTATTTATTTATTGAAGGTATCAGAATTACGATCCTTTGAGTCAGAGATTCCTTTTCAGAGACTCCACTTCAATATGACAACAATTTGACATACATAAGGTTGGAAAATACAAAAATGGGTGAGTGAGGTATGGTATGTAAACATTTTAACATATAATAATGGATAAGAGAATTATATAAACATTTTAGCATAGACATAGGCAGGGAGATACAATAATTCCTAAAATAAGAATATAAGCATGATAAAGTGACTGAGATTATATTTGATATTGCACTGACAGGATTAAAGGGGGACCGAGGACTGCATGGGTAAGCATGTAGAGATTAGATAGGACAAGGTCCATTGTCAGACTCGTACTTTCCCAGATCATGCCTGAAAATAGGCACATTTAATGTCTAGTGCACTTACCTGGTTATCAAAACTAAATAAACAAGTAAATAAACAGTTTTGATGTGAACATTTTTCCAAGACAATATGTAAGGAATTCAGTAGACATGGCAAGCAGTTCAGAAAATTACGTACAAGTGTAGGATGTTACAAGGGGAAAATTGGTTTTGAGGACGCTTTTAAATGCCCCAAGAGAGGTACATGGTTGCAATGGGACTAGGAGGCCATCCCATATCCCAAGCCAGTTTTTGTGGTGGGTTGATGTGGAGTTGTAGGTGTTTTCTTTCTGCTTAAGCTTAGATTCCAACTGAGTGAGAAACGTGCCAGTCTCTGTTTTAAGGCATGAGCAGAACAGCATATTACCCTTTCATGAAAAGAAGTTTTAAAGGCATCCCATAAAGGGTGTTATGTTAAAATATGTTCTGATTTCCTTCTCTAACCGTTTTGCATATGCTTTCTCTTGAAGTAGGAAGCTATTAAGACGCCCACCTCAGTGTGGAGGTAGAGTTAGGGTTTAGGATTAATGATAAATGCACACAGCCATGATCAGAAATGATAATGGGCCCTATCCAGGCATCTTGAAATGAGCAGAACATAATGTCTGGCATGATGAAGTAGTCTATTCTGCTATTGTACCCAGTGAAGTGAAAGTTAAAGTCCATACCCGAAGGTGAGTGGTTCTCCAAGGGTCTGCTTGGTGGAATTTCTGAGAAAGCAGATGCAGTGCTTCCAGGGATTTGGTGGGAGGAGTATAGATACACCTTAGCTTGTTGAGGAAAGGGTCCCATACTTCACTGAAATCCCCTCCCAGTATGAGATGATCTCCTGATAAGAGCATAGCAGACTGGGCTTGTGTCACCTCCAAGAAAAAGGAACTTGTGTCTTCATTAGTGGCTTAGATGTTGTCAACTGCTAAGGTACAATTTGCAGCTGCATCAGCACCCATCTACCTTCCTTGTTTTGAGAGGTGTTGAGTATTTGAATAGTTAGCTTCTTATGAAGGAGGATTGCAACCCCCCTAGCTTTAGAGTGTAGGAGGTATTCTCAACATACCCTACCCACTTCCACTTGAATTTCTGTGTCTTAGTGGGCAGGAGGTGTGTTTCCTGTAACAGCCCAATGTCATGCTGTTCTAGTTTAAGGTAAGAATGCACCTGTTTGTGCTTGATAGGGGAGTGGAAGCTCTGAATGTTCCAGGAAATAGACTTTAATGCTGCAACTATATGGCTTCTCTTCTATCTGGCGGCCTAGGGTAGTGTGCTGCAGGAGATATTAGTCGATGCATAGTAGTCTGACACCTTAAAGGAGTAGGAGTCAAGTGCAAGATGCAATTTGTAGATGTTCCAGTCCCGGGGGGTGGGCTTTCAGTTATCCATACTTGTGGATCTAGCATGTGTTGCAAAGAAGGGAATACAGGTAGACAAGCATTAACTATGCAATTAGCTAAAAACAAGTCTAAACTGGAGGTACGAGTAAAAGCTGATATATGAACAAGAATAAAATTGCTGGACCAAATCCAAAACCAAGATAAGACATTGGCAACAGTGCTAACTTGGTAACACATTAACTCTAACTTGTGTAACTGGGTCACTGTGTAACTTTCAGTTACTACCCCTGCTTGCAGGCTCAAGCAAGGTTGAGGGGCCTGGGCTCTATTTTGGATGGAAAGGGGACATACTTTCCCAAATAAAGTTAGTTACCATGAAGCCACCACTCAAAGCTAGAATATAGTGGGCCAGCTGTCTGTTTGGTACAACCCCCTGGGATGCTGTACCTACCCACCTCCCTTTGCAGTCACCCCACACTTGGAGTAAAAACAACAGATGCAATACTTTACTGTGCATGCAAATAATGGGTATCACTAATAATATGCTCATGGACAGTATTAAAAAGGTTAACCAATAATTTGTTTACAAAGAGGTAGGAAAAGGGAAAGAGAACAAGGGGTGCAGAGGTTAAACACACTTTGATGGCATAGAAAAGCAACAGTATGCAATAATCAATAGCTCCCTGGGCCAAGGTAATTGTATGATCAGACTGGCCTATAAACAAAATAGCAGTCTGAACAATGTAATTGCCCACCCCCAAACCAGCATATACAACAGCACAGATTTAAACCAACCCACTCCTGTCTGGTACCAGATTTCTTCAGTTCACTGAAAAGTGAGCTCCTACAGTCTGTTCTGAGTAACCAGTGGACTAGTTGCAGGTCTATACAGTACAGCTGGTTGGCCGACGTCAGTGAACTTTTAAACAAGTCAGATTATATTCAAATCCCTTTCTGGACTTGTAGCTACTAACTACTTGGCAAACTTGGCAACTTCAGGCTCAGTGATCCAACTCAGTAACTCTGTGGCAACTATTTTACAAACTTACCCCAGGCTCAGGGCAAGCTCTGATTTTGCTCATGGTTCTGCTAAACAGTCTTTGACGTGTTGGGCTGAAACTCTTTCAGGTGTTGGATCTGGGGTGCTTTGAACCAGTAGCAGACTCAACTGGCTGGAAGAAATTAGCATGCTTTGGCATCTTGTCACTTCTCTGCATCCCTTGCAGTTTTAAGTAGGATGGACCTCTCTGAGATTTTTGCAGCTTTAAGCAGGATCAGTCTTAAGGATGAGGGTCACACACCTCACCCACCTGTCAAGAAATCCACCCCTCAGGGCAAGGTGATAGGCAGTGTCTGACTGTGACACTACCCAGCCAATTCCCTGGACCATTCACTGATGGTGGGTCTTCTCAGAGGACCTCAGGAGCAAATAGTCTCTCACCCACTCTGCAGGCTGGCAGCAGTGGGAACTTAGATCAACAACTGGATCCTCACTTGATCTGAAGTAGGATTTAGTCTTTCAGTGCCCTGGCAGACTTTAGGCTAGAAAACCAAAACAGCTTTCCACAGGTTTCTCTGGCTCTCCAAATGATGAAGGTTTTTAAACAACCCCCCCTGGTACTTGGTTGGTTTAACCACAGGCAGGCTTTCTCTCTGAGCAGGAGACAACAGTCAAGACCCTCATCACAGCTTGAGGGTTTCCAACAGACTACCTTGAGCAATAATTGTCCCCAGGGTCTGAAGAGAGAATAGCAGCTTCCCATTGTCCGAAACAGCTGTCTGTCTACAGAATTAATATGTATAAGGGTCATTCGATGCCTAATTGGTTGGCTGTAAAGGCGTCAACTCACAGTCCTCTCCTACTCCCAGGAACCTCCTTCCTGTAGTCCTTTGGGCTCCTTGACTCCCATTGGCAGCTTGGCAGGTCAAAAGCCTGTAGAACAGTTTATACAAAGTCCCATCTTTAAGTTTATTTTGGAAAGCTTCTGTCCAGTTTTAACAAATACTGCCCCAGGGTTTGGTTGCTGCCCCTCTTCCCTATTGTCCAGTGGCAGAGTGGACACAACAGGGGCTCATTCTTACTGTCACAAGTGCTGTAGTGCTGTCTCCCTAGATGGCAGGCAGGGATTTCATAGATATAGCAGCTAGACTGCTTCTTAAAGTGGCAGCACTTAAAAGCGCTTCCGCAGAGCTCTATTTTCTTTTGTTCTGCTCCTTCCTGTGTGCTTCCCGACCCCCAATTATCATTTCTGGGGTTCCTGTGGGTCTGAGCACACAAAGGGGAGCAATGAAGAGCCACTAGAGCAGCTTTGATACTGAGCACCATAGCGCTCCTTCAGAGTAAGCAAACTGCCTGCCAGCTCACACGTTTCTGCACACATTGAGCTGTGCAGTGCTTGCCATGCTGCTTTACTGCCACACTGGTGGTTTCAATTTATAACTCTTCATTCTGTGGTCCCCACAGAGGATCACTACAACAGGGTTGGCAGAAGAATAATAGGAGGTGCCCATGGAGCAGGACTGGCAGGACCAGGTGGCCAGGGAGCAAACAAGGTAAGCCCCACCCATGGGGGGGGGGTTACACTGGTTAAAAGTAAAAATGTATGAGCAATACCATAAGGAGAGGTACTAATAGCAACATAGGCTTTGGAGATGGGAACCACTCCAATAAACTGGTATCACACCCAGAGCAGATTACCATAATAGCTAGAAGAGAAAACTGCTTCCTTTCTCTGGCAGAGGATGAGCGAATGCATTTCCAGAACAAGCATCTATGGGCAGGTTCAGCCACATGCACAGTCACTTGTTACTGTCAAGGTACAGTGTGCTGGCAGGTGGTGCCAAGGTGCTCCATTGGTTTATCCTGCCAAGGAGCTCTCTTAGAGTAGTTAGAGGACTTGGGCTTTCCTAAAATTCAGGAGAGCAGAGTGGGAGGTAGGTTTAACCAGAAGGGGGGGGGGAATAGGGAGAGGAGGGTGGTAGAAAGGAGAAGGATGGAATGGTTGGGACAAGAGACCAGCAGGGAAGGGAAGGGAAGAGTATTTGCCAGATATAACACTTGATTTCCTGAGCGGGGCTCACAGAGAGGTGTTAAGCTGCAGTCACACTGCCAATTCTTTCTCACTGGGTTCTTTTTTTGTCTAGTTATTTAACCAGGTGAGACACACTAAGCTGAAAGCTTTTTTACAGGCGCAACCTGGGAACACAGGGAAGTTAAGTGACTTGCTCAGGGTCACACAGTATGGTAGTGGAAGCTGTGGGATTCAAACCCAGGTCTGGTCTGCTGGATGTCACCAGATTTGCAGCTCAGAGCCTTAAACCACTGCGCTATACTGCCTCCCTCATGGTTCATGGCAATACATTCATTTCTGGCACAAGGGGGGCCACTTGAGCCTCCCTACATCCACAGGAACCTCAGATCGGGGCCTATGACTAAGAGGGGTATCATGCATGTGAGACCACCCAGGCTTCCTCAGATTTCCAGAGCAGGAATGGAATAGGATAGCCAAGAATATAAGTTTAAACAGGGCATTAAAGAACACTGTGCATCAGTGCTACATGAACTGCATTCTAATGGTGCGTATGTTGTATCAGCTCTGCGATGCTCTTTCAAGATGGAAATAAGAGAGGGGGGGATTAACTTTGCTACTAGCTCTTCTGCATCCCCATTAGCTTGGTACACAATCTCTTTTTTTTCAGTTTAGAGTTTATTGAAGTTTTATAATACAATATAATCGTAAGAGGTTATCCATACAGTATCACATTGACCACATATTCAAGACAAAATTATAATCTATTATTATACTAAAATTGCATATACAGCGAAGAACAAAAAACATTCATGTAAAATAGAACATTCATATCTAAGAGCAGAGGGCTAAGAAAAGACCCCAAATGTCAAAGAACACCTCATTTTTATTGTTAAATGCATAACAAATTATTTTATTATTTGCAACCCCTTCTAGGCTGCTAATGCATTGCTGCATGGATGGAATGTTTGGCTCCTTCCAGTTCTTAAGAATAAGCCTTTTAAAGGCTAGGGTTATAGTCAAGACCCATATAACACCATTGTTTTGGAATGTTTTGCAGGGTGCTAGTGTCCCCAAGAACAAAAAACACAGGGGAGAATGGGAGAGGTAGGTCCAAAGTGGTTTGGCTTAAATTATGAATTTGCTTCTAACACTCTAGTATCTCCTTGCAGTTCCACAGTAAATGCATAAGGCCTGCATTCTATACTCCACAACTCCAACAATGATCATTGTTAGACAAGCCAAGGGCACAGAGTTGCTTAGGGAAGTAATAAAAATAATGTAAAACTTTGACTTGCATAAGTCTCCCTTGAACCTCTTTGGAGGCCTTGATTGCATTCCCCCATGTTTTATTCCAAGAGCTTATAGAAATTAACAGGCCTATATCTTTCTGCCACTTCAACCTAGCTTGTTCTGTTATAGAAACATATACCTCATTTAACAATTTATATAGTAAACCAAAACCTTTAGGAAGGTAAGCTAACTTGAAAAGAGTATCCCAAATGGACATAGATTGAACCCTATAACTTGAATCCAATAATGTGTTGTGAAGGAAGCTTCTTATTTGCAAATAAAAGCAAAATCACATTTGTTTAACTGGAACTTGGTTCTTAAGTCATCAAAGGACATTAGTCTATTATTAGTATCCAGTCAGTCACCCAACACTTTAATGCCTCTAGTCTTTCATCCAATGTCTTTCAACCCTTTGTAATTTGAATTCCACCATAAGGGCATAAAGTGTAGAGGTCAAACTCAGCTTTTTTGAGGAGATTGAATTTTTTACATACCATCACTGAAATTTGAAGAACCGGTTGGTTCGACAGATAAGGAGGGGTGTGAGTGAAGAATAAATCTGGCAAATCTAGGGGGGTTACTAGTTCCTTCTCAATTTTGACCCATAGAGGAAAGTCCCTGTTATCCCTTTGGAGGAACCAGGTAGCAGCTTGTTTGAGTTTATATGCCCCTGCCGCCATGATAAAGCTAACCCACCATTCAGAACTGGGGCTCTAAGTTTAGATTTGGAGAGTCTAGGAGGCTTCTCATCCAACAAAAAAGAGGAAATGATTCTTTCAATTTTATTAAACCAACTAATCGTAATATTTGCCACAAAATTGTTCATAAAATAAAACAGTTTGGGGCAAAAAACATTTTCAGAGCATTGATTTTCCCCCACAAAGATAAGTGCAGCTTAGACCACCTACCCAGATCTGCTTTAAGTTCATTAATCATTTTTGATATATTATGATCTAAAATTGTCCTAATCGAGTTGAAAAGATCGACCCCTAATTAAGTTAATCCCTCACTTGGCCATCTAATATCAGGAATGTTATCTAGTTTTGCTTTTTCTGAATTAGAGGAACATAACATCAAACACTCCATTTTAGCCAATTAACAAACAGACCCGAAATGTCACCAAAAGACTGCAGTATTTCCTTGACATTTTGCAATGAAAGATCAGGCTGGGTCAAGGTTAAGAAAATATAATCTGCAAAGGCCAGGACTTTATTATTATATTTCCCCATTTGAACTCTATAAATTCTGCTAGAGTGCATGATCCTTCTAATGAGTGGTTCGATGGCAAGCACAAAAAGTAACAAGAGAGAGAGAGGGCATCCTTGTCAAGACCCCCTGTCTAACTTAAAGGGTGACGATCTGAGGCCATTTGTAACTATACAAGTCCTGGGGCAGGCATATAAGGTTTGTATCCAGTTGATTATGCCAGGTCCTAGATTGTATACTTTTAAAACATTAAAGAGGTAGCCCCATTCTAGTGAATCAAAGGTCTTGCCTATATCTAGGGATATACTGTAGCTATTGAGGGAGAATTGTTATTTTTTTCCAGTTGTGTAGACCAAAGTACAGTAAATAGTCTGTGGAAATTGCCTGCAGTTTGTCTTCCCTGAAGAAAGCCTACTTGTTCGTTACCTATCAGTTTATTAAGAAATTTAGAAAGCCTGACAGCTCATGTTTTTGCTAAGATTTTGTAATCAAAATTCAAAAGGGAAATGGGTCTATAGTTACTGCAGTCCAGAGAATCTTTTCCTTTTTTACTTTACAGAGATATGCAGGCCTCATTCATGGAATCTAGTAACAGCCTATCTTTGAAGGAGTATTGAAATGTTTCTAGCAAGTAAGGGGCAATTGCGTTGTTAAGGTATTTATAAAACTCGCTCAGAAGTCCATCAGGGCCTGGTGTTTTTCCCATCGGCACCTTTCAATAACTTTGGATATTTCTTGCAGAGAAAGGGGTTTGTCCAGTTGCTGCTTATCAGAGGGAGACAAAGAGGGAAGCTGTGTTCTGCTAAGAAAATCTGGTATAAGATCTACCTGTACTATATCCTGAGATTTGTACAAGTTTTCGTAAAAGGCCTTAAGACAGTTATTGATTTCCTTCACATTGTGTGTTACTTTCCCGGCTTTATCTCTGATTCCTTTTATATTGTTCTGGTTCTGTAACTTTTGCGATCTATAAGCTAGGAGCTTACTCGATTTTTCAACAGACTCCCAATAGTTTTGTTTAACTCTTTTCAGATTGGATTTTAATAATTTCATATCTTAGGCCTCAAGCCCTATATAGTAAATCTTTTGTTTACTGGATTTTGCTTCGGTTCAGATAAAATTCTATTCAGTTCAGATTCTTTATTTTCTAAAGTTTTTCATTTCTCCTTTTATTGATGCAAAACTAATAATATATCCTCTGATAAAGGCCTTGTCTGTATCCCAAGCTGTTTTAGGTGACATTTCCCCATTGCAATTATTATTAAAATATGTGGCTGTTTCAGCTTTTATCCATGTTTTAAATTTATCATCTTGCAAAAGAGAGGCATTAAACCTCCAGTTAACAGATCTGCCAGATTTATTTTCAAAAAGAATTAAGCTTTCCAGAAGGCAGTGATCCGAAATGAGAATATTCTCATAACTAATATAACATATGTCATTACACAACCCCAAAGACATGAAAATATAGACCAATCTACTTAGCGCACCATGTCTGGCTGAAAGAAATTAGTAATCACGACCCTGAGGATGTATTAACCTCCATGCATCTACTAGTCCTAGATCCCTCAATGTCTGATGAAGAGTATTCTGTGCTATTGATAAATGACCAGGGCTAGAAGAATGGGACCTGTCCAGAACAGGATCCATTACTGTGTTAAAAGTCTCCACCAAGGATAACCTCATAATTTCCCATGTTAGCCAAGGCATAAGCTAGTTTCTGAAAAAATTATTTCAGGTTTGAATTTTGGGCATAGACATTACAAATAGCTATGACCCTCCCATATAAATTCCTCAATAAGATTTGGTATCTGCCCTCTGGGTCTGTAACATGACTATGCTTGACACAATTTACCCCCTTTCTAATTAGTATTGCTACACCTCTTTTTTTTGAAGAAAAACAACAATGACTTACTGAGGCCACCCAACTTCGAGCTAATTTATCACTTTCTTCAGGAATGAAATGTGTTTCCTGAAGCATGGCTGTAACTATTTTGTGCTTATTCAGATGGTTCAATATTCTGTATCTCTTAACAGGTGATCCCAACCCTTTAATGTTCCATGAGACAATGTTGACAGTACTCATAATGAGAGTATTTCCAAATTAATTAACAATTTAAGTAACAGCAATAGAATGTCCTAGACAACAGAAACTAGTAATAATGTATTAAAACACTTCAGTCAATGAGCTTAGCAGAATTAACAATAATAAAACAGATAATACCAATTATGTAAATAGATTAGAATAGAACAGACACTAAAACAAGATCAAACAGGAACAAATGCCCACACTCATTCATACTCAAATACCATGTGGCACCTCTCGCTCACACACAGAACAGACACGGCAAGAAGATGTGAGAATACTCACTGAGAGAAAAGACTCTCAAAGTGATATCACATGACTTTATTTATTTATTTTTCTAATTGCTTAACCAGGGGTGGCACACTAAGCTGAAAGCTTGTTTACAGGTGTGACCTGGGAGCACAGGGAAGTTAAGTGACTTAGAAACATAGAAACGTAGACTTTGATGGTAGATAAGGACCGTTTAGCCCACCTAGTCTGCCCATTTCCCTACCTACAGGATAAGCTGCAGATCCTAGTTAATCAACAGCCTATTTCTTCCTACCCCCCCAAAAAAATTGCCTTATATCTGTCCCATGCATTCTTGAATTCTCCCACAGTTTTAGACCCCACAGCATCCTCAGGAATGCTGTTCCATGCATCCACCATCACCTCTGTGAAAAAATACTTCCTCAAATTGCCCCTGAACCGCCCCCCCATCTTCAAATTGTGTCCCCTTGTTCTTGCACATCTCTTTTTCTGAAAGATGCTACCCTCTTGGACTTTGTTGATTCCACTGAGGTGCTTCAAAGTTTCTATCATGTCCCCCCTCTCCCTCCTTTCCTCAAGGGTATACATATTAAGCTCCTTTAGTCTCTCCTCATATGGCTTCTCTTGCAGACCCTGAACCATTTTAGTTGCCCTCCTCTGAACTGCCTCTATCCTGTCTATGTCCTTGTGGAGATAGGATCTCCAGAACCGGACACAGTACTCCAGATGGGGTCTCACCAACTGTCTGTACAGAGGGATAACAATTTCTTGTTTTCTGCTGGTGATGCCTCTCCCTATACATCCCAGTATCCCCTCAGCCCTCCCTACTGCCTTCTCACATTGCTTGCTAACCCCCCCATTGTGTAATCTTCCCCTGGGTTTTTGTTTCCCAGGTGCATTATTTTGCACTTCTTTGCGCTGAATCCAAGCTGCCACACTTCTGACCATTCCTCCAACCTTGCCAAGTCCCTTCTCATCCTTTCCACACCTCCTTGTGTATCAACCCTGTTGCAAATCTTTGTTTCATCTGCAAAGAGGCATACTTTTCCTTCCAGTCCCTCTGTAATGTCACTTATAAAGACATTAAAAAGGACTGGACCCAGTACTGAACCCTGTGGTACTCCACTAGTGACCCATCTTTCTTCAGAGTGGACTCCATTTACAATTACCTTCTGTGTCCTGTTGTCCAGCCAATGTTTTACCCAGGCTACCTCCCTGGGACCTACTCCCAGGCTGGTTAATTTAACTATTAATCTTTTGTGTGGGACTGTGTCAAATGCCTTGCTAAAATCTAGGTAGGCCATATCCACGGCCCCTCCCTGGTCTATTACTTTTGTCACTCAGTCAAAGAAATCAATTAGATTTATCTGACATGACCTTCCCGCTGTGAACCCATGCTGCCTTGGGTCCTGTGCCCCACTGGCCTCTAGGTACTCAACAATTCTTTCCTTCAGAAGTGAGTCCATCAGTTTCCCTACCACAGAGGTCAAACTGACAGGTCTGTAGTTTCCTGCCTCTGTCTTGTTCCCACTTTTGTGAAGGGGAATCACATCCTCCTTCCTTCAGTCCTCAGGTACCACACCATCCTCCCATAATTTGTTAAAAAGGGTAGTCAGTGGTTTCACTAGTTCTCCCCTTAATTATTTTAGAATTCTGGGGTGAATTCCATCAGGCCCCATTGCTTTGTCCACCTTCAGTTTTAGGAGTTCTTTCAGAACCCTTTCTCCTGTGAAAGGACTGGGATCGCCCCCCCTTCCCCATCCAGAGTGCTTCTGTTAATTGGATTAGGCACCTCCACCTTCTCCTCTTTTGTGAATACTAAGCAGAAGTACTTCAATCAATCAATCAATCAAAATCTTTATTTATCCAGGTGGGCACCATTGAGCAAGGCTCATTTGCAAGGTGGACCTGGTCATGAATATATCAAAGTACAGTACAGAAGCAGGTATACAAAAAGCAATAATATACAAGGAAGAAAAAGTATATACAGTGTATACAGTACAGTACAAGGTTGAAATAAATAAAAAAAAAGCATTATTTTACAATTGAAGAAGTCAGCAGATGTACAATCAACCATAGGCATACAGGAGTTATAAGCAGAGATTTTTTGAGTGAGGCAGCCGGCAACTGCACATATAGGGGAAATAGACCATGTATGGAGTGGCAGGTTAAAGAGGTAAAGAAGAGGAGGGATATATTACCGATGACTGGGGGAAAAATTTAGCTAAAACCACAGAAAGTGACAATGGCTGTCATGTTCTTGTTTATTATGATAATGACGGAGGAGGGGTAGATAACTGGGACACTACCATGGATGGGGTGGGACTTTAGCCAGGCTGGAGTGGACAGGGAAGGGTGGGTGCAGCAGGAAGAGTTAATAGGGAAAGAGTGAGAGCCAGGGGTAGAAACATGGTGAGCGTCAGGATGGAAAGGGGGAGTTGCGGAATTAGTGGGCTAGTGGTGAGGAAAACATTTGCAAGGTGCTTTCATGTAGCGATCGTAGAGCGCCTTGAAGGTATTCAGGCTAACAGGGCAGCTCAGCTTCAAGTCCCTTTGTAAACCGTTCCACAATGTGGGTAAAGAGAAGCTTAGAGCAGCTTTGCTGAAATGAGTTTTGACCCTTGGAACTTGGAGGGCAATTAGAGAATAGCTCCTTAGAGCGTAGGTGCCTAACACACTCCGGGAAATACAATCTGAGACATATCATCATCATCATCATCATCAAATCTTTATTTATTCAGGCGAACATCATTGAGCAAGGCTTATTTACAAGATGGACCTGATAAGGTCAAGGTTCAATAGTTGATACACAACAGATACATCATACACTTATATAAGACAGTTATACATACAGGGGAAAATAACGTTTATAAACACAGTGATGTACAGTAAATTCACATGATAAAAAACGGTTACAGGAAAGTTAAGCTAATATTTACAGTATGTACAGTATATACATATCCCAGTGGGGCATGGCAGACATTCAACATAATGTAATACTAGGATGGTGAAGGTATTACTGGGTGCCATAAGATGGGGTGTCTGTCTGGAAGGAATATGCCATATATGGTTTGGAAGGGAGATTTGTGAGATGACAATGCTAGCTCTAGTGGTAGCAATTGCATTTTCTCTTTGAAGAAGACTGTACAGTGCTGTTTAAAGGATGCAAATGGAATGATATTGGACAGTTTTAGGGATTTTTGTAGGGTGTTCCATGCTATAGCTAGAGAATAGCTGATTGCTGCCCTCCCTAGCCTGGTGTTGAATTTGGGCAATTTGAGCAGGATGACATATGAGGGGAGCTTGTTGGTCACCGCTCTGAAGGCCCATACAGCGGCATTTCTATTCCTTCTATAGTGAAGGGAGGTCCAGCCTAATGATGAGTACAGGGAGCAGTGGTGCGTGGAAAGTGGAAGGCCAGTAATGAATCTGATAGCTCTGTGGTAGAGGGTGTCCAACTTAGCCAGTGCAGAGGCAGTGCAGTGGCTGTAGAGCAAGTCCGTGTAATCTATTAAAGATAGGAAGTAGCTTGAGCCAGTTGAATCTTGGCCTCCTTTGTGAGCAGGTGGTTAATTCTGTAGAATAGTCCTAATCTTTGCCTTAGTTTCTTCTGTAGTTCTTCAAGATGGTCGGTGAAGGAAAGTTTATGATCGAGCCAAACTCCTAGATATTTGAATTTAGCTACATACTCTAGTGTTTCTCCAAGAAAAGTGGTAATTTGAGAGATACCTCCCCCCCAGCAGGAATTGCCGCCTGCAAGGAGGAGGAGGAGAAGAGCATGGCTTTTGTCTTTTTTGCATTGAGCAAAAGCTTTTTGTTTATGAGCTGGTATTGTAGAAGGTTAAATTCAGCTTGGAGGTCTTCACAGGCTGCTTCCGGCGTGGGACGACTCAAGTACAGTACAGTGTCATCTGAAAATAAGTGGATGTTGGCTTTTTTGATGGAGTCATTGTTGTTGTTAATGTAGACTGCAAAGAGGAGGGAACCAAGGATAGAGCCCTGGGGCACACCCCTCAGCATAGGTTTTAATGGAGAAAGATCACCTTCAGCTTTAACCTGCTGTTTCCGTTCTCCGAGGTAGTCTGCAAACCAGCACATAGATTTATGGTCCAGGCCTAAGGTGCTTAGGGAGGAAAGAAGCAGGTTGTGATCGACAGTGTTGAATGCTTTACTAAGATCCAAGAAAACGGCACAGACATGCTTCTTGTCGTCAAGGTCTAGGAGCCAATCATTGGTCACCTTAGCGAGGGCTGTTATGGTGCTGTGTTTGGCTCTGAATCCAGACTGAACCAGGTTAATAGGCTTCTGGATTCTAAGTATACCCCTAGCTGGCCACACACTATTTTTTCTAGTAATTTTGACAGGATGGGGAGGAGGGAGATCAGTCTGTAATTATTTAGATCACAGGGGTTGCCTGCTTTTAATAGAGGGATGGCATGGGCTATTTTCCATTGAGGGGGGAGGCTACCCTGGGAGAGTGACATGTAGAATATGTGGGTGATTGGCACTGCAAGCACATGGTAGGCACGTTTCAGATAGTATGGCTCTATGAAGTCAGAGCCTGCTCCCTTCCTGGTGTCCAGTTGCAGCAGTAGGTCTTTCACATCTTTTACTGAGACAAGCAGGAGAGAGAGAAGGCCTCTTCAGTAGTGGGGGACTCATGGGTTGGTGGGCCCTGAGCTGTGTGGAGGTCATTAGCAGGAGAAGTATCAAATTCTAGCCCTGCCATTGCAAAATGGTTATTGAGAGCTTCCAATATCTCTGATCGGTTAGAGATAACGCTGCCACCGAACTTAATTTTTGCTGGAATGGAATTGCCAGGTGCGTGTCCAGATATGTCTTTCAATGTTTTCCAGAGTTTTGAAGGATTTCTTGAGGCAGAGGCTAGCTCTGAACGATAGTAGGTGGCCTTGGCTGCTCTGACCAACTTGGTGCACTTGTTACGTGCTCTCTTAAAAAGACCGCAGGGTGAGTCGTTCTTGTTTCTTCGAGCTTTTTTCCATAAAGCATCCCTTTCTAACAGGGAAGCTTTGAGCTCAGGTGAGAACCAAAGGCAAGTGCTGCTCCTGACCCACACCTTAACCAGGGGCTGCATGCTTATTTAAAGCCTCACTTAGAATATCGTAAAAAATAGCATATGCCCTGTTAACCGCTTTGGCTAGGAAGAATTCCTGCCATGGCAGTGAATGTTTCAAGTCATGGACATATGCAAATAAATCAAAGTTGCGTTTGCACCTCTTGATAGAGAACTGTGCCAAAAACTGTGGGTTGTGCACGGATCTAATGGTGGTGATCATACAATGATGACTAATGTCTGAGAAAAATGTTCCGACATGAGAGAACAGGTGTGGCTTGCTAACCAAAATTACATCTAAGAGGGAGCTGTTGCTAAGGTTCTTTTTATTTGAGAGAGTAGGCTCAGTATCCCTGCTTTTTCACTGTCCCTCTCTGCCCACCTACCATCCCTTCTATTCAGCCTCAATATACCTCCCTTTGTCTTTCTACGCTCCCTGATGTACCTATAAAAGGTTTTATCCCCCTTCTTAACTGAGTTGGCTATCTTTTCCTCAGTTTGGGCCTTTGCTATTCTGACTTCCCTCCCTGCTTCCTTCTGCCTTAACTGGTACAGCTCTCTGTCCTGCTCCGTGTTTCCTTATACTTCCTGAATGCCATCTTTTTCTCCCTGATCTTCCCCGTCACCTCTGTTGAGAACCATAGTGGCCTTTTCTTTCATTTTGATTTGTTTATTTGCTTCACACAAAGGCTTGTTGCCTCTGTGATTGCAGTTTTGTTTCCCCATTGTTGCTCCACCCCTCCTTCTAGCCTATTTGCCAGTGCTTTTCTAAGATACTCTCCCATCTTGCCAAAGTCAGCCCTCCTGAAGTCCAGTACTCTCACTTTTGTATGGCTTGACTCTGTAGCTGAGTTAATCGTGAACCACACTGTTTGGTGGTCACTTGTTCCCAGATGGCTACCCAGTTCTAGATCTGAGATCCTCTCACTGTCCTCATTTGAGAGTACGATGTCTAAGATTGCTCACTCATGAGTGGGTTCCAAAACTAGCTGTCTGAGGCATGCTACCTGTAGGGCATCGAGAATGGCCCTGCTCTTGGATGTGGCTGCAGCAAATGTGCTCCAGTTAACATCTGGCATATTCAGGTCTCCCATCAACAGTATCTACCCTTTCTCTGCCATCCTAAGAATGCCTTCTGTCATATCCTTGTCCATTTCCTTCCCCTGACATGGGGGTCTGTACACAACCCCTGAACAGAGTGTGGTGCCATTTCTAGTCTCTAAGGTGACCCACAGTGCCTCCTCTCCTCCCTGTTCACTCTTTTGTTCAGTTGCTTTTACCCCTTCCCTTACATAGAGAGAGCTACTCCTCCCCCCCTCCCCTCCCTGTCTCTCCTGTGGGTTGTGTACCCTGGTATGTTAACATCCCAGTCATAGTTCTCTGTGTACCATGTTTCTGTGACTGCTACGATATCCAGGCATCCCTCTTCCATCAAGGCCACCAGTTCAGGGATCTTGTTGCCCAGACTATGGGCATTGGTACTCATTATCCTCCATTTCCTGATGGCCTTACCCCTTTTTGCCCCCACCCTGTCCTTATTGCCTTTGTCACTTTCTCCATTTACTCCTGCACTTCTCCCTATCGACATCTCTAACTTGGTGTTTATTTCACTTACTACCCTAACTTTTTTTGGGGGGGGGGCTAGGATTTCCTTGCTCCTTTCCAGTGCCTCCCCCCTTGGCTTGTTTAAATGCTTGCCAATGAAGCATTTAAACCTATCAGCTAGGATCCTGGTTCCCCTCCTGGACAAATGCAGACCATCACTCCAGTATAGGCCTGCATCACTCCAGGTGGATCTCCATTCTCCAGTGAAGCCACATCCCTGAGCTCTGCACCAGTTTTTCAACCACTGATTGAATCCCATGGTGTGGAGCACCCTAGCCTCACCTGCGCCATAGACAGGCAGTACCTCCGAGAATGTTACCGTGCGTGTCTAAGGCCCCTCCCCAACTCCACAAACTCTTTCTGCACTGCTCTGATCCCTTTCTTAGCCAGGTCATTTGTCCCTAGGTGGACAATGACATCCAGCTGCCTCCCCTGTGCAGCAGCTGCTCCAGCGATCCTTAAGATTTGCTCCCTGTCCCTCCAAGCCATGGCGCCAGGCAGGCACCTTACCTCCCTCTCCCCTTCCCCCCCCGTTCTACCTTTCTAACAATGAAGTCCCCCACTAGGAGTTGTTTCCTTTCCCTGTGGGGTCCCATGCCACACATCTGTGGGTCTCCTTTGTGGAGGTTCGCAGCATCCTCTTTGGTCTTCACTGTGGGTGCCTCCATAGAGGAACCATACTTTGCCAGAACAGCATATGAATTGTGGAGAGGTACAACTGGAGGGATGTGCCTCTGTTCCACCACCCTCACCCTCTCCCTCTCCCTCCCTGAGCCCACTGTGGTCCAACCACTCCTCTTTCTTGGCAACCTCTGAGGCAACAGTAGTGGACCTGGTGGTCCCTGGATTGGAGAACAGGTCCCACAAATCCTAGCCAACTCAACCTGAAGATGAGCAACCTCCTCCCTCAGCCCAGAGAGGTGCCTGCAGACTTTCTCAGGATCACACAGTATGCAAGTGGGGGCTGTGAGATTCAAATCCAGGTCTCCAGATTTGCAGCTTAGAGCCTTAAACCACTGCGCTATACTGCCTCCCGACTTGAGGCAACAGAATGCAATGAACCCACACATGCATTGAATAAGCTAAATTATTTGCAAATCAATCCAATCCTAAAATTAGTGAATTTGATTTAGCATCCTGTAACTAGCTAACATTGAATCTCTTGCATAGCAGTACAATCACACAAATGAATGAATAAGCATTTTGCAACACAAAACCGTCAATTCCACAAGTTCTTTCTTTTACCCAAAAATTATTCTTCCCTTTATCTTTATTGAGGAGAATGGGGTAGCAAAGGAGACCCAGGAAATCCAAAATAATAATAATAATAAATTCATAACCACTGTAAGCTATCTAGAATTATTAGATCTAGAGGAAACAGGGGTTGCCAGTAAGTTTATGTTCCTGAACCAAATATTACTCACCAAGCCTTGTGATGGGTAGACTTTATGAAGTCCATTCCTCGTGGAAGGTGCTTATAGCTCCATGCTCCTTATCCAGGTTACCACCATTCATTTAAGAATAAAATTACTAGGTTAGACTCATATGCCAGGCAAGCAAAATTCCAAATCAAGTCTAGCTCTCAGCACCTGTTAAGTCTTATAGCATTCATTTACTGTAATAGTAACCCATTCCACAAAATAAGTACTTGGACCCTTATAGAACTGGCTTTGAAAATGGTGCAGGAAAGAAACTTAGTGTAATAAGCAATTTGATAATAAAAAAAACTTTTCTGCCCCTTTCCCCAGTATTTAGTAACAAGCATACCTCCTTCCCCCCACACACACACTCCATGTCCACATAACGCTGATCCAGGCATTTATATATTGCGTTGGGAGACCACAGCATATAATATTCAGAAAGAAAGGATTTTTTTATTGTTTTTTAAGGAAACTTACAGGGGAAAGTTTCTTAAAAACCAGGGTATCAGGGACAGTCTTGAGTAATACCAGTCCAACTAGATTTATCAAGAATCAGCCCACAGGAAATCACCCTTGACCTGCATTTACTGTTTTTATCCACTTGCTATAATCCTAACACCTACACTTAAGTGGAAACATAAAAACATTGCAATGAATAGTTAGAACCTATTGACAAGAAACCAAAAAATGAAAACATCTAATTAAAATTAAAGTTGTGAATAAGCAGAAAGAATGGAAGTCCAGCTAGTAGCTCAGAACCACTAAGTGACTTGCGTAATCCAGAGAGTGAACCTCCTTCTTGCGCAGGGCATTCTGGATCTTAGGGTAGGTATATCCTGTTAGGTTATCAATGCCTCAGTTTCATGCTGAGGGTAATCTGGAGTAGAAGGTTCCTCAAACATGTCCACCACCAGACAAAAGGGTCCTTTGAAGCAATCACATCAGTTTCTTTTCCTGAGATGTCTAGCTGAAGAACGGAAGGAGCCTGCACATAAGGTACTTTCCATTCAGAACTGGCAGTGGATTTGGGGGCTATTGAGGCTAGCATAACATTTTTATTTTTGTAAAAAGTCTGAGATTTCCTGGTGATTTTAGAGAGCGAGGCCACAGATTTTGGTAATGGTGATCTAGTTGTCAGATGTCTGGTGTTTTGTTTAAGCACTGGGATAAGAGTCTGCTTAGATGTGTCAGTGCATGAAGGAAGGTCTGCAGGAGCTGACAGAGCACGAGTTCCCCTCCGAGGAGAAAGCCTATGCATGTAATTCTGTACTGGAACTTCTAAGATTCGGACTTCTTGCTGCAACTGTTGAGGAATAATTTGAATTAGGACTGTTTTGGGGCCTATCAGTTAAGATTCAGGATGCCTCAGACCAGTTCCTAGTAATGAACCCCCATGCTTCCTCAGGAGAAGAAAAGTTATGCATTCCTCCTCCTCTGCTAACTACCAAAACAGCTGGATATTTAGTATAGTAGGGCACACTGAGAATTTGTAGGACATAACAGCTATTGTTATATTCCTTTTTGCCACAATGTCTGCCGAATATCCTGAAAAATAAATATCCAATCTTTGCCCCAGTAAAGTGACTTCTTTTGCCTAACAATGGCTAAATTTCTTTTTTGTTGTTAAATCTGAGGAAAGGTATTATGATTGGCCTTGGCTTTTGCCCTTGTTTTGGTAATGGTTTTGATGATCTGTGAGCCCTTTCTATCTCTAGGGGGCCAGATCCAGTTATAGTTAAGTGACGATGGAAGAAACTCCTGTAGAAATCTTATGTCCTTGCCTTCAGTTAACTCTGGTACCCCCGCTAACCTCAGGTTATTCTGCCTGCTTCTGTTTTCTAAGTCATCAATTTCAGCCCCTAAGTATTCGATTGTAGCCCAACTCTTTTCAGATTTGTCCTCCACCTTACACAAATGTTCTTCCAATAAAGCAATTCTTTACTCAATGGTGTTTAGCCATTCTTCTAATATTTCAACTTCATCCCTATTAGATCCTACTTGCTGCTTAATTGACACTATGTCTATAAGCATATTTTGTAGCTTTTCTTTAATAAAGTCCATATCGCTAGTAAAGTCTGCAGAAAAATTATTATTTTTGTTCCCTTTTGTAGTTGTCTTAGAAGAATTTCACCTATTGTATTGTTTGTGAGCCCTTGGAGGAGAAACTCCAGACTGACCTGCAGCTCCAGCCATGAAGCTTCTACTATCAGATGGCATGACAGATTCAGGTACACGTCCCAACAACAATGTAAATAATAAATAATCTGAATGCCTAAAACTGTTAACATTTTTTCTGGACATGCAGATCGACTATGTGGTAAGACTCGACTGCAAAAACTGCAGTAATATTATCTTTAAAATGCTTAAATTTCTAATTTAGCACTGACAGTGGGTGAGCTCATGACTCAGGCTGCCATCTCTCTCTCAAGCCCTGGTGCGCGACTAGCACACAATCTCTATACCTGGTACAGCAACCTCAACTGTTAGGTGTGGCTGTGCAATCAGGTACTGAGGTAGGAGTGGGAGGAAATTGGTAGGGTTAGTATTTAAAAAGGGGCAGTGAGGGAGTCATCCCATTTAGAAACCACTGGCCTAAGGGCTGAAGGAACACCGCTACAGGTTGTGTTTTAAAGCGGCTAATGTTGCCTACTACCAGGGACTCGGTTGCATGGTGATCCCACATAGCCTGAGAGCCATCTCTGGTACAAACGGAGAATTTTTTACCAATAGGGCAAAGAGTTAGAAGGACTCAATTTCTTTCAGAAAACCAACACATGCTTTCATTCAGCTTATTTGTTACTAACCCCTATTGAAGGGACAACACAGCATACTAAGGGAGGAAAAGGGTTGTCCTTGCAACTGAGTTTCAGTTCAGTGAGTGGACCCTGACATTCAGTGGGGTTGGGGTGGACCGCATGGTATAATCCATCAACCACATGGTTCAGGTATTTTGTCAAGTGGATGAGCCAAGCAGATAACAGGGCAGCAAATGTCACCACACAGGAATCAACTTATATGTCTGGCTGGCATGCAGGGTTGCCCTTACAAGGTGCTGAGTACAGTACCCTCAACTTCCTTAGCGGAATTATTTGCTGGTTTATGGTTGCTTAAGGTTAAATTGTGACCATCTGAAATCTTAGTTGCTTTGATTGGGGGGGGGTTGGATGCTGACCTCTGTGGGTTGTGAGGGGGGGAGCTGCAGACTGTAAATAACATTGCCCTGCAACTGTCCATATCAGTGGGTCTGAAAAGTACCTTAAGTTATTTTGAGTAGACCAAATGTTCTGATTTAAGGTAAGTACCAGGAGGAGGTCGCTTGTCTATGGTGAAGGCCAGGGAGGACATGGGTGATATTGCTGTAGAAAGGATGCTCACAGACAACAACCAGAGGACAAAACAACTTGTAATAA
This sequence comes from Neoceratodus forsteri, assembly GCA_016271365.2. Taxonomy (NCBI): domain Eukaryota; kingdom Metazoa; phylum Chordata; order Ceratodontiformes; family Ceratodontidae; genus Neoceratodus; species Neoceratodus forsteri. The sequence continues at coordinate 450,528,072 of JADMNL010000023.1, read as the reverse complement.
GTGGAGTTATGTTAGGTAGTTAGGAGCCACAAGTTGGTCAGGGGCAGTTATGGTATCATATAACCCTTTTAACAGTTTTACTGTTCAGCCACAAACCCACATGTTGTAGTGCCAGATTGCCCTCTGGAACACAGTACCACGTTCATTTCATGTACAGCAGACGTCAAGAAAAATTTACCCCTCAGTGTCTCTCATATGTTGGACTGTTTCGGTAGTTGGCAGTGAATTAGCTGGGGGTCAACAGCGTCCTGTCCATGTATGATGTCTGCCAAGGAGATTGGAGACAGGGGCAGAGCAGAGTTGATATTAATTGTTGGCTTGGCTAGGGAGTCCTTCAGCTGTGGCAGCAGGGATTATGTTGGTGTGATTTCAGCTGGTGAACTGGATTTTTGAAGGAGATGCCCTGGATCCTTAGCTGCAGCTTCCATGGCGAGGCCCTACAGGTAACAAGTTTTTAGAGGGGCCCTGAACTAATTTTCTGAGCTCAGTTCATCTATGCAGTCACTGGTCAAGGGTGGCAGCGCTGGATGAGAGAGCAGGGGAGTAGGTGGCATTGTCCATTGGTGAGACTTTGGCTACAGCTGTTCTTGGCTCTTTTGTCTTCAGAGGCTGGTTGGCATGATTGGGGGGAGCGATTTACTGTGTCCCCCAACAGCCATTTACAAAGGCAGCAGCTTCTGCTGAGTCAGTAAAATCATGGGTGACATTTATTTAAGTGTATTTTAAATACCGCTGGATATGTCATGTGAACCCGGTATTTCATTTCAAGTTTCTGTAAGGCTTGTTATACTGGGGTGAATGTTGTTCTCAATGTGTTCTCTCTGGCAGAATATTCTTGATATAGGGAAATTCTATGGTCATGCCACAAGATGGGTCATTTTTCTCAAGCTATCTTTAACAGCATTTCTTTAACCAAGAACTGCAGGCACAGGGCAATGTAGAGTCAAAATTTTTCCTCTGGCTTGGGACGTGGTGCCAGCATCCTGTAAGCCCTCTGTATCAGTAGATTTTTGCCTGGCAGATTTAGTAGACTGGTGAAGAGATACTGCACAAAGCCACTAACATTCCTCCCCTCCACACCCTCCAGCACTTCCACAATACATATATTATTTTGTCTCCCTGTACATTCTAAATTGTCAGGTTTGCTTAATGGTATGCCCACCACTTAGAGCCTTCTGCTGCAATGCAAGTTAACCCTGTTGTGTTCCCAGCAGTTTTTACTCTCGTTGTGTACGACATTCTCTGTCTTTTTCTTTTTGCTGGTCAATCACCTACAGATGGCTTCTCTGTATTTCTCAGGCAGTATGCCCAGGGATTCCCTATCTCTATCTGTGCTTGTTACTAGTTTCCATACGTGATTTAACTTCAGGCACTTTATATCATTAAGCAGGGCCCTGCTTTAAACTATAGGCACTTCACTTAACTTCTGTCATGGTACACTGATAGGATACTTTAATTGTATAGAATGAGCTTTCTGTTTGATTGAGGAGGCCCCCCTGAGGTTAGCACTTACCTGACTAAATTAAATCTAGGTATGCCACATCCACTGCTCCTCTCTGATCAACCTCCTTTGTCATCCAATCAAAGACGTTTATCAGATTTATTTGACATGACCTCCCTCCTGTGAACCCATGCTGTGTCTAATCTTGCATCCCATTAGATTCAAGATAATCCACTATCCTTTCCTTAAACAAAGATTCCATTAATTTCCCACCACCAAGGTCAGACTGACTGGCCTATAATTTCCAGCCTTCTCTTTGCTACCGCTTTTATGAAGAAGGACAACATTTGCCTTGCCTCACTCCTTCAGAACCATCCCTGTTTCTAGTGAGTTGTTAAAAAAGAACTGTCAGAGGCACAGCTAGTATTTCCTCAAGTTCTTTCAATACCCTAGGATGTATCCTGTCTGGCCCCATTGCCTTGTCTATTTTCAGACTAGGTAGTTCATCTAGAACCCTCTGCTCAGAGAATGGTCTGGTATCCATTTCCCTCCTTACTGAGTGTATACTGTTTTTCAGTGGCCCATCTCCATCATCCTCTACCTTGAAAACTGAACAAAATGAGTTTAGTATGTCTGCTTTTCCCTGATCTCTTTCTCTATGTGTGGAGACCCCCATCCCTTCTTAATTTTATAAGTTTCCCCTGTTCCTCTTTTTTCACTAATATACATAAAAATGTCACTTTCATTACTTCTTTGGCTATCCTCTCCTCAGTTATTGCCTTTGCTCTCCTTAATGCTTTCCCTAATTCTCTGCTTCTGCAGGTACACTTCCCTATCCTCCTCTCTGTGTGGATTGTTTCATTTCTTTGTAAGTGAGATAAAAAAAAGGCACCAGAGGTTCACCTGTCTGTGTCTTGGTGTGGTGTTCTGCTGTATTGATCCTGGCTAAAGCTGTATGACAGGAAGATTACCATGTTGGTCCCATTCAGGTCAGCTAGACCAGCATGTGTAACTGGGTTCTCCCAGTTTGTCTGTTTTTGGATCATTGTTTGTTTGCTCTGGAGCCCACTCAACATACTTTTTCTGGATATCCTCTTACTTCACAAGTCTGCATACTGCACTGCAGAATCAGCACTCACGGTTGTGTGTCTTGTCACACTCATAAGATCTGTCAGCTGATTCAGCTTGTTTGGTTGTTGCAGTCACTGCATGTGATGGTGCCTTGACCCTTGGGGACTGTGGGGATCTGTTCTCATAACACTGACCGCTGCAACTTCTGAGTGGCAGGAGGCAAACATGATGGATCTTTAGTCTTTCTATGGAACTTTTCCTCCATTCCTCAGACGTGGGTACAAAACAGCAGTCAGCAGACAAGGCCAAAAATATTTTCAGAATGGGACCCTTAATTTTACAAATGAGGGAGAATGACTAATTTTATTTTTAAATATCATTTTTCTCTTTAGTCCCTTCCTCCATTATTAGATCTGTCTTACCAGTACTGATAGCAGACTCCACCACTACTGCAGCAACCTGCAGGTGTGGGCTATGAATCCAATGGCTTGAGCCAACCTTCATGCCTGCCATTCAGAATCGCCCTACTGTCATAGTGACTGTACTGTCTTATAATTATTTTTTTCTGCCTTTTCCCATGGTTCCACCTGCTCCCACTGCGTCAAAAAGGTTTCCATAGATGAACCCTTCTTCTGACCAGTGTGCGTGTGTGTGTGTGTGTGTGTGTGTGTGTGGAGGGGGAGTGTGAGTGACTGGCTACCATCAGAGCAGTCATCAATGCCATTCCATGATTGGCTGGCAGTGGGTACATGAATGCCAGACAGCCTGTGACTTCCCTCCCCAGACCTGAAGCCTCACTTTCATGTTGTGAATGACCCCCAGTCAGCTCCAGTGTGGGATCCTGGGGATCATACCTGAAATCAAGCAGCTACTGTTCCTACTGAAACTGATGATGATGCCTGGAATAAAAACTCCAGTTTTCCACTCACGTAGACTGTCTTAACATCTTTGGTCACAGTGCTGGGGTATGAATGCAAGTATCTTGGAAACATAAGCTCTTTGGGTTCTGTCCAGCACAGCCCATGGGTGACCTCATAGCCTTTTTTTTTTTCAAATATTCTTTATGCTCATTCATGGCCACTGGCTAGGACCTCCTGTGGCTACCTCAAGGCATGCTTCCCCCTCTACCTGAGACCCTGCTGCTACTTGCTCCCAGTCCCCATACTCACCCATGACACACCCCGTGCACTCCCCCAGCTTACCCCTGGGGCTGTGTATGCTTTCAGCCACTTTGGCATCTCTTCCCTATAATCTTCTCGCCACCCAGAACTGAGGTGAAGCTGTGAGTCTATGCAATGAGCATCACAGCTAGGGGGTCAGTGTGACAGTGGGCCACTAGAGGAGCTTCACCTGCCTGGTACTGTGCACTCAACTTTCCCATTTTCTCCCCCCCAAACCAGGAATGCACTTCGGGACTGGTTGTCAGCAAAGCCTAATGCAGCCAACCCATGGGCGTGCTTCAAAGGTCCCACTTTACATTCCTGTATCCTCTGTACCATCACTTGTTATCACCCAGGTGGTGGCAGAGCAGTGGAATGTGAAACAGTCTCTACCCATCCTGTGGAATGCTCGAACCTCCTCCCCCCAGCTGGCTCTCCAATGGCCCATGTCCCTAAACCTGGGTTTTCGGCATTGGGATCGGTAGAGATACCACTGTGCCAGTGGGCTGGCTTGTGGGTGAGCTCATGCCAAACTGAAGTTAGGACATAAGAGGGAGAGAGAGAGAGAGAGAGAGAGAGGAAGAGAGATGGCAGGGAAAGAGAAACAGGGAGGGGGGAGAGAGAGAGAGAGAGAGAGAGAGAGAGAGAGAGAGAGAGAGAGAGAAGATGGAATTGGAACCCAGAACCCCCATTTCACAAAACCAAAAGCTATAACAGTTAAAGCAGCAGTGCATGAATGTGGTGAAAATTTTGACCTACACTTTTTTATTCTATTTTAGATTGCCCCTTATCCACTGACTTCAATGATACCCTTCTTTCCCCAACCTGATTTTGCTTTAGTACATTTTTATGTTTGCTTGCACACATGTGCAAGAAACATAGTGCCACAATACGAGTATTCGTAGATGTGCATTCCCCCACTTCCAATGCCCTGCTGCCTTTTGCAGGCACTGCTGCTCCACGCCAATAAATGACCAAGCTGTCTATGACAGTGTTCAGATGCAGTGGTGTACAGTTCTAAGGAAAACACACCCGCAGACAATTTGCGTATGCAAATTGCCTCTGTCAGCACTGCATCTGAACTGTCATAGACAGTTCTTCTCCCCGCCATGAACACATACATGCATGCCTGGAGTCCACCCCAGCATGCTCTGTGCTTCCTCTATACACCAGAGTGGCTACCGGGGATGCCAAAGGCCCCCATCGGCTCCACAGCCCCCAAACACTTTTCCAGGTACCACGCTGGGAGCCCACCCCAGAGTGGCAATGTCCATCTGCTGCCCCAAACACATTTTCCAGGTGCCATGCTGGAGCACACCCAAGCATGGCAAAAGTTAGAATGGCGACAGGGGTGCCCAATCCCCCATCGGCTCCACTGAACTTCCCCCAACAAAAACAGACTTCCAGTTGCCACGCTGGGAGCCCACCCCAGCATAGCAAACATCTGTATGGCCGATGGGGTGTGCAATCCCCCATCGGCTCCACTGGCCCCCCCAAAAAAACTTCCAGCTGCCACGCTGGGAGACCACCCCAGCAAGGTAAAAGTCCTGCGTCATCTTCCTAAAATGAAAAAAACACCTAAAAACAAAAAATGGTCTCTCGTTGATTGTCTTGCCCCCCTTCACCCAACCCGCACCCACCCTCTGCGCACCCACCTCCCCACACCCCTCATCACATGCTTACCTCCGGAGCCCAGCTGACAATCTTCGGTGGACCGAGAACACGTCTGCACTCTTCAAAGCTGACAGCGAACTGAAGAAATGCCGGTAAACTGCATAATGGCATAACTGGGTTTTTTTCAACTTTGGTGCATATCTCGGACATTTTCAGGAATTTCTTCACCAAATTTTCAACATCGGGTTCTTGGGGCTCCACTTCATGAACTCTGTCACTGTCATTTTATTATTCAGTCCCAAAAGGTGATTTCACGATCACTGCACAGAACCACCTTTTGGGACCCAGTAATGAAACGACAGTGCCACAGTTCATGAGGTAGGCCCCCCAAAACCCTATGTTGAAAAGTTGGTGAAAAAATTCCCAAACATGACTGTTTTATGAGCGTAGGCTGTACAGTTCCTACGCATCGTCAGAATTTCCCAAATTTTTAATATTTTCCTTCAGATTAACATTGCCATTTTACCACACCTCCTTATGAGCAGTACAGCTGTCATTTTTCATATCTTGCCCAAAATGTGTTTTTCGCATATAGCGCATAATGGCTCAGTGTGCAAAATCAATGTTTGGGACAGACTAAGAAAATCACAGTAACACTGTTCATGAGCAGAAGTTTTAAAATGGCTATGTTGAAAATTTGGTGACAAAAGTCCATAAAATGACTGTGTTATGAGCGTGCATTGCGCAGTTTCCACACACCCTCGTAAGTTCACGATTTTGTAATATTTTCAGTCCAGATTTTCAACACTGGTATTTTTCCACACCTCCTTATGAACAGTACAGCTGTCATTTTTCTCACCCTGTCCGAAATGTGTTTTCACACTTTCAGTGCAGAAATGCGTGGTCGCTGTGGGAAATCAGTGTTCAGAACAGATTAAGAAAATCACAGTGACACTGTTCATGAGCGGAGGTCCCAAAATGCCTGTGTTGACAATCTGCTGTAAAAAATTCCCAAACTAATTACATTACAGGTGTGCGTTGTGCAGTTTCTACGCATGCTCGTGACTTCACCAGTTTTTTTATATTTTCACTCCAGATTTCAACATTGCCATTTTTTACACCTCCCCATGAACAGTACAGCTGTCATTTTTCACATCCTGTTTGAAATGTGTTTTCGCACCAGTGGTGCCAAATGGCATAGTCGCTGTGCAAAATCAGCTTTCCACTAACAAACTGATATTGCCACTGTTCATGAGGTGGGGGTCACAAAAAAACATGTTTAACATTTGGAGTGAAAATACCAATGAACACCTGGGACGTTAGGGTTTCTGACCATAACGCCCCACCCTGTAGAGACTGACAGGCATCAGGGGTGTGATTTGGGATTGTCACCTATAATACTTTTGCCATTCCACCCCCACCCACACCTTGCAGCCAGTGACAGGCATCGAGGTGTGCTTTGGACTCTTTGGCCCCAAAGTTCACTCCGTTCTCCTATACTGCACCCATCTCACTGTATTTCTTATGGAATGGGGTGAGCATAAGGCCCAAAGACTCCAAGGCACACTGTGATGCTAGTCGGTGTCTGCAGGGTAGGGTGTGGTGAAATGGCATGGCCGTTATGCCTGATGACCCAAAGGCACACCCCAATGCCTGTCAGTCTCTGCAGGGAGGTAGTGGAGTTGGCTTAAGTTCAATACTTCACTGCCATTCCTATTATGCATCTCTCTAACTCCTACACTACCAATGCCAATGCCAACAAGCAAACATCTGAAATAATAAAAAGAGTGCTCCTTTTAATATGGCTTAGGTCAGGTTTTCATCAGTATTCTGGGCTGCTTTTGTATATCAGTTGTTTAAAATCACTTCTGTTGTGACTAAAATGAACTGTCACACAGCAGACAGTGCTCCTTGACCTTATCGAGCAATAGGTGTTCAAACCCAGCTGCAACTGCAAAGGAATAATGCCCAACCTCAAAGCTTATAAACGCCCACTGCTTTATTGGCTTTATTGTGAGAATTGCAGTCCTGTAATGACAGTATAACCTGTACAATGTCTCCATGATATGTGTCTGTATTACAAACCTTTAAGGAAACTGTTGCTCATACATTATGTAACTTATTATCTCTGTAAACCAATAAATAGATTAACTGCAAAAAAAAAAATTAAAAAAACAGCTCCGGGACTTCCAGTGATGTCATCGAGATATACAGTAGCATTGCTTTGCAGCTCCCATGAACCCCTCCACTAAAAAGTTATTTAACCCACATTTGGGGGATGTAATTTGCTAAAAGTAGCGTCAGATAGCACTATTTGTGATGGTGAGTTGAAATAAAGCTAAATCGGTGATCGGTAGGAGCCTCAAACAACAGAAACTAAATCTAGGTCCCTGGTCACAGGCCAAGAGCAGCACATCTGACAAGCCTCCAGATATAGTGGGCCCCAACTCAGAAAGTGTTACCGATGAGGAAGAGGAGAATTTTACAATCACCTCTCGGCAGCTATGCAGATAACTCAGGCACTTAAGCCAAATCCTGGAGACAATTCGAGCAGAGGCTGGGGAGAATCCAGCAACAAGGACAGCAAATTCATAACATGGAAGAGCAGCTTACCTCATGCTCATAATCAATTGATCTCCACAATGGAGCTATCCTACAACTCCACAACATATTTTTGGCCTTGAGGACCTTGAACACAGATCCTGGAGGGTCAACATTAGAATCCATGGTCTCTCAGAACATACGAAGACAAGCAGCACTGCAGAGTATGTGGAATGACTATGAAAGGAACTTTTAGATTTAGATAAGGAGGTTCCATTGAATATAATAAGAGCTCACCATGCCCTGATAGCACAGCCAAAAGATCTGAAAGCCAGACCATGCTCTTTAATAGTAGTCATTCTGGACTATCGTGCAAAGGAGATAGTTTTGAAAAGAGCATGGTCCATGAAGGAGATCATTTTCGGGGACACCAGGTTATTTCTGGAGCCAGACTACACACCAACAACAATAGCATGCAGAAAACGTTGGTTCCTGGTAATCAAAGCTCTGAGAAGAAAAGACCTGAAGGCCAGAGTAGACTTACCAGCTCGTCATAGGATTACTTCAGACAGGGGGACCAAGATATTTGACTCTGATGCTGAGGCCCAGAAATTCCTGGTCTCTCTGGATGTCTCCATGGATGAATTGATCAATCCTACAATAGTGAAGGAACTGGACAAGATGCAGTGGCAACAACCTGGGAACCTAATTGCTAGACAGGGGAAAATGGGTTTGGCCTCAGACACAAGCCCCTGGTCTCAAATGAAGACACGCAGGAGTGCTGCAACGTGAGGCCGGATAGCAAGCGCTTCATCTGCAACAGCCAATGGAGAGAACAGCACTACTCAGGGAATGCTTGGGCTATCAGAAGGTGACGGAGAAGCCAGCTCACAGACCTGATTGTTGTTATTTTAATGCACAGGTTTTGGACTCTGTTTTTTCTCTGGGCTGCCGAAATGTTGAAATAGGTGATGAAGCTCGAGAGACTTAGGGGAAAGAAAATGGGACTTGTAGCTATGAGAGTTCACGAATGTTTGTTAAATATAACAAGTTACACTATTTGCTTAAATATTATAATTTGGGAAGAAGTAGCAGGATTTGAACTGGGGCCTGAGATGCTCTATCCTCCTCCAGGTTACAGAATAATAATAAGGGGAATAGCTGCCATCAGGTGTGCTATAAAGGGAGGGTGGATGGGTTTTGCCCACCATCATTGATTAAAATGTTTATAAAAATGTGGGTTATTGTTAGGAACAGAAAGAGACCCAGGGGGATGAAAAATTGTTTAAAATGAAAGACTGGCAGATCCAGTCAACACATGGGTCCTTTCTATTAGGAAGGTTTTCATTTATTTATTGAAAAGTTTCACCAGGAAGGCACACTGATCAACCAGGAAGGCACACTGATCAACAAGCTGCTCATCTCCCGGTGCGACCTGGGGGAAGGGGTACAACAGAAACGAGACATTAAACATTCAAGTTACAAGATAAACATTAACATACAGTTGTAAGGTAGGTGTTACAAACAGTGCTACAACAGTGTTGCGCATAACATGTAGAAAGAGTGGACAATAATAAGTGCTGGGTTAATAAGTAAACACATGCTTGCATGAAAGAAAAGGGGAAAAGGGGAGGAAGGGATGGGTGAGGTGGGGGAGGAGGAAGAGTCTTGTCTCTGGAGACCCCCTCAGGATGCAAGGAACCCTGCAAGGGGACTGATAGGACCAGAGAGAAGGGGATAAGGCATTGTCCCAGAGAGACACCTTTAGGATGGTGGGGGTAGGGAGTAAATCAGAGATACAAGTCCCTTGTGTGGTAGGAGAGGGACCCATAGAGAGCATTCGGGGTCCTTTACATTCTGCGACTGATCAAGGGAGGCCAGGAAGGGGGAGCAATTTGGGGGAAGGGGAAGAGGGCTAGAGATTTGGGGGGTGGGTGTGCACGGCGTAAAATGAAGGTGAGGGTAGAGAGGTAGGACTTGTTCAGGGCTTAGAGGAGGGAATTAGGGAAGGACAAGGGAGGAGCAGCTAGGAGCAAGGTAATTATTGAGGGCAGAGCTGATGGAGTCGGCAGAGGATGAGTGCTGGATTTGAGGGGGGAAGGGATTCCAAATTTTTGGGAGTCGGTGAGAGTAACTGGATTGGCCGATTTGGGTGGATCTGAGGGGGACAACCAGGGTATGGGAGTCGGTTGATCTAAGGGAATGGGAGGGTGGGGGTGTTATAAAGGAGGAGGTGAGGTACAAAGGGAGGAGGTGGTAGGAAGGGAGCTCACCCAACCAGTGCTTGGAGGTGAATTTAGCACAGTTGGAGAGTCGCCTATTTATAAGAGAGGGTAAAGGAAGGATAGGGCACGATAAAGATTGCGGTGATGGGTGTGAGGGTGGGCATCCAGGGCAAAATGACAGAAGGAATCAAAGAGGGTGTCCAGTCTGGCCAGGGAGGACTTAGTGGCACCACCATAGACTATGTCACGGTAGTCGAAAATGGGAAGTATCATCTTCTGAACAAGTTCATGCCTAACCATAGGAGGGATGCAACTACAGTTCCTGAACAGGGCACCAAGCTTGGGATGCAGTTTTTTTCTGGATGGCGAAAATATGTCCAGAGAAGTTTAGGTGTTAGTCCAACAAAACACCTAAGTACCCGAAGGAGGATGTATCCTCAAGTAAAGTCCCATCAGTGATGTGGAAAGTGGGTAGGGAAGGAAGCCTAGAGAGTCTCTGCCTTATGCCAAAGGTCTTGCAGACAGTCTTCTTGGTGTTGAGGAAAAGGGTTGATAGTTAGCAAACCAGAGCTGAACCTTGTCAAAGTCTTGCTGTAAGCTGGTTGTAACCTCATCAGAGCAGGAGCCAGATGCATACAGGACTGTATAATCAGTATACATATGTATAACAGAGGATGGGGCACAAACAGAGGGTTTAAGAAGATGGAGAATAGGAGGGGCCCTAATACTGAGGCCTGGGGTACTCCAGTGCTAATCGGGAGGGGAGGGGAGGGGAAGTGGCGTCCAAGATCTTAATTATTTGGGTTTTGCCAATAAGGCAGGCCTTGAACCAGTTTGTGGCAGAGGGATATAGGCCAGCTGCCAGGAGTGAGCTGAGGAGAAAGGAGTGAGAGAGACTGTGTCAAAGGCCTTGACCAGGTCGACAAAAATGGCAGAGGTATTTTGGCCATTGCCCATCCTGGTTAGGATGGAGTCTGTGAGCCGTAGGAGAGAGGTGGTGGTTGAGTGTTTTTTCCTGAAACCAGATTGGAAAGGGGTTAAAAAGGATGTGTCAGGTAGAAGAGAGGTGAGTTGGGAGAGGACAATGTGTTCTTGAAGCTTGGCAAGGGTAGGCAGGAGAGAAATGGGGTGATAGTTGCCAGGGGATGAGAGGTCACCCGCTTTTGGTAGAGGGAGGACCACAGCATGTTTCCATGAAGAGGGGACTGAGGCAGTAGAGAATGAGAGATTTAGGATTATTGGGAGGGGGTAGACAATGGCCGAAGCAGAGAGAGAGAGAGAGAGAGATTGGAGTTTTGGGTCAAGGCCATAGGGATGCACCTTTAGAGGGGTTGATGGTGAGGAGGCACTTAGGGCATCATTTTGGGTTACAGTAGCAAAGAGAAGGAAAGGTGGGAGAGTGGTGGAGGGGGCACACTGGTAGAGGGTGGGGAAGGGGAAGGGTAGGAGGGGAAGGATTTCAGTAGCTTATTGGAGCAGGAGATATAGTAGGAGTTAAATTCCGCAGCTACAACTGGAGGGTTGGACACTAGTGAGCTATTTACTTTCAGTACTGGGGGTGGTGGGTGAGATGAGGAGGTAAATAGGGTGTGGACCACCTTCCAGAACTTTGAAAGGGAATTTATTTTGGTGATAAAGGCAGATTTGAAATATTCTAACTTGGCTAACCTTGTAGCCCTGGTGCAAGCGTTTCCGAGCATGCGGTAGTTTGCGTAGTCACTAGGATGCTGGGTAGCTTTATGACGCTTCCAGGCTCAATATCTAGCCCTGCGGCAGGCCAGACGTTCAGGGATTATCCAAGGTAAGTGGTTACCTCTGACTCTGGTTTGTTTAAGTGGGGCAAAGGCATTCCAGTTTACAAGAAATATTTATTTGAAGTAGGCAAGGGCCTTATCAACTGAGGGGAAGGAGGTCAGGGGGGACCAGTCAGAAGTGGCAAGATTACTGAAGAGAGGCTCCATGTCAAGAGACTTGAAAGAGCGTAGTTGTATGGTTTTGTGTGGTGGTTTAGTTCTGTGGGCTGTCCTAACGTATGAATATTGGGTTACGGTCACCAAGAGCATCAGGGAGGATGCTAGAGTTGATGACACAGTGGAGGTGGGAGGTAAGGGCCCATTTGAGTAGGGAGTGTTGTGTCTTGTGGTTTGGGCGGGTGGGTTCGGAGATCAGTTGGGAGAGGTTTAGGCCTCTGACTTTATTTTTAGTTTTGGTAGTTTTTGGTGACAACGAATTTGTATTGAAGTCACCTAGGATGAATAATTCCCCAGAGTGAGCAAGGGAAGTGACAGAGGTTAGGAGGTCTAGCACGACGAAGGATGGACATTTGGGCAGCAGTATATGCCGCCTATGAAGATTGGAAGAGTGAAGGGAAGGGTCACATGGATAGATAGGGCATCATGGGTCTCAGGATTGGAAGATGAGTAGATGATGGACTATTGGATGGATACTAGGACATAAATGGCCACACCACCACCACCACTGCCAGTATGGTCTTGCCTTAGCAGTGAGTAGCAAGGAATGGAGGCCGCGTGGTTAGGGATAGTCTCTTTAGCCAAGTTTCAAAGATGATTAGAATGTCTGGTATTAGAGTGCACACCATGGTCTGAGTCTAGTCTATTTTTTGCAACAAACTGTGGGTGTTTAGATGTAGGATCTTTAAGCCCTTTGGGAGAGCTGAGAGAAGAGAGTGGGTGGAGGTAGTAGAGGAGGAATCACCAAGGGAACAAGGGGCAATAGGGCCTGGGTTGGGGTGGATATCCCCAGCGGAGAGCAAGAGGAGGGTGAATATGAGAAAGTAGAGCTTAGAGGATTTTGAAGGGGCTGGCGAGGTGGTTGGGAGTTTTGAGGAGAAGGGAGTGGATGAGTGAGGAAGAGAAAGGTGGAGAACCATGGTGAAAGTGGCTTGCGGAGGGGGTAGGAATGAGTGTGCTCTGCATGGCACTGATGACTCCACATTTACTGTGCTGGTCCAAAAGGGTAATGTCAGTGCAGCTAGGTACAGGGTTCAACCCTGTACAGCCCATCACCGCTGGGTACCATAATTGTGATGGGGCCATAGTGGCACCTTGGAAGGTCAACAAAAAAAATACTGTTGCAGAAAATTCGAGAATCCACTGGGTTATGCCCCAGGCAAAGTTTGTTGTTACCGTTATGTACTGTTTACTTGTTAAAATTAGCTTAGTTTCAATTTGCTGCGCTCCCCCCTGCCCCTACCTGGCTGGGAACCTATGGGTGACATACAGTATACTATACATGGGCTTAACACCCCATAAAATGAGCCAGACTGCTGCAGAAGCTGAGAAGAATGGGTGCACATATTGTAATGCTACAAGAGGTCCATCTCACAGACTCAGAACACCAAAAACTGCATTGTAAATGGGTGAGATCTGTCTATGCCTCTTCTTATCAGGCACATCCGCATCAAAGAGGCACGGCTGTCCTAATTCATAAGGATTGCCTGTTACAGGTGGAAAAGGCAGAGCTGGACATAGAGGGCAGATCTGTAAAACTTAAGGCCCAACATTGAGACATCCCTTGTATAATAACAAATTCATATGCCCCTAACGCAGATAAGGAGGCGTCCCACTTTATTAAAAAGGTAATGCTGGATATTGCTGGTTTCAATGGGCAACTCTGCATCTTGGGTGGAGACTTTAACTCCATCTTATCTCCAACAATGGACAGGCATGGAGGGGCTATGGGATGCAAGATAGGGGTGGCAGGTTCAGCCTTAAATAAATTCAGTCAGACTCTGGGACTGTTAGGCATCTGATGGTGGGTTAATGGGAGCATGAGAGATTATACTCATTACTCCAACAGACACAATTGTTACACCAGGATAGACTTGTTTTTATCCCAGAGGAGTTGGCACACGCTGCATCGGGCTGTCAGATATTCCCACATATGATCTCTGACCATGCTCATGTAAAGTTAAGACTGGACTTGGCCCCAACTGCAAGAAACTCACACTGGCATTTGAATGTGGGTTTATTGAGCAATCCAGATTTTAAAGATATGATGGAGTCCACTATTCAGGACTACCTTAGAAACAACTCAGTGGGGACCACCTCCCATGCAATTTGCTGGGATGCCTTAAAAGCAGTCCTGTGTGGCTCAATAATAATAATATTTGTGGCTGAATTAAAGAAGAAAAAAGCACATAAAACTAGGGAGTTAGAGCTAAACTGGAAGAGTTAGAGTTCCAGCACAAACTAACTTTAAACTCAGAGGTTAAAAAGGTATTAGAAGAGAAAAAGAACCTCTTGACAGCTAACATCACTACCCAGATGGAGGGGAGTTATAGGCGGGTCAGACAACAGTGCTATGAAAATGGTAATAGGGCAGAGAAGCTACTAGCGATGAATCTGAGAGCCCAACAAACAAGCAGATTGGCATTACAGTTGAGAGATAAAATGCAGGGAGGAGATAAGACTGGTCAACCGGGGGACATAAATATATTTGCTAACTATTACAAGACCCTATACCAACAAGAGGAAATCCCTATCAAACAGCAATAGAAGCCTTCTTCAAGGGTTTGACATTATGCACTCTCCCCCAGCAGTCCATGGATATGGATATCACGAACGGGGAGTTGAAAGATCAGATAGGGAAGCTAACAAATGGGAAATCTCCGTGCTTTGATTGCTTCACCCCAGAGTTCTACAAAGAGTTTGAGAATATATTCCTCCTAATCCTTCTGCCGGTTTGTCAAGAGACCATGGGGGAGACACCAATCTCATGGCAATTAGCCCAAATCATGGCACTGCATAAAGAGGGGAGGGACCTCATTTCTCTTCTTAATGTAGATCTGAAGCTGTTTATTGGTTTGTTAGACACTAGATTACAGATGGTCATCTCGGGGCTAGTTCATGAGGACCAAACATGATTCATTTCATGGAGATTTCTCACAGATAATATCAGGAGGCTCCTCAACATCATTTTCTCCCAGAAAGTCCAGAAACAGTTCCAGATAGCCATCTCCATGGATGCAGAAACGACATTTCACAGGGTTAATTGGCAGTTCTTAAAAGCATCCATGGAAAAAATGAAATTTGACCCTAAATTTCTGAAAGTTATCTCCCAGCTGTATAAGAACCCTAAGGCCTTAGTTAGGGTGAATGGAATTAGTTCAGAGTTCTTTCCCCTGACCTGTGGTACACAACAGGGATGCACCCTGTCACCCCTTCTTTTTGCCCCGAGCTTGGAAACCTTGCTACTAAGGTATACACAGCCTGGAGATATCAAGGAGTAATGGCAGAGAGGGTTGAACATAAACTATTTCTGTAAGCTGATGATTCCCTATTTTTTATGTCCTCACCTGAAACCTCATTGCCCCCTCTGATGCACATGCTACACCTATTTGGAGAGCTCTCAGGTTATAAAGTCAACCTATCAAAATCAGAAGCTTTGGTGCTAAGTGGAAAATTTTCTGGGCAATTTGATCAACACTTCCCATTCAAATGGGCCCCCAGGAATCAAATTAGATATTTGAGAATTCATGTATAGGTAGATCTTTCAAAGCTGTTTGGCAGCAACTATGGCAAACTGCAGGAGGTCCTGGAGAGGGATATGGCCAGATGATGCCTCTTGCCCCTCTCCCTGGTGCGGAGAGTAGATGTCATAAAGATGAATATTTTGCCTCGTCTCCTTTTCCTGTTCCAGTGCCTTCCAATAAGAGTTCCCCCAGCCTTTTGGTGTAAACTTAAAAAATTCATAAGTTTATTTTGAATAATAAAAAATTAGGGTTGCATGGAAAATATTGCAACTTCCTAAGGAAGAAGGAGGCCTAGCTCTTCCGAACCTATGCCTATACTATTTAGCAGCTCAGCTGACTGTGCTTTTTCACATGGACCAAGCAGAGACTCTCCTTTCAATGGTATCAGATAGAAAATACCATACTCGGAACAGACCTTTATTCACACTGATATTGACAGAGACCCCTATATATTATAAAAAAAACACTCACCAGTAGGTGGGATAAACATGGGCTCTAAGTCATTATCAAGGTGAGAAATTTGACTCACACCCCACCAGCGTGGGCCCTCTATCTCTTATCAGGTATGAGTGTGTCTTAACCCTCCTGCCCTGGACCTAAATTACGCCAGATGGGAAACACAAAGCACTATGAGGTTTGCACAATTTTTAGAGAGAGATAAATGCATATCTTTCCAAAGAGCTAAAGAGAAGTTTAACTGGCCAAACAGGGAGTTTCTTAGATATACGTAGTTCAGGCATTTTACAGAATCAGAAGATCACCTGATTCAACTCACTAGGGCACCATCAGGATGGGAAACATTTTTGTAAAACATTGCAGGGATTGCTGGTCCAGTGAAATATATTTCAGCGACATATAAGCTGCTGCTCCAGAGCACAGACGGAGCCTTGGGGACTCACAGGGAGGCTTCAGCAAGAGAAGCAAACACGAATATTAGTGAGGCAGATTGTGCTCATAGACTGAAGTGGGGATGGAAGGCAACCTTGGCCCCCATATAGTGTGAATACTTCTGGAAAGTGCTCATCCAGTACTTCCACACACCCACTATCACACAGCACTATAGTTCAACTAAATCAGCCATGTGTTGGAGAGCGTGTGGGCACTGGCATATTTTCTGGGGATGCCTGCAGTTATAGCAGTTTTGGAGGCAATACAAGGAGCAGTCCAGGGGATAACAAGAATACTTATATTTCTGGAATCTGAGGAGTGGGTCTTAAGGCTTCCCATGACCACTCACCAAAGAGGAGAGACCCGTGGAGTTCTCCTGACACTGATTGTGACAGCGCTGAACTGTATCACAGTGAAGTGGCTCCAGCCTGGACCTCCAGTATTAGAAGACTGGATAAGAAGAACACAAGAGGTCCATACAATGGAGGCATTAACAGCCAGACTTCAGCTAAGACTGGATAAATATGAAGCTAGGTGGAGAGGATGGGAACTCTGGAGATTGCAGAGGGAGAGGGTACCTGGAACTTCAACCCAAGTTCAGGGATAAATTAGGAGATGGCCAATATATACCAGCAGGGCACATGCAATGCATCCTGCCAATAGGAACTTTAAGTTAGGGACTATATTATTGGTAATGATTAATATAGGAGGGAGATGAGGGTAGAGGCACACAGTCACTGCAGGGGCCATGTTGGGTCCTAAGTTTATCTGTGATAAATTAACTTCTTAAAAGTGTTCTTGTTTTTTTTCCTACTTAGCAGTAAAATCAAATTAAATACTTCACTCCCAGGTAACTGGGTGTTTTCTGAACTGCAAAGCAGCTAATAACAGCAGCTCCTGAATATATTTTAATATTGATAGGTTCTCTTTCTTGGATTGTTTCTTTACACTTCAACGTACCTATGCAGAGATGGACTGAAAAGTTAACAGAAGAACTCAGGAGAAATGAAGATCATGATCCTATGTATTATGATACTATACAGAAAGTTTTATTTATGTACGTCAGGAATATAAGTATGAACTGCTGCTGTTTGATGTTAAACAATAAAGCTGAGTTAAAAAAAAAACAGCTACAACTATTGATGAAAACCTGGTCCAAGCCATATTAAAAGGAGCACTCCCTTTATTATTTTGCATGTGAAAAAAGTACTAAAGCATACTCAAAATGAAGAATGAAGAGTGTCATACAAGTTAGGAAGTTAGGAGATAAGGGGCAATCTAAAACAGTATAAAAAGTATAGGTCAAAATTTTCACCGTATTCATGCACTGCTGCTTTAAGTAAAGGATATATCTCCTTTATCTAAACTGCTATGTAATAATTCTGCTATATATACAGAAACATAGAAAATGTTGACAGAAAAAGACCATTGGTCCATCCGGTCTGCCCTGTTATGCCCTATCCTAAACTGGGACCTATTGTCTAGTCAGAGTTTTTGCTCTCACCTCAGCCCTCCCTTCCCCCTACCCTACTGCTACCCCCCTCCTAACTATTAATACTGTGACTCAGTCTCAGCCATCTTTGAAACCATTAATAGTTCTTGTACCCATCACCTCCGCTGGTAGGCTGTTCCATAGCTTCAATCTGATATTAATTCAAGCATATGACACAAAGCACTGACACTTGTTATTTATTACAGTGTATGTAGTGAGAGTTGGTTTTTGAAATCATCATCAATGTATGGTCACTAAGACGGACATAAACAGGGATTTGTTTGTAGTAACTGTCATTGTGTGGACAAATATGAGTGAAGAATTTTAATCTCCTTGAAATAACATTCATGGAAAATTAGTTATATTTATAATAGTTCATGTAGAACGATGTAATATTAATGTAATGGACTGGAGTATGTATAAGCTGAATCTATACATGGAGTACTGGAACTGTTATTTAATAGAGTGTACATAGTGAGATCATGTTAGTTACTGTAATTTTTTGCCATTCAGGAAGATGTTTGGGTGCCTTCTTGCCTTGGTTCCTCCACTGATGCTTTTTACTATTTGTGTTTGCTGCCATGACCCCAAGCACTGCGACCTTTACTTCTGGTCGGGTGTTAGTATACAGTTGCTTAGCAACCCATTGGCACCAGTTTCAGCACATCATTCATTGTATGGATGTCACGGTAGGTGATGTCATCAATGTTAAACCATGGCAGTGAATATAAATAGGGCTCAGAAGTTTCTTTGGAGTTTCTTTTTGCTTATTTATGTAATGGTCAAGATCAGGCTTGGAAGCTGTTGACTGAGTAAGTGTACTCACAGAGTCTGTTTCTTTAGACCACAAGAAAAATGCCACTCTGAACAATGAGTGGGCTTTCATTAGCTGCATGCCGCTTGACTTCCTAAATGAAAAAAACGAAATGTGCACAAATGAGAGGGACTGGGGCAGACAGCTGCCATGTGGCTTTCCTACAGAAATGAAAAACAGTTACTCACCTCTTTAGTCATTTTCTCTTCAGTTAGTTTTCTTCTCCCTCAAAAGACATGCCCGGTAGCCATTTTTCAAACTGTCACCAAAATATTAAGGGTGGGCCGAGTACTTCCGCTTTCACGAACATGAAAAAGAAATGGACAAATAGGCACACATAAGAAAATACAGGGCAGCAGAGTCCATTTTCAAAGTAAAAAAGAAAAAAATTTGTGAAAGAACAATATGCGCTCTCCTGTTTTATTCTGCCAATTTTACTAGGAAAGCAACAGGTGGGGGTGAGAGATACAGCCACCTACTGGACAAAATGCATAATTAGCACTGTTTTAACTATGTATACCTACTCCTTCCAAAAATAACACAAAAATGTAATTTTCAAAAATCTTTTAATATTTTCCGCTGCTCTTTTTCAATTTGAGCCATTGTATAATATAAATAATGCACTAGAGGGTGGGGATTATGCTGGATAACATCCCTTCTCAGGTGTTGGGTGCTGAGGCGGGATGTTATCCCAGTATAAGACCCACCCTGTCAAGCATTATTCCTTTATTAGATGATGATTTCCAACATTGATCCTAGGTCATTAGTTAAATGAATGTATTGATTCAGCTGTGATACTTAAATAGTTAATAAAGAGAGAACCACCTATAAGTAGCGCAACACTGATCACGTTTTATGATTTTATATAATGTAGATTTTTTTTAATTAGTATTTTATATTTATTATTAGGTTTAAAGGCAATCTGCTGAAGAAACCTGTTACTAGTAAGGCAAAACGTTGAGGATGTATAACTAATTGAATACTGCAATACAAAGATCAAAATGAATATAATTTGGAAGTGGCAACTGTCTTATTGAATCTGAGTGCACCCTCTCTTTCTTCCTTTAATTGGAAGATTGTTCCATAGCTTAACCACTCTCTCTAAAATAAAACTTTCTCATGTCACTCATGAATATCCCCTCCCGCTATCTTCCACTCATGTTAACATGTTTTAGATGCGCCATTCCTACTGAATATTTCCTTGTAGTCTACCTTGCTCATTCCTTTCAGGAACATGACGGTCTCTATCGTATCTCCCCCTTCCTTCTGCTCTCCATCAGGTACATGTTCAGAACCTTAAGTTAGTAGAATCTGCTCTTTTGGCCCTGAATCATTTTGGTTACCCTATGCTGCACTGTCTTCAGCCAGTCATTGCATTTCCTAAGGTGGGGACCCCAGAACTGGGCACAGTATTCCACATGCAGCGTCACTAGTGATCTACAGAGAGGTACCTGTATGTATTCCTGTTGATTACAGCTACCCTGCGCCTGAGATTACTCAGAAATAATTTTTTCTCCCTATGCCTGAATGTTCGCACTCATCAGTACTGACTGATCAATATTTCCAGAGCTATCACAATGAGTTACTACTAAACAGGGCAGGAGCTTCTTTCGCAACAGACCTGGCTAATCTTAGCTGTACTGCAGTGACAGATACAGCTATAACTGGATATTACAATCAGTGTCAATTGGCACCACTTTACTTCCTCTTTCTAGGGAATGAGGCCACCTCATTCACTTTGCAAAATATTATATCTGGCCAAACCCATTAGCAGCTTGTCAGTTATCTGATTTTGTAATGTAGCAGAAAGAGACTGACAAGACAAGATTATGCTGAATAGTTGCAAGAAGATATTTTCCAGGAATATCTATGGACTTCATTTTAGACTTTTTATGCTGGTTTACATTTTACCACAGCATGGTACCTGCAATGCAGTTTATACATTCTGGACTTTTCCAGGTTCCTTGTATTAATTTTTTTCTGCACTGCCTACGCATTTACAAAACATCTTTTTATTGTGTGTTCTTTATTGACTGTGGGATAAAGTCCATTGTGCAGTGGAATGTATCATTGTATGACATAACCAATAAAAATATTGATATAAAAAAGATAAGATTACAATCTTTCCGAGTGTACACAGTGAAAGAGTCATTAGGCTATAGTTAAACTTCCATCTCCCCTAGTTCATAGACCCAGTATTATATCAGTGGTGTTGAACAGGTCCTGATGCCATAGGAAAGACATTAAAAATGTGATATTTGGGCATAGTGTTGTGTATATTTAGATTATGCTCACCATTTCTAATTTTTTGTTTTGTCTGGTCCCATCTTCACCAGTTCAGCCCCCGGCCTCTTCTCCTGCACATCCCCCGCCCAGTATACCAGCTGGCACTGTACCTATGTTGATACTTGCCAGTATGCCTGCTGCTGATCCCCTACACTGTGCTGGGTGTTTACTGCCCCACCAAGTCCAGATATGGCTGCCACCCACCACAAGACTATAGTAGCAATCCAGTGACTCTCTTAAAGCACAGCAGAACCCGGCAGACTGTCAATAATGTTCTGCTGTGCAGGAGACAAACATAAACAACTGCCAGCTGAAGAAGGCCTTATTGTCTATCAAGTCTGCCTTATGAGGTTATTCAATGTTCATGCCCCTAACCAGTGAATCATGACTAACCCCTCCTCCTCCTCTCCTGCCCCTCTGATCTCTTGAACAGCCCTTTGTGCCTACCCCACCCTCGCTTAAAGCTCTCCACCTGTTTTGCACTGAGCCGTGCCTATCTTCTCTTGTCCCTTCTGACTCCCCCTAGTTTCTTACTATTCCCCCAGATATTTGTATTGCACCTGGTTGTGAATAGCTCTATAATGTTCATTTTTAATACCTTGCATGTACTTCAACTTTTCAATGATATCCCCCCCCCCCCTTTACCTTGTGGCCTCCAATGAGTACATGCTGAGACACTTCCATAGAATCATAGAATCTTGATGGCAGAAAAGGACCCCATCAGCCCATCTAGACTGCCCTTTGCCCCTTACTCATCCCTCTTCCCACTGGCCCACCCCTGCTACTCAGCCCCATATGTTTGTCCCATACCCTCTTAAATCCCTCCACCATTTCAGCCCCCGCCACCTCCTCTGGTAGTCTGTTCCAGGCCTCCACCACACTCTCCGTGAAGAATCGCCCCCTCACACCTCTGTATCTCCCTCCCTGCAGTCTTTGGCTATGCCCTGTAGTTATAGCCCCCTCCTTCCTTTTAAGTAAACAACCCCCCTTCACTTTGTTGATCCTCTTTACATGCTTAAAAGTTTCAATCATGTCCCCTCTCTTTCTTCTAGTCTCCAACATGTACAGATCCAATTCCTTATACCTCTGCTCGTATGTCTTCCCTTGCATACTCTGCACCATCCTAGTTGTCCTTCTCTGAACTCTCTCTATCCATCTATGTCCTTTCACAGGTGTGGTCTCCAGAACTGGACTCTGTACTCCATGTGCGGCCTCACCATGGCTTTGTAGAGGGGTATCAGTACCTTCCTTCTTCTACTAGTAATGTCCCTGCTGATGCATGCCAAAATTCCACTGGCCTTCCCAACCACCCTGCAATATTGGTTACCTACCTTATGGTTGCTTGACACTATAATCCCCAGATCCGTCTCCTGTTCTGTTACTTTAATGACCTCCACTCCTTTAGTGTCTACTGCTCTTGGGTTTCTAAACCCCAAGTGCATCACAGCACACTTTTTGCCATTGAAATTAAGTTGCCAAGTCTAGGACCATCCCTCAAGAATTTTCAGGCCCTGCCTCATGTCCTCCACCCCCCCCCGGGGTGTCCACCCTATTGCAGATTTTTGTATCATCAGCAAATCGGCACACACGACCCCTTAGCCCCTCCGCTATATCACTGATGTAAATATACTATATGATGTTCATACAGTATGTCCATCCCTGTTGTCCTAAATCATTTTTGTTGCCCACCCTTACACTGTCTGGAGCTTGTTTTTTTTTTAAATCTTTATTGTAGAAACAAAAAAATACAGAACATTCAGTACAGGTATTGAAAGGAGTTAGCAAGGTACAAGGTTCTATTTTTTATACATAGACAAGAGGTATGACAACTAGAAATACTGGACTTATACACATTATGATATCTCATTTTCCTTTTAACATAGGGTTATCAGAAAAGGTATGAACAGAATAACAGAAACATAAAGACACTGAATAATATGTATTTTAGTATCATTACATATTCAACAGACTGAACAGTAAGGGCCTAATCTGGGAAAGGAATGGCAGTGGACAACCAGTCAATGCTATTTGCCTAAGGTTGGACCCTAATGCTTGTGTATAGTAATTGAAAGAGGGTTAAGCAAGCAATAATACCTGACAGGGTGGGCGGTATTGGGCAGTACCAGACTGCCCAGGGGTGTAATGAGGCCCGATGCCACAGGCCCTGGAAGGTCCAGTATTGCCCATGCTGCCCACCCTGGAGGGTATCATTGAGCTTAGAAAAACGGGCTACATGTGTCATTCTTTACAGGATTACATAAAATTAATAAAGTAATGCTGTAAAAGAGTAACTACAATTAAAGTTTTAGTACTTTTCTTGTAAAGTAGTCCCTCTGTGCTGAAATGGTTTATCGATCAGCAAGCAGAGCCAAGGAAGTGGCGGAGCAGCACTGTACAGTAGCGGACATCAGGTAGGCAGTCCTGTTCCATGGTTGTCATTTTCTTCCATTCTTTCTCCTCTGACCCGCTCACCCGCTGGCAAAACTATAAGCTCCAACACTCATAATTAAAATCATGGCACTTTGAGCAATACTGGAGCCAGGGTGAGCTGGGAGGAAGCTATCTGTAGCAACGCTTAGCACTACAAGTTTAAACAAAAACTCTTGTTATGTAAGAAACTGCAAAGTACTGTGTGGAGCCAATCCTGAACCTGGTTGGGAAAAGAGAAGTAGAAATTAAAGTGAAAAATGCAGCCTTTGAACATGGTGGCTGAAGACAGAAGCATGACTTTTAATGGAATTAGTTCCATCGACGGAGTTGATCTGCTGGGCTACTGGGTGCTGTGACAGCGGGCAGGGGATTGGACGTCATGAGTAGAAGTAGCACTGGGGTCAGGTCCAGCTTTGTAAAGTAAAGAAAACATTTGTTTTTATGTTCTTTTATTTTATAGTGCTGTAATTTTTAAAAATGGGTGTAGTGTCTGGTCTAAGTACTGAGCTGGGGTGGCTCTTGCTCACTTTCTCGCTAAGCAAGTGAAAAACAAAAATTGCAGCTACTGAACTTTGGTTTTTAAACTGGCACAAGGATACCAGTTTGACATTGGGGCATTTTATTTCCTGGGCATCTATTAAAAGTTAATGTTCACCTCTACAGTGGGTACCAGCCAATCAGAGACCAGGAAATAAAAAGCCCATTTTCTAAGGCTGGATAGAACCTTGTGTTGCAGGTAGTAAAGAGTAGCAGCTTATTAGGAGGGAGGACGGGGGGAAGCGGGGTCACTTTCATGTGTGCAGCATCTTGTGAGATCAGTGTAAGGGGGCAGTAATGTAATGTAGGGGCCCACACTTTACAGAATCTGAAGAGATGTTTAGTGGCAACATAAGAAAGTCACTGAAACTCTGCTAATTCTGAGACAGCTGCAATCCATTCTACATGTGTAGGTGTTGAAGGTGATCACTATTGTAGGAGGATTTGTCCCTTAGCTTGCTGAGGTTAACCTGGTTTTTGAGGATTTGCCAAGTGTTTCGACCCCTAAGGTGTCTCCCAATAACTATAGTCTAGGGTCGCTTGTTAGGGGAGAGTGTAAGATGTGCCAACAAAAATCAAGAACTTGTGACAGGTAGCCTTTAAGGGAGGGGAAATACTACAAAATTTGCTCAAGGGTACCTTGTGCCATGTGGCATCTCCAACACTCGTCTGATTTGATAAGGCCCATTTTATATAATTCTTCTGGGGTGTGATACCATCTGTGCAGAATTTTCTTTGGTATAAGCTGGTATAGATTACCTCTGCAGCTTGTATGTGCTTTGCTTAGCAGGTTAGCACAGGCTGCATCTGTGAGGGAGATATTAAGAGGTGTCTCCTAGTCCCATTTCTACTTGTGTAGTAGGGGGACCATGAGGATAGAGGATGAACTGTTAAATTCTGCCTCCGAGTTGCTTGGGGTTTGATATCCAAGTGATGTACACAGCCTGTAATGGGGTGTTTTAAGGGCCTATCCTAGACTTCATGCAACGGGTGATAGCCTGTCTGATTTGTAGGTACTGTCAGAAATCTATTTATGGGAGGTTGAATGTTGCAGCCAGGATCTTAAGGTCTGAAGTGTTCCCACGCATAGATCTTGCCAGGTGGCCTATTATAATTATCCCTTTTTTGGCCCAGAGAGTCCAGTTTATTGGTTTACAGTCAATTGTGATATGTGAGTTTACCCAGAGTGGTTCCCACTGTCCCAAGTGTCTGCTGGCATCTTTGCAGTGCTGTAACGTTGTACACCATGCTTTTCTTGCAAACAATAGGTTGGAGGGAGAGGTGTCCTTGTTGTGTCTTACTGTTCCATGGGGAACTTTCATAGGAGCTGCCTGCAAGCAATCTCAACAGTGGGGGTGGGGGGGTGTAGGAGTCAGGGGTAAGCAGCAGAGGTTTTATCTCATTCTCAAAGCCTGATGGTAGACCTACAACCAAGGGAGGCCCCATCTGCCCTTTTGTGGTGCATTTCTGAGTTTTTTAGGGCTAAAATGGGGTTGTTGACCCTCCCAGAGAAAGGAGAGGACAAGCTTCTCCAGTCTTTGGAGTTTTGTATCCAGGATAAGTAATGGAAGGTTGTTAAGGCTGAATAAGATTTTTGGGAATGTCATCATTTTGTATGCGGCTATTTTCCCTCCAAAGGTGAGGTGAAATTTCTTATGTCTGTTGAAGTCAGCTTCTAGTTCTTTAATTAGTGGGTTAATATTAATGTCCACCATATGCTTTAAGTCTGTGGAGAGGATCATTCCCAGGTGTTTAGTCTGGTTAGGAGACCATTTCATATTCAGGTGTAGGACTTGCACCAGTTGGCATTTATTATTTAGAGACAATACTTCTGTTTTACAGCAATTTATTTTCCACCCAGAGATCTGGCTCAAGTCATTCAGTAAGTTCAGGGTGTGTGGAAGGGAAACTGCTGGGTTTCATATGGCCAGAATTAAATCATCAGCATAGGCTACCAATATTTTGTTCCTGTCACCACCAATGCTTATGCCTGCTGTCTGGTGATTCCTCATTTTTGGGTTCATGGCAATGAGGTACAGCAACAGGGAGATTAGACATCCTTGTCTTATTCCCTGACTTAGAGGAATGCTAGGCAAGATCAGTCCATTGCTAAGTATAGAGGCCTTGGAGCTTGAGTAAAGAAGCATTTTCCAGTTAGTGAAGGACTGCCCAAAGCTTATAGCTGCCATAGCCTGTTAAAGGTACTCCTATTCCACAGAGTAAAACACCTTCTCCTGTGTCAATGCTGGGAAGCATTGCGGGCTCAGTTATACAAGAATCGGCCCTTATCAATTTTTGACAGCCCTGAAGTTGTTCATGGCCAGTCTCCCTTGGACAAAGTCAGTCTGATGGCGTTCCCCTATGTGAGAGATCACCTTCTCCATTTGGAAGGCTAGTCACTTGGCTAGGATCCTTACATCCACTTTTAAAAAGGACATAGGGCTGTAATTGGCTGGGTGGTGAGGGTCCTTACCAGACTTTGGAAGGAGGGTAATGAAAGCCTCTTCTATAGTGTAGGAGTTGTTTCTGGGAGTCTGCACCTGTTCATATTTTCAGCAGTCTATTCTCAAGGGCAGGGAGGAAGGCCTGGTAGAGTTCCATGGAATGGATCTCTTGCTTTGTGATGGGAGCATCCAGAGACTATATCTGTTCATGTGTAAGGCGGAAGAAGGTAGAATCCCCTAGGAAGTCCTTCAGCTCTGGGAGGGAAGGCTCTCTATGGGACTCTCAGAGGTCCAAGTAAAATTCTGTAAGGCTCTATTCATTTCAACCTGCCTGGCTGCCACCTGTCCAGAGGCTGTTTTAAGAATAGTAATATGTTGTGCAGCCTGTTGCATTTTAGTGCAGTAAACTAAGAGTCTGCCAGCTTTTTCTCCTGAGCCCCAGTATTTGTGGGTAGTCCTCTGTACCACTTTCTGAACTGTTGTGTGGGAAAGGGTGCTGAGTTGGTATTTAATCTGTACGATATCCCAAGCCAGTTCTTGTGCCAGTTTGGTGGCGGAGTCGTAGGTGTTTTCTTTCTGCCTAAGCTCAGATTTCAACTGGGTGAGAAATGACAGTCTCTGTTTCTTGGTGTGACCAGAATAGTTTATTACCCTTCCATAAGTATAAGTTTTGAAGGCATCCCAGGGAGTTGCTTGAGACATATCCGGGGTGTTACTTAGAGTATGTCAAACGTGTGTTTTGATTTCCTTCTCCAACCACTTTTTAAACCCTTTGTCTTGAAGCAGGAAGCTATTAAGATGCCACCTCAGTGTGGAGGTAGAGTTAGGGCATAGGATAGTGATAAATGCACATAGCCATGATCAGAGATGATAATAAGCCCTATCTGGGTGTTTTGAACTGAGCAGAACATATCATCTCACATGAGGAAATAGTCTATTCTACTACTTGTGTTTGCCCAGTGAAGTGAAAGTTAAAGTCCCTATCCAAAGGGTGAGCGACTCTCCAAGGATCCACTAGGTGGAATTCCTGAGCCAGCAGGTGCAGTGCTTTTGGGGATTTGGTGGGTAGGATACAGATACAGCTTTGCTTGTCGAGGAGAGGGTCCCATACCTTACTGAAATCCTGTCCCAAAATGAGTTTATCTCCTTGCATAAGCACAGTAGACAGGGCTTGTGCTACATCTGGGAAAGGGAACCTGTGTCCTCATTTGAGGCATAGACATTGTCCACCACCAAAGTCTGGGCATCTGTTTGCAGTCACATCAGCACCCATCTGCCTTTCTTGCTTTGAGAGGTGTTGAGTATCTGTACAGGGAGCTCCTTTTGAAGGAGGATTGTGACTCCCCCATAGTCTTAGAGTTCTAGGAGATACCCTGGTAGCACCTAGTATCCAGCTTCATCATCTCAAGGACTGACTATGATGCAGTCATCTACTCTGCAGCCAGTAACACCCTACCCGAAAGAATCTCAGTGGTGTTCAGTCAAGCCTGCAGATTTGCATTCAGCATGAAACCAGACTCCTATCACTGTGACCTATACATTGGCTGCGACTTGCATCCTTTCCACCTCTGAGTTAACATCAACAAAGCCCTTCTGTGTAAGACAGCACTTCTTGGTCAAATGCCGCTGGGTGTCTACAGCCTTTTCTCCATGATCATGAACAAGTATGGAACTCAGTCGATGGGGGGATAAAAAACTCCTCCTGCCATTCAAAAACCACTCTTGACCAACACTTCTTTCAACTAGAGCAGTCAAAGCCTGGAACTCCCTGCCCACAGCCATCACCACTCACCACCGCTGCTCCCCCTTTAAGGCCCAAGTCACCACCCACCCACCTTTTCCAGAAACTGCACTGCACATGTACCTATTGCTGTCGAATGTAATTTGTGCTCTTGAGCTCATAGGTCCTCCAAACGAAAGAGAGAGACAGAGAGAGAGAGAGAGAGAGAGAGAGAGAGGGAGGGAGGAAGGAAAGGAAGGAAGGAAGGAAGGAAGGGAGGGACTGACTAACTGTACATGCCCTACCCACTCCCGTTTGAGTTTTTGTGTCTCAGAGGGCAGAAGGTGTGATTCCTGTAACAGCACAATGTTTCAGTGTTCTATTTTAGGCGTGAAAGCAACTGTTTATGCTTGATAGGGGAGTGAAGGCCCTAAATGTTCCAGAAAATAAACTTTAATGCTGCTTCTATGTGACTTTTTATCTGGTGACCTAGGACAGTGTGCAGCAAGAGATACTAGTCTATGTGTAGTAGTCCAATACCACAAAGGAGTAGGAGTCAAATACAAGATGAAGTTTTGGGGTGTTTCAGTCCAAAAGGGGGACCTTTTGGTTATCCATCCTTGTGGCTCTATCATGTGTTGTAAGGGAGAGAATACAGGTAGGTAAACACTAACTGTACAATTAGCTGAAAATAAGTCTAAATCAGAGGTATGAGTAAAAACGATATTCAAACTGTAGGAAAATTGCTGGACCAAATCCAGAACCATGCTAAATCATTACCAACAGCACTAACTTGTAACACATTAATTCTAACTGGTAACAAATAAGAATGTATGAGCAATACCATAAGAAGGGGTACTAACAGCAACATAGGTTTCGAAGATGGGAACCTCTCCAAATAACTGCTGTCAGACCCAGAGCAGATTACCATAACAACTAGAGGAGAAAAGTGTTACCTACCTCAGGTGGAGGAGAGCTAATACATTTTCCAGAACAAGCTTATACGGGCGGGTGCATCATGTGCAGTGTCACTTGTTACTGTCAGGGTACAGCTTGCTGGCAGGTGGTGCCAAAATGCTACCTTGGTTTAACCTGCCAAAGAGCTCTCCTAGAGTGGTTAGAAGACTTGAGCTTTCCTATTAAGAGGAGAGCAGAGTGGGATGAAGGTTTAACAAGAAGGGGAAGGGGAAGAGTGAGAGGAAAATGGTAGAAAGGAGAAAGAGGGGATGGGGTGGAGAATAAGAGACCTTCAGGGGAAGATGGGGGAGGTTTGGGAGAGAAGTGAGGAATATTAGATGGATATACCACTTAATTGTATTGAACTGGGCTCACAGAGAGGTAATGAATTGCAGTCATACTGCACTTTTGTTTCCCACCAGCTTCATTGCAACACATTTAGGCGCTAGAGGGGGGCGCCACTTGAGAATCACTACATCTGCAGGGACCTTAGAGTGGGGTTACCCCCAGTAATATAGTTTACAGTGCTCCTGGCTAAGAGGGGTATCGGGCCTGTGAGACCACCTTGGCTTCCCCAGATTTCCAGAGCAGGGGTGGAAAATAATGACCAAGAGCAGAAGTTTCAACAGAGCATGAAAGAACGTTGCACATCACTGCAACATGAACTAGATTCCTATGGTGTGCGTGTTGTGCCAGCTCTGTGGAGCTCTTCCAAGAAGGGGATAAGAGAGGGGAACTGATCATGCAACCATCTCTTGTGCAGGACCATCAGCGCAGCTTGAAATCTCTGTGCCTAAGACAGAACCCTCAACCTTTAGGTGCACCTGTGCAAACAAGTATTGAGATGGGGATGGTAAGGAAGAAATTGGTAGGGTTAGTATTTAAAGAAGAGAAAATGTGTGTGTGGGGGGGCATTTAGAAACCACTGGCCCAAGGACCACAAGAACACTTCTACAAATTGTATTTTAAAGGGGGTAGTGCTGTTGCCTAGTACCAGTGACTTGGTTATATGGTGACCCCATGAAGACTGAGAGCCATCTCTGGTACAAAGGGAGCACTTGTTATCAATAGGATATAGAGTTAGGTGGACTCAGCTACTTCTGGAAAACCAGCACATGCTTTCATTCAGGCTACTTGCTGTAATCACCTATTGAAGGGGCAGTATTGCATACAAAGGGAAGAGAGGGGCATGTTATTGTAATTGGATTCCAGCTCAGTAAGAGGACCCATTTGAGGGGATGGACTGCATGGTGTCATCCATCAGCATTGCAGTTCAGGCATTTTGTCAAGTGCATAAGTCAAGCGGATGCTGAGGCGGCATAGCCCTTTGCACAGGAAGCAGCCTTGATGTCTGGTTGGCATACAGGATTGACCTTACAAGGTGCTGAGTATGATACCCTACACATCCTTAGTACAATTATTTGCTGGTTTGTGGCTGCATAATTTATTTATTTTTATTTATTTATTGAAATGTTTCACCAGGAAGGCACGCTGAACAACAAGTTGCTCATCTCCCGGTGTGACCCGGGGGGGGGGGGGTTACAATTGGATGAAGAGTGAGACATACAGCTTAACATTTAACATATCAGAGAAATTAAACATTCAATTACATTTGTAACAAGACATACAGTTAAAAAATATCATGAATAATCATATAGTCACATTTGTGACATAACATCCAATTAAATAAATCATACCTGTGGAATATGCATTTAATTACAAGTGGCATATCTGAGGAACATAGTACATAGCGGTGAAGGGAGAGGAGAGCGTGCTGAGATGCAGGCTCGGGGGTGAAATGTTTAATAGGTGATGTGAGTCATGGAGAGAAGTGGAGGCATAGGAGAACAGTTAAGGAAGGTTAAAGCAGGAGTAGTTAGATGAGAGAGAGTTATGTAAGGCAGAGGCAAGGGATTAGAAGGAGGAGGAGGAGGAGTGCCATATTTGGGGGAGGAGGGAGTTCCAGATTTATGGGAAATGATGGGTAAAGCCTGACTGGCTGATGAGAGTGGTTTGACGGGGGACCAACAAACTGCGAATGTCAAAGGATCTGAGGGGAAGGGGAAGAGAGTTAGCATGAGGTAGGAGGGAAGATCTCCTAACCAAAAGTTAGAAGTGAGTTTGGCACAATGAGTGAGGCACCTTTTGGCAAGCGGGGGAAGGGACATGGTGTGGTAGAGGTCACAGTGATGAGTGTGTGATGGAGCATCAAGGGCAATTCGACAGAAAGAGTTAAAGAGAGTGTCAGGTCTGGTTAGGGAGGATTTGGGAGCGGCACCATAGACTACATCACAGTAATTGAAAATGGGGAGGATCATCTTCTGGACTAGTTCATGCCGTGCTGTAGGAGGCATGCAACTACAGTTCCTGAATAATGCACCAAGCTTGTGGTGCAATTTTTTGGGGATGGCATCAATGTGGCCAGAGAAGTTGAGGTGTTGGTCCAACCAGACCTCAAGGTATCTGAATGAGGAGGTGTCCTCTAATATTGTCCCACCAAGGGTATGGAAAGACAGTAAAGGATGGAGCCTAGAGAGTCTCTCTGCCTAGGGCCAAAGATCATGGAGACAGTCTTTTTTGGCATTTTGGAATAGTTGATGTGAGGCAAATCATAACTGAACCTGGTGGAAGTCAAGCTGAAGAGTGGTTGCTACATCAGCAGAGCATTTGCCAGAGGAGAACAGGGCTGTGTCATCAGCATACATATGGATAGAGGAGGAGGGGAAGTATACTGAGGGCAAGTCATTTAGGCTTAAGGCTACATCATGATTATCAAAACATCTGCTGCTAAGATTGGAGGGGTTGGAAGCAACAGACAGTAGGAATTAGGTGAACTTTGCATCCCTAGAGACAGAAAAGACAAGTGGCCTGATTCCAAGTTGCGTTAAGCCTAGTGCAAGGCGATTTACGCCAAACTCTATGGTGCAAGTCGTACCTTGCGCCATGCAATACACAGGTAGGTATTCCAAGTTGCAGCTTATGCCATGCCCCATGGGGGTTGTACCAAAGGTGGGCTACACCATCCACTATGCCCACAACCCACTGCAGCATGGTGCAAGGGTGGGTTACGGCAGCACTTGCATCCTTTTCCAGAAGGGCATCTGCCATAACCCAGTTATGCAATTCCCAGTCCCGCATTGGCGCAGCGGGTTAGACCAGCATGGAAGTAGTCTAAGGGGCATCCATCCTGGCAGAATGATGGATGCCCCCCACAGCGCCAGGGGTGTGTCATGCCCCCTTCCACCTGTGCCACCTGGCCAGTCCCCTCATGGCCCCCAGGGGATTGTGGGGGTGTTATGGAGTGGGGGGGCTCCGGGGGGCAGTTGAACGCGGGCTGCGACTTGTGGCACCGGGTCAGTTGTGCCATTCCAGTGGAGCAAGCCTGAAGCTACTGCAAGTCACGGGTCGTATGTGCCAGGGACCCTGCTTGCCTTGCAATAGGGTGCAGGGTCCCTGGCGTAGTGTCGCATGACGCAACTTGCATACACCCACGAGTTGCGCCATGCAGCATGGAATCAGGCCCAGTGTGTGTGTGTGTGTGTGTGTGTGTGTGTGTGTGTATATGTGTGTGTATATCAGTCCCTTCAGTTTTACTCTACCTTAACTAAACTTTATAAAGCCACTGGCAATTTAGTCGGTCATCCCCCCCCCCATTCAACATGCTGACCTCCATGAGTTGCACCTGCAACAGTCTATATAAGTGTATCAGAAAGGTAACTGAAGACAATTTAAGTAGATGTAATGTTCTGTTTTAAGTTAAATACCTGGACATGGCCACTTGCCTGCGGTGAGGGCCGAGGCTGACCAGGGTGATACTGCAGCAGAAAAGATGCTCAGAGGTAACAACCAGAGAACAAAACAACCTATTATAAGTGGAGTCATGATAGGGAGTTAAGACATTTGGCACAGGTTGGTCAAGTGCAGTTGTGGTGCCATGTAGCCCTTTCACAGTTTTATTATTTGGCTACATGGGGCGAGCATAACCCTGCTGATACATTTAAACATAGAGCATTGATACGTGCTAATAAAGTGCAATAGTGCAAAATGTCCAAACTGTGCAATGCACCTTTGCACAGTTGGACATTTTGCACTATTGCCCATCCCAAGTGCTTATGGGATATATAAGCAGGTGGGCAGTGGCCACAGATAACTCCTGAAAAAAGCCATTGGTGAAATGTTGTTTTGTTGAACATACATCTGTTCATCAGTGCTTATTATTAAAGCTCTATTTATTGAATACTAGAGCTGTGCATTCATTTTTCATTAGTGCTTGATGTGAATGCTGCATCTTTTTTTGTTTGTTTTCTGTCTAGTACCTGCTTATTGTGGTGCTCCATGTCTGTGGAGTGGCTCTGATTCATTGGACTATTTTAAACACTATTAGATATGTCATGTGGTATTTCAGTCTTAGTTTCTGTAAGACTTGCTATGTTGGAGTGAAGGCTACTCAGTTTATTCACTCTGGCATAATAATCTTGATATTGGGAAATTTTATGACCATGCCAGTAGTGGGGTCCTTTCTCTTGGGTCAGCTTTAATAGCATTTCTTTAACCACGAACTGCAAGCACAGGCAATAATGGGCTGAGGTTTTCCCCCTGGCTTGGGGCACAGTGCCAGTGACCTGTGACCCTCTGTATATGTAGATTTTTGCCTGGCAGATTTAAGAGACCAGAGAGATGCTGCACAAAGTCACTAACATTCTTCCCCTCCACACCCTCCGGCACTCCCACAATACACATATAGAGTATAGTGGAACAGTGTTGTGGATGGAATTCATCCCTAGAACAGGCTTGTTGTGCTGCAGCAGTGATGTCATGATGTTGCTGTGCTGCACTAACAACGTCACTACTGCAGCACAACAAGCTGGAATGCTGCCATGCGCCCACTGATCCTAACTGTGCTGGTGATTATGCAGAAGATGTGTTTTTTTCCCCTGACAGTAGCGCTGTCAAGCAGTTTCTTTCTAGTTTCTGACAGCGCTAACAAAACAAGGGAGTGATGTCAGCCTGTGAAGTACAACAACCAAAAACTAAGACAGTTTTTCCCCCCTTGGTACAGAAAATGTGCTGTCAGTTGGAACAGCTGACCTGGGCGGCTGACACAGACAGAGTCAAAGAAACTTAACATAAAGGGACTATAAAATGTAAAAAATGTGTCCTGAGTTACTTCTTTTCTGGTATGCTTGCCCATACACCATAAAAGATTGCGTAGGAGCAGTCATACATAGACAAGGCTGGGTTTGAACCTCGAGGTTTCCTTGGTAACAGAAGACCACTTGAGCTGCACTCTTGAGGTCTCCTGTTACCATGGAAACCTCTTGATTCAAACCCAGCCTTGATGTGTATGACTGCTCATACTTAATCCTCTATGTCATCTGTGATTAATGGGAAACATTTCACAAGCTGATTAGCTGAGTAATACAAAGCATATTGCCTGTTTGTTGCAAGCCGTTCCCCAGCCACACTAGTAAAGGAAAGAATAATTTATAGCAACTGTGTATGTCTAGATGACCTTACTGTTCTTGTTTTACAGGGTTGCCTGGCCTACTGGCTGAAACTGGCAGTAGCTAGCCTCTACCGGTGTCCCCTCTGCTCAAAGCTCACCAACGGCAGTCACAGGCATCAGAGGTAATAGCTACAGGAATGAAAAAGCAGTGACATGAGCTTCTGATTTTGCAAATAACACAAGGACTGTTAACCCTTGCTGTGCTGTGGACCGAGATCTGTACAGAATTCCTGTATGTTCTAATTCTGCTAGGAGTCTAAGGGTTACTGTTTTTGCAACTATAACACAGCAACTGCTCAAGGATTTGCTAGCCAGAAATACAGATAGCCCTCACAAAGGCTTTCAAGGTCTCACTTTTTTCTGACTGGGTTGATTAACCAGCCCATCAGTATCCCAGGAGTCAGATGGAGCCAAACAAGGATAGATGGAGAGAGAGAGAGAAGAGGATGGTATTTTTTGTTGCTTTCTCAGGTTTTAAATGAACAGATGGAAACAACAGTCATGACTTATAACTGCTTAAAATACACAAATTCCCTTGGGATGCAGTACTCCTGGTCTAGTCATATCAGAGTACAGTACTGGGGCAATATGACCTTATTTCCACTGCCGAACCCCCTTCTAATAAAACTTAGCATCCTTTTTGCCTTCCCTATTGCCTTATCACATTGTGCTGATGATGCTGAAGTAATTATCATCTTCCCCAAACCTATATTCTGCCCCTGAGGTTTTTTCCCATGTGCAGCACCTTGCATTTTCTGGCACTGGAGCCCAGCTGCCAGATTTCTGACCATTTCTTGAGACTCTCCAAGTCCTCCCTAAACTGACAGATACCTTCTGCAGTGTCGGCATTGCCACAGAGTTTGGTGTTATCTACAAACAGGCAGCTTTTCCCTCTGATACCTTCAACTTACATCACCAATGAAAATGTTAAAGAGCACCAGGTCTAGTATTGATGTCTGCAGTACCCCACTGGTCACTTCCTTCATTCCTGAATCCTGACAATTCCCCATTAATCACCACACTCTGTGTTGTTCCTGACAATTTTTCACCCACAGATGCAGAGTTTAGAGCTGTGATACACACAGTGCAGGGTCAATGTAAAGGGAGAGGGCAGTCAGCTCCAACCGGCAACACAAATAAATTTGAGAATTACAGCATTACAAGTGACTAGACTCGTTTGTCTCATGAGTGCAAGGGGCAGCATGTTATGAATAGTTTTTCACCTACCTTGTCAGTTTGATTCCCTGCACCCAAGATCCCACATTTTTTTGAATAATCTGTTATATGGGACTGAGTTGAAAGCCTTGCTATAATCAAGATGCAGTATATTGACTGTCTGTATTTTATCTACCATCCTCATTGCCCAAAGAAGACTAGACAGATTTGTGTGGTGAATCCATGCTGCAACAGAGCCATGTTGTCCACCATCTTGTAACCCATTTTCCCCCCAGGCATTCCATCAGCCTTTCATTGAATATGATTTCCAGTACTTTGCCAACTACTGACACCAAACTGACCAGCCTGTAGTTCCTTGGCTCGTCCATACTACAGCTGTTGTGCAGTGGAACTATGTCTGCTGTTCTCCAGGCCATCAGCACCTCTACAGTCTCCAAGAATCAGTAGCAGAGGCTCATCATGGGCTCAGCCATTACCTTTGCCATCTCCTTCAGCACCCTGGTGTGCAGACCTTCTGGACCTGGGGACAGCAATAGTGAAACAGCAGAACAACATCAACAGAATGATGCCTGCTGCCTGCTGCTTGGTTCCTTTTTCCCCTGAGCAAACCAGGGCTCAGGGAAGGCCAAGCAGTGGCATCTTCAGGCATTCTTCAACAGAAGTGAAGCGCATCCCTTAGTGATCTCTCAGTATTTATTTATTACTAAGGACAGTTGTACAAAAAAATGGAACTCAGATTTACTTTGCCATTCATATAATTCTATAGCCTGTCTATATATGTGACGTCATAACCCCAAGCTTATGACATTGCAATATGTTGTTGTTGAAAATATTTCAATATTGTAAGCAGAGGATTCTATATGATACTTAGACATGCAGAAGAAGCCACAGTAGCATGGCAATAGCTCATCACACTGCCACCAAAGAGACTGGGATTAGCATTTGAACCATGGACTCTCATGCTAATGTCAGCTTGGGGCCAGGAGCATTGCCAAGGTGACTTACTCAATCCGGGGGAGGAAGACAGGAAAGGCATGCATTGCCCTGCATTTCAGCAGCCACTGCCAGCTGATGATGTAGCTACACTGGCATCTGTTTTGTAGGCAGTCATTTGCCTGACCTTTTGGGAAGATCCAAAGGAATAAAATGGGAACAAAAAAGAAGCAGACAGATTTTAAAGGAAAAGAATCCTGGTTTCATGCTATCAGTAGTAAAGGAGAGGGAATTTAAAAAATATATCACAGTGGCACATTATTACCAGTATAGTTAGGATTGAGAAGGCATCTCCATACAAAACCTCAGTTTTTGGCCACTTATATCTCAGTCAACTCATCACATAAAAAACAGGAAATTTAAAAGGCACACCCTCTTGGGGTAGAATCTTGACATGTGCCAAGTTTGAGGAAATTTGGTTGAAGAGCAACTCTGCACTTCTGTGTGCACTGTCATAAACAGTGGGCCGGACTGTCAGAGCTCTTAAAAATCCCAATGCTGCAGAAAAAATTCTGTGCAAGTGGGGTGCCACTTGCAGATCTGCAGTTTACCCGCAGCTGTGGTATTTTCAAAGGCTGAGCCAGTTTACGACCAGCTCCACAATTTCTGGCAGCTTGCAGCTGTTTTTAAGCCACAGCTGCTTGGAAAATGTTACACCCAGTGGGACCAGGCATAACAACTCCTGCAGCTGTGGCAGACTGAAAATACAGATATTCATAGCTGTGGATATTTTGGACCACAACTGCAGTTGCGGAGTGGGACCTAGTCCCACTTTGTTTTGGAAAATATGGCCCATTATGTTTCAGTATAACAATTTACTAGAGAATACATTTTTTTTTAATTTCCAGATTTCTTTTCCAGGGCTTATAACACATCAGTAGTCTATTCAAAAAGCCTGTATAAAAAGCATTGACCTATTCCCTATTGAACTCCTAGTGCATTCGTTAATGACATCATAATGCTCACCATAACAACAGACTGTGATGTCGCAAACAGCAATCACAAGGTCAATTGGAACAGGCAGATGCTTTTTGAAAGAGTCAGTAAAATATGCATTGTGTTGTTTGAAACATTTTGTAGACTATGAACAAAATAAAATAAAAGAAAACTAGAAAGCAATACCTTTTTTAAAATCTTATAGTTTTAAGCATGTTATTATCTTCCAATTGTTTAGCCTGTGGAAGCAAGGAAGAATTGGTACTGTTGGGGGGAGTGAAATGCTAGCAATGCAATTTAAGGTATAACATGAATGTTTATGGGTCCTACTATACACTTATATACAGTAGATACCAATTAAATAACATGGACTAAAACTAAAATTTAAAAAAAGCGTAAAACATATATTTTTTTCATTTTATTTTATAAAACCATTGTAAAATTATATTAGTAACATTTATTTTACAAAAAAACTACTTTTGTCATGATGTAAACATGTATGTATATATATAGATAGAGCTAGAGAAAACTGCCTGTTTCTTTATCGATAGCATAATTACTACTGCTAAATAATAATGATATAATAACAATACCTTATCTTAATGACTAGGCATCAAGCTTTCATTAAAAAAAAATATTACTTTCTGACCCCAACAATTCCAGTGTTAGGCCTTTCAAAATATATTTTCTTCAAAATGTGGTAACTTTGGAGCTGTTAGGGCTAGAAACTTATTTTTTTATGGAAGCCTGGAGTCAGCTAAGCAGATCTATAGTTAACATATCACTACAGTGACCATACATCGATATAAAAAACAAGAAATGTTTCCTATCAATATAAAAAAACATAAAATAGTTCGCTGCATTTTTAAAGTCCTGTCATTTTCAACATATAATACTGACATGTATATGAATGTAGCAACATAGGAGACCTGTATTAACTCATATTCAAATGTTACAGCTTTCAAAATGTTGTTTCAAGCATTATAAAAATATCATATAAGATTATTTTTTTGAAATGGTCGGAAGATATTAGTGATTGTTTTAAGAATACACACATTATTTTCTAGTTTTAGTAGATAGTTTAAGTAGCTGTGCTACAGAGAGGCAAAACTCTTCAAAAAAGATATGAAAAAAGTGCTTTTTTTTTTTTTGCTCATGAAGAACAAAAAAATAAGGCTGGAATCTGAAGCACAAAACTTGCAGGTTTGCTAGACCCTGTCCCAAGGGTGGTGCTTTTGGTGTTTTGAAAATGAAAATAAAAACAATGTTTGTTTGCACATGCACAGAATGAAAAATAAAACAGCTCTTGGTCAGATAAGGGCAATTCATGTGCCACCCTGAGTCCATGGTTGCAGAGTAAAACTGTTTTTTTTTGCAGATGTTTTACATGCTATTTTACCTGTGACACCCCCCCCCCCCC
This sequence comes from Neoceratodus forsteri, assembly GCA_016271365.2. Classification (NCBI taxonomy): domain Eukaryota; kingdom Metazoa; phylum Chordata; order Ceratodontiformes; family Ceratodontidae; genus Neoceratodus; species Neoceratodus forsteri. The sequence continues at coordinate 450,488,927 of JADMNL010000023.1, read as the reverse complement.
GAACACAGCACCAGAGCCCAATCCCATTATCGGATGCTCAGATAGATCAAATTTGTGTCCACTAGGTGCCCACCCCACAGGCATGCTGTTCCCCTGCATTTTGATTCCGAAACTGGGAGGCCCCAGTGTCAGCAATATGTTTAAAGAAATGTGGCTACCAGGAGCCTAAACCCGTATTTCGCTGGTACCCCCCCCCCCGATTCTGACACTGGGAGCCTGTGACAGGGTAGTGAACAAGGCAGCTTCTGGGGAACACTCTGAAAGAGAACACTCCTGACACAAGTTTAAATTAAAGGAAATCTGTTGTACTTCCATTAACAAGAAAAAGAAACAAATAGCTTGTTCTCAGATTAATAGAAATTTCTTGCAGTTCAGTCTCTTGCTGTCTTCACTTGCATCTCACTGAAACAGAAAGCTTCTTCTGCTTGTTCACCCATCTCCCTTTATTGGGCTTAGGTGTTGCTTCTTAATACTCCCCCTCCCCCGAGAGATAGCCAACAGGGTGAAAATCCAGTGCAGTGAGTTCTTAAGGAGCCAATTTTAAAGCAAAAGGGGTTTGGTACAAATCATACCATAGCGCCTGTCAAAACCTGCATTGTCTATGTTGCAGGGGTGTAAAGTTGTTTATGGTGAAAGGAGAGTGACGGACATACACTCCATCACTCAGAGTTGTGCCCATGGCACGCTTGGTAGGGCCATCAGAGACCCACCCTCCTGAGAGAAAAATCCACATTACCATGCTACTTACCTGCCCAGTAGCACACAAATGAGAAAGGCTGAAGTGCCAAATCCCATCTGGTGACATGGGCATTGGTATCCCACATATCATGAAAACACTTGTGGGGGGTGTGGTCATGATGAGGTGGGTATCCATCCCATTAGGCAGTAGCATAGGGCGGCCACCACCCACTTTACTGCCAGACACACTTTTTACAGCATGGCATAGTGCTGTTCCTTGGGGAAAAGTTTTCAAGAGAGATAGAGACTCTCAAAGTCTTGTGATAACATTGCCCCCAGCCCCACCTCAGAGGTGTCTGTGTCCAAAATCAAGGAACGGTTGAAATCCAGACTCTCTATGACTGGTCTCTCACACAGAACATTCAGATGGCCCAAAGTGCTGTCTGAAACTTTGATGACAAACTGATCTTATTCAGGGCAGTTTTTTTGGTCAGGTTAGTCAGTGGGAAGTAAGGGTTGAGATTTCCAGAATGAACCAGTGGTAATATCCTGCAAGTCCAAGAATGTACCTAGCCTGCTCTTAGTAGTTTGGTTGAAGCAGTCAGCTAGGGACTTTACTTTGCTGATAACTGGGTGCACATGGCTGTTCCCAATCATATACCCCAAGTATTTAATCTCCTGCCACCGAGGATGCATTTTGCAGCACTGGCTGTGAAACCTGCCTCCCTGAATGAAACATAGAAACATAGACTTTGACGGCAGATAAGGACCACTTGGCCCACCCAGTCTGCCCATTTCCCTACCTACTGGATAAGCTGCAGATTCTAGTTAACCAACAGCCTGTTTCCTGCAACCCCCCACTATAATTGCTTTGTGTCTGTCCCACGCCTGTTTGAATTCCCCCACTGTTTTAGACCCAACAACCTCCTCAGAAAGGCTGTTCCATGTATCCACCACTCTCTCTCTGTGAAAAAGAATTTCCTCACATTACCCCTGAGCCGTGCCCCCTCTATCTTTAAACTGTGCCCCCTTGTTCTTACACATCTCTTTTTCTGAAAGATGCTACCCTCCTGGACTTTGTTGATTCCCTTGAGGTACTTGAACGTTTCAATCATGTCCCCCTGTCCCTCCTTTCATCAAGGGTATACATATTAAGATCTCTCAGTCTCTCCTCATATGGTTTCTGATGTAGACCCTGCACCATTTTAGTTGCCCTCCTCTGGACTGCTTCCATCCTGTCTATGTCCTTGTGTAGATGAGGTCTCCAAAACTGCACACAGTTGATTAAATGATTAGTTAAAACCCTGGACAGACATGGAGGTAGTGCTCACTGACCCAGAGGATATTAAAGGGGACCCAAGTTTGGTTACGAATGAGGACACTGATGATGGAACCCTGGACTTAGGACCTAAATTTGTAAATGCAGAATGATTAAAGTACCATAGCCACATCCTACAGGTGGCTGCCCCAATCAAAGCTAAATATGCCAACATCATTATCCAGGTACCCTGCTGCATACAGCCTGTGGAGATGCAGGATTCAGGCCATCATTCTCTGGAATGTGGCCAGGGCTGCATGCAATCCATAGGGAAGTACAGTAAACTGATATTGGTTAAATGGTGTGGCAAATGCTATTTTCTCATGGGAGCTGGGAGTTAGTGAGATTTGCCAAAACCCCTTGGTCAGGTCCAAGGTACTAATGTAATGAGCCTTCCCCAGTCGGTTCAAAAATTCATCTACCCTTGGCATAGGATATGGGTCCGAACTTGGATGCAGTATTAACTTTCCAGAAGTCTATGCAAAATGGATGGTCCCATCTGGTTTGGGGACTAACACAATAGGGTTTGACTGTTCACTTTGGGATTTCTCAATGACTCCCAACTCCAACATAGACTAGATTTCCTCCTGTACTTTCCTTTGGATTCTTTCCGTTAGTCTGTATGGTTGTTGGTGGATCCAGACATATCAGTCTGTATCTATGTAGTGCGGGATCACATGGGTTCATCCTGTTTTTGGAGAGAATACAGTCCCAACATTCTCTACCAGCCTCTGGGTTTCTTGCTTTTGGGTCTGCCTGAGCCAGTCCTGGAGCTCATTTTCTTTACAAATTTAGGTCCTAAGTCCAGGGTTCCATCATCAGTGTCCTCATTCGTAACCATACTTGGGTCCCCTTTAATATCCTCTGGGTCAGTGAGCACTACCTCCATGTCTGTCCAGGGTTTTAACTAATTAACATGGTAAATTTGTTTTTCCTTTTTTCTCTGTGATTGAAAGACTTTATGATCAACCAGTGTTGGAATTATACTTCCAGAGGTACCAGAACCCTAAAATGTTTGTATCAGGGACCATCTGTGGCTGTTTCAAATTGATGAATAATGCATGCCAATGGGCCAGATGGAAGGCACACTGCACTAAACACTACTCCTTAGTTTGTGTAGCCTGTTTTCTTAGTAAAAAATAAGTGCACAGTGTAAAGCCTTGTGTTACATGACCTTTGGTGTCAGTGTGGCTCAGTTGGTAGCACATCTGCCTCTGGACCAGAAGGTCATAGGTTCTCGTCCCACACCGGGATTGGACTTGCACCTAAATATTGCTGGCATCCGAGTGCAGTATTGAGGGGTGCTGTACTGCAGGGGTGTGCCGTCCTTTGGATGAGACGTTAAACCAAGGTCCCTTCTGCCCATCCTGGTGGGTGTCCAGGTGGAAGCAAAGAACCCAGGCACTCTTTGCAAAAGAGTAGGAACATTCCCGGTGTCCTAGCCAACATTCCCCTTCCCATAAACTGGTTCATGCAATTATCCAGGCTGTGTGTGGGTGATGATGTGAGATATGGCCGCCACCACACATTCAGTCACTTCACTACCAGTCTAGTATTGCTTGTAAAGTGCTTTGGATGTATGAAAAGTGCTATATAAATGCTGATTCTTCTTCTTCTTAATGCATTTTCTAAAAACTATATATTGGTGCATGGCATAACTGGTAAAGGCACACTGAGCCAAAGCTCATTTCTAGGTGCGATCTGGGAGAGGGAAACAACAGGGTTCCAAGCCTAAAAGAAAAAAAATCTACAATGCACACTTAGTTATTCATTTATATATTTACTTATTTATTTGAGGGTAGGGAGGTGGTGGAGAACAGTGCAATCTAACAAGGTGCAATAAATACAAAACAGTAACAACTGTAGAAGAAGCAAATACCAGGTGCAGAGAAATACACTGCAATAAGGTGCATGAAGTTACAGTAAATAAATTTTCAAATGTACATAAGCAGTACACATATGGAGAAGGAACAGTACTGTAAATTGGTGAGGGTGGAAAGGGATACAGAATGTTTAATGCTGTGCACAGATATTGGATTAGGTTACAGGTGCGTAGGCAAATCAAGTGCAGTACACAAGAATGCATTGTCATAATACAATATGTTCATGGGATGTGAAGCATGTATATATTCCAGAAGCAGTACACGTGGCCAGCAGCTGCATTTTAAATGAAGAAGCTCAGCTGTATAATTTAAATGCCATAGGTCTGTGCTGCTGTATAGTACATGTTACTCAGTTTTCAACTGCATTTGCTTTGTTTTATCTTGGTATATAATTTGTCATGTCAAAAGCTGCCGACCACCCTCCAGACATTACTCTCTCCTGCCCCACATTTGCACTGTGTAGTTGTCCCCACATCCACCCTCACCAATTTACAGCACTGTTCCATGGATAGACCTTAAAAGACAGAGTATCTGCATTCCAACCATCCAGGGAAACTGAAGATCCCCTGTCAAAAATGCTTTTCAATAATGATTCACTGCAATCCTAGATCTTCCCCTGGTTTTACTTTTTAAAGTGCTACCATATTGGTCCAAGTTGTGACTCCTCCTGCTTATACTTTAAAACTATTGCACTGATCTGTACTCCATGCTGTTGCCTACAGCTGATGAGCTCCAATACAAGCAAAATCAGCTAGGTCCTATAGTACTGGTCGAATAACCTCATGTCAGTCAGCACTGAATCCACAGGTGATTGGCAAAAATGAAAACAGTAACAGTTACAAAATACGACAAGGACTCTGGGAGCAAGTATAGATGTTCCACAGACTGGCTGACATACTGTGCCACTTCTCTAGCTTCTTCTGCCAAGGTTCAGAACTAGACAGGCCTGCTACAGCAGCATATGTGCACTGCACAAGAAAAAAGCCTATGCTATAGTGGAAGCTCTCTGGGTGACCATCAGCTGTCTGAAACAAGCTGTGTTGAATAATAATGGTGAAACAGTGCAGCAGCAGAACTGTAATTTCAGTGTCCCTCTCTACAGCTCTCATCATACTTAAGCAATAAAACACAACAGGGCGTTGGTTGCACCACATTTACCCCATGGTCAGGGGTGTTGTAAGGCACATCGCAAAGTGAAATGGGCCCAGAGGCATCTTTTACAAAGACTATAAAAGTTTTCTAACCCACAAAAATTATAAAAAAAATGTTGCTAAATAATGCAAATTAGCCCCTCCACTGATGTTTTTCACCTGTCAGTCAGCTGTCTTTCTTCATATTCAGTACACTGTGTAACTGTTCACCATGGAATAGAAGAATGCAAAGCTCTGCATTATTTGAGTAGTAGAATGCCCCCCCCCCACACACACACATACACGGAATGGTGACATGGAATACATGAAGTAAAAATTCTTCAGAGTTCCACTGGCACACACACACACACACACACACACACACACACACACACACACACACACACACACACACACACAAAGTCCTCAAGTGGAGCCACAGCCTTAATTTTAGCAGTTACCCGGTACTGTCAAACTGGCAGGGATAGGAGGGGGAATTTTCATGGTCATTAGAGAAACACCATATGAACATTCGAAATTGCTTGCAGAAAAAGGCTCATAGGTCTACCAAGTCTGCCCGGTTGTGCAGCTCTCAGTTTAATACCACTGCAGCTGCCCCCACTCCACCCCACCCAATCCACTCCCTCCTTCCCCTCTCCTGGTCCTTCCCCCATTGTGTTCTTGTCTGTATTAACCCTACCTCTGACTCTATCCCAACCTCACTTAAAGCTATCCACTGTCCTCAGTTCAATTAACTCCTCCGGCAGCGTGTTCCATCCATCCACCACTCTCTGTGTGAAATAGTGCCTCATCATTTCCCTCCTGAACCTTCCCCCTTCCAACTTCAGACTGTGCCCCCTAGTAGAGATGCAGTGAAATTTAGTTCCACCTGCAAATTTCCGGCAAAATTATTAATTTTGCCACGCAAAATATTTCACCAAATCCGCACATTTCACAAAATATTTTGCAGGTGTGAAATTCCACCAGTGAAATGCACAATTTCTCCAGCTAAATGCAGAATTTCACCCATGAATGGTGAAATTTCACCCATGAACAGCAGATTTCCAACCACGAGTAGCGAAATTCTGCCGTTTGCGGGCAAAATTCTGTATTTCGATGGTGAAATTTGGCATTTCACACCCATGAAATATTTTGTGTAATGTGCAGATTTCATGAACTATTTTATGGAATGAAATTTGCATATTTTGCCCATCTCTACCCCCTAGTGACCCTACCCCCTTTAAGCGGAACAATCCCCTGACAAGCATCTGCGATAAACACGGTTTGTTTTATCTTGTCTGTCTGCTGTTCCCTTAAAACTGCCCCCACATTGCCTCCTATAATCATAGTGACACTTCTGTAAATGAGTACAGCCATTCCATAATGAGAGCCAGTTTCTGAAAAGAAAGTGGGTGGGGGCGGGGAGCAAATGGGAATGTTCAACAAGAATCACACAGCACCACTTGTAGCCAATCAGCATCAAGAATTCTCCCTACCCATTTTCTAAAACAAGTACATTACCCTGTCATTATGGGAAAAAAGAGCATCCCTCAGCTTAGAGCTCGGAGGCTGATTTTCAAAGGGTCTGGCATGGCCCATTGACTAAGTCCCCATGTACAACATGCTGATACAAAGAAAAACCTCACACAACTGAAAATATTATGTTCAGCATTTTGTTTGAGTATTGGTGGAGTTGACTGTTTTTGCCCAGGTATAGTTTGCAAAAAAAATTATTTTTAGTACTACCAGATGAAGCATTTTTGCACAGCCATGTAAAATAAATCTGTACAAGCTGCTCTAAACTGTGTAAAAGGTTTCAAACAAAACAACCTTTTGAACATTGTGTGCATGCCAAATTGCAGCTCTGCCAGGGTACCCACCCTTATGCAACTTTGCATGAGCACATGCACAATTATTCAGTTTCTGAAATCTGGCCCAAGGTTCATTAATGTGCTGTGCCTGTATCTTCAATGTACCTGGTTTGGGTAGCTCTAATTATCATTTCACTTCCAAAGAGCACTAAATGCATCACATAAAAGTTCTAAAAAATAGTAACCAACCTTCACAGGCCCATCAAAAGTAAAGCAGCAGAACATTAGGAGAGTAGTTCTAGCATCAAAATGAATTCTTTCACATTTCTACTACTGACATTCCATGACCCACCTGCAAGTTTTCCCACAGTCTCTGGTGCCCACAGGCAGGTAGCTAGGGTACACTTCCTAGATCAGCAAGTGTTTGCCTCCTTTCACAGGACAAATAGGAATCTATCTCCAAAAAAGGTGTCTTTCTGACACAACAGCAATAGTTCAGATTTTTTGCCTTCAAAGTTAAAAAACAGTGGCAGTTTTCGGGGCAAGCTTCTAACAATGCTGTTCTCTCATTGAGCGCTAATCTCTAATCTCTGACCCATCCAGCACAAAGAGTCATCATTCTCTTTCCCCTCCTCCTAAGGGATGACTGTAACAGGACCAAGAAGCATGATATCACATTCCAGTCTGATAGTACTGAAAATATGTCCTCTTAATTACCTGCACCTGTAGCCTTTCTCCATTAAAATAATGAATCCCCAGTCTGTTCTCAGACAGAAGGAGTGTCTGTTTTATCTCTGGTATTGGTGCCAGTTCTAGAGAAGTGGGACATAACTCTTTCTTTACAGGATTCACAAACATCTTGTATTTCTATTGCTTATTGAAGCATTTAGCTGTTTTTAGGACCATAACACATTAATGACTTGCTTCCCACTGCAGTAATAGCCTTGCATGGACTCCTTTTCAAAAGTTGTTCTTTTTAGGTCTGAGGGGTTAACCTGCAAGTTCCTAGTGAAGGAAGAGATACCAGGGTCAAAACCCTGGCCCTAGTGTACAGATTTATTTTTCATAGCTACTGGGGCTCCTTGATTAATTACCAGGCTCGGCCCCAGCAGGCCCCGGCTTAATTCCGACAGTGCTCATGTGGACCCTGCCATTTAGTGCAGAGTTTACTCACAGAGCTAGGCAACAGAAGGAGTATTTTGTCGCCATACTTGAACTCCCATAGCCTGGTCCCTTGGTGAACTATGTGCTTGTTCCTCCCACATCTCTTTTATGAGATCCAACATCCCTCGAGTTTGTCACCCTTATAATTCAAAGGATGAGAACCTAGTGGATGACTGTGGCACCTCCTGAAAGACAAACATTAAATAGGGTAACAGTTCATCACAATGTTTTAGCTCCATTGACATGAATTTAGACAGCATCATTTTTAACGATTTATTAAAATGTTTCACTATGCTGCCAGTCTGTGGGTGATATACCGATGCCCAGATGGACTTAACTTTCAGTAAAGTACACACCTCCCTCATAAATTTTGACATAAAGTTGGTGCCTTGATCAGTTAGGATCTCCTTTGGCAGCCCAACTTAAAAAAACACTTTTTATCAATTCTTTTGCCACTGAACGGGCTGTACTGGAATGTAGGAGAACAGCCTAAGGGTAACAGGTGGCATAATGCAAGATAACCAATATATACTGGTACCAAAATGTACTTTTTATCATGGGTCCCAGTATATCAAACCCAGTTCTTTCAAACAGGGTATCTATTATGGGCATAGGGATCAAAAAGACCCTTTTTATACTTCTGGGAGCCAAAAACTGACACTCAGGGCAGGAAGCACAATATTCTCCTACTTACGTCCATATACCTGGCTAGAAAAACCAGGCAAGGATGCATGCCTCAGTTTTCTACCTGCCCATTTGATTGGCAGTAGGTACAGTATGGACCAGTCTCAGTACCTCCCTTCTTGCAGTCCTGGGAATCACTAACTGTAACTTAAAGTCCCAATCTGTCTCTCGAGTTCTACCTGGTACAAACTATCATCTTTCAGTTCAAAATTGGAAAACAGTGTGTTTTTTGTTCATCTAGCACTTTACCATTTACCATAGCTAAGTTCTGGTAGGCATTGCTGAGAATCTCATTGACCCTTTGTTCAGAAATTATGTTGTCTAGGTTTTGAAAAAGGTCTAGTCTGACCTCTGGAATGATCTTGTGACCTCCTGTAGATGTGGATGCCACATCCTCATCCGAATCACCTTGAACCTTCCTTGAACTCAGACCTTATGGTCCCCAGCAACTACAACCTCAGATAGAGGGGCCCCTTCCTTTTTGTTCCCCTGTGTCTGGCCCTGGGACTTCTTAGGCTTCCCTTCTGGGCCAAATAGTTCAGAGTCAGTAAAGAGAAATATATTTTTGAGTCCCTCTGTCTGTTTGGCCTCCTTTAGGCACAAATTTTCAGTATTGCTCTATAGAAGTGTATGAAACCCTTTCCAGTCTTGGCGCAAGACTACTGACCAGGGTAAGGTTTTAGAAATTCCCACTTTTATTATTCTTGCTCAGCTGCCTACTTTTAACCATACTGAGCCCGTAGGATATTTATTGGTATCCCCATGCATGCAAGCAATATTTATGGGATATCCCCACTGACCCAGATTGGTTCCTGCTACAGATAGTTTATCTAGTGTCTGCCCACAGCCTGAAGCTACCAGAGCTATAACTGCTTTGTTCCCCACTAGCATGGGTATTGTATATGGGTTTTGGGACATGTGAGGTGTGTGTGTGTGTGTGTGTGTGTGTGTGTGCGTGTGTTAGCTATACTGTACATTCTGCAGAATCACAGGCTTGCAGTCACAAAATTTACTGATAAGCCCCCACTTTACCACAATGAAAACATTCAATGTTACTGTCAGGTCTATGACCTGCACCCCGACACACACACACACACATTTGGGCCACTGGAGTGCTTGGTCTTGGCACTAGGGGAGTTACATCAGGCCCAGGGGTTAGTGCCTTTCTGAAAGGGAGGGGAAAGTAATATTTCACCACTTGATCACTTGCCCATACCAGCATGTTTGTTTCCATCCCCCTGCCCCCAAAGTCCTCTTCTGTAGAGATCTACTCCTCAGGCTGCTGCTCAAATGGCATTGAGGGTTCTGCTCTTCTTAGCGACCTCGGGTCTTTCAGCTTCCAGGTGATGTTCCATAATTTTTTGCTGCTGTTGCCAGAGTGGTCTGTTCATGTTGGCTTACCTAAGCATGGACTCGATCTGGTAATATTTTCCGGTACTGCTCCAGTACAATCAAATCCATAATCTCCTCTTCAGTGTGTACCTCTGGTTTTAACCACTGAGTAGCCAAGTCTTGTAATTTTTGTGCCAGCGCTCTAGGCCACGTTCCAACCTTGAAACCCAGGGCGCAAAAGATCCATCAGTAGCTCTCTTCATTTATTCCAGTGTAATCCCCTTGTTCCCAAAGGTTACTAAAATCCCCTTAGAACCAGTGGCAGGCAGGGGAAAGGCAGCTTGTGAAATGCCAGGTAAATGGGTTTCACAGTGTCACACTCTGATTTTCAGTCTCAGCTGAGCTGGAATAATGATGTAATCATAGAACTGTCACAGCAACATAAGCCACACTTGAGCTAGTTGCAAGGGAGATAGCTTTAGAATGCTCATTCAGTCTGTAGAGTGGAGTTCCAGGATTACATCATCCTAGCTGTTTTCCTGATTCATCACCTGGGATTTCGGATGACATAAACCCAGCTGTACTTTCCTGTTCCAAGGTTCCAGCTCCTAGGTGACATCAGCCAGAGATGACATCACCCCAGAAGTTTCCAGTTCATCATCCTATTTTCCGGAAGATTTCCACCCAGCTGTATCCGAAAAAATGCTGCCAGGGAGAGTCTTCAGCTGGAGATCCAGGTGATGTCCATTTTTCGTTCTTCAAGTCCAGACTTTTCTTACTTTATTGACATTGCAATACACATCCTACACCTGGCAGACAACAGACTGTTGAACTGTCCACAAAGACTATTCCCTTTGGGACTACAGTACTTCAGGAACTGTGCTTCAACGGGCTCCAGCCCAGGAGAGACTCTTTCATGGACTTTGCCTTTGGGCACCATTGTTGTCACTAGTGTAAACATTTAGGGCATTCCATCCCCAAAAGGTGTAGTGTACATAATGTTGATATTTCCTACTGTTTTGTACTTTTCTACTTTTTCTAAACAATATTTTTTGGGGTTCTCCAGTGTTTTGATGGTAAGGGTTATTGTTGTTATACTGTGTGTTTTGCAGATTTGGGGGTGTGTTTTGTCTCTTTTTCTCTTTCAGGTGGATCCTAGTGAAGAAAGAAGAGAAGACAAGAAGAGGATTGGAGGGACTCATCGGAGTTCCTCTGTCCTTTAAAGTGTTTTTTAAAGTATTGTGTAGTTGTTAACACGTGTTAACCTTTTTTTCCTTCCACAGGTGTATTTGTGGGGGAGTGTGGGAGTGTAATGCATATGTATAGTGTTAGCTCTGTGTTTGGTTTGCAGGTGTCCTGGGCTGGAGGGAGGTCCTCCCTTAGGGTAAGTTTTTTGTGTAGGTAGGTTTTCCCTACAGGGCTAGGGGGATAGATAGGTCGTGGTCCTGATCTGCAGTAGGGTCCACAGTGCTGGTCTATTAGGGCTATGCTCTGGACAGTTCTTCTAGAGCCACTAGTTATCCATAGTAAGATCATAGTGCAGGGGCTGATTCTTCAGCCAATGGCCTCTTGGCCCTTAGTGTTGTCTGCCTGTGCCTGGCACATGATATGGGAGAAGGTAGCACTACCTCCCCGTAGTCAGCACATAGGGTAGGATGGCCTGGTGCTGGGTAGGTAATGACCAGGGACAGTCATTTTCCTGGCTAAGGGTGGGTGTAACCCCCTTGTTCCCAGGGGTTACTAGAATCCCATTAGAACCAGTGGCAGGCAGGGAAAGGTAGCTTGTGAAATGCCAGGTAAATAGATTTCACAGTGTCACACTCTGTTTTTCAATCTCAGCTGAGCTGGAGTGATGATGTAATCATAGAACTGTCGCAGCAGCATAAGCCACACTCGAGCTAGCTGCAAGGGAGATAGCTTTAGAATGTTCATTCAGTCTGTAGAGTGGAGTTCCAAGAGGAGGCTGCAGCCTGCAGAATCTCTATAGTTTTAGCTCTGACAGAGAGCTACCACTGTTTTTTAGGTAGTTTGTCCTCACCCTAGAAGAAGAACATAGAAGACAGAGATTGAAGTGATGGAAACCGTTCCAAGTGGGTTTTCCTTTGCCCCATCCCAGGAGGGATGGGGGTGATCTTCAGGGTTCAGGGGCGATGCCCTCACCCACTTTGTCTAGTGAAGCTGCCTGTGACAACTTCAGAATCTGTGAATACTTCTGTGCTCAGCCAAGGAGGGGCACCTGCATTCCTTGGTGAATTTTCTCTGACAAAACGGACCCTGTCACCTAGACTGTTTCTGTTTTTAAAAGTGCCTGCCTACTATGGAGTCTAGAGAGAGAGAGAGAGAGAGACTGTCCAAGTACAGAACTTTGAGTCAGATAGTATGTTAAGTGTGAAAAACATTTCAAGATAGCATCAACAAGTTTTCTGTGAGGGTGTTATTAACCAAATGAATGGCTGAGTATAAACTTGGAAGCAAAAGGTGGGAGACCCCCATCTCGAGTAACCAACTTACCTCTCCGGGTTCAGTTTGGGCACCAGTTCAATTTTCATTCAGTGCATTTGGCCAGTGTCTGATGGAAATAGTTACCCAGACATGGGCTGGATTTTCTGTGAGCCTGTATGAGCTCTTTGGTGGTCGAGGGTGCCACCAGTAATTCCTCATGAAATATGGGAAAGTTTAGTACTGGCCATGTGCGCCTAGTCAAGAAAAAATGCACCAGTTCTGGCCGTGTGTGCTAATCTCCATTTCAGAACCAGAGAGTTCGCTGTGTAATTCAGAACCAGAGAGTTTGCTGTGTAATTCAGAACCAGAATGTTCGCTGTTTAATTCAGAACCTGAGGGTTCGCTGTGTGTGTTCTCTGTACCTCAGTAATCTACATTACCAGTAGGAGTAGCCCTATGGTTGTCCATCTTCACTTTGTGATTATTCTCTGTTTATGTGAATAAAAGCCACACTCTAGAATCCCAACCTGGTTTGGACAGTACTGTTATTGCTTTCACTGTGTCTGGATTTACTTGGGTGCCCCTGAGCAGAAGTGCAAACCTAACATAACTGTGAGCAAGCATTTTCTCCCAGGGACCTAGGTTGATGGCCATGGTAAATGGCCCCACCAGGTGTGAGCCAGGTAATTGCCACACTTCATTAGCCTGTCTATGTATGGCATGCTCATATGTAGATGTACTGTAAACTGTTTCATGTGTACACCCTCACCACTCTCTTGGCACCATGTGATGAGAGGAGCAGCCCTGCTAGTTAAACAAGGGGGGCCAGTGGGAGGTGTTTACACCAACGGGGTCTAAGATAGCTGCTTTAACTTGATCATAGTCTCTGGTGGCAGCATCAGTTAGGCTTCTGTATGCAGCTTGTCATCTCCAGTCAGATAGGGTGCAATGCCAGTAGGCCAGCTTTCTTGTGGACAGGCAGTGGTACTGGCAACTCTCTCAAAAGTCATGTGGTAGGCATCTCGATTGTTCTCAGTACCTATTTTTATTAGTAAGGAGTGGGGTCCTACAGTGACTGGATTCCCTGTGACCTGAAGCTGGGGCACAGTTTCTTTCTGTGTTTGCAGTACCTACTTCATAAACTTCTGCTGCTGCTGGTCTCTCTGTGTCTGCAATTGTGCTTGCTGGACCATTCAGTCTCTTTGTGTCTGTACCTATTGACCTGCTGCTGGTCTCTCTGAGTCTGCTGTTCTGCCTACTGCTGGTCTCACTGAGCCTGCTGTTGCGCTTACTAAGCCATCCAGTCCCTTTGCATGTGGGCCTGTTGTGCTTGCTTTTCTGCCAGACATTTCAGTAGTTTGTCTGAATCCAGCTTATCCATAATTTAGACTAGGAGGAGTTTATTCCTACTGCTAAAGCCAACCACGTGTGACAGGGTAGCGAATCAGGCGGCTTCTGGGGAACACTCTCAAACAGAACAATCTGGACACCTTTTTAAATTAAATGAAATCTGCTTTACTTTCATTAACAGGAAAAAGAAACAAACAGCTTGTATTCAGCTTAACAGAATCTTCTTCCAGTTCAGTCTTTTGCTATCTCCACTTGCATCTCACTGAAACAGATAATTCATTCTGCTTGTTCACCCTTCTTCCTTTACTGGGCTCAGGTGTTGCTTGTAAACATTCCCCTTCCCCTGAGAGATAGCCAACAAGTTGAACATCCAATGCAGTGAGGTCTTAAAGGGCCAGTTATAAAGCTAAGGGGTTAGGTACAAATTCCCCACTACAGCCCCTGTCAAGACCTGCATTGTCTATGTTGCAGGGTTGTGACACAGTTTATAGGTGAAAGGAGCATGACAGACATACACTTCATCACAGAGTCAAACTCCATTGTTGGGCACTTGTTTTTTTTCTTTTAAAATATGGGTTGGCTGGCCCAGTGGTGAAGAGAGCCAAGGCACCTTGCGCGCTTTAGCTTTTACCATGCCAGTGACCCAGGTTCAGGAATGGACTCAGGTCATCAGAGGTAAGCAGAGGATGGAGAGAATCACGCATCTAAGGGACTGCTGTCCTCTTCCGGGGAAGGGTAACATGTCAACCTGGCCTTGGCTGCCCCAAGGTGGAGACCTAGGGGTAGAGCAGGTTTCACAGAGTCACAGAAATTTGATGGCAGAAAAGGAACACACTGGCTCATCTAGTCTGCCCTTATATCCACCCCTTCCCCCCCTCCTCCATTTACTGGCTCAGAACATTCCCCCTCCTCCCAACCCCATATGTCTGTCCCCTGCCCTCTTGAATCCCCCCACCATTTTGGATCCTACCACCTCTTCTGGTAGCTTGTTCCAGGCCTCCACCACCCTCTCTGTGAAGAACGTCCCTCTCACATTGCCTCTGCATTTCCTTCCTTCCAATCTGAGGCTATGCCCACTTGTTCTAGCCCCCTCCTTCCTTTGGAACAAGTTCTCCTTCACCTTTTTTGATCCTCTTCAAATACTTAAAAGTTTCAATCATTTCCCCCCTCTCCCTTCTAGTCTCTATTGGGTATAGATCCAGCTCCCTCCACCTCTGTTCACATGTTTTTGCCTGCATTCCATGCACCATCTTGGTTGCTCTTCTCTGAACCTTCTCCATCCCCTCAATATCCCTACATAGGTGCGGTCTACAGAACTGTACCCCATACTCCCGGTGTGGCCTCACCATTGTTTTGTACAGAGTTATAAGCACCTCCCTCCATCTGCTAGTTATGCCCCTTCCAGTGCAGGCCAACATACCATTTGCCTTTCCCACTGCCTTGCTGCACTGGTTCCCCACCTTAAGACTGCTCAATATAATCATCCCCAGATCCCTCTTCTGCTCTGTTTCCTTGATTCCCCCCCCCCCAAGGGTATAAACTGTTCGAATGTTTTTGTGCCCCAGGTGCATCACCGCACACTTTTTTGCATTGAATTTTAGTTGCCAGATTTCTGACCACCTCTCCAGCTTCTCCAGGTCTTGCCTCATGGCCTCCATTCCACCTTGGGTGTCCACCCTATTGCAGACTTTCATATCATTCATGAATAGGCACACCCTACCCTCTAGTCCTTCTGCTAGATTACTGATAAAAATGTTAAAAAGTAGGGGTCCCAGTACGGATCCTTGAGGCACCCCCACTCGTTAACGCCTTTACCCTGGAATGTACCCCATTTACCACCACTGTTTGGCTCCTTCCCATCAACCAGTTTTCCACCCACCTAGTTACCTTCTGTCCCACCCCTAAGCTCTCCAGCTTATTTAAAAGCCTTCTGTGCGGGATGGTGTCGAAGGCCTTACTGAAGTCCAGATAGACCACATCCACTGCCCCTCCCTGGTCCACTACCTGCGCCACCCAATCAAAAAACTCTGTCTTGTTGGTCTGACATGACTCCCTATTCATGAAGCCATGCTGCCTTTTGTCCTGCATAGCACTGGCCACCAGGTAGTCTAGCACCCTTTCTTTTATTAACGTCTCCATTACCCTTCCCACAACCGAGGTAAGAATGACAGGGTAGTAGTTTTCAGCCACCTCCCTGCTTTCCCCCTTGTGTAGTGCAACCACCTCTGCCCTCTTCCAGTCCCCAGGCACCCAGCCTCAGCTTGCGGAGTACCCTTGGGTGCAAGCCGTCCAACCCCATTGCTTTATCCACCTTTAACCTGCCCAGTTCCTCCCTTACTCTATTAATTGTGAACATTCTGGAATCCATTCCCCTGCATTACCCTCCCTTCCCCTCCAGCGCTGGTCTTCTACCCTCACCTTCTTTCATGAAGATCGAACAGAAGTAGCTATTTAATATCTCCGCTTTTTTGAAGTCCCCCTCCAGTTTTATTCCTCCCTCACCCCTCAATCTCACTTTTCCCTGCTGTGCCTTCCTTCTTTCTCCCGCATACCTAAAAAAGAATTTATCTCCCCTCTTGGCCTGCTTTGCTATTTTCCCCTCAGTGACCTCTTTAGCCCTCCTTATCTTCTGCCCTGCCTCCATCCTCTTCCCTCTATATGCCTCCCTATCCCCTCCCTTTGTGTCGTCTTATACCTCCTGAATGCCCTTTTCCTCTCCCTGACCACTTCTGCCACCTCCCTTGTAAACCATAGAGGTCTCCTTCTTCTTCTGTTCTTCCTAACCTTCTTGATGGAAATTTCAGTGGCTTTCAGCACCCTTCCCTTAATAGGTGCCCATAATTCCTCCACATCCTTTATATTCCCCATCCCTGACATTTCTTCCCCGAATAGCCTCTTCATTCTGTTGAAGTCTGCTTTCTTGAAGTCCATTACCCAAGTTCTTGTTCTGTTTACTTCCCTCCCTGTTTTTACCTTGAACCTTACAGCCCTGTGGTCACTTGTGCCTTAATCCTTCCCCCACCTCCACCACACTGTCCCCATTTGTGATGACTAAGTCCAACAGGTTTTCTCCCCTAGTGGGCTCCCTTACCAGTTGTTGCAGGAATACCCCTTGTAGTGCCTCTAAGATCCCCCTGCTCATAGCTGATACCGCTGCTGGGATCTCCCAGTCGATGTCAAGGAGGTTTGGGTCTCCTATTAGCAGAATCTCCCCTTTTTTGTGACATCTTTGTCACCGACTGTGTATGTTGTTTATCCCCCTCTTCCCCCTGTGTAGGAGGTCTGTAAACCACCCCCACCCTCAAGGATTTCCCATTCCTTTTGTCTAAAGTGAACCACATTATCTCAGTCTCCCCTTCCTCTTCCAGCACCTCCATGGCCCCAATTTCTTCTCTGATGTATAATGCTACCCCCTTCCCCAACCTCTCTTTCCTAAATAGTCGGTAACCAGGTATGACTGTCTCCCAGGCATGATGCTCAGTCCACCAAGTCTCACTTACTGCTACTGTACTATGTCGAGACCTTCTTCCACCATGGTGGCCTCTAATTCCCCAAGTTTATTCCCCAAGCTCCTCGTTTGCTACTAATCCCATCCACCATGTATCTCCCTCTTCCCTGTCCTCCCCTTCCAACCCCTCCCTGTTGTTGCATGTTGCCTGCTTTTCCTCTTTGTCCTGGGGGGAGGCTGATAGCCTCCCAACTCTTCTACCTGTATGAGTGATCTTTTCATTAACCCCCCCCCAGAATCAGTTTAAATTTAACTTTAACTTCCTTACTATAAAGTCCTCCAGTTTGCCCTTTAGTACAGCTGTCCCTTATATGCTCGGGTGCAGCCTATCAGAGGCATATAGACCCTCTTCCTCCCACGTTGATCCCCAGTCACCTGTTAATCCAAACCCCATCTGCCTACACCATCCCTTCAGCCATTAATTGAATTCCATGATCTTTTCCATCCTAGTTGTGCCTGCTCTTGGTACAGCAACACCTCCAAGAAGGAAATGGAAGGGAAAACTGTGCCATTGCAGAATCTAGCAAGCTTCTTGAACCTTGCCTGTACCTCTTTCAGACTGTTCCCCTCTAGATCATTGGTGCCAAGGTGAAAAATCAAGTAAGTCCTCCCATCCTGATACTTGTTTATTTATTTAGTTAGTTAGTTAGTTAAACATCAGTTGCCCCAAGATGGTATATTGTGCCTCACCTCTAGTGCTGTCATTCCTGGCATACACTGAACCCATACTGCACTGTCTCTTGCTCCCCTCCCCTATTGGATTCCCTTTATAATCGAGTACCCTATGAGTGCCACCTTTGTACTCCCTTCTTCCTGCATGTTCTTTTGGTATTTCAGCTTACACCTTAGTTCATGCATCCCCTTGGCCACCCTATTTCCATTTTCCTCCTTGTCCTTGACCCTATTTGGATTTTTGCTCTCTCCCATTTCCACTTCCTCTCCTCCTCCTCCTCCTCCCCCCATGGACTTTCCCTCAGTCCCTCTTCTTCTATCCATCCACTTCACTAACTCTGCCCCTTCATTGTGCTCTGTGGTTACACATCTACTGCCTGCATTTCATTTGGAGGACACACTACCCCCTTCATCTCCCCACTGGCACTTTCCTTACTTGCTCCTGATATATTCTCTTTTCCTGACTCCTTTGTGCTCTGTGTCCCCCTTGAGGGAATTTCCTTGCTCTTTTTGGAAAATTCCCTCTTTGTTTGCCACCCAGATGCTCCTCCCATTTTCCTTTCTCCTTTCTCCTTTCCCTATGAACTCATCTCAATGGATGGCCCCCAAAGGTGCTATCTCCTGCTATTTTGCTTCCTCTGCCCTTGCTCCTACCTCTATGGGCTCCTCACTGCCTCTTACCCTAAGACCATCCTCCACTATCACCGCTCTCTGGTTTGGCCCCAGATGGTCTATCCCCATCTCTAACAATTTCCCTACCCCTGCTTCCTCCTCTGTTGGCTCCTCGCAGCCGCTCTTCTCCATATCATCCTCCACTAGTACCTCGAGGGGTGCAAATCTGTTTCTCTGCTCTGCTCCCTTGCTTCTCTTTCCTTTGTGTGTTGTGATCCTTGTTGATTTCCACCCCCAAGTTGCAGGTGTCTGCCTAGTTTTTCCTGAACCTACAACCTTCAACACCTCCTGACCCCTCGTTTCCTCTATACTTCCTGTCCCTAGGTCCCTTGCTTCTCCCTTTGAGTTGCTGCTATCTTCTCTATGTGCTCTGATGCATCCACTGGACCTCCTTCCTTCCTCATTCCTCTGTACCATGATGTTCTCAATCCATGTGCCTAATCCCCCGGTGGTCCTCCCTATTTTCTCCCTACTCCCATCCAGCTGGTGCCATCCCTGTTCCTCCACCCCTCCTCCCCACTGTTCTCCACCCCTGCTTATTACCCACCTCAGCCACCCCACTTCCTCCCTTAGCCATGTAAGCTGTCTGCACACCATACATCTTCCCATCCTCCTAGCCCAATTTAAGACCATGGCTGTCCTGCACCCACTACACCCTACCCCTCTACCAAAGATTCCCCCTCTTTGGCTGCCCCTCCAACTGTGCTGCCTTTCCATGTTAATGTCAGTCCTACCAATCATTTTGGTAGAATGTAAGATATGTAACCTATACAGTTTAGCAATATAGTCAATGCTGTTAACAATATTTCAGCAATAATTTTGGCTCTGTATGTTTGTAGTCTTAAACTGATACCTTGGATGCCTATTATCCAATCACCTATCAAAGATGCACAAGGCTCCAAATATTACTCCTGCTAAGGTTAAACAAAAGAAAAAAACATTTTTTTACAAATTCCACTACCTCTTAACAGATTCTCAGTACAGATCACCCAACTTTAAAGTCCCCTACAAGTCCCTCTTGGGACTTTTATCCCTCACTATTTGATAGCTCTTAGTACAGATCATGCAGCAGTAATGCCCTCTTCAATCCCTCTCAGGACTGTACACCTCCCACTATTTAACAGTTTCCAGTGCAGGTCACGTGGCAGTTATGTCCCCTAGAAGTCCCATTCAGTTATTTCGCCCCACACTATTTAACCCTTTCACAATTTAACAGTTCCCCAGTATAGATCACACTGATTTAACAGCTCTCAGTACAGATCACACAGCCTTAGTGCCCCCTTCAAATCCCTCCCTGTAGTTTGTCCCCTTATCCTTATACAGTTTACAGCCTAAATGTTACTAGCAGCACCATAGTTATAACAATGGAGGTTTAAGAGGCACCAATGAACTTTAGGACATTAGGTTGGTATGGTGGTGCAGTGGTTAGGGTAACTGCTTCTGGTGTAGAAGGCAGGCGGTTCAGTACTGACCAAGAGCAGGGAATAGAGGTGCAGTTAGCAGTAGAGGAAGGGGCAGAGGAAAGGGGTGGGGTGGGGTGGGGGTGGATGGGGGAGTAGAGATAGGCATGTAGGATGAGTGGTAGGGAGAGAGCAGAAAGTAATGTGGAGAGGGGGAAGCAACAGTGACTCCTAGTGTTGGCAAAGTATAACTTGCTAATGGGAAACTGGGGTGTTAGAAGGCAGTGACCAATGTGACCTATAGCTGAAGAATCAGCCTGGGGTGGGTTGATGGGTGGGGAGCTGATGCAAAGCATCAGGACTAGTACAGTCCAACTTCCAGAAAGTTTCTCAAATGGTCCTCTTCAGCTACCTGTAGCACTGACTCTGCCAGTGTTTCTGTTTCAGTGTGATTGTCTGCCAACTGCAGTATCAGATCTGGGAGACAATTACAGGGGAGAGATCTGTGGGGAATGTCAGATGGGTGCGCCTCCATATATGAGTCTAATGCTCTGCAGTAAACCAAAAAAACAGAAAACAGTGTGTTGGGGGGGGGGGGGCTTCATAAAGCCCAGCCCAGCTGCCATACCTGTGATGTTAAACAGCATGTGACCCGGTCCACCTCCGACTAACTGTACTGGAGGGGACGATGGCCCTCTTTCCCTGGCCCTGCATGAGAGGGGGAACTCTTGGGGAACACAACTGGGCACATGCTGAGGGAGACAGCTTGGGACAGCTGGGAACTGGGTTGATGTATTCTTCTCCCCGGACACAGGAAGTAAAAACACGTGTATGGAAAAAACAATATGGATCCACTGGGAGCCTACCACAGTAGCATGCTGGTGCTCAGCTCCACCCCCCACCCCAGATTCTGACATCAGAAGCCTAACCCCAATGTTGAGAATTTACTATCATTCTTTTTTTTTTTTTTTTTTTTGCACAATGTGTCCTCTAGAAGCTCCTCTGGTGGCATACTGGTGCTCCTCCCAAAAGCCGGAGCCTAAACCTGGTGTTGGGCATAGTGTTTAAAAAAGAATGTGGACCTCTAAAATGAGTGAAACCATAAATAATGAGAGATTGGCACATCAAGCTATTTAAAAAATGTCTTTATTTGAAAAAAACTGTGCATCCTTCCTTGCATATTTAGGTGCTACATAATTAACTAATTATTACTTTCTGTCCTGCTCCAACTTCCAATGTCAAAATCTCATTTTGTTTATTTTATTTATTAACATGGATCCTACAGTATAATGAACCTGTGAATTTTATGTTTAACTGTATGTAATTCCTTATATGAGATCTGACAATTTCAGTTATTGCATAAGCATGATTTTTTATTATTACAATCTGCATTATAATCTGCTCTTTTCTCTGAATGTTCCTACTTGATGGTTTTTTTTTACAATAACCAAATAAAAACTTTAAATCAAAAAGGAAAAAAAAGAAGTGGAGTCCAACAGAGTGGGTTAAGAGCATCTGTTCAGATGCATTCCTCCCAGAGGAGGTTAGCTGCAATGCACTGCACAGGAGCGTCACCTGGAGGAGGTGTAAGGAGGTGTCCTTGGTGATGTGGCTGACCGCACATCGCCAGGCCTGTTGCATGAATACATAAATGAAGTGTGATGGATGGAAATCTAAACGGGTTACATCCCCTCCCTGGTTGACAGCAGTGTGAGGGGGCTGTTTCAGTAATGGCTCATGCTCTCTGAGCATGCAGAACAGCTTTTCCCTCCCTAGAGGCTGATGATGGTGAACCCCATGCTAGGAATGGGAAACCAAGGACTGTCAGGTCAGCTAGTGATAAGGGCAGTGTCTGGATCAGAAGGGAGCTCCAGTGATAGACCAGAGACTCTGAGTGAGAGTTAATGTGAAGTACCCCGGCTCCTGAAATGACTACAGCTGGGCAGACAATAATGAGATAAAGTAAAAAAAAAGAAACCTTGCCAGGGATGCTTGTTTAAGTCCCCTCCGATATTGGGGTTTACCTGATGGGCTCATGGGCCCGTTGCTGCCTCCTTTCCCAGCCACACCTCTCAGTTTTCTTCACCTTCCAGTCTCTTGATGTCCTGGACTGCTGTGATGTGGCAGCAGTGCCATAGAAAAACTGAATCTGCCAGGAGCCGTAGGTGGGGATCAAGCCTGGGCTCCTCAAATTTGCAGCTGAAGCCATCAGTCAGGTTCCATCACAGATCCTAGCCACAGGACTGGCATTGGGGTCAGGACTGGGACAGAAGCTGGAGTGCCATCTGGTGCAGAGTGCTGTGTTTTCCTGACCACAGGACAAGCAGCGAGGATGAGGAATGGAGAAGGAGACACCATGATGGCTGTGCCTAAGTGGCATGTATATTAAGGAGTTGGAGCTCCATTCAATAAATTCAGGCCATATGCCCACACCATCAAGGATCCTGAACTTCAGGGCAGGCTGCAGAGTCATGACTGGAGGGGAGGACTGCCAGCGGGTGCAGTTTAAAGTTTTTCTTAGCCCTAGGGCAGGAAGTGGGGGTAGAAACTGTAAAGTCAAGGCACAAATGTGCCCAGCATAAGGAGGAATGGTTTTAAGGCTGCCTCACCCCCCCCACCCCGACTCTGCAATGTGCAAACCACCCATATAAACAAACATGGTCCTCAGCACAGGGCTTGCAGCAGGGCCTGGACAAGGTGAAAGCAGCCCCAAAGGAACCAAAAGAAAAGCAGTACAGGCTACAATGAACCACAGACACAATGTAAACAAACATGGTGGAGACTCCTCAGCCCTCCAACCCAGCAAGGATTGCTGGGAAGGGGTCAGCGATAACAGAAAGAATCTACCTGAAATTTCAGCCACTAGGGGCCTTGCATTGCACCATAGACTGAATGCAAGCTCCTCTCAACAAGGAAAACATTCCAAAGCATTCTCAGCCAGAAAAAAGCTGGTCAATGACACATTGAGTATAAAAAAGTATAAAAGGGGCTGATCCCAAAGATCTGGGCTCAGACTGTGTGTCTATTAGATGGACAAAGCTGTGAGCCTGAGATCGCCTGACTGCCAGGAGCTGCATGCCTGGCCATTTCATATAGTATGCATGTCTGACTACAATTCAAGAAATCAACTTTCAGCAGAACTCAGAAGAAGAAAAAGGCAAGGTGTAGATCAGTTTTTTTTTCAAGCCCCATCAATGACTTTTCCCCACAGGGGATTGACCTCCACAAAAGAAGCGACCAACTGACTGAAGCTGCTACCTACTACAGGGTCCCTGGATCCCTGCGGCAGCTGTTAAAGGCTGACTTGAGAGAGAAATGAGGATACTGGTCAGAGAGACCAGATAACCCCTGAGAAGCCTGCCCTCCAGCATGGAGCATAGCCAGCATCTCATCTTCTCAGCTGTCAGGAAATCAGAGGTATCTGAGAATTAGTGAAGTTGAGAGTTTGGGGCTTTTTTGATGCATCTGGGGTTATTGCAGTTGTGGTTTGGAAAGAGGGAAGAGCTGGGTAGACTGTATAAGAATTGCTAGACCTGGGCAGAAGACTTGAGGAGGCCAACTAGCCACCCAGTTTGGCTTACGGGTAGGGGCCTCTTTTTCAGCAAAGTAAACATTATTGTTTCCAACACAGTTTGGGTTTTGAACAGTTTGCCTACGACAGTCAAGCAAGCAAGCAAGCAAACTTTATTTATAAAGTCCCCATCCCCAAAGGCTCTAGGTGCTGAACAATACCATACATCACTTATGAGATGTCAGTAACACATAATAAATAAATATGACTAAATTAAATTAAGTAAACTAAATAACTTAAATTTATAGCCAGTAATGGAGTTAATATAAAGAAAAAAGCCTCCTTAACGAGATAGGACTTTAGACCCTCTTAAGGCTTCCAATGAGTGGGCCTCCCTCAAGGACCTTGGGAGCTAGTTCTATAGGGTTGGGTTGGCTACGGAAAAAGCCCACTCCTCAGATGACTTCAGATGAACCCTGGGAACTGATAGGAGACCCTCCTCAGAGGAACAAAGAGGGCAGAAGAGTTGGTAAGGAGGCAAAAGGTCCCACAAGTAGCTGGGGCCCAGTCTGTGTAGGGCCTTACAGGATAGAAAACTGACCTTGAAGGAAATCTGCCACCTCACTGGTAGCCAATGCAGGTCGTGCAAGACTGGGATTATGTGTCAGGACCTAGGAAGGCCCATCAACAGCCTGGCTGCAGCATTCTGCACCAACTGCAGGCAATGCAGATCGTACAAGATCGGGGTTATGTGTCAGGACCTAGGAAGGCCCATCAACAGCCTGGCTGCAGCATTCTGCACCTACTGCAGGCAATGCAGGGCTCCTCCATTTAGCCATCCAACAGAAGGCAGAGCTCAGGATGAAAGTGGGTACTGGAAAACAGCAGATAAAATCACAGTAAAGAACCAGCACTTCAGACAACAAAAATTCAGGAAAAAAATATTTTACTGAGAGGAATAAATAAAATGAAAAAGTACTTACAAACTGTAAGACAATCATTTAACACATAATAGTGCACAAAAATGCAAAATGCATGCTCCTACATTAGAACCTGCCTCGGCACTTCAGGGTATGCAACCCCTTCATCAGGAGGCCTCCATTTAGCTCAAGATAAAGGGTATTGCAGTAGTCAAATCTGGATGTCACAAAGGCATGTATTAGTGAGGCTGGTTGTCTTGTGGGATCAAAGGTTTAATCTGAGAGATATTGATAAGATGATAAAACCCATTTTGGACAACAGCCAGCACCTAAGCCTCCAGTGTCAGTTCACTGTCAAGGATCAAGCCCAGATCTTTCGCTTTAGCAGAGGCAGCCAGGTGAGAGGCACCAAGTACAAGGCCAGATGCCTCCTCTGCCTGCCCAGCTTCCCGACAATAGCCAGACTCAGTCACTGATACTTCTGCCTTGTCTGGGTTAAGTGTTATCCAGTTGGAGGCCTTCCAGTCTTGAGCCTCAGTCAGGCAGGAATTAAATACAGGGAGCATACCCTGTAGCCCTGGTGCAAAAAACATATACAGCTGGGTGTCATCTGTGTAGCAGTGGAACCCCACACTGTACTGTCTAACCATATCCTCCAGGGGTAGCATATACATTGCAATCAATACAGATGAAAGGATCAAGCCCTGCAGAACTCCACATGACAGGGGTTTTAGGCAGGAGGAATAAACTCTCATCACCACCCTTTGCATCCTGCCTATAAAAAAGGACTCATTCCAGCTGATAACAGTGCCTGCAGTCCACAATGTTCCCTAAGGTGACCCAATAACAACCCATGATCCACGGTGTCAAATGTTGCGGAGAGGTTGAGGAGAACAAGAAGTAACCATTTACCTCTATCTCCCACCTTGGGGAGATCATGCTGCACCCTGACAAGTGCAGTCTCCGTACTGTGCCCGAACCTGAATCCAGACTGGAGCAGCTCATAGATGTCAAAAGCAGTAAGACATGCCTCGAGTTGCACAGCCACTACCTTCTCAATAACCTTCCCCAAAAGGGTAAGTTAGAGATGGGTCTTTAGTTCAGCAGGCAATCTAGGTCCAGCAATGACTTCTTGTTGAGAAGTTTCATAAGTGCCTCTTTTAAGGCCCCATGGAAACTCTACCTCGAAAGGGAGCACTGGACTATCTTGCCAAACACTGGACCAATGGACTCCACACAACCCACCAGCAGATGTGTCGGGTCCAGGTCACGACATGTGGGCTGCAACTTTGAGATAATCTCACTGACCTCTTCCACCCCTACTGGATCAAACTCACTCCAGACCTCAGGATGACCTATGTTAGTCTCAGCTCAGAAACCACACACCAAAGGTAGCACCCCTGGGGTGGAAATAATGAAGTCTCCAGTGTCAGTTCTCTGTCAAAGATCATGCCTAGACTTTTCAACTTAGTAGAGATGGCCAGGCAAGAGGCTCCAAGTACAAGATCAGTTGCCTCCTCCACCTTTGCCATAGACCAGGGCTTGATACTGCAAAAGCTTCCCGCCAATGGCCAGGCTCAGTCACCAATACTCCTGTCTTCTCTGGGTTAGCCAGTTGCTGTCTCCATCCTTCTTAGGTAATTGACTACATAAAAAAGAATGACCGCAGGTATAGCCTGGGTGCCAATGTCATTGATTATCACATTCTCAGACTTACTTGTGAACACATCACTGTTTCCCTCACAAACATCCTCAAGCATTCGCTCTGCATAGGCACCTTCTCCAGTAAATAGAAAAGTGCCACCATCAGATCCCTCCACAAATCTGGCTGTAGAACCAATGTGTGCAACTTCAGACCAATTTCTATTTGCTTGCTCCTCTGTCCACAATTCATGAAAAGATTGTACTGGACCAAACCATGGAATTCCTGGAAAGATATAATCTACTCTCAGATTCATAACATGGTTACAGATCAATCCACAACACAGAGACTGCCCTAGTTAAGCTCAGCAACTAACTTCATTGACAAGGTCAACAATGAAGGTCATTACAGTGGCTCTGTTTTTGTGGACCTCACTAAGGCCTTTGATCTTGTTGATCACCACATACTCCTCAAAACTCTAACACAACTCAACTTTTCTAAGGAAGTTCTCAATTGGTTTCAGAACTACCTCAGTGACAGATCACATTCTACCATAACTGAATGACAGTATTCAGATGTCCATCACATTAACTATAGCACCCCTCAGGGTCCTTACTGGTCCCATTGCTTTTTTCCCTTACCATAAATTCCCTTCCCACTATCTGCACCCTCACTGAGTCAATCTTTTATGCTGATGATGCAGCTCTGTTCTTTAAAGATAGGTGCCCCACAACTCCCTCAACAAACTCCAGCACGATTGAAATGAGCTGCACTCCTGGTTCTCTATTCACAGTCTGGTCCTCAATGCCCCATAAAAAAAAATCCATGGTTTTCTCAGGCTCCTGAAAAGCCACCAATTTTGACTTCACACTTAGGGATAATAATGGCAACTGTATTAAGAGAGTGAATTAATTTAAATACCTTGGCATCTACCTAGACTGCCACCTCTCCTACAGATACCTCATCATCCAATTTATTAAGAAAATTCACCGAAGGCTCTGAAATTACAGTATATAGAATTAATCAGTTTCTCATCCCTGAAACTCGTCCACTTGTAGCAAACAGTTTCCTGCTTCCACTCCTTGGCTATGGCTCTCTTATCTACTCCTCCAACCCTTCCTTTAAGACTCTCAGTAGGTTAAGAAGCACCTATCATAGCACCATCAGATTCGCCACAGGACTCTCAAGAAGCACTCACCACTGCCACCTCTAAAAGGCTGCAAACTGGCTATCCCTTGAAGATAGAATTAACTTCAAAATCCTGACCTTTTTCTATAAAGTTCTCTGGGGTCTGCTTCCCAACAGCATCACTTCATGCTTCCAGAGTCCATCAAGGTTTGCACCACCAGATCCACCTCCCACCACTCCTTCTTGGCTTCTTTCTACCACAGCACCCATAGACTACACTCTCTCTCCTCCAAGGGTACTAGACTCTCACAGCCTCCTTTTCTCCCTTGTTCAGTGTCCTTCCCTAGGAGCCTTCAAAAATAAACTCATACGTTACCTTCTTGAGAAGTCTGTCTGTTCCTGCACATAATACTGTCCTCTTCTCACATCATACCTCCTACTGTGATTATAGTTGATGAAATTACCTGGGGAGTTATTCATAATCTTCTCCATTGTTGTGTTTTCACTTCATGCTCTGTAGTGTGTAAACTGGACACTTGTGAAAACAGGCAGTTATGCTCACATGCCTTTCAGTATAAAAAATAAAAGGAAGTGAAATGAAAGATTACTGACCTGATAGAGCATACTTTGTCAGCGAAGAACAGAGCAAACTCTTTGTATCTATCGGATGATAAAGCTCTAACCAGTTCAAGACAGACAAGGTGATGTAGTCTGTCCACAGTCCACAAGAGCTGAGCTGGTCTGCTCTTCACTGCAGCAACCTCCCTGGACAAGAACTCTGTCTTCTTATGGAAGACTGTCCTTCAGGGTTGGACTAGAGTACAGAGGGCCCACCTGGAAAGAAGATACAAGGACCCACCTGGAAAATCAATAGAGGAGGGCCCAGGTTGACACACTCGTCAATATTGCACTTCAATCTGATACACTAGCTCTGTGTTTGCATCTTACATTTATCAACAGTGTCCCAGATACCCCATTTAATTAGAAAAAAGAAGATAAATGCAAAGGTTTTCAGAGTTCAGAAGGTAACCACTTACCCAACTAAGGGGGGCCCACCTGGAAATTTCCAGGTATCGAGGTGGGCCAGTCCGACCCTGCTGTCCTTTGATTTTCCTTGTAATGTGATTTCAAAGCCAACTTGTCCTCCTCAGCTCGGGATCTCCACCAGTGGAGCTCCAGCCTCCAACCCCTTTTCTTCAGCTGCCTGAGTTGCCCCTCCAACCATGGGGATCTCAAGTAAGATGACCTGAGTTGGTCAAGAACCAGTGCTACAAAATCGAGGGCTGAGGTAATGGCCCTATTGTAGGCCATAACTGCTTCCCTGGTCCTGTCTCACAAGCAGTCATCACACTTTATAGGTCCAATACCACCTGAAATCCTAGTGGGGTCAAGCCTCTTAAAGGGTGATAATGGACCATCTCTACAGGAAGGATTCTAAATGGGCCGCTCCCTTAAGACCATCATTAAACTGTGTGCCCTTCTACTAGCAACTATATTTCCAGTGAGGTACTCATTACAACTAAAGAGAGCTCTTGCCTGTGGCCTGTGGCCTGTGGGGGGGGGGCAGAAATAAGTCAAGTGCATCTACTAGGGAACTTGTTGGACTGCCAAGGGGTGGGAAGATTTTGTGGGCTATTGGTTAAAGCTTAGAGTATAAGAATGTTACTGCTACCCATCTCTGCTAGATCCATGTATCCAATGTAACACAACTTCTGCAACCCAGGCATGCCCCCTCAGAGAGTTGGAAGAGGTGAATCCCAAGTGCCCCAGGTGGTTGCTACACTAGTAATGGGGTGGGGTAAAGGAGGGGTGCCACTGGAGTCCAAATATATTTAGAATGGGGCTGGGGTTAAGGGGTACCACTGGGTGTCAGGGAAGCCTAGAGTGGGATAGTGTGGATGAGTGGATGCCACTTGGCACCAAGGATTTATTCTCCAGGGCAGGATGAGTGGGGGGTACCACTGGACACCAAGAAATGCTTGGCACAGTAGTGGGGTAAGGGGGTACCACTGGATACCAGTGACTCCTTCATACAATTTTGGGGTGAAGGAGGATGTGCCACTGTACTACCACTTCTGTTTGGCACAGGGCAGGGTAAGGACAGAGAGTGGCACTAGGAGCAGTTTATTGCTTACCAGTAAAAGTATTCCACTGGCCCCAGTTAGAGTACACAACAAAATCACATCCAATATGATGAATAAAAATGGTGCTTTTAATGGGTTTTCTGCTATGAAAGGTCAGTGTGCTCTGCTGTTCTCAAGGTTTATTAAAATACATCAACACCTGTAATTCATGTTCCAGAAGTGAGACCTGCTGCCAATTTCCTTGAAGCAACATTCTTGACCAAGCCCATATATGTAGTAGTAAACAAACAAAAATATATTGAAATTAAATACTGGTGTTGTAACTGCTATTGTGTGCCCAGCTTATCAGATGTTAAATCAGAGTTTATCGACACAGGCTCCATGTTTTCAGCACCGGTATTCCTACCTTGAATATTTTCTTTTATTAGAGTTACCTTTATCTTACTGAACATGTTGTTGACATTTCTTGTAATGCATACCTGTAGACTGTGGTTTGGCAGGAGCAGTACGTTCAGTAAAATTCTTGGTTTTATTAATGACAGGGAGGAGCCACTGTTCTGCATTCCTTTGGTGGTTCGCAGATGGAATGGCTCCAAGAGAGGGTACCCACAACAAACATTTATGTTTACTCTGGGTCTGGGGACTCTATGGCCTAGAAAACACCATTACACAAGGGGGGACCCACAAAAGTACACAGAGACACAAATTAACATCCACAAGTGTTGACAGAGTTAACTCTCTGGCCTGTATGTGTTGCTCTTACATCTTCCTTTCTCATTCTGGTAATGGAAGCCTCAGTCAGAATTGTATATGTATCCTTTAGATAAGCACGTGATTCATTTTCAAATGTGTAACCTTTGCCATAGACCACAAACCCAGGATTACAGGCATCTAGTGCCCACTTAGGGACTACAATGGAGACAGATCAAGACCACTTTCCTTCCACTTTGCCAGCCCTCACAAAGAAAAGGTCCCATGGCCGTGGTTACTGGGCAGTGCAACAGTTAACCTCATTGCCCACACCCTTGCCTCAGTTGGGGCAAGCTCCAGCAAGGAACTCCGCCTTACCAAATTTGACACAATGGCAACACCATGGCACAACAATGGGCAGCACACTCGCATAGCGCTGCACAACGTTCAGACAGGACCTGGCAGTTTACTTCTAATTACTCACATTGAGCTATAGAACTGGCACAGAAGGAGACATGTGTTTGGGAGGGAACACCCTGGGAGCCCAACTCTCAGTGAAGGGGTGCTCTGGAGGTGGCTATCCATCCATCCTCCTAACCAGACTTCATACGTCCTGAAAAATCCACATCATTACTTCCCTTGAGCCTAGATCCTCCATCTGTCCCTGGCAGGAAGCAGAGAGGCTACTGGCACTTCCTCCAAACTCACCCATAATAGAATAATTGGTATTTCCCAAAATCTAAACAATAAAAAAGCATATCATAATTGATTATACTTAATGTATAAAATTCCTACTGACATGGATATTTTCAACAATTAATTTCACAGTAGGGTACAGCTGTGTTTCATAAGTACTCACTAGCAGATGCAGGAATATCTATGACATCCCCCCCCCCCCCCAACGGGGACCAAAGTAGACAATGACCTCTGCCTCTGCTAGTGGGCCTCTGACTCTCCTTCTTTCAAAAGAAAATGGGTTTCTAGGCTGAGAAAGTGATCCAGGCAGTGACTCATCCTCTGGGGCACTATTCAAGCAGATCTTTTTTGATAGAACACTTAGGAAGCACAGCAGCTCAACAAATGTGCTGCTGCTGCAGATAGCCCCTCCCACCTCAGTGACACTCACTGTCTGTTGATTGACAGGGATGCCAGGGAAAGCTTTTGGACTCTACCCATAAGTGCTGAAGCAATGTAGACAGCTATTCTGGGAACCTACCAGGATCCCACATGTTACATAATAATGCTCATACACAGTAGCCATAACTGGCTGCCATCTCAACAGGTTCACACTGGAAAGAAGACATTGTCTTAATATCTGGTAGACTATCCTGAAGGCACAGCGATAGAACTACTGCTTGCGGCACCAATGACCAGAGGCCAGGAGCGACCTCCAGAGTCGGAGGGTCAGCCTGGGGGAGGAGAATCATGCATCTCAAGGACAGCTCTCTTCCTCAGGGGAAGGAGGAGAACAGTGGTCAGTGTTAGCCTGACCCCCAGTGGAGGCTGGGGCCTGGCACACTGACATTGCAAATGGGGGATGGGGGGCAGGGCAGATGCCCAGTGTGGACATTACCACCACTGGCATCATTGCACGCCACCTCCTCCAAGCCATGGGAAAACCCGGGGGAAAAGGCTGCTGGCCAGTAGGATGAAACTGATCTTTTGCAGGCTCTGCACCTGGCCAGCTGTGCACCTCCAGTGGACTGGATCCTGTCTTGGTGGGGCAATAGCGGGACTCTGCTGACCCCACCAGGGGGCTAAGCTCTGGGGGAAAATTTGGAGAAGGTAAGTTCCTGTAGATGCTAGAGTGATGGGGCTGGGGGGACCAGTGGATGGTGGATGGTCAGCAAGGAGCATAAACAAAAACAAACAAACAAACAAGCAAAAAATCGGGTATAAATTTATTTTCAGTATTGATTTTTATTTTCTGTGGCCAGGCACCCTATAGCTTCACCCTTGACACAGGTGCCTCTACTGCTATAAGCAGCCCAGCAAGTCACCTCCGTCCACCGGCTGCCTCCTCACTGTATTGCCCACCGATCACCAGACCTAAGCTTCACCATTGACATGGGTGCCTCTGCTGCTGCAAGCAGCCCAGCAGGTCCCCTCTGTCTGCTGGCTGCCTCCTTGCTGTACTGCCCACCGATCACCAAACCGAAGCTTTACCCTTTACACAGGTGCCTCTACTGCTGCAAGCAGCCCAGCAGGTCCCCTCTGTCTGCCGGCTTCCTCCTCACTGTACTGCCTGATGATCACCAGACCAAAGGTACACTGCTGAAACTTCTGGCTTTTCCATGCCAACTGGCCAGAACCATTGACTCTGCCTGCTGACTGGCTGCTCCACTTTTAAAATTCTTTGCAATTCCTACTCCTTTTGGACTTTAGCTAATTTTATTTACTGCTTCTAGTACTGGTAAAGTTTCTCCAAATTGTCCTGTGAATGCTAACTGAAATGTGAATCTAAGCCTGTTTACAGCCATTTTGCACTTCAAGTGTTATTTGAAGTGCAGGATCCTTTAGAGTGTCGGTTTTTTATTTTTTAAAGTATTACACTTCTCTTTGTAGAACAGGTTTCATTTTGTGTCATAGTTGTAAGCTATGCCTTGCGAATAATCCCATTTTTGTTTCACTTCTCTGCTTCCTGCTTGAATTTTTCATCTACCCCCCCCCAACCCCAGCCTTTATTTAATACTCTCCCTCCCCCTCAGCACCGCCCCTAGGCAATCTTCATCCTCCCTGCTCACTAATATTGCAACTCCCCTTAAAAATACAGAATGCAGTTACAGGGCCTAACACTTATTGGTGTTAATCTTAACTCTTTTAAGTTAGAAGACACCACACTGAACTCTAAACCAGTCTAATTTCTCCCCATTCTAAAGGCATCCCCGCATCTACTCACTTTCTACTCTCAGAAGACACCACACTGAACTCTAAACCAGCCTAATTTTCTTACCAACTGAAGGAATCGGTGTATCTCACCGACCTGCAGACACAGCTATATTAATTCATTCATTATGTCACTCTTATGCCGATCTCTCTCCTGGTCACCGTCACTAGCAGTCCCATCCACTGGTCACCTGAGTTGCCCCATCCTGTTTCTAACCCTGGTACTGTCCCTCCCCCACCTCTGTCTATCACCAACCACCCCAGTACCACCCCATTGAAACCTCCACTTACTTCCCCCATCCACTCCTCCCCCACACTCTCCACCCACAGGTCCCCACCCTACTCCCCACCTGCTCACATGCCATGGTCATTGCCAATTCTTGATTCCCCCTGGCCACTCCCTACCTTGCCATTCCTGCCTTCCGCAGTCTCCCAATCCCCTGCTCTCTACCCTCCAAACCCACCTACCACCACCCCTAGGAATCACAATCATCCCCATCTAGCCCTGCTCAGGGTAATTACTCTCCTTCTCTTATTGTCAGGTAACATCCACCCCAACCCTGGACCATGCTCCACTGGTTTGTCCCTTGCCCCACCATCAGGAGGTCTTCATATAGCCTCCATGAATATTTGTAGCCTCCTGAAGAAATCCACAGCCCTTCAATGCTGGGTCCAACAGCACCAACCTGACATCCTAGCTCTGGTGGAAACCTGGCTCTCGAAGTCCACCCCTGACTCCTTCATTGCCCTCCCTGGCTAAACTCTATTTAGGGAGGATAGAGTCGACAAATGGGAAGGAGGTTTTGCCATATATATGAGAGAATCCTTGCTGGGTCATGCCCTACCCCCCCGACACTGGATCATGGTGCCAAGCTATTACCCTCAAAATCACCCCTGACCCCGCCAGCGCCCCCTCTACATCATGGCTGCCTACATTCCCCCATGACACCAGGCTGCTGCCATCCTCTCTGTATCAGAATACCTATCTAATCTCCCCCACAAATTGGAGCAGATCCTCCTGGGGGACCTCAACACTAACTGGCTTGCCAATTCAGCCAATCATGCCAAGGACACTTTTGCAGCACTGGACCTAACCCAGCTGGTAACACAACCCACCAGACACAATCCCTCAAATGGAACTCAGACATTGCTGAACATCGTCCTCTCAAACTGCCTCCACAAAATTGCTGACATTCAAGTCCTCTCAAAGTCACTAAGTGACCACTGTGCAATCAGCCTCTCCTGGTCCTGCCGAATCCCAAAACCCATGTCAAAGGTGGAATTCCACTGACATCTCTGCCCTGGATGCCTTGACAAATTCAGGCAGCATCTTGCCCTCTGGGACTGGTCACCCATAAGCTCTGCCCACAGTATTGATGATGCACTCGACTTCTTCTCTTGCTCCTTTACCACGGCATGTGACATGTTTGCCCCACCCCACCAAGACACTCACCAAAAAACATAATGCCCCCTGGATCACCCCTTCCCTCCTCAAACAAATGAAACACAGAGATAATCTGTGACATAAAGCCATCTCCTCAGGTAAACCGGCAGATCGACAGGCCTTCAATGCTGAGCGCAACAAATGCACTTGGGCCATTCACAAGGCCAAGGCTCACTACTATAAATCAACGCTAGCTTCCTACTGGGGGTCTGTCCGTAATTTCTGGGACAACATTAAAGAACTAAATGGGAAGTCCCCTACTCCCCCACCATCTCTAATAAACATTAACAACACTCTCTCCATAGAACCCCAATCTATCGCTGACTGCCTCAACATTGCTTTCACCAACCTCAGCTCGGTCCTCCTGAGCAACTTTTTTGACGCAATTGCCCCCACCCCGCCTTCCAACCTCCCTCAACTTCCCTTCCACCTTTGTACCATCTCATTGCAGGAATCCTGGCTGATCCTAGTTAAAGCTCTGAACGACACCAGCCCTAGCAACATTCCGGCAGCCTCGGCTCCTCCGACTAGCCCTAGCGTAATTCTCCACCACTCACTGACCTGCTCAATCACTCCCTATGCCTTGGCCAATTTCCCCAGGCCTGGAAAACAGCAGTCATCACTCCAATCCATAAAAGCGGTGACAGCTCCTCCCCAAGCAACAATCAACCTATTTCTATTCTCCCTCCATCTCAAAAGCCCTAGAAAAAATAGTGGCAAACCAACTTACCGACTACCTTGCCACCTGCAACATGCTCTGCCGGGAGCAACATGACTTCAGGTCAGGCCATAGTATTATCACGGCTCTCCTTGAGTTCTCTACCTTCTTACACTCTGCCCTGGACAAAGGTCACCTTGTGGGTGCCATTTTCATAGACCTGTCAAAGGCCTTTGACACGGTCAACCACTCACTACTGCTGGACACCCTTCTACAATCTGGTCTCTCCCAAGGACCATTGACTGGTTCACTAGCTATTTAACTGTCAGATCTCAATGCATCAAACTTAACAACACTCTCTCCAGCTCCCACCTGGTCCGATCTGGGGTCCCTCAGGGCTCCATCCTTGGTTCCCTTCTATTTAGCCTTTATCTCAACCTCTTCCCCAGCTCCTGCCCTGGAAAGATCCTTCTCTATGCCGACGATGCAGTCCTCTTTGCCTCTGACCCAAGCCCCATTGCCCCTTTATCTTCCCTCCAACACTCCTTCAATCAGATCGAGTGCTGGTTCATGGATAGAAAACTGGTCGTCAACCTAAAAAAAAAACAAGTCAATGCTCTTTGCCCACCACCAAAGCGAACATAAAGCCTACCCCCTACAGGTCTCCTCCAGCTCTCTCCATCCTCTAGAACAAGCATCCTCCTGTAAATACCTGGGCATCTGCTTTGACTCTTCCCTCACATTCCACCACCACATCAGTACCCTCACAACAGCCACCAATCCATGAATTGGTCTCATCTATCGGCACAAGGACTGCCTTCTGCCTGAAGTGCTTAGATTAGCCATCACCTCATTGGTCCTCTTTGTAGTCGACTATTGCCTGTTCATCTATAGCGCAGCTGACAATGCTGCACTCAACAAAATTAAATTGTCCATAAACAAGGCCTGTAGGCTCCTGACCAGCGCTGAACACTGCACCCATTCCTGCACACTTTACTCCCTCACAAATGTGCTTAATTTTGAAGAGAAGCTCAAATGCCAGTCCTGCCTCATGGCCAAAAAAATATTCCTTGGTCTCACCCTTCCAGGAGTCACCTCCGCTCTTCTCCCAGCCGTCCCCTCAGTCAATACCTGCAGTGCCTCCAAATCCTCTCTTGTAGTCCCTAAGGTCAGAACCTCCCTAGCCCAAAGGACATTCGGCTACAGGTGCCCAACCTGGTTCAGCTCTCTACCCACCTCAGTAACTAGTCTGCCCAAGCTAGGACTATTTACAGAGGCCCTCAGGAATCATATAATCTCTACTCACTCTTGCGTGTGTACCTCCCGGTGAATTAAAGTCCACTGGGCCCCTCCTCCGTCACGATTCCGAGTCTATGACAATGGCTTCCTAGCCAGCTTAATCAGCCCTCAGTCTCAAAATTGATCAACTGGCAAGTCTGATAAGAGTCCTTACCTACCTTGATGTATAGGCCTGTAACCCCACCTGTATACAAGTTGCAGCAGTTCTTAAAATCCTGCTGTGTTCCTACTATATTTGTACCCTGTACCCCTGTACTGTTTATGCCTATAAGGAATGCGCATATGTAATTGACTGTACTTCTCTGTAACTCTGATATGGAGCCTTTGGAAATGAGTCCCTGACTCAAAGGGTTGTAATTCCGATGACTACAATAAATAAATAAATATATAAATAAGCTTATTTGCTAGATGATCTCCCATCCTTCACCCAGCCAGCACCCACCACTCCTGAGTCCTTTATGGCTTTTGCCACGTAACTAGAAATCAGTGAACAGTGAATATTTGTGATTATAGAATTTGATCATTTCTTTCACATAATTATCAGCTTTTTTATACCACAGTATCATCCCAGCCTGAATGATATGTTTCACTTTGCTTTTAATATGTAGGTATGTATGTATTGTTTTTCATTTCTGAAGGAGGATTATTACGTTACTGTCAGACTTGACCACTTCTTCATAAAAGGGTTGTATACCTTTAAAAAGACACTGCCAGTTATATTTTTATGAAATGGGACATGAAAATCCTGTAACCTCTTCGGCCACAATGTGTAACGTGACTGTTGGCTATTTTCTGACAACTGCACACCTCACCTGAACAAAATATTTTTTTAGCAAATAAAAGCACATTTAATAAATGCAATACAACACTCCAGGGTGTGCAGTCTTAAGGAAACAATACATTCCACGGGTGCTTGCGGCACTCGGCTACACCTCATGCCTAACAACCACAGATGGCTTACATTATTCATTTGGAACTGCACACCCTGTAGTATGTTATCTCTTAAATTTTTATTTATTTATTTATTTGTTAACCAGGTGGGTACACTGGTCCCAGGGACTATTTTCAGGCATGACCCGGGCCATAGAGATGGCACAATATAAAGATGCAGAAAGCATAGATACATCAACTAAAAAGTACTAGGATGTAACAGTTTTAAATGCGCACACCACAAGTGAGCAAGGGCTTGACAGTTTAAATACAACACTTTGATAGAGTGTCATATCGGATAACAGCAGTTTAATAATATAAAGCCATGAGTCGGTGTAAAATACCAGGGGAGGAAGTGTGACAAGTGGTGCTGAGGCTAATTAAAGCCTCCAAGGACATGCAAGCTGTGGCAGGAGGTGTTATTACCAGGGGTAAGAAGTGCAGTTAGAGGCGTTGGAGCAATTATGGAGTACAATTGCAGACAGATTCGGACAGGAGAGCTGTTGATAAGTTCGATTTGAAGGCCTTTAGAGGAAATGGACACTTCCAGACTGTACCCCCAAAACACACACACACACACTCACTAAAGCTCTTTCTCAGTGAAGCACCAAGGAGTTTGGGATACATTATTTGAGTAATGAATGTCACGTTTGTAGCTTTTATAGTCAATGTTATTTTTCCACACTTTGGCCAGTGCTGCACTTTTGTCTGTGCAGTGCTATCTAAAAGCCATATTGTGTAGCTACATTAAATGTGCCAGAACAGACAAAGTTTGCCTACTAGCCCTGTATTAACATCTTTTGTATCCTCACTGAGTGCAGCTATCTTTTCTAGCTGTTTAGCCTTCGAGGGATTTGCCACCCCCATAGCTGCCCCACCCTTTACTGCAGGGGGAAGTCCATTCTGTGTTGTTGTCTTCCCCCTTGGCAGGGTCTTCAGGGTTGCTCCCCTCACCATTGTGGGCAGAATCTCGCATTGGAATGACAGTGTGGATGTAGTGTCAGAGAGTAATAGTACAGGGAATAATGTATGGGAGACCATACATAACGAGCTGTTTCCATTGAGGGATTATGATAAGAGCTTATGGACCTTGAGAGCAAAGCTTGAGAGGTCCACGGTGTTATCTCAGTTCCAAGATGGAAATACAGGGTGAGTTGTCACTCATATTTTATTTATTATTTTTATTTATTTATTTATTTGTTTTTTTGGTAACCAGGTAGGTACACTATGCAGCAAGTGCCTATTTTTTTTAGGACAGACCTGAGAGAGTACATAAAGTCAAAACATAAGGACAATCAAAACAGGTACAGATTAGACAAGTGAGATACAAGTACAGGAAATCGAGCAAGATACAGTCATGGTTCACCAACACTTACAGGGAGTGGACAAAATACAGTTAGGATTATACAAGGCAATGAATAAAAGTGAAGAGCAATTTGAATAAGGCAAGCGCAAAATTTAAGGGCAAAAAACAGTATGTATATGGTTTTAAAATTGTACAGAACATAAAAACCCTTCACACTGGGGCTCACTTTGCTTCAGTTGTATGGAAGAACCATTACCTGCCTTATACTGTATTTTAATATGCTTCCTATGGGAAGTATATTAAGGAATCCCTTCCTAAGGGAGATTACTATGAGGGCTAGAGCCTGCTAAAGTAGGGAATTATTAACTTCATTGACAGCCATGAAAAACCTGCACTAGACAAGATGGAAAAGTAAGTTTGGTAACTGTGGTAAATTTCCTGTTAAAACTCTTGTTGTAGCTCTCACACTGCAAAGGAGTGAGGAGAGTTAGGGCTGTGCAAAAATTTGGGAATAGGTGAAACACCCTATCTAGGGTAAGTGTGAAAAAGGGCTTAAAGAAAACAAAACAAAAACAGGCAAAGTAGAAATTAGGTATGCTGGGAGTAATGTAGTGCAGTGGCTGTGGGGTGGCAGTTTTCAGGGAAATCTGGAAACTGTGGTGCTGCCCCATCTGCGTATACTTCTCTGGGTTGAGTGGGGAGGTTGCTAGACTCCAGGCTGAGTTGGCTAGGATTTGGGGGGCCTCCTCCCCCACCCAGGGACCACCAAGTTTGCAATCGCTACCTCAAAGGATGCCAAGGAGGTGGAGACTACGGCGGGCTCGGGAAGGGTGAGGGTTGCAGGTCAGAGGCACTTCCCCCATATGGTACCACTACACAATTCCTACGCTGCTGTGGCAGGGCAGAACAGTCATATGGAGGCACCCATAGTAGTGACCAGGGAGGATGTGGGGATCCCAAGAAGGGTGACAGAGGACCCCAGAGGAGGAAGAAGCAGCTCCTGGTGGGGTACTTCATTGTGAGGGGGAAGATTTTGAGACAGGAAGGGAAGGGTACAGGGAAGTTAGGTTCCTACCTGGTGCCATGGCTTGGAGGGATGCAAAGTGGATCCAGTGGATCGCTAGGGCAGCAGGACAGGATGGTGAGCTGGATGTCATTGTCCACCTAGGGACTAATGTCCTGGCTAGGGACGAGTCTAGGATAGTGTAAGAGGAGTTCAGGGAGTTGGGAAGGGGTATTAGGCAGATGTCACACACTTGGTGGCCTGTTCTGAAGTGCTGCATGTCTATGACAGGGGGATGATAGGGTACTCCACATCAGGAACTTCAACTCATGGTTGAAGGAGTGGTGCAGAGAGGAGGGGTTTGGCTACACTGGGTACTGGGGTCCCACCTGGAGGGATGAGGGCCTATACAGGGGTAATGGCCTGCATCCACCTAGGAGGGGAACCACAGTCCTCAGTGAATGGTTTAAATGTTACATTGGCGAGCATTTAAACTAGCCAAGGGGGGTGGTGGAAGAAAGCAGGGAGACACAAACTGTCTTCCCCATCACAAGCTGAAGTAGTCAGTAGGGAGAACCCTAAGGGAGGGAAATTCCCAAGGGCACCTAATAACAAGAAAAGCAAAATGGTAAAAATGAAGAAAGATGGGAATGACAGCAGAAGGGGTAAGGAGAGAAGGCAAAAGGGAAAATGGGGGGTTGACAAGCAGAGTGGTAGAAGAATTTGAAATGCCATGTGTGCAAATACTTGAAGTCTTGGAAATAAAATCCTGGACCTAGAGACCATTATAGCAGAGGCTGCCCTGGACATTGTCGCAATTACTGAGTCATGGTGCAATGTGAACCATGACTGGGATATATTCATACCTGGCTATACTCTGTTCAGGAAGGGCAGGGTGATAAAGAAAGGGGGCAGAGGGACTCTTTCCATGAGAGACAGCATAAAAGCAACAGAGATACAGAGAATGCAGGGAAGGGTGGAGGTACTGTGGGTCATCCTAGAGATGGGGAATGGAGCTGCTATTCTCACTAGCATGATCTACAGACCTCCAGCAAAGGGGAATGAGATGGATAAGATTATGGTGTAAGCCATCCAAAAGAAGGCAAATAAAGGGGAGGTGCTGCTGGTGGGGGATTTTAATTTGCCGGATGTAGATTGGATGTTCCAGCTGCACCTTCAGCTAGGAGCAGGGACATCCTGGACTCCCTGCAGGGGGCATTACTTAGGCAATTAGTAAGATAGCCCACCCATGAGGGGGGCAATATTGGACCTTGTACTCACCAATGGGGACAGTGTTGCAGATGTTATGGCGGGTGGCCACCTGGGGACTAGTGATCACCGTATGGTGTGGTTCAATGTAAGTACTGTGGCAGAATTGAATGACACAAAAGCGTGGGTCCTTTACTTTAGAAGTGCCAGTTTTACAAAAATGGGGTAATGCCTCAGGGATGCTGTGGTGGGGGGGGGACTTTAGTGGAGTGGAGGAACAGTGGGCAAAACTAAAAGGGGGGTAGTGAAGGCAATAAACTTCTGCATCAGCCAAGTAAACAAAGGCAAGAGGAAAAAGAGACAGATATGGTGCTCAAAAGAGGTGGCTGGGAAGGTACGGGCAAAAAAGTTATCATTCAGGAGGTACTGTATAAGGAGACACAGAGGGAGGAGGGTAGGGATGTGTATCAGAAGAAACAGAGTGGGGTAGGGAAAGCAGTTAGGAGTTCAAAGGTGCACACAGAAGAGAAAACAGCCCAGACAGTATAAAATGAGGACAAGACATTTTTCAGGTATGTAAGTGAAAAGAGAAAGACCAGGGGAGGGATTGTAGGTCTAAGGGGTGGGGGGTTGGGGGTGACATGGAAAAAGTAGACATCCTGAACAAATACTTTTATTCAGTGTACACAGAGGAAGGAGAAGGCAAGGAACCACAGTTTAGTGACAGGAGCACCGAAGAAAAGGAGGTGGACACTAGTCCATGAACAGAGGAGCTAGTCCTAAAGGAACTCACAGATTTGAAAGAAAACAAAGCAAGGGGCCAAATGGAGTATATCCAAGTGTAACCCCAAGGTGGCACTATCCCAAGGGCTACTACCCCTGCCTGCTTGGCTAGTAGCAGGTTAAGGGGCCTGGGTAGTGAAACGGGTGCATCCACTCAGAGATCAGGGTTGTTAGTGGTCAAGCTAACCTGAGCACAGCCCTCCAGGACACTGTAACCCCCCTCTTTCACTTCTAGTGGCCTGAACAATATACAATAATTACTTTCACAATGACCCTTATTCACCAGGCAATTACCCACACTGTTTGCACTTACCACCAGGGCTGGTTCCTCTAGCGTGACCCTGTGGACCCCCTGTAAAACAAGGTTAAACACAGCAAATAAGAACAGTACAAACCTTTTTTGCACAAACTAGAACCACAGTCAGGTTAAATGCAAACAAATTTAAATCTGATTTATTCAGGGGACTTGATCAAGGGAGGGGCGTAATCAGGTTGATTTGCTTAAAAGCTATATTAATCAGACAGTTATGCATGCAGTTCAGAGTCCCTAGACAGTCACACGCTCCGGGTACTCAACTAGGAAAATGGTGGGCTAGCCAGGAACATTGCAGCTGGTTGGGGCCATGTGATGGAAGAAAGCAACATGCACAACACACACTATTTGTAATCCAGAGCTGGAGGGCAGTTTGTGAAAGAAAAGGCAACAAGACAATCAGATGACAACACTTTTAGATTTAGCTGTTGTTGCAGGGAGCTACCCTGA
This sequence comes from Neoceratodus forsteri, assembly GCA_016271365.2. NCBI lineage: Eukaryota > Metazoa > Chordata > Ceratodontiformes > Ceratodontidae > Neoceratodus > Neoceratodus forsteri. The sequence goes on along the minus strand of JADMNL010000023.1, from coordinate 450,446,627 downwards.
TGTTTACTCATGATACCCAATACTGGACACAGGCAGGACGAAATTGAGACTGCAGGCTGTTGAGCTCAAGTGCCCAGAGAAGCAGGGCCCACACGAATTATCAAGGCGTCGTTCCTGTTCAAGATGTTGAACAGAGGGCTGATTCCCAGGCTGGTCTCTCGTCAATGACTTTCTCTGCATAGCAGGTTTTCTGGCTGGGCCAGTGTAGCAGGGCCCAGGCAAATGGAAATGGATATGGATTCAGTCTATGGAGCTGGATACAGCCTCCAGCAAGCAGAACACAGTTCAGACACACAGTGGGGAACCAAATCACGACCCGCTATAAGCACACAGCACATTCATATGTAAGGAAATTCCACTGTACTAGGAAAATGGCTCTCCAGTCACAATTACAGAGTCTGTGCACAATCCGGGAGTTCAGAGGTAGCTGGAAGTCCTGACAGGCTGATCGCATTCAGCAAATCTTCAGTCTTCTTCAGGTTAAAGCCTGGTCACAATTCAGTGGCTTCATTAACTCTCCAAATTCAGATTCAGTCCAAAAAAAGCACAAGTTCCCTCTCAGAGACAGCAGGCAGGCATGCAGGCCAAACTCAAGCCTTTCCACAGTTCTCCTGTGTGAATCCACTACGGATTGCTGCTCGAATTATCTTGAGCTGTTACTTCTTCACTTCCCAACTCAGAGCTAACCGAAACTGCAAGCAGTGTGGGACTTTCCCCAAGATCTAAAAGTTTTGGTTGGCTGATCTGTCTTTCAATCACAACAAGGGCTCCCCATCCAGGTTATTTTAGGTGCCAAAAACCCAAAACTACAATTCCTACAAGTTTTGGCCCAACTAAGCCCCTGTAGGAAGGCTCCATTTTAGAGTCCCAAATGTACTGATTGGCCAAGCAGACAATTCTTAAAGAGGCAGTATCAGAGGCTCTAAAAGCACTCACAGATAAATGGCTTAAACGCCAAACACCATTCAGGCTTGGAGCATTTAATCAAGCTCCTGGAAGATTTTTGGGAACCCCCATTTGCAAGGGGGTTACACCCATCCCGGCCTGGAAAAATCTTGGCGTCCGCGTCAAGCAAGTAGCCCCATAAGTTTCAATTGCAACCATATACATTTGCATCAGAATTACATTAGACTCATACATGTAATCATCAGTCAACATATCACTTTACCAGAAACACATTTCTGAAACTTTGCAGTACGTCACTCTTTACACAGTGTTACACACACATTGTACCATAACTCAGGTTATTACCTCTTGTACATGAAACCTGAAGAGAGGGGGCCCTTCCCTATGAGTTACCTTGGGGCTGGACGTGGCAGGGGCACCATACTTAGAGGGCAATACAAGTAACTTGAAGTTAGCACTGATGGTCAGTTTGGGCAATGAGCTCGGGGACACATACACTCCTTTATGGACAACATTGAGAGGCAAGTCCACAGGCCTCCCTGGGGAATCATAACTGAGGTGCACCACAGGCTTTACAGCTCGACCAGTCTTTCTAGGGGGAACTGTTACAGTCTACAGACTCTGAGCCTCATTTTCAGCATTGTCCTCACTTGTCAGGGGAGTCTCCATTGGGGTAGAGATGCTAGAACTTGGGGCATTTTCAGCTCCACGAGTTACAATCTCTGAGTCCACAACACTTGGCTCACATGGAGAGCTTTTGGGCACTGATAGTGGACCGTTAGGGCACTCAAAATACTCTTTTTGTTCTGGTATGTCACCAGTCTGTTCCAGTCCATCATTTTCCTCCTCTGAAATCTCAAACAGTTCAACCATACACAATGATTCCATATCATCTGACTTGATGCTTTGCACTTCACTTTCTGGGAGCATTGGCTCCAGGGACAAAGCTGGGGCTTAGACAGTCCAGAAGGCCCAGCTTCATCTCCAGTATTGACTAGGGGATTGCCCCGAAACAATTGACTCAGTTTGTAAGAAGGGTAGTAATCAAAGCCACACTCACTTTCCTCCGACATGGACTGACAGTCATGTTCGACCGGGACCTGTGGAGGGGAACACTTTAACTCAGCTTCTGTAGATGACGACTTTCTTGACTTTTTCCTTAGCAGCAGCTCTAGTCACTGGTCCAGAGGGGGCATTTTCTGGGGGCTCAGACTCAATCAAGATTTGTCCAATGGGCAGTAAATGATTTCCATGCATTGTTTTAACATCTTTTGAATTATTCTCAGGCCTTACTTCGTACACAGGCAGATCATCTAGTTTGCCCACCACAATGTGAGGGAGATGGTGCCATCTGTCAGCAATCTTGTGTTTGCCATGCCATCCCAGATTTCTTAGCAATACTCGATCTCCCTCCTGGAGTTCCTGTGCTTTCACCTTTTTATTATACCTTTCTTTTTTGGCCAGATTTCTTTTGGCAGCCATAGTTTGAGCCAGTTAGTACACATGATTTAGCTGGGCCTTTAACTTTTGCACGTACTGTAAATAGTTGTCAGCTCGAACCCCATCAGGAGAGACCCCAAAACACACATCTACCGGCAGTCGAGCTTCTCTTCCAAACATCAGGAGGTAGGGGGAGAACCCAGTGGCATCACTTTTGGTGCAGTTGTAGGCATGTACCAGGGTGCTAATTTGTTGGCTCCATCTAGGCTTGTCCTTTGGGTGGAGGGTGCCTAGCATATCTAGCAAAGTGTGATTGAAACATTCAGGCTGTGGGTCCCCCTGGGGGTGGTAAGGAGTGGTTCTGAACTTTCGCACTCCCCACAGGGAAAGCAACTCTTTGATCAGATGACTCTCAAAGTCTCTCCCTTGATCAGAATGGATTCTTTGTAGAGCCCCATAGTGAACAAAAAGGTTTTCTACAAGTACTTTTGCCACAGTGGACGCCTTCTGGTCCTTGGTGGGGAAAGCTTGGGTGTATCTTGTAAAATGGTCAGTGACCACCAGCACATTACTAATATTTCTTTGATCTGACTCCAAATTCAGAAAATCAATACAGACCAGCTCCATGGATGCACTGGTGGTGATGTTAACAAGAGGCAGCCCTCTGGGGCTAAGCTTTTCCTCTGTAAACGCCTTCAAGTTGAATGTGTTGCTCACATCAGCCCCATCTTAGGCCAATAGAATCTGGATCTCACCAAGTCAAGTGTTCTGTCTATACCAAGGTGCCCCATGTGGTTGTGTAAGGACCTCAGTACTGAATCTCGAAAGGCAGTGGGCAGCACTAGTTGTCGTTTGTCTTCTTGCCCCCCTCTGTCTACTGTTTCTCTGTATAACAGTCTACTGATCAGTTTCAACTTAGGACCTTCTTTGTATAACAATGCAGTTCTCAAATCAGTGGAACGTAATTTGGACACATCTTTCCCTGCATATAGGGCTTCTAAAGCTGATTTGATCATGGGATCCCGGGATTGAGCCCGCTGAATACTGTCAATGTCCAGCTGAGGCAGTTCACCAATGTCTATTGCAGAAAAGTGGCAATAAGCAGCAAGTATGCAATTCTCAGAGGGTCCCAAACAATCCACCATACAGTCCACTGCGTCCGAGGACATTTGTTCCTCCCTGTCATACTTCTGGCAGAGTGCTCTAATATCAGGTTCTGACAGTCTGACCCAGTCATTCTGGGAAACAGGCCTCCGGGAGAGAGCATCAGCATCTATGTGGTTCAGGCCTGCTCTGTATTCAATAGCATAGTCATATGTAGATAATGCAGAAAGCCACCTATGGCCAGTGGTATCCAACTTAGCTGAAGTCTGCACATTGGTCAAAGGATTATTGTCAGTTTTTACTAGTATCTTAGCTCCATACAAGTATTCATGGAATTGATCAACAATGGCCCATTTCAAAGCTAGGAACTCTAACTTGTGCACAGGATAGTTCTTTTCGAATGGGGTCAGGCTTCTACTGGCAAAGGCCACTGGTCTCAGGCCATTCTCGTGCTCCTGATACAACACAGCCCCCAACTCTTGCAAGTTAGCATCAGTATGCAGGACATGAGGTTTTGTTGGATTGGCATAGGCCAACACTGGAGCGTAGGTAAGTAGATATATGATCTCATGAAAAGCAGTCTCACAATCAGGAGTTCAGCAGGGCCCCAAATACTTCACTTGGATGAAAATACACTCTTTCAGTCTCGCAGGACACTGACTTTTTGTATCTTTTGTGGGTTGGGGAAATACCCTTGAGTAAGGTTAAGTAAAGGGTGGATCACTCTTCAATAGTCTTTGATGAAACACCGATAATAACCACAGAATCCCAGGAATCTTTGCAGTTCTTTTAGATTTTTGGGCTGTGGCCAGGTGGTCAAGGCCTCAGCTTTACTTGGGTCGGTGTCTATTTCCTCAGTGGATACTATGTGTCCCACATACTTTACTGATGTTTGAAAGAATTGACACCTATCAATTGACAGTTTAAGGCCAAAGTCTTCCAGTCAGTCCAGCACCTTGAATAATCTGCTCTCATGTTCCTCCAGTGAGCTGCCAAACACAATAACAACATCTAGGTATACCAGGCACTCTAGTAAGTTCATGTCCCCCACTGCACGCACCATCAATCTTTGAAAAGTGGCGGAGGTGCCTGAAATCCCTTGAGGCATCCTCATGAATTCATAGAAGCCAAGCGGACAGATAAAGGCTGTCTTCTCACAGTCCTCGGGGGCCATCGGAATCTGGTAGTACCCACTGCGGAGATCCAGCATAAAGAACCACTTGCTCCCATTTAGACAGTCCAAAGCATCCTGAATGCGGGGCATAGTGTACTGATCAGGGATAGTCTGCTGGTTTAAAGTGCGATAATCCACGCACATCCTTACTGTCCCATTCTTTTTTCTCACTACCACAATGGGGGAAGCACAGGGGCTTCTGGATTCCTTTATTACACCAGCAGCTAGCATCTCTTGCAGATGCCGTCTCACATCATCTATGTCAGCAGGTGCCAGGCGTTGAGACCTCTCACGAAATGGCCTTTCATCATGCAGCTGGATATGGTGCTCAGCTCCTTGCATGCATCCTACATCCCATTCCTTTAAAGAAAACACCTGGTCTCTCTGGGCAAGCTTCTCACTGATCCTCACTTTCCATTCAGCTGGCAACGGGGAGTCACCGAAATCAAACAAGTCAGGCATTACTCTGTCATTCTTTCCCAAACTCTTGCTACTGGGTAGCACTGCAGTGCCTGCACAATGCACATTAGCCAGGGTGTAACCTCTATTTACTAGAATCTCTCTGTCAGACACATCATGAACTTGAACCATTACCCTTCTGGCATAAGCATGGGCTCTAGCAGGCAAAATACTAGGCTTGACCAGCAGTCCCTCCGGCAATTTTCCGTCACCTGGTGCATTCAACATTAATATTTTATTCTTGACATCCTTTCTGATACAGACCTCTCCCTGTAAGGTACACTGGGCATTTGGCGCCAGGATCAGAGACTCAGGATCCTTCTTCCAGACAATTCCAACCGGTTCGTCTGGTTCTACTTTTTCAACATCTCTCTGTGCTTCATAGGCCTTCTTAATCAAGGCCAGAATTCTTAAAGCTCTAACAGCCCTTGGCCCCTGTTTTTCATAACACAACTGTGCCAGCCATCCAAACATATGTGCATTAGTTCCAATTAGTAGAGGAACCCCATCATACAGTCCGGTAGGGGGACACACTAAGGCCAGGGTCTCTACTTGCTCAGCCACTCCAGCCACGGAGGTGGGAAAAGACAGCCAAATTCGGATATATCCAGAGTAGGAGTAGGCCTTCTTACTTAACCCCCAGACATGCAGTCCCTCCAACGGTTGTAAGGTTACATCAGACAAATGCTTCTGATACCAGTCTTGGAACATAATTGTCACTTGGGAGCCACTGTCTAATACAGCTCTTGTAGACACTCCATTCACCTTTACAGTGGTCTCCATGGAGGGACCCATTATTCTGGACCATTCTGGAGAGGTGGTAGCGGGGGCCTGGGCAACTGACCTTGTACCCAGAGGGAGGATGTGAATTAGCATTTTGAGACCCTCACTGGGATCATTCGTACCCTTAACCACTGTTCTCCGAAGCTCTCCTTGTAGCCTATATGCAACTTTGTCTGTGTCTTTTGGGGACTGGCATTCTCTCTTCATGTGCCCATCTTTCCCACAATTATAACAAAACATACTTTCCAGAGTTTGTGCTGGCCGGAGCATCACACTGGGAGCCAGGACGGGGGTACTACTAACTGGAAACCTTGGTGTCATCTCTGTCTGAGGTGTGATAAGCATTTGGAGACATCTCATCAATTTCCCCACTTCCATGGTGAAGACATTGAGTTTTGAGCTGTTGTCAGCAGGAGATGCATGGGTGGGTACCCCCACCCCCATAGCAGATGCAGTCAGATGAGGGTCGGGGCCTGTACTTGCAGGAGCAACCTTCATAAAGAGACTGTTTTTTATTTCCTTGAACTCTCTCAACAGTTCTCCCCATTGTGGCATATCTTTTTCCTTCTCAGAGCACTCATTAACTGCCAGCCTCTGCCCCTGAACTTCACTTGATGGGTCACCCTCAGTCACTCGGGTCATAGCCACAGCTATTGGTGCAAGTCCCTCCCGAGGTCACCTTTTCTCAACTCCTCGAATTTCTCTCATTAGCTCATCATAGGAGGGTGGGGATTCCAGTTGATTTGCCAGGCGTAACTGAAGCAACAGCAGTTCGGAGAAGGGGGAAGACTTGAGGATCCTGTCCAGCCTGGTTCGGTCCAGTTCAATCTCTGACAAACTACCCTGTCTGAGGCATTCTTGCAACATTTGTTCCAGCCGAGATACATACACAGACAACAACTCCCTTTGGTACTGTTGTGCATTTCTTACTGTCCACCACAGGTCCTCATCAGAATCTGGGCTCCCATACACATTCTCCAAGGCCTCAAGATAGTCCTGTGCAGTCGCTTCAGGGTTACTGGCCCGTTTAGCACAGATGGTAGCCAGGGCAGGACCTCGGAGGCTCTCACTAACCCTCTTCACTTTTCGGCTTCCGAGCATTGCCATTCTAGCACTTGGGGGGCAACATAGTCTATCCAGGTCTCCCAGTCATCCTCCCCTTGGGGGTTGGGGAAGGTGCCAGAGAAGATCCCCAACCTTCGGTAAGAGTCGTGACTAATGGCAGGTGCAGAAATGGGAGCCTGCATTGGTTCAGCCACCATTGCGGGTACTGGAGCGGGAGAGGGTGTTGGGGGAGGAACACCCCTAGGTGGCAAGAATAGTTTCTTCAAGTCCTCCACAGTTTTCCCTTCCCCCAGCAACCATTCAGCAAATTTCTCCTCAAATGTTTCAGATAGTGGTGGGGGCTCATTCCCCCCGGGTCTTTACTGTCCTTAGTTATCACTCTCCAGGCAGTGAGGGCTCCCTCTGGGGTAATAGTCTGTGGCACTTTGGAGCTATCTATGGGATCCTTAAACTCTACTAGGGCCAGGAAACTGTGGGTGAGCAGATTAGCATGCCGACCCACCACCACAGGGTTTTGTAAACCTTCCACCTTGGAAGGTACTCCCTGTACAGTGTCCATATTGATACCCAGGGGGATGTCCAGGATAAGCATAGCATTTGGGGGGTCGATCTCCTCCCCAGTACACCACTCCACCAGCCGGTGCACAGCCACTTCTGTTGGGGTACCCATTTATTTATTTTTTTTCTTAACAGTGGTTCATAAATATGGTCACTAGAGGACACACAATCCCAGAGGTGCTTCCAAGATGTAACCCCTAGGTGGCGCTATCCCAAGGGCTACTACCACTACCTGATTTGCCACTAACATGTTGAGGGGCCTGGATCTGGTGGCGGGTGCCTCCGCTCAGATGTCATGGTTAAGACAGTCTAATATGACTCGATCACAGCCCTCTGGGTCACTGCAACCCTCCTTTCTTTTTTTTTGGTAGGACCCTGTCACTTTTATTGGTCCTGGTCATGGCCCCTGGAAGCCTCTGCCACCATCTATGGCTGCTGGGGTCCCCCAGTCACCCCCGGCTTACCCCCCTGAGGGTAGAGCCGTGGTCACATTCATCCATGACCACGGAACCAGTATCTAGTCGGGGGACCCGCAGCGATAGTGGTTGCTCGAGGTCTTCCGGGAGGGCTTCATTTAGATGGTGGCCCTTGCCCGCCCTACATTTTCTTGTCTTTTTTCCTCACAGAGGTGGGGACATGCAATTATGCCAGTGTCCGCCCCGCCTCCCAGAGATTCAGCGTCAGCAGCGCGAGATCTCCCAGCCTCCACCAGGAGTCCTCAGTGCTCTGAGTGCTTCCCCTGCCCTCCCCCAGGAGAAGGAGAGCAGTCCATAGGATGCTCCATTCTTCTCCCCCCGGTTGGCCCTCCGACGACCTGGGTCCGTTCCTGAAACCAGGTCACTGGCGTCGCAAGCGGAAAACCCACCCCTGCACCAACGGGCCAGCCCAACAACCCCCCCCTTTCTTAACACTAGTGGCCCACACAAATCAATCAGAGTACTCTTGCATAATACACTTACCCCCAGGACTGGTTCGGTCAGCTGGACTCTGGGGACCCCCTGTAAAACAAGATGATACAGTGCAAAAACCACAGTACAATACTGTAACATAAACGAATACCTCAGGCAGTGTAACTTTGCTGAAACAAACAGATCTGATTTATTTAGGGGGGAATAACAAGGACTGGGGGAAATCAGGTTAATTAGCTTACCACTCATCACACATATATATATATATATATATATATATATATATGAGGCAAAAACTCCGTTTAATGCATTAGTTAGGGTTGTTCACAGCGACAAAGTGAGAAATTAAGCTGTTAGGGTTGAAAACCTAACTCCGAATCACCCCCATGACACCACACACACAGACACACACACACACACATTCAAGTATGGGGAGGACCAAGTCAACACAACCAATGACAGACATCCAGCAGCAGGTGACAGAAATAACAAACAATTGTCTAAATGTACTATGAGACATCCCACCCACCTGACCAGGTACTGCATGCTCAGTGGAGATTAACAGCAAAACTGAGGCCATGTACACCAAACGTACACATCCCTGATTGCAGCTGCACTGCAACGTACCACACTTAGTTGTTGCATGGCCTTACCTACCAATGCCCACACCAGACCACACCACGTGGTGGGCCACATGAGCAATAGAGTTCAGCAAAATCAAGGAGTTGTACAGGTATAATATCTCTGATTATAACAAGGGTTTGAGAAATGCAGCTTTCTAATTGACTGTAAACATTGTAACAGCCTTATGTTTAGTTTTTATTAACATACATGTAGAGCCTAACCATATGATGAACATGGTTTAATGTTGTTTAAAAACAGTTTTATTATGATAGCAATAAGTCACTCCCAGGTATTATGTTAATGGTCAGTTTATCACTGTCTAGCGACATGTGGCACTCGGTTATGCCTCATTCAACATTAAACCCCTACAATGTGATTAACAGACCATTTAACATAACTGTTGGTCATGCCTTATTGCTTAATTGTCTTTATGAGTAGATACTCTCCCTCTGCTAGGCACTGCAGCAGCTTTGCAACACAGTGTCCCACCCAGTAACACCAAACACTGTCTAGTTACTGGAGAATGGCTGTGAATATGAACTCATGAAGATGAACAGTGTAACTTGATCATTACAGTCATCAAAACCCTAGTGTGATTATAACTGACAGAGTCAGTAATAGAGGATAACCCCTGCTGTCCTAGTACACTTACTCCATTGTGAGTTAAATCAATACTAAAAGACATTCTGTTTATATCTACACCATACCTACTTGATTCCTGTTGTACCACAATTAACATAGTTATCACTTTGATAGCATCAGTGACAGAAGTGTGGCAAACCCAAACAGTAGGCATACAGCCTGAGTATGAAACAACTGCTAAAAAAAATTACACTGTGTCCATAAGTGGCATAGATCACTCATTGCAACAATAGTAAATGTATTACTGTTTGAATAAGTTAGTCATCACAGATGCAATGAGATTGTCTTTATCAGGTATAACATACTCAGTAAGTGCCTACAGGAAACTCTATCCATATACATCTCCGATACAGGTACATCATTGTTGGCTCAGTAGTGCTATGATATTTAGAAGTTGCTTGGCCTGATCCATGCAATTACAATGTTTCTTACAAAGAATACTTACTGCATCTTTAGTATTGAAACACACTGAAGGTCTATGTATGTACATCAGCAGTACACTTCATCAGTAAGAATGCATGTGATACTGGCAGTACGAATTTCACAGCGTTGAACAGGCAATGCTTTTCATACGCTTACATCAGCCTCTCTATGTTGAGTAAACCATTGCAGTAAATGTACTACTATGTAAATCACCTACTAAATGTATCACTACTTTTATCTTGAGCATGCTAGTGTCTTGTAGTTAATTTATGTGCTTCTCTTAATTAATGTATACTCACTAGTGTTAAAACCTTTCTACAACTGTCATCATGCACCTTCAGCATTTATATTGAATAACGGCACAGTACCAGTTGTGGTGTGGTGTGGGGCAGCGGTAGGTAAGCCGCACACTACTAAGTGTGGTACGTTGTGTGCAGCTGCAATCAAGGATGTGTACGTTTGTGTACATG